>CM024335.1:17365215-18763187 GCA_014170255.2 Drosophila triauraria | reverse complement strand
GCCCTGCGTTCGGTGGGAGTTTCCGGATGTTCGGTGTTGGCTCGACTGGGCGCCATGTTGACACCATTTGTGGCGCAGGTTTTGATGGACACATCCAAGGTGCAAGCTATATCCACCTACGCCGTTGTGGGCCTATTGGCATCCATAGCTTGTGCCTTTCTTCCCAGAGAAAATATGGGCTATCATTGAGGAACACGTTATGAATATATTAAGATAAATTATTACTTAGATTAAAGCGAATTTCTGCACAAACTTAAACGGATTGCCTAGTTTTAGGCTTTGACTATGGCAGAAGCACAACCTGTGAACTATTCTAGATACTTATTGTTTGCTGGTGGTTTCATGCTTCAAGTGTTTTCGAAAAGTAACAAAGCTTCCAAGCAGAAAGATTTTGTTTTCCATCCGCCAGAGAAGAAGCGGATGGTTCTTAACTTCCTTGAAGTTAAAGAATTATCTTTGTAGATTTCCCAGGCTCAGAGATAGTTAGCAATCTATTCTGAATGTAATACTTTGTGGCAAATATCGTCGCCTTATTTATGTGAGCGCCGAATTGCGGCATTATTTATGATTCAGGTGACAGGAGGAAATGCACTTGCAAATTAATTAGAAAAGTCATTATTTTGCAGATTACAAACATGACGTATAAATAAACCGCTCGCTAGTGTATATGTTTATATTTATAATACTCAATTAAATATGTATGCAGGCGCAGACTTGGGTGCCGAAATATATATGCACTCCTGTGACAGCTATAAACTTTTAGAACGTTTGTTTGTATTCCCAAGTAGACGAGAATCTATGCACATGGCTATGCACATTCGGAGGCTGCTCTGCGAGCTGCATGTGCATTATTTTTAAATTGTGAAACGATTTTTGTCGAGGGGAGCTTTTGTTGTGATCAGCAAATATCGATCAGTCGTACAGTTGTCGGGATGCAGTTAAAATCATTGGTATCCGCCGCACGCAGTAGCCATTCATTCTCACGCCGCGCCGCAAGTTTAAATTTAAATCTATTCCACTTTCGAATGGGCCACCACCTCGGCATAGTGACCATCATCGACGAGTAGATTATGACAAGCGCGTAATCTTGATCGAGTGTTCCAACGATCGGTATTTGGGCCTGAGAATGCCTCAAATCCTGTGCGAATAAATCCGAATTAAATTCAAAAATTGCCCCCAGTAATAAGTTATGCAATACATTTTCGAATACGTACAGTAGTGCGTACGTCCACCGATGAAGTGAAGGAGTGGAGTGTGTGAAGTTAGCCCAGTGATAACGAATATCAGTCTACAAAGTCGGCAGCTATGGATACCGTAAGTTATGCGTGTCCAAGAAAAAATAATCAAACCTATGAACATGTGCCAAAAATTTACTTATTAATACATTTGTGCAACCACAAACTATGTAGCATAGAAGTGTACGCGAATAAATACAGTGGCAGTTCCTTTGGCCAAATTTATGAACAATTAAAACTAATTCTACGATAATAATTATATTAATAATTAATAATATTTAAAGATATTTGTTTGGTGATCATGTTAAAATAAAACTTAACTATAATGGTGTCCTCAGTCGCCCGGATTGGTATTTTAATTGTGAAACTTCTCTGGAAAATATATTTTTGAAAGAAGTTTCAAATATTAAAATATATTTAATATTTAATATTATTTATCATAGTTTTTGTTTAAACCTATAATTAAACAAGTTATAGATTAAAAGTGCATTATCTTAAATTAATAAAGTGAAAGTTATACAAGTTTAAACAAGAGAAGTTCGACTGTACCAAAAACCCCAACTAAAGCCAACTAAATACTTCGCAGTAATTCTTCGAAATCTGATAAAACTGATTTTAAAAAGAGTTCGAAAATGTGATCAAGTGCCAAATTACAAAAATTAATTTAAATTGAAAACCTTTACAAGTGCTGTGGTTCTTGGCACCCTACTGTGACTCTACTGTGGTTTCGGATCATTGGCCCGAAGTGAAGAACCCTGTTCGAGGTGCCGATGGGGGATCAGCTGTTTTTGGGCCGCATTAAGCTTTGCGCTCAGTAAAATCGGACGGCGAAATAAATAGCCATAGCCGAGAGCCCGCGTGTCTATGTCAACGCAAAATAGACTTTCAGCTAACGAGCTAAATATTGCACACAGCCAGCCACTTTTTGTTTGTGTTCGCGCCTTGTGTGTGGGTTATGAGAACAAATCGATAAATCTCGTTGCTCACTTGATAAATTGCACAAACTTTCCGCAATCGGTTTGGCGCCCCCTTCTGAAAATGGCTGAAAATAAAGTGTGTCTCAACATAAGAATAAATAATTAGAATAGAAATGCAGCTATATACGAGGTATCACTCTTATTCAACAGGTCGCTGATATTGTATTCGTGAGCCGGGATTATCAGGCCCAATCGATGGCCACTGACGAGATCAGCGTGTCTCGCGGGGACCTTGTCGAACTAATAAGTTCGAAGGCGTCTGAAAAGTCAAGGTAACTGCACAGATAAGCAGAGATCGATTTTTAAATCGATAAATATGAAAGTTTTGTCCAGCTCTATCTTTATTTAATTTAAAAAATAAATTAAAAGACAATTTACCACCTTTTTAGATGCTTTGTTAGAATGTTCGATAGCGGGGACTCCCCGAAAGAGGGCTGGGTACCGATTGAGATCCTAGAATTTAACCCAACAATGAGTAGCGCCAATGGCAAGGAAAACGGTGATGCGGAGTTTAGAAAGCAGTGAGTTGTTTTTGTTTAAATAAGGGAAGTAATCTAGCAGATTTAATTCGTTTTTTAAAGAACCATTCTAAGGGAGCTGGTTGAAACGGAGGAGGAATTCTCCAGGGACTTGATGCATGTTGTTGAAAAGTATATCAAGGGCATTGACAAGCCTGTGGTGCCCAGATCGGTGCGGGACAATAAGGATGTTATATTTTGCAATTTCCTGCAAATCGCCGAGTTTCACAATAAGTAAGCAGCTTGAAAGTAACCTATGGGAGTAGGGAATTATTTAATAATTAATAAAAATTGCAGTGTGCTGAAGGAGGGGCTGAAGTGCTACAGCAATCAACCTAACATGGTGGCCAAGACCTTCCTCCGCTTGGAAAGGGACTTTGACAAGCACGTGGTGTACTGCCAAAACGAACCCTTGGCCCAGGACTATCTGAGCTCCAGTCCCGATGCAAAGAAGTACTTTCAAGTGAGTAATAAATGTTGAAATATAACCCAAAGTTCATTGAAATTAAATATGAACTCGAGCTGTTTGTATTTTTCCCTTTTTCCTTTTAATTGTTTGTTGAAATCAACGAAAATAATAGAGAGAATAATTTAATTGGAAGCCGAGCAAGCAGTGGGACTCGTCTTCAAATATTATGCGTGTGCTATGTGCGAGAATATCAGTTTATTTTTAAAGGCAGACGCTTTTCAATTCTAAAGCTTTTGCAGTTTTCAGTTGCTTCCGAGTAGTGTTCGCGGTCGTGTCGTGCTAATTATTCATATACGTAACCGTTTCGCTCTAGGTACTTGAAGTTATCTTGTCATTATTCCAAATGCAGAACTCTCCCTAGGAGCATTATATGTTCCAAAACACCTTAGGTCTTAAATTTTTAGAAAGTGAATTTACATGTAGTCTGCCTATAACCTACCTCAATGCACTTGGCACTGGATAACTCCCCAATGGAGCTATATGAATCAAATACGAGCCAATGATTTTCCAAATCGATCTGTGAATATCTGTGACGTTTGCCCGTTATGCAACATTTCCGAAATTTTACTGTGCGAGAGTATATATTAAAAGATACGCTGATACGTATACATTTATAAATATATATAGTATGTGAAAAGATTTTTTCTTCAGCCCACATATTCGACCTCACGTCTAAAAGTGTTTAAACCCATACATATATACTGGCAAAAATATTGTAACATTGACTTTAATGAGTCCACTGCTACTCGTTCAGTGAATATATGAGTGTGAATATGAACCTGAAGCATAGAGAGTGAATAAAGGCGCTGTGTGCGAGTATGTTGCGGGTGAATCTACCCAAACATTCGAGTACTAATATTCGAATATGTATTTAGAGACACATATAGCTTTCCAAAGCAGAGTATAGAGACCCACACATATCCGTTTTTGCAACAAGTGATAAATTTTTTAAACATCGTTCCAAAAATAACCCCGAACGCGAGAGAGAGCGATCGAGAAATCGTGTTTTGACTGTATAAGTGAACACAGAACGTCTATTAGAGGCTGCCGCCGACTCAAGCGGATGCAGAAAACCACAGAACCAAATCTGCGACTATCAATAAATAATATTATTTCGTTTCCCAATACATGCGAACTTTGGAATACACATTCTAGAACTTGCCGCCACAGTAGGTGTAATACGAATTTTGCTTTGCCTTGCAGGAACTTTCCAAACAGCTCGGAGACGATAAATCTCTGTCAGAACACCTCAAGCTACCCATCCAGCGCATAAACGACTACCAACTTCTGTTCAAGGTTTGCCGACTTCATGTTTAGTGTTAATCCGCCATATCTTTAATCATTAAGACTAAGTTCTAAGCTCTAAGCTCTAAGCTAATCATCATCGCCATCACTCGCTACTTGCTACTTGCTACTCGCTAATGTTAATATTTGTTTTCCGCAGGACTTCATTAAGTACTCGCTAAGCTTGAAAGAGAACGTTAAAGACTTGGACAGGGCCCTAGAGTTAATGCTAAGCGTGCCCAGTAGAGCGTACGACAATAGGTTTCTTTCCAGCATCGAGGGCTGTCGGGGCAACATCTACAAGTTGGGTCGCCTGCTGCTCCACGACTGGTGCACCGTCGTCGACAAGGAGGGCAAGTCGCACGACCGCTACTGCTTCCTGTTCAAGTCTCGCATTTTGGTGACCAAGGTCCGGAAGATATCCGAGAACAGATCCGTATTTATTTTGCAAAGCATCGTGAAGCTCCCGCTGTGCAACATCGAGCACAAGGCCGACGAGAAGCAAATCGCCTTGAGTCTGAAGGCGCCCGACGCCGGCTCCATCTTTCCGCTACTCATTAAGCCCCACGGCCCAGAGTCGCACCTGACCTGGTTCAACGAGATCTCCTCCCACATCAACCAAGACGTCACCCTGCAAGAGCACAACGCCGACGACCTGAAGGTCGATTCATCGCAGATCGCATCCGAAAGTGAGCTAATTCTCCACCTCCCGCAACGGGCCGAGGCCCACGATCCGAATCTCAGTGTCCGGCCCTCTGACGTGGCCGAGAACTACTTCCTCAGCAAGGAGACCAAGGAACGCCTGCAGCTGGAACAGCAGGAGCTGCTGAAGCTAGAGCAGGAGGCCATAGAGCTGTACAAGAAGCAGCAATCCTCAAAGACATCTTCTACTACATCTTCTACTACAAGAACTGAGTCTGTTCAGATCACTAGCACCCAAGTCAAGACTAGTTCAGAGGCTCGTAGCCAAACAGAGGAGTCCAAGGTGACCACTACTAAGGCTGAAGAAACCGCCAAGCCACAGGTTAGGGAGGTTCCCATCAAGGTAGTCTCACCTCCGCCTCCAAAAGCTCAGCCAGTGGCAGTTGCTCCTCCTTCTCCTGTAAAGGCTAGTACTCCCGTGAAGGAAGTTGCTCCTGCCAAGGAAGCTGCTCCTGTGAAGCCCAAGACGCCTCCTCCTGCTAAGAGAGAGCAAAAGCCAGCTTCGCCTGCCAAGGAAGTTGAAGCTCCCAAACAGCCCGCAGAAGCCCAGCGGCAAACCCAACAAGAATCCGTATCCGTGTCCCAGACAACCGTCATCGAGTCCGCATCTAGTCAGGCCAGAGAAGAGTTGTTAGTCACCGAAGAGACCCTAGCTGGTAAGCAGGATGAAGAGTTTGCGAGAGAAGCGTCGCCCTATGCGACCATCCCCAAGATCCAAGTATACCGACCCGTAGATAGCGATAACCCAGTGGTAACCCCCAAGCACAGACCCATCGAGCTGAAAGACATCGTTGGCTACAGCGAGTCCCTGCGGGACAGCGACCCCGCGCCCGGTGGGGGATCGGGCTCGGGATCGGGATCGCAGGGCTACAGTGCTAACATAACCGATCACGCTTCACTAACCATCTGGAATAACCGGCTGGCCAACATCGCCAACGACCGAAATGGGGGTAACCAGCACCTGCAGCAGTCTGGTCCCCGCCGCCGCCCATTCCGCCCAGCTTCACGCGCATGCCCGGCTTCTTCCAGCCGCTCCCCCTCATCGCTTACGAGACCACCATCGAGATCCTAATAGTCAAGGCCCGTCCCCCCCATCACCGCCGCCCCCGCCGCCGCCGACCATCAAGCGCTTGCTAATCCATAACGAGAGCTTGGAGCAGAAGACGGCGAACTTCTTCGAGGGCATCTACGACGCGTCCACCTCGGACACGTCGCTGCGCAATGCCAAGCAGAAGATTCGCAGCATCAAGACCACGGTGCTGAAGTCGAAGGACTCCACTAACTACGCCCAGGACACTGTCCAGAAGGCCAAGGCCCGCGACTTCCTGCACATTTTCACCCCGCCCGTCAAGAAGCGGCCCATCTACGAGATCGTGGAGGAGCCCGTTAATATATATGAAATTGAAGGCGAATATACTGAGTCTATTGCCGATGATTTCAGAGAGCGAGAGCCAAGTGCCGATTTCGAAGCCAGGGGCCAAAGCGTCGGTGGTATGGATGATTATTATTCTGGCTACTCTGGCTACTCCAAACGTCGCTATGAAAGTAAGTTGGTCCCACAAGAATCAGTGTCTGGCTGCCCCATGTTGAATGTTAGTTAATCTCAATGTCTGGTCTGGGATGTCGTTACTGCCCACGAGCTCGAGTCAACTTCAGCGTAAATAAATTAGAAAGACTCCTTGTAAGCGAAGTGCTTGTCTTCTTCTATCATTATCACGTCTCTATCATGTTCACATATATATATGTTGAGTTAATCGTAAATAACTGTGTCTTAGAGTATATATCTTTCAGTGCTTACATACACAAACTCTTCTCTACAACTTAATTAACTATCTATCTGTGTATCCACCTTTGATTTCCTTCACTGAATCCTATCCTTGCTAGATCCTTGTTCAGACTGTTACGGAGTCTTCTGAAAGTCTCTCATCTAGAGACCCTCAAAAGAAACCCGAGTCTCAAAGACTCTTCCTATTCTTTCTTATTATAAATGCAACTAACTTACCTTTAACCTCCTTCGAAACCCGAAAGCCTCTAGCCGGACGGGGGCCTACGATCGGGGAACCTCCTACGACAGCACTGCCGAGCGTTCGCAGTATGGAATAAGCTCCAGGCGGGATCGCAGCTCCATTGACAAGGTCGAAGCCCGTTCCTCCCTCTTGGCCACCGGCCGTACAGAGAGCCGTGCCGCAAGCCGCACCGCCAGTCGCGCCGAAAGCCGTGCGGAAAGCCGTGCCTCCTACTCGGTGGCAGAGTCGCGTGCTGGCATCCGTTCCTCGTCCCAGCTTCTGGAGGATCGACCCCTACGCTCCGTCGAAAAGCCCGTTGTGGTGAAGATGCTGAAGAGCGTGCAAGTGGATCGTAAGTTGATTGATTCTATAAAAGCAACTCATAATACATAATCACCTTTAGCCGGAGAGACCGCTCACTTTGAGATCCAATTCAAGGACCAGCCTGGCCTGGTCACCTGGCTGAAGGACAACAAGCCTCTGGAGGATCGTTTGGCGGATCGCATAACCCAGACCGCAGCTCCAATGAATTCTTACCGCCTAGACATCAAGAACTGCACGTGAGTGGATATTCTTATTAAATTTTTAGAGAAGGTTATAAGATTCATGTGATTCCAGTGAGTCCGATGCAGGCACCTACACCATTCGGGCCCAGTCTGCTTCCGAGACCACAACTCTGTCGGCACAGCTGGCTGTGGGTCAAGGTAAGTATTCTCAAGTGATCTTAGACCAAAATTCTCTTACCATATTTCCCCATTCAGCTCCAGGCCATGACGAGACTAAAACCAACACGGAGCCAGCCTTTTTGGTTAGCCTGAAGGATGCCGAAATGATCGAGAACACTCTCTTCCGTTTCATGATCAAGATCAAGGGCGATCCCAAGCCAAGGGTTAAATTGTGGGTTTTCATATAAAAGGGAATATAAGGAGAATATTAATCCTATCCTATCTTGCAGCTACAAAGACGAGAAGGAAATTCTCGAGGTCAATGATCGGATTCAAATTATCCGAGACAAGGACTATCTTGGCTTCTATGAGCTGGTTATCGCCGATGTCCAGAAGACCGACAGTGGAACCTACTCCTGCAAGGCCACTAACAAATTCGGAGAAGCCTCCTGCGAGGCTATAGCCACCACAGTGGGTAAGTTGTCTCTAAATTGAAAGGTTATCAGTGTAGAAATATAACCATTTCGACTATAGAGGACAGGAATCCCTTTGGGGCTCTGAGCGGACAGATTCTTCCCGCTGGCGAGAAGCCAGTCTTCCAATGGAAGCGAAACGGCGAGGAGTTCGATCCCGAGGAACGATTCAAGGTGCTCTTCGGCGAGGACGAGGACTCCCTGGCCCTGGTCTTCCAGCATGTGAAGCCCGAGGATGCGGGTATCTACACCTGCGTTGCTCAAACCTCCACGGGAAACATCTCGTGCAGTGCCGAGCTCTCGGTTCAGGGCGCTATTCAGACACTGAACCGGGAGCCCGAGAAGCCCACCCTGGTGATCGAGCACCGCGAGGCGAACGCCAGCATCGGCGGCTCGGCTATACTGGAGCTGCAGTGCAAGGGCTTCCCCAAGCCGGCGGTGCAGTGGAAGCACGACGGTGAGGTCATCCAGGTGGACGACAGGCACAAGTTCATGTACGAGGATGAGGAGAGCATGTCGCTGGTCATCAAGAATGTCAACACTGCCGATGCCGGAGAGTACACCATCGAGGCTATCAATGAGCTGGGCCAGGACGAGTCGACCATTAACCTGGTGGTGAAAGGTATTTCTATTATTTAGGGGATATTCTGGGAGATATTTATTTAAGCACAAAAAGACACTAGGCTTAGGTTATTCTTATAATTCCCAAGTAAATATTCGCAGGGTTGTTACTGATGAATGAGACTGGCTCTCTGCAGGAACACCCTGTTCGTTTGCAGGAACACCCTATTCGTTTGTAACGGTCACCTTGTTCTTCAACCTACTTAACCTATCCCCTTTAAACAAATTTAAACAACTCGAATTCTTCCCCTTTAAAGCTCCTCCCAAGATCAAGAAAATCACGGACATTACCTGCTCCGCCGGAGAGACCATCAAGATGGAAATCGAGGTGGAAGGCTTCCCACAGCCCACCGTTCAGGTCACCAACAACGGCAAGGACGTGACCGCCGAGAGCAACGTCAAGATCTCCTCGACCTCCATTGGCAAGAGCCTCGAGAAGGTCGTCGTGGAGGTGAAGGAGATCAAGCTGTCCCAGGCGGGCAACTACTCCATCAAGGCCACCAACGATCTCAGCCAGACTTCGGAGTACTGGAGCTGCACGGTCAAGTCAAAGCCGGTGATCGTGAAGCACTTTGAGAGCGAGTACATCCACGGCGAGAAGGAGAGCGTGACGATGACGGTGCGTATCGATGCCTATCCGGAGGCCAAGCTGATCTGGTACCACGACGAGACCGAGATCAAGGTGACCGAGTCGAAGTACACCGTGAGCAGCGACGGCAACGCCTACACCCTGAAGATCACGGGTGCTACGCGAGTGGATGCCGGCAAGTACACCGTGAAGGCCACCAATGAGCACGGATCGGCCACCAGCTCGACTGACCTGCTGATCAAGTGCACTCCGGAGTTCACCCAGAAGCTGAAGAACATCACGGTGGCCGAGGGCGACTCCAATGTGGAGCTCGTGGTCGGCGTGGATGCCTATCCGCGGCCGCATGTCAAGTGGTACATCGATGGCATCGAAATTGATGAGAAGCGCAACGACTTCCGCCACGTGGAGGAGGGCAACAACTACAAGCTCATCCTCAACACGGTGGCCACCAACCAGCAAGGAAACTACACCTGCAAGATAATGAATGACTACGGAAAGCTGGAGGACAATTGTGTGGTGACCGTGAACTGTAAGGGATACGGGATGGTCCTTGTTATGATCTTTTTTATAATCTTTATTTTTATGACAGGCAAACCCAAGGTTAAGCGGGGTCTTAAGAACGTTGAGGTCCAGGAGGGCAAGTCCTTCACTCTGGAGGTCGAGGTTTACAGCGAACCGGAGGCCAAAATCAAATGGTAAGCTCTACAAACCTCTTATGTATATTGCTTTGCTTAATTCCCCTTTCTTCAGGTTCAAGGATGGCCATGAAATCTCCGCGGATGCTCGCATTAAGATCTCTCGGGACTCGCAGCGCATCGAGAACTACTATATGACCCTGAACCTGGCCAGAACCGAGGATGCGGGCACGTACGAGATGAAGGCCACCAACTTCATTGGCGAGACGACCTCAACCTGCAAGGTTGCTGTGCTAAGTAAGTATATAGCTCTAGATATCAGCCTTAGTAGGGTTTTGGATAAGATGTCAGAGGGTATGGAAAGGGTAAACCTACTAATTCCCACCCAAAAGAGTCCTTTTAAAGTCTCATTTAATATATAATCTCCCATCTATAAATCAGCGAGCGACTCTTTGTCTCTGGGACAGACCGTGACAAAAACTATGATTGCGACGACCGAAGAACCTGAAGAAGGGGGTAAACCAAAACCATTTTCAATGCATCAATTAAGCAATATAATAACTATAAATACTTTGAAAATGCAATGAATGAGATCGAAACGAAATAATTCTAAATATAAACCACATAACAGATATACATACGTATTAACCATGAATCTATCATAGCCCATCTTGTACATATCAAAGCATATATTTCACCTCAACTACACATTAACACGAAACTGTACAGAAAAAACCTAATCAAAAACTATTAACCAAGTGTAAAGGGTATCTGGAATGCATATTGTGTCAATGGAATGGGGTCTTGAAATGGAATGATCATAATATTAAGACGTAAATTTATAAATGGACTTTAAATTTACGCAGCCAAGTGTCTCAAGGGATCTAAATGATTTCAGCATCTTGTAAAAAGTAAAGTGTTAAGGATAAGTGCGCCGGAACTAACCCCACGAATGAACTATGCAACCTGTACAGAAATCTAATGGTTAAACCTTAAGGGAATCCCCTAACCAAAGAAAGGGCTTACTGACACCTTTTTGTCTTTATAGCTATTCCGGAAATCGTGCACGTGGATGTCTTCCAGCAGCACAGCTACGAGAGTGTGCCCCTGAAGTACGAGGTTATAGCCACTGGTATACCCAAACCCGAGGCGATATGGTATCACGATGGGAAACCCATCAAGCCCGATAAGCATACGGCCATCACAGTCGATGGGGTTTGTTGACACTAACTAATCCCTAAAGGTCATGATCTAAAATATTCCCATTCATTCTAAAGGATCATTATAAACTGGAGGTGGAGTCTCTGGATCTTGTGGATGCGGGAGAATACAAGGTGGTTTTGCAGAACAAGGTGGGCGAGAAGTCGCATCAGGGAGATCTCTCTTTGTCGGGTAAGGGAACCTCAAAGAAGTAGGGTTTAATATTTTATAAACAATATATTTCCCTTCTAAGGCATTGCCGAGTATCGCAAGCCCATCCTGACCTCAGGACCTGGACTGAAGGACATCAAGGTCAACAAGGGCGACAAGGTCTCCGAGCCAGTTGTGTTCACCGCCGATCCTGCTCCCGAAATCGTTCTGCTCAAGGACGGCCAGCCCGTCAAGGAGAGCAACAACCTCAAGCTGAAGGTGGAGAAAAGGACATTGAGAACGGACTGGTTCTGTACACCTGCACCCTGAACATCCTGGAGGCCGACATCAAGGACTCTGGACGCTATGAACTGAAGGCGAAGAACAAGTACGGCGAGCTGACCTCAAGTGGCTGGATCGATGTGCTGGCCAAGCCGGAGATTTCCGGGCTGGATGACCGCAAGTGCCTGCCGTGCGACACCATTTGCTTCGAGGCTCTGGTCCAGGCCAACCCGAAACCCAAAGTCACCTGGACCCGTGGCAACGAGAATCTCTGCAACAACGAGAACTGTGAGGTGATCGCCGACGTGGATGCGGATAAGTACCGACTGGTCTTCCAGGCCGTTTCTCCCTCGGAGGATGGCAAGTACACTATCACGGCCGTCAACAGCGAGGGAAGGTCCACGGTGGACTTCAACCTGAACGTGCTTGGTAGGTATTCCTCTTTTAAAGCGAGTCCCAGTAGTTTTAATTGTTTTCCCGATTTCCGCAGTGGAGAAGCCCACCTTCATTGTGCAGCCCGAGAGCCAGAGCATCCACGACTACAGGCCCGTCTCCACAAAGGTTCTGGTGCATGGCGTTCCACTGCCCACTATCGAGTGGCTGAAGGACGACAAGCCCATCAACTACGAGGCGGTGAACAAGCCCGGCAAGGACAAGCTGTACGGCAAGGAGGACACCAAGAAGGCAACCGACCAAATCGAGAGTGTGTTTGACATCAATCACTTCAGGGAAAGCGATGTGGGAGCGGTAGGTCTACAATGGGATATAGATTGACATGGTTATTAATGGAGTCCCTATTCCTTAGTACACCTGCGTGGCCACCAATGAAATTGGCGTGACTAAGGCACCCTTCAAGCTGGGACTACTGGCCCTCGCACCCAGCTTTGTGAAGAAGCTGGACAATGCTCTGGACGTGTTGCAGGGTGAGCCCCTTGTCCTGGAGTGCTGTGTCGACGGAAGTCCCCTGCCCACTGTTCAGTGGCTCAAGGACGGCGACGAGGTTAAGCCGAGTGAGAGGTTGGTTTTAAGGAAGATTACCTTTCAGGAGATATTTATTTTGTGTCCTTGTTTCAGTGTAAAGTTATCCACAAGCCCCGATGGCCTGGTAAAGCTGGAGATAAACAACTGCCAGCCGAATGACTCGGGAGCCTACAAGCTGGTTATTTCCAATCCTCATGGCGAGAAGGTGGCCCTGTGTGCCGTGGCTGTTAAACGTAAGGCCTTTGAACTTGTTACCTACATAGATTATAAACCTGTTCCCATGACTCACAGCTGAGGAGATGCAGCCCAAGTTCCTGAAGCCCATCACTGCTCAAACCGTTGTGGTGGGTGAGCCCCTGAAGCTGGAGGCCCAGGTCACTGGCTTCCCAGCTCCCGAGGTCAAGTGGTACAAGGACGGCATGTTGCTGCGTCCCAGTCCCGAAATTAACTTCATCAACAGCCCCAACGGTCAGATTGGTTTGATGTAAGCTCGACTCAAACTCAAGAAAAGATTACGAATCTTAACCCCTCCCCATTTAGCATTGATGAGGCCCAGCCCCAGGACGCCGGCGTCTACAAGTGCCTGATTGCCAACAAGGGTGGCGAGATCGAGGGCGTGTCCAAGGTGGAGATCGTGCCGAGGGAGTCGAAGCCCGTGTTTGTGGCCGAGCTGCAGGATGCCTCCAGCATCGAGGGCTTCCCCGTGAAGATGGACATCAAGGTGGTGGGCTTCCCGAGCCCAAGCTGCAGTGGTTCCACAACGGCCACGAAATCAAGCCCGATCCGAGCCACATTGCCATTGTGGAGAATCCGGACAAGAGCACGAGCCTGATCATTGAGAAAACGGTGCCCGGCGACTCCGGTCTGTACGAGGTTATTGCCCAAAACCCCGAGGGTTCGACGGCCTCCAAGGCCAAGCTCTATGTGGCTCCCAAGGCCGACGAGACTGCCGCCGAGGAGGCTCCGCAGTTTGTGTCTGCCCTGCGGGATGTGAATGCTGACGAGGGTCAGGAGCTGGTGCTCTCCGCTCCGTTTATTGCCAACCCCATGCCCGAGGTTATTTGGTCCAAGGATGGCGTCACTCTGACTCCCAACGAGCGCCTGTTGATGACCTGCGACGGCAAGCACATCGGACTGACCATTAAGCCGGCCGAGGCCGCTGATTCCGGCAACTACACCTGCCTCCTGGCCAATCCCCTGGGCGAGGACTCGTCCGCCTGCAACGCCAATGTCCGCAAGGTCTACAAGCCGCCTGTGTTCACGCAGAAGATCTCTGACCAGCAGCAGGTGTTTGGCAACAATGCCAAGATCCCGGTCACGGTCTCCGGAGTCCCCTATCCGGAGCTGGAGTGGTACTTCCAGGACAAGCCCATTCCCGCCAAGTCTGACAAGTACAGCATCAAGAACGACGGCGATCACCACATGCTGATTGTTAACAACTGCGAGAAGGGTGACCAGGGCGTCTACAAGTGCATTGCCAGCAACAGGGAGGGCAAGGACATCACCCAGGGACGCCTCGACATCGTTAATGAGATGTAAGGAAGATCGTACCCCCTGGTTACCCTTTATTTATCCATTTCTTCTTTACAGCAAGAAGCACTCGCGTTCGGAGCCCCCAGTATTCCTCAAGAAGATCGGCGACTGTGATATCTACGAGGGCATGGTTGCCAAGTTCACGGCCTGCGCCACGGGATATCCGGAGCCCGAGGTGGAGTGGTTCAAGAACGACCAAAAGCTGTTCCCCTCTAACCGCTTCCTCATCGACATCGAGCCCAACGGCCTGCTCAGGCTGACCATCAAGAATGTGACCGAGTACGATGTGGGTCGCTATTCCTGTCGCATTTTCAATCCCTACGGCGACGACATCTGCCATGCCGAACTCTTCTACGACTGTAGGTCCTTTGAAGTTACTTTTAAGATCTTTCCTAATGTTTTTTATGACCCCAGCTCTGGATAGTCAGCAGAAGCCCTTGGAGGACCAGTACACTGACTTTAAGAAGTACAAAAAGTCCGGTGCTCCTCCACCACTGTCGGAGGGTCCCATTATTTCTCGCATGACCGATCGCAACTTGCTTTTGTCCTGGAATCCATCGGTGCCGCTGACTCCACGTTATCCCATTACCTATCAGGTGAGTTATCACCTAAGATTCTGTGAGAAAACTTTCTTAAAATAACCTAATTCCAGATCGAAATGATGGATCTGCCCGAGGGCGATTGGCGCACTCTGAGAACCGGCGTTCGCAGCTGTGCCTGCGACATCCGCAATCTGGAGCCTTTCAGGGATTACAGATTCAGGAT
Source organism: Drosophila triauraria (assembly GCA_014170255.2). Lineage (NCBI taxonomy): Eukaryota > Metazoa > Arthropoda > Insecta > Diptera > Drosophilidae > Drosophila > Drosophila triauraria. Next base: position 18,748,102 of record CM024335.1, on the reverse strand, counting down.
ACGCGTGGAAAACAAGTTTGGAGTGAGCGATCCCAGTCCTTATACCCAGACCTACAGGTGAGAATACCCTAACTTGAAGCTTTCTTATATGAAATACTAATATTGTCCTTGTTGCAGGCAAAAACTGGTGCCGGATCCACCAAAGGTCTACACATACCTGCCCCCAGGCACAGATTTCAGGCCAGAGACTTCGCCCTATTTCCCCAAGGACTTTGATATTGAGAGGCCTCCCCATGATGGACTAGCACAGGCTCCTCAGTAAATACAATTCTTTCATTCAATCCTTATTTTGTATAAATGTTGTTTTAACTTCTACAGATTCCTTCTTCGTGAGAACGACATAAGCTATGGCGTCAAGGAGCACAACACCGAGTTGATGTGGTTTGTCTATGGCTATCCCAAGCCCAAGATGACCTACTACTTTGATGACATGCTCATCGAGTCGGGTGGCAGGTTCGATCAGAGCTACACCCGCAATGGTCAGGCCACGCTCTTCATTAACAAGTGAGCTTGAACTTGAATTAAATTTAATTTAATTTTAATTTAAATATTTTATTTAAAAGAATGCTGGATCGCGATGTTGGCTGGTATGAGGCTGTGGCCACCAACGAACATGGCGAGGCCAGGCAGCGGGTGAGGCTGGAGATTGCCGAGCATCCCAGGTTCCTGAAGCGACCGGATGAGACCTTCATCATGGCCCGCAAGAATGGCAGAATCGAGGCCAAGCTGGTGGGTATCCCTCTGCCGGAAGTGCATTGGTTCAAGGACTGGAAGCCCATTGCCGACTCCTCCCGCATCAAGGTAAGTCGAAAAGCTATAATGATGCCTTTTAAAACTTTAAATCTGTGAGCTCCCAGGCTTTTTATTTTCAAATAATAACGTCGGATTGATTTTATATGTCTTGATCATTATTATTCGCCAAATCACATGACCGTATCCTTAATCTTCAAAATCTAGCTTAAGTCTATCGGTAAATAAGCGATAGGTCGCTTATCGATAACTTTATTTAAAAATGGTCACACTAAGGCGCGCAATATAAAATAATAAATGTTATCTTTACCTTCCTTAAAACACAGATCAGCTCCTATGACCCGGACATTTATGTCCTATCGATCCACGATTCCATCATCAAGGACGGCGGTCTGTACTCCATCAGTGCCAGGAATGTTGCTGGCTCCATCAGCACCTCGGTGACAGTGCACATTGAGGAGAACGAGGATCAGTACATCTACAAGACCTACGGCCGACATCCTTACGTGCGATCCAAGCAGCTGCGCTACCAGGACAAGTACGACATCGGCGATGAGCTGGGCCGTGGCACCCAGGGCATCACCTACCACGCCGTGGAGCGTTCCAGTGGCGACAATTACGCCGCCAAGATCATGTACGGCCGGCCAGAGCTGCGTCCATTCATGATGAACGAGCTGGAGATGATGAACGCCTTCAATCACAAGAACCTGATCCGTCCCTACGATGCTTACGACACCGATCGCAGTGTGACTCTGATCATGGAGCTGGCTGCCGGCGGTGAGCTGGTGAGGGACAACCTGCTCAGGCGCGACTTCTACACGGAGCGCGACATCGCCCACTACATCCGGCAGACACTGTGGGGTCTGGAGCACATGCACGAAATGGGAATAGGACACATGGGACTTACGGTGAGAAACTGAAAATATAACCTTTGGGAGCCCTGATCTTATCCCTATTTAATCACAGATCAAGGACCTTCTGATCTCCGTGGTCGGCGGTGACTTCATCAAGGTTTCCGACTTTGGACTGGCGCGGAAGATCAACAGGCACAACCTGTCCACCTTGGACTATGGCATGCCGGAGTTCGTCTCGCCCGAAGTTGTGAACAAGGAGGGCGTCAGCTTCTCGCACGATATGTGGACAGTGGGCCTCATCACCTACGTCCTGCTGGGCGGTCACAATCCCTTCTTGGGCCTCGACGACAGGGAGACCCTGACCAAGATTCGCGAAGGCCGCTGGGACTTCAAGGACGAGATTTGGTCTCACATCTCCGACGATGGACGTGACTTCATCAGTCGCTTGCTGCTGTACAGCCCCGAGGAACGCATGGATGTGAAGACTGCCCTGAAGCATCCATGGTTCTTCATGCTGGATCGCCCGGTGTACGACCATGACTACCAGATCGGCACCGATCGCCTGAGGAACTACTACGACCACTTCAGGGACTGGTATGCCAATGCTTCCTGTAAGAACTACTTCCGCAGGCGCCGCCTCAGCGGCTGCTTCCAGCATCCATCCAAGATGGTCTATCCCCCGGGTCATGTGTACACGCCGGAGAACACTCCAGAGCCGCTGCCGGAGCCAAGGATACGGGCGAAGCGCGAGGAAGTGGTCTCCAAGTACTTGCATCCCGACTACGAGCTGGGGTTGATTCAATCGGAGAGCCAGTGAGTCTTAGTCGGGCCAAGAGCCTTGGGAATAAGTGTTACCTACGTTTCCTTATCCTTTTTAGCTACCAATACGGTCCCGATACATACCTTCTGCAACTGCGAGACGTCAACTTCCCCGTGAGATTGCGTGAGTACATGAAGGTGGCTCACCGCAGATCCCCTTCATTTGCCTTGAACGATTCCGTGGACTGGTCTGTGAGTATTCCCGCCACAACTTGGAAAATAAAAGGAGACTAAGTTAGGATTTCCCTCCTTTCCTTAGCTGCCCGTGATCCGCGAGAGACGCCGCTTCACCGACATCATGGACGAGGAGATCGATGACGAGCGCACCCGCAGCCGCATCAGCATGTATGCGGCCAACGATTCCTACTCGATCCGTCGCCTGCGCACGGAGCTGGGACCCCGTCTGGATGAGTACACCGAGGCCGATGCCATGATCGAGACCCAGCGGGAGGGCTACCCGCCATTCTTCCGAGAGAAGCCGCAGACGATTGCCATCACCGAGAACCAGCCCAGCCACATCCACTGCTTCGCCGTGGGCGACCCTAAGCCGTGTGTGCAGTGGTTCAAGAACGACATGGTGCTGTCTGAGAGCAAGAGGATCAAGATATCGGTGGACGAGGACGGCCGCTCCATCCTGCGCTTCGAGCCGGCCCTGCACTTCGACGTCGGCGTGTACAAGGTGGTGGCCAGGAACAAGGTGGGTCAGACCGTGGCCCGCTGCCGCATCGTGGTGGCCACTCTGCCCGATGCCCCTGACTCGCCGGAGATATCCGCCAACAGCGGCTCCGAGATCCTGCTTCGCTGGAAGCAGCCCCGCGACGACGGCCACTCCACCGTGCTGTGCTACAGCCTGCAGTACAAGCTGAGCAACTGCGACGCCTGGACCACGGTGGCGGACAACATCGACCACGAGTTCTACCTGCTGCACGACCTGCAGCCCAACACCAGCTACCAGTTCCGACTGGCCTCCAAGAACCGCATCGGCTGGAGCGAGATGGGCATACCCGTGGCCGCGTCCACGTCGGGAGCCGACTCGCCCAAGATCCACATCACCAAGGCCATGAAGCATTTACAGCAGCTCACCGAGAACGGGCACGAGGTGGTGCCCGAGGAGGAGCGCGTGCACACCGACTACCACTGCGAGCGCGAGCCGCCCAACTGGGTGACCGACTCCTCGGTCAGCGACAAGTACAGCTTCATCTCGGAGATTGCCCGCGGCGAGTTCAGCACCATTGTCAAGGGCATCCAGAAGTCCACCGACACTGTTGTGGTGGCCAAGATCCTGGAGGTGACCGACGACAACGAGGACAACGTCGTGGCCGAGTTCGACAACTTCAAGACCCTGCGCCACGAACGCATCCCGGCGCTCTTCAGCGCCTACAAGCCCCTGAACGTGCCCATCGCCATCTTCGTGATGGAGAAGCTCCAGGGCGCCGACGTGCTCACCTACTTCAGCAGTCGGCACGAGTACTCCGAGCAGATGGTGGCCACCGTGATCACCCAGCTGCTGGATGCCCTGCAGTACCTGCACTGGCGCGGCTTCTGCCACCTGAACATCCAGCCCGACAACGTGGTGATGGCCTCGGTGCGCTCCATTCAGGTGAAGCTGGTCGATTTCGGGTCGGCCAAGAAGGTCAACAAGCTGGGCATGAAGGTAACGCCGTGCGGTTCCCTGGACTTCCAGCCGCCCGAGATGATCAACGACGAGCCGATATTCCCGCAGAGCGACATCTGGTCGTTGGGTGCCCTCACCTACTTGCTCCTGTCCGGATGCAGTGCATTCCGCGGCGCCGACGAGTACGAGACCAAGCAGAACATCTCCTTTGTGCGCTACAGATTCGAAAATCTGTTCAAGGAAGTCACTCCCGAAGCCACCAGATTCATTATGCTCCTTTTCAAGCGCCATCCCACGTAAGTAAAGCTTTGGTTTCTGGGTTTTTAAGGTTTAGACTTTGATTAATTTCATACAGAGAAAGATGACGAAATGTCCTTCTGTTAGCAGTATTAATATTGTAAAAAAGGGTTAATTTTCCTTTGGAAAGGGTTAATTTATTTAAAGGAAGTCGAGCGTATATTTAATTATAGGTGGATAGCCAGCCAAATCGATTATTATTATCGATTATTTATTTTCAAATCTCTTAGGATGTCAAAGTAAAAGAGAAAGGGAAAGAGAGCTTTATGACAGCCGAGCTGCCCACTTGTTCCGATCGTTTACCGTTTAAAGTTGCCACCCAGTGTGATAACGGTAACTAAAGAAAGGTTGCTTCTAATGCTTCCTTTCCATTTTAAAATTCAGGGTCAAGCTGTCAAGAACATCATAAAATTCATTCAGAATAATTTTGAGCAAAGCCAAACAGCCCGATGCTTGTTCTTTATCTCTTCTAAAAATTATGTAAACAATAATCTAGAGCAGGGTCACTTATGTTTTATGCTTGTTTCATTTGACAACTCACACAGTTTATGATATTTCATGTTAATAAAATGTTCTAAAATATTTCATTCAGAAAACGACCATACACCGAAGATTGCTTGGAGCACAGGTGGCTCATGTCATCCGACTACATGGTTAGGAAGCGAGAACGTGCCATCTTCTTGGGCAGCCGTCTAAAGGTAATAAATTAATTATATTTCTCTCGTAAGAGACAAAAAACATGCTTTTTACGTGATTTCTTTGTGGCACCACCAGACGTTCTGCGATGAGTACCATGACCTAAAGAATGCCACGGCCACGTCATCCAAGGTCCTGAACACGGTCGCCGGCGGACCGACACCTACTCAACTACTTCGATCGAACAGCATCCAGGAGGAATTGCTCACAACATTTTAGTCAATTAGTAGCGAAGTGGTAGTGTTAAGCGAAAATGTTGTTTTTATTTCTTGTATATATGGAATATAAATAATTATACACAACATCTAAAATTCTATATATATCAAATATATATTATCTGGTTAATTAAACGAAATAATCGAATTTGATACACTTATTTTTATTTATTTGTGGGTGATGTTGACGTTGACAGCTCGGGCACGCCCAAACCCCGATACGATCAATAAAATGTGAACGACCTTCACGGATTCTGCCAAGGCTAAAAATAAATACTCTTATTCAGGTGTTTATAAAAAGAAAATGAGTGTTGTAAGGCACTTTGAGTGGGCGAAGCGTAAACTCTTCGCTGCGGAAACTTTCAAGATTAGCAATCAACATGCCTCAAGGGGCGGGCATCTCATAGTCGAGATCTTGAGTCAACTTCCCCAACTTTCTCGGATATACAACTGCGGTCAAGATAGAAGCATTTATGATAATTTTACGCAAATATATCAAGAAAGGAAGCTGAAGTTTGTGTATCCTAGAAATTTGAAAAATATTCCTGCACAAGTTTCCCAAAATAATAGTAAAATGTTAGTAGAAGTAGGTTTAAGAAAATGCATACCAAATCCGCAAATTGAAATCGAGCTTTATTTTTGGGCGAAAAAAAACCCTCAAATCATCATTATTTTTATTTTTTTTTGTAATCATTGTATTTGAAGAAAAATAAATTGAAATTTCAATTTTTTGTGAACCATTCTTTAACCGTTTTGAAATACTATTTAACAATTTTTAAAATCTCATAAATAAAGCTTTAATTTTATAAAAATCATGACGAATATGCAACAATTGGTCAATAAAAATAATAATGGTGAAATAATAATAATTATGTCTCCGTAGCTTAATTCTAATTCAGTAATTAATCAGCATTTTCGGTCCCTGAAAAATATTTACTTGGAAGGGCTCTTCTATTTCAACATAAATAAAGTATACATTTATTTTAAAAATAAAACATATGTATGTATACACAATCAAAATTAAATTAAATTAAAATTTTCATGCTATTATGTTAACCGCAATTGTGGTTAATCGCGTCCACTTAAAGGTAAACACACGTATGTACATACAAGTACAAGTGTTTTTTTATCAAATGCAAAAAAAAAGTTTATCAGAAATCGATTCACGGAAATCAACTCTGCGAAAAGCTTGCGCCCGTCCAAAGCTGCGCAAAGCTTCCTTATCACTATTGATTAAATTTTCGCCCAAAGCTTAAATATTAGAGTAAGTGCTCGGTACAACACCTCAACCTCGATTAGCGCAATATAAATTAGGCTTTTAGTCACAATGTAAAGCAAAACAAAGCGGATCTCAGCACACGAAACAACACCTGCATGCCAGCGCTCATTAACACTCTAAAAATCAATGAATGACAGCAACGCCTGGTCACAAGATTCACTGTCGCCGTCGTCGTCCATCGAATAGCCCAGCGACGACTTCCACAAAAGGTACACAGCAGATGTAGGCACACACACACAGAGACGCCGCGTACGAAAAATATGTTTGTTTAATCAGAGTGCCGAATAATCTCATTTATCAGGCTTTAAACCTTTCCAGACATTGGACGTCGCCCACTCAGCACATGTAAACCTATAAGTCTCCAGGGCAGAGGGTCATCGTGAACCAGCAATCAATTAAACAAGCCAACCCCAACGATTTCAATCAGTTTCCAAATTTAGACGCACTTGACCCGCAGCAATGGCCGAGGGCGCCTATCAAGAGCACGTAGAGAGGTCAGACTGCCTACCGGAATTACTCACCAGCCGCCAGCTCACTCATAACTTATCATTTTCGCTAATCTAGAACTGAGCTTCCGGCCCCTATGATTTCCCGCAAGGAGGTCAGTATTTGGGCTATCCTAAAGAATTGCATTGGCAAGGACCTGAGCAAGATCACCATGCCAGTGATGCTCAATGAGCCGTTGAGTTTCCTGCAGAGGCTCTGTGAGTACATGGAGTACGCGGAGCTACTCACTGAGGCAGCACAGCAGGAATCGCCGGCGGACCGGATGAAATACGTTGCGGGTGAGTGATATCAGAAGGCTTGGGGTCCAACTATTGGCCATAAATTGTCTGTGGTTATGAACTTGCAATTGTTTTTTATCAGAGCAGCGATAGTGAATTAATTGAGTGCCCCCGCTAATAATATTCATTCATTTTCAGCCTTTGCCGTATCAGCACTCGCCTCCAACTGGGAGCGACTGGGAAAGCCGTTCAATCCGTTGCTTGGTGAAACCTACGAGCTGCAGCGAGGCGATTATCGTATTGTTTGCGAGCAGGTCTCCCACCATCCGCCGGTATCAGCATTTCACGCCGAGTCCAAGGACTTCAAGTTTCACGGCACAATCAATCCCAAGATCAAGTTCTGGGGCAAGAGTGTCGAGGTTAATCCCAAGGGAACCGTTACCATCGAATTTCCCAAGTACATATCTATGACCCTGAATTTTTTTTAGAACTATTTTATGCTAAAACCTAATGTCTTCTCTAGGTGGAATGAAGCTTATAGTTGGACCAATGTGAACTGTTGCGTTCACAACATAATTGTCGGCCGTCTGTGGATAGAGCAATATGGTAAAATGGAGATCACCAATCATTCCACCGGCCATGTGGCCAGCCTCACCTTCAAGTCAGCTGGTTCCGGAGCCAAGAACTTGCACCGCGTTGAGGGATTCGTTAGGGATTCAAGGTAAACTTTCAACCATCTTATATTAATATCATCTATTACTAAATCTATCTCTTTATAGTGACACAAATCTGTTCTTTCTTTATGGCAAGTGGACCGAGTTTATTAAGTGCTGCTCCGCCGATTCTTATAAGCAGTACTTGAAGCAGGGAACCCGGAAGCATGATGAGTACGATCCCAACGGCTCGCCGAATGGAACGCCCAAGAAAATGTTCTCGAAACTGAACAGCTTCAAGTTGAACTCATTTCGCAGCCTCTCGATCCAAGACGTAAGTGTAAAAGTTTGTTGAGTTACCCCTGAAATGTATCTCAAAAGACGTTACATTTCAGAACGACAGCAGCTATCCGCCCATGGAGCAGGAGGGCGATATACCCAAGAGTGATTCTGCATATTCGCTTGATATTCCGGACTCCACCACCTTGTGGAGCTGCAAGCCCAGACCATCCAACTGTAACGAGGTACCAAAGCACTAATAGGGCTTGGGCTTGCCAAATATTTCAAATATTTTCTCTTCTTTAAAGTATTACCAGTTTACGCATTTTGCGCTTCAGCTAAACGCTATGGATAATAGTATGAAACCACCGCTAACTCTATGCCCTACCGATTCGCGACTACGACCTGATATATTATACTTAGAAGATGGAAACCTGGATGGTGCTTCCAAGGAGAAGACTCGCCTCGAAGAACAGCAAAGGCATACACGAAAACAAAGGAAATCCGCCAACAGTGATGACTGGACACCGAAGTAAGAGAGCTTTTTGTGTTAACTTATTGATTTTATACTACAAAACCCTCGAATTGCAGATGGTTCAAGTACGTAATTAACCCCCACACCAAGGCCGAGGACTGGCTATATAGTGGAGGATATTGGGACCGCAAATACGAGAACACCGATACGATATTTTAGATACATTTTGTAGAACGCTTATATGCTTACGTACATAGATATATTTGTAAAAAGTTTGCGAGTTGTTTAAACTTAGGAATCGTTACTTATAACTGGATAATTGTACATAGTACGGAACTTTACTAATGATTGGAAACCATAGCTCTCCACACTAAAATGATTGCCAACCCTAACACTCTCCATTTTTTTGCATTACGAAACTTTACTAATGAATGGCAAATATTACCGTGCATTTCGTCTCTATTTTTACAACAAGCTGAAATAGAGATTGCCAAACCATAGCTTTACATTTCAGTAGAAAACTGTTCTAAAAGATTGTCAATAACAGCTCTCCAATTCAGTGCAAAACTGTACTAACATAAGTGAAAGTCTCCAAAGGTTGCCAATTGTTACTGTCCATTGTCTCACCATTTCAGTACGAAACTGTACTATTGATTGGCAACCATTACTCTGCATTTCAGTAGGAAACTGTTCTAAAATGATTCTTCCATTCGATCCAAAACTTTTAAAACCATGACACTCTCCATTATGAAATTTTGCAATTCGTCTTTATTTTAACAAAAATCTGAAATAGAGATGGCCAACCATAGCAATACATTTAATTTGGAAACTGTTCTAAAAAGATTGTCAATAACAGCTCTCCAATTCAGTTCAAAACTGTACTAACATAATTGAAACTCTCCAAAGGTTGCCAAGTGTTACTGTCCATTTTCTCTCCATTTCAATACGAAACTTTACTAATAATTGGCAACCATTGCTCTGCATTTCAGTGGAAAACTGTTCTAACACGATTGCCAGCTCTCCATTTCTTCCATTCGATCAAAACTGTTCTAAAACCATTACACTCTCTATCATGAAACTGTATCGAGGGATTCCAATTATTACTGTCAATTTCGCCTCTATTTTAGAATAATACTGTTCTAAAATGATTGCCAACCATAACTCTCATTTTTCTGCCATTCGGATACGATCGTGAGATATCCAATTAAGTTATTGTAAGATCTGGTAGAACAGTTGATCAAATCGCACAAGCATCTATAAAAATACGTGTATTTAGTTAAAAGCGCTTACTTTTGGTAGTATTTATGTGTGTGTATACATAGTTGTTAATTCGTGGCGATTCCATATGAAGCAATTAAAATGTTATTCAGTTATTTGTTGCACCATATGTTCTTTTGTGATTTGGATTGGGAATAATCAAGGTAAGGTCTCAGAATTTTTACACAATTAAAACTCCGAAAAGGTAACAATAAAATTGATTTATTTTCATCTACATATTCCTTTTGCCCCCCGAAATCGTTAATTGTCCTTGTTCACAGATGCTGGTATTTACACATGACAGTATGTCCTGGTATCAGACTTACACATTGTACAATATATGTATTCAAACTTCACTTCAGATTCAGATTAAGCGTTTTGGGTTTCGTGCTTACGTCGTGCAGGCTAACTACGTTGTAGGCGGAGACGCAAGGTTCGAGTTTGTTCTTAAAAATATCGTTCTCCGACTTTGAGGAGCATATGGAGTGGCCGATCTCCGTGTGGCTGGGGTCAGGTAACGAGGTAACCCTTAATTCGTGGTTGCTGACTGAAGAGTTCAGTTGGAACTGTTTCGCATAGAGCGTGTCCATCTTATTGTGTTTGGCTGTGGGATAAAGATACAAGGATGAGCTTTAAGTTTGCAAAAGTTAAAAGTTACTGTACCGTCGTTCACACACAACTTGTGGCCGATCCTGTGGGAGGCCAGCAGCTTGGCTTCGTCGCTGCCCCCAATGGAGCACTCTTCGATGTGCGAGAAGCTCTCCTGCGGCGAAATGGTGGACAGCACCGAAGTGCTGGAGTACAGGTAGCCAGAGAAGTACAGGTCCGGGTTCGCCTCATGCGCCTTGCAGGGGACAATCCACGAGAAGTTGAAGCCCGCGGGGTTCACCTCCTGGGTGAGCCACGGATCGGTTATCAGCTGGTGCATGGTGCATCGGTACTTGGGATCCTTGTTCAGCATAGAGCCCAGCAGACGGCCCAGGTTCTCGGACACCACCTTTGGTATCTGGATTTCGGCCTTCAGAGTCTCCTCCACGTCTATGAAGGGATTCTCGAAGAACATGAGGACGTACAGCGTGACGCCCAGGGCCCACATTTCCAGCTCAGGTCCCACGTATCGATTCCCGGCCAGCACCTCGGGACTGCAGTACTCCGTGGTGCCGTAGAAAGTGGAAAAGTACTTGCCCTCCTCCATGAAGGTCGCGGACCCGAAGTCTATCAGCTTTATGTTGAAGTTGTGGTCGATGATGATATTCTCGTCCTTGATGTCGCGATGGAGGATCTTCTGCTCGTGCAGGTAGTTGACGGCGTCGGCCACCTGGCGAAAGATGTAGCTGCCCAGCTTTTCCTCCATCAGGGGGCGCCGCTCGATAAACGTCCACAGGTCCATGCCCGAGCCGTGCTTCTCCATCACCAGCTGGTGGAAGAGGTCGTTCTCGAACACGTCCAGCACGGACACGATGTTCTTGTGACTCAGGGTCTGCAGCAGATGGATCTCAATAGGAACTTCCTTACCGTCCCGGTTCTTGACCATAAACTGGGAGCAGAGCTTCTCCTTCAGAATGAACTTGGTAATGACCAGCAGCCGATCGGTGTTCCGGAACGCCATGTTCACGTACCCGTAGGCTCCGCGCCCGATCTGCCGGATCGAGGTGTAGTGCTTGCTGTACTCGCCCACGTACAGCTCGTCCTCGTACTTGCACACCAGCGACAGGGAGTTGGGCCGGCTGGAGTTCTGGGCGGCGGTGGTCTTGATCACCTGGCCCAGCGACTGCTCAATGGTGCTGGCCATGCTGTTGAATGTGGACGTGAGATTCGCATAGCTGTACTTGTCGCCGTCCAGCCGCGTGCTGGGATTCCGGCACACCCAGATGCAGTACACCCGGTTGGAGCAGGGCAGGATCTGCAGCAGGACAGAGTAGACCACCTCGATGACCGAGCCATCCGCGTGGATGGCCTCGCCCACGAAGCTTCCGTTGATGGAGCTGAGCAGCCTCGTGGCAGGATTACTACCCGAGGCGTCGCCATTTTCGGTGGACTCCGGGGACTTGGGCCTGTCCAGCGGCATTTCGTTGATGTGGGACTGGGATCCCGCCTCGAACTCGTCCGCGGGAAAGCTGTTCGAGGCGTTCACTGGCGTCAGGATGTCGTCGATCGTGCAGTCGTCGGGCTGCCGGACGTCGCAGAACATCCCGCTGCTGTTGGGGTCCAGGTTGCAGCTCATGTGGGCGTCACTAACCGAGGAGGGCTCGAGGGTGGGTGGAGCCGACTTGTTGGCGGAGTTCTTCTTGCAGGACTGCAGCGAGGAGTCGAGGTTGTCCAGGACCAGCGGATCGGTGTCCGGCTCCCAGTCGTTGCTGGTGATCGAGGTGTTCGACACATTCGGGCTCTTCTCCTCCCGCGAGTCCTTGCCGAAGTTCGGCAGCAGCTGGGATATATGCATGTTCATGATCTTGTCCTGGCCGTAGCCGAACATCAGCAGCGAGAACGGCTGATTGCACATGAGTATGTTCCCGATGTCGTCCACCACAATAAGGCCGCTGAGGTTCTGAAACACCCAGATGGTGATGTTGAAGGCGGTGCTGCCCGAGGCGGGGTATCCGGCCGGGGCACTCTCGTCCAGCGTCAGGAGCAGGCACAGTGGGAACTTCACGTTGTCCGTCGTCCGCCCGGTGGCCCTCTGCTTGCGCAGGCTCTTCGGGATCGGATCCCGGCTGTCGGGATCGGGCAGCTTTATGAACGGTATCAGCGCGGTTACGTTGAGGCCCAGCACGCCGTCGGTGGATTCGTAAAAGAATATGGTAGCAGTGGTGGAGTCGGCCGATGTTATTACACCGAATCGGTCGGTGCTAATGTGGCAGATGTGCCGCTCCACGGGCTCCGCGACGGCTATGTGCCGCCCATCGCTGCTTATCTGGCGGATCCAGAGCGAGACCAGGATCTTGGTGCCCGACTTGGTCTTCATTTCGATCACCTTGCCACTCAGCAGGACCACGCGGCCCTCATCGCCCTCGATCTGCATTTCCGCCAGCGACGAGATGTGGCTCTCCGTCTTGCCGTTCAGCAGGTCGAAGAAGCCCTTGTTCCTCAGCTCCTGGGACGTGTAGCCCAGCAGCTGGCAGGCCTTGTTGTTCACTATGAAGATCTGGCCCGTGTTGGCATCGATGGTGAATATCGCCTTGTTCGGATTGATCACCTTCGAGGAGTGCAGGTTGGGGGGCGGCATGCTGAACGAGCTGGCGTCCATCAAGTTCAGCATGCTCGACGAGTCCTGGTGGGCCATGGGGTCGTCTGGAATGCGTCAATGTTTGTTGGTTAATAATTCAGCACTGCCTGGCCTCGTTCCCAATCCAGCGGAATGTGATACCGCTCTCCAGCGGCCCTGGGAACCTAAATTCTGTGTGGGACTCACCGTTGCTTGGGTCCATCACGTCGCCCTGATCCTCCTCCATTTATGCGACAGATAGTTTCGAAATCCCAGCGGTTCCAACTTGAGGCCTACTGCAATAATATCTGGGAGAGCGCACCATAAACATTGGAGCTGTGTGTTTATAAAAAATCAATAGTTTGGCGCATGCGTGAGAGCGGCCTCCACTGCGGGGAATCGAAATCGCAAGCAGCCTCGATATTTAATTAATTAATGCAGTAACAGGTGTTTTTTTTTTCTGGCAAATACTTAAGATCAGCAGATAAGTCATTAAAATCACGGTAATTTTTATGCAAATGCAGTTTAGCCGTTATTTTTGAATCATCCGCACAGCTTCTGACACTGCAGCCCTGGCATCTCAGTCCGTACAAGGGCTCTGACCATCGATTACACGAGCTATCGATTCTGGGCCTAGCCTACGTGTGGAAAATAGAGCTCCGATTCGAGAACAATAAAACGCGAACGTTCTTCCGAATAGGAAGGTTTTTCTTTTAGTTTCTGGATAAGTGGCGGCAGCAAAGTGAAAATGTCTCGAATCTCCATGTCCTTCCGTATGTCGTCTTCCCTGGGAGGCATTGTCCTCCTCCTGCTTATCAGCCTGATAACCGTCAACGGCCTTGTGGAGCAGGGGATTTACCAGAGTGCGAGTCACCAACGGAATCTCGAGACCAACTCGGCAACAGGCACCACGGGCTCCTTTCCGTTCCTGATGCCCAACGTTTCGCCGCGAACCGTAAGTAACCTGGAGCATATGGAACTACAAATGGATTGTGTATCTAGAAGTATATATTTGCACCTGTGCGCATGGATTACAATTTCCTTTATTCAGAGTGCAAATATATATTAAGTAAAATGATGTAAACTCGCGATTATATGTGTAGGCATCTGTTCTAAAAAGAAAAAGCCTTTGTGCTCAGGGGAAAATGTAACCATATGGTTAGAACTTCGCCTCGGCATATACACACACGAATTGCGACACCCACAGTTCGCACCGTGAAACCTGTAGATTGCGCCGCTTCGGGGAACCTGCGCTCTGGATACTTACACATCTGCCTTTGTATTGTCGAGGGTCGCGAAGGCCACGCTCTTGCCACCTCGATTAATACCTTGAATATTACTTGAACTAATCCTATGATGTATATATTTTGAATACTAACCGAATTTAGCCGGATTTGTACTTGTGCACCCCCATCAAAGTCGATCCAACTACCACCTACTATATTGGTACGTCCCTCAGACAGGGGTTCCTTAAATTTTCCATTAAATTCGCTTTCTAATTTCAGTTGGATTCAATCCAAATGCCACCATGAACACGGCCCACCACATGCTGCTCTACGGATGCGGAGAGCCCGGAACCACAAAGACCACTTGGTGAGCTTGAAGCTTGGAGTTTAGGAGAGGCTTTACTGGTCACTAGTTACTAATCATAATTCCACACAACAGGAACTGCGGAGAGATGAACCGAGCTACCGACGAGGAGTCGGCCAGTCCCTGCGGACCCCATTCGCACTCTCAGGTATATAGGTTGCCAGATAAACGTAGATTTTGGTTGCACCGCAGAATTTGGAGACTTATCTTGAGGGCCCATTCTTTGCACTCCGGGCACAGCAGTCGTCCGTCGTGCATGCTGAACTCAGATTCGGTGATCTGTCGGCTGCAGATGTGGCATTTGAAGCACTCGGCATGCCACTTGGTGTTAAGCGCAACCACGGCGTGCTGGTCGATGGGCTTCGAGCAGCCGGCACAGCGAGACGCGAACTGCACCCGGAAGTGCTCCTTGCAGAAGAGGAAGCCGTTCACTTCGTAGAAAGAAGATGAGAGCAGCGGCTTGCTGCAGCACAGGCACCGAAAGCACTTTTCGTGCCACTTGCGTCCCTCGGCAATAACGCGACGGCCCACGATCGGGGTCCGGCAGCAAGAGCATTTGTCGGCATGCTTGCCCAGATAGCACTCGTTGCACACCACCTCGTCTTTCACGGCAAAGAAGTGCGACGGGTCCACCGACCTTCCACAGTCCTGGCAGGTGAAGTGGAGCGCATGATACGCCTTGCCCAGGGTGCAGATTGCCCGGGACCGTATCTTCTGGTTGCACTTGCAGCAAGTGGAAACGGACATATTTATAGTTCTAGCCTCTCAAGGTGATACAATTTTGGGACTGTTAAAAATGAAATTTTTTAGGTAATTTAGGGATTGGATATACTTATTAATGTAGTTAGCTCTTCTCTTATGACAGATGGTTAAAAGGAGCCCAAGGATTACCTTGGGTGCAATCTTAAGAGTATCAAAAAGTCAATAGCCAATTCATGGAGCTCGAATATAATAATTCTTACTTGTAAATTTTGTATTCTTTTTGTGACAGCTGAAGAAAAGTAGGTGCTGAACAGGAATTTTTTAATTTATGCTTAGTTTATTACCTAGACAAGTCTGAAAACTGAACTAAGGAAAGATACAAAAATATGTTTGCCAGTAATAATGCTTTTTACTACTTTATACACTAGTTTGGATATTTAAAAGGGAAACGGATTTAACTAAGTTTGAATTACTAAATTTGAGTTATAAAAAAAATCATGCGGGTTCTTTGAGTCATGCTTTGAAAAGATTAGACATATACTGGGTTTATACACAGACTGGAATACATGTATTCATATTGACAGATAAGATGCCAGACCTAATAAAAACACTTTCTTTTAATATTTGTTTGTGATTTCGCCACCAAGCTCTAAAATATGGGATACAGGTTATGATAACTTATTTCTAATAGCCCATTTACACTAACGCGAGTTACCTATCGATATCGGAGTTAACTCAATAACTCACAATGAGCGTTTACACTAGACAAACGCGAGTTATTGCCTTTCAAAGCCTAGTGTAAATAGAGTATAAAATGACGAAATGCTCACCAAATGTTGCTAGGTAAAATGTCGCTAGACAAATTTTGCTAGAAACATGTTGAGCAACACCCATTGGTATTGCCAATTGCAATAAACTTTTTTTTTCAATTACGTGTACAACTTTCTATAGAAATTCAAGTCTTTAATAAATAGCCTTAAATATGTACAAAAAGTAGGTAGTCTCATCTCAAACGAGTTCAATTCGAGATCAATTCGAGCAAAGGTGCTAATAAATAACCTAATTGATATGACGTATTTAATACAAATATTTTTTCCTTCACACAGATCGTTTACGCCTGGGCAAGAGACGCTCAAAAGCTGAATCTGCCCGAGGGAGTTGGTTTCAAGGTTGGCAAGGACTCGCCAACCAAGTACTTGGTGCTCCAAGTCCATTATGCCCACATAGACAAATTCAAGGGTGAGTGGGGGTAGTGCTTGGGCGCCCGTAATGGAAGTTACTTTAAATATTTGTGTATTTTCCCATCCAGACGGTTCAACCGATGACTCTGGCGTCTTCCTAGACTACACAGAGGAACCGTAAGCCTCTTAACTATTTGCTATTGGCCTTTTATAAACAAACTCCTCTATTGACAGCCGCAAGAAGTTGGCTGGAACCCTGTTGCTGGGCACTGACGGCATGATTCCGGCCATGAAAACGGAGCACCTGGAAACTGCATGCGAGATACAGGAGAATAAGGTTCTGCATCCGTTCGCATATCGGGTGCACACGCACGGGCTGGGAAAGGTGGTGGCGGGATACAGGGTTCGGTCGAACAGCGAGGGAGTCCAGGAGTGGCTGCAGCTGGGCAAGCGAGACCCGCTCACGCCCCAGATGTTCTACAACTCGAGCAGCACGGCGCCCATCGTCGAAGGAGACACGATTGCAGCGCGTTGCACCTTCAGAGCACCCGCAATCGAATCACCAAAGTGGGGTGAGTAAAAAGGGTTTAGAATTCAACTTTGAAGGGGTCTTAATCCAATCTTAAACGTTTATAAACAGACCCACGAACGAGGATGAGATGTGCAACTTTTACCTCATGTACTACGTGGACCATGGGGAAACCCTGGACATGAAGTTCTGCTTTAGCCAGGGAGCTCCCTACTATCACTGGTCCAACCCCGACACTGGCCTGCACAATATCCCACATATCGAGGCGAGCACCTTGTAAACCTGAAACGAATGTATACTAGTTTACTGTCTGGATTATTTTCGTCTAGCCGTAGTCCGGCGGCATACTGTATCTCCTGTTCTGTTCGGTGATTCCTGTTGCAGAGCGGCCCCGCCACCACCTATAATTATTTATGTAAAATATATGTGTACGTGTAAATAAACATATGTAGATACTTCGCAAAGCCCCCAACCTGAAACCGCTGTTTTGTCTGATTAGAGCGAGCGGCTAGGCAAGGTCAGGTGCCAATGATCCCGATCCCGATCTACGCAGTTCAGTTAAACACTTTCATCGTAAATATTTTCAATGCAAAGCATTTTATTCTCGTTTTTTTCCGGTTGTTGTTTTTTGTATATAGAATTTATGGAATATATAGTATATATATATATATAAAATTTGGTGTAAAATTATAAACGTACAATTAGATTAGTTATAAATTACACAAAACTTAAATACGTACATCTCTCACATTTTATAATAACTTGCAAACTCGTACTTGTTAGTGTTAAACTCTAAATGACTTCCGGTTGGCTGAGGCGGCAGGTCCTCAAATGTATAAGCTAGGAGAGCTCCGTTGTTATCATGTGCGGCGTAGTTGAGATCATTGTGTGTTTCAATTACATTTCCGGTGTAGTCTTGGGTGGTGTATGATGTGCAAGTGCCCGCGATGGGGTCCGCCTCCACGAAGCTGCCGTTGCAGAAGCCGATCTGCGGCGAGTGGGCGGCGGTCAGGATGCTGCAGTCGCTGTCCTCGGCGGTCGACGGCATCGGGTTGAAGTCGTCGCTCTGGAATGTGTGCCCGCCGTCCGCCCCCCCGTACGAGAGCGTGTTGTTGTGTATCTCAATGTTCATGGTCACCGTCTGCGGCTGCACCACCTCGAACTCCACGTGGTGGTGCGAGGAGTTGTCCCCGCCACCGCTGCCGCCTCCGCCGCCGCAGTCCTCGGCGAAGCAGTCGTGTTGATCAGGCACATATGGAGGTATTTGATGGCTGGCCGAATGCAAGTTGGCATCGTTCACAATGTTCTCCTCGGAGTCGAAGACGGGCTCGCCGCCGAGGCTGGCCTTGACCACATTTAGAATGTGGTTGCCGGCATTCCCGCTGCCGCTGCCGTTCTGGGCACTCACCTCCAGCAGGTGGGTGTAGTAGGGCAGGCCCCTCAGCACCTCCTCGGCCGTCTCCTCGCGGGCGCTCATCGGGCTGATACCGGAGATATTGGCTATTAGGCCCGCTGTGGGGTCGGCGGACTGATTGAGGTGGCTGTGGGACTGTGAGCTGTAGACCTCCAGCTGGGAGTCGTCCTCGTTGGCGTTGAAGAGGGGCAGAGGCATATACTTGAGAACGGCTTCGGATAAATTATCGCGCGCATTGCTGGACAGGGACTCCAGGGGACCTGAGCTCAGGTCTGAGTGTACATCGCAATCGACATTGCTTTGATTCGTGCTTAGAGGTAAATATTCAGATGATTGGTAGCTTAACAGATTATCGGCTGAGGGTAGTATAATATCCACGGGATTGTGCTGCTCCAGCGCGGGCGGCGGAGCCTTCTTGGAGGAGGAAGTATCACCCAATCGTTTCGAAACCGAACCAGATTGACATGTAGAGGTAGATCTTTTGCGTTTCCGACCGGCAGTGGTGGTTGTTCCATTAATTGCAAGTGTGGACAATGTGTTGTTGTTGTTGTTGTTGTTGGGATTTGTGTTGTCATTTTTAGCTTCGCAGCTGTCTGCGTCCTGGCTCTGCTTGAGGGCGCCCGGCGACCGCGACTGCTTCTTCTGCGGCCTGTACTTGTAGTTGGGATACTCGATCATGTGCAGCTTCCGCAGCTTCTCGGCCTCGATGATGTACGGCTGCTTGTCCTCCTTGTCGAGGAGCTGCCACCGTCGTCCCAGCTCCTTCGATATCTCGGCGTTGTGCAGGTCCGGCGTCCGCTCGCAGATTTTTCGCCGCTCCATTTGGCTCCAGACCATGAAGGCGTTCATGGGTCTCTTAATATGGCCGGGAGAATGTTTCTTGGTCTGCGAATAAGAAGGGAGGGTCTCAATTAGTCAATTAGTCACAAAGATAGCCTTACTAAGAGTATGAGATATGTGAACCCCAAGAGATCGTGGCAATAATTCACAACTCGCAATACACAACGTTACTTCCGGTTCAGTTCCCAGTTCCCAGCCAATACTTTTTCGCGGTCCAATAAATTACATATTCATAAATTATGAAACAAGCGAAATTTCCGTTAAAAACCTCAAGTCTACCTAGACATAAATATAACGCTCCGTTGATTTGTTCATGCGAAAAACACATTTACCTATTATACACATTCGTATATAACATATAATGTTCATTGCATATTAACGTATCACAGATAAAGAGTTAGGAAATAAAATTCACACCAGAGAGCTCTATATATGTACACATATATGCATTTCGCGCACTGTGTGCCGTGTAGCGCCTTGTCTATGTCTCTGTATGCATTTGTATCTGTACGAAAATACGTATTCGCAGCGTTTGAAGTTCAATGTCCCTCGCCAAGGTTAATAAAACGCTCCTAAAACGTACATTTCTGTATGTCCGTATGTATTTAAATGTGCTCGCTTATTAAGATACACGGACAAGTGGGCCGATGTACGGCAGGTACCTGCATTGGCATTCGCATCTGGCAAATGGCATCTGCTTCCTGGTTAAGCGTTCAGCGTTCAGCGCTCTGTGTTAATCGTTAATCCCTTCGATCTTGGCAATCTCAGGAACCATTTGGAATAGGTCATTGCGGTGACGCGTCGCACGTCGCAAGTCGCAAGTCGCCCCGCGTTCTGCGTCGTTTGGCCAATGTGAATAACCGTTTTATTCTCGCCCGGAGAGAGACGGCAAAAACTACCTATTAATAGCGTTAACTTCGACCTTGCAGCAGTTCGTGTACCTCGCGAGTTCATCCACATCTACAGCCACAGTCACAGCCACAGCCGCACGAAGCGATATACCCTTGGCAGTAGCTCTGGGCCTGAGCGGAGTGGAGCAGAGCAGAGCAGACTTTCAGCTGAAACGACGACCCGATGGTATTGGTGCCGACGGGATGCGATGCTCCATCGGCCATTGCCTTTGCCTTTGCCATTGCCTTTGCCTTTGCCCTCGCAACTCTGCTCCGAAACTCACTCTCAATGTCGCCGTCAGTCAGACAGTTCAAGTCTAATAAGCAGCCGACGACGACGACGACTCTTGTAGACACAACACACTCACACTCCACTCGGCTCCACTCGCACACTCACTCGCCCGCTCGGATACGAGGTGCAGACACCCGCATCCGTGAGATACGTAGCGATATGTATGCACGGTCGTGTCGGGAAGCAGAAGCAAGTAAAAGTGATGAAATGGGCTGGGGGGCAGCCGAGCGAGCTTTCGATTTTAACCGTTCTTGCCGCCTGCTTAGATCCTAAGGTCATCAGCTCGACATATACTATATTAAATACATTTTTTGCAATAAAGATAAAACGCTGAGCGGCGACAGAAGTCAACGACGCCTGCCTGGCAGCCCAGTACATATGTACTCCGCATATACCGAGTAATACGCAATTGAGTTTTCTGTTTGGTTCGTGACGCCGCCGCCAAGCAAAGCCATTGCCTCCTCCATCCGTCCGCACTAATAACCGTAAAAAACAAACTGCTAAGCAAGGTCAATGCACCAAATGTGCTATGTGTGCGCACAATTATTTACATATTTATCCGCTAAAATTCTACATGCGCTCGCCTCCGGCTAGCTGGAGGAGTCACAGCCCCTCCTAGTTGCATTCCTGGCTAGCTGATATTTGTAGCTGGTTCTACCAACTTTGGAAGGGGCTAGTAAACAAGATGACGAATTCGGGGCTCTTTAGAGCGCAATAAGGAACTTGATAAACATATTTACATCTTTTCTAATATTAAAACGAATACGTATCGCCGCTGGTCAGAGTTAAGCAGCGCAATTATAGACGCTTTCGTTTGCTTACTATTCGTCTGGACACAGAACATATAGGATACATATCTACAATGTGTATATATGTGGATATGCAAGCTCGACACAAATATTGTGAGTCATCATCAGGGAAGCGAAACGCGAGCACAACCGCCCCGTAAATGCACGGGGACAAAAAATGCACTTCCACGCATTCCCCGAATGTAAGTATCTATGTATCTGTCTTGGGAATGTCTGTTCGAAATAACGATCCATTAATGCTCGTTCCAGGTAGCCAGTCAGGCAGGTCGAAAAAAAGGGTATTTCATCATATTGAGCCAAACCAAAGTTGAGCTTTTATGATCAAGCGTGAATAACACATACGTAGGTTCGATTACTAATCTCCAATAATTGTTGTGCCTTCTGCCTGTGTGTATTTGTAAACAAAGAAAATAATCGCAGCAAAAAAACTTGAATCTAATCTACGGGAAATCTTATCAGTCAAACTTTTTGTTGACCTGTCCGGTCTGGAAAAAGTATTTGTATATATTCGCTATATGTAGGTCTCTCAGCCGAATATCAAGTTCGTTTCGTGTTTGACCAGACAGCTGTGTGCCCGTTTTTATCAAAGTAAATAGTTTCCCATTAGAGGCGATAAGAAGTGCATTGCGGCGGGCGTGAGATGGGTCCTCCTACCCGAGGAAGATAGGGGACGGACGGATCTCTCTATCAAGATGTGAGATCAGGCCACCGGACTGTGGATTAGTTGGAATAATGACGTGGAAATTTGCAGTATCTGAGTAAATGGTCGTGGCCTCATTAGGAGTAAATAAAAAAGCAAATATTTTCGAAGTCACAAGATATTATGCTGTTCTTCCTCCCAACTATTCAAGATATATATACTTTTCCCCTTCTGTATGCAGGCCTGTCTCTTACTCACTCGAGTTGCATCCGAATACGGGGTGCTGGAATTGACAGGAACCCGTGCAGATCCAAACACCAGGCTGGAATCGATGCCGTTCATGTTCAGTGTCATTTCATGGCCGCTGTGGCTCGGAGATCTTTCGCTGTCCATATTGGATTCAAGGGGATTGGGGTCGTGGAGGGGCTCGAGGTGGGTGTTAGTGTTGGTGCTGGTGCTGGTGCTGGTGTTGGGGCTTGGAGCAGCTGCAGCCACAGGCGCGGAAGGCGAAGCCACAGCCGCTGAATGAGTAATGGCTCGCTGGCTTTGTGTTGCTGCTGGTTCTGCTTGTGCCGTTGGCGACGCTGTTCGGGGGTGCGGAGTGCAGAGTGCCCCGGGCACGGGCACGGGCACGGATAATTTTGGGGCTGGACTCGCTGGTTGGGTGGTGGTTGCTGGAACGGCTGGCACTGTTCCTGGGCGAAGTGTGAATGGTGGTTCGGCGGCCTGGTTGGGCGCAGCTATCATCTTTCCCGGAGCACCTCAGTTGGATGCATCTGAGCGGGGTATCTGTATCTGTATCTGTTTCTGTGTCTCGGTTTTATCCCAGGGCAGCTGACTCGATGATCCCCGGGACTGGAACATAGTCGTAGATACTGTGGCAGTGGTGGTGGTGGTGGGGCTCCGATAAGACGGGGATGCTGTTTCTCCGGGCCTTTATCGCGGATTTATTTATTTATTATTCTGGAGAGCGCTCCCGGTTCGGCCGATTATGTGCTATGTACTATGTACTGTGTACTATGTATTGCACTATGTACTGCCTATATACTGCTGCATGTGCACTATGTACTCGTAGTCGTAGGCGCTGTCCGATCGGGCTGTTTCGCGCACATATGCTCGTATGCTGGCCGTGTGTGAGTGTGTGCACTAGGTATTGCTCCTCAAGGTGAAACTGGTTCCTCGTTATTTATTTATTTTTTTTGTTTTTTGTTTTGTGTTTGCAATATTCCAAGACTCACGTTCGCTGCGTCTGTGTAATGAGCTTGTAGCTATGTACGTGTGCCTCTCTATATACTATGTATCTGCAGCACTCTCACTCACACTCTGACTCTGCGTATTTATTGTACATTTTATTAATTTATAAATGCACTGAATTAAATAGATTGGCTCGTACTTATGTGCCCAGAGTTTACACACCCGTGCACCACAGCGTCTGTGTAATGCATGTACTCGACGACTGCTGTGGTCGTCCCTAATACTACTGCACGCGCGCACCAATACCACTCGCGTTGTTGTTTGTATTTCTTTTACGTGTTGCTTTTGTTGCTTTTTGCTAACTATTGCTACTTTTGAAACATTAAATATTTTGATAATATGTCTTCTGGGTCGCTGCAGAGAATTTGTTTTTAAAAATTCTATGGGGTTATGGCGTTACGAGCGCTGGTTTTGTATATGTTTATGCTCGCGGAGCGTTATCACTTGCTGCGGAAATACACTTGCAGTTGCACTGACAATAAGTATCTGTGTGTGGTGGCCTGTATCTGAGTCTGAGTATCGGAGTTAGAGGCAGAATCAGTATCAGAATCAGAGTCAGATTCAGATCGGGGATTGTTTAATTGGTTAATTCGGGGGGTTTAATCACAACGCGATTTATGCACACTCGTTTCCGTTACCACATATTATTGTAGGTTTATTGGCCCTGCTTGGCAGTTGATTTAGTTGGGTTTAGTTCGCTTAGGAGGACTGTGGCTCGATTCCGACGGAGTCGCGCGAGTGCCAGGGCATTTCTTCTTGTCCTGGTCAATCTAAACTAAACATCGCGTCGCTGCGGAATCGAAATGGAATCGAATCGAGCTGAGCAGAAGAAGCGAACGCAACTCTCGGCGGCGCAGCGCAACGCAACGCAACGCGAGGCAGCGCAGCGCAGCGAAACGAAGCGATGAGATACGAGAGTTGGCTTGGAGCGAATAAACTACGCAAAAGATTTTACGTTTTATTTTTTATATATATTTTTTATTATTTTTGTTGCTTTTGTACTTGTTTCTTATGCAGCGCCATGTACTGCTGCTGCTGCTGCTACTGCTGCTACTGCTGCTCTGGTGTGTAATTTTGCATATACGACGGGGCTCGTGTCTGTGTGTGTACTTAGTTCCCGACAACCTCGTCTCGTCGTCGTTTGCTGATCACTCACAGCTGTTCAAGTGAACTGAACGCAAAGTTTACGACTCAGAGTCCCCAGCACGTAGATACAGATACATTCACCCATACCAGTGCCAGATACACGAGCTGGGCTGACCGTGTGTGCGTGCGCCCGAGAGAGCCAGCGAGTGTTCGTGTCTGTGTCCGCGCTTATGTGTGCGTGGATAATGACTCGGCCAGACTGATTTCCTCGACCAGCCAGTGGCGCATCGCAGTTAATTGCGGGTGGTGAAAAAGTCGTATTTAATCAGTACTCACGAGAACTAGGTTTGGTTTAGTTTTTACTTAAATAGAGATTACTTAAAATAAATATAGCCTATTAAATAGTAGGAAACGTATGCAAATAAGCAGTACTTTCAGAAATAATAGAAATAATTATAGGCAACTTTTCGAAAATGCCTAGAAAAATATTAAAATTAGGTATTCTTAAAAAATCAGGCTTTTTTCAGTTTTATGGATAGAAATAATTAAAGTTTTGGGCGCCACCCGCAATGCGCACCTGTACTCGCGCTATCAACTGTTGCAGTAGCGTTCCCAGCTGGTGTGTGAGTAACTCTGAGCACAAACATATGGGAGCGAGTGTGTGTGCGTTTGCTAACCACCCCCACCATTCCCCCCGCACCAATCTTATGAATCAGCTGTTTCAATGTGTATTAATCATATGGCTGTTTGATTATCTGTGCGTGTGTTTGTGGGCATATAGAGGCGAGAATATATACATTTGTATATACGCGTGTATGTAAATATGTGGGCATGAATATCAATCTGGCTTCTGTTTATTTCAGACAATTCTGAACGCTTTTCGAGTACGGAAAATCGAAATAATACATTGATAATATATTATATGCGACGCTAAGTTGGTATTGGGATGCAGCTAAAGACTTCTTCATATGTTTCTTATTAAAACATACAAACAGAAATTACATACATATGTACACGTTATGAAGTTAAACTTGGATATTTAAAAAATACGTGCGAATATACCGAAAACTACTCATTTACAGATGCAAGTACGTTGTACATACATATGTGCATATATATTTATTTATCTGTCGTTGAGTACGGAGAATGACGCAGCGGAACATGCACTTGCATTTTCATACAGTGTCAGGTATAAATATCGGCTAAAGAACAAGAACAATGTCTCGCACACGGAAGTAATCGGTTTATATATAAACAAATGTATATGTATATATTTCATTTAAAATTTTTACATCTCTCTTGTAAATTAAAAAAACAATTTTTCAACTTGTTTTGACTGATGGCATAAGTGTGGATATGTATTATGTACTTATATGTATATTATAATACATATTTGCTGAATCACATACTTTTAATCACAAATTTGTAAAATAATTCCAGATAATTGGCCGATCTTTAATAATACCTCTAAGGTAATCAAAATTCTCAGTAGTGATTATGGCTGTATCCCATGAGACCAATTTAATTCCGAGTAAAAGTGGGCTTGTTAATTTAATTCTGTTTATTTGTTCAACTTATTTGCATGCCCTTTAAACTAACCCAAATAAAAGAAATACAAGAAACCCGGTTCTCGTATAATGGATTTGTTTGGCAACTAATAACAGAAAGGGAATGCAGGAACACCCTGTATTCGTGAATACATTAGCATGCCTACATAGACCCATGAACTATACGAGTACTAAGAGATACAAATTATGTTAGTTTTATAGCCTGGGCGGAAAGCGAAGGTTTTGTAAAACCTATTTTAAAACACGAAGTTGAATCTGTTAATCGAAATATCGATAATTTTGTTCGGCAATTTGCATTGTTTAACTCTCAAATACCTGAGCCTTTAAAAGCGGCACAGATGTACAATGCTATTCTAAGTTTTTTCTTGTTATAAATAAAGAAATAAAAAACTAGAACAAAAAACTTTAAAAAGACTTCAAAGTCCTTTTTTTATTTTTATTTTACAGTCTGCTATTTCAATGAGATTTTATAATTAAATATAAATAAGCTCAATATTTTCTTAATGTTATATTGTACAATTATAAATTTAGAATAATTTTAAGGAAAAATATCGCATTTGGTTAATCGATAATAATGTCCGACACGAATCAGATTATTTCGTGTTGTGCTCAAACGAATAGTCGCTATCGATAGCTGGACTTATAAGCACTCACCTAGTTTTACGGACGCTACATTTGTATGTACATGCTGTACATAAGTATGTATATATGCGATAGTTTTGTACTTGAGAATATATAGAAAAAAGGAAAATTAAGTAAATTTAGTCTCTGTACTTTGCAAAAATTATTAAGACATAATTATCTATCTTTTTCATATATAAACTGACAGTCTTCTTAATTTCAAGGTGTTTTTACTATTAAGTATAAATTACCTCAATATATTCTTATTATAAGACTGTAAAAATATAAATTTAGAAGAATTCAAAAAAATATATCGCATTCGTTTCGATCGATAACAATGCCCGACGCGAATTAAACAATTTTGTGGGGTGTGCAAGCGAATAGTCACACACAAACAGAAACCCTCAAGGTGATTCACGACTATTCGACTATTTTTTATCGATAAATTTTCAGCTCTAGTGAAAAAGTATGGAATTATTCTTCAATAAAACGTGTAAAACTCTCAATATTAACGTGCCCGGACTCTATATTTCGCTGTATACCCTAGAAACGACAGCAGAACAAGCATACAACTGAAAGCAGATCGCGCCAAAGTGTCGGATGCAAAAATATTATTTCGTTATTTCACCCCGCATTACATTATAGTTCATCGAGTAATCATGGAAAACTCTGCCTCAAATTAAGCTGGCTGAACAATGCCACCGCCACCCAAAACCAAGCACAAGAAAATGGCCTTTCGAAAGCAGTCCCCCCAGCAGCGTATTTGTGTTTTTAAGATTAGATGTCGAAATTCCACACCCTTATGGGAGCGCTGTTTGACCCCTTCCTCTTTGTTCTCCGACTGATTGCAAACATGAGCTCCCCCATCTACGAGCAGTATCGGTGCTCGCCGTCGCATCGCCTCACTGGGCGGCCTCTGTGGAAGCCAAACAAGGTCAACAAGGAGCCCGAAGCGGAACCGATCGAATCGCATCGAACGGTCACCAAGGAGCAGCTACTGATGCCCCCCCTACAGCCGGAACCCCTGGCCAGCATGATGTCGTTCCAACTAATGGCCATGGACGTGGTCAGCCAAATGCAGTCAGCCCTGCACCAGTGTGTTGGCAGCGTCGCAGAGTCCACCGGGCGTCAAGATGGCGGGACTCAAGCTGGACGCGCTTCGGCGCTCCTGCTATTTCTTTATCGACCTGCATCCGCATACGCAGCACGGTTTCAAGGACTCTCCAGACGAACCCAACTCTAGTCAAGTGTCCAGCGACAAGAATAACAATTCGGACGTCTCCGGTGGGTCGACGAACACCAAGGCTGGGTGTTTTCGGCGTCAGCGGAGTATTTCCGAGTGCAGCGAGGACAGTTTTATTTGCTTCGAAGATGATGCAGACGACGAGGAGGATAAGGATGGCGAGGACGAGGACGAGGACGACGATGATGACGATGACGATATCAGCGTACAGTTCACGGCATGCTGCGAGGATGAGGAGGACACTGAGCAGGTCGAGAGCAAGACCTGCGAGTGCAGCAGCACCGACAGCTCGAAGAGCGCCAAAAAGGTTTGGCCAGACACGTCCACAACTGGAGTGTATTCGTTACTAACTATCTCTTCCTCCACTCATAGGTACGCTTCAACCTGAAGCCGGAGGTTCACATAATGCACGCCTGGGACTTTGCTTATCGGGCGGCCAGGAAGAGCAAGTGGGAGGTGATTGCCCGGGATCGGTCACGATTTCAGCAACGGATTCAGCGAATCGCGCCCTTTATAAATGCTGTCCTGACTCCCGAACACCGAGAAAGTGTCTACCAGGCTCGCTTCCGGAAGGAGGAGGAAGTGCGTGCTCTGCATTGATATACCTGAACTAACTTTTGATGTACAGATTACAGTTTGATAACCGATTGCGACATTAAATTAAGCATACTTTGTTTGCGTGTGTATAAAGGGATCGATTTAACCGCAGAGTTTGTGATTTATTTTATCAAGCCAAAAACTGTTAGCCCTGTATATCTGTATAGAATATCAAAACCCACTTCACTTTGCTTTGCCTTTAGTTTTAGAACGCTAAGAAGTTTGAATTTGTTGAACTAACGGGAATAGAATACATATACAAATATATATATAAATATAAACATTAATTTGAAGCTAAATAAATTAAGTTTTAGACGTATTCTTCGATTTTTTATTGCGCGAACGCAGAATCTTCAACTCATTCAGCGAAAAGAAAGTTGAGGCAAAGGCATGAGTGATAAGCTCTGATTACGAACAGATAAGACGTCAGTTTCCTACGCAGGGAACAAAAATTTCAAACGCGTTATCACGATTATTTCACGATTTCTTTAGTCGTTTGCAACTTAGTTTCTTGATAACAGCTCCCAAAATTTATTTGGCCAATTGATAAACTCCACCGGAAAATATTAGCTTGTGCTCCCTGACTTTGCGCTGCAAAAAGTGCTTCAGCTCATCCTGAGTGAACTCCACACCGCCGCTGTGCGAGGCAAACAGCTTTAGCATCTGATGGATGCGGTCTATGGGCATGGAGTCCAGGTTCGTGAGCATGCCCACAATGTAGGACCAGAAGACCTAGAAAGGGAAGAGAGAATCGATATGCAAAACCTGGGAGTCCACGCATATAAACACACTCACTTGAAGTTCTTCTTCTCTTTGGTCACTGGCCGAGGCCATGGCCGACTCCAAGTCCTCCTCGTCGGCTTCTGTAAGACTCATTTCTTCAAATTGTGATTTCTCCTCAGACTCTTTTTCCAAAAGTGTGAACAGTCCTGGCGTTGTCTCCGAAATCAAGCCGTGGTTTTGCCAAAAACCTAGGCGACGTCTTAATGCAGACTGTGGGACCTTTGTAATGGTACTCAGGTCCTCAAGGGTCCATTCGCTTTTGTCCTGAAAATGGTAAATGATGACCGCCAGGGTGGGGCTCACAACCATTTCCAGGGTTCGGTCCCCGATCTCGATTTCAATGTTCACACGCCCAGTGACTGTGCGCCAGTTGAGCGTACGATTGCCCTTGTACGCCTCATACGCCTTGGTATACTTCTTGAACTCCGTTTCGATCTCCTCGGGCAGCTGGAGACTCTCCTTGTTGAAGGACGGCCAAAACTGTGCCGAAACGATTAGCGACGAGATGTCAAACTGCTGATCTAAAGACGAGAGACGGCATTGAGAATATTTTCCACCTTAAAAGGTCAACTCACTTTCTGGGCGATTGCTTTCGCCATGGATGTGCGCGTTGATTCGTTTAGAGTCGGTAACATCTTTCAGCATAACTTCACAGCTGTGCAAAAGGGATTCACCAAACCGTATTTTCAACAGTTCCAGATTCCGAATCTCCTTTTCCGAATTAAAGTCCAGCTGGGACAACAGTCGGTCCGCCATTAGGTTGCGGTATTCCGTCATAAACAACTCCTTGCTGCCGTATATATCAACAACCATGGATATAATATCAGCCGACCGCATTTTCCTCGAGCTGTTGTACTGCATGACACTGGCATCGATGCCGAACGGATCGGGTTCCCAGTTCTCCCAGTTGCTGAACTCGTCGGCCGCGGAATCCTTGCCGTCCTTGATCGCTTCCCCCTTGGCCAACTCTTCAGACAGATCGGTTGGTCCCTCTTCAGTCAGGCCAGTTACCACTCGCCGGACAGTGTCGTTGCGCTTGCGGAGGTAGTCCTTGATCGGGGCTGTGACTATCTCCAATATCACTCCAGTATTGTCTAGATGGCGAATCGCCTTTATGGCCGCCACATATCCAGTTAGAATGTCCATGGTATTGACGCCAGGATGCAGAATACGGGCTTCTAGCGAGCTTCTTAACGATTCGGTTAGGTAGATGCGCATGTCAATCTTTTCCATGCAAATCTTTAGGTCGTCTATGGCCGGAATGGAGTCTGGATAGTCTGTGGAACATTTCAAGATATTTATACGGTTTCAGGAGTTTCAGCCTACGAGTTATACCAATAATTATACTGAAGAATTGACCAATCACGCTTTTGGCGAAAGTCTCGTACATATAGTACGTGAGTTTGACCTTAAAGCCCTGGACAGGGGCAGGAGCTTCCTCGTCGGTTATATCTTTGGACTTCCATTCTGAGAAAATGTTTGCTAACCAGCCCATTATAATATCCGACAGCCACTAAGATTAAAATGAGAATTTAGAGATTTTAGAAGCAAGAGATTCCAACTCACAGTTTCCAGCTGCTTCAGGTGGCTTCGGTCAAAGATGCCCATGCACGTGTCGTTGATGTGCTCCTTGATCTTGAGCTTAATGAGTGCCGTTAGTGCACTTCCAGTTAGGCGATCTGTGAGATTCATCTCAAACAGCTGCTTGTTTGTCGTGTCCACCATGTCCGTCAGCTTTTGGCAGCAGCACTGCTCCACATCGGAGTTGCAGCCGACGCACAGAAGCTCATCGAACACATCAGAGTCTGAAAGGGGAGCCAGTTAAACAAGGAGTTAAGGAGCTAGACTACGGACTCCATACCAACTGTGGTCAGCGCGAGGTGTGAGGCTTTGGTGAAGAGCTTAAAGTGGACCCAGTAGAAGGCACCTACGACCACGCTGAATGTGGGCGGAAGCTGCGACAACAGGCAGTCCCGCAGGCAGTTCTTGATTCCATCCTCCTGCATCAACCTCACCGGTCTCGACGCTGGGTTCTTTTCGCTTCCAATGAGCTGGACTAGGCGGGGCTTCACTTGCATCAGGCTCTGAAACGCCTCGTGCAGCTCGTTGACGGCTGCTATGAACTGGCTGAAGAGGCGGTTCTTGTCCGGCAGAGATTCTATGGCCAAAGCTTGATCGTTGAAACCGCCCTGCAATTCGGGGGGCACCAGGCCGTGGAAGTGTTTCCAGAACTTTGGCACCAAAACCTTTCGAAGGGCCGACTGGATTTCTAGGTCAACCAGAGCAGCAAAGGTGTCAATGCCTCCAAACATCTTCAGGTGCCGCCGAACATTTTCAAACACCTCCTCATCCACTGGACCGGCAGAGAACGAAACCTGGTTCTGGAGCGGTTTGCAAGTGTTAGCACCAGTTCTCATCAATGAAACGAAGGGATCAACCTACCGCACCACCCAAAATTGGAAATATTTTCACTGCATCCGCCCACAAGGCGGCAAAGTCGCTCATTTTAGCTTATTAACTTTTTTAGCAATGCAAAAGCATTGCGGAGCCAGAATCAAAATGCCAATAGTGATGTGCAAAAATCTCCAACGATAAGAACATGGCTATCGATAGTCAGCTCAGTGGCGCTTCCATAAAATGCTTCAAGGGGGTTTAACGTCGAGCGACTGTATCTCGTAAATAACTTTGTAATTAAGATATTCTCTTTTAAATGTAATAAGTCCCCATACTTAGGCCAATAAACAACCACGAGCATGTTTACTGCAATAGCTTTTATATTAGAGGATAGCTGCGAGTAGTAGCCAGAAAAGTAAAAAACAGCAGAGGGTTTAAATGTTTAAAAATATATCTTCATGTTCTGGCAACACAGATCGATTAAAGTTAAAATTAAAATTGCATACGACTTATTTACAAATACATACAAATTGAGATATAAGGGCCAGCATTAAACATGTATAGGAATATATTGTTAAATTGCGAATTTATTTAATTTTATTGTACTGAGTGCGTCACCCGACACACGCCCGTTTTAGCCAATATAAATATTGGGCTGGATGCCAATGGCTTGCGACTGACTTATGGAGTAGTTAATTATGAAACTATCGTATCTTCAAATGCGTTTGCTGATGCTTCTTCAAGTGGTCGCTCCTCACGAAGCGGCGACAGCACTGCGGACAGGCGTAGGGCTTCTCACCGGTGTGCGTTCGTATGTGTCGGTTAAGGTCGTCCTGCCGCTTAAACCGCTTCTCGCACTGCCGGCAGCGGAAGGGCCGGTCCTGCACGAACTGGGGCATGCCGTAGGTGCCGGGGCCATCCTGCGGCGGTAACTGAGAGAGTGTATTTACAATTTCGTCGGCCGGCTCGTATTTCACCTCGGGCTTGGCCTGGTTAAGAAAGGATGGCAGCTGGCTGTGGCCCTGGTTCTCAGAGGCGTGCGGGGGTGCCACGATCTGGTACTTGTCACTGTGCTCCGGCCGCTCCAGCTTTATTTTCAGCGGTTTATGCTGGAAGTCAACCATCTCCGCGGGCTGCTGTTGCTGCTGCTGGTGGATTTGGTGCTGCTGGTCCACGTTCTGATCGCCGCAGCCGCTCATGGAGGCCATGAAGTGGAACCCCGAGGGTTCCGATTCCGAGGAGTGCTTTTTCGACGGCTTCAGCCGCACGGCGTTCGGTACCGACCGCTTTGGTGGGCTGCTTTTTAGCTGCCTGTCGTGGGTGGCCAGGTGCTTGGTGAGGTGGTCGCTGCGCGAGAACTTCTTGGTGCACTGGATGCACTCGAAGGGCTTTTCGCCCGTGTGCGTACGCAGGTGCCGGTTGAGCTCGTCGGAGCGGGTGAAGCCCTTGCCGCACTTGGGCTCGCTGCAGACGAAGGGCTTGATGCCCGTGTGCCAGGTGAGGTGGGAGCGCAGGTGGGAGCTCTTGCCGTAGCTCTTTGTACAGTTGTCGTAGGGGCACACGAACTTGCGCTTGGGGTCCGACACGTGCGGCGTCGCCAGCAGCTTAATGGTGGGCATGATGCGTATCTTGGAGTTGCCGCCGTACGGCGACCCGTCCTCGCCCCCACTCCCGTTGTTATCAGTCTCAGCACCACCGATTCCGACTCCGTTGTGCACGTTCTCGAGATCCAAAGGCGCCACCGCGTTATGATGCTTCATATCGCCAAAAATTGTGGAGGCCCTCAATATCACGTCCGACGCCTGCTCGCTTAAATGTGCAGCGACGCCTAGCGTGGGAAACGCTGGTGGTGGTTTCATGGGTTCTATAGGCGTTGATGTCGTCAGCATTTGGGGTGTGGGCGTGTTTGGTATTACTTGTGACATTGCGCTTACGTTCGGTGTTCGTTCGCTGGCGGCTCAGGTGTGTTCCGCGTCCAGTCTGTAATTGAAAAAGCGTTACTCGTTTTGTTTCGGCAGACGCCAGCTTTTGTTTAATTAAACACTTACCCAATTCGCATTTATCCAAGTCTCTGTAAAGGAAACAGTTCAGTGGGCGTCGGCCGTATTTATCAGTAAAGTGGTCCCTCGTCACCATAGCCAGCACGGATAACGGATTTACTTTAGTTTCGCGTGTGCCGCACACATTTTACCAACAGTTTACGGCGCGCGCGGCAGCATTTATTAATTATAATTATTTATTTTATTTATATACTGAAGAACAATTATTTGTAGGATGCATGTTTCGATAGCCGCTTTATTCGATAGATTTTCTGACCCAAAAATACTAAAACTAAGAAAATACCACAGAAATCGATAGCTTATCGGATTTATTTAATCGATTTAAGTTCACTGGTACAGTTTAAATATTAATACTTCGCATAAATGTATTCTTAAAACCAGTTGAAATAAACTGGCGGTAAGCTTAATTTAGTTTACTTCAATAAGAGTTAAGTCTCAGATGTGCGGGTGTATTTAATTTATTTGTTGTCTTTTATCAGTCATAAGAGTATATTTCAACGACCGGAACTTGGCCACACTGGCTAATTGTTATTAAAAAATAATAATATTGAAAAATAATAATAACAATGGTTGACGGACAGTCTTGGGGCTATTCAGAACATCAAAAACAGAAACTCCAATAACTGCTTAGCACAAAGCATTCTGAAAAAGATAGAAAATTGTCAGCATTTGTTATCTGTCGAGTTGCACCACATACCTAGTCATGTTAACATTTGGGAAAATGATCTTGCAGATATAGCAGCAAAAAATGCGAGATTCAACGGTTCGTTTATATCTGTTAGATGGACTCTCAACGATGCCATCAATCATATGTTCGCGCTAATAAAACTGGATTGGGAGAGAACATACAGTTCGTTCTCTTCGAGCGTAACAAGGGATACTCTCTTCAGCCACACACAACTTCCAAGCCTTGGTTCAACAACAAAGAAGACATCTTCGATCGCCTGGAAACAAAACAATTAAATCGGATATTAAGCGGTCACGCTTTTGATAAATACACATTATACAAAATGAAAGTGTATAATTCCCACTCTGTGACACTTGCAACACAATAGAAGACATCTCACATATATTGCTTAGCTCAAAATTTTCACAACAAAGACGTAATTACCCAACACTGCTCAAATACACTGATATATATCGCTTGCTCGGACGGGAGCCAATAGATAACTGGACATCGATAACTCAATTTATTCATTCCGCTAACATAAACATCTAACTTAATCCAACAATTACACACTGCTCACTCTTTCACGCTAACACATACACATTACACCTCATTATAATAACACATTTAATCGCATGAACCATTACACACAAACATCGATAACACATTCATCGTTCATCGTCATCATAATCTCATCACTAGAAATGCACGCACGATTTTCACTCAACTATTAATTCATCTTCTTGAAATCGAATTTCATACATTGGCGGTGGCGTTAACCCGTGTTATACGGGGAGGCCAAGTAAATCTTCCTCTCCTCTAGACTGGAAGTAACTTAATATTAAAAAAAAAAAAAAATAATAACAATGGCCAACGCTATTGAGGGCGAATTGCACCCTACAAAAAAAGAGGGCCGCCAGCGGAGAAAACCGACAATTTGGACCCGCGAAAAGATCTCAAAGCTAATTGAGCTTTACCGTGACTCGGATTGTTTATGGAATCACTTTTCGGAATTGTATAAAAATAAAGACTGTCGCGCGAAGGCCATCGAGCACATCTGCACCACCCTCGGGATTACAAAAAATGATTACGGGAAGAAGGTGCACAACCTGCGCAACCAGTTCAATTCCGAATTGAAAAGCTGGAGCGTCGCCTGGAGGAATCCGGCGCGTCCAGTTCCAGTCACCTGCCCGAGAAGACCTGCCGTTGGGAGCACTTTAAAACGTTAATGTTCCTGCGCTCCGTCATAGAACCCCGGCCAGGATATCAGCAGAGTCCGCAATGCAAGGTGCTCTTCCCAAAAGATACTCCATGCTGAATATAATTTCTTAATATTTGCTCGTATTTTTTTTAGAAAATAGCGAAGCTCGAATACAGCTACCCAGAACGCGACGCAGATGTGGAAAAACCATCCCAGTCTTCGGTTGAGAGCTTGGAGTCAATAATTATAGAGGCTGTTATCGAAAACGATGAGATCGAAAAGGTCGACGAACCGAGACCGACTCCGATGCCTGCTCAGCCCGCACCTGCGACGCCTTCTCCTGCCCCAAGTCGGCTGGCAGAGTTTCCTGCTGTTGCGCCTTCCGTCCAAGTCCGGGACCAATGGGATGCCTTCGGCGAACTAATCGCCAGTGAGTTCCGCAACCTAAACTCTGAACTCTCGCGCAAGCGGCTGAAACGGAAAATAATGCAAGTTATGCTAGAAATCGGTGAAGAGGATGATCTGGAATGCGCTGTCGGTCCAAACAGTTGATTTTAGGGTTGAATAAGAGAATATTTTATATGTACATATTATTAAATTTGTCAGTGTTCGAATTTAACATTTAAATAAGACAGATGCTGCTCGCACAGACCTTTCCGAGAATTGGTATGTACATTTTAATCACGGAAGTGTTATAAGAAATAAATAAAACGTACACCAAATCCTTGTATTGGTAATTAAATTGCATATATATATTTATTCGGTAAGGGGAGATACATTGGATCAATGAGGCCTAGTTTAGATGAATCAGCAATCCATGGAGAACGTCGACTGCTGTTGGAAATTCTTGAAGAACTGCGAAAAAGTTGCCAACTTATTATTGAGACATTGTGCTTCTGTTAATAACATACATTTGTCAGAACTTAAAGTCCTTAATTGCCTGCGGCAGGTCAGGTAACTTGATGTCCTTAATCTGTTGGGGAATGTTCATACTCTTTACAGCGCTCACAGCTCTTGCCGGTGCAGCCGAGATTCCCGCCTCCTGCTTAACGATCTTGTTCTGCTCCTCTATCCTCGCCATTATGTCGTTCATGTTGGTCTGCAGCACCATTCCGCCCATGACCAGTTCTGAAACAAAGTTTGCATTAGCACATCCATTAAGCTGTCTGAAAGGATTCCCGCACAAACCTGACAGAATGTGGTGGACAGCATCGGCGTGAAATATCAAGTCCAGTTCGCAGACATTCTCAAAGCACTTATCAAGGGTCTCCACAAAGACCTGAATCAAGTCGAGGATTCCCAGTTCGCTCTCTGAGGAGTCCACGCAGAACACAAAGTACAGCGTGGCATAATGGCGGTAGATGAGCTTATAATCTGAGCCGCCAATCAAGCTACAAGCATGGCATTAAGCATAAAGATTCATAATAATTGTTTATGCGCACTGTGGCACCCACCTGCCGCCCTCCAGGAAGTTGCAAACATTGTCATCCCGCTTGGACACCAGCTGGAAGGTCTCCTTGATTATTTGTTGTTGCAGGCTTTCATCCTACAAGGAAAACATCTTATAAAACCTTTTCCGGAACTGTAGTACGGCTAGGCACTTACAAAATACTGGTAGAATTTGGAAAGTCTTGGCTTTCCATGGTTATTAAATACCAGAATGGCTTTGATCATTATAATTTGTAAACTAAATGGTAATGTTGATAAAACTGCCAGCTGTTTTTTCCCAGGGCTACAAGCCAATGGTTCGCGTATCGATAAATACTCACGAAAATGATTTATAAATCGGAGATAAATAAACAAATGAATTAATTAATTAAATCTAACAGAGTATTATACTAATTTAAGACAAATTAAGACCGAATTCAATTGCATTTGAGTTGAAAATTTTTTTCCGAGATACTTGAAGTTGCCCATCTCTAATACCTATAACCTCGCGGTCCTCAATTTGTTTATTTACTATTTTGTTGATAAGATGAATATTTTGGCTAAAGTTAACTATTCCTGCAGGTATTTTGTAAGTTATTTAGAATTGTCATATTAGTAAGCTTTATGATTTCAGAGTAAGCTCGGTGTTAAACAAAGAAGTGAAACAATATGGCAAGCAATTCATGTTTGATGCGAAAGAAGATACTTCCTGGAGTTCAGATGAGGTATTGTAGTTTATTTCTAAAAATATGTTAAGTTTTCAAACTTCAAACGCCTTTTCTAGGGAACTCCCCAATGGATTACCGTTATTTTTGATGAGCCACAAAATATCTCGGGATTTGGTTTTCAATTCCAAGGCGGATTCGCAGGCCAAAAGTCGGAAATCCTAATGTATTCAGCCGATGGAGCCCAGATACATCAAGAGCCCTTTTATCCAGAAGATATCAACTCTCCCCAGCGGTTTCAGGTTAAAGATACAGCCCGGGACAAAAGCGTGTTCAAAGCTTAAGTTTGTGTTCGAGTCCAGTACCGACCTGTTTGGTAGAATTATTGTATACAATCTCCAAGTGTTGAGCTAGAACTAGGCGATAAAGCAAATGTTTCCAAACATTAATTCTTATCAAATAAAAATAATGCCCATTAACGATACATCAACTAAAATGGAGTCTTTAATGGAATGTTGAGTCATGCTATCAGCCATACAATTTTGTGGTTTCATTCTGCGACAGCAAAAATTTTGATACCCTTGCGGAGGGTATTATAAGCTTTTTTAATATTTCAAGGAGGTAAAATACATAAGAACAATTCTTAATGATCAACAACCTTTAATCAAATATTTTGCAAACTTGTCTCCCAGTTTCCGAGCTAAATAAAGGTTAATGTTTTATATATTATAGGAAACGGATGAGTTAAACTGCAAACTGCTAGGGTATACAAACTTTGGCTTCCCGAATTCAGCTTCATTTCTATTTGTATTGTATTTATTTCATCATTTTTTTTCAGACTAAGTAAGCCCTTTATGGATAGATAACGAACTCGTAATGGAACTAAACCATATTATTTTTAGGGGAAGTTTTTGGAATGGTGTTTCTACTGCTTTCTAGGGGAAGTTTTTGTAATGGGGTTTCTGCCGTCCACTAGCCGATCGAATGACGTTCGATTTTGGGTCAACGTTCAAGGGGACTGTTTCCGTGCCATTCCTTAATTTAAATACCATTTGAAAGCTAATGAACTTTGCTCGTGAAACACGCAGGTTCGCTTATCGAAGGTGACACTTGGCTTGTCTTATCATCCCTCTTAGCCTTGCCCTTACCCATTCAACATTACATCATATTTATTGCACCAATACCATTGTTTATTTATGTCCACAAACCACAAGATTAATTTTTAGGCATAGGTAATATTTCGAATGCTTCAGCTAAGACGCGTGTCATGGATAGCAATTTATGCTGCGACAGAGATTTCTAAGCGGGGGCAGTTGGGGATTCCGCATTCAAGGTCCGGGGACGCGTCCTGATGCCAGCAGCTCTCCGAGTTGCAGAACATGCATCCGGTCGGCGAAAGCGGAACGTTGGTCGAGAGATCCACCATTTCCCACACCTTCTTCAGATCGGTAACTAGGGCGTTCATCATTTCGAAAGTGTGGAAAGGTGTCGGGGCCAGTCGAAGTTTCTCCTGGCCGCGGGCAACCGTTGGGTAATTGATCGACTGTAGGTAGTGTCCGAAATGTTCCATTAGCACGTTTGAGATTTGGCTGCTCTTCAGGGGATCGCCGATTTTGATTGGAATGATGTGGCTAGGTGTATCTTCGACGGGAAAACCTGAGACGAAAAACCGAATGCAGTCAATAAAATGAAAGTAATGTACACATTATATATATCTTCCTAAATATAGAAAGCACTTAAAATGAGACGAAAGTGCAATGATAACCTTAAATTCGTATTACATAAATTCTGAAATGACGTCTTACCTTCTCGTTTCAGCAAGTTTTTCAGATAGGAGACGTTCCGTTGGTGCATATTTCGCAGCTGGCGACCCTCCTCCGATGCCAGGATGTTGACAGCCTCTAGGGCTCCGCACAACACGGTGGGCGGAAGGGAGGTGGTGAAAATGAACCCAGCCGCATACGATCGGATCATGTCAACGAGCTTATCGGACCCAGCAATATAGCCGCCAATGTTACCGAACGCCTTGCCCAAGGTACCAGATATAATGTCCATTTTGTGCAGCACACCGTCTCGTTCTCCGACTCCGGCGCCGTGGTCCCCGTACAATCCCACGGCGTGAACTTCGTCGATAAAGGTTATAGCCCCGTATTCGTGGGCCACGTCAAGCAGCTCCTCCAGGGGCAGATCGCACCTGTCATGGAATGTACTGTCTCAAATGCTACGATCTTCGGGGTGCTCTTGTCCATTTGCTGCAGCAGCGAGCGCAAGTGCTCGACGTCGTTGTGCCGAAAGATGTGCTTTGGTACGCCACTATTTCGTATTCCCATTATCATGGAGGCGTGGTTGCCAGCGTCCGAGAAGATCTGACAGCCGGGTAAGAGTTTTGCCAGGGTAAAGAGCGTAGAGTCGTTTGCCACGAAGCACGACGTGAACAGCAGGGCGGCCTCCTTCTGATGCAGCTCGGCCAGCTTACGTTCAAGCCTTTCGTGGTGGAGCGAGTTACCAGAAATGTTCCTCGTTCCTCCAGCCCCCGATCCGTGCATGTTGAGGGCCTCCTGCACGGCCCGCTTCACGCTCGGATGGGCGGACATGCCCAGGTAGTCGTTGGAGCACCACACAGTGATGGGTTTCTCCGACCGCTCGGAGTACTCCAATGCGTGCGGAAAGAGCCCATCGCCAGCCAGGCGGTTCACCTTCTTGAAGACCCTGTAGGAGTGGTCCCGTTTCTTCTTCATGATCTGCTCGTTGAAGAAGCGATCGTAGGGAAAAGTCTCCTCGGACGCGGAGGCCACCGCCTGATCAGGGTCGGTGGGCTTTACGTCACCAGCAACAGCAAAACGATTGCTTTCCGTCGATGTCGAGTACGACCTTGTGGCAGTCGACGCATACGGCAACGAGGCGACGAGTGAAAGTTTCTTCTCGGCCGCGTTCACAGTTTTGCCCACCACTGGGCAGTACATTGCGTAGGATTGGGTCAGCACCTCCGCGTAATTGCGAAGGAAGCTGGCCGTGAAACGGTTGAGGAACGGACACTGCATGACGGAGTACTCTTTCGAAGAACCAGACCACCTTAATCAGCGAACTTTGAAAGCGAAATGAGAGTGGCTCGCAAATTATGCAAGAAGTTGATATTGCGAAGGAGGTGTAGTGTGACCAGGCCAATAGCCAAAAATGTCCACAAAATGGCAGTTCAACAAGTTGCGAAGAAAATACTAAACAAACATCTTCAAACAAGTGTTTGTTTATTTTCACTGGCTATTTTGAATATTGTTTACAAGCAAAATGGCTTTATGCACGAGAACTAATACTTTACCTAAGTCTTAAGCTTATTTGTAACTACTAAAACTTTGTTTTTTAGGTTTGAAGGTTTGACACAAAAATACCAAAACAAAGTAAAAGCTAAAAGGGAAAGTTAAAAGGGAAAGTCTTTTAAAAACAATGTTAAGTCACTTATATAGACATTACTGAGCATTTTTTAAAAACAGAAAAGGAAACGCAAGAAATTATCCAACTTTTAAGCTTTATTTAGCAAAATTTAGCTTATAAAAATATTGTTTAAAAGTGAAAGTTAAAACAATTTATTGTTTAATTGATTTCATTTTTGTTTTATTGCCTTCGCGTAGTTAAGGTAATTTTAGAAATGGCATTGATCATAAATGAAGCTTTCCTTTTACTAATTTACTTTGACAAAAGTCTCATCATCCACAATTTTAAAGATATCTTCTCGAAAATGAAGTAAGTTTTCAAGGAAACACTTGCTGCTTTCGTCGTGCAATTTGGCCATAACAGCCTTGATGTTCTTTACTCCAGCGGTTTCCGCCAAATCCGTGTAATATTGAACCTTAATGGGAAAAATAAAATTATTATGTGCAGATAAATAGTTTCAAAGTTTAACCTACTTGATTGTGTCCCAACATATGGGCTTGACGTCTTCTGTAGCCCTCCTTCCAAAGTTGGCTCATTCTATCCTGAGTGTCCTTTAGCATCTCCTCCTGAGAGGGTAGTTTATTGGATCCATTGTAGTAGCTCAAGACGAATCTGGCTTGAAGATCCATCATCTGTGCGGCGCAAACGTAAAAGGGCAATCCAATCAGTGACATCGAAGGGTTCCTTATGTTAATGCACTGCTTGTACAGATCCTGAACGTACTTGTCCTCGACATAAATCCCCGAGTCCACAGTCAGAAAGGGAAAGGCATATTTGTATCCTGTGCAAAAGAAAATAGCGTCGAACTGCTCATAGGAGCCGTCCACAAAGAAGGCTCCATTTTCGTCGAGCTCCCTCACATCTGGCTTCTGGTTGACATTGTCAAAGAAAACATTATCCCCAATCTCTGTGGAGTGGTGGCTGATCGTAACTCGCTTTGCTGCTCTGGAGATGATATTAGACAGGTCCATGCCACTTGGTCCAGCTCCAATGACCAAGACGGATTTACCTAATTGAAATTAAAGGGTATCGGTGATTATACCATGTGACTTCTTGACTTCTTAACTTGCCTTCGAAAACCTCTATTGTTCTAAAGTCGTGGCTGTGCATGGATTCGCCCTTAAATCGCTTCATATTGGGAATTTGAATGTAGTTGGGGGTGTGGTAATGTCCGTTTGCAACCAATATCTTGTCGAAATAATGGAATGCAATCTTGTTTGTCACCGTATCCTTGACAAGGACCTGCAAGGTGTTGAGTTAGAATGGAATTTATTCAGATCTTTCACTTCAACTTACTTGCCACTTCTTGTTCTTCTGAGCTACCCGAATCACATAGGAATTGAATCTTATATGCTGCCTCAGCTTGAAATGGTCCGCATATTGGTTGAAGAAATCCAACATTTCCTCGGATGTCACATAGGACTGCTCATTCTCGGCGATTTCAAAGTCCGGAAACCCCATGACCTCCTTGGGCAAATTGGTGCTGTGATCCAAAGCATGAACTATGCCTCTTTAGGAGATATATATGTAAGTTCCTACCGCAAGTTCTTGTACATGCTGCTGTGTACATCGATTCCGTTGACGACACCTGTTGCCTCGTTGTAGACCCAGGTTCCCCCGATGCGGTCTGATAGCTCAAATACAGTTGTTTTAAATCCATTCGCAATCGCATGTCGGGCACAGCAAAGGCCCCCGGTTCCCGCACCAATTATGCAAATGCTAGCCATTATATATTACAGCTTATTAGGTTAATTGTTTCTATGTGCGATATGCCGGGATCGCACTTAGCTGCCTGATTGCTTTGACTAAACTGAGAATCGTATTACAATGAACTTTAAGGCTTCCCCACTTAAGTACCCTTACAAAGATGGGGTACTTGGGTTTCTTTGAAGGCTACGTTTTATGTATATTAATTAACATTATGAATTAATAAAACAAGGTTAAAAGCGATATTGGTAGCAAAGCGTATTGATACTGCTCTTAGGTAATTATTGGAAAATATATGAATTGATATAAATGGTATGAGGGTATCTGGTGCCTTTAATGTTTTCAGGTCCCTGGTTTTGTGATAAAGTAATCCCGCCTCAGAGACTGATTGTAAACGTTTACTTATTTGTTTTGGCTTTGGGGATCTATAAAAATATATATTTATTTTATTGTTATTTATTTTTCGCTGATAAGAGCAATCTTCGCTGCAGAGGCCAATGTGTGTGCTGGTTTCTATAATTCAAGGTACTAATCCCAAACGGTTCTTAAAGAAAGCCCCTCAACAATTTACATTAAGCTTGACACAGTCAGTTCTTTAACTTCAGCTTTTCCCACGCTAAACAACAACGAAACCAAATGTGAGAAAATTTGCATGGGTCAGGTAAATCTGAGGCTTGTACTTGCCGCCGCCACCTCAGTTTCAGAGAGTTCGTTAAGAACGTCAAACATGGGGCTGGCGGCTTGCATATGCACCAAAGTTCTGCAACTTGCAAGTATCTTTTCAAGTTCATAAATTCCATAAGTGACCCAGTTGGATACTGAAATATAATTGATCCAGTTAAAACATAATTTCCTTCGACAGATTGCTACAGTGGCAGCTTTGATAGTGAAGCGATTGTCGGACAAACACTCGGAGAGAGTGTTTACCATCAATAAGAAACAGTCCAGGGAGTGGACACTTCTCAACAGCATTTCCTGGACAAAAGAGAGCGACGACTTTGGCACACTGACATTTGTGGGATACACCTTTATAGCCGCAGTTTTACTTCTCACAAGGTAAGTCCCATTTCCCTTGCTCCTCGAAAACACTAAAATAGGTTTATCTTCTCCAGGATTATCGAACAAACCTCAAACTATGGCACCTGCGAAATAATTCTCCTCATTTGTGGTGTTCTGTTTTTCACAATCGAGGGTAATATCTGGTTTATTGCTTATCCCTCTCAGATCTATATAAGAAATTATATTATTTCAGGCCTACTCATTTTCTTTACTGTGGAACAACTATCGCAGGACCTTCTGGTTTATGCCTACTCTCTGGGAGTGCTTTGCTTCATCTGCGCTGCATTGTTTGCTCTCGACCTGATGCTCTTCAAGAACTTGCTGAAACTTAAGAACTCCACGGCGCAGACGGAACATTTGAAGGATTCTGCGACAGTTGCCCTTAAAGTGTACAATTTATCGCAGGAACCCTCAAAAACCAGTTGCTGTAAAGTCAATAATAGCTCTCCAGCCCAGATGATAAATACCCAGATGGTAAATGAAACTGATAGAAAATACCTGCGAACAGATTTATAGGACGTGTTTGCTTTTTCCATAAGATTCTTTCTAAATTTATTTTATATCGAAAAACATTAATTTACATATCTGCATCGTTCACATTACCTTTATTGCCGTTAATTTTTGCGAATGTAGAGTGAAACAAAATATGCGTCTTAAGATCGTGCTGTTAAAAACAACTAATTGGAATTTGTATGCTTAATAAATCGTTTGTTTGACATTAATCAACGCTAGAAGCGGCTTTAACTAATCCACAGAATTGAATGTATTAATAATACTAACAGTGTACGTCGACTATAATAATAATAAGAATAAAAAGTTGAGGCTCAGAACAATAAAAATGATACCCTCGTCCTGCGCGCATCTCCCTTGGCTCTTCGAGCCATCCCGTAAT
Organism: Drosophila triauraria; assembly: GCA_014170255.2. Classification (NCBI taxonomy): domain Eukaryota; kingdom Metazoa; phylum Arthropoda; class Insecta; order Diptera; family Drosophilidae; genus Drosophila; species Drosophila triauraria. The sequence continues at coordinate 18,703,442 of CM024335.1, read as the reverse complement.
GTCACATGCTCCCCTCGCTGCTGCTCGTCGTTCCTTTGGAGTCGCACATTCCACCGGCGAGGTTTTCATCGCCTCGCACTGCCCCCGACGTGAGTCCTCCGGTTATCCCAGTTAAATTTAGTTTGTACTGCAAGTCAGGTCATCAAAGGTTAGTTAGTTAGTGGGTGAGTTTAGGAAGGTAAATAATTTATCGCTAGCAGGATAACAATTCAACGAAAGGAAGGAAGGTCATACCTAACGAGGAGATCTGGGTCGATACTGATCCTCATGGGGTTTTCATGCAGTAAATACCGGGTTTGTGATTAGGGGAATATATAGCTTAGAAATGGATGGATGGAAGGTGGGAAGCGGGGCTAAGGAAGTCTCTACAGGAAGTCTGTAAAGTGGTTCTTCTCCACGAAGAAGAATACATCCATTGGCAACTAAAATATAAAGACTTAAATCATACCTGTGTTATAATGCATGCTTTAATATCACAGTAAAACTATAAACCTCATATAATACACATTAAACATTGACTTAAGGTATAATGCTTGATCTCAACTACGTATAGGTGATGGCCCGATAATGGCTGGTCTTAGTTCTATTTACCTTATTTGCGCACTCAAAGCACTTCGATACTACTTTATTAATAACGTTCATAAGGTTTTTTGTTTCTCTGATGACATGATCGACCTTCACAAAAGTGGCAGCTTTACCAACCGTGTGATCTTTGACTGTAAATTGAAGTGCTTGGACAAAAGTCGGCACTCTATCTAAAATGTTAAGGAGATCCTTTTTGTTGTCACTAGCTGGAACCTATAAGGGGCGAAGGCTTTATCCTCACGAGCCACAAAAAGCCAAGTTACAAGACCTACCTGGTATGAAAAGTGACGGAGGACTTTGTAAAGTCGATTGGCTTCCTCCGCAAAATATTCGGCTTGAGTAAACAAATCCTGAGTTGTTCTTAAAGAACCGTTGCCTTTTGTAAACTGATACATCAGGAAAGCCATCGCTGACATGTTCTTGGCTCTCTTTAATATGTCGTTGTCGTCGGACAAGTCTTCACTCCATTTTGATTGATATGTGCTTAGATCTCCATTGTTTTTGCCTTCGAGGCCAGAATACTCAACCATTTCTCCATCGTCGTTTGCAGGTACACCGGATTTTGATAGTTTATCTGTAGTTTCACATTTCTGGGAAGGGGAAGGCAAGAGCTATGTTCCATTAGGAGTAACTTTAACTTGGAGAAACTTTAACATACCTCAGAGTCGGGCTCTCTGTCGCTCTTAGTCGTATTAATTGATACCAGAATCTTCTTCGCTATCATCGAGATCTCGTTCGTCAGCCACTTCCACATGTCCGAGAAGGACTCGAAGTTCTCGTTGGCCGCACTGCTGTTCGAGTACTTCCACAGGATTTTGGCAGCAATGAAGACCTGCGGCCCGTAGATTCGCAGGTTGATGGCCAGGCACTTGGCCTGGACCTGCAGCTTTTCCGTGGGCGCGATGTGCTGCAACAGCTTGCAGACGTCGAAGATGTGGTCGCAGCAGTCGTGGAACTTCGAGGAGCGTTGGTTCAGATTGTCGATGTCGTAGTTCGTTGCCAGGACGTGGAACGACTTGACCAGCTTGGAGCAGATCTTCAGCGACTCGTTGAAGTCCTCGATTTGGCTCGACACGGAGATGACCAGCTGCTTGCACAGCTCCTCCAGGCTGCTCAGCATCCCCAGCTCGGGGTCGCGGCCCTTCAGCTGAACGCCCGCGGTCTCGTGCTGAAGCTGATCCTTCATGATCGTGTTGAGGTACAGATCGAACTCCAGCTTGCAGTTGTCGCAGTAGGACAGTATGTTCTTTCGATGGTTGTGACTGATGTACGGGGAGTCGGTGAAGTCGTGGGCCTTCTCGAACAGCTTTCTCGAACGCCACCGACAGCTCCTCGCGCAGGTCCATGCTCTCGGAGCTCACATGCTTCCGGAAGTTGGTATTGTTCACCATGCGACCGCCCGGCCCGCCCACCGCCGGGGCCAGGTTCTTTTCCGACTTCCAGAGATCGTCGTCCAGGAAATTAAAGTACGCGTCGGAGTTGTTATTCCCCTCGTTGTTGCTCTCGTAGTAGTTCATCTGGTACTTGTACCGCTTGATGAGGTTTACAATGCGCTTTATTGTCGTGTATATGCTCTCGTTCTCGTAGTTCGGGTTGCTGGCCTGCTTGTCGAAGGGCATGTGCTTGGCCGTATCGAAGATGCTGTCCTTGACCACGAAGTGGATGAGGTCCATGGCCCGTCTTATCTGGCAGAAGACGGTGTCGCGGTTCTCCTTCACGATCACACAGTCGCTGTGGATCAGGCTGTTCTTCGAGGACGTTAGTAGGATGGCAATGGACTTCTCCAGGATCTGGCGGGCCGAAAACATCTGCGCCCGCCGCCGCTCCTCCTTGAAGGAGTTGCGGTGATGGCCAGTGAGGTAAGCTAGCTCGATCATCTCCGTCCCAAAGACGGAGAACGCCCGCACGAATTCGGTGAAGTTCATTACGGACTCCAACTTCTCCAGGCTCTCGGATGCCCGCTTCTTGGCAGTCAAGAGCTTCTTCACCACAATAATGTCGACCAGCAGCAGGATGCGCGTGACAGAGGAGAGGAGGGAGCGCGCCGCCAAGATAATGGCGCCGTAGTCCTTCAGGGGCTCAATGTGGTGTCGCAGCTCCATGCCACCACCCCCCAGTCCCAGCGGCGATATATCACAAAGGTGTTCAATCGATTTTCCTGCGAGGCAACACAATGAAATGGCGGAAAGTCCGTTACAAAATCGATGCATTAACTCACCAGCGTCCCTGGCTTCCTTGGCCGCCTCGTACATATCCCCCTTTATGTCGATATTCTCCTCGGCGATTATCTCGCCAATCGTTATAAATCGCTCCACGGCGATGTTCAGCAAGTGCCCAATGTTCCCAAAAGTGGACATGATCTGCTCGTTATCCATATCACGAACTCGAAAGCGTTGATTCTGAAAGGGAACGATTCGCATTGAGCCAAGTGTGCGTTTAATTGCCAATCAATAACCGCAAATCAAAAAGTAGGCGAGGCAACCACCAGGCAGTTCCACCCAGCAGGCTTCAATGGAAATTCCAAGGCTCTCGCTGGGCCTCAGCCGGTGCAGGACTTACGTTTACAGTTGATTGAGTGATTCCATACATTTTGGGAGAAGCCACACTGAGTGTATATATATATAGATTATAGTTCCAAAGCGTTTTTTATGCGTGTAACATCTTATTTACTCCCTATTGATTTTTCTCAATACTAAGCAGATAGTTAGCAGAAAGTAAATCACGGTTTTGGCACTTATTAATACCGTCACTGATTAGTGCGTCATGCTACGCGAGGGTTTATAGGTTTAAGCTCAAATAAAAGTCGATTTTTCAGCGAACGAAAGCTCTTTAGCTTAAATTAGTGTTATATAGCTAGGGTGTCTGTAAACAACGACGTGTTTACTTGCAGACAGATATATGTGTGTGCTCCCTCCCAGATTTGCGTGTGATTCCGAGCAAGGAGCTTGTAACCCACCGACTGGTCTGCGCAGAATTCCTGCGCATAAAAACCATTTAGTACTGAACAATGCAACAGTTTCCCTCTACCTTTACAAGGGAATCGAAATGTTCGGCGGAGCCTATCGCCAGGTTTCGATATTTATTGAGGGTTGAGTTCTTCAGGGTTTTAAAAATTCCTCTGCAGTGTCCAGGCCAGCAACAAATAATATCATAATAGTTATACAATTAACAATTTTAGCTTATATTTTATCCTAAACATTTGTTGTTAACGGTGGATTTTTAAGAAACGGAGCTGAACAGGACCCTTGATCCCATGGTGCCAAACGAGTTAGTCTTATCTTACATGATAAAGTTCATATACTCTTGAATGTTACAATATAAAGTTTATATGTAAGAGCTAGGAGCTACCAAGGTTGTTGACAACGTTCTCAAAAGATTCATGCACTTCCGTTTGTTTTTGAATGTTTTCAATCTAAGTAAATATATAATATATAATATATAATATAATAATATATAAATATTGGTTAAGGTTCAAATGATGTGTAATAAAGTACAAAAATATGTAAAAATTAAAAAAAATTCCATGAAAAGAAAATACGTTTGTTTATAAAAAAAATACAAATTTGTAAAAATTCGCAGGCAATGACTAAAAAATAAATAAAACAAAATTCATGCTGAGTCGTCAGTAATATTTCAAACACTACTGAACCCGGTAAAAATTGTAATCAAGTTTTCTGCTTGGAGCTTATCTAAAGCCTCGTTTTCATCCTATTTCCTCCTTTATCATTTCCGCTTTTAAAGTCCGAGGCATCTTGAATGACGTCAACTTTCTTGGAGAGCTGGAAAAGTTTGCTTTCTGCAAGTTTTATCGTTTTATGCTTTAACGATTTCTGGGAATCAAGCGACATTTCCCCTTTTTGATTCATCTAATGGGTTATCGATTATGAGTTCCTGTTAGGTATAGTTATAGTTTGATAGTTAATAAAAGTTATTTTACACGGAAATACTCTAAGCTTACATTCTTCTCTGATTCGTTTTCCATCTCTTTTAGTGCCGCTTGCAGTTCGCATAACTTATTCTGCAAAAAAGTTTGTATCGTTGTTGAAAAATCATTGCCATTCCAATAACGAAGTGTTAAAAGTATACCTTGAAGACGTCTGCTTGGCACTTCTGTACATCGTTGAACTTTATCTTAGCTGCTGAAAGCTCATAAGCAATCTTCTCCTTCTCGTCCTGTAGATTTGAAAAGCTACGCTCAAGCTCATAGTTCCTAGCCACAAGACTTAGCAGCTTCTCCTGCTCATCTTTCGATTCTCTATCGCTTTGCTCAACGGCTGCTTCGAGTGCACAAATTTTGTGTTCGTAGCGCTCCTTTTCGCCTTCGAAGTATAATTTAAGCGCCTGAATTCGATTGGTTTCCACCTGCATCTGTTTCTGCTTCTCTGCTAGTTCCAGCTTGGAAGATTTGAGTTTGAATTTGAAGCTCGTTCTGCAGACTTTTATTAGCTTCCTCCAGCTCAAGGCGTTGCATTTCGCACTCATTGAGCTTTTGTTCGTGTAGCGAGCGCTGGAGAAGGTTTTCCGCTTTAAGATCCTCGTAACTCTTTGATAGCTCCTTGAGATCGAGTAACGGCTGGCACGATGTAGAGGTCAGGCTCACAATGACAACCTACAACAAAGGACAAAACATTAATAATAAGTTGTAAGTGGGTAATCGGGACTTACCTCGTAGGCGTCCTTTAGGGCTTTCCGTTCCATTGAGGCCTTGGCCTTTTCTGCTTCTAGTTCTCTAGCGAAGTCTTCGTTGATCTCAATCAACGTGCTTTGAGCAGCCTCCAGTTCCTTAATGCGGTCACTCAGGGAGATGTTGATTCTTTCGTTTTCATCGAGAAAAGTTATCATAGAGTTCCCCTCATTTCGGCTTAATACAAGCTGCATTGCAGTTTCGTCGGCCAAAAACTGCTGCTCTTGGAACTTTACCACGCCCTGGCTCAGAGCACTGCAGTCAATATTTCCTTCCTTTAATTCGGCATCCAATTGGGAAATTTCAATCTTTAAATAAGATTGATGTGTAAATACTAGTTAGTCTTACGGAATACAATCTTCTGAATTCTATAAATACTGAGTATATACTGTATGTTTAAGAAGGATACCTCATAAAGTCCTTTTTCAGCGACCATATCTCCCATATTGATCTTGGGCTCTTGCAGGGCTGCCATCAGATTACTATTTTGATCCAAAAGCTCTGTATTGGAGTCTTGGAACTGCTTCAATTCCACCTGGAGGCGGCTAAGAACACTTGTCATGTCTTGATTAGTCTTCTGCATGTTGCTCAGCTGAAATAAAATAAACAAAGTTTGTATTTTGGAGAATGTTCCGGAGATCCCAATACCCGGATTGCATTACCTCGAGCTTTAGATGAAGGATTTCCGATTTCTGACTGTTTATCTCTTCCTTTTGCTTGCCCATAATTGATTTCCCGATTTGCAGCTGGGTTTCGTAGTGCTTCTCGGCGCCCATGTACTTCTCCCTAAGCTCTTTATTCAGCTGATTCTGATGGGACAGCCTTTCCTTCAAATACTCAATCTTCCTCACCTGTATATCTAGCCTGAAAATATAGAGCACAGTTACTACAGATTGAAACTGTACCTGGAAACGGTAACCTTACAGGTTCTTCAGAGTTACATTTTCACAACAATGTTGGGTTTTATGCACATCTAAGTTCAGTAAACGCTTGCCAATTTCAAAATTGTAATCCTTCCAATGCTTATAGAAATTATGGTGCTGCTGTATGAAATAGTTATCGGTGCCGGACGGCCCGAACATATCCATGGAGGGGCTCTCAGGTACCTCATCAACTGGTGCGGGGCTACTACCTTTCTTGGAAGCCTGCTCGTTTTGTTGGGAAGGAGCGAGACGTGTGCTTGTACCTTTGCTGGTAAGATTTTGGCTTTTCTTAGCATCTTCCGCCTTTTGTTTTGGTTTCAGGTCGGACCGACTAATGTTACCCTTTGACTTTTCCTTGGGAGCCTCTTTAGCGGGCAAAGGGATCCCCTCCGTTTGCTTTTTGGTGATATCCCCGGTTGGCACCCGTTTCTTGCGAGTCTCGGCGGTTGCCGGTAGATTCTCCGTACTTTTTTTGAAACCCTTTCAGCGGGCAATGGGATCCCCTCAGTTTGCTTGGGAGCCTTGGTGGAGGAGGAATTCGGTTGCTTTTTGGTGATCTCCCCGGGTGGCTCCCGTTTCTTGCGAGTCTCCGCGGTTGGCGGTCGATTCTCCGTACATTTTTTCGACGCCGCGACCGGAAGCTTTAAGTTTTCCAACTTTGGTCTAGGAGTTTCAAAGTGCACAGGCGGAGGAGAAATCCCCATATTTCTAGCAGTCTCGATGAGTGACGATGAAGAAGAAATCCGGCGTCTTTTTGGGGCGTTATTGGATGCCACAGAATGACTTTTATTAGAAGTCTTAACGGGACGCTTTGGAGCTTCATCTTGCTTGGAAGCATCTAATGTGCCTGTCGGCACGTATTCAAATCGATTTATAGTACTTTTGTTGGAAGCCGTGGCACCCTTAGGATTTGGTGTAGCCTCGACCTTGAAAGTATCAGAATCGTCCGCCATTTTAGTCACGTGTCGAGGCTGTTCAACTTTTTTTACGGATGTCGGGGAGCAAGGCCTTGAGCCTACAGGTGTTGGTATCTGAATAAATAGTGGATCTGCTTGGGGAAGTACGCCGGGATGTGAATATCGATTGGTAGTGCTCTTGTTGGAAGCCGCGGCAACCTTAGGATTTGGTGTAGCCTCGACTTTGAAAGTATCAGAATCATCCGCCATTTTAGGGGTCACGTGTTGAGGCTGTTCAACTTCTTTTACGAATGTCGGGGAGCAAGGCCTTGATTCTACGGGTATCGGTATCTCAATAAATAGTGGATCTGCTTGGGGAAGTACGCAGGGATGTGAATATCGTCGAGGTCTCCGCAAAAAAATTTGCATAGGCTTCATCTGTATGATTTGATTCGTAGACGGTAGAAAAAAACAACAAGTTTAATAAGTCATGGTGATCGTCATCGAGGCAAGGAATTGTGTACCAGAAAGCTCTAAAATGTAACCACGAAAACGAATTTGTAAAAGTGTTAACAATTAAGCTTTTACCAAACGACGCACGTCGCGTTCCGCGAAAAGCAATGGTTGATTTTAACACTAACCTGTCTAAAAAACTAACCCGTCTATAACGGGTCGGTCCGCAAATTACTTAATTCTTAAATTTAGTCAATAATAGGTTAAATGCATCCTCTATTATCGTTTTATTAATTATTAAACTATTTAAATTTTAGCTTTAAACTTTTCCTAGTTTTACTTTTCTACTTTAAATACGGTCACGTTCTTAGGTATCTAGTGTTGACTAATGCCAACGGTTTGACGACTGTACATGCGTTCACATAAAAAGCTGTGAGAAAGAATGGCACCACGAACACAAGCCATTTTTAATTAATTGCCCTAATCATATTTTTTACTTTAAGGATAATTTGAATACATTTTTAGAAATGGAAGACTATACTCAAACCGACAACTCAAGACAATACATATGTATTTCATTTTAATTTTTAAAGTTATTTGAAAAACATTCTTATATGTCCTGTATAAATTTATTTTTTACTACTTTTTAACTCAGTAAAGGACTTTAAAGGATCCTTTTTTCTCTCGACCAATTGATTAAAAAAAGTTTCGCCAAAACATAACCAGTTTTGGTCGAATGGAAACATTTATTCCTCATTTCGTGATTTTCATAGTTAACAAATGCAACAAAGTGTAAAGTAAATTTGTATTAATTGGATTTATTCAAGGTCAAAAATATGTTATGTTCTGTTTTTATGTTGTTATTTGCTAAATTCGAAAACAATTAAAATTTTAAAAGTAAAAATTATAGATGTTTCCACTAATTGTATTAAATGATGTTTACGAATAGCGGGGCCTCGGTCACACTATCGACCGACCATATGATTTCCAAATGTTGTTACCTAAACACGAGCACATCATATTAATATTAACTTGCTAGCCGCAAACTAAAAGACTTTTAGTAAAAGCAACCCCGACACAGGACCTTGGACAGATTCTACCGACGACGAATGGTTTGATCAAGCTGTAGCCGACGTAGAGTTGTGGAGAGAAATCAAGTAATCTGGTTAATGAAGTATACATAATTCCTTGTCAGCGCGGTAGCAAAAATGATGCGAAATTTGGGAATGTTATCAATAAGAAGGAGCAACTGGCTGGCAACCAGGTGCGTCAAGGAACGGGCGGTGGCTTGCTCCACTCAACTGCACGCGCCTGAGGTGGCAGGATGTGGGAACAGGTTGTTAAGTCGAGTAAACAGCAGCATCCAACAAAGCCGGAGTTTCCACGACAGCGCCAATGCGGAAGGCTCCAGCAGCACCAGCAACACGACCAAAGAAAACGCGAGGAAGCCTGAGGACCTTGACCGGGCCTACGAGGTACTGAGGAGCACTCTGCCCAAGTTGTTCGTCGAGCCATTGGACTATTCCATATACAGCCCGGGCCTGATCTTCCAGAACAACATCACCGGCAAGCACACGGTCGGCCTGTATCACTACGTCAAACAGATTGCCATACTGAGGACCGTGGGGCACCTGAAGTACGCCTACGTCAAGTTCGAGGTGCTCAAGATCACAAAGCATCCGGATGACTATACGGTGCGCATAAGGTGGCGGGTCAGGGGCATATCCGGCCTGAAGGTGATGTTCCAGTTTTGGAAGTACAAGATCTGGCAGTTAAAAGAGGTGCTTAAGGACCAGGAGGCGTGGTACGATGGCTTTTCTGTCTGCTATTTGGGCGAGGATGGCCTGATTGCCAAGCACGTTGTGGACAAGGTGATGCCGGACGAGAGTCGGGAAGCGGTGGAAAATACTTCTGCAACGGCACTCCCACCTGGATCCTTGGCAGCAACCACTTCCCAGAAGATCAACTGCCAATGAAGTCGTAGCTAGCTTTACAAACTGTTACTTATTTATTGTAATTCTAAACGTAATAAACAGAAACTGTGAAATCCGTTTGGTAAGAGTGCAGACTAAGTCACTGCTTGAATGCGTACACCGAACCCTTCTTGATGTACTTGTAGGGACGGGCACGGCTCCGTTTCGAAAATGCACTGATGTATGGCTTCTCCTTGCTGTACTCAATGGTGCTCTGCATGGAGCCCTCCGTTTCCAGGAATATGTCGAAGCTGTATATTGTGCGGAAGAGCTGAGCATAGAGCAGGCGCTCGTTCGGCGCCAACTGCTTGGGTTGCAGCGAGTTCGTCCAGCATTCCATCATCTAAACAATCGGATTAAGGAGGTTAAGCAACTGTGGGAAATGTCTTCGAAATATAAAGATAACAACCTTGATGGCCGAATTATTCTGGGACGTATGACAGCCGTTCCAGTGCACAGTTAAGATCCAAAGCGGCATCTCCAGGGGATAGTTACTCGGTATTCGGATAAAGCACTCCATTTTGGCGGAACCTCTCACAATAACCGCGCGATAGGAGCTATATGTAATGCCCTTGTCGTCTGACGAAATCATCAACACGTCCGAGTTCTGGGCATGAAATTCTTCGTGTGCGATTGCCGTCCACTGGACTAGGCTGCACGACAAGCCGACCGGGTAGATGTTTTCCTTTAAAGTATACAAATCGATGTCCTTGTAGGTGAGACCGCGGATCTGCTGGCTCAATCGCAGCCAGGAGTTCCAGCGCCTTTCGATGCGAGCTAAAATCTCCCGGGTGTTCTTGTTCAAATTTCGCTCCAGCATGGTGCTGTTAATGGTTGGAATAAGGCACATGCTCTGCAGCCAGCAAAATGGTTTGCCAAAGTCCTTGTCCTTCAAATACCGCAGGCACCCCTCACTTGTCAGATCCGAGCTGCCGAGCTAGAAGACAGCAACTCGTTAGTTGTGAAAACATGATATTATCCTGAAAACCCACCTCGTATTCAATGCCAGGTATGGGTATTTCGTTGCCCATATCGTTTGCGTATAAGTGTCGAAGGAGATTGTGAATAAAGTTAGTTTCCCTATAAAAAAATTAAAGCTGTAATTTTGATACATCCATCGATCAAAAGATTACTCACCCTTGGCCGTTGCTGGCGGTGTTGGAAGAGATCACTTGGGCCGACACCGTGGCGCACTTGATCAGTTCAAAGTAACGAATGAGCAGGACCAGCTGACTTGAGCCAGAGTTTCCAATCTAGAACGTCAAAAAGGAGTTGAAGTAAGCGCTGGACACTCATTACTCCCTTCGTACGTACCGTCATCCGAATGTGCAGTGCATGGGGAGTTAGTAAGGTATCCAGGTCCTTGGACTCCTCTTTAATTTCCTTTTCTCTTTGACGCTTCTCCTTCAGCAATTCCTGCATTTGAGCCTCGCTTTCATATCCCACCACCTCGGCGGTGAAGGATAGATCCTCCCTGGTCCTTTGCAGCGATTGCAGGTTTATAAACGAAACGTAGAGCGGCTTTGGTAGATACTTAAACACGGCACTCAGCTTCCACTCCAGATCGAGGGACAGCTGCAGGGCATCGTGCAAAGGCTTTGTGGCGCCCAGCAGGGTGCGCAAGGCTGGCGAAAACGAGGTGTATCTCTGCGTTTGGCTGAGGTTCTCCTGCAACAGTTCTTGCTTCGAGTTCAACAGCGAGCTGTATTGCTTGTCGAGATCCTTCCTCAGGCGCAGCTCGCACTCTAGGCGGTGCACGTGCTTCTTGTGATTAGACAAATCGCCCTTGTCACTCGTCATGCTCGGTAACTGGCTGGAATACTCCGAATCTGAGAGTAGCTCCAAATGGGAATCGCGACTCTTGAATTTCTGGCAACGCACAATCTCCTTCTTCAAGTGGCTCACTTCGTATAGCAGATTCTGCAGCTGCAGCCTGCTCAGGTCCACCTTGGACTTTTCCAGGTGCAGCTTGTCCCGGCCGTCCTTAATTTTTTGCTTTACTTCGCGGTTCGCGTGCTTCAGAGCCACAAACATCAGAGTGGCCGCCTTCCTGCCCTCATCCGTCGACTGACCCTACCACAACGAAAATATTCAATATACAACGCAGGCAGAGATTGAACGCAGACATACCTTGGTTTTCGCCACATGAATCCCGTCGATGATCTTCTGCAGCTGCTCGAACTGCATATTTAAAGTGCTTTCCATTCTGTCTGGGAAAATGTTTTCCGGGCCGGTAATTTTTTCAGTTGATACGACGATAGTGTGCCCAGGTTGCGGAAATGTGTTCCATTTCCACATCGTCTCGGCATACTTTTACGAGGCGTTACTGGGTCTTGGTGGAAAAAAGTGGCTGGCACACTGCGTATGCCCAGGCTGATTACCGGCACTAAAATTAAGTTTATTAAGTTTAGTTTTAACAGAAATAGCTGTCATAAACAATGAGCACAATGCTGCGAATGCTCCAGAAGAGAACTAGTCTCATAAAGCTTCTAGTGCCCAGACCGCGGATGCACCAAACTGTTGCTCAAACAGTGATAAAGGTAGTGAAGCAGAGTGATTACATGCGTCAAAATGTCTAATAATCTTTATATCTTGCAGGAAATCCCTGCGATTAAACCAATAAGTATTTCAAAGAGCGACAAAACCGTGGGCAGATGGTTTCTGGGCATCAGCGGCATGGTGTTTGTGGCCGTTGGTCTAGGTACATTCATTCAATCTCACCTTAAAGTTTTGTTAAAACTTGATTCCCGGTTTCAGGTGGCGTAACCAGGCTAACAGAGTCCGGGCTTTCCATGGTGACTTGGAAGCTGACGGGCGAACGCATGCCCAGAACGCAGGAGGAGTGGGTGCAGGAGTTCACAAAGTACCAGCAATATCCAGAGTATAAGCTGTAGGTACCCTTCGCTGCAATCCTGCACGCTGCTCGTCCTTATTCGCGTTCCTTCTTTTGTTTAGGAAAAATGTCAACATGACCGTCGACGAGTTCAAGTTTATATTCATGATGGAGTACATCCACAGGATGTGGGGTCGTGCCATCGGCGGCTTCTTCCTTCTGCCTGCCGCGTACTTTTGGAAAAAGGGATACTTCTGTGCAAAGACGAAGAAAACTGTCCTGCTCCTAGGCACCCTGATCGGTCTCCAGGGCCTGATGGGCTGGTACATGGTCAAGTCGGGGCTGGAGGACAGGTTCCAGGATCCGAACGACGTCCCTCGCGTCTCCCAGTACAGACTGGCTTCCCATCTGGCCGCAGCCTTTGTTCTGTACGCCTTCTCGCTATCCAAGGCCATGTCCATGTTAATGCCAGCCAACACATTCGTGATCCAGGCCAAGAACGCACTTAACATAAAGGGTCTGTCACACCTCACAAAGGCAATGGTGTTCTTGACCGCTGTTTCAGGAGCTTTTGTGGCCGGACTGGACGCTGGCCTAGTCTACAACTCCTTTCCCAAGATGGGAGACAGCTGGATACCCGACGACATGTGGCAGTTCAAGCCTCTACAGAGGAACATAACTGAGAATCCAACGACAGTGCAGTTCAACCATCGCATCCTGGGCATCAGCACGGTGACACTGACCACAGCCCTCTGGCTGGTCACCAGAAGGATGCGCCTGCAGCTGCCGAAGCGGGCCAACTGGGCCATCAATGCCGTTGTGGCGATGGCTTGGACCAAGCCACTCTGGGCGTAACCACCCTGCTCACCTATGTACCTGTGCCTCTGGCGACTGCCCATCAGTCCGGATCGTTGATCCTGCTCAGCTTCGCCCTGTGGTTGTCGCACGAGGTTCGCCTGTTGAAGTACCTGCCGAAGTAGAGCGGCGGCAGGCAAATAAAGAGTTGTTTGGTTTTCTAGAAACTGCTTTTATTAACGTCTAAATGCCGCTCCTGGTAATAACGTAACGATGATGATGTAATAGCAACAATCATTTTTATTCAATCTTATTCAATATTCATTTTCACACTGCTCTTCTCCTCGTTCAACTGGTTGTAATCGACAGCACTGCTCGCATTGATGCAGGCGTTCATGCTCTTGACGTTCTCCGAAGACTTAATGCTGGCCTGGTTGGAGGTGGAGACGTGATTGTAAACCGCCAGGGCCTGGGCCACGAAACTGTTGACATCGCCAGGATTGGAGGGCAAGATCATGGTGTTGTTCGTCTTGGCCAGCTTCTTGAATGCTCCAATGTATTGCTCGGCTAGCGTGAGGGAAGCGGCGTTCTGTCCGTCCTGAAATGAACACAAAAAGACACATAAATTCAACTCTTTAAGCTTTAAGAAATATAATCAACAATTTTTTTGGGTATTAAAAATATATATGATATCTGAGAAAATCGGTCTCATCGTAGGATCTGATTTAGGCTGAGCACAGAATTTGGCACTTTCGGCGGCTTTCTCTTGGTGAATGCCGTCCAGAAGCGCAGCGTCTCATCTCCTCCGCCCGTTACCAAGGACTCATTGTCGGGACTGACGGCCAGATAAACCACTCGGTGCGTGTGACCGGAAAGGCGGACCACCTGTTTCAGCGAGGGATAGCGCCAAACAATGACCTGGGGCTGTGAATAGCCGTGCGTGGTGACCAGCTCAGAGGAATCGCGCGCCCAGGCCAAGTTGCTGATCTGGGCACCGGTGTCGATGTACTGCACCATCTTGCCAGTGAGCACGTTCCAGAAGCGCAAAGTGCCATCCGCGGAGCCGCCGCCACTGGCAAGTAAACCGGACTTGTGTGGCGACCAGGCCAAAGCCTTTACCACAGACTTGTGCTCATCGAATGAATAGATGGGTTCCGGGCAATTATCCGTCCACACCAAGAGGCGATTGTCGTTGCCCCCACTGGCCAAATACTTGTGGGACGGCGACCATTCCAGGCCGCAGACCTCCTGGTCATGGCCACGAAGGCACCGAGTGATGTGCACCGGCGGCGTGCGGACGTCCCGCTGCAGGATGGAGCAATCGCGGGAGCCACTGCTCAAGTTGTTACCACGCCACGCCAGAGCGGTTACTCGCGCCGTGTGTCCTGAAAGCCTGTTGAGTTGCTTCTGCCGCCCAGCATCCCAGATGCTGACATGGCCACTCTGCGTTCCAATGGCCACCTCATTGCCGCCGCCGTTGCGCCAGCTGACCGCCGTCACCAGATTATCCTCCTGGCTGAAGTCGCAGAGCCGCGTCACCTGGCCATTGACGGCATTCCACAGGTAAACCGAGAACCCCAGGCCCACGGCCAATATGTTCTCCGATGACCAGTCAATGAGATTCAAGTAAAAATCATCCAACAGCTCGGGGGCGTCGAGTATCTTGTACGGGACTCGCGAGAGCCTTCGGGCAGGCTTTCCGCTGAGCTGCTGAGCAGCCGCTGGCTGGACTCGCTTATGGTTGTGAACGGCGTTCGCAGGGCTGGCGAAGATGAAGGAGGCGCACTCCCTCCTCGTATCTCGTTTCCGAATCGGTAGATGCGAGTGTCTTCCCTCACCTTGAAGTCGCCAGTCTCTGCATGGACCTTCGCGGTCACCTTGCACTGATCGAGCGAAGCGATGTTCGTGTCCAGGTACTCATTGCGCAGCAAACAGGCGTAGGAAGAGCTGTGGCACTCCTCTTCGCTGTCCTCTGCCTGCGACTCCGCCTGATCTGGGTCCACGTCATGCGGCATATCAAAATTCCGCAGCGCCTGACTGCCCGCCCGTTGGGGAATGTGGCGCAAGTCCAGCTGCTGCTTGCCTGCGTTGCTCGAGCTGCTGCCGCCCGCAATATGTTGCAGCAAGCGGTGCTCGTACTCCGGTTGAAACATTTCCGATTCTAGTGTCTTATGTCGTGTGTACGCTTCACGAATGATTTCAGGAGGCAACCTGAACTGGAACTGAAGTATATGTTTAGCTTACTTTACCGACTTACCTGATTCGCCAGCGACTTGGCAATGGCCAGCAGGCTGCGTGCCCGGGCATCCGCGACGGCAATGATGGCAGCCGCCTCTCCGCTGGCCTTGTTAATATGCTCCTGCCGCTCGGCCTCTGAGAAGAAAGAGAAGAACTTTGAGTTCCAATGTTTTTCTGAATATTACTAGAGCAAACCCGAGGCTAGGATCCTGGACTTCCGTTTGCCCTCAGCAATGTTGATTTCCGCCTCGCGAACACCTTCAGACTCCAAAATTGCCGCTCTTTTCCGCCTCTCCGCCTCGACCTGCATCTGCATCGCCTCGTGGACCCTTGTGGGCAGCTGAAGAGAAGAATTTCTTGAAGAACTGGAATGCAGAATCCCATATGGAATCGTACTCACTCGAATGTCGCGGATTTCGTAACGCAGGCACGCGATTCCCCACGCCTCGCTGGCCTTGTTGATGGAGTCGACGATGCTGACGTTGAGGGACTCCCGCTCGCGAAACACTTTATCCAGCGACATCTTGCCCAGCTCCGACCTCATCGTCGTTTGGGCCAGCTGCGTTATGGCGAACTCCGGATCCTCCACGCCGTAGGAAGCTATGCGCGTGATATAACCGGCGCTAAGTACCGAATAACTCATGAATCACCACCCACTTACCTCTATAAGGGATCGATGATGCGCAAGTAGAGCACGCCGTCGATGCTGAGCGTCACATTGTCGGAGGTAATGGCACTCTGCTTCGGCACATCTATGGCGATCTCCTTTAGACTTTGCACGTACTTGATTTTGTCCGCCACGGGTACCAAGACGTTCAGGCCGGGCTCGAGAATCCTATGAAAGCGGCCCATCCGCTCCACAACCCAGGCCTGCAATCATACTAAATTTGGAGCAAGCCCAATTCGTAGAGCCCACATTCGAACTTACCTCTTGCTGGGGTACAAACATAACACACATGTTTATCGGAGTCGAGGCTTTTCCCCTTCGGGAGTGCGGCTGCAGGGTCGAAATCCATGAGCCGGCGAGCAGAAAATCTTGCTGAAAGTACAATTACGGGGGTGTGTGGGCAAGGGGAATGTGTGCGCGGAGCGGTTCACCTACCTGCGGAATCAATCTCGAGAGGATAACAGAAATCTTGACATTTCGCAATATATGTGCTGATTTTATAATTTAAGAAGAAAACATTATATTCCAAACAGGGTGATTCGTGTCATTCGTGCAAGTCGATTAATTTATATTTGACTTAACACCAACGGTCATACTGGCCGTCACGGGCTTTCAAAAGGTGGCAGCAGTGCCACTTGGTAACAGTCTGCAACTTAACAGAATGTTAATGAGCGGAACTAACGGTATTTTGAAATTTCTTCAGTCTTGGAATTCAATTACTGATTGAAACTTTAAATGTTAAGTATTTATTTTTATTTTGTTGGGAAATTTGATTTTTGGGAAATTTGATTGGCTTATCAGAATTAATTTAATAATAAATCTAACAACAATTTTGTACAAAGTTTTAGTGTTAAACAATTTGTCAAACATTTTTGGCAGATGTGTAGACTTAAATCGGAACGGCTAGAATGCCATTAAACGCTTTTATCCTCTGTCGAAGAGTGTCATGGCCATGGTCTAGGTTCCGGAGGTATTCATGATGAAGTCAACGAAATTGATATCAGAGATATTCATTTCAATATTACTTTCCTCGGCCATTTTGTGTAAAGGTCTGTACGCAGATGCTCGAAAAGTGTTCCCAAGCATTGAGTCAAAACGAGAGGTCAATAGTCACCCTCTCGCTCTCTCGCACTGCTTTGGAACACTTTTCGAGCATCTGCGTACTAAGCTTTAGAATGAATTTTGGCGCAAGCGATGGTAATGGGGGCGAAAAAATATCGCGCGATCGCGAAAGTATCGATATAAACAGTCCATATTTTTGATATTTGTTTTTGAATAATAATAATAATAAAAAAAAAAAAAAGAATCATGCATATGCATTCTCGTGGTTGCTTATAAGCTCAAAGCAAATACATACATATATATACATTCTCTTAGAAATATATTATTTTTATCTAATTTATCACGATATAAATATATTATTTTTATATAAAATATCGATATTTCGATATATTTTCGACAACTTGTGCTTTGAAAACAGCCGGCAACAAAATGGCGAATAACTCCCACAAAATAGCAAACAATAACAAAATGGCTAATGAGAACAGGAAAAGCCTTGACCTTTATATGTTGGCCGGGGACCCGGATCGAGTCGAATCAATCTTTGTGAATCTCGCTCGTTCCGGAGGTCGCCTTGCGTCCCTTGGAAAAGACGAGGTGAGTGGTTGTTTTTCGTATTTTTACGAAGGTACCTTTTCTACCTTGTCTACCTTTTCTCCCGCCCTCGCAGTCCAACTTGCACGCCAGCTCGTTAGCGACACCCACACAGCTCTTTAGCGACACCCGCCAGATCCTGGGAAACATAAAGCTGCCAGCCGGATGCGCAATTGAGCTGATCGGGCCACGTGCAGATCATCCAGGACAGCCACCAGCTGCCGACCGGCAAGCTCTTGGAGGTGATCAAGAAGAAACACCTGGCCGCGCACATGCGCAATCTTCGCGGCTAATTCCTGCTGCAAAAAGAGGGCTTTGCCGAGAAGCTAACGGAGTCCCTCCAGAAGCTAAACTAGCCATTCAAGGGGATGCTGCGCAGCCTGCTGAGGGCCCCCTCCGACGGCACGACTCTGCGGCAAACCAGCCGGTCCGTGGACCTCTGAACTTGGAGCAGCACATCACGCTGGACATCGCGGAGCCACGCTGGCAGTCGCTGCTCCTGACGGTGGACAAGGCCCAAAGTATCGACGAGGTGCTGACCAAGTTCGAGGACACCGTGGCGGAATGGCTGCGCCTGAGCCTACGCCTACTGTCCTCAGCAGACACATTCGTGGGAAGTCTCTTCACCCTCCGCAGAGATCGGGTTCCGAAAGATCGCCCTCAAAGTTACAGTGGCTCCAGCAGGTGGAGCAGGGACTGCAGGAACTTCAGCGGAAGCGACCGACCACCTCTGAGCCGAAGCCAGTGCCGGCTCCAGCTCGACGCCAGGTGGCCAGTGGCTCCCCGGCCAGGCAAGGATCTGTACCGCTGATCAAGGATCCGCGGACCAAGGATCGCATCTTTGTGCATCGCTTCCTTCAGGGCAAGAAGGTGGCCGCATCGTCGCCAGGTGAGCACGATCACTCAAGCAGCAACCTGCGGCGGCGAGTCTCTAAGATTGGTGTTCTTGCAGTTGACATGCCACCGCTGGGCGGTATCCCGCCGGCCAAGGCCAAGAGCCCTCCGCATCAGCAGCTGGACCAGGAACTGCAGCAGAGGGAGCGCGAGGAGCAGGAGGCCCTTGAGGAGAAGGAGAAAACGGGTAAGATACCTTAATACCAGTTTTTAACTTATTCTTCGATACTGAGCCATGTTTGATTTGTATTTTCCAGTCTCCGTGGCTGGCCAACTATTTTAAATAAATAAAACTAATTAAAACCTTAAACAAGTAAACATAAACAAATAAATAAATCTAAAATAAGTCTAAGCGAAAAATAAAAAAAGTTTAAAGCTAATACAACTCCTTTCGTTTACCCTGCACGATGACATCTACTTGAGATACCTTTGCTTTGAAAACCAGGAGGAGTTCGACCTGTAGGACCCTGTAGTTCGGTTCGGTCAATCGAAACCCATTCGGCTAGAATGTTGACTTCACCTAGCCACACCTGTACTGCAAGTGGAGTCTGCAGAACGGTAAGTGGAGGTTGCACCTGCTGACCAAGCAAAGACCAAAAGACCATCATATTAATATATTTGAAATGTGTCCCTTTCCAGCGCCACACAGAAAAGTTCAGCAAGTTTCATGCTTACTAAAATGTTTATGCGGACATTTAACTCAATTAAGCGGGAAATGACGACCGCAAAGGACACAGAAAGAGAATACTCCAACTCTTATATAAATGAAAATTAAATCTAATAAAATTGAGCATATGGTTTGAATGTACGTATGTTTGCTGAAATCTTAACACCACTCCGGGTCTGTTTGTCCGAGTATTTACCACAGATTGTTGGAAATATGGTAGCAAGTGACGCGTTAAAAGCATAAAGGAACCGCACAACTAAGCTGTTAATAATGGGTGCGCTCCTGTGGGTCTTTCAGCTGTCGCTGGTTATCTGCATCATATATTTTCCCACACCCTGTTTAAGTCCGAGGACTCGAATCGGATATAAAGCGAATCGCGGCCGAATAAAACGCACAGTCTTCTTCAAAACTCCGGCGAGTATTGTTTCCCCCAAGTGCATCGAGCCCAGCAGGTCGACGACAATTGGAAATATGAATATTTTTATTGTACTCGTGGTGGTATCGATGTTTTTGAACTTTATCCAGGCAGCGCCGAACGTGGTGAGTACCTGTACTGTGAATTTAAAGTGTATTCAAATTTTAAAATAATTTAAAGTGGCAAACGAGAGTAAAACAAAGTTATACGATTGTCTAAAATAAACCTTACATAATTCTAGGATATTTCCAATGACGAATTAATGGATGGAAAATATTTATGTGAAGGTAACCTCAGAATATTTTTATTAAATTATAAGGACATGACGGCTAAAACTTTAAGTTTTAACCAACAGTTTTATTTAAAAGTTTTCTTAATTCGAAAGAATTTTTAAAATGGAATCTAAGAACAAGGTTCTAAAATGTACAATCTTAATCCTAATGTATCATTTTGTTTGTAAATAATACAATTAATTTGCCATTTTCTTATTATTTTGACCAGATATTTCAGCTTTAAAACAATTTGGTAACGGGAACACCGAAAGTTTACGATTCGCAGACAACGACGACTTTTCACCGACATCGCCTTTTTTTAACGAGTTTTACAAACTTTTCATACGAAATATGAACCTATTTCTTTCGAAAAACAAACATTTTGCGCGACAAGTGTCGAAGCGCGGCTTGGACAGCATTGGTGGAGGACACTTAATCAAAAGGACTGAAAGTAGACAACTATTAACCGACTAAGATCATGTATATAACTTCTATATCGTTGACCGTATCGAGTACCGCGTAGACATGTGATGATGAAATGTAAATAAGGAGCATGAATGGGACTTTATTTTATATATATATATAATGATGTAGCTACTATTTGTTAATAAATTATTGCATTTATAAAAGAGTTTTATTTTTTTAATTGTACAAAATATTACTTTCCCCAGCCAGCCGCCACATAAAACGGAATTTGTAAATAACATAAATCTATCCAACGGCTTGATTACTTACCAATTTAAAAACCTTCTAAATTTGACACTGTATGCTTTCCTTCTCAAAAGCCGGCTCAAAGAAATACGATGGACCATTTATAGTAAGGTGAGTACACCAGAATTAAATATAAAAACTAAACCAAACAGAGCAAATAACAGATGTACGCGAATAGTCAGTGTCCAACACACACTTATCAACTATTAAAGATTAAACCGATGTTATCAGGTCTTATCCGAATGTTATCGGAAAATGTACTATATACAGCGTATATGTAAATGTGCAGATAACAGATCCATCTATCCTCAAAGTTTAAGTGCTTATCGCCTTACTTATTGGAATTAAATTTTAACTCTCCTGCAGATTGATTTCCGCTGCCAGTGGACAAACCGTCGTGTGCTACGAGTGCCAGCTGGACTACAAAGCCAAGTACAACCTTAAATCGTGTTCGGATCGGAAGATCGGTGGCACCAGCCATCACCGGGACATGGTGCCGTATCTGGTGAGGATGGATCCCATATACAACAAGGACACCAACTGGGGCGGCAAGCTGAAAAGGAACTTTGATGAGATCGACAAGGCCTCGGCCAGCTTCAGCATACTGAACCAGCTTGTCTAGTGATGTTAACTCCAAGCTCCACAATGCTCACGGATACGGATCGATCGAATCACGCCTAAAACTAAAATACTGCTTCATGTCAAGGGATTATATAGATAGTGAATAAACAAAGAGCATCCTCATTAAATACTCAACTGAATGTGAATAAAACGATTCGTACAATTGTTATTAACATGTTTATTTATTTATTCTTTAATGTTGAGTTTTTGTGAAAGGTCATACCAGATTCTAAATGCAGCGAATTTTTTGTTTTGTTTTAATCAAGGGACTATTTAAATACAAATTACATTTGATAATTATATTTAAAACAGTAAGTCATTAATATTTTTTTATTTACTTGCATTACGGCGATGGGGGAGGATAACCTATAACAATTCATATTGACGAAGGTGCATCCTTTGAATAATGTCTCTGCAATCATTAAACACTCGTTTAATGTTCTCTGTGTCAACGGCGCATGTGAAATGTGGATAGCAGTAGTGTTTACCGTCTCCGCTAGCGGTAGATATACGCTGCAATCAAATTATATTTATAAATAAATCGTAAATCGTCAATTTCAAGATCATATTTACCAGAAACTCGTCTCGTATGAAATATTTTGCTCGTATTACTTCTGGGTCGTCATTGGATTCCATTATTGCGTCACCTGTGTCGACAGCACATTTGAAATTAGACAAAAATATATTATCCATTAAATTTCTTAAGTTTATATGAATGCGTTTCAATTTAGAAGAGGCAATTTTGGCTGAGAGTTCTCCTGAGTTCGATCAATGCTTCCAAAAATGTATTGGCTTAATGGTTGCTTTGCAGTTCTTGTATTTTACTTACTTGGCGTTTGGTATTTGTTAAACTCGGAGAAATATTCCGACAATTTACTTTTTCCAGCCTTAATTTTCTCTGCTAACAAATCTTGCTTATTTAAAAATAGTATAATAGAAATCGTGCGAAGCCATCTATAAAAATATAAAATAAAAACAAAAGCGGCGTTAATATTCAGGGGCTTTCAGACAAGTCAGAGATTATGCAAGAGTCACGTGTCACGTGTCGTCACGTCACCTGTTGTTCCAAATACTCTTGAACAAATCCAAAGATTCTCGAAGTCGATTTTGGGTGGGATCTTCACGCAAAACCATGTTATAACTTGAGCACGCAGTTACGAATATAATAGCGGTTACATCATTGAAACATTGAATCCATTTCCTACGCTCGTCTCGCTGTCCTCCGACATCAAACATGCTGCACACGTAGTACGTAGATTGGGTAAGGTGAGTAGTTGGTTAGCTTGGAATTCATTCAACCGCTTTTGTAAATACTCACTGAAAGTTTACTTTGTCCACTTGAAATCTTGTTTCAAATATTCCAGAAGTCAAAACACGGCACCGAAGAATATCCTGCTCATTAGGGGTATAGTTTGGATTCTTGATTGTGCTAACTCGGTCCAGGAAGCTTTAATGTGTGAAATAAAAGGTGTATAAATGTAGTTTTAAATTGTACAAGGAAGTTGTAGTAAAATATCAAGAACTACGAATATTATTCTCAAAGTCAAAGGGACTATAAGCTTTATTTATTAATATATTGACTAGGGAAGGAATTATTAGTTAAGACAACAACTACAGCTGTTGGCAGGTATGTCCTTAGCAATATTATTTCCTCTATTTTGCAAGGTCGATGGATTAAATTAACATCTAGCCACACGGATTAACTCAGAGTTATAAGATGCATACTTCCAATCCAATGAACAATCTTAATCTTCGGTTATTGGTGCATTTCCGAGAAAGAACACACAGTTAAACTATTAGAACGAGTGTGGTTTTGGGTTTAGATTGATTTCATGTTTTAAAGAGACATTTAAAAATAATTTTCATTCGGACAATCGGCTACAAAACATCAAAAGATTTCATTTATTAGTGCTGCCAATACTTACTATTTCGCACAATCGATTAATTGATACTCATTCGACCTCTCATAGGTTTGAAGAACGCCCTTGTCTTTCCATAGTTCTTCTGTATGTTCATAAAATTCAGGAGGATAATTAAAGTCCGGACCTGCAGGGAAAGGAGTTAAGTTTAATGAAATTTAATTAATAGAATTAACAATAAAGGAGCTTACTAGATGCATAATCCTGAATGTACTCCACTCTGGGTTCATTTTCTTTCTTTTCTAAAGCTACAGGTGGATTAAGTGTGCTCATGGCTCCTGTAATAGTCTGCAAATAAACGAAGATACAATTATACAATTTGTATAGATATTTAAGGAAGTTTCAGGTCGTGTCAACTCACCAAGATAGCGTCTCGAATATTTTTTTTAATATCATCAATTTTCTGCTTCTTCTCTGTTTCAGAAAATCCATCGACATGCAATATTCGCATTTGCTTGACTATAGTGGATTTGCCGGACTCGCCGGCTCCGAGGAGGAGCAGCCTGTGCGTGGCCCTATAGAGCTGTTTGTCCTTCTGCAACTGTCTAGATATTGCATCGCTCCGGCGCTTCTGACTCTTCGAGTCCTCCGAGGAGTTCACATCCGACGACGACTGCTTCGAGGTGGGCGACCCAAAGCAACCCATCGCAGCCCACGGGGTCCACCAACACGTCGCACGGTTTTCCTGGTTCGCGTCGGGTGACTCGGCACCCCTTGTGTTTTCTCCGTTCTGCTCCAGTATAGCTGAGAGTTTTCCGAGTTCTATACACAATGTCCTTATGTACAATTCACGGCTCACGGATCTCAGTGACACCACCGTTCAGCTCAGCGCTTCCACAGTTCTGAGTTGCAGGCTGGGCATGGGAATTGGAGTTAATAATGGGTTAATGGGCGCTTCAAAGAAATTCCCTTTTAATCTAAGCCTGGATTGCAATCGATCAACACTTGTTCGCGATTATTTATCGTTTTGTTTACATCAAATGGTAAATACCAACGGCAAGTGTGTATTCCGAAAGGATTCGCGGTCCTACATCACACGCATACACACACACACACATACATAATAGGCCCTGCCTTTGGCTTTTGGCTTTGGCGACATTTCTGGAACTATGCCCGCCCACGTTTGCCCCATGAGTCACTGTTAGCTGGGCCCCCAATTCGAATCCAAATCCGAAAACCATGCTAGCTCCCATTATCGAGTGCAATCAAAATCAAAAATTACTCCACGCAACGCCCGTGCCCGTGCCCATGCCCAAAAGCCCGTTCCGTAAGCGTACATCCGACATTCTCGGGCAGGCGAATTGGAATTCATCAGCGTAGTGTAACAGGTGAAGAAGAGGGCGGGTGGAATTTTCGCGCATACAAAGGTGCAGGTACGCATGTACATATATACATAGAGATACCAACATAATTTCATCTGCAGGCTCGTCTCGTAGCAGTTAAAATTCAGATGGCTGTGGCTTGTGGCTTGTGCCAGTGGCTGTGGCTGTGTGTATTTTTTGTATACACAGCCCAGCCACTTTTTTGCGAAAATGTACGAATATTTTTGGGCGAAAATTTGATTAAACTTTTACTCAAATATGAATTTATTATATACACAAAAATGTATACATATACACATGCACGCGTAAAAGTATTTAATCTATTAATTATGGCTGTCTGTCTGTCCGATGTCCGAAAGAGTTGGAGGAAGATATATCTTAACGGGCGAACCGAACGGATGTACATCCATATATATTCGTACATATGCAGATTTTTAATGTAAATATATGTACATATAAATTCATCGGGATCTAAGCATGTACATATATTGCACAGATATGTGTACTCATCGTTGTGTATCTACTCGTATATACGTGCGTATGTATTCCGATATATATATACAAGTTCTCGGGGTTCGCATGTGTGAATGGATGGATGTACATAAATAAATGTATGTACATATATCAATATGTATGTGCTCCGCGCCTCCGAATATTTGCCATTTCTTTGACACTTTGGGAAACTATATTATACCACATCTCTGATAGTATTTGGAATATTCATGCGCGAACGATTTTTCACTGATTTCAGGTTTAAGGACAGGCAGGACGACGACGTCAGGGACAGGAAGTCGGACTTGCTCCGCGAATCACATCTTTGCGCGAATTGTCAGCTCAGCTCAGCTCAGCTCATCCGTACATTACTGAGCTGTGCGCGAATTATTCCCTATGTTTGACAATGGTTATTGTTTACCGTGAATTACCGAACATTTTTATTCATGGGAGCAACTTCGGGCTAAAACTATAGGTGCACGATTCGGTTCTGTTGGGGGAGCAACTTTCGGAGGTGCAGAAAAAGCTAATTTGATCGCACTTGACGCGACAGCGAACGTTTTTCAATATTCCCAATAATCTTTATCAATGCGTACTCGCACTGCATGAATTTGTTACTTAAAAATTACTTTTAATACCAGTACTAACTCACTTTTTATATATTTTTTATTTTATGTATCAACCTAGGGATGCAACAAAGGTAGATACTCTTATCGATGTTTTAGGTAGCTATCGATAAAAGTGTGTCATCGATAATCGTACTCAAGCGAAATATACATTACGAGATAGCGCTCAGAAAACAGAAAAGTATCTTAAAAATACTTGATTCGTAGAAGATTTTTAGTGAGGAATAAATACTTAAACGTCCAATTAAATGATGTGATTTGAATGCTGTGTTGATGTGTTTTAGAAACATATTTTTAAGAATTAAGTTTCAATTATTCTTGGCATATTAAATTTGATTATCACAAACTTTCTTGTTTAGTTTAGTTGTTACGAAAATAAATGCTAAAGCCAACAAGGTGTTTAATAATTATATAGAAAATGTTACACAAATCAACAAATTAAGTTTGTTTGTTTGCCTTTTACCCAAAGAATTACTCAAAAATTTTGTTTTTTAATGATAAGTTTTATTAAAGTATAAAATCGTTTGTGTAAACAATTACTACACAATCATCCTTCACCAGCCGGCGGCTCTATTCGGATATTGGGAGGAAACATTACTTAAGATAGGTTTTAATCAAATTCTCCAGCTTAACAGTATCCACGGCAAATTTTCGAATGCCCTCGGACAACTTGTCGGTGGCCATGGCATCCTCATTGAGCAGCCAGCGGAACTTGCTCTCGTCCACGGTGATCTTCTCGATGTCCTGCAACTTCGCGTTGCTCTCCGATAGGTAGGTTGTGACCGACTCGGTCTCATTGCCCAGCTCCTTGAGCAGGGACGGGCTAATGGTTAGCAAATCGCAGCCGGCCAGGGCCTTGATTTCTCCCACATTCCGGAAGGAAGCACCCATAACCAGGGTCTTGTAGCCGAACTTCTTGTAGTAGTTGTAGATGTTGGTGACAGAAATGACGCCGGGGTCCTTTAGGGGCTCGAACTTCTTGGTTTCCGTATTGGCCACATACCAATCCAGGATCCTGCCCACGAAGGGAGAGATCAGGGTCACTCCAGCCTCGGCACAGGCAACGGCTTGGGCAAACGAGAACAGAAGGGTCAGGTTGCAGTGGACTCCGTGCTCGTTCTCCAGAATCTCGGCCGCCTTGATGCCCTCCCAGGTGGAGGCCAGCTTAATGAGGATGCGTTC
The DNA here is from genome assembly GCA_014170255.2 of Drosophila triauraria. Lineage (NCBI taxonomy): Eukaryota > Metazoa > Arthropoda > Insecta > Diptera > Drosophilidae > Drosophila > Drosophila triauraria. Next base: position 18,676,621 of record CM024335.1, on the reverse strand, counting down.
CTTGCCGATTCCCTGTGCCTTATACAGATCAATCAGCTTCAGCGCCTTGGCCACGCTCCTCTTGGTGTCGAAAGAGAGGCGAGCGTCGATTTCCGTGGAAACACGGCCAGGGACAACCTTCAGAATTTCCGTTCCAAACAGCACGCACAGGTAATCCATGGCCTCGGCCACTTGGTCACTCACGGATCTGTAAAAAGAGAAGGGGAACAAATCATTTAACTGTGTATCAAGGGTGCCACAAAATAACTACGGATTCGAAATCAACCGCAAAAGTCAAACAAAAGTAGGCAGTTAAATATAATATTTACTTTGTAGCATACTTTCAGACATCTCTTGAATTGATTTAACATTTCAAGGTTTCCATCTAATTAAGCAATACTTACCCATTGGTTTTCTTGCCGTAATCCACAGCCTTCTGCACCAGGGGCTGGTACCGCTCCATGGAGGAGGCGGACAAGATAAGAGACGGATTGGTCGTGGCATCGGTGGGCTTGTAGATGTTGATAGCTGAGTTAAAGAAAAAAAATAAGCAAACAAATTTAAGTACTTGAAAAATTTGCATAGCCATAGCAGCAGCAATGACATTACAAAATTCTAAAGTGCCCCCCAAAACCTGTTGCTCGATCGTGAGCGACTTTCATTTTTCGATCGCATGTCCCAAAATATCTTTGAACTTTCAGTTTTCGTTGCCTGAGCAGGTTTCGAATGCGAAACCTTATCACTGACACGATGCCGCTCTAGCGGTCACATTTCCAACACACGTAAGCACCTAAGGTCAAACTAAAGTCAGTGCTAGGCTTTTACTTTTCACTTCTATTTGATCTTCACAACAAACAGATAACAGTAACTGGCCTGCTGGATCTCCATTTTCCTTTTACGGTTTACTCGTTATGCTTATCTTTCAATTCAATTTATGCACATGGATACAAAAGATACAGCCGCTTACACTGTACTCAGGTTAAAAGAATGTTCTTCGGCTTAAGCCCACAACTTTGCAGCCAAACATACGCTTGTACTTTGAGATACATCACAGCTTTTAAAGTAGTTAAAGTTCACTTGGAATTCGGACACGGCCTAGCTATTATATATACCCTCAAAGTCGCCGGTGTCTGCTACAATTGTAGTGAGTTTTTTAAGTTCTTGCAAAACCGACATTCTTTGCTTTTTCGCCGAGCGATCACTGTCCATGTCCCAAACTGCAAATGTGACCGGGATCGGAGCGGCGATTTATACCGTTCGGCTCAGAAAATATACCAAACTCCGCTTTGGAAAAATACCGCATACTGCAGGGCGCTTAATGGTATTACCTATAGAAATACCTTGCTATTGTTGTGGGTCAAATCCAGCAAGTCAATGGAAAATCAAATTGTAAAATGAATATTTTTCTCTGGCATTTCATGAAAACATAATGCAAAAAATTATCAAAATATACCATTAAAACTTGAAAATATCAGATTTTCCTATTTCATATGTTTATATCGAAGAATATGACCACCACTACTTTACGCAAACTGTCATCACAATCAGAATGCTTTGGGATATATATTTACAAACAAAAGTATGTTCGACTTGAACAGTATATCTTTCTACTGGTAACTGTGCGCACGGCACAAAACAGCTGTTGTGTGGGTCAAATTGTTTTTTTCTCTGGAAATAATAAAACAAAATATCAGAGATTTTGTTTGTCGAAGCAAAACACGGGTACGACTTGAACAGTATATTTTCAGGCCAAGCCCACAGCACGGGCCAAACAAATCGAGATGAAGCAAAACAGGCCAAGCCCAGCGCGGGCCAAGCCGTACAAGAAACCAACCCCAGCGCGGCGCAATGAAAGGTTCTCCAAAAACTATAGCTTCATTCAGCGGAGCAAGCAGATGGAGGAGTCGCATCGCCGGGAAAGAGTTCCTGCATCAGCGCCGCAACAGGAATACGAGCCCGTTGCCGAGCTCCTGCCAGAGATTCAGGACGACGTCAACGAGGCTGGATTCTACGAGCAACTTGTGACGGGATTCAATCACATACCCACAAGTACATAGTACGATGTACTAACTAGCTTTCAGATTAACCAGAAATTCTATTTCTAGGTCTCATTCTTAGTTCAAGCGCTGACGAGCCTGTTGCTTCTGCACCAAAAAAGAAAGTAAAGGCCAAAAAGGATAATCGTTCGGAAAAGATAACTGCAGACCTGGAAACGTGTAATTCGTTTTCAAAACGCTTCGATTTTGAGCTGTCCACTGACCACATCAACGACTTGATAGCAAAGAAAGATGTCAAGACCGTCAAGAGTAATTGGTCTGCATTGGGAAACTTGCGTTTTGAGATTCCTCAACTATCCTCCTCCGATCTCAAAGAACACCCCGATTGCAGTGAGCCCAAAGACATTGCCACTTCCGCAGACCTCCAGAAGTTGGAGGTAAAGCAGTCTATTTGTGGACACGCCAAGCTCCCGCTCACCGCCCTGCAGTCCGAGCTGTTTTACATCGCCAATAACTATCAGGATCTGTACTATCCCCATCGAAACCACGGCAATGCCGAGGAGATCCGCTACGTATATTGCCTGCATGCACTCAACCACATGCTTAAGGTCAGATCCCTCATATTGCGTAACAACGAAAAGGTGTCGGCTCTGGCCAAGTCCTTGAAGTTGTCGGCCAACGAAATCTCCATACCGGAGAGTTTCAGAGACCAAGGCCTGAAGCGGATGAAGGTGGTGTTCATTGTTCCATTTCGGGAATCGGCGCAAAAGATAGTTAATACGATCGGGGATCTACTGTTTGGAAGCCAGGATGGTAAGTCACCTACATAGGCCCACTGAACCACAGAGTCTTCATCTAAATAGTTTACAGATAAGGCTAGAAACAATTCGATTGCCAACTATGAACGCTTCCTTGGAGATTACTCTGGGAACACGATATATTTTCCAAAGACGAACCCCAAGCCGGTGGACTACGAGCAGACCTTCAGTGGCAACACAGATGATAACTTTAAGCTGGGAATTCGTTTCACCAAGAAGACAATGGCCCTCTTCTCTGATATGAACTCCTCGGATATGTTAATCGCCTCTCCATTGGGTCTGAGAATGCTCGTAACGGACAAGGATAATGATTTCGACTTTTTAAACTCTATTGAGCTGCTTATAATCGACCAAGCCGAACTCTTCCTCGCCCAGAACTGGGAGAATCTTCTCCATTCGCTGGACCACCTTCACCTGCAGCCGCAGAAGCTGCCCGATACCAATTGCCAGCGCGTTCGAACGTGGTGCCTGAGTGGAGCGTCGAGCTTCTACCGCCAAACTCTGCTGTTCTCATCCCATGAGCTCCCAGAATTTCGGGCGGTGCTCAACGGTAAATGCAATAACTACCAGGGAAAGGTGCGGATCGCTAATCTGGTCGAGCAGGGGGACATACGCAATGTGCTCACGCCCATTGAGCAGGTTTTCCAACGAATCAGCTGCTCCAATGTGGAATCAACATTCGACGATCGCTTCCAGTATTTCGTCAAGCATATTATGCCCCAATTTAGCAAGCCCGGATTCTCGCATTGCATGCTGTACGTGCCCAGCTACTTTGATTACGTACGGATACGCAATCATTTCAAGACCGAAATGGTCAGTTTTGTGCAGATAAATGAGTATACAAAGAAAGAAAAAATTTCCCGGGCGAGAGATATATTCTTCCACAGCGGAGCATCGGTTCTCCTGTACTCGGAAAGAGCGCACTTCTTCCGGCGCACACGAATCAAGGGTATCCGGAATTTGATTATGTACCAGCCGCCCAATTTTCCCCACTTTTACTCCGAAATGATCAATTTGATGCTCGAATCGAATCAGAATCCGCGGGATGGCTTCGGGGAAGCGATGTCTGTGAAAATCCTCTACACAAAATACGACCTTCTCAGCTTAAGTAATATTGTTGGCAGTGAAAATGCTGTGAAGTTGACCTCGGGCAAAAAAGATTCTTACTTATTCTCGACAAAGTCATGAACCTAAGCTAAGAATATGTACATTAAATGTTACCTTTTAGAAAAGAAAAAACAAAGTAAATGGTAATTTTTATAATAATTTTTTGGTTTCTTGGGTCTATTTTCGTCCCAAAATTGCTTTGTGTGACGTAAATATATTTAAAAAGGTAGGTGATTGATCTGATGTTAAGGGTAGAGCGGGAACCGCTTCTGTCTGGTTTATTTCTTTTCTCTTTTTCCTATTACGCAATGCTGAATTATGCTGAAAAAATGAATAATTAGCAAATGGTTGTACAATCAATTCAAGCCAATTACAGGTAGATTCAATTCAGTTCCTTTCCACCGAACGATAAACTCTTGATAAGCATGATTGCTTATCTTTGCAGAAGGGGATTGCCAGTAAGATTAACTTTAAGATAAATATAATTTGATAATTATAAAGGCTCTACTGCCCTTGATATTAATTATGTTTAAAGTCTAACAATGGTTTGATAACTTCTCGAGCATTGGCTATCGGCGGCTCTCCATCATACTTAAACCCCAATATCTCAGTCCTAAAATAAACGAAACATTTGGGACTGCATTGTCATTTATTAATATTTTCATGATATATGTATGAATGTTTGTCTGTGGGTAAGGTAGCTTATAAAAGTTCTGGTAAAATAGTTGCCAAATGCATATTTATGGGTGCTCTATGAAAAGTCGTAATAGTTGCCGTGCACAAAGCGGATATCATACGGAAAAACGTGTGCGGAGAGCGAGAGCGCTCTTGCCAACTTTCGAGAGACATTACAAGACTATTTTTATGCGGCTAAAACGACGACGGCTGCCAGTCTCTGGCTGAAATTGGGGAAAAAGCTGAAAAGGCCAAAGAAGAAATGTCTGAGGTCCCCAACCGAAGAACAGATACACTTTCCCTAGACACAGATATCAAGCTAATTTAAATATCGGAAAAACTGAAAGTGACAAAGGAATAAAGGTAATTTAAATATGAAAAAATCTTATGATGGTAAGATCAATTAGGAAGTTAATAAAACTAGTTAAGCCTACCAATTGCAAATTCTACAACTTCTGGAAAATATTCTCCTTAGTTCCTGAGGTAGTTTCCTTCAACTCAAATGCCAAATATTAAAGGAAAATCACCCTTGAGTGACAAACCCTTTGGCCTGATCTACTATTTTCCCCTGATTTTGTTTTTAAAAATAACTATTTCTAGATATTAGACAAACACACGTGCATTTTTTGAAATAAGTTTACACTCACAGGCATAGGCGCAGCCACGGGCACGGGCCCAAGTGATCATCTCCCCACATTGCTCTAGACTTTTTCGTATCTGTGCGCTCCCGAAGATACGAGTGTATATCTATCTATATACACTTGTATATATCTCGGCCCAGTATATCTTCTTCGGCGCATCTCGGCGAAAAAGCACGACGAGCAGAAGCAGAAGCAGAACAGAACCGCCGCCAACAATCGGATCTCGGATAGGTGGTAAGTGCTCAAAGTTTGTGCGTGCTAAAAGTATTTTCCCGGGGCCAAAATAGAGAGTGTATGTAGTTTTGGGAATTTTGCCAAAATATATGAATTTTGTAATTCAAATAGACACTCTCATCGAGCAGCGTTCTCCTTGCGTTCAGTTGCCGTTGATCGTTATAATAGCGCGATCTTTGTGTTAGCTCTTGGTCTTCCGACTAAAATAAATTTTTATTATATAATAACGGAATTTTTACTAGGAATAATAATTGTAAGTTTTGTTGATTTGTTTTCCGCAACAATTCCAAAGCGAATATCGCAGTGAAATTCCAAATTCAATAGAAAAAAAAAGAAAAAAAAGAAAAAACAGATACAATATTCCCAAAAAATCGAAAATTGTACAAATAACCGCCGCGCTGAAAAAGTTATACGAAAACCTACATCTCTACATATGTACATGCTTACTACACTCGAAAAACTGTGTTTCAAAGTGCTCCCCAGTTTGGTTTCTGCCTGCAATCCCAGTTGAATCCCCCCGCCAACTCAGATATATATGTATATACTCAATCCTACGACGAATCCAAAATGTCCGTAAGGGGGACAAATACAGTGAGCATAGCAACCTCGACCTCCGGACTCGAGCTGAAAAATTTTGAATGTCACCAATACGAAGGCACGAGAATACCACAAATATAGATCCGATCCGACACAGATGTAAAGTTCTCACCAGTGGTGTGTCCTACATGGCCTCGCAGAGGTGTATCTGTGATCGAAAATCTGATTATGCAACACCGCTGGGAAATATTCGAATGGCAAATGTTGACTGCTGCATGTCAAGTGTTGTACCCAAAGAATATTCGCCAAGAGAACACGTTTAAAGGCACACCACCTCAAACCTAACAGATAAACCCTCGACCTGCTTATTTTATTTAGTGGTTAATCCTAGTAAGCGCCCCAAAAATCATATTGTGGAGCAGTTAAACGTTTATAAATATCCTAGCTCCGCATCTGGGCCAGTGTGAACTTGTCATTTCGAACACCAACGACCCTAATCCCCGGATCTGGGCCAGTGTGATCTTGTCATTTAAAACACCAACCAACAGCTACCTATTCCACATTTCATCCGCATTCATCCACGAATTATACAATACAGCGGTGGGATTTAATTTGTCATTCGAAATTATAAGACTCGGAAGAAGTGGGGGAACGTCGCGCTTTCTCGTCTCACACAAATGTCGACATCCATTAGAATGCTCGAAATATCGTGAGCCGTTAAAGACGTACATATATCCCCGAATATTTCTCCCTACGATCGTCTCTCTGTATATGTACTTTCATACTTATTTATGTGTTTTCCCTAGTACATATCTTTATATGTACGAATGTTCAAAATTGAGCTTGTATTTTTCGGGTGCTAGGACTCTATTTATAGATCATCTCGGACAGAGGCGATTTTTTTGCTTTGCTCCATAATGCACACGTATGTATAGACCTACACAAGCAGATGTCATGTGTATATTAGAGATATATAGACTTTATCGCCTATATACATATGTATGTTTGTAGAGATTCGTCTCTCTGTTCAGATATAAGCATTTCCCAAGCACATTTCCTTGACAATCCCCGAGAGAAAAGTAACGTCTTTTAAGGCGGGAAAGCCGTTATCACGAGTTACCTATGTTAAAGGCGCTTCCCACGAATGTAACATTTGTGTATTGCTGGGAAACTTGGCTGGCTTTCAATATTTCCCGTATGGCCTGATTCTAGTGTCTGAAATTTAAAAATGTCGCTGCTAGAAAAAATACCTGGCACCACCCAGATCTATTTATTGCGGGCTCTTGATCTCATTAATTTGAGCACAAAATGCGCGAAAGAAGGGTCCTTGCTTGACAATATTGTTGTCTCTTTTCTTCGCCTAATGGAATTATGAAAGCTGAAAAGAGCGAGCGGTGATAACGATTCAATTTCGATTCTTACCAATTTTAACGGATTTTTGAAGCCAAAAAACTCACCAGTTAACTATCGCCATCTGGTGAGTTATCGATAGCGCCGGCTATCGCATTTGAGTTGGGCAAATCCACCAACGCTTCGCTTCAATCAACTAAACGTAATATTTAAAGGTGCAATAAAGTTTTAGAGCATTGTCAGCTACTTATTTTAAAACCCACTCTAAAGGTTAAGCACGATTAATTTAACGTAACAACGACGATAGACGTTTTAAGTCAGCTCTGCCTTGAATAATGTCGTGTCATGTCAGGTAGAACGGCGGCGACGACCAGTAATGAGCGGCCCGAGAGACTTAGTGCAATAGTTATCAGCAGCACACATATTTAGAAAAAAGCGCCATGGGATATAATATATAGAGAATCAGTGGGAAAAAGTACTTAACACGCAGTGCGTTAGTTGTTTTATATGTGGATTGCGCAGCACCAGCACCCGCATTGCAGAAATCCCCAAATTTAATTGCGTTCCGGTGAGCCCCTCGCAAAAACTGCGTCTGTTGTGCGAAGTGACACGTGTGTGAATCTCATAGGCGGAGTGTGGAGACGGGCGCCCAGGGTAATGCCAATGTTCCAGCATGTTCTCCGGACGGAACGTGACGAGGTCCGGTCCGGAGATAACTGCGTCAATTGGCCGCGTTTAATAGTGGCCAGAAAAGTGCCTGCAAAATTTGCATATTACGCTTGTATGTACCCCTGCCCGTACTCGTACCTGTGCCCGTGCCCGTGCACATGCACATGTATGTACGAGTATGTACATGGCCAGCCTAATGAGGTAGTTTTAACTGCAAAACGGCCATACAAGCGTAAATTAGGTACATAAGACGTACATCGTGTGCACACTTATGTACACTTGCTATTCCAGTCAGCACAGCGCATTATCAGAATAAAATGTGTGCTTTTGCTTTGTGTCTACTTTCAAATTCCCCTTCCGGATCGATCGATGGATGCAGGCTACTGAACGAAGAGGATAACGAATCAAAATGGAAGACGGTCACGCAAAAACCGTCGAACAGGCTCTCAACTTTTTCGGAACGGACGGCGAGCGCGGCCTCACTCTCGACCAGATCAAGACCAACCAGAAGAAATATGGACCCAACGGTGAGTCGGCCCCAGCCAGCCCCCTGTGAATCGACGACTGACGTGTTTGTTTTGCTTGCTTATCGTTACAGAGTTGCCGACTGAGGAAGGTGCGAAGTCAAGCCAAGTCCCAAACCAAGTCCCCTTCTACGTCCCCGTCCCCGTCCCCGTCCCCCGTGATTGCGTTCTAATTGACTTTGTTGTTTTCCACAGGAAAGAGCATCTGGCAGCTGGTCTTGGAGCAGTTCGACGATCTCCTGGTGAAGATTCTGCTTTTGGCAGCCATCATCTCATTTGTAAGTCAAGTCGCAGTCGTAGCATCAAAGCCAATCAACCCCCGGATTTGGCGCGAATATAAAAAGAACCCTCTCACCATTGCCCTCTCCTCCACTCTCTCGTTCGCAGGTTCTCGCGCTGTTTGAGGAACACGAAGAAACGTTCACTGCATTTGTAGAGCCCTTAGTTATTTTACTTATTCTGATAGCCAACGCGGTGGTGGGAGTATGGCAGGAGAGGAACGCCGAATCGGCCATCGAAGCGCTCAAGGAGTACGAGCCGGAGATGGGCAAGGTGGTGCGCCAGGACAAGTCCGGCATCCAGAAGGTGCGCGCGAAAGAGATCGTGCCCGGTGACCTCGTTGAGGTCTCCGTCGGCGACAAGATCCCCGCCGATATCCGCATCACCCACATCTACTCGACCACCCTTAGGATCGATCAGTCCATCCTTACCGGTGAGTCGGTGTCTGTCATCAAGCACACCGACGCCATTCCCGATCCCCGCGCCGTCAACCAGGACAAGAAGAACATCCTGTTCTCCGGCACCAATGTGGCTGCCGGCAAGGCCCGCGGCATCGTCATCGGCACTGGCCTGATGACCGCCATCGGCAAGATCCGTACCGAGATGTCCGAGACTGAGGAGATCAAGACTCCCCTGCAGCAGAAGCTCGATGAGTTCGGCGAGCAGCTGTCCAAGGTTATCTCCATCATTTGCGTTGCCGTGTGGGCCATCAACATTGGCCACTTCAACGACCCCGCCCACGGTGGCTCCTGGATCAAGGGCGCCATCTACTATTTCAAGATCGCCGTCGCTCTGGCTGTGGCTGCCATTCCCGAGGGTCTGCCCGCCGTCATCACCACCTGTCTGGCTCTGGGCACCCGCCGCATGGCCAAGAAGAACGCCATCGTGCGCTCCCTGCCCTCCGTCGAGACCCTTGGCTGCACCTCCGTCATCTGCTCCGATAAGACCGGCACACTCACCACCAACCAGATGTCCGTCTCCCGCATGTTCATCTTCGACAAGGTTGAGGGCAACGACAGCAGCTTCCTCGAGTTCGAGCTGACCGGCTCCACCTACGAGCCTATCGGCGAGCTCTTCCTGGGTGGCCAGCGTGTGAAGGCCGCTGACTACGACGCCCTGCAGGAACTGTCCACTATCTGCATCATGTGCAACGACTCCGCCATCGATTACAATGAGTTCAAGCAGGCCTTCGAGAAGGTCGGCGAGGCCACCGAAACCGCCCTGATTGTGTTGGCCGAGAAGCTGAACAGCTTCAGCGTGAACAAGTCCGGCCTGGACCGCCGCTCCGCTGCCATTGCCTGCCGCGGTGAGATCGAGACCAAGTGGAAGAAGGAGTTCACCCTGGAGTTCTCTCGCGATCGTAAATCCATGTCCTCGTACTGCACCCCCCTGAAGGCCTCCCGTCTGGGCACTGGCCCCAAACTGTTCGTCAAGGGCGCCCCGAGGGTGTCCTCGAGCGCTGCACACACGCCCGTGTCGGAACCAGCAAGGTGCCTCTGACCTCGGCCCTGAAGAGCAAGATCCTGGCCCTGACCGGTCAGTACGGTACTGGACGCGACACCCTGCGTTGCCTGGGCCTCGCCGTTGCTGATAGCCCGATGCGCCCCGAAGAGATGGATCTGGGAGACTCCAACAGTTTCTACAAGTATGAGGTTAACCTAACCTTTGTCGGTGTCGTTGGCATGCTGGATCCCCCCCGCAAGGAGGTCTTCGATTCCATTGTGCGCTGCCGTGCCGCCGGTATTCGCGTTATTGTGATCACTGGTGACAACAAGGCCACTGCCGAGGCTATCTGCCGCCGCATCGGTGTGTTCACCGAGGACGAGGACACCAATGGCAAGTCCTACTCTGGTCGCGAGTTCGATGACCTGTCGCCCGCCGAACAGAAGTCCGCCGTCGCCCGTGCCCGCCTCTTCTCCCGCGTGGAGCCCCAGCACAAGTCCAAGATTGTTGAGTACCTGCAGGGCATGAACGAGATCTCCGCCATGACTGGTGATGGTGTGAACGACGCCCCAGCCCTGAAGAAGGCCGAGATCGGTATTGCCATGGGCTCTGGTACCGCTGTCGCCAAGTCCGCCGCCGAAATGGTGTTGGCCGACGACAACTTCTCCTCCATCGTGTCCGCCGTCGAAGAAGGTCGCGCTATTTACAACAACATGAAGCAGTTCATTCGCTACCTCATCTCCTCCAACATTGGTGAGGTCGTCTCCATCTTCCTTACTGCCGCCCTTGGCCTGCCCGAGGCTCTGATTCCCGTTCAGCTGCTCTGGGTTAACTTGGTAAGTGAACTTAAATTCGTTTTTACGTCGCAGACTTTATTTATTCATTTATTTTCCTCGCAGGTTACTGATGGTCTCCCAGCCACAGCTCTTGGCTTCAACCCACCTGACTTGGATATCATGGAGAAGCCCCCTAGGAAGGCCGATGAGGGTCTCATTTCCGGATGGTTGTTCTTCCGGTATGTCCGCCTTGAACCTTGTGATAATTCAATTATTTCTAACTGCGCTTTCCCTCTACTTTTTTTCCAATTTAAGTTACATGGCTATTGGCTTCTATGTGGGCGCTGCCACTGTCGGTGCCGCCGCCTGGTGGTTCATGTTCTCCACTGAGGGTCCCGGCCTCTCCTACTGGCAGCTGACTCACCATCTGTCCTGCTTGGGCGGTGGCGACGAGTTCAAGGGCATTGACTGCAAGATCTTCGCCGATCCCCATGCAATGACCATGGCCTTGTCCGTGCTGGTAACCATTGAGATGTTGAACGCAATGAACAGGTGAGTTGTTGTGTTGATTGCACAAGATAAGACCCAAACGAATGCTCTTTGTCTCTTTGTCCTCAGCTTGTCTGAGAATCAGTCGCTGATTACCATGCCGCCATGGTGCAACTTGTGGCTGATTGGATCAATGGCACTCTCCTTCACTCTTCACTTTGTTATTCTTTACGTCGATGTCCTCTCCGTAAGTACCGAGTGATAAGCGATACGTGCCAGAAGCTAATCTTTGTAATTTTCCTAATTTAGACCGTCTTCCAAGTGACACCGTTGTCTGCTGAGGAATGGATAACTGTGATGAAATTCTCAATTCCTGTAGTTTTATTAGATGAGACATTGAAGTTTGTTGCTAGAAAAATCGCAGATGGTGAGAGTCCTATATATAAGATGCATGGCATTGTGTTAATGTGGGCTGTCTACTTTGGCCTGCTGTACGCTATGATGCTTTAAGAATTATACAAATAATTATAATCCATAAGCCCAACTTCATTATTCTAATTTCTAGTATAAAATGTTACTAAATATAAACAGAAACAAACAAGAACAACCGAACCCGAACCCACAATTACAAACCACATCTAACGTAACGACCTAACCCCCATAGAAAGTTTGTTCCAAAGAATATTACTGACCCCCCCCTGGTATCACAGAGATCGACTGGTGATATCCAAAAGATGGGCCTGACTGACTCACTCCCTTTGTTGGCTTTTGGCATTGAACAAACAGCGTTGAAATGATCAATATATATATTTTCTATATGAGCTAACGATTTATCTAACACACACGTACACGTTACCCTGTTTGTATATTAAATTAAATTTAGCAGGATTGCTTTTTGTACATACAATGCTATATATACACCTAAGAGAGGAGTTCCACGCCGTTCTATATATTTCAATAGCATTAGTTAGCTTTTCGTCATATATAATTTTCACCTGGGTTGTTGCCAAAAAGTAAAGAAATCAGAAATGAGCTGAGAAATGGCTGTTTGTATAGAAACCAAATTTATTTGAATATGAATCCGTAAATTTCGTCTCTGTGTTTAGTAACCTAAAGAATACTAAAGTGTAGGCTTACCCACTGCAAGAGAACAAAAACAAAGCCTCTTAATTGAAGTATGTGAAGTGTGATTGGCTTAAAAAACAAAATTATTAAATATTTTGACCTAAATCGAATCTAATTTGTACGTGCTAATTGTTCTAAAAGATTCCAACTAAGCGTCTAATTACAAAGAGTATTCATTCTTCTTAATTTATTTGTCCAGTCAACGTAATTGAATTACCCATTTGTGTAATTGTGTCCTGTGGCTCCTAGTGGAATATTTAAATATTGGTTATAATTCATTCCATAATTGTAAGAATTATTTCGAGCACAAGATATTAAGTAAAACACACAGACAACTAGCAGCGACCGCCGTTTTCATTTGTATATTGTATTGTATTGTATGTACATTATATAAGCAAATGATTAGGAAGAACAGCAGCAGGAGCAGGAGCAGGGTCTCTGGCGATGCATTAGGTACAAAGGCAGCTGGTATTGAGTCGGGTTTCATTGAATGTTGAAAGCAAACTTTGTAATTTATGTCAGAGCCTCAGTTTGTAAGGAGTTAAGTACATCCTTCTAGCATTTCTTTTAGAGAATACCTAATTAAATTAACATTATATACATAATATACTCTGTTATACAATTAGAGACGCTGTGAATTGATTAAACAAAAAGAACTACCAACACACACCTAACTGTAAAGAAAATAAATTATGCAGAACTAAAAACCGTGCTCTGTGTGCTCTACGAAAACCCCCACAAGAGGGAAGAGAGGTGGCACCTGGCACCCGCTGCTTCCCGAGCTATACCTACCTACTATACATGTTTTTAAATTCCGTTTTGCTTGCACGTGCACGAGACTCGTCGTCGTCGATCGATCGATCGATCGATCTTGGCTGATTGGCGATAAGATACCTCCTGCCCTACCGCCTACCGCCTACCAACCATCTCTCAATGAACTATTGTCTTATTTTTTATACAGTCAATCCCAGATTTCATTAACTCTGGACACCCCGATTAGTTACCATAACACAAATTGAATCCATCCCTCCTGCTTTAGAAAAGTACGTGCAGTTATTATTATTATGTCCGAGAGTGCGCCCAGAAATTGATGTAATTGAACGAAAAAAAAAAGAGAAAACAACATCACTCGCTGTACATTATGGTCTATTGTTACATTAACGCACTCTCAACGGCGTAAACGAGAACAAAAAACACAGATTTGAAATTCAGCATGTAAGATATCTAAAACGTAAAACGAAATAATAAAAACAAGAAATCCGAAAATCCACCCGAACACCCTACTCCTTACTAGGCTGTAAGTATGTAAGCCCACCGAGTCTGCAAAATTCCAGAGTTTCGGAATACGCAGATCGCTGATCGCTGATCGCAGATCGCTGATTGATGCCGCTTCGCTGGTCCTCCCCGTAAAACCCCGCGCAGAAGTCCAATCCTCCCTCTGCATTTATATCCATCCATCAGTTTTGGTTTGCCTCCCGCGTTGGTTAAACTCCCTAGAGACGAAAAAGAACCCTCCTGGTAATAATTGTTTGCCCGTGTGTACTTAATGTAGTTCCTGACGTCGTCGTCGACAAGTGGTAACGGTTAGGACCACCACCATATGACCGATACGAGAGAGTGTGGAAAAGAATGATGTGAAGGAGGACAACAATTTTTCTGCCTTTATCATTCGTGTATTAATCGCTAAGCCAGCCCTGTTACTTGCAACTGCAACATTAAAAATCCAACATAAATCAATTTATTTGCTTTAGAAAGTAAAACATTACATGGAAACTGTGGGTTTAGTAAGAACGGATTTAAATAAATAAATATATACCAAATATATAAATTAGAATGTTGCGTTTTTATTTCGAAACCATGTTCTTTAAGCAAAGCTGACTCCCAATGTGCGACGTTTACCATCTCTAATCTTTCAAGATGCCACTGCAACTGATGCATGTGGCATCATTGATTAGCCGAGAGACCATCTTAACAAACATACAAGGAGACGTAATTACAAGGATACGATGTTTGAAGGATCGCATAGAGGACGATCGGTCTTGTGTTTAATTATAATTAAAGATTAGATAACCTGATCGAGACCAATTCCCTGGTATGTATTGGTAACTCGAGCGCTAAAACGAATATTTTTATAACTTGTTATGGAGCATTAAAAGCATCCCAAAGATCAACCAAGTTTGAGTTGAGTTTTATTTAATAAATTAAGATCAGTCTGACCAACAACAAATGTGTGCGTATGTTGATCTATTCTGCACAAAATACAATATTGACAACGAAATTAAAGCCGTTATTAGATCCAATATTTGAGTTGTTACGAAGGAGGTAGGGCCCACAATGTGGCAGTCTTGTCCGCCGACGTGGAGATGAAGGAAAATTCGGTTGGATGCCATCGGATGGTGATGGCCTTGTCCTTGTGCTCCGCTACCACCACCGAGTTCAGTTCATGGGCGAGATCTCCCTGCAGATCTGTCAGCTTGACCGAGTTGTCGTAGCTGCAAGTCAGCATGTAATAGGCGGATGGGGAGAAGCGGACGCACCTGTTAAGGGATTTTAGGGTTACATTATGGTTCTCATTCATCAAAAATTTTTAAGCTAAGCTCTATACCTTATTTCAGCGGTGTGGGGATAAAAACGCTGAATGGGTCGGTTGCCTCGGATGTCGTACAGAATGCAAGAGCTGTCAGCATGTCCGGAAACTAGAAGTCGGCCCGTTGGATCCACACACACTGCCGTCACTGCTGAGTTCTCCAGGCCCTCTCTCCTCTCGTGATCCAGGGTGTTGACCGAGACGTTAACCCGCAGATCCCAGAAGCGTATCGTTTGATCCTTCAGAGGAGACATTAATTACAGCCCAGCAAGAAGCTATCAAGGACCCACCTGCGATCCCGAAACGAACATTGCATTGTTCCAGCTGTAAAGGGACAGAATGTGACCGGAATGGCCAGTGTAGGCCTGGAAGGGAGTGCCACTGCCACAGTCTGTTATGTAGATCTTGCAATCGCCGGCACCGCCACTGGCCAGAAGTCGGGACTTGGTAGATGAGTCGTCCAGGAAGCACATGTCCCGCACGGTGCCGTCGTGCATGTTGAGCTCGATCTCGTGGCCCACCAGCTGGTTGGTGTCATTGTTGAATCTCATGTACTTGATGGTCTTGTCGTTCGATCCGGTGGCAATGAGCTCTCCGTCCCGCGACCAGCACGTGCAGTAAATGGAGCCGCGATGGTGTTTCGTCCGCTTGCAGAGCACGGATGGCGGATACACCGACGACGTCTGCTGGCCATGTCTTTCGATGGAACCGAAATTAGCACACCGAAAACATAATCGGCGAACGGTTAATTAATTACCTCAGCTTGGTCAGTTGGGGGTACTGGCAGATGCGGAATGTCTTGGAGTTGGAGCCCACCGCGTACAGCTTTCCATTTGGATGAAAGTCGACGCTCCGAATGGCCTGAGAGTCCGACAAGGTGGTGACCGCCTCGAACTGCGGTCTTTCTACATCGCCCTGTGGCGACGGCAGAGAAAACTGGCAATATTATATAGGGGGATCTTCGACAAATCAACCCAAATGCATATTTTTCGGCTCTTTTGTTCGACGGATACCAAAAAGTTGCTTGCGTGTTCAAAATAAACAGAAAGGCCGTCTCGTTGAAGACCCTGGCAATACGAACCTTTCTCAAGTCCAAGTCTTTGGCCTCCGAATTCATGAATGTGGAGTACTTTTTGGAATAAAGATCTCCGGAGTATTTCTAGTTCTATGTCGAGTATTTTTTCTTTTTAGAAACTTCGTCGTCGGGTGAGCCTACTTTGCCCACACGAATTTCTCAGCCATCGAAAGGTAATAAAACATACAACTCCGCTACGGTTGATATAACAAAAGTCGGGAGAAACGCAGGGTCCAGTGTTGGGCAATGCCTACAGATATGTACATGCTTAGAGGCCAATGTAAAGGTTACATTTTAAATTTTAAGCCGCTGATTAGTCGATGTAACCACAGGCAACGAATTATTGCCATAGCTGCACCCGAAATAAAGTCCACTCGATTTATTATTGTTACAATTTTTTGATATTTTATTTACGTAAAAATAAAATATTTGGACATATGATTGAATATAACAAATTAATAACCTTCTTTTTAAAAATTTGATTGATTCTTAAACTTGTCTAGTGTTGTTGCGAACTCTTATAAAACTGAGCGATTAATGCTCTCTTTAAGAGTAAATTGTTATAACTTCTCGGCCTCCACCACGAACCATTAACACTTTCTCAAGGCCCTCTGTTAATACCTCCAGAAATTCCATATCTAAAAGAGTAAAAATAGTGCTTAAGTTCTGATGATTCGATATAATTAGGTAAAGGATCTTACAATTGCTTTCACGCTCCGCTCTCACTTCCCTAGGTGGTCCTGGTAAATTCATTATGACCAACTGGGCGTCCTGTGACTTTTCTACAATAACCTCGTTTAGTTTTATTGCTGTGTGCATGCGACGAACATTGAACTCGTCCCTGTGAGAATAATAATGGGGTTTCTTAAAGGTATATCCTTGAATCTGAAAAAGACTGTAACATACGGTTTTACACTGGACCTTAGGTCTCCGCCGTCGGCTTTTTCTGTCGATTCATCCTTGCTAGATGTAGTCTCGGGTGCGTCCCCATTCTCGGGACCATCCAAATCAATTGAGTTACGTTTCTCGTCATTCTGAGAATCCTGCAGAGGAGTTAAAGTCGAAAGAAAGCATTAGATCTCGAACGAAAACGTTTAGAAGTAAGATATATGACCAAGTGCCGTTGATTTAAAAAACTTAAGAGTTCATGTACAAAATCAACAGTGGTAAAAAGCCAACCAAAAACGAATATCAACTTAGTAATGTTCTTAATTTTCATCTACATGGCTTTATGGGACTTACTTAACTGTATAATACGTATGTTTATGTATATATTAACGATAAGAGATTAGAGACAATGGTAACTAAAAATCTTGAAAAGCAGTACATACGTGATGTTGTATTTCTTCTATAGTTGGATCGGCGAAGCGAACTTTAGACGCCGTTTTGGTGGCGTCATAATGGTGGTCTACAATTGTTTGAACCTGAAAATGTTACCAGTATGAGGAGTATGAGAAAAATAGGTTGCAGAAGAGTAGACTAGAGAGGGCCAGTATCAGTGGAGGAGCGGTTAACTAGTTCTCGGGATGCATACCACAAAGCAGATTATGTATTTTCTGTATTTTTAGGTTTTTCCCTAGCTGTCACATATCGGATACATTGATCTTGAAGATATCACTGGGATCTTTTAAGCATTTCATTTACATTTTAATCGGTCAAGGTGCCTTAAGTCTTTAAAAAAGCTTTTAAAATGATAAGGAACAGGGATACACAACAACTTCGAAAACCCGAAGACTTATATAGCAAAAATAGTTTATTTTTAATTTTCTGTCTGACCAGTACATTAAAATATAAAGTTTAAAAAATAGCTAGGGATTTTAAATCTATTTAAGCTGCATCCGAAAAGTATGCTATGAAATATAAGGACAGAAAAGAGATGGATACAATCTTACAACATATTTCGTTGCATACTTTTAGACACATTTTTATTTCATTTTAAATTCAAAGCCATATGCCGGCAATCCGAAGTTTTATAATGCGGAATAGTTTCTTTGTAATTTTTGTCTGACCAGGACTTTAAAATATATTTAAAAAAAAAACTAGGGATTTAAAATCAAATTAAAAACGCTTCCGAAAAGTATGCTACAAAATATGAAGAGATAGAATAGAGGGATACCATCTTGCAATATATTTCATTGCAAACTTTTAGACACCTTTTAAATTGATTTTAAATTTAAAGTCACATGTTTCTATTTTTATCTGATAACTGAACAAGATCGGAAGTTTATATTTCTCTGCTGATAAAGGCAACTACTGAAAAGCAATTCCAATTGGCTTGGTGTTGAGAGTAATTTACAATTTCGATAGAGTTAGAGTTACAGTAGACAGAAGAGAGTGTGAGCATTAGCAACATTGACACAACAACACATAGGAGTTGATGAAATATGTACTATGAGGATGATTATGGATCACACACACATGCTGCTGCTGCACTGATGAGCTGAGTTTGGACACAGTCGGGGGGAATATTGGGTTTATATCTGAATGTATATTCATTCTGTTTATACTCTTTACCAAAGACATTTTATTATCACTGGGAGTTTCCTTAAAGTCCATTATAGTCTGAACCTTTGATTTTCGATAAATATATAAAGTGTTAGGTTTTAAATCGGTTCTCAGAGATAGATATATGATTAATTCGCAGGAATACATGAGAAACAAAGGTCAAGATGATGGTTTTCTCTTAATTAATACTCAACTCAAGAGACGTAATCTTCGGAACGGAACGAATAACTATATGCTAATAAAGATTAAAGTAAACACAAGTATAAATGTGCAGTATGGTCGTACAAATTAAATAACAATGAGAGTTGATGGCCTTAACTTTAGGTAGTACAGAATGAATTAGTGAGGCTTCTCAAAGCATTGACTTACACTTACCACTTTGGAGTTTTCTTTCTTATTTAAACCTAATGCTCTTAGCATCTGATTACGCTGCTCCATCATGAGTGTCCTTTCGTAGGTGTAAGCAGAAATGTCGCTGTTGTTCTGCAATTTTATTGGGAAAATAATATTAGTACTTTTTTGCATTGGTCAGTGATTGGGTTAGGCCTACCATCTCAACGACTTCGACATCTGCTTCGATACGGAGATGGTACAGGAATGTCTTAAGATCCTTCTTCATCTGAATCGAGTTATCCTCGATTTGAGCAACTGTGAAGATCCTCAGCTTGCAATTGCGCCAAGTGCGGTGTTGCTTCAGCAGGAAGGGCAGCAACATGAGCAGGCCACCGTCGTGGACAATCCACCAGATGTCAATGTTGCCACCAATCTGAATCGAGAATTAAAGAATATATAAAACATAAAGATGGCGGATCTGAGGTTAATCCTACTTTGTGGTTTGACTCTGGATAGAAGTTGATGCCCTTGGGCACCATGAGGGCCATGTGACAGGCGGCCACGGTGCGGACCGTCTGGATGAACGTCTTCCAGCTGTTGCGGCCCTCCTGCCGCCAGCTATAAGGCCAGCCAATGATGACTGTGTTGGGCTTCATGCCGCCCAGTCCAATAGTTTGGATGCTGCAAAGCAAATCCGATATTAAGGAAAGACTTTAGCTGAGACAGCAGACCCCAAACTTACACTGAACTGAGGCCTTCGCCGATCTGTTGGGCGACAAGGACATCGCAGAAGCCCTTCACCTTCTCGTCGGTCATGTATTTGCGCAACGTGGACTTGGCGTCCACGGCTTTGTTGGTAATTTTGGTGTGGTCGCCCTTTATCACAGACACACAAATCGTCAATCCCTTGCCAGCTTTTAGCTGAGTGGCAAACGAGAATATCTTCCTGTACTTTGGCAATAAGTTATCGTTGAGCTTCGATAGCACTAAAATTTGGGGACGCCAATTTTTCGTATGCGGTGGGCCTTCCTCCAGACGTAGGAGCGAGTACCTGGCGGCAGTGAGAGCCATTCCTCGAATGCCATCACCCCACTCCTTTTCAGCGCTAGAATTGGGATCGATTATGCAAGTTAATTCCTTCTTTTAAAGGCTATATCTATGTAAACTCACCCCCGGTACTCAATGTATTTGTAGATAATGATGGCCATTCCCATAGCAATCAGCGCGAAATACCAGGAGGTCATGATCATGACGGATATGCAGAGGGTCAGGCCAATCAGCGACAGGCTCCAGTGATAGAACTTGAAGCGAGGTCTCCAGTTGGGGGTTCTCAGCAGTGTTTGCACGGCGCAAGCCAAGTTAACAAAGCCGTAGCACATGAGGAAGAACATGGACAGCAAGGGGGCCAGCAAGTCCACATTGCCTGAAGGTAAGCGAATTAGCATCTCAAACGAGTTAAACCGGGTAAAGTCTTACCCAGGAGTATGCCGCACTGGCATATGACGATGGTCAGGAGCAGGGCTCGGGTGGGCTCGCCGCGACTCGAGGACTTGGCAAACGGAGCCAGGAACGGGATAATCTCATCTCTGGCTATCGCCTGCAGCAGGCGGGGAGCTCCGGTCAGACTCTGAAGGCCAGCTCCCAGGGTGGACAGGAAGGAGCCAATCAAAATGACCCACTGGTTTGGCCAGGCGATGTTTGCCACCACCAACTTGCCTCCGATTGATTGACCAAACCTTTGAAGTAAAACAAAGAGTTAGGAACCTTATTACTTCAGGTATTTAAAATTCTCGATACTCACTTATCCCTCAGCAGGAGATTATCCACTGTGCCGGCGAAGAACATAACGCTGGATAGGTAGACAGTACTGGTGGTCAGAATGGCGCATATCGTTCCAATGGGTATGCTTTTCTGGGCATCAGCCAGGTCGCCCGATCGATTGGATCCAGCCATGATGCCTGGATTCAGTTCAGTTATATACAAATTCGAATAAATTAGGATCTGAGTAGCTCCCACCTGTGACCGATGGGAAGAAGATGCCGATGAGCAGGGTGAACGAGGTGGTTATGTCCGCCATGATCTGATTGTATGACTGGTCATTGGTGTTCTCGATATCAACTGCGCTGTCGCCATAGGATATGAACTGTCCCTTCTCCAAGAACGAGGGGAAGACGTTGTCGTAGAAAACGCCGCTAGCCAGACCCTTGATGCCCTTCACCTTGGATACATTGTTGGCTGTGGAGTCGGGATTAGACTTAATATTTTCCAGCTATAGAGTTACCTATAAACGTACCTAGGTAGTATTCCTCGCATCTACCTTCCGGGCAGTATATGTCGCGCAAGAACGTGTCTTCCTTTGTGCAATTTTCAATGGGTATGTCCTTCAGAAGGCGCTTACCCAGAACACACATGCTGCAATTATGGAGCTTGATAGGCCATTCAAAGGGAAGTAATTAGGGCATACTTACTATAGCTTTTCGTTGCCATGGATATTGTCAAATATTCCCACATACACTGCTATTATCGACAGGATGACACAGGCCAGAGCCACCGTTGCGAACTTATTGACGAATTTCACGCCCACAAACACGATGAGACCTTTTGTGGGACATTAAGGACTGTTCTTAAGGACTGGACTTAAACTGGATGTCTAGTGCTTAACTTACCCATAAAAATGAGCAGTAAAGTGCCGTAGACCCTAAAATTGTTATACATCGCATCGGCATCCTTGGTGAAGTCCCCGAATATCGATGCCCACGGCGCCATGTATGTCTGCAGGCGGCAATGAACATTTAAGTAATGGAATGTTTTAAGTTTATGCCTAGTGAACCCACCAATACGATTTCCACCGCACCAACGATGTACATCGCCGCCGCTAAAGTGGTTCCCGTATAAAACAACATCCCCACCGCTCCACCGAACTCAGGACCAAGGGATCTGTTTTGGTGAAAACTCAATTAAAATTACTTTCACTTTATCGTCCAATAAAAGGTTACCGTGATATCATGAAGTAGCTCCCTCCCGCCGGCACCACTCCATTCGTTGCAATGGCCGACATCGAGATCGCGGTTAGCATTGTCTGGAAAGGAGTTTCAGATGTGACCAAGTGGGGGCTATGGGCCATGCCAGTGGCAGGTGCTCTCTTACCACACAACAGCAGGTCAACACAATTAGAAATCCACATATGGCGCCAGCCGTTCCAACAACCCATGTTAATCGAATGAACAATATGACACCAAAGATATTTTGAATGCATGGCAAGAACACTCCAATTAGGGTACCTTTAATCGAGACATTTGATGACCATTTATGTTAGTGAGAACACAGGGGTATACCACTAGTATAAATATGTAAATATTTAATATTATGAGTGCGTTTTGGTCAAAAAAATGCAATATCCCACTTTTAACTAATATTAATATCCTACACCCAAAGAAATCGTCATAGAAATTGTACTATTGTTATCTGAATTCTACACTCTTGAGTATTAAAAATTTCTTAATAAGATGCTTATTATTTTGATAATACGAATGTATAAAAATTATACCAAGCTGCACCAAGACTTGAGAAAAAACTCTAACGCGACAATCAGAAAAGCATTAAATTCCTGCTAACGCAATATGTTATCGTATTTTTTAAGTAAATAACACTCGAAAAAATACCATTGAAACTCTAGAGTGTAAAAACTATACTATTGAGTTTACATTTGATACTAAAAAGTATTAAATAATACTAAATTCGTTGTACTGCTTGAGTAAATTTTTAATACAACGCGTAAAGAGGTTAAACTTTTGTTTTTTAGGGTGAAAAGCAGGGCTTAATCAGGCATGAGCCTTTGACTTGCATTTTTAGTTATCTAAACACACAAATGAAATACCAACATCTCCATATATGTTAAGTTATGCTACAATATACAATTATGTTATATTAAACTTAACTCAAATAGAACATCTCTGGCGAATGAGAACTGTAAATTGTATCTATAGAGTGCCGCCAAGAGGGGATTAAACTAATCATCCTTTCACAGCATTGTGGGACTGGGGGAATTGCATTTTCTTTATTTTTATTGCTTTGTGTTGAGTGCGCGCCTTTCAATATGAGGGAAACAAGTAAGTTAATTAACTTGCGGCGCAACATACCCATTCGAGCCGATGGAGCTGCCGGCTTTGCATCGGGATCGGTGGCCGCTGGTATCGTGTTTTCATAATTGGCAATTGATGAAATGAATGTTGATATATGGGGCCTGGTCGCCAAATCATCATCGTAGAGATAGAGATTTGGGTCGATGCTGGACTTCTGGTTCTCTTCAGCCCTGTGGATATCACCTGAGTCTGTAAAAAGATCAACAAAAATTTGGGATAAGTAATAGAGCTATTAAAACTATTAAGGGTCCAACAGAAATAGTCATGGATTTCAAATCAATTAAAAAGGTGTCCAAAAGTATGCAATAAACTATGTCAAGTCCCAACTATAACCTTAATTTTGTAGAATACTTTTAGACACCATTTCACAGCTATTCCTGTGGCACCCCTGCATAAATTCGGCTTTATATAATAACTGACAAGCGCTACCTTCATTTTTTGTGTCGTGAACTGTACCATTGTGTTCGGATGGTATTATTTCCATTTCATCCGAATCATCTTTTGCACTGTTACTTTGCATGTTAACGTTGTGTGTTTGGCTTCAAACTCGGGGCTCTAGATTGCACTTTTCTCACTTAAAATTAGGTAACACTAGATGGAATGCGAACGAGAATTTACTTAATGGCAATGGCTTAATAGCTTGAGGGTACTCGGACCCGGGGACTCTACACATATCTCATCTGCATTATATAACCGAAAGGCGTGGCCGATTCGGCGGCGGTGTATATAACTCGCACATATCTTTGCCTACACTCGAGATTTGGGACTTTGGGCAAGAAATGGAGTGTTTTTTTTCAGCGAGGGAACTCCCCCGGGCAGCTCCAGAGGTGAGTGTGGATTTTAAATGAGCAGGAAACGGGATGCTGCTGAAAGAGGGATGCTGTGTGCACTCGCAGCCACGAAAATTGTGCCAGCAGCTCAGGCACAAAAGTATGTAACCGATTAATTTAGGTCAAGGATTTTCAAAGCCCGACATCTTGGGGCGGTAAATAGGCGTCGACGTAGTCTTCTTATTTTTCCCTTAATGCGGCAAAAAAAAAAGAAAGGGGAAAGGGGAAAGAGCCGAGGCGGAGGCGGAGGCTGCAGCAGCAAATTGTTACGAAATGAATAGCTCAACGCCTTTGCAGGGGAATGCAGGAAAAACAGTCTAGAGTTCGCCACCGGATTATAATTTTTCGGGGGCTCGGGGACAGCACACACTTGGTAGGTAATTGAACGCACTTTTATTCATGTATGTATTTGATTATTGTTAGAATTTCGTCGATTGTTAAAGTATGTTTTTGTTATAGGTTAAAGGTGCTCAAAAAGAATTCCGTTTTCATGTTTTTGTTATTTTTTTGATTTTTATTTTTTATTTTGGTTTTGTATTATTTGAAAGAAGAATCTTTCCAAAAATTATTTTACACGAGAGCGAAAACGCTCAGATGTATGCTACTTTTGTTCGGATTAATAGAAAAACTAAGAAAAACTGTTGGTATTCGGCCGAATAAAAATTATGTTGCCCAGGACCCTGAGCGTTCGTTCAATTGAGATGAAATCGAAAGCTTTTGTCGTCTACACACATTCTTAATACACACACACTCCAGCCACCGCCAGAGAGCGGATAACGGAGAGCAGAGAGCGCCATTGCAGGTGTACATTCATTCCGCGGCCCACACACACAGCCCACCACTTGGCCAGGACATCCAGCAGCCCAGCAGCCGAGCAGCACGGCACTCTCTCCCAGCATCCATCTTCAGGCTGGAAAGCCAAAAGCTGCGTCGCCTGGGCGGCTGTCTCTCTCGGAGCTTTCCACAGGTACAAGGAACTGGAGCTTTGCCTTACAGCTGCTGCGAGGAAATGTGTCAGCAGGGCATCCAGGACTTTTACAAATTGGGGCAGCGCAGGATTGAATTGCAGGCCCATAAGCTCTATATCTGCCACTACAGTGGTCCGTCAATGGTGGGTCAATGTGTACTACAAGTGTACCAACACTTTAAGCTTTAACTCAGGGCGAGGACTTTAAGGTTGGACTTTCCCATTACAACTTAAAAAAAAGAGGTTACCTAATATGGCAACTCTCATTTAATCTTTTGTCGAGTCACTTTAGATTTAGGAATAAGTGTGACCTTATTATTAACCGGAGGATTACAGTTCCATTTCTCTAATCATTCCCCTTAATATAATCTCAAAGGAATTCAAAAAGTAACTCACCTAGCGTTTCATCGTGGATGTCGCCGAGAAGTTTTCCACTCGCTGATTCATCATTTTGATAGTCCAATACGGTGTCTTCGTCTGCTTTTGTGACTTGAAATCTATCTGGCATATTTGTTATTTTAAGGCACTCTAGAAGCAAGACAAATAGTCGTTAATATAAACAGTTCTTATCGCAAATCAAACGAAAAATCAAAATGATCAAAGGCATTTCCGACGATACCAGAATCACGTAAACCCGAAACCTAATAAACTGTTAAGTCAGGTCATTTATTTTCACGCCGATAATAATTCCAGTTTGGGTTAGAACGGGATATATCTCAAAAACCGATAAACCAGCCTATAAGTCTCGTACTTTCTTTTTATTTTTGCCGCACCTTTCGATAACTCGTGATCGAAGATACCGTTAGATCCGGAAGGCCGTATCACATTATTTGCATAATATTAGTCTATTATCACATGACTAGGTTTCACACTAACTCTGCTAAGATGACTAAACAAAAGTAAACCTTCGTTTTATGCTCCATTTTCAGGTCAGATAAAAGTTGTTTTCGATCTTTTACGATTATCGGTGTGAACACAAGATAACGGTACTACTTGTTCTCCTTCGATGGCGATGTTATGTCACGGGTTTGATTATATAACCGGGAAAGAAACATGTTTCCACCCAAATGGCAGTTACTAAAAATATAGGCAGATAAAAGAGATAAGACCTATTATATAACAGCGCTCTTAATGGGTGGATACATTTTAAACAGCTGACTGACAGGATTTCTCTGCCCGAGTGCGAAGAATTTTTCGCGGCACTGTATGTTTAAGCATAGCGCGCGACTGATAAAGGGAAAATAAACACCAAAACAAACATGCACATAGTATTTAGTCATGCAGCCACAGCAGGTTTTGGGGGGAAAATCAGAAGTTGGACGATTCCCTATCACTTAAAGTCCGTGTAGATACACAGGGACTCTCGCCTGGCCAGCACATAAATACACACAAAGGCCGGGAGAGAGCGAGAGAGAGCTTATCGAGATCATTTCTCATCTCGGCTTGGCCCGAAAACGAGCTCCAGTGGGGGCTCATTGATAAGTGCTCAAATCTGTACTCATCGATTGGGGTTCGCTGCACCTGCATATATACATACGAAATCATTCCACAGATTAACATACGTATGTAGATACAAATCTACATGGCCAGTGCACAAAGAAGTGCATGCAGATATATTTCATATTTGCGATGTACGTCTATATGTTGCAAAGGATGAGCAGCGCCGACCGTATGTAAGAAATGGCTGGAATATTATCTAACATCGATGGGGCCAAAGGGTTCAATTCGATCCGTGGACTGTCTGCAGCTAGCCTGAGGCCCAAAAAGCTAGCCCCACTTCGTCCAGCAAGCATATATACATACGCTTGTACATCGGGAATGCCTCTGATACGGGGGAAAATGTAATGTTTACGCGCAGACACAGCACGAATTTTATTCCATTTACTTGAGCAAGCGCCTTGAACTCGCAAATCACCGACGACGATCCACTGTGTGCTAACTAACACGTCCTTTCTGCTCTGCTTTTTTAATATTTATTATTGCTGCTCCTCCTCTCCAGCTTATTATTAGTGAACTTTTCAATTGTACGAATAAAATAAAACTATCATATTAAGGCGCATGAGTAATACAAAATGATTTTCCACTGTATATACTTTGGAATCGCGAGTTGGGGGAAAGACTGTTGTATTAATGAAAAGTGTAATTGAAATCAAATGTAACGCATAGGGGACGCATGAATACCGATTGTATTTTGGAAAACCAATCCGCCAGTGATATATTTATTGCAATTAGCACCCTAATTCCTCAAGATACCATTTTATGATAATTTCTCCCTCGGCATTTGTGAACGCACGAAATTACTATTTCTGGGCAAAGTTTATAAAGCAGTTAAAAAACGCCTGAGAGAAGTATGTACATACAATAGATATGTTCGTATGTAAATATATATTGCATTTTCCAAACGCGAAGACCTATTGATAATATTTAATAAAATAATATAAATTTGCAAATAATTTGGGTGGCTTATCATTATTTATTTACTAACATGATTTTAGCATGAATTATTAATATGTCTGCTAAATACATATTAAAAGTTGAATTAACTAGAGCCATGGCTTAATATGCAAAACACTTTAAAATGAGCTATGTAGACAATTTCGGAACTTTACATAGGGCTGCATAGTTTATGCGATAGTTGTAAGAAAATTCATGAAACACTGTGATCGAATATGAAGCTTTTTCATCGCAGTTCCCAAATTTTTGACAGGAAATGTTTTTTGGAAAACTTAAAAAAAAAAGGATAGTTTATTAAATTTTAGGTAATGTTCATATATCGATACAAAGGTAACTATCGTTAAAAGTTATAGAACGGAATTTTAAGTGATTTGCATTTTTTCTTCCGATCAGCTGCTTGCACGAATTACCATTCCCCTTGCAGATACGTAGATACTTTGCGATTCTTAACAATTTGATACAAAATTCATAAACTCGTTTCTTAGACTTCGAATATTATGAAATTTTTGCTTAATCATCTTTAAAAACACACCAATATAAAAATAACAATTATATCTATAAAGTTTTCATTTTATTTTAATAAAATATATGTATATATATTTTAAATGTTATTATTCGGGGCAATATTGAGCTTAAAAGACTTATACACAACTAGATCGCTTTAGAACTGTTTTCCGATCAAAAATACCTATGAGACACAAACTAGAACAATTTTGCGAAAATCTAAACTAAATAAACTTGTGCAATCGATAAACTTTGGTTGGTCTGTTATCGAAATAAATGCCAAAAAGCTGTCTGTTGGGTTGTCAGGGCACCTCGTTCATTTCAACATCGATCCAGCCCTAGTGCGCGCACTTGAATTTTCCGTTACGCCAGTTAAATTAGTTATTATTGTAACTTACTAGAAGCTTTAAAAAAATCGCTTTGAAACGTGTTTAATTATTTAAGTATTTAGCAACGTAAACCGCTTTACATCAAACAATCATTAAGTCTCGACTAAGTCGCGACTCAGAAATCATTTTTGCAAGCTTGTAATATAAAGAAGCATTAAAGAATCAATTAATCAATCTTTTTTGTAAATGGTGCGATTCAAAAATTAATTGGAAAACGTCGTTCATCGTATGACGAATTATCGATAATTATCGGAGCTGACCTCGGAATTTTTGATTACTTTACGTCAAAAGATCACATTTTGATCACATCACGTCATAGGCTTTCGATTTCGCTCAGCAAAGCTCCCCAGTGGGGAGTCCCCACCTCTTTTTCATCAAAGCTATCCACATTTTCCATCGTTGCATTTTCGGTTTTATCTGCATATGTATGTTTTAAAAAAAGCTAAACTAGCCAATGAAAACCGCTAAAAATAGCTTTCCGGCAATTTTTTCTGTGTGTGACCTGTTGCCGAGGGGGGAAAAATCCGCTCCTTTTCTGGAGAGTTTCAGCATTATGATCGGAAAATCTGGCGATTTGATTAAATGTTAGAACGGCCATTTTATTTTAAAGCTAAACCTTGCCTTACCGTTCACTTAGGCATTACACTTTTACACTTTCCGCCGAAAACATTAAACTCTATGATTTTCGTTACACACAAATCAAAATTTCTAAAGTATCTGGACAAATTGTCTTTTAAACACTGACAAAAAAAATCGTTTGCTTAGGTGGACGTTCGAGTATCGAAATATCTTCAATATTGCTTTATTAAGCCAAATTTGCTTGGTAAATAGCTATTATTCCCGCTACCCGCAAGTTTGCAATCGCATTTGCCAATCGAGAAAAGCTAGTTTTAGTGAAAAAAGAGCTAAGTTGGCAGCACTGCTGAGGACCACCTTTTCAAAAAAAAATCGGCGTCGTTCGCGCATCGTGTCGCAGTTCTTATTGAAGGTAAGTTGAATTATTTAAGCAAATATGAGTGATTGTGGCCAAATGGAGGGACAGATCGTCGGCCGCTCAAAAAAACTACGCCCTACCAGATTCCAGCTGAAGACGACGGCTAATTCCGCCTAAGCCGACGGCGTGTTTGCACCACCACGTGTTTTGAAAGAACGCAATGTGTGGTAATTTGCGAACATACATATAAGTACATAAGTATGTAGGTATTGTGCCTGGGGACGGAATGGCGTATTAGTTTTTAAAACGGCCCTACGTATGGGAAAATGTTGGCCTCTAGTATTTAGTTGTATAAATAATTGTGTAGCACGGTTTTTGCACGGCCCTTCTGTCTGGGATTCCCATACTGATGCAAATTCCGAATACGTACATATTTATGCATGCGTACATATTTCTGCGATTGCACGTCTGTACATCATCGCACCTTTTCGCAGAAATGCACCCTAAGTTGGCCATTTTATAAAACATAAAACTTATTGTGTTACAGTGAAATCCGCATTTACCGAATAATGGACGCTCCGCCAGAGGGAAACGTGGACACCGAGTCCTGCAATGAGATCGAGGACGAGAAGTCTGGCTCGGACTGCCAGTCGATGTGAGTAGTGGTGGTGACGACATTCGCATCAAGGGCAGCACTAACTATTAATTGGCACCGCGCCCGCAGGCCCGCCTACATGAACTCTGTGTTGCGGCGTCAGTACTTGCAGGAAATGGTGAAGGCGCTGCCCGCTCCGATTCAGAACAGAATTGTGTTTCTCAAGAATCTGCAACTGGAGCACCTGAAAATCGAGGCCGAGTTCTTCGAAGAGGTGTACAAGCTGGAGCAGAAGTACCAGCTCAAATACCAGCCGCTGTTCGACAAGCGCAAGGAGGTCGTCGAGGGCACGGTGGACCCCGCCACGGAGAAGCCCAACTGGAAGGAGCCTGAGCATCCGACCGACAACGAGGCCGACGCCGAGGCCTTCCGCGACTCTCTCAAGAGCTTCAAAAGTATTCCACAGGACGCCAAGGGCATCCCTGGCTTCTGGCTGACCGTGTTCCGCAACACGGCGATTCTTTCTGAGATGGTCCAACCCCATGACGAGCCAGCCATGCGCAAGCTGTCCGATATATCCATTAAATACGTGGATGGGGTAAGTGTTCCGCACGTCGCTTTGCCTTGCGCTGCTAACAGGCCGCTTCTCTTCCAGCATTCGTATACCCTGGAGTTCCATTTCGACAAGAACGAGTACTTCACCAACTCTGTCCTCACGAAACAGTACGTCCTGAAGTCGACTGTCGATCCCGACGATCCGTTTGCATTTGAAGGACCCGAGATTTACAAGTGCACGGTGTGTAGGATCATTCGTTTCCCAAAGAGTGCTGTCAAATTCAATCCTTTCCTCTTGCTTTTATAGGGCTGCACCATCAACTGGGAGAAGAAGATGAACCTGACGGTGAAGACCATCAGGAAGAAGCAGAAGCATAAGGAGCGCGGCGCTGTGCGCACCATTGTCAAGCAGGTCCCAACTGATTCCTTCTTCAATTTCTTCAATCCCCCCGAGGTTCCAACCGACAAGGAGGAAATCGATGACGAATCTCAGCAGGTGAGCCATCAGCAACTGTGCAACTGGTTCCTTTTCATCATATTTGATTCACTTTCAGATTTTGGCAACCGATTTCGAGATTGGTCACTTCTTGCGCGCCAGAATTATTCCAAAAGCAGTGCTTTACTTCACTGGCGACATCGTCGATGATGAGGATGACGAGGACGAGGAGGAGTTTGACGAGAACGAGGAGGACGAGTATGACGACGATGATGTCCCGCCAGCAAAGGGCCAGAACAAACCTGCCGGCGGCGGCAAAAAACAGTCGCCCAACGACTGCCCGAATCAGTAACCAGTAAGCTTATTCATGAATACATGGCTGGTGTTTACCGATAAAGTGTATATAATATATAATTCAAATTTGATTTGACATATATTTTTGGTGAACTAAAACTACTACACTACAAACAAATATGAGCTGAAATCTAATAAATCACACGAGATATTTTAAAAGGAATCTTATAATTTGGCGGCATTTGAACGGGTTTTTTTAATTTATTCATACTTAGACTTGCTATTATTTCTTTGTTAATAACCTGAGGAGCTCCTTTTTGGACAAATTGTATGGATAATGCAGACTAGTTGGCACAAAGATCTGTCCCGTGATCTGGCTATCATAGTTCTCCTCGTAGCCCACGGTATAACCATCCGGTACCTTGGCCGCCTTTTGCAGGGACCAGCACTCTGAAGGCGTGGCGTTCAAGGCGTAGAAGGGATAATCAAAGGTATTGATGTATATGTCGACGCACAGGCCATGGCTGCCCAAGTGCAGCTGGCTGGCCACCGATGGCTGCTTGAGGCCACAGCTGCCCAGCATTATGTTTCGGTGGCAGGAGTAAACGAAGGTGCCCTTGTCCCGGCTGGAATGGAAACACTGCACATGTCTGCCGGCCTTTGAGTGGTCCACGGCAATGGGATCGAATCCAGGGCCGGCCATGTCGCAGGCTGAATAATAAAAGTTGTGAGTTTATTTTGAAAGGAAGTACTTCGAACTACTCACTATCTATGCTTTCGAATAACATGATGGGGATAAAGGGAACGTCCCACTGCGGAAGCTAGTTGTCCACCGAAGCTAAAGCCAAACATATAACCACGTTTGGGGTCAAATCCTTGCCTTATTAGCGTTAAAATAATCGAGGCTATGGCCCCCGTTAGGGTGTCGAAATTCGTATACAACCTGGGGAGATTTGTAAGCAATAATTATAATTTATTGAATCAAGTCATGCTTACCGCATATATGAGGAACTGGCCACCACACTATAATCTATGCATATCACACAACCACCGCGGTAATAGCTCAGCCCTGAAAGTTTATATAAAACATTTAAAATATTTAAATATTAAAACAAAAAATATGAATACTTACGCTCAATGAGCGATATGGCCCATTCGTCGGAGCAACTTTGAATCCAGCCATGCAAAACTATGGCAAACTTGTCTGATGTCGTACAGCCTGAACCCTTCAGGTCATATTTATCGTCAAAAGCCGAGGTCTCCACAGTTTTAGTGTTGTTGGTATAGAAAATAACTCGCATTGTCTTCTGCACATCATATTTTGTTCGCTGTCGATAAGCTTTTAAGGTTTTTATTAATATGTGATGCTTAGATACAGCTTTCTTCTTTGCATACCGAAAGTGTCATTTTGTAAATTAGAAGTTTGTGTTTGCTTTAAAATTGCATATTTAAGATTGAGTCTTGAATGAGCGCCATTTACTAAAAGTTGTAAGATGTAAACAATTAGGATTGTGTCCGAAAAACTAAGCAATTTCATTCTAGGCTTTACTTTTCTCTTAAAGAAAGTGAAAAGGTAATAACCGTACAAATTCGCTATAAATCGAAATGTTGAAAACGGTGGAAATCATAGATCGATATGAACATTAATCGATAATATTGGTAATCGGCGCGAAATGAATTAAATTCTCATAAAAACAAGTTTAAGGAGGATCAGTATATGTTAGTTAGCTTAGTTCCCGCATAATTCCGTTAAATCCATTATTATAATTTACTTAAACTCAAAAATGCCATAGAACTGTATTATTAAATATTGCCTTCTTTATTTCCATTTATTCAGATTCAGGTGCCTTCTATCTATGTAGAACACTTTTCATTGTCATCAAAATCCAGCGAGTTGAGGACATTCACATCCAGTTCGGGATCTGCATACTCCAAGATATTAAAGTCATCGCCCATTTCGGAGG
Source organism: Drosophila triauraria (assembly GCA_014170255.2). NCBI lineage: Eukaryota > Metazoa > Arthropoda > Insecta > Diptera > Drosophilidae > Drosophila > Drosophila triauraria. The sequence continues at coordinate 18,643,414 of CM024335.1, read as the reverse complement.
TAAGCGATTTCAGTAGATCGTCGTCGTCGCCTTCGCCGAGGCCGCCCAGCAGGTCGCTGAAGCCCACATTCTCCAATTCAACCGAAGCAGACGACGTGCCCTCCGGCGGCTCGTTCATCTTCACGTCCTGTTCCAAGACCCTGCCTTCCGACGGCTGAGCCTTACCACTAATGCTCAACATTGGATTGTTCTGCGTGATGGGCGTGTGATTCTGTTGCATCATGCCGCCCAGCCTCATGACATCGTTGGGCAGGAATAGGTCGGAGTTCGCTCCCATTAGCATCGGTTCCGCGCTGTTCTTCTGCAGCAGATTCCTCAGCTTCTTGTCGCCGATATGCTCGGGCCCATAGACCGAGTTCAGTTCCAAGCGATTGTCCATTTTCAAAACGGTGGTGGCAGTTGCATGAACGGCTGTCGCCGTCCTTTGGATCGTCGTGGCCTTGGACACCATGTTGTCGTTAATATTGGGCATCACATGGTGCGGATTACTGGCCACTGGCTGGGCCTGAGTACCACCGTAGGTGGCGGCCATGTCATAGGCATTTCCATCTGAGGTGGAGGAAGAGAGAGATTAACCAAGGGAAACTATTTAAGTTAGGTAACGGTGTCCTTACTGTAAGTGACAAACATATTTGTTTGATTTGGTTCCTCTTTTATTTTTTGCGGCTGCTGCTGCTGCTGCTTCCACACTCTGGCCATTTCTTCCTGCTTCTGGGGCTTGGGTGCGGGAGTTGGGATCTTGTTTTGCTCCCGCCTCTGTCGCAATGCGGAACGGTTATCCTTGGCCTTTTGTAGGAATGGAGCCTTCTTCTCGTTGCACAGTGAGCGCCACCGCTTCAAAATCTGTTTGCAGCGATCATTCCAGTTCGGGAACAACTCCTTGAGGTTCGGATGCTCGGTATTTGCATACAAAACGGCAGAAATTGTAGCCATCAGACCGAGGTCTGTGAACAAAATAAAAACTCAGTAAAGACACAAAATCATAGTTCCAATCCTTACCCTCATCCTTGCGCATCTTCTCGGCCGTCTTTTGGGTGCCGGCGTTCATATTTTCCACGGGCACGGGTTCAACCATCTTGGGCTGCTCCTCCTCGGGTCCTCTCTTCTCCGCCTGCATCACCACTTGGCCCATCATCATGCCCTGCATTTTCTGTTTATTCTGGGCGTTTTGTACGCTTAGATGATCCGTTGGCTGCTGTTGTTGTTGATGGAAATGATGAATCTGTTGAGTGGCAATATTCCCGGACAAGTATATCTGATTGTGGAACTTTTGACTTTGATCCTGGGGCAGCTGTTGCTGAGGCACCATGTAATTGTCGACCAAGACGACAGGCGATTCCCTACAAGTACAAAAATATTTAAGTAATAAAGAATTAAATAATTAAATGTAAGTCCTTACCGCATTGGTTTTTCAATAATATCCGGAGTCTGAACCATATTCAACGAGCTGGCGGCTGCTACGTCCAGTTCCGAAATATTTGGCGAAGCCAAGGTGTCCAAAGGATGCCTGCTGGCCAGAACCTCCGTGTGTGAGGGATCTGAAAGCGAATTTCGTGAGTAAAAGAATCCCAAAAACATGTAAAAATAAATCAAATATTTACCAAAAACGTTGGCCACTGTTTTCTGCTGGATTGTCATTGGCATTTGCTCGATGGTGACTGCCGCCTTGTTATCCGGCTGCACTGGCACCACCTTCTCCGCCTTGACTTTCTTTAAGCGTCTTGGCTGGACTCTTGGTCTCATGGTCGGGGCTCTTGCCCTCGGGCCGCGTGAAGTATACCTTCATGGAGGCATCTATTTCGTCGGAGGAGTCGGACTCGCCCATCACAAGCTCTCCGGACTCCAGCAGGGGCTTGCCGAAGAAGGCCTCCTGCAGATATACGGGATAGGCTTCGATTAGCTTATTCTTTTGCTTCTTCCGTATAATCTTCTTCTTCTTGTCCATGCTCATCATGGAGGAGTTCAACTGATGATGGTCGGCGGCGGCTGCCTCCTCGCTGTCCTTCTTCAGGCCGCGATTGCGCACCGAGAAGCCACCAATGCCCAGCTTTTGCAGATTTCGCTGGCGCTTCTTGCGCAGTATGTGCACGCCCTCGTCGTTGGTGGAGATGGTGAAGCCCTCGGGGATGGGGTTCTCCGTTCCATCCCAGACCATGCCGTCCTTGTACTTTTCGCACTGCGCCTCCGCCTCGGCGGCGTCCTGGCCGTCCTTGCCATTGCCATTGGGCTGCCGCATCTTGCGCTTTCGCTTGATCTCCGTGGACAGGGACTTGATCATGCCCAGGCCGCTCTCGCTGAGGCACACGCCGTCAATCCAATGGATCGCCTCTGGAGCGGTCTCGGGCAAATCGTTGGGCAACGTGAGGTGACTCTTGACATCCAGACCAGATCCTGTGGTCTGCGTGAAGTGCACAGTCGATGCCTTGCCCGTTGGGAGTCCATCCTCGTTGCCCGCCTTGGCCTCCAGCAGCGCCAACTGGCCACCGCCTCTCGCAGAGCAGCGGCACTTCAAGCACTTGTACACATTATTGTCGTAGTAATCAATGGTCAGCTGGGCGTTGATGGTGTCGCAGAGGAAGTGGGACCAGAGCTCGCAGAGCTCGCACTGAATGATCATCTCGCCGCTGCTGTAGGGGCTCTTGCACAGCGGGCACGACGACTGGCTGGCGCAGGGCGGGCACTCGGGCTGGTTGGAGTCACCGAACTCGCTCTTTTCGGTGGGATTGCGGCCACATTTCTGGCAGAGCGTGCAGAAGGAGCACTTCCAGTTGCCCGAGGGCACCTGCTCCAGGGGCGGGTTCACGCAGTAGATGTGATACGAAATGTCACACTCGTCGCAGAGGAGAAGGCGCGCCTCGTCGTTCTTCTTGCCGCATCCCTCGCACACCGTGCAGTCCAGGCAGCGCCAGCCCTTCTGCAGGATGCCTCGCGAGGGCTTCACGCCGGCGCAGTACGGATGATAGCACTGACCGCACTGGGCACAGGTGATCATAACGGAGTCACTCTCGATGCCCAGGGAACCGCACATCACGCAGATGTCTTGGCTTAGGATGAACTTGTCCCGGGCCGAGCACAACAGCATCTTCTTGTCGCTGGTGAGGTCCGTGTCCATGCTGCGGCTCACACAGCGATCGCCCGAGATGCTGGGCAGGGCGCCAGCCAGGCGTCCCTTGCCGCGCGTGCTGCGTTTCTTGCTGATCTGCGACAGGACTCCCATGCGCTGCAGCACAAACTTGCCGCTCTTGCCGCGCACACTGGAGAGGCACACCTTCTTCTTGCCCGCGGGCAGCTTTTGGAGCTCATCGCCGATGGGATCCACGCTGGGCTTGCCTTCCAGCGGATCTATCTCAATTTCCCGCAGGCTCAGCTGATCTGCCGACGGATGGTCCATTACAGAAAGGACGATCGAGTCGATGGCCTGGTGCGACTGACCCGGACCCGAGGAGTTGCTCTTGCAGTTCGGGCACACATAATCGTAGTCAGGGTTTTGTTCCTTCTTCTTGTGGTACGCCGTCAGGTCGGCCTCTTCGTCGCAGGTACTGTGCACGAATCTGGAGGGGAGCAGCCATGGATTATGCGCTCTCTTGAGTTGTAAGTAGATCATACTCACTTGTGGCACCAGCTACACTTGACCATTTCCTTGTGGGAGGCCGCTCTGTAAGCCTTCTGGCAGATGGGGCAGGAGAATCCCTTGTTTCGCTGCTGGTAACACGAATCGCAGATTGTGTAGTGGCTATGCCAACGCGACGAGCTGCCGCCGCCAGGAGTTCGCGAGCCGCAGTCCGTGCAGACCCGACAACGCTAGAAAACCAAAAGATTTTAGCCTCTAATTTGCCTTTCTATCTTGAGTTACTCACATTGCACTTCCAGCCGTACTTGGGAATGGCTGAGATTACGGGTCGCCAGCAGGCAGCGTGGTAGATCTTCTGGCACTGCTCACACTTGACATACTTCAGGTCATTCGAGTCCTGCTGCCGACAAATCTGGCATTTCGTGCAGCGGGCACAGTTCCAGCCGGAACGCGTGTCTGCAAAATTAAGAGATTTTCAAAGCATCTTAAGAGAGGAGCAGCTTGCTGGGCTAACCTGGCAGATTGGCTAGTCCGATGCAGGTTGAATGAGAATGATCTCCACAGGTACTACACATGATCAGCTTGGACAGGTCACCCAGCGAGGAGCACGTCACACACTCCACATTATTATCGCTACCTGCAAGTGCTCAAAAGGCAATTATTCATTTCTTGATTAAAAAATGAAAGAATACACATACATATCACCGGCACTTGGCTCAGATGCTCCGTGCAGAACACCGTGAAACTCTCCAAAATTAAAAGGCAGCCCGCAGCAGCTGCACACGGCCAGTGGTGCACTTGGCGGCAGTTCATCTTGCAATTGATGGAGGCTCCGTAGCGGCCGCAAAAATTGCACTTTTGCTCCAGGAACTCGCCAAAGTTGCTCGCAAAGTACGTGGCGTCCGTGTCGGTTATCTGGCTCTTGCGGAGCGACCACATAATGCACATTCGGTGCACGTAAACGTATCCCTCGTCCACAAAATCGGCGGGATGCACGAGCTCCGGCTGGCCGATTTTGTCCAGTTCGTAGTGGCACTCGCCCGCACTGAACGATGGCTGTTTTGGGCCATAGTACAGCCTGGAGCCGTCCTCCTTGATCCGGTCGGATGGATACTTATCTCTGAGGTCCGCTGGCGCCTTCAGCTGCAGAATCGTCCCCTGTCCCAAGGCACTTTTTTCCCCGAGGTTGCATAAACAGCACACCTTGCCCGGATACTTCTCCGGAAAGTACGGAAGGTCGTCGCCCGCCGCCTTCTCGTCCATGCTAACAACAACAACGTTTGTACTCATTTCCATCTACTGTGTTTCATTAAAATAACAAAAAATTAATAGCCGCCGCTTAGTTTTGTATACATTACTCTCGACTGGTAAATAAATGTGGACGTGTGTCGCAGGCCCAAAAGTTATCGAACACCACCCAAAATGGTCCGAAACGGTATGCCTAATTAAATATTTACTCATTTTGAATATCCTATTAACTTATTCTAGATAAATACTCAAAAGGCTTCTCTTATTTAAGCATTTTTAATGTATTTATTTTTAATAGATTAGCATTAATTTAGATTTAATGAAAACATGGTATCTGTTATCGATAGCAGAATTAAATGGCATATCTCTATTTCCAATTGGAATGAAAATATCGATAGCTTTCAAAATTGATTTGTAAACATCGATACACTTTACTTAAAATAATATTTTTAAAGAATAATTTAAGAAACAAGACGTGAGCCCTGGGATCGAATTTCTTATAGCTTTACAAATTTAATATATTAAACTTTAAACATTTTCTATGATACCATAAAATTTTCTGAAATATATTTTGATTTGTTCACTAACTTTATTAACTTAAAAAATAAATTAATTTATCTTAAAAAATGAACTTAAGATTTTTAAGTTGTTCTAAACCGATAGTGGAAGAACTATCGGGAGTTCCAGCCCTAATTTATCGGCCGATTTCCCACTAAATTCCAACTAACTGCATTTGTTTAGGGATTAGAACATGTAAATAAATGAGAACAATATGGCTGTTTATCGTCCCCGAGGAACCCTGGCCCGCGTCATCCACGCAAAGTTCCACAATGATAACTCTCTGGAGAACATAGACACCAGAAAGGTTGGCATCTGGATTCTGTTCTGGTAATGAGCTTCGGATTCATGTGCATTTGCCTCCATTTCAGTGGTATTCCCTGGCCCACGACCTGCCCCAGCGCTTCCAGGCCAAGTTCGTACCCCTCGAGCCGGATGCGACCACGGTGAGTTGGTTGGAGCGTGCGAAGGCCTTATCGGCGAACATTTGGACCCACTTGTGGCACGCCCTGGCCAGATCCATTCTCCAATTCTTCATGACGCAGACGGACATCAATGGCTTCCTGAAAAGAGGCTCCATGTTCATTCTGTCGGAGGCCCAGTTCCACAAGCTTCTCGTGGCGGGCGGCTTCTCACCAGCCTCTGCCGCTGAACCGGTGACGCTACTGGACATCGGTGCCGGTGATGGCGAGATCTCGCTGCGGGTTGCCAACACCGTCTCCGAGCTGAGTGGCAGCGCCGGTCTCCGGGTGTTCGCCACGGAGGCCAGCTGGACCATGCGGGAGCGTCTGAAGAAGCTGAACTTTAACGTAATCAACGAGATTGGCGGACTGCAGAACGTTGAGTTGATTTTGTGCCTGAACGTGCTGGATCGGTGCTTCGATTCGTTCAAGCTGCTGGAGGATATACACGATGCTCTCGCTCCCAATGGCCGAGCCGTGGTGGCCTTAGTACTTCCATACATGCATTACGTTGAGACGAACACCTCGCACCTGCCACTGCGTCCGCTCCTTGAAAACAACGGGCGGCAGACGTCGTTCGAGGAGGAAGCCAACCGGTTCATGGAGCTCCTGGAGAACTGCGGCTTTTCCGTAGAGTCCTGGACGAAGGCGCCTTACCTATGCGAGGGGGATCTGCATCAATCGTTCTACTGGCTAATCGACCTAATCGTTGTCATTTCAAAGAAGACATCTTAGCTTCCACAGATCCTACACAATCTACTGAAAATATTGTAACCGTTTCCTCCTAGCGTTAAGTCCGTGGCTGCTGCATTGATAAACTGAGCATTTATACTTATTACTTCTTAAATGTAGGCTATGAAATAGGTAAACAATTTATTCTTAAACAATTACCAAAAATGTAAATGGATAAACGATAAACGTGTTTAAATTAAAGTGAGATTCCAAATCGCGGTCAAAACGAAACAGTGTTCATAATACTGTGAACTTGTCCATATCCTGGGACGTGCTTAGACTAAAACAAATGCAACCTATATTTATATCTTTTTAATGCTTGTGAAGACCACCTCCAGGTAGTTGTTGGCATAAACGATCCTTTCGCAGTCCTCAACGGAGGGATTGTGCAGGGGCAATATTTCCCTGTAGGGATTTTCGGTCAAGTTGTACACTCGCTCTATGGATATGTTGTGAAATATGGCCATCGTATGGAAGGCAGTGAAGTCGGACATTGCCTGCACCCTCGAGGGCGACGTATAGCAAATAGGAACGCCGTAGGTTTGAAGCAGAGTACCCAGACAACTCTGCCAGTCGAAGTCCTCGGCTCCTCCTTCCTTTTTACTGGTAACTGCTTGACTAGTTGTTCCATCGCCGTTCCCATGTGAATAAAGTCGGGTTGCAGCAACAGGATCAGAGTGGGATCCACTTTCATAGTTTTCGCGAAAGTGGTAAAGATTTCCGCAAAGTAATGCTTTACTACGGTTCGAAGTAGGCCCCGAAAGCGAAAGACTTTCTTGGATGTTTCTCTGGGCACAATATTGGGTCCAATGAAGTACAACTCCAGATTTTGAACGCTTTGGTATTGCAGAAAAAAGAATCTCAGGTGCATCTCCTGAAAGTATCGCAGGTGCATCTCCTCAGTGGCGGCCACCACGTAAACGATGACGGCGCTGTACTGATCTGACACCCAGGAAATGTTCGTCAGAGCCAGACAAGTGCTGGCGATGCCGCTGAAGGAGGAGCAGGCCGCGATTATCTGGGGATTATCGCCTATCTTCAGGGTCGTGGCTTTGAAGAAGGCATCGATCAGATGACTCTTTCGCAAGGCAACGCATTGGTGGAAGCTTCTTAGGTTTAGTTGACAGCCCAGTTGACGGAATGGACTGGAGATCAGGGCTAGAGTTCGGCACTCTTTCGGGGTGTGCTTTTCCGCGTTCTGGTGACGATGATCCTCGGAGCAGTAGGCCACTCCTCCGCACCCTTCGCAAATTTTTAGGGCTGTTCCTGTCCCAAAGCAAACCTCGCATATGGCTGGATTGTTAATGACTTGATTCTCCCGCGGAGTAAGAGGACGTCCCAGCTTGACCCGCACGATGAGCTTCAACTGGGAGATGACCTTCTGTAACTGCTTCCGACTTGAGATCTCGCCGTGCAGCAGCAGCGGATGCTCAAGCTTCTGGTTCTTTAGAAGATCTCTCAGCACCCGCACAGGTCTTGATGCTCTGGGCGATCCTCCAGGAGATGGGGCAAGCTGCAATATCGCTGCACCTTGCACCCTTTGCAAATAACTTCTGGAGTCACGTATTCCTTTTCCAGCAGTTTCTTGTTTTCCCCCGACGTGGCTTTATTGGCGGAAGACCGTAGAGCTTGCAAAGCGTGCGTTCTATTATTGGCGCACACATAGCACTCCAGGGAAGATCCCACGGGACAATTTAAAGTTGTCATCTCTCTGCGCAAAGTCGCTTCCACTCAGGAGTAATCCTTTCGTTTAAATTCCCACGATCATGGTCAATAAGTTTGTTAAATTATATTTCTTGGAAGTTTTAAGTTCGCTGATAACTGAACACTTTTGAAAAATCAGGCCGGTGGTCTGTGAGTGGGAAAGAGGTAGCAACAGCTGAAAGGATCGTGGTTAGAGATGGAAGAATATCGATAAGATCGACTCAGAGAACGTGGCATCAGAAAGCTTACCAATCGCTAATTATACCTGAAAGCGATATGACATTTTATCTTAACAATAATAATTAATGTCTAATAATGCTTATAAAGTTTATAAAAAAAAACTTCGGAATTTTCGTTAATTAAATTTAAATCAATTTTCCGAAAAATATACACCGAACTTTTTCCGAGACCTGTTCTTGTTTTCACTTTTAAAAAAATCCTAACAAATTTGAATTACCCTCTGTTAACGCTCTGGTAACTTCAGAACGAAACTGAAACTTTCCTCTTGCTATTTGGCTGGCGGATTCAGATGCACAAGAACAGTAATTAATTATTATTTTAAAATACAATGCCTATATGTAAATGGGAATAAAAGGAAACAAGGAAATTTTATGAAATCAACAAGGGAAATCCGAAAATGTTATTAAATTCACTTTCGAGTGGAACTGGTATGTATGTTATCGAATTTCCTTCGATATTTTTCAATAATAGTGTCTGGCAGAAAAGTGTCATCTCTATCGGCCGTCTGTCAATGGAATGTAAACACAAAGTTTTGTTATTGAGAAACGAAAATGTCTGAAATTACTGCCGAGGAAAAGCCGAAAGGCAATCCGGACAAACCCAAAGTAAACCGCCGCAAGGAGAAGAAGGAGAAGGCCAGCCGCGTCACCAAGGTATTGTACCAAAGCACCAGCAGTCGAGTGGATTCTTTTAATTTCATCGCCCAACTTGCAGATCGTGATGCGGCATCTGCCGCCTACGATGACAGAAACGGAATTCCTGGAGCAGGTGGGTCCGCTGCCGGAGAACGACTCATACTACTACTGCCCGGCGGACTGGTCTCTGGGTCAGGAGGCCACCTGCCGCGCCTACATCGACATGTCGATGAAGGACGCTGAAGAGGTGCTGCAGTTCCGAGATCGATTCGACGGCTACGTCTTCGTGGACACCAGGGGCGTTGAGTACGTGGCTATTGTGGAGTATGCACCGTTCCAGAGCTTCCTCAAGAACAGGGCCCGAAACGATGACGGCAAGGTTAACACCATCGAGAGCGAGTCCCACTACCAGGAGTTTATTCAGCGGCTGGCCGACGAGCGGGAGGAGGCGAGTCGGTTGGGGGACGTCAAGATCGACTTCAACTTTGACCGCCGAGCAGATGAAAAGGTCAAATCAACGCCCCTCCTGCAGTATTTGGCCAACAAGAAGGAGAAGCGCCGGGAGGAGGCGCGCAAGCGTAACGAGGAGAAGCGCAAACAGCGCGAGGAGCAGAAGCAGCTTCGTCTGGTGGAGCAGGCGGAAAATAGCAAGACCAAGGAGGGCGGGAGTGGTGGCGGTGGTGGTGGTGACAACAAGAAGACAGCCGGCAAGAAGGACGCGGAAAGAGAGCAAGGATAGCAAAGATATCTCTGCTGCAGCGCAAGGCAACGAAGCGGCCAAGTCGTCGCGCTCCAAACGCCGCACGGAGCGCGATCAGCGGCGACGGGAAGAGCACGAGCAGCGCAAACTGGCCAAGCGCGATAAAAAGAAAGTGGAAGGCAAGCCCGACAAAGGAAAAACCCTTCGGCGGCAAGGACAAGAGCGGCAAGCAGCAGTCCAAGGACAAAGACATTGTTATTCTGAAAAAAGAAAAATCTGAATTAAAGGATGAAGCAGATTCACCACCAACTACTTCAAAGGCTGGAATCCAGACTCGAAGAAGGACAGCGACGTTCCAGACACTGTCCGGAAATTTATACAAGCCGCCTGCTCGCTGGGTGACAAGGATTACGCCGGAGCACCGCCAGAGGCAGGTAGCTCACAGGAAACAAATGCCGAGGAGGCCATCAAGGCGGCCCAGTTTCGGGCTTCCGAAGAGAGACGTATTCGCAACAAGGTTGGTTTTTGTTTCCTTAAAAATCTCACTTAAATCAAACTTCTATTTATTCGTGACAGGACCGCCCTTCGATTGCCATTTACCAACCAAAGGCCCGCATCCCGCGCATGGGCTCGAGGAGTTGCCCCAAAATGCTGGCAAAGAGGGCTCGGATGGAGAGGCCCCCTCGGCGGTGGAGGAGAAATCGGCCAAGAAAAGCAAGCGCTCTGGCCGGCGCAACAACAAATCAAAGCCCCAGGAAGGTAACAAGGAGCGCCAGCTCGAAGCTCGTCGCATCTCGAAGTCCTCCGAAAGCAGCAACAGTGCCAACTCGGCCGGCATGGTCAAATAGCGATAACGTACTTTTATTGTTCAATAAACGATCAGTAGAACTCATCCTCCATTTCCATCTGCGTCGACGTCTTCTGGTTGTTCTTGACCTGATCCTGTGACTGATACATGTGCGCCACCTGATTGGCATCCGTGGCATTCTCGCTGTTCTTGTCGTCGCGGATGCGAATGAATCGGGGGAACCGCAGCGATATGCCACGCTCGCCGTCCACAATCCCAATGGCTGCTCTGTGTATGGGGCTGAGCGAGAGATCGGCGCACTTGACCTCCCACACCTGGACCGGCTCAAACCAGTGATCCGGCTCCAGGCTGGAGTCGTATCTGTAGTAAGACTTGGCACTGCTGACGACATGCTTGCCAAGGAATTCGGAGTGCGTCTGTAGATCCTCATCGGTGAAGCCTAGAAGAGGGTGAAGTGTGTTGTAAATGGATCTGTTTATGGCTGGTATGGGAAATGGTACCTGTTCCAATTTTGCATATACTCTGGTACTCCTCGTTCTCTGTGTCATAGCAGGCAAGCAGGAAGCCACCGTAGGTTCCTGTTCTTCGGCCCTTGCCTTTGTAGCCGCCAATGACCACCAAGTCCAGAGAGTCGCCCACATTGGAGATGTAATCCTTCTTCAGCTTCAGCCAATTACGCGATCTCTTGGCGATCTCGTAGGTGGCCTCCTCGTCTAAGGTCTTCACCATTAGACCCTCGCAGTTGCCTGAAATATAAATATTTAAGAATTAAATTAAATCTTATATGGTAAGGCAAAGGCTTACCTTTAACGGACTCCTCCAGAAACTGCTGCACTTCGTCTATGTCATTGGTGTCCAGAGCTGTAGCGAACTTCCACTCTCCCTCGACTTCCTGGAAGTTCTCCAGCAGCAGCTTGCGGCGCTCTGACAGATTCTTGGTGACCAAAGCCTGGCCGTTTATGTACAGGAGATCGAAGATGTAGACGCAGACCTGAACCTTGATCTCCTCGATGTCGACGTTCTTTCGCTTGCGCGTGCTGAGCACTTGGAACGGCAGAATCTGCTTCCGCTCCACGTCCCAGGCCACGATTTCGCTGTCTATGATATACGACTTCACCTCGCCCTTGAGGAATCCCTTGCTCCTGGCAATCAGATCCGGATACTTGGCCGTGTTGTTCTCCGAGTTGCGCGAGAAAATACTGATCTCGCCCTTCTCGTTCCGGTGGATCTGGGCTCGTTCGCCGTCGTACTTCCACTCGCAGGTAATCTGCATGCCGCCGAATCTCTCGAACACCTCATGGACGCCCTTGGTGGGCTGGGCGAGCATGGGTCGCAGCGGCATGCCCGGGTGCATGGGGCAGCGTTCCTGCAGCTCCTTGATATCGTACTCCAGAATGGCTGGGATGATTATGTCGTAGTTGGGACACTGGCAGTAGGCAGTCTTCAGCAGCAAGGTGGTCTCCGCTATTTCATCTTTGTACACATCCGGCACCTTGTTGGCCTTGCAGTCGTCGATGTGGTTCTTTTTGACCAAGGCAATCGCCAGGGCGGTGAGCAGGCTCTGCTCGGCAATGCCGATCCTCAGCTTGCCGATCAGCGAACGGATGAAGAAGCGCGCCTCCGACGACCGACAGGCCACAAACATGTTGTAGACGAGATCCATTTTGGGCTGGCCGGATATCTTGGCTATGTCCCGCAGCTTCTTGAACACATCCCGCACATTCAGCGGCGCCGGCTGGAACATCATGCGCTGGGAAACCCGCGACTGCTCGGCCACAATGCCCAGATCGCCGATTAAGTGCGTCTGCGACTTGATGTGCGCCAAATTGCGACCCGTGGCCTTGCAGATGGCCTTCATCAGCGTGGTTTCGGCCACGCCCAGCTCCAGACCCTCGTAGGCGGGGGCCAACTGGTTGATGCTGAGGTACACACTGGGCAGCAGATCACTCGGGCTGACCAGCATCACGGAGCAGAAGAAGTTGCTCAGCGTGTCGATCATCTTGAGGCGGCCTTTGGTCTCCTCGATGACCTGGAATGTGCGGGCCAGTGCCAAGTAGGGAGTTCTGCAAAAGAAGAGTTCGAGCTAGATTCCTTCAGCGTGATTGATCTTCCATTACTTACACCTTTTTATCCTGCCAGTAGGCGTTCTTAAGCGGATGATACGAGTCTTTAGAGGGATCATAGTTCTCCGCGTCCTCTTTGCTCTCCTTCGAGGTGGAGTTTAGACCTATGGTTGTAACCTTTCTGTCCATGGTGGCATCCGCTTCCTCCTTAACGCTATTCGTTGAAATTTTCTTCTCCTCTGGAGACACTGACATCCGTTCCACCTTGGGCTTGGTTTCTGGGGAGCCATCTTCAGTCTTAATAATAGGCAGCTCCGCTTTCTTGTCGATTCTTTGGGTTATTCAAATAATTTCAATTAATATAATTGCAAAGCCAGAAATTGTAAGACTTTGCTTACTTGGGCACTTTCTTCGGTGGCGAAGGGCTGTCTGAGGCATCGGACTTCTTCTTAAAGAATGAGCTGAAATTAAACACATTAAATTGATGATCACTTGCCATATTAAATATTTGTATTTACGTTATGGATTTTTGCATATTGATAAAGTTTATAAACAAAAACAAATATAAATCGCGTTGCTATTAAAATATATTCCCGCCAGTTTACTAATAGTATGACCTAATTTCGATAGGCTTATTTCCAGTCCTGACAACTGTAAATTCTATCGAAATTGAAAATCAACTGACATTTGCTTAATCCTCTCAATTAATCTTGCCAATATACATTTGAATTATATTTAATTTGTTTAAGCATTAATATACCGGCAGATCACATAAATCCGAGGACATTACTTGCATCTGCTGCCGAAATGCAAGCCAGTGGAAACCGGGTGCAATCGCGCTATCGATATTTCCAGACGGGAAAATTGCGTATGTGCATAATATATATATACGTAAGGGATTGTTGAATTTACAAATAATTGCAATAGAGCTTGATAAATACCATAGCGATACGAATACGATTACAATGGCCGACGAAAGCATTACCCGGATGAACCTATCAGCCATCAAGAAGATAGATCCCTACGCCAAGGAGATCGTGGACTCGTCCTCGCACGTCGCCTTCTACACCTTTAACTCGGCGCAGAACGAATGGGAGAAGACGGACGTGGAGGGCGCCTTCTTCATATATCACCGCAACGCGGAGCCTTTCCACAGCATATTCATCAACAACCGGCTAAACACCACATCCTTTGTGGAGCCGATCACCGGCAGCTTGGAGCTGCAGTCGCAGCCCCCATTCCTGCTGTACCGCAACGAGCGGTCGCGAATCCGGGGCTTCTGGTTCTACAACAGCGAAGAGTGCGACCGCATCAGCAGCCTGGTGAACGGCCTGCTGAAGAACCGGGAACGGGGGGACACCAACGGCCAGGTGCCGCGCTCCGCCCCGACGCTCCCGAACCCCAAGCCGGACAACGCGAGCATATTCAACATGCTGAGCAAGGCGCAAAAGGTGTACAACGCACAGGTGAGCGGGCAGCCGAAGACTCCGTCGGAGAACGTGACGGCCGGCAACGTTCTCAAGTTCTTCGAGTCGGCGAAGCAGGCCACGGTGGAGACCCAGTTCCATCGCGTCCAGCCGCTGTCCGTGGACCAGCTGGAGAAGCAGCAGCGGGCGGCTACGCCGGGCGAGGACCTGAACCTGATCCCCTCGGGCGGTGGCAGAGAGACCTCCGAGAGCCGGATATCGCCCTTCCAGAAGGTCCAGCCGGGTCAGCCGGCAAACGGTCCGCCTCTGTCGCTGCTCAGTGAGCTCAAGATCGGCCAGAGCTTCGTAGCCCCATCAAGTGCCCCGTCGTCGTCGGCCCTAATGGCCAACGACGATGCCGGCAAGTGCCTAAGGCGGCTGTTGGCCGGCGACAAGCCGGCCCTCATGCCGCCCACCATGTTCGATGCGCCCAATGGCAATCCGGAGCAGCCGCTGCAGCCGCACCGCGTGCAGCCCCTGAACTCGACCCAGTTCGTGCAGGCCTTCACATACCTTATACAGAACGACAAGGAGTTTGTCAACAAGTTGCACAAGGCCTATCTCAACGGCTGTTCCTCCTCCAGCCTGCTGCTGGACGCGAGTCCCACATATCAATAAACAGATGATATATTCTTAAAATTTCCGAAATTCAGCCGATCGTTTCTTTCTATCCATTTTTTGCGCTCCCAAGCAAAGTTATTCCCATTGTAGATTTGTAATCCATAAGATTCTTATTATCCGTGACGGAGTTGGAGCTGGAGAGATCGTGAACAGTTTGAGAGTTAACCTACATACGTAGTCGGTGGTTTGTGTGAAGTATTCGTATTTATTTACAAAATGGATTACCGAGCCGAAAGGGCCAAAAAAAGAGAGATAGTTGAATGGCAAACAGAATTCAATAAACATAATTTTAGTAACAATAAATATATCAACAACTTTTTTATTTAAAATAGGACGACTTTCAACTTGGAAAGCAGATAGTACAGACAACAAAATAGCCACAGGTTCACGTCCAGGCGACTGAGACCCGCTGATGCCGCTGAGGTGCCCGCAGCCGTCAGGTTCTTGTCGTAGCCATCGAAGGACACTATACACTGGTAGGCATCGGGATCATCGTCTGTGTCGTAGACGGCCACCACGACGGTGGCATTGAAGTAACCATCCTCGTCCTCCTGCACTCGGGGTTCCCTCTTCACCACGTCCTCGTCGCTGGATCTAAGGGTAGGGATAAGAACATGAGAGGATAGTTGGGATACACTATTGATAAATCCCTACTGGATCGTAATGGTGGGCCGGGGGTACACATTCGTCACAACGCACTCC
The DNA here is from genome assembly GCA_014170255.2 of Drosophila triauraria. NCBI lineage: Eukaryota > Metazoa > Arthropoda > Insecta > Diptera > Drosophilidae > Drosophila > Drosophila triauraria. Next base: position 18,627,905 of record CM024335.1, on the reverse strand, counting down.
AGCTGCGTCTCGTTGTGGATCCTGTTGTGGTGCAGGTTCAGCGTGTAGTTGCGGACATCTACGACCTGTACCCGCTGGTGACTAGTGATGGACTTGGTATCGGTGGTGACCACGCACTTGTAGTCCCCCGTTGTTTCTATCGTGGGATTTATGAGAGCCAGCGAGCTGTACTGCTTGTTGGGGTCCGTGGAGCTCTCATAGGAACTGTCCACATCGTTCTTAAACTCGGGCTGTTGAAATATAAAGTTTAATTTTTGTATTTCAGGTATTTGTAAATCTTGAATTAGCGAACTTACTATTGGGGCTGGCGCCTTCCCCAGTATCCACTGGTATATGGTTTTTGTCGTCTCTGGACCACTTCACTGTGAGAAACTTGGGCTTGTCCTCGATTTCGTAGTCACAGTCCAAAATAGTTGGTTCCATTTCCTCGTTCTGAAGGACAATAATCTTGGCGTCGGACTCATCTTTTGTGGGATAGCAAGAGGCTTCTAAAAATGAGAAATATAAACTTTTTGTCAAGCTTTAAATTGAAGAATACTGTCTAATATATTTAAGATACGAAATACAATTTGAAGTGGGTTGTAGTGGTATTATTATTAGTATTATTTTTAAATTATTTTACTGTTTCTATCCGCTTTGTTAATTAATTTAGTTCTTCAAGACCTTGCTAATTTTGAAACAAGCCGCTTTGGCATTGTTTGGATCGCTATGTTTGGTATATATGTCAATCCAAAACACATTTATCACCGTATTTATACAAACAGATATAGCCGACGTTGGCGAAAAAGCTTATACATTTACGAAAAGCAAAATTCGAATGAACAGATGCCCGTCGTTTCGCTTAAAAATAGATACCAATAACAAACAAAAAAGCCAGAAAATGTTAACATTTGTTTTGTAGTTTGTCATGTGTGCCAAATTTTCCACGTAAAACTGCGACTTGTGTCTGGGTTTTTATTAACTTTTAATATTTCCAGGCAGGTACAGTCTTGAAAACCAGCTCTATATTATTTTTAAAGTCGTAAAAATATATTTAAATTGCATTAATAACTTGTATCCTTTTATTTAAAGTCCTTTTTTTAAGATACTAAGTTTGGTTTCCTTTCTAGAAGATTTTGTATTTAAAGCACATGAATGTCCTTGTTGGCACTTTATTCTTTAGAAAGGATATCACCGTAACCACTTGTTTACATTTCGCAAAATGTGCGTTTCCTTCACTCAAAACTGTAGGTATACACATGTATTTATAGATATCCGATTTGTCATTATTTTTCTCAAGGTTCGTACCGATGTACACTCGCTTATATACACGCTTTTTGCCCGATGAAATGATTTCATTTCTTAATTTAAAAATAGTTCTCCGCCGAATGCTAAATCGTATTTACAACGCCGCCGCAAAAATTCGCAAATCCGCACTGGCTAGTACCTCTCTGGAATAATCCAATTGCAAGAATGACAATCAGTAGGGGATCCATAACGGTCTATCGGCTACACTTCCTCATATATACCACTTTCACAGGCGACGACTTGGCCAACTTAACCGTCCGCTCAGCATGATATGGTTGAAACAACTAAATGGCCACCTCTGCCGGGAGCACCGAGAACCAACAGCCAAGAGCTTACCCACCCAGCGTAACCATACATATTCGCCGAGATAATGCCGGCGTTTCCTCTCTTATTCTTCGGCCGATCGTGTGGCACACGATCCGAATCCCAACCGACGAACCCCATTGTAGCCCGTGCCACTTGTGCGTTATTATTGTGTGGACACATGCGCTCGAGGAGATCGCAGCTGAGCAGCTGCCTCGGCTAATGCACGTGTGCCTGTGTGTGGGGGTTGGAAAACTTCGTTACTTTCCGCTTCGTTACTCTCGGTTGATTCCTAGCCGCCGTTGACTATTTGAAAAAACCAGTTGGCTGCTTGGCTTACACCTCCTACAACTATTATTATTCCATTCCGGGACGAAGGGAGAGCCTGCTTGGACTTTTCAGGACATGCCATTGCTTAGGGGTGTTGAGCCGAAGGCCTTAAGGACTTTCCTATTCTTGATACAGTTTTCTGACTCTTTGAGTGACAAGGTTGCAACGCTGAAAATTCAACAAAACATATTATTTCCATAGCGACAATGATCTTTCCAAATTCCACAACTCGATTTTTCGAGGGGTATGGAAGCAGTGGCTTTGTTTGACTTTCACATGCTGAATTTTGAATATTACATTGTTTGCTTAAAAAATAAGAATAGAGATCAGAGACATATTAAATTGTTACACTTCCTTAAATAAATCTTATATTGTCAAGATCAGACTAAAAAAAATATCACTCCCAAAACCTTTTATTAAATCTACTTTTTAACTGCATTGATAAAATCTCAGAACAAGGTAAATACCATTGGTATCAATGTTTAAATTTGATTCTAAAAGAAATACAGAGTTATCTAGCTTGAGATAATGGGCATCAGTTTTTCAATATAAAGGTTAAATTTGCCGAAACTAGAAACTACCAAGGGTCTTACTAGATGTAAGGGTTTTGTTGAATTTTTATGAGATTTTGTCTTTAACCTCAGATAAGGCTTAACTTAGCTATAAGGTCTTGAGGTCAGGAAGCCCTCCATGCTTAAAATGTTCCACTAAATTTATAGTTACAGTTACATTCTAACCGAAACAATTCTATTCTTTACTTATATGTATTACTCTAAAGACAGGGTAAATAAGTCTTCAATTTTATAAAAACAATAAATAAAATAATAAAAATAAATAAAGAATATTTTAAATATCCCTTTAAGCGGTGTAAAATGTATATCGTTTGCACCAAAACATAATTAAATATTTCTAGCAAGTATATACTTTATTTTCAGTAAACTAAAATCTTTAAAAATTAATCTAAAGGTATCAGTATCTAGTTTGATTTCTTCTAGACTTTGTTAGATCTGCTTTGTTCAGCTTTGTTAAATGCAAATATGTGTACACTCTTGTATCATGAAAGTGGATTTTTTCTAAAGGCAGTGAGGTAGTACTCGTTCCAACTCGTTGATTAACAAAGGAAAAGCGCCTTCACTCTACCATGCGACGGCGACTGTAATGTGTAAATAAAAAATACTGCGAGTATTTATATGCTTCGTATCTAACCCTTTATTCGGAGCTGTAAATAAATACCTGTGTATTCACACATACGATACCATTTTCACCTTCAGTCTATTGCTTTCAAAGAATAAACAAAACAATTTCCAGTCTTAGTTTTAGGTAGAGTATTTCATTCTTTATGTATACTCACTGGTTTAACCTCTAAAAGGTAAAGAAGGGAATCCAACACTTGAATTTTATCTTTAATAATTACTTGGTTTTAATGTCTTGTTTATTTTATTTTTAAAATAAATAAATTAATTTAACAGGTCTCAGATTGCAGATACTGTATTTATAATGTATTTATAATTTTAAAAATTCAATTCCAAATCATAAATTCTATAAAATATTAAAGTATATTCTAAGGCTCAAAATAATAAGTGATCAACACTTGCTAAAAGTAATATAACATCGAAACTAATTGATTTACTGTTTAAATAAATTTATTTTATTTACTTAATAAAATTAATTTCACATCTCAAAATTCCTTAATCAATATAAGCAACTCTAAAGATTTATTTACGAGGAAGGGAGTTCATTCTTTGCTCTCTTCTGTCAGAATTCTATGATTAATATAAGCACACTTTAGTAGGGTGTCCTGTTTTTTTTCGTAAGTAAATTTTACGCTTGAGATTATCAAATCAAAATAATCCCAGATTAAGGAATTTACCTAATCAATGTAGGCAAATAATTGTTAGCAAAAGAATGGGACTTTATCCCTTAACCGCTTGTTTACAGAATTGTTTGTTTCAATCAGCGTAATAACATGAACAAGACAATATAGTAAGGTGTCTCTTATTCATTGTGTTAGGTACAACACCATTTGTTTTACAAAATTGGCTCATCTGTCTAATAGGGAAAGTACATCTACTGAATATCCTTTCTTTTTTCTCAGAGAATAAACACTGTAACAATAAAGAACTTATCTCTCTATCTAAACTAAGACACTTTAAATATATAAAGTTTTATTGTTCTTTAGACAAAGTTTTAAGTATGTATATTATTTAAGTTTCTGATGGTTTTTATTGTATTCAGCGAGTGCAAAAGAACATTTGGTCTTCGTTGTGGGGATAAAACGCTAATTTAATCTTCTGAATGTTGCTTTTTGAGGCCTGCGAAAATTGTTGCACTTGAAAAAAAAGCTTTGAACTGTGGTTTGTAAAAAATAAACTTTATAAACCAATAATTCTTTAAAAAATTATAATTACTTATTTATACTACACATATCAACATTTTGTACGAAAACCTATGATATTTCCATATTGAATCGGAAATATTTACACTTCCTGATGAGCAGAATACATATAATATTTGGTAAAAACTCCGTTTTTAATCGCCGTGCACGGCACGCGCCGGAACATCCAATTTCCACCCTTATGTCGTTAGGAACGCCCCCAAACGCGGAAACGAATGAAATTTTCCGTCCCTTTCTCCGGGAGACAAGTGCAGCATCCTTTTTCGTCCAAAGGCTGTGGCCTGTAGTTGATACAATCGTAATCGAAGCTTATTTATTCAAGGGCAGTTAAAAATTGTGTATATTCCGCGCGACTATAACTATAACTATGTGTTTTATCGGTGCACACTCAATAATACTCATTAAAGGACAGTAAAAATCTTACAAGTGCCACATTTGCAATGGAATTTTCATTCATCAACAAGGCGAACTTCGACAAGGATTGTAGTATATACAACGCGAACTCGGAGTTTTATCACAATAATAATGCGAATGGCGGACTGTCGTCCGTGGCCAACCACATGAATCACTATAATTTAATGATTGACTCCTCCAGCTACAAGCTATGTGCCAACGAGACTGCGATGAGAGGTTCTCTAAACCAGGAATCGAGCTTACTATTTTCCAAGATAACCACAGTTTCGGAGTTTTATCCTGGGACTCACAACATTGCGTCCTATAACTCGGGTAGGATCTGTGTACTTGTCTTATCCTTAAAAATAATCAAAGGTGCTACAAAAATCATAAGGAAATCCCTTGAAAAAGTGTCCCAAACTTTGCCAAAATACTTTACGTAGAGATAAAAGTGTTCACAGAAATTGGTACCGAAAAACTATATTGCATACTTTTAGACACATTTTTAAGCGATTTGAAGTACTAGTAATTTCTGTATCATCCTTTGAGAACCCAATTTTATTGCTCAACTTTCGTCACTATTCTACGATATCTCAAATGTATTGCTTATCTCTTAGATTTCCATTTAAAGTCTTACGGAGATGACGGTTTGAGCTTGACAGATAAATCAAAACAGAGACGGATTCGAACTACCTTTACATCAAATCAACTAAACGAGCTGGAGAAGATCTTTCTAGAGACCCACTATCCAGATATTTATACCAGAGAGGAAATCGCGTCAAAGTTACACTTGACAGAAGCTCGGGTTCAGGTAAGTTCCAGAAACAGATAAGATACTTTTATTTATGGTAACCTGGGAATCCTTAAAAGTAAATTCCTGTCCCGCTCTGAATTATTGGAGGTAAGAGGTAAAGAATCTCGCCATAACCTTACTTTAAAGGTTGCAAAACATCCTTACTGACCTATTTACTTATCTTAAATATGTCTCAGTTACGATCAAAAGTCCGATGCAACCTTTCACAGTTCTTCATAATTCTTACATTTCAGCTTGGGGATACATTGAAATATTTTCTTAATATTGTAATCCTGAATCCGCTTGTTTTCCAGGTGTGGTTCCAAAACAGGAGAGCCAAGTTCCGCAAGCAGGAGCGACATGCCATTTACATAATGAAGGACAAGTCCATCAAAATGGATACACGTAAGAGTTCCGTATCCGGCTCGAAATATTTAAGTCCAACATCGGTAGTAAAGGGATCCCAGAATGCCCGTCAAATGAAATGCTTATACGATCAAATATAGTCAACCACTAATATCGATGTAAATATTAGTATACAGTTTGATGAATACAATTATTTTGATATTATTTTTACTAACTATTTTGGAGCGAACTTGCGTTAAATAAATAAGATCTGTGTACCATTACTATGCTTTTCACTTGGGAACCAAAAGTCATCTAAAGGCCCAAGATATCCCTTGTAGTTTCGCAGGCTCAGCTGGTTGAACCTGCGTGGGAAAACCGAGAGGCTTTATGGGGGTGGAAAAGTCAGTAAAGTCGCCTTAAGTACCGGATTTCACGCCACTCAAGTGGGAATTGTTCGCAATTTAGCGAGGGGGAAATTGAAAGATAAAAGAGCATGTCCTTCCTCCCAAATTTAATTGGACTAATGGAATTACAATGGCTCTGTGGGTGTTACTAGTAAAAATTAATCAGGTTCTGTTCTAGCAGGAACAGGGAAATCGCAAACTTAACTTTTTATAACAGGATCAGAATTGTACAAAATACGGAGAAGGTAAAAAAAGAGATTTGAGAAAGAAAGTCAAATCTTCTGCTTCCTGGGTCTAATATATATTAAAAGTCTCCAAGTGGTTATAGTCAACTGGCCATATTTTGACTTTACAATTATATAAGATCCATCTTTATCTTTATATCCTACATAGAGAACTCATAGTATTCTATAGACTATGAGTCTTGCATATCTCGTGCGTTTAAAATAGCAAAATGCAAAGTTTTTGATCCACTTTTTTGGGAGATAAAATAATTATAGCTCTACTTAAATCTGGGCTAACATATGTGAACACAATGATACAAAATTAGGATGATGATGAATGGTGATAAATACAATTCACTTAATAAATTAGAAGATCTACATTATCTTGTTCAACATAGAAGTATAATTCAACATCAAAGTTTAATTTAAGGTATTTTAGCATGTAATTAATATTGGATAATACATATAATATACTTATGAATATATTAACAGGATTTTGTGTAGGCTTGGATAGAAATTCAATGACGTTACGGGAGTTCGTTTCGCCAGGACGGAATGCGGCATAATTTATAGTCGATAATACACAATACTAAGAAATTGAAAACTTCATAATTTTGTATGACATTAAACCAGCTTATGAAATTTGTAACTTAAACCCTAAAGGAAAAAAGAAAAATATATATAATTTCGACCTCTAAAAAGGCTTGACTTCTTGAAGGATTCAAAATATTTATCTTTCATAAGTCTCTCGAATGGAAGATATAAGGTATTATTCGCTTTTTTTATACCCGGTACCCATAGGGTACAAGGTAATTATAAGTTAGTGCCAACCGAGATTGTTACAGGCAGAAGAAGAAATCTCCGACCCTATAAAGTATATACATATATTCTTGATCAGCGTCACTAGCCGAGTCGATCTAGCCATGTCCGTCTGTCCGCCGTCTATACATATTGGGTGTTGCTCCTAGCAACATTAGTCGCTTTTGAGAGTTGCCCAACATGTTCCTACCAACATTTGTTTTTTTTGAGTGTTGCTCAACGTTTCTAGCAATTTCTGTCTTCATTTGTCAACATTTTCTTTTTTCCATGTTCATGAGCTGTTTAATTTCACCCACACTGCTTTGGGTACCGTGTATCTTACAGTTTTTCGCTCTGAAAAAAAAAATGCATACCCACATTTTAAACTGCTCCATGTCCATATAGTGACCCTTAAATATTTTTTCGTTACCATCAATACTTTTCGAGATAATCGCAGTTGAACAAAAAACTTTAAAAAATCATAGCATTGAAATGGTGCATGCAATTTGAAAGACAAAAAATACGGTTATCCTTTTTTCAAACATATTTTTCATAAAAAAATACTAGACTAATCTAGGTTTAATATTAAGCGGGTTTTTAATTAAAAAAACGATTTTTCATTTTTTTTTTGTCTTAGGGCCAGTCGATATTTGTTCAAATTTGTTTTTGCCAGGTAGAGGAGGTTCAGATACATAAGAAACAAAAAATCTTAGAATGATTAAAATGTGTTTGCTAGGAAAAATTAATTTGTTTTCATTGTTTATCCATTAATTGCTTTTGGAAAGGGTATAATTTTATATAAATTTTAGGGTTTTTTCTTACATATTCATTTCAAAATACACGCTTAGTCTCCCAAAATAAAATTCAGTGTTGTATCATGATATGATATGTGCCGAGAGCGCTGCCTGACAATTTTTCCTATGCACAGTGTATACGACGCTGCCGACCCCTGGTATACTTATACATTAGTCTGTAGCTCCATCCTCGCATAAACTCCTAAATCCATAGAAAAAAAAAAAAAACAAAGGTCACACGTACCTTGAAGAAATGGAAAGATTTAGCCTATAATCCCTACATTATCTAGAAAATCAACAAAGAAGGCGCTATATAAGTAAATATTCCATCTAAGATCTGCTGGGCATGGTGCCTAGTGTCAGGGTCTAGTGTCAGTGTCTAGTCCATACTCGTTCTAGCATTCAAACAGTATCAGTATCTCGAACAGATTGTCGGGACACCTATGCGTAAAATACAACAAAAATACTTCCGTACATCAAAAATAAAACTTAAGTAATTCAGTAAATAAAGTCAAATCTCATAGAATACCATCAAAATGGCTGGACTTTATTTACTGAATTACTTAAGTTTTATTTTTGATGTACGGAAGTAGTTTTGTTGTATTTTTTGCTTAGGTGTTCCGAGAATCTCAAGGTTGTCGACACACAAGCGCTGGGCTGCAATATTTCCCGCGTTGCTCCTTTGGGTCAATGACGTTCTCGATTCGAAGTTCTCCAAGATAGACGAGTTGTGCGCGGGTCCGCATACTGCCAGTTAATGGACTGCCTGTTCCCCAACTCCGTCAACATGCAAAAAATCAAGTTTACCACTAATATCGAATATGAATTTATCGAAAACTTCAAGATCCTTCAAGAAAGTGTCAGTAGAACGAACAGTTCCAATCCATAACTTCCTGGGAGAGGAAGTCCAGCCAAGAAGGCTCGGAGCCAGGTCCGGAGATCAAGGAAATGTCCGACTTGCTTGTCAAGCTTAGCATGTTCTTGACCCCAGAATAAAAGAGACAACCATGCTCCATGGTCAAGACCCACAAGCAAACGAGCGCAACTTCAGAGGAAGGTTTGCCAGAGACATCAAAGGCTAGCCAGCAGGAATTAAGCGAAGAGTTTCGCCTCCCAGCAGAGATGCCCGCAATGGTTAAACCTCTGATCGAACAACAATCGCAGTTCCAGAAAGGGGTTCGAAGCTGAATTTCCCTGAGAAGTATATGAAGGTTGCAGAAGAGAAGCCCGCAGTCGACTTTAAAAAAGAAGAAGCCACAAATAACCTCAAAGATGAGCGAGACTCTGTAGAAGTGGAGCTGGAAAGTCCTGTGGATAATTCCCAGACCATAAATCTCGAGAACATTGTGGATTCTGCAGGCACAGGCTTTTCTGTAGCACCGCAAGTTAAGCCGTTCGATCTACAGTAGTGTTGGGTTGCTCATGAGTGAGTGAACAAAAAAGAGTTGTTCACTAAACTGAGTGAGTGAACATGTTCCTTCCAAGTTGTTCTTTTTTGTTCACTTGTTCATTTTTGTTCAGTTGTTCAATTTTGTTCTTTTTTGTTCACTTGTTCATTTTTGCTCACTATTGTTCAGTTGTTCAATTTTGTTATTTTTTGCTCACTTGTTCAGATTTGCTCTTTTGCTCATTATTGCTCAGTTGTTCAATTTTGTTCAGCTACTCTTTTGGTTCATTTTGTTCAGTTACTCTTTTATATGGTATTAGAGGTGGTAATGTCTTTGGCAAAACAGCTTAAGTCTGAATCTGACCAATTACGCCTCGACTTTGCGCGTGCTTAACTCGGATATCCGCAAGTCCAAGGCGTACATAAGCGACAAGGAGACTAGCAATGAACTGGATATGGTGTTGACCATGACAAGCCTGTGTTTGTGACAAATCGCAACAGTCGCATGCGTTCTGAAGAGAACGAGTTTCTATTTGTATTATTATTTTATATTTTTCATTTTGTTATTAGTTTTGTTTACATTTATTTATTTATTTTATTTTCTTTATATAAATATTCAATACATGAAATATGAAAACATAAATATACTTACATATGTATATCAGACCTAAACTATGGATTTTTAGTCGTTAAAATGCAGTGCTCAGTAGTCTGTTTATGAACAGGTTATAAAAAGGCAATGAACAGTGAACAAGTGAGCAAGTGAGCAACTGAGCAATGAACAGTGAACAACTGAACAAGTGAGCAAGTGAGCAATGAGCAATGAGCAATGAACAACTGAACAAGTGAGCAAGTGAGCAATGAACAAGTGAGTAAGTGAGCAATGAACAAGTGAGCAAAATGAGTGAGTTGACTCTTTTGAAAAAAAAGAACAAGTGAACATGTTCACCCAAATGAGCAGTTTTTACCCAACACTAATCTACAGTCCAGGGAGTGCAAAGACTTGCCAATGATGACACGCTTTGATCTTCAACGAAGATTACGAAACTTGGAGATGGATATAGCATTTTACTTTGATAAATGTGAAAAGATAAGAGTCTCTTTGCTTTCGAAATGATTTGGAAACTCGGAATAATGAGATTTTTGACATTTTATACGTCGACTAGTTATCGATTAACATTGATTTATTATCGTTTTTCACTTAATGTTAAAAGTGTATGTTTTTAGCAGAAAAATAAATTAAAAAGTGTCTAAAAATCGAATAAAAATTATAAAAAGTTGCTCATATAATTCACATAAATATTCTATTAATTTAATTTAATAAATTTCATCTTTACAGTGTGAACACACCACTGCGCAAGTGGAATTAGTCGTTTTCTGGAGTGTATATATCGATAACCTAGCTAGGCGCTCATACATACCGATAACGCAACAAGAAGAAGAAAAATATAGAAAATAAAGTTATAACATTTCATGAATTAAAACAAACACCAGCTGGCCATGTTGCGATCGAGGATTTCCTGCGCATTTCCGCCTAGAAGATGGATGTCCTACTTTTCCCAGGAATTCAACAAGTTGGCGAACGAGGGGCCGGCAAAGTTCGCGGCATCCAGCAGTCATGCGGTAACGAATATGGATTTGGACCTGTTCGTCAATCCGGATAATCGGCCAATGGATCTGGTGGACCGCCTGCAAAAGCTAAGGTAAGTGTAAGAATATCTACTGCAACCACAACTAACACGGTCATCCTTTTCAGGAAACAAAAGGAGGCCAGTCTGGTTCCCCTTCTGCCGAGCGTTCTGGTCAAACCGCTGCTGGACTCAACGAATCCCCACGAAGCGGTATCGGTGCTGCGAAATCCCACCCAGTACGGCCTGTTCGTTGACCAGTTCTCCGGCTGCTTCCTGATGGACGTCCTGCTGCACACTGGACACGCGGTGGAGGCGGCCCAGGTGGCCGCTCTTGTCGTGGAAAGGGGCTTATGCAACAACAATGAGCTGGTCGAGGCCCTGGCCCTGCAGTCGTTCTACGCCTTTGCCAAGGACTTTAAGCCCTTTGAGTCTTCCCAGGCTCAGCCAGCGCCAGCACCCAAGGCCTCGGATGTGGAAAAAGTCCGTGTCAAATTCCTTCGCAATTATCCCGAAGATGCCAGCGAAAGCACGGAAGAAAAGAAACTGGGTCGGGCTATGATCCGCTTGGCGGAAGGCGGCAATGAAACCCTAAAGGAGCTGAAGCAAAACATTGCCCTGATTGGCTACGTACTCTCGGGACAGCTTAAGTGAAGCCTCCAGCTTTCTGACCAAGAATAATGCGGCGCTGCATAGGGAAACCCTGACTGTTGCCCAAAGTGTGGCCGAAAGCCTCAAGCTAGAGGGCTCCGAAGAGTTGATAAAGTCCCTGCAAGAAGCGGCAGAGAAGAGCGTGAAATCCAACGTCATCCAAGAACAGCTCGAGGGCAGCGTTAGGCGGAGCTCCGAGAAGTTTGAGCCCAAACTGCTGGCAGAATACGAAGAGAGCTACAAGGATTGGGCCAAAAGTTCGATGATGCTGTGAAGTACCAACTGGAGGCCCAGAGTCTCGATCAGCGGAGGGAGAGCATCAAGAAGACGCTCAGCGAGCTGGAAACGAAGCGTCAGAATCTGTGGTACTTCGAGAACAAGGACGACATCGAAATGCAGATCTACAAGAAGAAGGTGTACTATCCGAAGCGCTGGTTCGGCAAGAAAAAGAAGCCCAAGGCAGTGGACACCTTCTATGTGCCGCCCACCATCACGCACCACAACGCCTGAAACGCCTGAAACCCCTGACAAAACAAGTTAGATCCAATTGTTTTTAAGCTTTAATTAAACTACTGGAGAGTTAATCCAAATTCAAATGTTGTTGTTTCTTTTCTCGAACGTTAAATTGTTTAAAATTACCATAACGTAACATTGAGGGTCACAGTTATATTCATTCCATCTCTCAGTTTACAACATTTTTTTTATAATTTTTCTTTTCTCTGGAGTTTTCCATAAATTTTTTGTTGCAATTTCTTAAAAGCTAATCGTCTGTCATTTGTGCATGGCCGGGGGCAGAGCAGTTTTTAAAACCCGCTGCCCTGGTGCTGATGGGGATAGATTAATGGGCGACGGCATGTCGTGCCTCTTATCCTGTATGGTTAGTGGCAAGAACTGCTGCTGCTTCTTTTTCCGATTCATATTAATGGGATGGGTGTTGTCGTTCTTGCCGAACAGAATGGTCAGGTGGACAGCACAGAAAATTCCCAGGCTCTGTTCGGGGAGAGTAAGATGATAGAGGCTTTTGGGCAGAGCTTTTAGTGCAATCTCACCTGGAAAATGGCTATAATGGCAGCTCCGAAGGCGGTGATCAGCAAGCGGCTCTTTATCTGCTCCGACACGACGGCCAGGCAACCGCGCTTGTAGTGCGTATCACATGCCGACTCGTAGGCGTGCTCCGGGCGGGAGCAGCAGGACCAGGGCAGCGAAAGTCGGCGGTAATCAAGAGGTCCGTCCACACCGCAGCATTGTAGCTTAAATGGTTTTAGAGGGAGGAGTTTTAAGAAAAATACATCAATTGGCATTTTAAGGTAGAAAAGCAATTTTTACCTAGTCCTAAAACCAATCTCAATGCCAACGATAAAAATGATTAACCAATGATAAAATCCGTTAATTTAACAAAACTCTAAGTATTAATATTACGAAGAGTCCTTTGATATAAATTAGGGTTAAAGTTGTCTTTGTTAACCTACTGTATGTATTTTTATCAAACTTTTGTTGTGTTTCTAATCAAAAACCTATAATAAATGTTCATTATATTGTCTTAGGCACATATAAACTTGAATTTTGGGAATTTGAAGAGAAGCCTCGAAATCATTAATTTTTCCTATTCACGAAATTAGGAGAAAATACAACCAATTCACATTTTATAACTTAAAGTTATCTTCCTTATATAACTTTTCTTCTGATTTAGAATAGTTTTAAATAGTTTTTAGTGAATACTTATTTATACTAGTTTTCCATCATTTAAATTTTGAGCTTGAAATTAGGTGCCCGACCCTGCTTTAAATAATGTAATTACTTCTGTTGAAGTTAGTCGTATAAACTTGGAGTCCTTGCTTGTCTTTAATTAATGTTCAATCTATTGTATTAAGCACATAAAACTTAAATTTTGGTAAATGTGCTTCGAGGTCATGCATTTTTTTCTAATTATGAGAAAATACAGCCGATTCACATTTTATAACTTAAAGTTATCTTCCTTATATGAATTTTCTTCCGATTTAGAATAGTTTTAAATATCTGATTTAGTGAATACGCATTTTTACTAGTTTTCCATCATAACATTTTTAAGGTACTCGAGGTGAAGAAAAAGATTTTCGGATGAAAATCCGTGCGTTAAGACTAGGTTCTTGCTGAAGGGCTCCGAGCTTTCAATTCGTTGCCCGACCCTGCTTTAAATAATGTAATTCCTTCTTCTGTTAAAGTTATTTATATAAACTTCGAATCCTTGCTTCTATAACCTGTTCTAAAAAGAAATACAGCCCAAATAAGACTCACCTGCGATTGCATCCGATTCCACAAGTGTAAATTATCGACCTTGGTGCGCGAAAATTTGTCCAAGAACTCGACAAAGGAGTCGTCTATGAAGATCTCCACGGATGTGGGCAGATTCTCGCGCATGGCCAGCGACCAGCCGCAGATGATGAATTGAACACATATGCAGGCCACCAGAAGGGCTGCGAACTGGGGGATAACCAACCGTGGGTAAGGTGTTAATTAAGGACCACCCCCAATCGCAATCCATTTACCATTCCCAGGAGGCAGCGCTTGCGCTGGTTCGTGGCCTGACAGCCCATCCAGCAGAGGATGAAGGTGACGGGTCCCAGGCAGAGGAGGATCGCTGCCGGGGCCCACAGCTTGTTCTGCACGATGCCATAGTAGACCGAGTGGCCCCAGAGCAGGGATGTGCCCAGGAATATCTGCGCAGCTCCGGTCAGCTGGAAGAGGTGGAAAAGTTAATGGCAGCTCGTTTTCGGGCTTTCGGGTGCAGGAGTCCTTGGCCGCTATCACAACAGGCCCTCCCTGTTCGGTGTCCTTGGCGAGGCTTTAACTGCACTGTGTGTATTCGGGATGCTGCTACTATGTACACTACATCACATTCAGTACATACATATATGTACGTCTACTCCCTTTTGACGTCACGCGACGAAGCCTGATGTGCACGCATGTGTGTATGTGTATGAAAGTGGGCTCAATTGTACATGCTTAGGCGCAGCTTTTAAGTAGCTCAAGGTCACTCGAAGTCGGGACCCATAGAGCAGCGGCAGCAGCCGAGGCAGAGCGTGAGCCATACCTAAAAGGATGCGCCACTCTACATGGGAGTCATGTACATCATACATACATACAGGCTTACATATGTAAATATGTATGAAAAAGTGCACTTGTAGGAAATGTTGTCTACACTTGACTTGATGTTTGTACATCACTTGAAGTATGGATTGGATTGACATACTTTCAATGTACAAATGTACCATGTGTAAATAAATTAAAGATTAACAATGAATAATGGGTGGGGAGGCTTTTATTGATGAAATGCATTCTTTACCAGGCCTAAATGCAAATTACTTGGCAACTCTTACACGCACACACACATGCTCGCACACACATGTCGCAATGGCGACGCTGCTTTACGAATTTACCTTATGTAATTTGACAAGTAATTATGCCCTCGTTGGGCGAATGCATACCAATGCAAGGTGGAAATGTGTGCCAACTTACCGCCAGGAGAAAGACATAACTGTAAACCAAATATTTAAAACATTTAATTTTCTTTGGCAGAGCCATGGTTATCCGTTATCCGTTGACCGATATCCTCTGCTCCGCTGCTGCTATCCGTGGACCGTTGTACTTTTATCCGCTTATCCCTCTCTTCTTACAGTTGCAATCACTGAACTCCAATTAGCAATAGCAATTGTGTTTGTGCATATGTTGCAGTGTATATATGTGGGGCTGTGCGTGTGTTTGTGCGTTATGTTGTGGGCTCTATTGTGGTTTCGATTCGGAGTCGAGCTTGGAGCTTGGCTGGAGTTTTTCTCGAGTTCTCAGTTCGCAGTGTTCAACACATCACTAAATGCCTCGTCGCTCCTGGATGCTGCAGCTGCTGCTTGTCCACTTGGCCCACATAGTCGCGGTATAGCGCTCCCGGAACCCGATCCGATCCGATCCGACCTATCAGATGCAATTTTTAACTAAAAATAACAGTAAACGTTAACTCCCAGCGACTCGCAAATCGTCCGCAGTCGAAAATACGCACTCGACGGTCTGACCAAATAGCTCCTTGTTTTGTTATACTTCAAAACCAGCAGTGCGAATATTATCTATAACCTGCCTTTAGTGGCCATCGAAAGCAATCTCAGCAATCGCGCCGCCACCGATGACAGCGCCACTTTGGCGCCAAACTTCGTTACTATTCAAAGGGCGTGCTTGAAAAAGCCAGCTCTTGGCGGAGGGTGGGTATTCCTTTCAGTTCTGGTTGAAAATTACTTATTATTATTAACTGTCTGGACGGGGTTTCGAAAAAGCCAGCATTTAGCAAGACAGGTGGCTATTGAGTTCTTTAAAATTTATTTTTTTTACTAAGCTTATTAGGTTTTAACTTATGAGTAATAATACGTACGTTTATTTTTAAAATTATTAATTACTTTCTACCAATTATCAATTAGTTCAATTAATAATTCTAATAAGATTACCGAAAAAGTTTGTTCAATTTTAGGGCTACTTTAAAAAAGTTATAAATATCTACAAGTAACATTGAAAAATATGCATTTATAGAGAAAAACATTTTCTTCTTTACATATAGAAAGAAAGCTTTTAAAGAGAACTTATACATCAACATCAACCAAACATTTTATATTTTCATCGCCTCTTTCTTAGACTTTCGGGAAATTAATATTCGAAATAATATAAATTAGAAGCTTTGCAGGATGTTAAAACATTGTACCTTGTACCGTTTTTAGTAGTCCTCACTATCTTGATTTTTAAATCCCTAGATAAAATCAAATGCAAAATTATTATACTACTCGGGCTTAATTTGATAGTTTCCCTTATAAAAACGATTGAGATGCAATAGTAAAGCTTTTTATCACCACTAGCTAGAGAGTTAAACTTCATTTGAAGCTTTCCCTTTCATGTATCGTTATACTCTTTTGCAACAACATAAAATACGGCACTACTGGGCCTGCCAACCTGGGCTGAAAAATACCAAGCTTTCTGTGCAACAAAGGTAAAATACCAAAAAAAAGTAACGAATTTTTCGAGAAGCAGCAAAAAAGCTTGCCAAATTGGAAAATTAAAAATGAAAGGGGAGAATAACTTACCAACCGCCATTATTGAATCTCACACAAAACACATCAATATCGGTTTAACATAAAGTATATATTTCTAAAAAATTGCTTGAAAAAGTATATATAAACAAAACGGAAATGCTTTTCTGATTTTATTACGAGCTTTGCGAAATTATACTGTACAAGTTGACACACTTTTAGGTATTTCTTGATCCTAATAGAGGAGGGAATATCTCGTGAAAAATCTTAACGTGAAAGGTAGTAAGTATAGTATACAAAATTAATCAAATATTTGTAGGTGTAGGCAATGGATGAGGAGTTTATGCAAGACAACGGGTTGTTGGTGGTTGGGTTGGTTGGTTGGAAATACAATAGAAATTACAATACCTTGCGTATAAAAATAAGCTTAAAACTTAAGTGCTCTCCACTGCGGATGGACCAGCCGTTAAAAAAGAGGAGGGAGGGTTCGTGGTGGTAGTGGGTGCATCTAGTGGGTCTTGGGTTTTGATTGAATGTCCAAAATAAAACTTAAATGAGAAGCAGCAACGCAATTGGCCTCCCTCCGATGCGGGAGCTCTCCAGGACGTTGGCTGCGGTGAAATATGTGGGTGTATGATCGAGCAGAGGCGCGTGAATGTGTGTGTTTTTGCGTAAACTTACGATTTAAATGTACATTTTACATATTTATACAATAAACAATTAAATCTGTTACTTGTTACCGTACGATCGTATATTGTATATATTTAAAAATTCAGGTCTCTTTGCAGTAGTCCGTCCGGCGGAACGAACAGATCTCGGGCAGATCATCGGTTGCTAGTCCGCTAGTCCGCTTTACTCGCGCAGATTCTTAGTCAGCAGCAGGTTGTTGTGGTGGCCGGACAGGTGACGGACCAGCTCCTGGACCGACTCGAAGCACATGGAGCAGAAGCAGCAGCTGTAGCGATTCTCCGTGTCCGCCCCATTGGTGGTGGTGATGACGTTCCGGTGCACCGAGCACAGGTGCTTCAGCAGGTGGGCCTTCTGCTTGAACATGGCCACGCAGAGGCGGCAGGCAAACGGTTTCTCGCCGGTATGTACGCGCAGATGGGTCTTGAGGTTCCAGGACATGCCGAACTGCTTGCCGCAATACTCGCATCGGTACTCCCGCACCGAGGAGGCGTGCGTATTGCTGCCGGCCAGATTCGAGCCCGATCCCGAGCCCGAAGCGGACCCGCTGCGCCCCTCCGGATGGTCCAGATTCAGGCTGATGTGCGACAGACTAGAGAGTCGCGACTGCAGATTGGGCATTGCGGACATGGCGGCACTCTGATTGGACTGCCACTGGTACACGAACTGGGGACCCAAGTGCATCGGCATCTCGGGGCTCTGGGCTCGATTGCGCTGCGCCTCCAGCAATTGCTTCCGGTCCGGCGTTAGAGTGTCCCCGTTGAGCGCTCCGTCCTCCAAGTGCGACAGCATGTTCTTCTCCGACCCGAAGCCGGAATGGGGCGATGTCGTCGACTTGACCAGGCGGAGTTCCTCCAGCAAGTTGTGCTGGTACGAGGTGAATGGCTGGTTGTCGCTCTGCGTATTGTGGAATCCAGGTCGCCGCTTTCTGTGCGGCGTGACCACGTAGTTCTCCGGCGAGCTGTTGATGTCAGAGCCATCCGACAGCGGCTTCATCACATCCTTGTGCGAGTCAAAGAATAGGCCCTTGCGCTTTGTGCTCTCACTCGCGCTCACCGCCAGGTCGATGCCGCTGTGGTCTGATCCGGATCCGAGGGTTCTGCTGGCCGAGTTCTCGCTCTTCGTCCGCAGGTCGAGCGAGAGATTGACGGGATTTATAGCTGCTGAGCTGTTATTGTTGTTATTGTTATTATTATTATTGTTGTTGTTGTGGTTGTGGTGGTGATGATGGTGGTGGTGTGGGTGGTGGTTGCTGCTGCTGCTGATATTGCTGTTGCTGCCGCTGGTACCGCTGGGCGGGGCATTCGAGAGATTTACGATTTCGTCCATGTCTTTGTCGCTCTTGTTGTCCTTGTGGGTCGTGCAGTCGTCGTCCTCGTCCTCCTCCTCCTTCTGAAGAAGGCTCCCGCCGCCGCCTCCGTCGCCCCCACCACCACTCCGCTCGCACTCGGGTGCACTCTCGCAGTTGTCGCCGGAATGGAAGGCCGTCGAGAAGTCGGCGGCATTGCGCGACTCATCCACGCTGTCCACCTCGTACTTGAGCGTCTGATCCTGCGCCTCCAGATTCTGCGTGGGGGCGAACTGCTGCTTCCGCCTGTCCGTTCGCTCCCGCAAACTGCCGCCGCACTTGCTGCTCAGGTAGGCGGAATCGGTGGTCTTCCAGCTGTCCGACTTGATCTGCAGCAGCAGCAGCAGATCGTGCAGGTAGTTCACATCGCGCGAGGTGATGCACGTCTGGCCGGAGTACAGAAAATCCAGCAGGAATTTAAAGTAGGTGGCATTCACGTCCGGAAAGTATACGGTGGTGGAGCAGTCGCTGAGGTGCGTGTCCTGCAGCAGATTCCTGTTCGGATGCAGATGCACAGCAAAGGATTATTCGAGGGCTCCCCAATAGCCACATACACATGTATATGAAGGACTAAAACGAAGGGGAACTCACCTTATCAGCGGACTGGCGGCCGCCAGGACCAGCTTATGGGCATGGAGCTTTACTTTGTTCTCGCAGACGATGGTCAGGTCCGCCGGGTGCTCCCCTCTGAAGGCTGCTCCGATTTCCTTGAGTATGCACTCGCCATGCTTGCTGTATTGCAACATCAACATTCTTTGAAACTGCAACGGAAAATATGCCGGGGGAGTCGTTAGATTTCTGCTGTTTCCTTGCTCTCGAGATCAAAAGTATCAAATTGCTCGTGTCCCACATAGAACAACAATACTAATCCCGGATCGGGATGAGCTACAGTTTGAATTCCCCTTCAAGAACTCTGTATTTAATACTTTATATTAGAACATATTACTCCTCAGGGATTTTATTGTTTTTAAATCAATACTTAGTGTTGAAATATAATTCTGAGTACCATAATCCATCATGCTTTCGGCTAATAAAATATAATGAAGAAATTCATTAATCTCTTAAATATTCTGTCAAGAAAGTGCAGTTTTCGAGGCTTACTGGGTATATCTATAAAATCTAAAGATGTGTTCAAAGGACAAGCATAAGGCTGTCTTACGACCCAATCCTCTAGCCCCAGACGTTTTCTACAAAGTCAGTAATTGCTTTATAAGTTATATAAAAGCTACAAATCCAATTTTGATATCAAAATAATATTAATTTTACACCACATTTCTCATAAGCCTTTTTAAAATATGCCAAAGGATGGACGAACTTATAAATCCAAAAGTTTCACTTGCATAAAAATCTTTCTATGAAAATAGGTTATTAAGTTAAGTTAAGTTAAATAAAAATAAATGTATTTATATTTGGTAACAGAAAATAAAAGAAATAAAACTTTTCAAATCCTATCCCTTTGATTTTGACTTCGATTTCATAATCCTCTTTTGAACTTGGAAAAACTGCGTCTGATGACATAAATTCGATGGAAGCTTGAAATTGGAATTACGGCGACATTTCCAAGCGACTTACGGAAGTTCGAGTTATAGAAGTTGAACTGTGGCTTTTGTGTATTTATGTTTATGGCACTGCAGTAAAAGTAGAGTCAGCGAAATAGAAAGTTTTGGAATGGGAAATGTCTGCATCTGTCTCTGTTGCCTCTCTGGCTTTGGTATTACACAATCCTCCTTTCACCGAAAGTGTCTCTTCTGCGCCCCGCCGCCGCCCTCACTCTCTCTCTCTGACGCTGCCACTCTCTTTCCAGCGATTGTGTCATACACGCACACACGGGCGGCACCTACACGGCAGCTTTGTGTTAGAAAAAGGATCGTGGAAATGAGATTGGAAAGTGTTTTCCGTAACGGTTTGCTGTGACACTGCTGGAATTTCAGTGCAGTATGTGTAAAGTGCGCGCTGGCATTAACAAACTTAAAACACACACACAAGGCAATAGTAAAATGTTTACTAATCAG
This sequence comes from Drosophila triauraria, assembly GCA_014170255.2. Classification (NCBI taxonomy): domain Eukaryota; kingdom Metazoa; phylum Arthropoda; class Insecta; order Diptera; family Drosophilidae; genus Drosophila; species Drosophila triauraria. The sequence goes on along the minus strand of CM024335.1, from coordinate 18,607,084 downwards.
GTTTTTAGGTTTTTCTGTACTTGGTGTTTTTGTAATACTGCAACCCACAATCGTCATATGTATGTATGAATATGTAAGCGATCGTGTGTGTGTGCTTTGTTGGAAAAGATGAAAGCTTCACTTCATAGAGCACAGTTGCCAAAGAAACGCTCGGCTATGTTGTTGTTGCTGCTGCTGCTGCCTCAAAAAAAGCTTTCCCGCCGTTGTATTCATTTTATTGTTGTATTTCGAGTTTGGCGCTGCGATGCGATGAAATTGTTACACTGAAATTCGCTGGCCTGTGCGATTGTATCGGTGTGTAAGGCCTGTGTGTGCGAGTAGTGCAGCGCTACTGAAGGGGGCCACCATTATTGTATTGTGCAAGAGCATGGCTTGTAAGCTCTTTGGCGCTCGCGCTTGTGTGTGTGAGTGCCAGTCTGCATGGCCCCACAGAAAACATAAAAAGCGAAGCTAAAGTTCAGCAGCAGCAGCAGATCTCGACGAAAAAAAAAGAAATAAATAAAAAACTTCAGAAAGATAGTCTTGCTTTTTGTTACGCTCCGCTGCGTCTCCCTCAGCGTCAGCCCCCTCGCCATGCTCCCTCGCGTGGAGACGAAACGTTCACTTTCAATAAAACTTGAATGACTGGCTTGGCGGAGAGCAAGAGAATGGAAGTGGGAAATGGGAATGGGAATTTGTGTTATTTCTGTTGTTGTTGCCTTTGTATGTTTCATGGGAAGCGAAAGCTGAAAAGAGCATGGATCATTCGCGGGAGTAAGAGGAAAAATGGAGAGATGGAGGAGGAGGAGGGGGAGGCGCAGACTGGTGTGCTCATTCTAACGCTAGATAAATTCCAGCTAACGGTATTGCTAGAGCGGAAATGGATAGTTGTTTAACACCATTCACTTTCTACCGCAATTCTTTGCGGATTTCGCAATCATTGCAAAAGGTGAAAGTTCGCCATGCAACAAATACATGCAGTAATAACCCCTTGAATCATTGGACAAAAACTTTAATTGAGCACATAAAGCAGAAAGGAAGAAGAAGGGATATATCTCCTCGATCTCGTCTCGCACGTTGTGTTTGCATTTCAACATTTCTCCTCGGTTCGCGATACTCGCTCACACATACAGTCGCAAACTTGAAATGAGAATGAAAGGGACAAAGCGGAGGCGATCGAGGGAAGGAGAGCGAGACAAAACAAAACGCGCTAACTCACAATGCGCGCATAAAAATCACCTTTCACAAAAAGCTTTTCTCTATGTTTGTGTATGTACATATGGATGGTTGTCTGGCGAAAAGAGGGGAGGGGAGATTGAGGATCGGTAGCAACAACACCAAAAGCTAAACAAAACGAAAACCATACAGACCAACATACAAACTTACAGAGAACGCAATCGTAGAGTATGTTTGTATGTCAGTATGTTTCCACACTTTCCGATTTTTGTCGTCGTCATCGTTCCGATGTAATGTGAATGTAAATGTAGTTTTACAATTACTCTTTCCCCCACTTATGGTGCCAGTGTGTATGTGCAGATTGCGTGAGTGTTTACGAATATAAAGCACATGTGTCGAAGAGAACGGGAACTCGACGACGGATCGGTTCGAAGGCCTCAAAAGAGAAAGCCACTGGTTTTGAAAGTATTATAAGCTCGTAAAAGGTAAAAAGTTAAAAAGGGAGCGGACAAAACTTGTTTTCAGGCCCTCTCTTTCGCTCTCACTCCGCCGTATCCGTCTCCCTCGCGCTCTTTCCCCTTTCACGAAAGCTCTCTTGCAAAGAAGCACGGAAAATGGCAAAGAGTCGCGGCAAAGAGCCGCCGTCGTCGTCGTTGTCGTCGTACTTGCTGTAAATGCTACACTCGTAAAAGTGACCCAAATTTGAATTACATAACTTTATAAGCGCGCCGATAAAGGCTGCGAAAGATACAGAAAGGCGTTTGAGAATGCAGTTGAAGAGTTTGTCCCTGTCCCCCTTTAGAATATCCGTGTGTTTGGTTGTTAGTTTTGTTTTTGGTGAAATCAAAGCTCTCCCGCACTTGTGTACGTTTGTATATGAGTGCAGGCTAAATACAAAAACTACAGCGACATACTAACAGCATATTTTGTAACATCTGCGCGATCGCCCTGTAACCGCATGTCTGTCTGTCTGTCTGTGTGAGTGTGTGGGTATGTATGTTGTTGCGTTGTGCTTTTTCACCTTCACTCTTATTGGAAAGCAGTTAAGTTAGTTGGTGTGTGCGTGCGTGCGTGAGTTAATGTATGTCTTCAAATTTCATGACATGCATACGATCGCGCACACACACACAGAGAAAAAAGCACGCGATGAAGGTCACTAAGCCTTTCTTGGCTTTACCTTTCGTAGTTTCGTCGTTGTTGTTGTTGTTACTGCTAATGATGTTCATGACGACGAAGATTGGATCGCCACGAACCGAAGCTCGCAGCCAGACTTAAATACGATCCAATACGAAACGAAGCGAGCTTGGAATGTTTTCAGTTTTCTGTTTTCGGTTTTCTGTTTTCTCTACCACTATTAAGTTAGTTTCTGACCTTGGCAGCTTGTGTGCTTAGGTGCACAAAGAGACACACAGCACACGTACAACAACTAAATAAAAAGAGACCTATAACAACATCACATCTTTTTATCTGCATGTTTTCGCGTCTCGCTCGCTCGTTGACTGGCTGACTAGCGATGTTGCAATGCAAATGATGAAAGCCCAACTCACCTCTTTCATTAAGTTTGTTTTCAGCAGTTGGTTAATCCCAAGACGAAGTTAAGATTCCAGCTTTCCTTCCACTTTCCACACAGCTTCCGGATACTTGCGCGTTCTCTTAATGGTTCTAAGTTAGTTCCTGTTCCTGGCGTTCCACTCTCACCCACACCTTTCATTGATCATTTTTTGCACACTTTTTGTTTCGTTTGTAATTCAGTTTGGGGCAATGTAATATCCTTGTTTAATTCTTGATCATTTTAGCAGGATCTTAATTGAGCGGAAATTGAATTTCTCTTTTTTGCCTTTTGGTTTTTCCTGGGCTTGCACTGTTACTTTTGCTGCTGCTGCTTCCTCTTCTTCTGCTGCTGCGACGCAACGAAAGAAACCAACAACCAACACAGAGACAGCCAAGTCCACAGCAGTACCAACACCAATACCCATGCACGCGATCACACACACTCACAAAAGTTCACTACAACAGCAACATTAACTTTAACTAGGTTGAAGTTTTGTTTTTTTGTTTTTGTTTTATTGCGAAATAAAAAACTTGATTGGTAAAACTTTTTCTGGCGCGAGCGCGGCTGGGAGAGTGGGAGATCCGATCTTGCCTCTCTTTTTGCTTTGCTTTTTCTGCTTCCACTTTCAGTTTGCTTTGCGCGCGCGCACGTCTTCGAAAGCAAAAATTTCGACTTGAGTCGACTTAAGTTGGACTGAAACAAACGTTACGTTTGCGGCTCGTATTTATAGGTTCTTCGCTCGCAGAGTTGTAAGTGAAAGAGAGCGCTCTCTTTCGATCTTTATATCAGTGTTGCCAACTTAGCTATTTTTTTTTTGGCCAGATCTGGCAAATTTCCATTATTGAAAACTGAAAACCACTTAATGTAGCATATAATAATAGCAATACAAAACAAAAAAAAGTTTAGCCATTCGAAAATAATTTAAAAAAGTAACTAATCCGAGATGTGAACACCCAGATTTCCCGATCAACCGATCGAGAATCACACTTCAATTATCTACACTAATCTACAAGGCTCCATACAATTGCATTGGGCCTAATGAAGCTTTGGTATCAAGCAGAGGAAAAATAAAAAAATAATAACAGAAGGATTTTGTTGTAGATGACATTTTGGACACATTACTTACCTAATAAATACCTTTTAATGTATAACTACTAAAATAATGATAATAATAAACATTTCATATTATTGTAAATTAAAAAATAACGGATTTTTTTCTTGTTCATATATTTTTTAAATTTATCTATTTTTGGCTCTTTTCGTTGGCCTGGCCTGACGGCCGATTAGTGGCAGCACTTTGGTAAGAGTAACAGCAGAGAGCGTAGTAGCGAAGAGAGCGCAGCATTGAAGAGAGGACTGATATGAACTTTTCCCGCCACCATATGAGCTTTCACCGGATTTAAAAAGTTGTCTATTGGCGATCCAATTTGTTGGATGTTTTATTAACATATAACTTTTATAAATAATATTACTTTTATTATGAAATTGTAGTACGTATGGCATAATTTAGTGATTATTAATATTATAGTTAAAACCAGAAAACTGTAGCCTTTGGTAAAATCTTTTCCATCGTAAACGAACTTTTGAAAATAAAATCTTTTTATACCTAATTTTCCTAAAATGGCTATAACTTTGGCTTGCAGAATTTACTGAAATAGATCTTGAAGAATATCCACTTGTACGTGCATACTTCATCTATTGGATATTACTCTGAGTTCTTCCTAATCGAAATATAACTTTATACCAATCCCAGAAAGAGTCCTGTACTTCTAGTTAATAAAAAAATGTTTATGTACATGTGGAATGGAAAAGGGATGCCCATATAATGGCTCTCATGGCTTTCCTTTTGCCAGAAAGGTTTCACCAAGGACCTTGATCCAATAAGTTGCCATCCCGTACATCCGTTCATTATTCACTTCTATTGTGAGGCCTAACGATCGCTCATTTGAAATGCGCACGCCGCCTGCATTTGCATCCTACCCTTTCCTATCCCATTTCACTGAACAGTCGGATTCGTCCTTGAACCTAATTTTGTTTAGTGGGCCATAAATGCACCCACACACATACGAGTTTGCATGCCTCTTGGAGAAAACCATTTGAAAGAAAATATGTAACGAATTCATCACATTAATTTCGAAATCAAAATGAAGTTAGTTTATTTTCACATTCCAAAATAATCTCAAATTTGATGGATTATTATTAATACTTAATTTGACAAAGGAGCAAGTGAATCATATTAACTTATATTTACATATGTACGTTTATGTAAGTAAATATTTTCACAAATGAGCATACAAAGAGCAGTTTATTCCAAGGCGAGTTAATTTAAATGTACTTCCAATAATCTGGCCTTGATCCCCAATAAGTTTCGATCCATTTTATTACTTTCTTTCTGTCTAAGTTCTTAACTATCGGTCTTTTCAAGTGTACACGTTCTGCACACGCCTACATTTCCATCTTATCCTTTTTTCCATTTTGAGACAACAATCAGAATCGTCCTTGAGCGCAATTTCTTCCTTTAACTCACTCGTATGCAAATCCTCATTTTGGGATAAAAATAGAAAATAGTTTGATCTAAACTAATATTAATTGGTTTTAGTCTTAAGCTTTTCAAATTTGTAGATTCTCAGAAGGAAAATAATTTTATGAAATGTTTTCTACCTTATTTGCATATCGATCCCTTGCCTGTTGCAGCATTCACTTATTATGTAGTTCAAGGACACTGTTAATGGGTTTCTTTTATGGGAAAGGGTACGATTCCTAGGTGACGAATGGGCAGTCGTCGTAAACAGGACATTTAATAGGATAATCGAAACGCAGCGACGGTCAAGGTCTTTGGAGAAATCTATCCCTTTCTTGGGTTTTCTTCTATTTGTTTTGCATAGATGAATGGCCAAATATTTGTTATTTTTGAAGGGCAGTGAAATAATTGTTTTTTCACTAAGAAAAGTTAACCTTTAAACCTTTAAATAAGCACAAGAAAGAACGATTTACTTGATAGTCTTACTATAAGTAAAATACCCGGCGATCTGATGGGAAAATCAATTGCATACTTGCAGGGAGTAATTTAAGGAAAACTAATAAGTATCTTACTTATTATTACAAAACTCGCGAATGAAGCTTAAATTTTTATATATGCTTTAAGGCATATTTGCCTTACTGTTTAATTTATGGAAAGAACAAGAATAAACAAGAGAAAGTATAATATAATCATTCCATTAAAGGGTATTCCAGCTTCGAAAGCTTTCCAAATTAGAAATATATCGCCTGAGCAAGCTTCCCGCTTTCGATAGCCGCGATTAATGCTAATCGATAGACCACAGCGAACAGCTGCACAAAAAACGCAACGCAACGCGAACCGAGACGCGACGAAATCCGAAAAGAAAAGAAAACTTTCGCAAAATGAGTCTGCAAAGTGTGTGCCGCAAGGGGAATTTCAACCTGTTGAACATCTCCAGAAAGCGTGAGTTTTTCCACCCAACTAAGATCACTATAAAATTATAAAGAGGCGCTGCACTATTTGGACTTTGCCTCTGATAATTCATAACGATTTGCGGCAGATGGAATCGGAAAGGGACAAAGTCCAAACTCGAAAGTGGCAGTGACGTCTGCGATAATAATATGATGTCGGACCTGGGAAATAGTGGGAATTGTGCCTCACTCTTTAGATTTATATAAAAGGATTAAGGTCCACTTTCTCAATGTTAAAGCTTAAATAATATTATTTCAGTTCAATGCCGGACCTTATCGGCCGCTGTGGCTGCTCCACAGCCCAAACAGAAGAACAGCCAGAACATCGTGCTGGTTGATGGTGTCCGGACGCCTTTCCTGACCTCCGGCACCTCCTACTCCAAGCTGATGCCCCATGAACTGGCCAGGCACTCGCTCCTGTAAGTAATATCGCTTAGGATGAGAGTTTTTGTACGAATTCCACGATGATCAACAGGTCGCTGCTGCAAAAGAATCGCCTGGACAAGGAGCTGATCGACTACATCGTCTATGGCAGCGTTATCCAAGAGGTCAAGACCTCGAACATTGCCCGCGAAGCAGCGCTGGCCGCTGGCTTCAGCAATAAGACACCCGCCCACACCGTCACCATGGCTTGCATCAGCTCCAATGCGGTGAGTCCCCTCGAACAGAGCTCCTTAAATAAGGTATTCCATAAATGTAAATTCATTGCAGGCCATAACCACCGGCATGGGCTTGATTGCCACCAACACATACGATGTGATCGTTGCCGGAGGTGTCGAGTTCATGTCCGACGTTCCCATCCGCCACTCCCGCAAGATGCGCTCCCTGATGCTGAAGGCCAACAAGGCCAAGACTCTGGGCCAGCGCCTGTCGCTGCTCTCCACCTTCAGGCCGGGCTTCTTGGCTCCCGAACTCCCTGCGGTGGCCGAGTTCTCGTCGGGCGAGACAATGGGCCACTCGGCGGATCGTTTGGCGTCTGCCTTCAATGTTTCCCGCACCGAACAGGACGAGTACGCTCTGCGTTCCCACACTCTGGCGAAGGAGGCCCAGGAGAAGGGTTACTTCACCGATTTGGTGCCATTTAAGGTCTCCGGTGTGGACAAGGTGGTGGACAAGGACAACGGCATCCGTGTGTCCACTCCCGAAAGCTTGGCCAAGCTGAGACCTGCGTTCGTCAAGCCCTACGGAACCGTGACGGCGGCCAATGCCTCCTTCCTCACAGACGGCGCTTCCGCGTGCCTGATTATGACCGAGGAGAAGGCCAAGCAACTGGGCCTGAAGCCCAAGGCATATCTGCGCGACTTCCTGTACGTGTCGCAGGATCCGGTCGACCAGCTGCTTCTGGGACCCGCCTACGGCATTCCCAAGCTGCTGAAGAAGTCGGGACTCACCCTGAAGGACATTGACTCGTGGGAGATCCATGAGGCATTCGCCGGCCAGATTGTGGCCAATCTGAAGGCCCTGGACTCCGACTGGTTCTGCAAAACGTACTTGGGCCTTAACGAGAAGGTCGGCACTCCCGATCTGTCCAAGTGGAACAACTGGGGAGGATCCCTGTCCATCGGCCATCCCTTCGCCGCCACCGGTGTCCGCCTCTGCATGCACACGGCCAACCGCCTGGTTCGCGAGGACGGCAAACTGGGTGTGGTCGCCGCCTGTGCTGCCGGCGGCCAGGGCGTGGCCATGCTCCTCGAGCGCTACCCGGGCGCCACAGCCGACTGAAATCGAAATAAGATCGACAATAGCTTTTATACACTTATGAATATGCATTATTATGAATAAAGAAATCTGAATTTACAATTCGGTTTAATTCCTAACAAGTCACAAGTTGCAGCTAACTATATTCTACTCCGTCTCGTACAGCTCCTTTTTCTTCAGCTTCGCCTGCAGAATATCGTTTTCGTTGTAGGTGAGATGCAGTGGAGGTATCAGAGCGCAGGCCACCATCCGGTTCTCGGCATTCAGGAAGTTAAAGGTGGCACAGGCCTGCAAAAGTGGATATATTTTAACAGAGGAAATTAGGTGAGAATAGAGCCACATACTTGCTCCGTGCGCAAAACCTCAACGTTTATCTTGTATTTCTTCATGAATTCTATGATCCGTTTGGAGAGCGCCGGCGGTGGTGCTGTGTCGCCGATGCCAATGATGAGTACATCAATTTTTGGTTCTAGAGTGGGAAACAGACTGAGACTATCTTCGTTGATGTCCTCGAAGCTGTTGACGTTCCACGAGAGAACCGATCTGAAATGAAGGTAAATTGCTTCATACATGAGAGTTTTAACCAATTTCTGTTGCTTTGAATAAGAATAAGACCTGGTCTTTACGAAAAAGAAGATGCAACGCAGACAGCCTTGATTTTGAATTTGAAAAACCAAGGAAAATGGAAAATGTCAAAGGGGACACCACAAGCACTTGTTTACATAATTCGGCCACCGCTCTCTGCCTTCGCCACTCACCTGGGAAAGACGCTGATGGGCCCGATGAGGACCATGTCGTTGTTCAGCCTGAATCCGTATTGGCTATAGCCGGTAATCATGAGCCCCAGATCCGTCTCCGTGTTGAAAATGGACACTTTGGTCTTGCCGTCATGGTCGTAGGCCGAGCTAAACTGCCGGCAGATGGGAATTCTTGGCGCCAACAGACAACGGCTGGGCATCAGGAGGCTGCGACTCCGCTGGGCGGCAACCCGCAGGGTCCTCGCAATCATATTGGTCTTACAAATGTAATTAATATGTATTCCAATTTAAAACTAACAAAAACTGAAAAGTTTATCAACGGTGCGTGATAAGAAGCGTGACCAGGCGTTTCAAACCTGAACCAGCCCGAAAAGTTATCGATACCACCTGCTGCGATAGTTGGATATTTCATTAGTATCGCGAGAACGGCCACACCGCTCGTCTATTAATTTACGAAATTTAATTTACGAACAAATTAACATTAACTTTTACATTTATCTTGTGTGTGTGTGAGTGTGTATTAATAATAAATATTTATATATTGTGCTGTTGTTGACTACGTATAAGTGCCACAGTGTCTGCGAGTATCGAAGCTCCTACAAGTTGCGAGAACCAGTTGAAAAACAAACGCTGAGGCCGAGAATGTTTTGATACAGTGTTTATTCGTGTGCAATGATTCAGCAAGGCGGTAGGTTGACCTCATAAAGTCCAATTGCCCTCCGTTATTGCCGATATCGGGGTGCAATTGGTTATTTTGGGCTTACTTTATTACTAACTATGCCCAGCATATGCTCACTTATCGCATATACACACACGCACAGGTATATCTCAGTCCGTGCGGTAGTGTGTGATTGATTGCTGCGTGCACCCACACAACCGCAGGCGCGAAGCCCGTTAATCGTCATTGGCAGTTAAAAGGTTACTAATAGCAAGTTTAATTCTTAGAGCCTTGCTAAAAGCTTCCGTAAATACCTGCCGATAGTACGAAATGTGAGGGTGGCCTGATTGTGTGTATGTACAATACATACGAACATGTGGGGGGCGGTTTAGTCATCCGTGGGGCTTACATTGGGGGCATGGACATGGAATAAGCAAACACGGAGAGCCCTCTTTTGATATGCTTCCTCCGATTTTCTTTCGTCATTGCAGTCGCTCCCTGAACTCACCGTCTGGATAGGAATTTAGCGTTGGAACACTACCTCAAAGTATCACCATGATCGGACCCAGTTCGCAGATCAGCAAGATTCTGCTCACGCTGCTCTTTCTGCTGATCATATTCTACGTATTTATGGACGTGGAGCTCTACCTGCGGATCCACAACTATGCCATCGAACGAAACTACCACACCAATGACTCCACCACCCACATAGCCGCCGTGCAGTCCACCTCGGAGTCCGGCAGCGGCAGCAGCAGCAGTACGAAACTCCCCACCGCCGAGAAGCAGCCGTCCTACGAGGATCACACCTGGATATCCTGTGATATAAACCCACTGTGTCATGTCACGGTCAAGGCCATCCTGCTGGATCACACGAACCACTACCTCTTCGCCCCGCTGGCCACCATCTTCGACAACGTCATCGGTTTCTCGCGCTCCACCTTCATCACGCCCAACATGATATCGTTTTTCCACGTGGGCGTGGCCTGTCTGGCGGGCAAACTCGTTGCCTCCGATAGTCTGGGCTACCGGCGACTGGGCGTGCTGCTCTTCCAGATACGCACCTTCCTGGACGACCTGGACGGCCATGTGGCGCGCGTGCGCAAGCACATCCGCGGCGAGCGCTCGGAGATCGGAACGTCCGGCTACTATGTGGACGGACTGTGCGACGGATTAGGATGCATTGCCCTGCTGCTGGGCATATTCTTTTACCTGAAGAACAATCCACCGCGCCGAGGCTACTCCATCATCCCGATGAGCGACTCCAAAGCGGTGCCGGAGCCGACGATGATACCGAAGATGAAGGCCACCACACGCAAGGTGGCCAAGAACGTGATCAGCTTCACGGGACAGCTGCTGCTCAGCTCGACGGCGTGGAATCGCTATATTGCCGTCTATCAAAACATGCTGGAGCGCGAGGATGTGAGCAGCAGTCAGTCGAATTGCCAGGACTACGTCTTCAAGTCCACCTGGTTCTTCTGCGTGGCCTGGACGTGGCGGATCGTCAATGTCCACGCACTGCTCCACTGCGTCCTGCTGGCCATCTTCTGCGACAAACTGTGGGACTTTCTGCGCGCGATACGGTACAGCGGTTACATTATCTTGTTAGTTGCTATCTGTTTAACTGAAATGCACATTTTGGAGGCCCAAAACTACATTTTCAACTCAACGGCGTGCAGTAATATTTCACTGTGATTTTATTAATATTACGAGAAAAATACAATAATCTTTGTGTAGTGCAAATCAACGATGCCTTTTTTATTGTGTATAATAATAATGTATCATAATTGTTAGACTGCTCACATTAAAGTCGGCACCGCCAATCACTATAATATTTCGAAACCAACTAATGCATTTTGTCATTCAAAAGCGGTCTGCTTAGAGCAAGTGAAACTCCTTCAGCTGTAAATAATAAATGTTATTGATTAATAAACGAAATCTTGGTGTTTTTGAAAACTTTATTGGGATCTTGAGATATTTTCTATGATATTTTGGTAAAGGCATTTTCCGGAAAAACAATCGGGAAGGAGAAATCAGAATATAAGTACCTGTTGTAATTTAAGTTGAAGTAAATTTCAAGGGAACAATCGGATTTCTTTCTTATAAAAATTAAGAAAAATCTATAAGAATTACACAACTTCAAAAAATGTAATACATTTTTATTTTAGTCTGTATATCTAAAAATAATTCACTCTTAGGAGCGCCCACAGCATTTTGAAGCTGAAATTAACATAACTATTAAGTATGTTTTCAAGGGACGGTAGGTTTATTTTTAAGGCAAGGCCTTGTCCCATCGAAGAAAAGCATGTTGCAACATTTTTACAAAATAATTCAAAAATAAAAACCCCCACCATGTTTCAATTCCCACCGTTCCATTTCGACGCTAACTTGACGAACATGGGAAAATAGCTAAATTGGCAACTCTGCAGCTCAGCTGCCAACCGGATTATTTACTTGTAAAATATCAACTCTTTGAGATTTTTTAGGGGGAAAGTTTAATTTTCATCTGGCAACACTGCCAAGCGAATACATACAGGAAAAAATCGAAACCAAAATCAGAGCAAAGGGAAAATATGGTGTTCTTTTCTAAAGAAAATTTGTTGAAATATCAATTGTAAATATTATTACTTGTATTTATTACGCACGAATTGAAAGTGGATATGCATACAGCGTGTGTTGTGACGAAGATACGAGCGTGAAAAGAAAAGTGTTACCTGGTTCTGCCTGTGTGTGAATCGAGACGTGTGAGAGAGCGTGCGAGCTTAATGCCAAATACTTACTTGCCATATAAAACATATAACGTTTGTGAGAATCGCCTCAATAAATCAGATATTTAAGAGGCACTGCGTCTGTAGAGCAGCGTCTAAACCCCCTCAATAGTGTAAGAATTGTTGTGTAACCACCTTTTAGGACCGTCGAACGGGGGTTACGTTCCTGCGTTTGTGTGCAGCGTGTATATGTGTATGTGTGCCGCATATTATACACTTGCATACATACCGATCTCAGGACGAGAAATGTCTCCAGTTTGGGGGAGGAGAATAGAGGAAAATGTATGGGTTTAGGCACCGCCAATCGTTATAGACTAATCCCACTACCCGGTCTTTCTGTTTCGAATAGAGGTGGAGAAACATCGACTAAGATAGTTAAAAAAAACATCGATGTTTTTCGATGTTCAAAAATCTAAAACTTCGGAGAGTCTAGTTTGCACAGAAACGGACGCTTCCCTTCCTTACTTTAGTGACTTGACAAAGAGCTTGATAGTCGTCATACTTACTTAGTGATTACTTACTTTAGTGATTTGACAAAAAGATTGAAAGTCGTAATTAAGCAAAGATGGTTAAAACATTCCTAAAAACATCGATGTTTCTCGACCTTGAGTTTCGAAGAAGGTATTAATATGAGATTTACACTTCACAAATAACCGTGCTCCGCTGACCTTCATTTACAAGCAAACTTGCAATTGTGAATGCTGTTTTAGGGGAGTCAGCTATTTATATCAGATTTTAAATTAAAAAAAGAGTAATTTTTGCTTTTACATGTTTTGAAAAGTAATCTCTGAATCCGAATACATTTGCATCGATTTATCGAAATCGAAATTCGATATCTGGTTTCCATTACTGTCCTTTGACTGAACTTACTTGACGTACGGTCTCTGCGTGTATTTACATTTTGTGTTGGATTTTCGAAATGCATCTTCTGAAAAAAAGAAAGTATGAACCGAGTGAGTGATGTTCATGTATGTAGGCCAGAATATGTGGGATGCTTCAGTTGATTGAATGATATGATGGATCATGTCTAGAGCGCAGTGCGAGTCCGTGCGCCAAGCGATTCTTTAACTCTCTGCCATTTTTAGAGCCGCCGTTGGAAAGGCCAGCCAAAATGGATTTCGTTCAAGTTTCGGAGGAGGAGGGTGACGAGCCCATCGAGCTGCCGGCTGAGGAGGATGGCACCCTACTGCTGTCCACTCTGCAGGCTCAGTTCCCTGGATCTTGCGGCCTCAAGTATCGCAACATGGACACCAAAGCTGTGCGGGGAGTTCGCTCCAACGAGGGCAGACTCTTTCCGCCCAGCGTGGACTCAGGATGGGGCGAATACCTCTACTTTTGTGTGTTTCCCAAGGGTGAGTCTACTTTTCCCACTGCAAAGAAAGGTCCTAATCGCAATCTTCCACAGAAAACAAACGCAAGAGCGACGATAACTTGGAAAACTCAACGGCAAAGACAAAGCGCATCGAAACCCGCCTTCGGTGCACTGATCTCATCGTGCTGGGTCTCCCCTGGAAAACCACCGAGGAGAGTTTGCGGGAATACTTCGAGAGCTATGGCGATGTGCTGATGGCACAGATCAAAAAGGACGGCAAGTCCGGCCAGTCTAAGGGCTTCGGATTCGTGCGCTTCGGCTCGTACGATGCCCAGATGCGCGTCCTGTCCAATCGCCACCTAATCGACGGCCGTTGGTGCGAGGTCAAGGTGCCCAACTCCAAGGTAAGACAAATAATAGCTTAGCTTGTTCGTTTATAAAGTTAACCATTTGATGTTGCAGGGAATGGGTCACCAGGTGCCGTGCAAAGTGTTCGTTGGCCGCTGCACAGAGGACATCAATTCGGATGACTTGCGGGAGTATTTCTCCAAGTTCGGCGAGGTTACGGACGTGTTTATACCCCGCCCCTTCCGAGCCTTCAGTTTTGTCACATTTCTAGATCCCGACGTGGCGCAATCCCTGTGCGGCGAGGATCACATAATCAAAGGTAAGAGGCTGCCTTGGAAAGCGAAGATTCCAAAGATAATCAACGTTTCCATCCTTTAGGCGTTTCGGTTCATGTGTCGAATGCTGCCCCAAAGGCCGAACAGAACAGAAACCAGCAGGGCCAGAGCTACAACTACAACTCTGCCAATGGCTTCGGCATGCCCTCTTACCATCCGCAGGGCGGCAGCCACATGAATCCCGGCCGAAACGGACACCACAGAGGTAATAACCAACACAGTGCGCACGGCGGTGGTGAGAACTCGATCGTCGCCAATAGCCACGGCAGTCACGTTGGCAGCGCCGGTTACGGCATGGGAGGCAATAATTACGGTGGAAATGCGGGCGGGGGCTACCATAACAATGGCAGTAATCACTCTAGTGGCGGGAACGTGAACCGCCAGGACGGTAGCACCACCTATAATAGGCAGGCGAATTTTCATGGAATGAACCAGCCGCACAACGGCAACGTGGGCGGCAACGGAGGCTGGATGAACCGCGGCCACCTCGACATGCCCAACCTGCAGGCGCTGGGCATCAATTCGCAGGGATCCAGCTCCTCGAACCAGGGCCAAAACATGAACAACCCGTCGATGCTTAATTTAAACTCATTGCCGATCAACCCAGCGCTGGTTGCTGCTGCCCTCAATCAGTGGAGCCTTGTCGGCAATCAGCTACAGAATCAAAACCAGGACCAGCAGGCAAGCCTCCCCACCATTTACCATTGTTTCAAACAAAAAACTCTTTCAGTTACTTTGCAGGGCGGCAATTTTTTATCCTGGATGGCCCAAAACGGCGGCCACAACGCCAACAACAACACCAACTTTGGCGGCCGTAAGGGATCGAATAATCCAAATAACGCGGGAGCCGGTGGCATGAACAAAGCCGACAACTCGGGCTGCAATGACCAGCAACAGGTTGGTAGTCACATTACACAGGCTTTGTATAGTTAACTTATGCCTTTGACTTCCATTTACGTCTTCCAGAATGGCAATTCCGGCTGGTCGAATCAGAGCAGCGGCTCGCAAAACTCTGTGGAAAAGTCAAACTTTCTTTAAAGCTGTGGTACCAGCACGATTTGGTACCAACACTTATTATATATGTGTACGAGTGCGTTTAAGAATATATAGTACTTTGATTTAACCAAACCCCTTCTGTAGGCTACTTAAATAATTATGTTCTGTCTACATAAAAACGAAAGTGCGAATTGTAGGTATTTAAAAATGATGTACTTGAAATATTTGATATGTTGTAAGTAAAGTTCGATAATCGCGGCGCCGATCCAGCAAAAGCATGCAAATTAATATACTGAATCGATGGTGTCATGACCTCCAAGAAAAACCATAAAAAAGGGTTAATTAATAATTTGTCAGTACTCATTGTATGATTTAAATTGTCTACCCACTGTACTTGGTTTTGGAAAAGAAGACCTGAAGGAGCACTGGAAGCCGAATGAGCCATTGCATGATTGGATAACAAAAATTGTACAATTTATAGATCCCTCTGGGAAATAAAATATGCGCCAAAGCTCAATTTAATGACTTTATTTTTATTATTTTTACATCAAGGAATATCTGACAACTTGAAGGGTTAAATCAGGGAAACTAACTAGAAAACTTACATCTTTAAGGTCAACAACTTTAAAGCTAATGGAAAAATATAGGCTATTGCCTATTTACACTAACAGGAGTTACCTATCGATATCGGAGTTAACTCAATATCGCAGAATGAACGTTTACACCGGACAAACTCGAGCTATTCCGTTTCAAAGTCAATTTTATGATTAGATCAGATCGCCTGGTGAAGTTGATCAGGGATACACAAATACTTAACAAAGTCGGCAAAGTATCCTCTACTTTACAAAGTTCCGTTAGGGTATTTTTCCACTACGTTGCTTTTTCCAACTATCGCACGAAAATCACGAAAAGCAGAAAAGGTGTTTCTACTAGGAAAAAGTGCTTTTTAGCACTATCGTGAACGGCAACAGCTGTTTTTTGTTTACGTTTTGATTTGGCGGAAAACTAAATTCAATTCAAAATTCAAACCAATGTTTACTAAGATTATAATTTTATGAGCTAGACATTATTTTCTATTTGCAATAATTCTGCCAGGCAGCCGCTTGACTGGAGGAACTTGCAGGAACCACTTCAGTCCACTGGAATCTCATAGACTGAAGCCACAACTCGGATGCAGACGCATCAACCCGTCTCTTCTTAAACAAGTCTCTTATGATCCCGAATTCACATCACCTGGCCCTGCCCAAGGAGGAGTAAGTGGAGGCGGTCGTGCCCCTGGAGGAGAAAGATAAATCTGGGTATACGCCCCGCCACCGACCAAACTCCGCCTCCGCTTCCGTTAAAACATGAAGCGAATTTAGAAAAGTGAGAGGATCCCTGCGCACCGTCGCTGACGCCACTGCTGCGCACCAACGTCCTTCTGTCCACAGGGCTCAGCTATCTGAAGGTGTCAGCTTGCAAGCTATTGCAATGCCCAAGTAGAGTTTTACAAAGCCGAGCAGCTGCAGAGAAAGTGGTCGGCTAGGAAGGGAGGACGCTCTTTACGAAGGAGGAGGCGGTGGCCGCCAGTGCAGCATGTACGCCAGCTAGGATCGTCCAGAAGTGCAATAGTTCAATCCACAGACTGCTAAACGAAAAACGTAGAGAAAATCATGAATTTGTTTAATATTTATTAAGCCAGCCAATTTCATTTGTTCAAAAAACAGCTGGCTAGTGGTGATAGTTGGGGAAAATCACACATCGATAGGCAGAAAAAGACTGAAATAATCGATACTATCGAACAGGGAAAAGCTGCTTTTTCGGGAAAAAGCAGAATTGGAAAAAGCAACTGTAGTAGAAACAGGGCCTTAGACAATAAGAATTCACTGCAAAAATGCAACTTAGTGTCGATAACTTTTCTCTTCGATTAAACAGAAGCCTTCTACAAAATGAAGCATTTCATAAGGGCGACTCTCCACTTACGTTAAATTTATTTGCACAAGTTTTCCAAAAAGCACAACAGCTGGAAAGGCAAAACCATTACCATAACCATTAAAAATCATTGCAAAAACAGTATTTAGTTGCATTTTAAAATAAATTAAATTAATACAAATAGGGGGGTTCACCAACAAACTGCGTGTTTTCAAGTAGACTACCTCGAATGCCCCTAACAAATAAGCTTAAACGAAGAAAATACAACCCTGTGCTTTAAATTTCATTTTTCGTACAAAACTCTCGCCAACGGAAAGATCAAGTTGTTTTTTTTTAACAAGGCTCCAAAAGTAGCGGAGGGTAGTTGCAGTCTGCAGATAATGCAGAAATGAATCAAGTTATCCAGGACAAGTTTATTCCGCAGCAGTTGCTGTATTTCCTGGCCGGAAGACGATGCTGCCAGCAGTTCGCGTGCACATATCGGCCGAGCGAGCACGAGGCGTTCGTGGCGCATTCCCGGGCCTACGGTCTGCGATCGCAGATTGTCTACAATAATGGCCAGAACTGCGTCAAGGTGTTCAAGCAGGCATGTCGCCACTACATGGAGCAGCCCAAGAACCTGTCCCTGTCGTCGGCGAGCATCATGAACATGTTCACACTGCTAAGCCGAACAGCGCTTCTGGGAAAGGAGGATCTGGAGCTGTACACCGATCTGGGTAGAGAGCGCCCCACATGGCGGTCAATGCATCTGCCATTGCCCTCAATCCGACCCCAGACGGCCTACTTTAAGACCGAAGGCCAGCGCATCTTCCTCCAGAGCTTTCCGGGACACCTTCACTACGACGAGATCCTGAAGCTGATCTATGCGAATCGAGTAATCGTGTTTGATGCTGATCGGTCGTGGGACAAATCTGTTTTCTTGCCGCTCCTAATCCTGGATGATTGCGGGAACAAAAGTCGAATGTCAAGATCATTTGCATCGAGAAGGACAGCGTGGTGGCGGTCCACAACAGCCAGCGCATGGCGGCCAAATACTTTGGCGAGGAGGTGGGCGAGACGGTGGGCATCCAGCTGCCCCACTCCAGCATGGTTGGCTCCAAGACGCACATTATCTTCTCGACGGCGCAGTACTTTCTGCGGGCCGTCGCCACCCAGAAGTTCCACAACATTAGCCACTTGGTGGTAAACGACGTGCACCTGCACGATCCCTACACCGACCTTCTGCTGAGCGAGCTGCGGGATGCCTTGAATAGCAGGCCAAACCTGAGGGTGGTGCTGCTCTCCCAGACGGGTGACCTGAAGAAGTTCACCGCATTCTTTGGCGAAGGCGCCGAGGTGAACATGAAGCGGCAGCAGCCGTCGAGGACGCGCGTCTCCCACTTGGACGACATACACAGCAGCATTGCCTTGGCTGGGATTCATAAGGGCCCGGATATATACAAGGAGATACCGGAGATATTCCGCACCAAGAGCCAGCGCAACGAGCAGATGGACAATTGCCTACAGGCCTACGAGGATCTGGGCACCGACGCCGCCATCCGTCCATTTTTGTATGCCATTAACTACGATCTGGTGCCGGTGAACTATCGCCATTCCGTCAACGGCAAGACCGCCGCTCTCATAGCCTCCGAGCTTAACAACGCCAATCACCTTCGTTTGCTGCTCTTCATGGGCGCCGATCCCTACATTGTGGACATACAGCAGCAGAATGCCATCTCTCTGGCTGCTTCCAAGGGCAACCATGAATGCATAGATGTCCTGAACAACTACAGCCTCCACGGCTATGTCGTGAAGAATGCCAAGCCGGAGTTTGTGGATTACGATCTCATAATTGACATCATGTATTTGCTGCGCACCAAGCCGGAGTTTTCGCCAGGTAAGTGGGATTAAGGATTATAGGATATTGTAGGTTAGGTTTTCGAATTTGTTTTCCCGGGCTTGGGTAACGGTTATCCATAGGACATTAGGTTAGGTTTTCGAATTCGTTTTCCCGGGCTTTGGTAACGGGTATGCTCCAGTGACCGCGTCGTGACTCGTTCGCCAAGCTCAAAAAGCGATTAATCGCGGGAAGTGACGGCACTGAAAAGTTCCACCTCCGGCGCACGGCCTATCGATTGGTATCGCTTGGCAATTGGGCATTGTTTTTTTTTATAGAAGCACCACCAAGATGAGCACCTACCTTCAGAGCAGCGAGGGCAAGTTCATTCCGGCCACCAAGCGCCCGGACGGCACCTGGCGCAAGGCCCGCCGCGTGAAGGACGGCTACGTGCCGCAGGAGGAGGTGCCGCTGTACGAGAGCAAGGGCAAGCAGTTTGTGGCCCAACGGCAGACCGGCGGAGTGCCGCCTGGCATGTGCCCCCTTGTGGCCGCCGAGGCCAAGAAGGAGCGCGAGAGGCAGGAGCGCAGCAAGGCCAAGAAGCAAGAGGCGGTGGCCAGGCACAATCCCAAGGCACCGGCGCCCGGCCTTCTGGTTTTGCCCTCCGCGTCCAGCACGTGTCCGCCGCCGAAAGTCAATCAGCATCAGCCCTCTGGTAGCAGCAGCGGCAGCAGCAGCAGCCGGGAGGTCAACGCCGTTGCCAAGGCCTTGGAGAACAATCTTAGGCTGGAGGAGGGATCCCAGGAGCTGGATGCCACCAAGCAATTGAAAAAGCTGCGAAAGAAAATCCGCGAAATCGAGCTAATCGAGAGCAGGATCCAGGCCGGCGAACAGAAGAAGCTGGACAAGGACCAGCTGGACAAGGTGAAAAAGAAGAGCGAGATCCTGCGACAAATCAAAGCCCTGGAGAGCGACCAGCGCTCGTCGTCGTAGCCTTAAGTGCGAAACTAACTCAGCTCCTGCTATACACTGCACTCCTCCTCTCACCTCGTGAACTCAAAGTCACTGACCAGATGTCGAGCCGCCTCCCACACGAGGAACAAGAAACAAAAACAAAAAACCACAAACAACAATTGCACGCATACATATATATCTCTGTTGAATAGTTATATTAGTTCTTAGCCGAGTAAGATGTCAAAGCCATTTAGTAATACCAATATCTATTTTTATTGATGTGCGTCTGTCTTAACACTTAGTTTATATAGAAGAAGAAGGCAAGCCGAATGTTTATTTATGTATAGGAAACTTTGTAAATCAGATTTAATAAATTAAAAACACATTTAAAGCTATTTAAGAGGGTTACTTTTCCCTCATTGTATTTGAAATATTTGATTTTCTTTCTTTCCAGGCAACATCCTCATCATCTTGCCCACGTACTACCACATTGTCAAGCTCAACTACATGCTTTTGAGTCACTGCCTCACTGGCAACCTGCAGGAGCTATCAATTTTCCTGCTGCACGAGAACGTAAAGCTCGAGTACATCGAGGCTTTGGTCAAGTCTCGCTGCTCGGACACCGTGAAGGTTGTTCTCACCACGGACATTATCGAGTCGCTGCCCTTGCAGGAGGTGCCCTTCAAGTATCTCATAGATACCGCTTGCCGGCTGAATACGGTCTATGATAGCAGCGTCTACGGTGTGGATGATAGGTACGAATGGGTGTCCAAGGATTGCCTGCTGCGTAGGGAGTTGATCTTGGATATCAAAGGTTAGTAGTGGCAGATTCGAGGGATTAAATTTTAGGTAAAACATCCCATCCCCAGCTCCCGACGCTCAATGCTTCCGCTTGATATCCAAGGAGGCCTTCAATGGGCTGCCCGAGACGAGCCAACCGCGCCTGCGAACCATGCAGCTGGACAAGATCTGCTTGACGGTTAAGATGCTGGCGCCGAACATGATTATCAGCGAATACCTGAGCTTCACCATCTCACCGCCGCCGCTGATCAATGTGCACCATGCCGTTCAGTTCCTCAAGAAAATCGACGTCCTGGACGAGCTTGAGGAAGTCACCTGGCTGGGCTGCCGTCTGCAAGACATTCCGCTGCCCTGCCAACTGGGTCGCTTGCTGATCTTCGGCATCCTGCTGCAGTGCCTCGATCCCATACTCACCATTGTCAGTTCTTTAACCACGGCGGATCCTCTGGGGATACCGTTCAACGAGGACATCGATCACCTGTGGGACAGATTCACCATTTACATTCAGAACCGCATCAAGAACGAACGCTCTCGGCTGGCCGACAATCAGTTCTCCGATCACTTCATCTTCCTGCGCCTGTTCCACGAGTGGCAGAGCAAGCTGAAGAACAAGATGCCATCGCTGTATCTCACCGATGAATATGACTTTGTCCTGAATGGCTTAATGGAGCAGCTGAACTGCACGCGCTCCGAGATAGTGAGTTCGTTGCGCTTGTCGAGCCTGGTGCACGGCCATGGCCAGCTGAGTATGGTGAATGTCAACCTAATGTCCGGAAATTGGCATATTGTTAAGGCGGCGCTGACCGGTGGCATGTATCCCAATATCTGTGCCGTGGACCAGGGAAATAAGTGCCTTAAGTCGGCCCTCTCCCCGAACGTACACCTGCATCCCAACACTGTGCTTCGTGACTTCTTAGAGCCACTAAAAATGTCTGCTCTCAACTTTCGCACGCCCTGGATTGTGTGCACCAAGCAGAAGGATCACATTGTATATGCCACCATGGTTGTGCCCTTGGCAGTGGCTTTGTTTTCTGGTAAGTCTCATACGTCATAATCCATTTAGAAGAAGAAATCTCCGACCCTATAAAGCGTCTCCAGCCAAGTCGATTTAGCCATGTCCGTCTGTCGTCTGTCTGTCCGTGTTGGTAAACAGATATTAGATGTTGTTCTGTTGCTCAACATGTCCCTAGCAACATTTGTCTGTTTTGGGTCTTGCTCAACATGTTTCTAGCAAAATTTGTCTTCATTTGTCAACATTTTTTTTGTTCCATGTCCATATGCACCTTAATTTCACCCACAATGCATTGAATACCGAGTATCTCACGGTCGGTCACACTCGACTTTAGCTTTTCTACTTGTTTTATTTACACTATATGGTATTATTTATCAGGACCTCCCCGTCTCCGCCTCTCGCAAGTGTGCGATAGCCAGTCGAACGATCGCAACGCCCATCTGTTCATTGACGAATGGATCTGGATGGTCATGCCCAAGCCCATTGTCGAGCTGGTCATGAAGACGCGTCAGTACTTCTTTAAGATGTACTACGAACTGCTGAGGAACTGCTGCGACCTGGAGATGTGGCGGCGCGAGTCTGGTCCGCCGGGCTCGAATCATGCCGCCTTAGCTGAAACCATATCAAAGGTCTTTGAGAGCGAAGAGTCCTACATAGGCTTCGCCAAGCCCCCGACCATCAGCTACCGACCAGTTGCCACACTGCCGCCTGTGTACTTGCTAACCGTGAATTCCCACTTCAGTTGGATACGGGAAATTGAAGAGAACAGGCCCTTGACCAAGAATCAGGAGCAGTTTTATACGCACATGGTGGAGAGGCAGTTCTTTATGCTGTACACGGAGGAGGATAGCGAGGGCTTCTACAGCAAGACCAGCAGTTTGTTTATCGAAAGCGTGCTCGGGAAGTTCGTTCGACCGATCGAGACACCCATCAGACATATCTTTGTGATTTTATACAGAAAGAATCCCGATGTTATGATCAGCGTGAGCCGAGCAAAGACCATTAACGGGAATTCACACTGAAGGAGTATTTTCGCAACTCTATTCCGGTCTATGAAATTCTGTAAGTTGGCTAAGATCCTTATACTTATTAATGATTCACATCTAATCGAGTTTAAACCTTCAGAGATGCATGCATATCCTTGAAGGTTAATGTGCCAGTATTCGACGGCCGCCTAATGTCTTGTCTGATTGACAAGCGTGTTGGAAACCTGATAATGGATCTCTTCGCCTTTCGTCATCATTGGATCCACAAGCGCTAAGCTCTGTGTTTTGTTTCGTTTCCCTTTTTTATTCAAGCGCATGGAGAAGATTTGAATCAGCCTGCAAGTATTATTGTGTTGAACTAAATGTGAATGCTGTATGGAAATGCATATAATGAAATGAACGTACAAATATTTTTTCTAAACCTAAGAACTGTTTGCCAAATGCAGAGACAATAAAGAGTCAAGTTTATTAAGTGTCTTAATCAGCCTTAAAAATAAAAATTAAAATAAATTAAATTAAACCTATAAATTTTCGAGTTGGGCACGAATCATAACGGAAAGAGCAACTGTACACGACAACAACCGAAAACAACCGCTACCGTCTCGACCCGCCGCAGTCATGAGCTACCCAAAATGTGCGAGCCAGGAGAATACACTGACAAAAATTCGATCTCAAACTCGGAACTTTCCGTTTCGTATGTAATATTTGATGGTCTTGAGCCCGAACGACTAAAGAATAAATCAAAACCTGGCACAGTTGCTGGCGCCTCCCCAAAATTATAACGGAAAGAGCAGTGAGCTGCTCCCAGAGCAAAGGCCTGCCCTTCCCTGGTGTAATTAATTAATCCCCCCTCCATCCTCAATTTAAGTCGCATTAGGTACACTGAGAGTTCAGTTAGGTACAGCGCTGTATGTGTATTGTATATTTTGTATAAAAAATATTCGAGATTAGTACAGAGATGGACACACATCTTCACAGACACAGAAATGCTTTATAGTGCTTAAGCCTAAAGTGGTAAATTGAATTCAATGGCACCCGCAGGATTTCACAATCATGTTTCTATACTTTTTCAGGTTGACATTCTCGTCGTTCAGGTGGTACAGCACCGGCAGCGCCCCCAGTCTGGTCGGAGCGCAGCATGGCTTGGGCACCTTCTTGGGCTCCAGCAGGTGGACCAGAGTCTGGACGATCGCATGATTCGTCGCGTTCATGTGGGCATTGAGTGGGAAGTTGCACTCGCCGCTGCAGTAGAACGCCCCGTAGCCCTCGGGGGCGATGATCCAGTCGTGCCAGCCCAGGTCCTTGAAGTCTATGTACAGCGTCTGCATCTGGCAGCTGCGTGTGTTCTCCATGGGTGCGTCGAGCAGGGGAACGGTGTTCATCGACACCGACTTCTTGCGCTTGCGCGGATGTGTGGCGCTGCGCTTGGACCTATGGTGACTGCTGTGGGCAGTCGCCTTGATCAGCTCCGGGCCGCGGAAGAAGCCGATCATGAAGGGCTGGTACTCGTCGTCCACCTTGCGGTGGATCAGGCCCACATCGTCCAGCTTCACCTCGCGATCGGGCCGACTGACGGCATGTGCTCCGATGTAGATGCCGTGATTCTCCTTCGTCTTGACCAGCCACTCGTGCAGGCCCTCGGTGACGTTCAGCTCCAGCCAGCCCACATAGTCGCCCGTGGTGTTTACCGAGGACAGTGGCTCCATGGTGTGCTGGCCCAGTGGGCCAGTGCCAATGGCGTAGACGGTGATTGTGAACTCCTTGTTCGTGGTCAGCCACTTGCCCTCGTTGGCGTTCTGGTAGATGCGCAGCTCGGCCATCACCAGGTAGTTGTCGTTCGGCACCTTGGAGACATCGAACCACAGGCGGCGGCCGTGCTCGTGGCGCAGCTCCTCCACGTTGTGGTTGCGCTTGTTCAGGAAGGTCATGATGATGTCGCTCTCGTCTATGGCACGCTTGTCCAGATCGGTGATGAAGTTATTCTGCTGTTCGCCGTCATCTTCCTCCTCGAGATCAGCACTTCTCCTGGAGCGATGGCTCCGCTCATAGGAATCCTCCTCGTAATCGTCATCATCGTGATGATTATGATCATTGGCCAAGCCCTCCTCCGCCGTGATGCGATGGTAGACGTCCAGCAGAAACTTCGGCGCCGACTTCCTCAGCGACAACTGATGGCTGCTCAAGTGGGCGGGACGCTCGGCAATGCCGAGGAACTCTAGTATCTCGTAGGACACATCCAGCTTGTCGTCCTCGCTGAGCACACGGTGCATGATCGTCTGATCCTTGCCATTGTCTATGTAAATGCCCGACTGGGTGGCTTCAACAGACGACGGCGTAGTGGCGACGAACACGAGCAAAACCAGTCCCAGCCCCAAAGAGGCTAGAGCTGCAACAGCCTCAGAGGTATTTCGCAGACGCAGATCCGACAACATGCTGAATACCGGACGGATCGGTTCAGATCACAATGTTTGGCTAATTACTATGAGCTATCCTACTGCGCGATAGCATCTATGTTGTGCACAGACATTTAATTGTTTAATTGTTTATTCGGCGGCTTCCAGCGAACCGTGGATTCCGAAAATTCTGACGCACTTACAGATTGTTGTGTGTATCTTAATCTTTAAGATGCATTTATTTCTATTTCAGAGAAGTTGGCAGGGCGCACCCGAAACCCGATCTTCAGGGCTGAAGAATTGAGATCGGACGCCATTTTAGTGGTTCATTTGAACTATGCGATCGTAGATTGAATAAATTTATAAACATTAAATTTGTATACTAAACTAAAAATTAAATTAACTTTAAAGTCGTTTCTTATACGGAGACATATTTCTATTAGAGAATTCTCCAACTACAAATAAATATGTAATGAAAGAAAAGAAGATAGAAGATAGATAGATATACCCTGTTTCCAAGGGGATTTTTTACATAAGGTTATTTTTTGTAAGGATAATCGTAAAAAAAGAGTGTTTTTATGTGTTAAATTAATGCTGTCCTGTCCAATTTCTCTATCCTATTTGTTAAGTTATACTTGGTAACTAGTTACCAGGTAACTCGATAATGGCCATAGAAATATATGTCTATTGACAACCGGTTCTGACCATGAAAGTTTAGGGTTTTTTTTAGGAACCGATTGATGAAGTGAAATCATCGATAGTGCCCTCACCCGATAGTATCTTACGTCGTAAATCTTCACGTTTTTGTGGTTCATTCGAACTATTCGATCGTAGATTGGATAAATTTATTTTAGTCATATTTTATTTTATCTTTCAATTTATAGATAAAACTAAAAATGTAATAAACATTAAAGTCACACCCTCATTTCTTGCGCGGACAATTGTCTAACTACAAATAAATATGTAAATGAAAAAACAATTTCCAAGATATTATATCAAAAAGGTCATTTTTTAAGGATAATTGTAAAAGAAGCGAGTTTTTATGTGTTATATTAATGCTGTCCTGTCCCAATTTCTCTATCCCATTTGTTAAGATATACTTAGTAACTAGTTACCAGGTAACTCGATAATGGCCATAGAAAAATATGTCTATTGACAACTGGTTGACTGACCATGTGTATCGATAGATATTTGCAATATATCGATATACTGCTGTTTTGAGATATTTTTAGCACCCCCTTGTGTCTTCATTCTGTTTCGGCGTCGCGGCCTGATAAAGCGTTGTTTATTTGCGTTTTAGTTTTAAGTTAGCTCGTTTTTAGCCACCGCCGGTGTCGCCCAAATAATGCTAGACACAGCATAGAGCAACGGTGAGCCAGTGAATTCCGACACGTTTGCGATGGCGACGCTATAACCACTTCCTTCCGTGGCAGGCACAACATCTAGTACAAAAAACCGCCACACAAGCAGCCGCACAGCTAACAGAAACAGAGAAATGGGCCGCAGCCGGAGTCCCGCCTCGCCGGCGCACAGGAGACGCGAAAAGGAGCGAACCGAGCGAAGAAGCGCAGGGAACGCCGCTCCCGGGAAAGAGAAGCCATCGTAGGAGTCGGACCTGGAGGCGCCGGCGGCAGTGGGAGCAGCAGTCGCCGCGACCGGGAGCGCACGCGTGACAGAAGTCGCAGCCGTGACCGGGAGCGGGAACGCGATCGTGCGCGGGGCCGGCGATCTAGGTGAATAACAAAGTGTAGTGTACCAAAAGCCAAAACGATAAGTATAACTTCTAGTACCTAAACCTACATTTAAGCGTTATGTCGGTCGGGAGGGGGCGGGGTGGCTGAGGCCAACCCAGCAAACATTTTATTCACTCGCAGCGAGTATCGATAGGGCTCAGTTCGATAGGCAGGCAGGCAGGCAATCGATTAACTTGCAGCTCTGGCGGCTCAACAAAAAAAAAATTACCACGTGAAGTGAAATTGGCGAATTTCATCACTGCGTTTAACTAATTTTCCGGCCTTATAAACAAAATCGAGTAGCTCTTCCGGACCAGGCTGAGTCAGGCCGCGCAACCAGATACAAGAGAGTCGAAACAGCGAAGAGAACCAAGTACATACAGAGAAAATG
This sequence comes from Drosophila triauraria, assembly GCA_014170255.2. Classification (NCBI taxonomy): domain Eukaryota; kingdom Metazoa; phylum Arthropoda; class Insecta; order Diptera; family Drosophilidae; genus Drosophila; species Drosophila triauraria. The sequence goes on along the minus strand of CM024335.1, from coordinate 18,580,039 downwards.
GCGCTGCGCGTACAATTCGAGAACAACGACGACATCGGCGTCTTCACCAAGCTAACCAACACATATTGCCTGGTGGCTATCGGCGGCTCCGAGACCTTCTACAGTGCCTTCGAGGCGGAGTTGGCCGAGACGATTCCCGTGGTGCACGCCAATGTGGGCGGCTGCCGCATCATTGGACGCCTGACGGTGGGCAACAGGAACGGCCTGCTGGTGCCCAATTCCACCACCGACGAGGAGCTGCAGCATCTGCGCAACAGTCTGCCGGATGCTGTGAAAATCCAGCGCGTTGAGGAGCGCCTGTCTGCTCTGGGCAACGTAATTGCCTGCAACGATTATGTGGCGCTGGTCCACCCAGATCTGGACAAGGAGACAGAAGAGATTATCGGAGACGTGCTCAAGGTGGAGGTCTTCCGTCAGACCATTGCTGATAACACACTGGTGGGCTCCTACACCGTGCTGAGCAATCAGGGCGGCATGGTGCATCCCAAGACGAGCATAGAGGATCAGGATGAGCTGTCGTCCCTACTGCAGGTTCCCCTGGTTGCGGGAACAGTGAATCGCGGCAGTGAGGTCCTCGCCGCTGGCATGGTGGTCAACGATTGGCTCTCCTTCGTCGGCATGAACACAACGGCCACAGAGATCTCGGTGATCGAGAGCGTCTTCAAGCTGAACCAGGCCCAACCGGCCACGGTCACGACCAAGCTGCGAGCCGCCCTCATCGAGGACATGTCCTAATCGGAAACCATATCCACCAACTTTTATACTTGATCTAAGCGATTTTTCTGTTATCTTCTATAAAAATGTCATCTAAGAGCGAGCGCTATGCGCTAAATACAACACAAAACAAAATGAAAAGGAGTCTGTTCTGCTAAAAGGTTTTTAAAGGATCAGTTAGGAATAATTAAGGAATCTAAGTGGAATATTTTTTAGGTATTTATCTCGAGGTGTAGCCTATTTATCACCAGATCTTTATCTTTATTAGATGTTGCATACAGTTTTGGTTTTTACATTAAAACACATTCTTATCCCATTTTTCGAATATTTAGCCGTATTTATAGGCGGTACTCATAGAGTACTCGGGTTTTATAAGTTAATTCCAACCGAAAATGTATTCAATAGGCAGGTGGAGCCTTCTCCACCCCCAAGAAGTATATATTCTTCAATTACGCATCGCCAGACGAGCCAATTTAGACGTCCGTCTGTCTGTATGAAGCACTCGATCCCAAAAACTAAGAGCAAGAGCTACACAATTTGGTAAAATAAAATAGTAAACAGACTTGTGGAGCGTCTAAAAAAAAATTAACAACAATTGGATGATAAACATGGAATGACTACCAGGGGGCTAGCAGCTTTCCAAAGTTCTTTCTGGGGCGCACCAAAAAATGTAACTTCTTCTTAGCTACTCATATTTTTATTTACTTCTTAAGACGATCCCATTGAAAGTTGTGGAGATAAAGCCCTGGGAAGATGCGCGCTCAAGGCCATTAGCTTAGCTTTCTTACCTATTATTTTCTTAAATTATGAATCAATAGCTGAATAATATACATATATTTCCCGGAAGCCTAGACTTTAATGAGACCCTTAATGAAGTTACCCTACCGGTTGCCAAGTGTCGCTCATTTCCTTAATTAAATCCTCAAATTGCACAATCCGGGTAAGCAGGACTGTGTTCAAGGTCGCCCCAGTTAATTCCCAGGCTCGTTGCAATTCGAATGCAATCAACAGGCACTTCAGCGTGGCGGCAATCTGTCACTCATTCGCTGCTTGCACGCAAAAAGTATTGAAACTCACAATTCACGATGCCCAAATTCATGGTCGTTTTGCAGATCGCGCTCGAGGGGCGCCGGAGGCGGCGGCGGCGGCGGAAGCAGCGGCGGCAACAGCAGCTCTGGACCATCGACGTCGCGACGAACGACAAGGAACAATGCGGCAGCTGCCGACCGTCCCAAGATCAACGAAGCCGATCTGGAGGGTAAATCGCCGGAAGAGGTTGAGATGCTGAAGACAATGGGATTCTGCACGTTCGACACCACCAAAAACAGGAAGGTCGAGGGCAACGATGTCGGAGAAGTGCATGTAATCCTAAAGCGAAAGTACCGCCAGTACATGAATCGCAAGGGTGGCTTCAACCGGCCGCTCGACTTCGTGGCCTAGCAGTCCTTGGATTTGGCTTGCATCATCTCCGCATCCTTTTCCCTCTGCCCAACTAGTTTGCTACGCTTTTTTTACTTGTCCGTGCCCGTACGGGCGACGGACGAAGACCTGCAATTTTATGCAATAGACCGGTTTACGAAATTCAGTCAAAATTTCCACTCATCAAGCGAGACCGAGAGACCGTCTCACCACACCTCATCATACCTCAATTAGTTATTTAGTAGTTTAAGCCTGAAGTGCGCCTTTGTTATAAAATTATCCCAGGTTAATTTTACAACAAATCCCAATCTCTGGGGCTGAAAGCAAATCCAATCCTCCCGACACCGAAGCAGGGGAGGACTTGTGCGGAGAGTCTGCTTTCAGCTGCAGTTGACGGACGCATGACGATTGCTTTTTGAATATTTCAAAGTAATTAACACAATTGTTTTTGTTGACATCTCGCCATTTTGTACGAATACGAATTAACTGAAGAAGGCCAGCCTGAAAACCGAAATTCACAACAGTCCAAATTTCCAAACACTCATACAGACAATTACTTAAAGTATTTGAAAACACACAGCCACAGCCCCAAACGAACCTTATCCAGATCCTGATCCCGATCCTGATCCCTGCCCGAGCCACCCACCAAACATCCTCCATACGCTGCAATAGTACAACTTTTACAACCAAATGATATATATCTAATATATATTATATCTAATATATATATACACACACACCACAAGTACCTTATCCCCAAAACCCCCAAGAATGAACCTTACAATAGCCATAGCAATTTGTTGAAAGAAATATTATTTGTTTAATAATCAAAATGTTGTAATTAAACCAGTTAATTCCGATTTAAATCACAAGTGCCAACAGATCGATCAGGCAAAGCAACGCTGAAGATGAATCACCTTTTTTACTGAAGAGATATTTGTATAATCATTTTGTACTCTTTATATATATATATACGAATATATAGTTGTGACTATTTGTATGTCGCAGAACAACAAGTAAACTATTTTAAGCAATAGTTACCGCCACACACTTTTGTTAAACCTTTCGGAAAGAAACATGTATTGGAAATTCAAGTCATTTCGGCCACACACACCACCCACACACACACTCTTATTTCAATTATTTGTAGTTGTAACACATCAAGAAATTGCAGGGATTTTTTTCTTATTTCATATGCTACTACAATAAACTGATAATAAAATTTGTAAACCTTTTACCAGGAAGGAAGTCTCTTTTATTTATTTAAATAAAATGCGATTGAAAAGAGAAACTTTTGTTTTTTTTGTTTTCTTGGAATTACAGCTTTTTGTAAATAACTAATTAATATGTTACTGTACAAGAAACTTATATTTAAAGCTGTATATTCTGGATTATACTATGCTTTTCTATTTCAGACAACTATGAAAGGGAACAATGCATATTAATATTAAGTTATTTAAGATTTAAGCTTTATAAGCTTTAAATGTAAATTATTTCAAAAATCTGAAATTCTGAAATGGATTTAAGTTCGTCAACGAATAAATTTGGGAATACAAAAGTTCAGGCCTGCCCAGTTTCCACTTCCGAAAACTCTACGCGGAAATTATTTCCCAGACCAGTTCTAGTTTTCACTTCCGAAAAATCATAACGGATGTGAATTTCCCTTTGTAAACGCTCTCCTACCTTTCGAACGAAACTTATCGGAAACTTTTCTCTTGCTATTTGGCTAGCGGATTCAGATCCGCAAAAACAAAAACAAAATGTAAATGGGAATGGGAATGGGAATAAAAAGGGACCAAGGGGAAATTTTATGAAATCAACAAGGAAAATCCGAAAATATTATTAAGTTCACTTCCGAGTGAAAACTTGAGCAGGCCTGGTTGTTTTAAATTTTTAATAACGTAGTCTTGTAGTACTCATTCTTAGCTTTAAAACAAATTTTTTATTGCTATACGATGATTTTAAAAGAAGTTATGGAGATTTTAATGTCGTTCTTTAACCACAAAGGCCAGCAAAATTTCAATTACAAGATCAATTTCGGTTACAAGAACTGTCGGGGGTGATTCTGATGGATTTTTTTCGTGCTGAATACGAATCTGTTGTTCAGAATGATGCGTCACTCCAGGATTATATATAATTTAGAGTCAAAAGTCTAAGTAACCTATAACCCGACTGTTGTTGGAACTGAAAGTACATGAAATTTAGCAGCCCTGTGTTATTAAAGAGATATCTCCCAAGGTTTCACCGATAAGGGGAGATAAGAAACCATTCAGGATCTGAGTTTCTAAAAAGCTCCTCAGCCCGCCGAAGCTTAAGCGTATTTTCCCCGATTCCCAACATGTTAGAGCCACATTTCTTCCTTTATCCTAGCAGGATTCTGTATAAGTTCAGCACCAAGAAGTTGTTTGTACCTTACTACTCTTGATATGGAACCAGCCAGAATCAGTGTTTCTAAATCTAATTAATGGTTTTTCTTTTTTAGTTTATTTTGTAATACGAAATTTAATACAATTTGCAATTTGATTGAAATGAAATTACAAATGAAATGCTTAATAGGGGAAAGATTATCGTTACACAATGGTGAGGGAAATCAGTATGAACACAAGAAACAATGCTTGGCAAACTCAAAATGAAAGTGTATATATCTAAAGTTATATTTAGTTATTGTTACGCTTGTTTTTCGCTTAATAGTGTATAAAATTGTTTTACATAATAAGAAATACATGAGGCGCCGTCTCCGCTGGAAAAGTAGTAACAACATTTTCCCTTTTCTGGCTAGGATTAAGAGGGGGGAAAAAGAATCAGATTTGTGCGCAAAGCAGGGATAGAATCCGCTTAAAATAAGCCCTTTAATAGGTTGTGCTATCTCGATTCTGTGTGTGTTAGTCTTTTTGTTGCCGCTTCTGATCGCTAAGGCTGATCCTGGAGGGATCCGGCTGCACCTAGTCGCCCTTGCGGGGCTTGCGCTTGCGCACCTGTTCCGTCTTCTCTGGCTTTTCAGGCGCAGAATCGCCGACCTGCTTGGGCTCTGGCTTCTCGGTCTTCTCCGGCTCGCTGTCGGCTTCCTTTTCCTGTGATGGTGAATCGCCCGCCTGCTCTTCGCTTTCCTCCTCCTCTTCCTCGTCCTCTTCATCTTCCTGCTCTTCCGCATCGCTATCCTGCTGCTCATCCTCGTTCTCATCGGCCTCGCCATCATCCTCGATCTCCTCGGTGGCCAGATCTTCTACGCCCTCAACGAGATTCTCTTGGGACTCGGAGAAGCTCTGGCGCTGCGATTTCTTGGGTGGATAAACAAAGTCCACAAGGCACACAAGCAGCAGGCCCAGAGCGGCTCCAACGAAGATGGTGGCGATGGCGAATAGGGCGTAGGATCCCCACGTGGGCAGGCCGTACTCCTCCTGCAGGCGCCCGTTGAAGTCCTTAAAGAGTTTTTGCGTGTGCTATTAGTACGTACATGAACCAAACATACAAAACAACGGCAGAGAGCAAAGACCAGAGGATGAGTCAATTAGCGAATGGAAATGCGCGGTAATCGCCGGGTCAGCGGGCTGACCCCGCCGATAAGCTTCCGCTTCTGTCTCATGCAATGAACTGAGGCGATAAGCCAGCTAGGTGAACGTACCTTCAGTGTGTGGGACAGCTTGAAGAAGTAGGACAGAATGGACATGTGAATGGTGTCGGGCTTCTTCCAGGCGGACAGTGGTTCAATGCTCTGCCACTGTTGCTTCTTCACGAAGTAGAGCAGGGCATCGCCATCCCGAGCGCCGCGATACTGTCGGAACTCGCCATCCTTGACGCTGCAGGGGATTATATTAGTTTCTCTTCGCTGCAAAGCTAAATTTCCAAATAAACTTACTGATAGATCGTGGGCAGGGCAGTGACAAAGAAACGTCCGCTGAGCGAGGGCGAAGTGGTCACATCGATTTTGGCCACCTGCACTTGGACATCCTTGGCCACGCGAGCAAAGCGCTCCCATGTGGGAGCCAGATTTTTGCAAGCCGGGCACCACGGAGCAAAGCTAAAAATAGACAAGAATAGACTCTCTTCAGACAGCTGCCACCGGGATGAGTCATCGAACAGAACAAACAACGGAATGTGCAGCATTCCAGGGAAACATGAAAACCAGCTTGCCGGGCGATGTCGGAAACCGGCGCACCACGCCCCGTCCGCGTTACGTCAGGGGAAGGGGGCTACCATCTAAAGGGAATGGGGCATGGGCAGCTAGAGGAGCTCTTTCTTCACTCACAACTCGATCATCCACTCGCCCTGGAGCATAAGGTGCCAATTGTCCTCGTCCAGTTCAATGAGCTTGCCACCTGGCTGCACTCCTGACTGCGCCGTCGCCGACTGCGCTGCCGCTGCCGCCGCCAGCAGAACCAGCAGGACACATGACGCGGCCACAAGGTGCGATTTGCAAAGCATTTGGTTGTGTTTCTTTTTTCGCCGTGACCTGTCCTGGAATTTGTGACGTTCGGTTTGCTACAATTTAAGTTTTCAGTTTCCTTTTGACTTAAAAAAATTTTACACACAATTGCGACGCCGTCGATTATACCATAACGCCTCTAATCAGTGATTAAAAAAGCAAGCTTTTCTGACAAGTTGTCGACTGGGCACACTAGTTCTGCTTATTACGGCGCGAAATTATGTTTGGGGCGTTTTCAATGATTTCCGGTATATTTCGAGCGTGACAATTCAGGGGCAGGTGTCTGGCGGCTTGGTGCAGTTTACAAAAATACTTTCTTCACGGAAAACACACAGAAAAAAAAACGAAAAACTTTTGAACGAAAGGCTAGCAGTGCTGCCAGACTGTTAAGCAGCTGTTCACCGTTAGCTATCGATACTTTACCAGCTTCAGCGCTATCGATAGGTCATTCCTATTGTCAGACAACAACAAAGGAGATAAAAGTCTAAAAACACAACAAAATTTGCCAATTTGGAAAATTCTCTTGTCTATCTTTGTACGCAATATGGCCCACAACTACCTACAGCCGGTGCACGACCACTTCGATGACGTGGACAGGTTCGAGGATGTGGACGATGACCTGTTCCTGCAGAACAAGCGAACTGGCAGTGTACCCAAGCAGAGGAGCACCAATCCCTTTGAGTTGGAGGACGATGACGACGAAGAGATAACGTCCTCCCCCTCGATTGCCGCCCAGCGCCTGGCCTATGCGGAGAAGCGGCGAGCTATCGAGCAGCGAACCCTGGACTCCACCCACAAGAGCTTGGGTAAGCTACGCGGGCTAAAAGTCAGCTAATTAAGGGGCGTTACTCACTTACTCGCCTCTTACTCTTAGGATTGCTTTACGAAACCCAGGAGGTGGGCAAGGCCACGGCTGTGGAGCTGGCCAAGCAGCGGGAGCAGCTGGAGAAGACTTCGCATCAGCTGGACGAGATAAGCTCAACTCTGCGCTTTAGCCAGCGCCACCTCAACGGCCTCAAGAGCGTCTTTGGTGGGCTTAAAAACTACCTCGCCGGCAACCGGGATCAGCCATCCATGAATGCTGGCTCACCAACGACCAGCCAATCCTCCCAGGAGGCTAATAGCAACATCGATCTAGGCGCCTGTGGAGGGGCAAGCCCACCTGCTCCTCTTTCCCCAGCGGAACGTTATGACAATCATCCAGTTAGCAGGCTGCGCGGCGATCCTAGCAGCACCTATCAAACTCAACAACGCCAGGCGGTAAATCCCTTCCAGGCTCAGATTGACGCCAATCTGGAGGACATGTGCAGCAATCTCTCGGTACTAAAGATGCTGGCCACCGATCTGGGCGGCGAAATTGAGTCGCAGAACGAGCTTCTGGACAATATGAACTATAAAATCGAGGATGTCGACCTGAAGATGAACAAGCAGAACAAGGATATGAGCAAGTTGCTCAAGAAGTGAACGAGGACTCACGGAATACCATCTTACTATATGTATTGTTTAATTGCTTCACTAGAATAGCCCACTCGATTTACAAATCATAGTCATACCATATCGCATTAGACAAACTACACAAGGCCATTACAAATGCATTCCTCATTCTGTTTCTTAGTTTTTATTGTTACACACACCAAGAGATGTTTCTTTCGCTGGAAGAGCTGGTATTTGAAGAGCGATAAGTGTTCATTTTTAAATAAAAATTCATATGAAGGGAAGAAAGAACTTTCGTTCGTTCCGTTTCGGAATACTCCACTTTTATTTTAGTTTTTTTTTTATACCCGGTACCCATAGGGTACAAGGGTATTATAAGTTAGTGCCAACCGAGAATGTATGTAACAGGCAGAAGGAGAAATCTCCGACCCTATAAAGTATCTATATTCTTGATCAGCGTCACTAGCCGAGTCGATCTAGCCATGTCCGTCTGTCCGTCTGTCCGTCTGTCCGTCCGTGTGAAACAACAGATCTCAGAGACTATAAGAGCTAGAGTTACCAAATTTGGTGACAACATTGGAATCTGTTGCACGCAGATCAAGTTTGTTTTAAAATTTGGCCACGCCCACTTCCGCCCCCAAAAAACGAAAAAAACTTAAATAAGCTAGATTCGTAAATTTTGGCTCAAAGTAAATAGATACAATAAATAAGTAGGCATTTGCGGACGTTTTCTGAAAATTTGAGTAAAATCGGATGATAAACATGGAAGTTATTAAACAATTAAGTTTCTTACCATCTTGAGCCACAACGGCAGTAGCGAAAAAAAGTGTTGCGTGCTTTTGGGCGCAGTATTAATTCGAAATGCAGCTGCGTACAGAATTTGTCTCTTTTAAACTTTGCTCAACATGTTTTTGGCAAAATTTGTCTTTATTTGTCAACATTTTGTTTTTCCCATGTCCGTGTGCTATTTAATTTCACGGACAATACTTTGGGTACCGGGTATCTCACAGTCGGTCGCACTCGACTGTAGCTTTCTCACTTGTTTTTTCCATGTTCATGTGCTGTTTAATTTCACCCACAATCCTTTGGGTACCGGGTATCTTGCAGTCGGTCTCACTCGACTGTAGCTTTCCCACTTGTTTTTAAGTCGTTTTATCCATACTTCAGTATTATTTTAGTTTTTGTACCCTTGCAGAGGGTATTATAATTTTGCCATGATATTTGCAACGCAGTGAAGGAGGCATCTCCGACCCCATATAGTATATATATTCTTGATCAGCATCACCAGCCGAGTCGATCTAGCCATGTCCGTCTGTCTGTCTGTCTGTCGGTTTCTACGCGAACTAGTCTATCAGTTTTTGAGCTATCGGGCTGAAATTTTCAGCATATTCTTATTTCTTTAGCACGCAGTATATTGTCGGAACGGCCGAAATCGGACCACTATATCCTATAGGTACCATAGGAATGATGGCGAAATTAATGTAAAAAAAATTTTAACTTCTCTGTTTTTCAACGAATTTCTATAAACTTCGAGATATTGTAGTTTTTTATAGTTCTAGAATTACGGTTTTAATTTAATAAGATCGGACAACTACATATATTACATAGCTGTCATAGAAGGGATCGGTCGATTTATATGAAAATGTAAAATTCTACATGTAAAATGTAAAATTTACAAAATTTACATTATTTGACATTTTTTTTTTACATTACCGTAATAGATCGATTTTCAATGATCCAATTGCAGACTGCAAGGGTATACAAACTTCGGTAAACTGAAGTTAGCTTTCTTTCTCGTTTTAAAGTGGTTTTACCAATACTCCACTAACTTAGAAGTAAATTATGTTAAATTGTTATTTTTAATTTTTGGTAGTGGCATTGTTATAATTCTTTTATTTCGAATTGTGCCAAAACCCCTAGCAATCGGGGGTACAATTTTTTCTTTTTCTTTATAAATTTCTCGCCATCCCATGTTTCGGCACTTCTCTGTTCATTCATATAATCCCGTAATCCCCTACCCATTTTTATACCCTTGTAGAGGGTATTATAATTTTGCCATGATATTTGCAACGCAGTGAAGGAGGCATCTCAGACCCCATAAAGTATATATATTCTTGATCAGCATCACCAGCCGAGTCGATCTAGCCATGTCCGTCTGTCTGTCTGTCCGTCTGTCTGTCTGTCGGTTTCTACGCGAACTAGTCTCTCAGTTTTCGAGCTATCGGGCTGAAATTTTCAGCATAGTCTTATTTCTTTAGCACGCAGTATATATGTCGGAACGGCCGAAATCGGACCACTATATCCTATAGCTGCCATAGGAATGATGGCGAAATTAATGTACAAAAATTTTTAATTTCTCTGTTTTTCAATTTCGAGATATAGTCGTTTTTTATAGTTCTTGAATTACGGTTTTAATTTCATTAAGATCGGACAACTATATCATATAGCTGCCATAGAAGGGATCGGTCGATTTATATGAAAATGTAAAATTCTACATGTAAAATGTAAAATTTACAAAATTTACATAATTTGACATTTTTTTTTACATTACCAAATTGGATCGATTTTCAATGATCCAATTGCTGACTGCAAGGGTATATAAACTTCGGTTTACCGAAGTTAGCTTTCTTTCTCGTTGTTTGCTAATATAGCTTAGTACGCAGACAGGCGAAAAGTGTTCCTAAGCATTGAGTCAAAACGAGAGGTCAATAGTCACCCTCTCGCTCTCTCGCACTGCTTAGGAACACTTTTCGCCTGTCTGCCTACTAAGCTTATTCTAAACAGGGATGTCGGAAATATATCAAAATATCAATATATCGATATTTTTTCTCTTAAAAAAAATATTATCATCGCGATATTTTTTGTGCAAAAAAAGACGATTTTAGCGATATTTTTCTATGATATTTCCGATTTTTTATGTTTGAGACAAATCCTTTGGATTTCTGGATCTCACAAAAATCAACTATGCCCATGCTAGCGAAGGTGGCATTAAGTTGCCTGATCACGCCTGGTAGTTCGGTTTCATCGGAACGGTTGGCTTCTGCCATAAAGTGTGTTGTTTGTGACTCCCGTAGTAGTATGACACACCAGCATGTAACCGAACGAGTTTTTCTTAAATCATTAAAAACAGATTTGTTTGCGAATTAATTAAAAATTAAAAACAAGTTCAAATGTATATAATTTTATGAATTATACTTTGAAACAATAAGTTCAAATGTATGTAATCAGTCTTTATAAATAAAATTGAAAACAAAGGGCTGTGCCATATCCTTAATAATTTTGTTATTTTATTTATTTATTTATCTAATGCTAACAAATAGTATTTAATAAACTAAGCGCTAACAGTGGTTATTTTTTGGAGCCATAGCAGCTTAGGCCTTCGGCTCGGAGCTTAAGTTGTGGGTTTAACTGTAAGATTATTTACATATGTATTTACAAGATTATACTATTTATAGGATCCTTAGATTCTAATTGTATTTACATTGATGTTTATTTATGATTTGTGCATTATTTTTGAACTTTTTAGGAACTCTATGATGTTGTGGGAGTTTGAGGGATTGGCTATTATTTTCTTATTATTTTTTATAAAAGACCCAAATTTGCAGCAACAGGACACCATTTTTCAAATTTAGCTAAACATTAAAAAATATAAAAAAAAATCAATATATCGATATTTTTTATGGTATTTCTTAATATCGTGTGATATTTTCCAAACATCGATACGATATTTTTTCAAAATCCAACAACCCTAATTCTAAATCTGAAAAACTTTCGCAAAAGAATAATAAATGAACTTCCTCCTATTGAAAAAAAGGCGGCAGGTGATCAGCTGACACGATCAGTGTTGGAAAATGGAACGCAGAATAAAGGAATTAAGGTAAAGGAAATGTATAAACAATGTATAAATAAGAAATATATTAATGAATATGATATGCATATAATAAAAAGTAAAGATAAACAACTGGAGTTTCCAATTGGAAAATGATTGGGAAATAAGAAAATAAAATGTTTACATAAATATATTAATTAATATATTATTACATTAATTTTATATAATATTAAATACATACTTAATATATTTTTACATTAATTTTATATAATAATAAATACATATGCTAAAGAACAAGGAAAAGAACAATTCATATGAATAATAATAAACAATGAATAACAATAAAATAACAATGAAAATAAAATTTAAAGAAAAGCGTACAATTGAATTGAATCGCACTTCTTTTCTTTCCATCGTTTTCAGTTGAAAAGCAACTTTACATTCAATCTTTAGATGACCGTTCAATTTGACCGTTCAACAAAGAAACGTACAGGTTTGAACGGTCATCAAAAGATTGAATGTAAAGTTGCTTTTCAACTGAAAACGATGGAAAGAAAAGAAGTGCGATTAAAATCCATTAAGATAGTCGAAATAAATTGTTATGAATTAATTTATTTTACAGATATCGGCATATTTAATTTAATTGGTTGTATTATATATAAAGTTGATAAATTTTTAAAACTTTTTAAAATTTATTTTGTTTATATTAGTTTATTAATTTAAATGACAAATAATAATAAAAAATAATTCATATAGGTGTTTCCATTTTTTATAACTAGACTAATGTTAATTAAAAAATGAAATAAAAAATACAATTAAAATATGAAAACGATTGGTGAAGTAGATTTTAAGCAATCACAATCCAATCCACAAAATGGTGGATCGACCATTTTAAGCGTGAACATCTGGTTTTTTGAAAATCGACGCCATCTTTCTCTCTTCTGCGTTCGTTGTGGTTCGGTTCTTTCTGATTAAAAACGTGAAATGTCTCTAAGTCCTGAATTGGCGGTGGCCTTAGGGATCCTAATGGCCGAGGAGATGCCACCCGGTCTGCGTTCCCGCATCCGGAACTGCGTTAAGTCCGGATCGTGGGACGCAGACACGATCTGCGATGCTGGAGTGCACGGCGTCGGCGACAAGCTGAAAAGCGTCGTGAAGCTGCGTCGCCACTCTGGTCCCTCCTCGGCACCGGTCGCGTTCGCCACCAGCCAGTCGTCGCCACCGGTCCCCTCGGCACCGGTCGCGTTCGCCACCAGCCAGTGGTCCCCTCGTCGCCAGCGGTCACCGGCAGCACCGTCGGCAGTGGTCCGCCACCGGTCACCAGCTCCACCGGCAGCAGCTCCACCGGCAGCAGCTCCTCGTCGCCACCGGTCTCCACCTCAGCCACCACTTCACTCGTCCTTGGGGCGGCGGACACCATGTCGATGAGTGACAGTGTGGTGGAGGCGGGTCGGAACCCACAAAAGGTGCTCTACAACAGGCAACGGAAGAGGGCGAGAAAGCTAGAGGAGGAGATGGCGCATTTCCGGTCTCTCTCTGGGCCACTGCCGGATTGGTCGTCGGAGAGCGAGAGCGACGAAGGAGATGTGGCTGTCTTCGAGGGACCAGCTCCGCAGGTGCCGCATGCGCAGAGGCTGCAGGATCTCGCCGATCGTTTTATGCTCCCACAGCGACGAGGGAAGACAGGCTCGAAGTCCACTTAGAACTCCGGCAAATGATGCCTATGTTAAAATTCGGCCCAAAAGACAGGAAAAGAGCGTGCCTAACTTGCCGATTGCAGGTGGATAATATGACCAACCACAAAAAGTGTGCAAAAGGACAAACTGTTCTTCACATGCTTCTGCGGCTACATGGCCACAAATCCGCAGAGCATCAACCAGCATGCTGGAAGGTGTAAGCGGCAACGACGTCCAAAGCTTAGGAAGCAATACAGAACGGCAGCGGATGCTGCATATGTAAGGGCGCCGTTCGACTCCAACATAGCTGCGACGGGGCTAATGTAAGGGAGAGGAGGAGAGCGCCTCTGTCCTCCACATGGACAGGACAGAGGAGCTGGGCGGCAGCCTACTGCCGACGCCACAAAGTGCTGCCACCAAGCACATCTACTACACCGTGTTTGTGCAAGCTAGTGCAAGTGCTTGTGCAGACAGCAAGCTTACAGTGCGAGTGTTTTTGGATTGTGATCATGGATGCGAAAATTAAAGCGATTGAGGCTATAAAGGAGCTGGGACAGGAGCTGGGAACTAGAATGGCAGCAATGGCCAACACGATTGAGGGCATTGTCGCTAGCCAGGATCCCCCGCCATTCAGGCGGTGAACGCTGGAGGGAGCACCCTAGCGGCCAGGGTCGACGCGCCGGCTGGACAACTCCACAGTGCTCAGTTTCGGGAAAACACCTCCGTGCTGCGCGCTGTCCAGTTCGTCCAGTTTGACGACCACCTACAGTTAAGAGCTGCTGCTCCTGTAGATGGAAGTCTGCCGGCAGTCAAGTTTTCCGCCGATTCGGACGCCGCCTCGACTCTGCAGAGTCTAGGTGGGGGTGCTGCCCCCATCGTTATCGAGGTGCCGCTCCCATCGGAGGACTTGGAAGCCTTGCTCGACGGGCCTACCACGTCGGCACGTGCTGCGGCGATCCGCCAACGGATCAAATCGGAGGAGGAGTCCCTTCACTTCGATTGCACGTCGAAGGATCCAGCGGTGGCTGCCAAGCTGCAGGAGCTCAAGCGGCGGTGAGTTGTAGTTTTTCTATTGATCCTAATTTGTGTTTGCTTAAATTAATGCAATTCCAAGATTGTTTTATTGAATCTCCGATCTAAAGTGCATATTTCCAACTGCTGATTCCTGCGCGCAGCCATGGATCAGACCTTAAACGTGTCTATAAGTCCGCAAAAGCGCAAGCACGGCTCGGGAAGCTGCCGTGCAACGGGAATTGGATGATGGAGAGTGCACAAGCGATCCGGACGACGATGGACACGTCTTCGGCGGTTCCTAAAAGGCATATTTTAAGTTGTTATTTACTTTAGTTTAGTTTTGTAGTGGATAAGTGAAAAGGTAAGTGTGATCGCAAAACTTTTTGTAGTGTAATAACTTATTCTTCGTATAGTTTTAGGTAACTAGCGTTAAGAACAGTCTTTTTCTGGCGCCACCTGATTTCTGTGGAAATTTTCGGGTATTTTTGTGCCGCACATTAGCAAGTTTCTCCACCGTTCGATATGTCGGTATTAAAGCATCGGGCATAATTTTTTTTTTTCGGTCACTCTAATCTTGCGTTAAAGGCGCCATTCTTAACTTAACTGTAAAGAACCGTTGCTTTTTTCATCGTGGTTAGCGTTGGCTAAGTTGCATAAGTTCTGTGAATGCCGAAATATAATAAAAAAGCAACAAACAAGGTAAGATAATTCTGGATAATTAAATATTTATGTCATATTTTCTTTAATTTATCATTAATTAATTTATGAAAATTAATTTTCAGATGCCCTATCAAAATTGGCGCAATAGACCATATTGGTTGCCGCAGGGGCCTCCATATTCAGAGGCCCCCATGGGCTCTCGGACCGTGGTGGCCATCGCACCAGCAGCAACAGGGGTGGGCCCTGCATCTTTCAGAACCTTTAAAAATATCGAATAACCTTTCGGGCGTCTGCTTGCTCTTTATATCTAAGTAGACAATTTGAAAAAAATCCATATCGTAAGAGCCCAATGCAAATGTGGCTGCTTTATAAATTATTTTTGAAGCGGGCAGCTGAAAAAAAAAATTCAAAAATATATAGTTAAATGTTTGTATTTTTATTTGAGTCCAATTAATGTCCCGTCAGTTGACTAAGGACAACGCCAAGGAATAAATAAACGAGAAAATAAATTTACGTCTTTATTCAATTGATCTCAGCTTAAGACTAATTTCTTGTGACAAAAATTTTACTTGTGGTGCCCTTTGCTTACATTAATTTGGGAGCGAGCTCTCCCGCTTGGGATATTGATTGTACATAATAATTTGAGAGTAAGAGAGAGCGGGACTTAGTCATTTCAAGATTTGTTTATGTTATTGAGGAGCAGCATAGCCTGCTCCGGATGTGGATTGTTTACAATGGTTTTGCGAAGGATTGCCTACACTGCATATTCTTATTTTTTTGTACATAACTGAATATGTGAATATGTCACTATATATATTTAAAATGAAAATGGAGCATGTCTCTAAGTCCGGCGTGCAATTTAGTTAGTTGCTCTGCCCGGCTAAGTCTAGTCCATGATGAAATAACACATAAGGTGGTCCCGTCGCGAGCCGAAGTTTTACGAAGTATCCACTTATTTTAGTGCACGTTTGCCTGCCGCCTCACTCACACTCAATACGACATTCAGTTTACTTTCCTTTCACTCGCACTTTCCTGGATCGACAACGAGGACAAGGGCGCTGCCCATCGCCTCAGACGCCTTCATCTCAGCCACCGAGCGTGACATTTCACCGTGCTCACCAACGTCATAACCAAATCGAGGGAGCTATTTACTTCCAGACCTTTATTTATGCAAATATTTTATATTGCCCAATTCCCCTATTATTGAATTTGCCTCTACCAATTTATTTACTACAACTTTATCTCTTCTAAACTCCTGGACTCTTATTTTGTGTAAATTATTGTTCTTGGCGGGATCTATATACATATTTGAAATGTTTGAAGAAACGGTAAGATAGAGTGAGATGCCAATAGTTGAGAACAGGCCGTTTTAATAAATTTATTATTCTGTTCGTCACCCCGCTCTGGAAATACCAAAAATCTGCCCTCGCGCCACCTGGTATTTTGTTCGTTCATCTGCGTACCGGCCTTTAAAACTACGCTGTCTAAAAGTGTTTCCCGACTATTGACCTCTCGCTCTCTCTCACTGCTTAGAAACGCTGCTCGAGTTTCTGCGAACTAAGCTTAAAAAGGTAAACTATAACAATGGCCGAAATTCGCAGTCATTGTGACCGTAGTCGCATTACGAAAAAAATCAGAACCTAAAAATCATATATCCAGCAGCAGCGGGTTACAAGCGGGGCGGGAACAGTTGGGACAGAGAGACCCCGGGGAGGGGGTTTATTTTTATGGTATGGATATTGGTTTGGTTTGGACCGATATAATGTGTGTGGGTTATTTTGTTGCACCCTTCTGTTGCTATTGTTCTTCAGAGAAGAATGTTTGCTTTTCTTACTTTATTTTTGGCCATATTAGCTTGTTTATGATCTAAGCGAAATCAATTAAAGTGCACTAGATCAGCATTTCTGTCACAAAAAGATACAATTACACTTCTTTGTTACTATATTACTTCGAAACAAGTTATTGCCAAATCACGCTTAAATTATTTCGTTGTGTTTGCTTATTTTCAGGATCTAGCGAATATATATGCAGTTTTTTTCAGTTGATGGAACACAGTTTCAAATACTTTATATACGCATGGCCAAGACATTTACGGCTATTGGACTTATTGATGGGCATCGTCTGCGACAACGGCGGCTCGAACATTAGTATATTTAATATGAAGTGTGAGGCGCCAGTCCTATACGACCGACAACATCAGGAAAAAACTCTTGCCCTACACCGGAACAAATTTTTCATTTTAAACCTTTTATACCAGGAAACATATACTAAGGAGAATAGGACAACAAAACTTCTAAAGTTGTTATTCCAAAACTAACAAATTAGCCCTCAATCGTGTAGACTAGCAATTGGGGCTGAGATAATAAAAATTGGAAATGTCATGGATCGGTTCTACAAAACGAACGATGATCTTTTTAAGCCAGCAAACGCCTCAACCGAAAAGATAGAAACGATAGGTATGAGATGGGCCAACATTTTTAGGAGTGATAGCTTGCTTAGAGAGAGAAAAAGAGTAATTTTCAGAATTACGCATCTGACTCGTACGGCCTGTAATTACAATCTTTTCTATCTTTTCAGCTTCACCTCAGTCCTATGAGAATGCAAAGATCTTTGCCATTCTAAAAATATTCGCCCACATCGCGCCTACCATTTCTATAGTTTTGGTGTGGCATTTGCTGGCTTAAAAGGTTCATTGAACCATGACTTTTTCCCATTTTTATAATCTTAGCCTTAATTTGTTTTCTACATGGTAGTGTATGAAAAGAGTTTTTTCCAGATCAGCCTTATAGCGGTCGTATAGGACCGTTGTCGCAGATGATGCACATTAATAAACCTAATAGATCGAGTCTTTTAAGAGTATCCATAAAGTATCACAAAATATTTTGGTTGTCTTTAGATGTTCATGAATCGGTCACGCGGATATAAGATATTTGGAACTGTGAAACATGGAACCATGAAATGAACGGATTGGTAAGTATTTTAAATTGTGAATAATTAAATTTGCTAACTTACTTGTATTTACAGGTCACGAACACTTCGTCCAGCCGGAGCAAGAATATCCAACCACAGCAGCAGCAAGGTGCTTAACCGCAAGCTGCCTGGCCAACCGGTAGCCCATACGGAGGAGGGTGGGCAACACCCGGGTGGCCATCCGGTGCACCTTTTGCAGCAGGTTGGCCAACAGGAGCGGGCCAAGGAGGGTGGCCACCCGGTGCACCCCAACATGCAGGGGCACCGGCACTGCTGCCGGCACTACCACCGGCAGTTGCACCGGTACTGCCACCGGCAGTTGGACCTGAACTTTGGAAAATTAGGATTAAGTAAAACAAAGACTACGGTCACACTACAATTTTGGAAAATTGAATGAATTGAATACAATGAATGTGCGGCATCCAAAAAATAACATTCAGGTGATTGTGCGAATTAGGTAAGTATTGGTAGAGGGTGACCGTTTATGGTTTATTTTTATACCCTTGCAGAGGGTATTATAATTTTGCCATGATATTTGCAACGCAAATAGAAAGATTGACCCGCCGCCAATTACAGCGGCGGGGTGATAAGGCTCGGAAGCTGCCGTGCAACGGGAATTGGAGGATGGAGAGTGCACAAGCGATCCGGACGACGATGGACACGTCCTCGGCGGTTCCTAAAAGGCATATTTTAAGTTGATATTTATTTTAGTTTAGTTTTGTAGTGGATAAGTGAAAAGATAAGTGTGATCGCAAAACTTTTTGTAGTGTAATAACTTATTCTGCGTATAGTTTCAGGTAACCAGCGTTAAGGACAGTCTTTTTGTGGTTCTAGCTTAGTACGCAGATGCTCGAACAGCGATTTTAAGCAGTGAGAGAGAGCGAGAGGTGGTCGGAAAACACTTTTCAAAAGCCCTGTTTTAAAGGCCGGTACGCAGATGAACGAACAAAATACCAGAAAAATACCAGGTGGCGCGAGGGCAGATTTTTGGTATTTCCAGAGCGGGGTGACGAGCAGAATAACAAATTTATTAAAACGGCCTGTTCTCAACTATTGGCATCTCACTCTATCTCTCTTTGCCGCGCTTTAATTGAAGTTTTCACGAGTTAACGGCATTTCGCACGCATTGTATTTACATTTATATCCCAAAAAACAGTTGTTAATTTGTTTTGTTAATTTCTTAAATTGTTTGGTTCAAAAATATGGAAATCGCTAAATTAACCAAGATGCGAAAAAGCAGAACTTTACATTCAATCTTTAGATGACCGTTCAATTTGTACGTTTCTTTGTTGAACGGTCAAATTGAACGGTCATCTAAAGATTGAATGTAAATTTGCTTTTCAACTGAAAACGATGGAAAGAAAAGAAGTGCGATTAAAATCCATTAAGATAGTCGAAATAAATTGTTATGAATTAATTTATTTTACAGATATCGGCATTTTTAATTTAATTGGTTGTATTATATATAAAGTTGATAAATTTTTAAAACTTTTTAAAATTTATTTTGTTTATATTAGTTTATTAATTTAAATGACAAATAATAATAAAATAATAATAAAAAATAATTCAAATAGGTGTTTCCATTTTTTATAACTAGACTAATGTTAATTAAAAAATGAAATAAAAAATACAATTAAAATAGGAAAACGATTGGTGAGTAGATTTTAAGTAATCACACAATCCACAAAATGGTGGATCGACCATTTTAATCGTTAACATCTGGTTTTTTGAAAATCGACGCCATCTTTCTCTCTTCTGCGTTCGTTGTGGTTCGGTTCTTTCTTAAAAACTCGTGAAATGTCTTCCCAATACCTAAATCCCGAATTGGCGGTGGTCTTAGGGATCCTAATGGCCGAGGAGATGCCACCCGGTCTGCGTTCCCGCATCCGGAACTGCGTCAAGTCCGGATCGTGGGACGCAGACACGATCTGCGATGCTGGAGTGCACGGCGTCGGCGACAAGCTTAAGAACGTAGTTAAGCTGAGCACGGCTGCGCCACCAGCCAATCGTCGCCTCTGGTCCCCTCCTCGGCACCGGTCGCGTTCGCCACCAGCCAGTCGTCGCCATTGGTCTCCTCGTCGCCACCGGTCTCCACCTCAGCCACCACTTCACTCGTCCTTGGGGGCGGCGGACACCATGTCGATGAGTGACAGTGTGGTGGAGGCGGGTCGGAACCCACAAAAGGTGCTCAACAACAGGCAACGGAAGAGGGCGAGAAAGCTAGAGGAGGAGATGGCGCATTTCCGGTCTCTCTCTGGGCCACTGCCGGATTGGTCGTCGGAGAGCGAGAGCGACGAAGGAGATGTGGCTGTCTTCGAGGGACCAGCTCCGCAGGTGCCGCATGCGCAGAGGCTGCAGGATCTCGCCGATCGTTTTTATGCTCCCACAGCGACGAGGGAAGACAGGCTCGAAGTCCACTTAGTACTCCGGCAAATGATGCCTATGTTAAAATTCGGCCCAAAAGACAGGAAAAGAGCGTGCCACACTTGCCGATTGCAGGTGGATAATATGACCAACCACAAAAAAGTGTGCAAAAAGGACAAACTGTTGTTCACATGCTTCTGCGGCTACATGGCCACAAATCCGCAGAGCATCAACCAGCATGCTGGAAGGTGTAAGCGGCAACGACGTCCAAAGCTTAGGAAGCAATACAGAACGGCAGCGGATGCTGCATATGTAAGGGCGCCGTTCGACTCCAACATAGCTGCGACGGGGCTAATGTAAGGGAGAGGAGGATAGCGCCTCTGTCCTCCACATGGACAGGACAGAGGAGCTGGGCGGCAGCCTACTGCCGGCGCCACAAAGTGCTGCCACCAAGCACATCTACTACACCGTGTTTGTGCAAGCTAGTGCAAGTGCTTGTGCAGACAGCAAGCTTACAGTGCGAGTGTTTTTGGATTGTGATCATGGATGCGAAAATTAAAGCGATTGAGGCTATAAAGGAGCTGGGACAGGAGCTGGGAACTAGAATGGCAGCAATGGCCAACACGATTGCGGGCATTGTCGCTAGCCAGGATCCCCCCGCCATTCAGGCGGTGAACGCTGGAGGGGAGCACCCTAGCGGCCAGGGTCGACGCGCCGGCTGGACAACTCCACAGTGCTCAGTTTCGGGGAAAACACCTCCGTGCTGCGCGCTGTCCAGTTCGTCCAGTTTGACGACCACCTACAGTTGAGAGCTGCTGCTCCTGTAGATGGAAGTCTGCCGGCAGTCAAGTTGGCTGCCGATTCGGACGCCGCCTCGACTCTGCAGAGTCTAGGTGGGGGTGCTGCCTCCATCGTTATCGAGGTGCCGCTCCCATCGGAGGACTTGGAAGCCTTGCTCGACGGGCCTACCACGTCGGCACGTGCTGCGGCGATCCGCCAACGGATCAAATCGGAGGAGGAGTCCCTTCACTTCGATTGCACGTCGAAGGATCCAGCGGTGGCTGCCAAGCTGCAGGAGCTCAAGCGGCGGTGAGTTGTAGTTTTTCTATTGATCCTAATTTGTGTTTGCTTAAATTAATGCAATTCCAAGATTGTTTTATTGAATCACCGATCTAAACTGCATATTTCCAACTGCTAATTCCTGCGCGTAGCCATGGATCAGACCTTGAGCGCAAGACTGGGAGGCGCTAAGGGAGCTGCAAGGCAAAGACAACGTCGGAATGAAACCAAAAGGAATATCATCGAGCGGATGACATTTAATTGACCTTCATTAATATTATTTAAGAAGGGAAAATACGGCTTTAATAAATAAACCTGTTTAATTTATGTATATGTATTAATGTAATTTAAAAAATGTAGGATTCTTAATATTTTCTCTCCCTCTCTATCTTCGCTTTTAGAAAGACAAGCGCTAAAAAGGAGATAGTAATAGCAATAACATCCTCCAAAGAGAGCTGCTCTCTCAAATCTTCTGAAACGCAAAGAAAAATGCAAAAGTTACTTGTAGAAATTTCAAGGCCACTCTCACAGAATATTACAATCTGGTGATTCAATCAATTAATTCAATCCCACTCGTTTCTTTTACAAATTAAGTTTATTCGTTTTTGCAATTCTTCGAAATCCGGCTAATATTCCTAATTTTGTATGTCCTTTATAGGGGGAATCAATCACATTTTCAATTCTTTGCGCAAGTGTAACGTATTCTTTTAGCTAAATGTTAAAAACATGTTTTTGAGAGTATTCTCGCATTGATTATAGGTACCTGAAAAAATTAATTATTAAAAATTAATTATGAAAAATTTATTAATTAAACAAAACGAAAAAAAATTCTAAAAACATCAAACACAAAACATATAACGAAAATACAACAACAAACTAGAACGGCAACTACAATACAACAGACACAACGAAAAAACAGCGTCCCTCCAAGATTGAGCTGCTGAAAAATAAATTAGGTTAGGTTGCATTTTGCCACATTTGCATCGGCAGGTTTCACAGCACAGCACAAGTTATTTATATATGTATTTATCTGTATAAATAAAGTGTATACCATTATGAACAATATTCATTGGAGTCGTATTTGATTTACCCGTGTATTACTTTATTTAACGTTTTTAAATTCCGTGTGTTGCACAGCACTGCAGACAAACTGCAAACACGTAAACACTTGCTCGCTCTTTTCGTTATATTTAGATAATCCCGTTAGAAATTCCAAACAAACGGTATTGTGTTGTTAAGTTTGGACAATCCGCGGATCGAAAAAGGGGTTTTCGCTGAAATAACTTTAGAACAACTGTGCACTGTGCGCCGATAGCCTCCGGCCGAAGGCAACCCTTTTTTTTTAACGGATTCGAATCCCGCACACCGACTCCTGGAGTTCAATAGGGGATGCCGAAGGATGTTGGCTGCATCCCTCTGTCCCACCCTTTAACCTGTTTTTTTTTAGACCTCCATCTTACAATTAAGCAAATCGGTCATTTTTTATCCACCAGCCGGCGGAGGCATTAATTTTGCTGGGGCCAAATTTAATCCGTTAAAGGCCGCAGTGGCCAACGTCGTGTCGCTTCCTTTCGGACGAGGGTTGGATACAGCCGATATAGCCTCGCCCCTATACGGCTTCAATCCCCATCCGTCTTGGACGCCACCTCCTCCTCCTTTGCCCCTTCCGGCTCCTCCTCCTCTGCCACCTTCTCTGCCGCCGCCTTCTTCAGCTATCGCCATTGCTCTGCGGTCAAGGCGTTTGAGGCGCCTTTTACGCCCACTGGGCTGGGGATTGGGCCAGCTCCTGGGTTGGGGCTTGGGCCAACGCTGCTGCCCCGGTATTAACTATAACTGAAAGGCTAGCTCCCATGTTAGAAATTGATATGCTGGAAATTGAAAAACAATAGAAATAAGAAAAGATATATATTTAAAGATACAAAACAACTTACCTCCTGAAATAATACTAACAAAAAGCACGCGGTCAAGAAGTGTCATCTTTTTAAAAATTTTTAAATTTTTAATTAAAATAAATACTGAAAAGGGTAAACGGTCGGTGATTTGGCAAGGGCCAATCAAAACATAAATTAAATGAATAAGGCAAACCAGTTTAATTAGGCATTAATATTATAATTTTATTTTATCGCATATATAATGTATAAAAATTTTTAATGCAAAATTTTTTGCATTGTTTTTTTTTTATATTATATTGTCAACCCTTAATAAACACAAATACTTTAAATTAAGGTAAAAATTAAAAAAATAATACCGAATCTAATTTTGTTTCTCATGTTTTAATAAATAAACGTTTAAACAAAGTTCAAGAAAAAACAAGTGTTTCAAAACTTTTTATAGTTTGATAAACAGCGCCATCTATTGCCAACGTTTAAACAACGCGATCTGTGTAAGATAATTTTATAAATGCGACTAAAAAGTTGTGTACAAGTAAAATATAAATATGTAGTATTCGGAACGTATAATTTACAATAAAAAAAATATTAACTGAAAATTATAAAACTAAAAAGCGGAAACTAAAAAAGAGCTACAAAAGATGAAAAAAAGGAAAGAAAAAGAAAATGAGACCTACACCTCGTGGAACTTGGCTTCAAAGCAGGCCAATACGCCGACTATCCTGGCGTAAAACTCCAGCCCGTTATCTTCTAGCCAGGGCACCGTGATATGATGAGAAGTGATGATAGCACGTATTGCATCCTCGGGAAAATCATTTTTTGCGAATGCTGGCGAAAAGATTGTGACTTGTTGACAAGCAATGAAGAATCTCGATGTTACTTGATGCACTGATAAAATTTCACGCAAAATGTAGGAACTATAAAGTTTACCTGTTATAAAAGTAACACCCTGATGTCTTCGTAAAATGTTTACGCAATGCTTATTATCCCAAAGTAGAGGAATATTATGTATACATATATAATATATAGTTATTTTATGTTAAAATATATTCACTTAAATTTATATGAAAATTTAGGGCACGGAATGATTTTGGTTTAAGATTGCAATGGGGTCGTTCGTTTGTAACTAATTTTGAACATTTGTGCATGTATATATTTCCAAACCCAGTGTTTTTATACCCTTGCAGAGGGTATTATAATTTTGCCATGATATTTGCAACGCAGTGAAGGAGGCATCTCAGACCCCATAAAGTATATATATTCTTGATCAGCATCACCAGCCGAGTCGATCTAGCCATGTCCGTCTGTCTGTCTGTCCGTCTGTCTGTCCGTCTGTCTGTCTGTCCGTCTGTCTGTCCGTCTGTCTGTCTGTCCGTCTGTCTGTCGGTTTCTACGCGAACTAGTCTCTCAGTTTTTGAGCTATCGGGCTGAAATTTTCAGCATAGTCTTATTTCTTTAGCACGCAGTATATATGTCGGAACAGCCGAAATCGGACCACTATATCCTATAACTGCCATAGGAATGATGGCGAAATTAATGAACAAAAATTTTTAATTTCTCTGTTTTTCAACGAATTTCTATAAATTTCGAGATATAGTCGTTTTTTATAGTTCTAGAATTACGGTTTTAATTTCATTAAGATCGGACAACTATATCATATAGCTGCCATAGAAGGGATCGGTCGATTTATATGAAAATGTAAAATTCTACATTTAAAATGTAAAATTTACAAAATTTACATAATTTGAAATTTTTTTTACATTACCAAAATGGATCGATTTTCAATGATCCAATTGCTGACTGCAAGGGTATATAAACTTCGGTTTACCGAAGTTTGCTTTCTTTCTCGTTAAAATTAAAATTAGGACAGGAATAGTTCAGGAATATTATTTCTTTAAGAAATCTCAAAAGCTCCGGGACAGGTGGTCAGGTTAATTTATGGAATTCATATTTAAGATCCTCAGTATCTTGAATCATAGAAGCCTGCAGATATAAAAGATCTGCATCCGTTTGGATTTTCGGAGTCGGCTTTATGTACTTCCTCTTGCAAATGGAATAATGCACATTTATGATTTTTGCCTCATTTGCCAGGAAGCCACAAAAACAGGAATAAAGATAATCTTCCGCCTTGCAGATTTCTTTATGCTGAGCCTTATTTTTGACTACCGCATGGCACACCGCGCATGCGTTATGTCGTTCTGCCCCAAACGCTAGTTTGTCATGCAGCATTTTTAAACTTTTAAAAATGTTAAAAATTAGATTGTCCTTTTTGCACGTTTCTTTGTGCAGGGCCATATTGTTGACCTGCAAGCGGCAAGTCGAGCAGGCTCTGCTCCTTTTTTTTGCCCGAATTTTAGGATTGGCATCAGTTGCCGGAGTTCGGCATGGACGTGTAGCCTGTCTTCCCTCGTCGCTGTGGGAGAATCGAATCGATTGGCAAGATCCTGCAGCCTCTTTGCATGCCTTCCCTTCACCACCTGTTGTGGGTTCCGCACCTCCTCCACCACACTTTCACTCATCGACATAGTGTCCGCCGCCCCCAAGGACGAGTGAAATGGTGGCTGAGGTGGCGACGACGGTGGCTAAGCTGCTGCCGATGATGCAGGAGACCGGTGGCGACGAGGAGAGACGGTGGTGACTCAGCCGGCGACCGGTGATGAGGAGGGGACCGGTGGCGACGCTTGGCAGGAGATGGCGAAGCCGTGCTCAGCTTCACGACATGTTTCAACTTGTCGCCGACGCCGTGCACCCCAGCATCGCAAATGGTGTCTGCGTCCCACGATCCGGACTTTACGCAATTCCGGATGCGGGAACGCAGACCGGGTGGCATCTCCTCAGCCATCAAGATGCCTAAGGCCACCGCCAATTCAGGATTTAGAGACATTTCACAAGTTTTTAACCAGACACAGAACCAGAACCGAACCGAACGCAGAAGAGAGAAAGATGGCGTCGATTTTCAAAAAACGAGATGTCCACTCGCTTTAAATGGTCGATCCACCATTTTGTTGGCAAAAATAGGCATAAATGGCGATCCACCATTTTGTTGGCAAAAATAGGCATAAATACGATATTTATATATATTTTTATATATATAGATCAGCGTTGGGCACGAGATCTAACGGTTTGAGTAGCAGGTAGGCCAGACCAAAAAAAACAACAACAACCACCACCGTCGCGGAGCGCCGCAGCCACGCGCCTTAAAGAATGTGCGAGCAAAGAGAATACACTGACAAAATATTTCGCCTCAAGTTGGGAGTTTTCGATTTCTTCAGCCATTTTTACGTGTTGTTATGTCCGCCTTACAGAAACGACTGCAAAAGAAATCCAAACTTTTTTTTCTATGTGCAGAAGTCAACGCCAGCTGCGCAATTCCCTTTAAAGTTGTTTTTGTTTTGGGTACGATGTGCGAGACCCAGCCAATGTATTTTTTTGTTGCAAAACTCGGGACCGCGGCGATGAGCTTGCTACCTGCGCACAAGCTCTGTAGCATTGTTTTTGGTTTTCTTCACGGATCGCTGAACGCCAGCCGCGACCCGTCTGCGACGATTTGCTGGCGCCTCCCGAAAAATATAACGGTTTGAGCAGGGTGAGCAAATTGAGCCAGGGCGTGCCCAACGCTGATATAGATAATGCTTCCTTTCTTACTTTAATTGTTTTTATACCCTTGCAGAGGGTATTATAATTTTGCCATGATATTTGCAACGCAGTGAAGGAGGCATCTCAGACCCCATAAAGTATATATATTCTTGATCAGCATCACCAGCCGAGTCGATCTAGCCATGTCCGTCTGTCTGTCTGTCCGTCTGTCTGTCTGTCCGTCTGTCTGTCCGTCTGTCTGTCCGTCTGTCTGTCTGTCTGTCGGTTTCTACGCGAACTAGTCTCTCAGTTTTTGAGCTATCGGGCTGAAATTTTCAGCATATTCTTATTTCTTTAGCACGCAGTATATATTTTGGAACGGCCGAAATCGGACCACTATATCCTATAGCTGCCATAGGAATGATGGCGAAATTAATGTACAAAAATTTTTAATTTCTCTGTTTTTCAACGAAGTTCTATAAATTTCGAGATATAGTCGTTTTTTATAGTACTAGAATTACGGTTTTAATTTCATTAAGATCGGACAACTATATCATATAGCTGCCATAGAAGGGATCGGTCAATTTATATGAAAATGTAAAATTCTACATGAAAAATGTAAAATTTACATAATTTGACATTTTTTTTTACATTACCAAATTGGATCGATTTTCAATGATCCAATTGCTGACTGCAAGGGTATATAAACTTCGGTTTACCGAAGTTAGCTTTCTTTCTTGTTTTATATATTTTATCTTTAATTACTTAAATTCTACTTGACCAATCGTTTTCTAATTTTAATTGTATTTTTTATTTCATTTTTTAATTATTATTTTTATTATTATTTGTCATTTAAATTAATAAACTAATATAAACAAAAAAAATTTTAAATAATTATACAATTAAATTAAAAATGCCGATATCTGTAAAAAAAATTAATTCATAACAATTTATTTCGACACATCTTTTCTTTCTCGATTTCAATCGCACTTCTGCAGACGCTGTACATAGACTTCAAGGACCTGGGCTGGCACGACTGGATCATCGCGACTGGATCATCGAGGGGGGCGTTCTACTGCAGCGGCGAGTGCAACTTCCTACTCAATGACCACATGAACGCGACGAATTACGCGATCGTCCAGACCACAGTCACCACAACATGGCCGGGAGCCGGGAGTTTTACTTTGCGGCTATTTGCGGTTGCTGAAAATTATGCCAAGCCTTCAGCAAAAAGCAATATATATTGTAAGACCGTTTTGTCTAATGAGACATCAATATACTTTTTAGATACAATTTAATGAATTACAGACAGTATATTCTATCGAACTCATTTTTTGTCTGGTATTTTTTTTCGATAAGCCGATAAGTTTTTCAATTAATGAGCAATTAATGTATTAATCTCTCATTGAAAGTGCCGTATAGTCGTCTTGCTCGCACTTAGGCAAAACCCTATGGTTGCTGTCAAGCCTCTAATTAATGCACCAATTAATGAAGTTTTTAATACAGTGTCATAATGCTATAAGCAGTGAGAGAGAGCGAGAGGTCAATAGTCGGGAAACACTTTTCGACAGCGCTGTTTTAAAGGCCGGTACGCAGATGAACGAACGAAATACCAGAAAAATACCAAGTGGCGCGAGGGCAGATTTTTGGTATTTCCAGAGCGGGGTGACGAACAGAATAACAAATTTATTAAAACGGCCTGTTCTCAATTATTGGCATCTCACTCTTTTACCGTTTCTTCACACATTTCAAATATGTATATAGATCCCGCCAAGAACAATAATTTACACAAAATAAGAGTTCAGGAGTTTAGAAGAGATAAAGTTGTAGTAAATAAATTGGGTAGAGGCAAATTCAATAATAGGGAATTGGGCAATATAAAATATTTCCATAAATAAAGGTTGCAAAAATAAAGCTATAAAGCAGCCACATTTGCATTGGGCTCTTAAGATATGGATTTTTTCAAATTGTCTACTTAGATATAAAGAGCAAGCAGACGCCCGAAAGGTTATTCGATATTTTTAAAGGTTCTGAAAGATGCAGAGCCCACCCTGTTGCTGCTGCTGCGATGGCCACCACGGTCCGAGAGCCCATGGGGCGCCTCTGAATATCGAGGCCCCTGCGGCAACCAATATGGGCCCCAGGGCCTATTGCGCCAGTTCGGATAAGGCATCTGAAAAGAAGAGAAAATATGAGATAAATATTTCATTATCCAGGATGGATGGGGCTTCAATCTCACCTTGTTTCCTTTTATTATTTTTGGCATTCACAAAACTTTTGCCAAAGGCAACGCTAACCACACAGACACACGCTGAAAACAAACGGTTCTTTACAGTTAAAAATGGCGCCTTAAACGCAAAATTAGTGTGACAGAAAAAGAATTACGCCGGATGCGATAATACCGACATATCGAACGGTGGAGAAACTTCCTAATGTGCAGCAAAAATACCCGAAAATTTCCACAGAAATCAGGTGGCGCCAGAAAAGACTGTTCTTAACGCTAGTTACCTGAAACTATACGAAGAATAAGTTATTACACTACAAAAGTTTTGCGATCACACTCACCTTTTCACTTATCCACTACAAAACTAAACTAAAGTAAATAACAACTTAAAATATGCCTTTTAGGGACCGCCGAGGACGTGTCCATCGTCGTCCGGATCGCTTGTGCACTCTCCATCCTCCAATTCCCGTTGCACGGCAGCCGCTTCCGAGCCTTATCACCCCGCCGCTGTAATTGGCGGCGGGTCAATCTTTCTATTGCTCTTTCACCGGCCACCTGGGCCGGTGCCAGCGCCGGTTGCACTGCCGGTGCAACTGCCGGTGCAACTGCCGGTGGCAGTACCGGTGCAACTGCTGGCGCCACTGCCGTACCCACTGCCGGTGGCAGTGCCGTGCCCCCGCATGTGGGGGTGGACCGGATGGCCACCCGGGTGTTGACCACCCTCCTCCGTGTGGGCTACCGGTTGGCCACCACGGTCCGAGGGCCCATGGGGGCGCCTCTGAATATGCAGGCCACTGCGGCAACCCATATGGCCCCCAGGAGTTGGCCATTGCGATGCCAAGCTCCTTAATTGCTTCAATTGCCTTAATTTTGGGATCCATGATATGATACACAAATTCACAATCTCAACGCGATGCTTGCACAAACTGTCAGCTTGGACTAACACTGAAGCACTGCAAGCTTGCACAAACACGTCGGGCGGTCTAGGGGTGGTCTAGATCGAAATTCGATCACAAAATGCAGATATCGAAAATGCACATGCACATAAAAAACACGAAATGCAGATATCGAAAAGGCACATGCACATAAAAAACATATTAATATGTAAATACTTTCAATAAGTAAAATGAGACAATAAGATATTATTTAAATTCAATATAATAACAGATGAAAATACAAAAACACATTAATTTTATTAATAATGTTAAGCAAAATTTATTTTAAATAATTACATAAAGTAATTAATATTTATTTACTACCTTCGGTGCGAACGATCTGGCCGATTTTGCTCAAAAAGTTACGCAGGAATATTTTGGTGTTCAAAACAGAAAACATATCTACGATATTAGAATTCCTAAAAAATCGATCTATACAATTTAATCTAGAATCAGATTCGTACGGTTGTACTCGATGGCCGAGTCAAAGTATGATGGCCACCACGGTTGGCCGTGTTGTGCTTGTGTTGTTTGTTCGCTATGGATGACAATACGCTAAAAGCTATTGAGGTTTTAGGCCAAATTAGCAAGGATTCGATGACAGTGGCTAATAACCACATGGCAGTGGCCAACAACCACATGGCAGTGGCCAACAAGTCCATCGCCCCGCCATTCAGGCGCCGCCGCCGCCGCCGAGCGACCAGCGAGGGGACCAGCGCCTAGCCAGGGCCCAGAGGCCAGCTCGACGCGCCGGCTGGAGAGCTCCTCAGTGCTCAGTTTCGGGAGAACAACTCCGTGCTGAGTGCTGTGGAGTTCGTCCGGTTTGACGACCTGCAGTTGAGAGCTCATGCTCCTGCAGGTCTGCCGGCAGTCAAGCTGGACTCGGCTTTAGGGGCGGGTGCTGTCGCCCTCGAGGACACCTTGCAGGCACCTGTAGTGCTGGAAGCACCGGCTCCGGTAGTGGAGGGTGCTGTCGTCCTCGAGGACATCTTGCAGGCACCTGTAGTGCTGGAAGCACCGGCTCCGATAGTGGAGGCGTTGCTTGCGGAGTTGAACGGCCCAACATGTTCAAGACGAGCGGCCGAGATCCGGACCGAGGTGGAGGAGGAGCAGCACAACGACCTACAGTGCTCTTCAAGGGACCCGGCGGTGCTCGAGGAGCTGGAGCACCTGGAGAAAACCTTTTTTACTCCCGACGCCAGGCAGCAGGAGAGCATCTTTGAAAGCATTCGACATATGTATTCAAAGATTGAGTTCCCACCTCTCCGGAACCGGAAGCAGTGTCGGCAGTGCCGCGTGGTCAAAAAGAAAAACGGGCATACTTGCGAGTTGAAAAACTTAAAGTATGCGTGCCTCTGCGGCTTCATGGCGGCTACCTTAACCACCATTAAGAAGCATATGCAGATCCACAAGCCGCACACTCAAAGCCCAAAGCCCTGCCGAACGTCAGTCTGCAGGATCCAAACCTAACGGGAATAAACTGCACGAAGGATCTGTGTAAGTATTAGATAAACTTAAATTTTACTTTAATTTTTACATTAAAATCTTTATCTTTTACAGGACTTGTGCGGCGTGGAGGCAGAGGAGTGTGGAGAGAGGGAGAAGAGAAAGAATCGTGAGATTCTAGGTCCTTTTCAGGGCCACCAAAAATTACAAAGAGAATAAATTTTTTCAATTTTAATATTTCAGCATACATCTGTATATTTATATATTATATAATTTATTAAAATTTTTAAATTCTTTAATTTCAGATATGAGCAGCAGCCCTCGGTGGTGGCCATCCCAGCAACAGCAACAGGGTGGCAGCCATGGTGGCCACTGCCCCAAGGTGTGTACCAACCGCAAGGCGTGTACCAACCGGTACCAACCGGAGGAGGGTGGGCACCTTTGCAGCAGGTTGGCCAACAGGAGCGGGCCAAGGAGGGTGGCCACCGGTGCACCCCAACATGCAGGGGCACCGGCACTGCTGCCGGCACTACCACCGGCAGTTGCACCGGTACTGCCACCGGCAGTTGGACCTGAACTTTGGAAAATTAGGATTAAGTAAAACAAAGACTACGGTCACACTACAATTTTGGAAAATTGAATGAATTCAATACAATGAATGTGCGGCATCCAAAAATAACATTCAGGTGATTGTGCGAATTAGGTAAGTATTGTTAGAGGGTGACCGTTTATGGTTTATTTTATACCCTTGCAGAGGGTATTATAATTTGCCATGATATTTGCAACGCAAATAGAAAGATTGACCCGCCGCCAAATACAGCGGCGGGGTGATAAGGCTCGGAAGCTGCCGTGCAACGGGAATTGGATGATGGAGAGTGCACAAGCGATCCGGACGACGATGGACACGTCTTCGGCGGTTCCTAAAAGGCATATTTTAAGTTGTTATTTACTTTAGTTTAGTTTTGTAGTGGATAAGTGAAAAGGTAAGTGTGATCGCAAACTTTTGTAGTGTAATAACTTATTCTTCGTATAGTTTTAGGTAACTAGCGTTAAGAACAGTCTTTTCTGGCGCCACCTGATTTCTGTGGAAATTTTCGGGTATTTTTGTGCCGCACATTAGCAAGTTTCTCCACCGTTCGATATGTCGGTATTAACGCATCCGACATAATTTTTTTGGTCACACTAATCTTGCGTTAAAGGCGCCATTCTTAACTGTAAAGAACCGTTTCTTTTCATCGTGGTTAGCGTTGCCTTTGGCAAAGTTGT
Organism: Drosophila triauraria; assembly: GCA_014170255.2. NCBI lineage: Eukaryota > Metazoa > Arthropoda > Insecta > Diptera > Drosophilidae > Drosophila > Drosophila triauraria. Next base: position 18,547,141 of record CM024335.1, on the reverse strand, counting down.
GTGAATGCCGAAAAATAATAAAAAGGAACAAACAAGTAATGAAATATTTATGTCATATTTTCTTTAATTTTCAGATGCCTTATCAAAACTGGCGCAATAGGCCCTGGGGGCCATATTGGTTGCCGCAGGGGCTCCATATTCGGAGGCGCCCCATGGGCCGTGGTGGCCATCCCAGCAACAGCAACGGGCTCTTGCAACGGGCTCTTGCACCGGTGCAACCCGTAGTGCAAGCTGCACTGCAACCGGCGCCGCAACCAGCGTTGCAACGGGCTGCACCGGCCCGGATGGCCGGTCAAGGGCCATCGAACGATTGACCCGCCGCCAAATACAGCGGCGGGAGTGGCAGCTCGTAGGCATATTAAACTCTCCTCGTCGCCACCGGTCGCCACCTCCTGCCAAGCGTCGCCACCGGTCACCACCTCCTGCCAAGCGTCGCCACCGGTCGCCACCTCCTGCCAGTCGTCGCCACCGGTCGCCGGCTTCACCACCTCCTGCCAGTCGTCGCCGGCTTCGCCACCAGCCAAGCGTCGCCACCGGTCCCCTCGTCGTCACCAGTCGCCACCAGTTCTGCCACCGTCGTCGCCACCTCAGCCACCATTTCACTCGTCCCTGGGGGTGGCGGACACTATTTCCATGAGTAAAAGTGTGGTGGAGGAGCTGCGGAACCCACACCAGGTGGTGGAGGGAAAGCGGAACCCACAACGGAGGAGGGCGAAAGGTAGAGGAGGAGATGGCGTATTTCCGGTCTCGCTCTGGGCCATTGCCAGATTGGTCGACGGAGAGCGAGTGCGACGAAGGAGATGTGGCGATCTACGAGGTCCAGCTCCGCAGGTGCCGCATGCGAAGAGGCTGCAGGATCTCGCCGATCGGTTCGATTCTCCCACAGCGACGAGTGCATGTCGAACTCCGGCAAATGATGCCTATGCTGAAATTCGGGCCAAAAGAAAGGAGGAGAGCCTGCCAGATATGCCGCTTACAGGTCAACAATATGACCCTGCACAAAGAAATGTGCAAAAAGGATAACCTAATATTTACATGCATTTGCGGCTACCTAGCGTCAAACACGCACAGCATTAATCGGCATGCTGGGAAAGACTACGTCCCAAGCTACGAAAACGGTTTAGAACGGCAGCGGATGCTGCCTACCTTAAGGCGCTTCCGATTCGCTGTCATAATCCCCCACTTTTAAAGCCCCAATGCCGGCTATGCTCCTCCTCGATCCTCCTCCATCCTCGATGGTCTGCTATATATCTCCTATTTTCTTTTCAGATGTACTATCGTAACTGGCCTCGACGGGAGCGGCGTTGGACGCCATATTAGGCGCTCTTGGCCTTCGCGGTCCGCGGACGGGGACTACCTTCTGCTGGGCACCACCGAGGGCTGCTGCTCATATCTGAAATTAAAGAATTTAAAAATTTTTAATAAATTATATAATATATAAATATACAGATGTATGCTGAAATATTAAAATTGAAAAAATTAATTCTCTTTTGTAATTTTGGTGGCCCTGAAAGGACCTAGAATCTCACGATTCTTTCTCTTCTCCTCCTCTCTCCACACTCCTCTGCCTCCACGCCGCACAAGTCCTGTAAAGATAAAGATTTTAATGTAAAAATTAAAGTAAAATTTAAGTTTATCTAATACTTACACAGATCCTTCGTGCAGTTTATTCCCGTTAGGTTTGGATCCTGCAGACTGACGTTCGGCAGGGCTTTGGGCTTTGGAGTGTGCGGCTTGTGGATCTGCATATGCTTCTTAATGGTGGTTAAGGTAGCCGCCATGAAGCCGCAGAGGCACGCATACTTTAAGTTTTCAACTCGCAAGTATGCCCGTTTTCTTTTTGACCACGCGGCACTGCCGACACTGCTTCCGGTTCCGGAGAGGTGAACTCAATCTTTGAATACATATGTCGAATGCTTTCAAAGATGCTCTCCTGCTGCCTGGCGTCGGGAGTAAAAGGTTTTCTCCAGGTGCTCCAGCTCCTCGAGCACCGCCGGGTCCCTTGAAGAGCACTGTAGGTCGTTGTGCTGCTCCTCCTCCACCTCGGTCCGGATCTCGGCCGCTCGTCTTGAACATGTTGGGCCGTTCAACTCCGCAAGCAACGCCTCCACTATCGGAGCCGGTGCTTCCAGCACTACAGGTGCCTGCAAGATGTCCTCGAGGACCACAGCACCCTCCACTACCGGAGCCGGTGCTTCCAGCACTACAGGTGCCTGCAAGGTGTCCTCGAGGGCGACAGCACCCGCCCTAAAGCCGAGTCCAGCTTGACTGCCGGCAGACCTGCAGGAGCATGAGCTCTCAACTGCAGGTCGTCAAACCGGACGAACTCCACAGCACTCAGCACGGAGTTGTTCTCCCCGAAACTGAGCACTGAGGAGCTCTCCAGCCGGCGCGTCGAGCTGGCCTCTGGGCCCTGGCGGGCGCTGGTCCCTCGCTGGTCGCTCGGCGGCGGCGGCGGCGCCTGAATGGCGGGGCGATGGACTTTTGGCCACTGCCATGTGGTTGTTGGCCACTGCCATGTGGTTATTAGCCACTGTCATCGAATCCTTGCTAATTTGGCCTAAAACCTCAATAGCTTTTAGCGTATTGTCATCCATAGCGAACAAACAACACAAGCACAACACGGCCAACCGTGGTGGCCATCATACTTTGACTCGGCCATCGAGTACAACCGTACGAATCTGATTCTAGATTAAATTGTATAGATCGATTTTTTAGGAATTCTAATATCGTAGATATGTTTTCTGTTTTGAACACCAAAATATTCCTGCGTAACTTTTTGAGCAAAATCGGCCAGATCGTTCGCACCGAAGGTAGTAAATAAATATTAATTACTTTATGTAATTATTTAAAATAAATTTTGCTTAACATTATTAATAAAATTAATGTGTTTTTGTATTTTCATCTGTTATTATATTGAATTTAAATAATATCTTATTGTCTCATTTTACTTATTGAAAGTATTTACATATTAATATGTTTTTATGTGCATGTGCCTTTTCGATATCTGCATTTCGTGTTTTTATGTGCATGTGCATTTTCGATATCTGCATTTTGTGATCGAATTTCGATCTAGACCACCCTAGACCGCCCGACGTGTTTGTGCAAGCTTGCAGTGCTTCAGTGTTAGTCCAAGCTGACAGTTTGTGCAAGCATCGCGTTGAGATTGTGAATTTGTGTATCATATCATGGATCCCAAAATTAAGGCAATTGAAGCAATTAAGGAGCTTGGCATCGCAATGGCCAACTCCTGGGGCCATATGGGTTGCCGCAGTGGCCTGCATATTCAGAGGCGCCCTAGGCCTCGGACCGTGGTGGCCAACCGGTAGCCCACACGGAGGAGGGTGGTCAACACCCGGGTGGCCATCCGGTCCACCCCCACATGCGGGGCACGGCACTGCCACCGGCAGTGGGTACGGCAGTGGCGCCAGCAGTTGCACCGGTACTGCCACCGGCAGTTGCACCGGCAGTTGCACCGGCAGTGCAACTGGCGCTGGCACCGGCCCAGGTGGCCGGTGAAAGAGCAATAGAAGATTGACCCGCCGCCAATTACAGCGGCGGGGTGATAAGGAAGCGGCTGCCGTGCAACGGAATTGGAGGATGGAGAGTGCACAAGCGATCCGGACGACGATGGACACGTCCTCGGCGGTCCCTAAAAGGCATATTTTAAGTTGTTATTTACTTTAGTTTAGTTTTGTAGTGGATAAGTGAAAGGTGAGTGTGATCGCAAAACTTTTTGTAGTGTAATAACTTATTCTTCGTATAGTTTCAGGTAACTAGCGTTAAGAACAGTCTTTTCTGGCGCCACCTGATTTCTGTGGAAATTTTCGGGTATTTTTCTGCTGCACATTAGGAAGTTTCTCCACCGTTCGATATGTCGGTATTATCGCATCCGGCGTAATTTTTTTCTGTCACACTAATTTTGCGTTTAAGGCGCCATTTTTAACTGTAAAGAACCGTTTGTTTTCAGCGTGTGTCTGTGTGGTTAGCGTTGCCTTTGGCAAAAGTTTTGTGAATGCCAAAAATAATAAAAAGGAAACAAGGTGAGATTGAAGCCCCATCCATCCTGGATAATGAAATATTTATCTCATATTTTCTCTTTTCAGATGCCTTATCCGAACTGGCGCAATAGGCCCTGGGGCCCATATTGGTTGCCGCAGGGGCCTCGATATTCAGAGGCGCCCCATGGGCTCTCGGACCGTGGTGGCCATCGCAGCAGCAGCAACAGGGGTGGGCTCTGCATCTTTCAGAACCTTTAAAAATATCGAATAACCTTTCGGGCGTCTGCTTGCTCTTTATATCTAAGTAGACAATTTGAAAAATCCATATCTTAAGAGCCAATGCAAATGTGGCTGCTTTATAGCTTATTTTGCAACCTTTATTTATGGAAATATTTTATATTGCCCAATTCCTATTATTGAATTTGCCTCTACCCAATTTATTTACTACAACTTTATCTCTTCTAAACTCCTGAACTCTTATTTTGTGTAAATTATTGTTCTTGGCGGGATCTATATACATATTTGAAATGTGTGAAGAAACGGTAAAAGAGTGAGATGCCAATAATTGAGAACAGGCCGTTTTAATAAATTTGTTATTCTGTTCGTCACCCCGCTCTGGAAATACCAAACTGCTCGCGCCACTTGGTATTTTTCTGGTATTTCGTTCGTTCATCTGCGTACCGGCCTTTAAAACAGCGCTGTCGAAAAGTGTTTCCCGACTATTGACCTCTCTCTCTCTCACTGCTTATAGCATTATGACACTGTATTAAAACTTCATTAATTGGTGCATTAATTAGAGGCTTGACAGCAACCATAGGGTTTTGCCTAAGTGCGAGCAAGACGACTATAGCACTAATGAGAGATTAATACATTAATTGCTCATTAATTGAAAAACTTATCGGCTTATCGAAAAAAAATACCAGACAAAAATGAGTTCGATAGAATATACTGTCTGTAATTCATTAAATTGTATCTAAAAAGTATATTGATGTCTCATTAGACAAAACGGTCTTACAATATATATTGCTTTTGCTGAAGGCGGCATAATTTTCACAACCGCAAATAGCCGGGCAAAACTCCCGCCCCGGCCATGTTGTGGTGACTGTGGTCTGGACGATCGCGTAATTCGTCGCGTTCATGGTCATTGAGGAAGTTGCACTCGCCGCTGCGGTAGAACGCCCCTCGATGATCCAGTCGCGAGATCCAGTCGTGCCAGGTCCTGAAGTCTATGTACAGCGTCTGCAGAAGTGCGATTGAAATCGAGAAAGAAAAGATGTGTCGAAATAAATTGTTATGAATTAATTTTACAGATATCGGCATTTTAATTTAATTGTATAATTATTTAAAATTTTTTGTTTATATTAGTTTATTAATTTAAATGACAAATAATAAAAACAATTAAAAATGAAATAAAAATACAATTAAAATTAGAAAACGATTGGTCAAGTAGAATTTAAGTAATTAAAGATAAATATAAACAAGAGCTAACTTCGGTAAACCGAAGTTTATTTTGCAGTCAGCAATTGATCATTGAAAATCGATCCAATTTGGTAAAAATGTCAAATTATGTAAATTTTACATTTTCATGTAGAAACATTTTCATATAAATTGACCGATCCCTTCTATGGCAGCTATATGATATAGTTGTCCGATCTTAATCAGTATATAAAAACGACTATATGGCCGTGTTGTGCTTGTGTTGTTTGTTCGCTATGGATGACAATACGCTAAAAGCTATTGAGGTTTTAGCCAAATTACAAGGACGAGACAGTGGCTAATAACCACATGGCAGTGGCCAACAACCACATGGCAGTGGCCAACAAGTCCATCGCCCCGCCATTCAGGCGCCGCCGCCGCCGCCGAGCGACCAGCGAGGGACCAGCGCCGCCAGGGCCCAGAGGCCAGCTCGACGCGCCGGCTGTGAGCCTCATGCTCGTTTCGGGGAGAACAACTCCGTGCTGAGTGCTGTGGAGTTCGTCCGTTTGACGACCTGCAGTTGAGAGCTCATGCTCCTGCAGGTCTGCCGGCAGTCAAGCTGGACTCGGCTTTAGGGCGGTGCTGTCGCCCTCGAGGACACCTTGCAGGCACCTGTAGTGCTGGAAGCACCGGCTCCGGTAGTGGAGGGTGCTGTCGTCCTCGAGGACATCTTGCAGGCACCTGTAGTGCTAGCACCGCCCGATAGTGGAGGCGTTGCTTGCGGAGTTGAACGGCCCAACATGTTCAAGACGAGCGGCCGAGATCCGGACCGAGGTGGAGGAGGAGCAGCACAACGACCTACAGTGCTCTTCAAGGGACCCGGCGGTGCTCGAGGAGCTGAGCACCTGAGAACCTTACTCCCGACGCCAGGCAGCAGGAGAGCATCTTTGAAAGCATTCGACATATGTATTCAAAGATTGAGTTCCCACCTCTCGGAACCGGAAGCAGTGTCGGCAGTGCCGCGTGGTCAAAAAGAAAACGGGCATACTTGCGAGTTGAAAACTTAAAGTATGCGTGCCTCTGCGGCTTCATGGCGGCTACCTTAACCACCATTAAGAAGCATATGCAGATCCACAAGCCGCACACCAAAGCCCAAAGCCCTGCCGAACGTCAGTCTGCAGGATCCAAACCTAACGGGAATAAACTGCACGAAGGATCTGTGTAAGTATTAGATAAACTTAAATTTTACTTTAATTTTTACATTAAAATCTTTATCTTTTACAGGACTTGTGCGGCGTGGAGGCAGAGGAGTGTGGAGAGAGGAGAGGAGAAGAGAAAGAATCGTGAGATTCTAGGTCCTTTCAGGGCCACCAAAATTACAAAAGAATAAATTTTTTCAATTTTAATATTTCAGCATACATCTGTATATTTATATATTATATAATTTATTAAAAATTTTTTAAATTCTTTAATTTCAGATATGAGCAGCAGCCCTCGGTGGTGCCCAGCAGAAGGTAGTCCCCGTCCGCGGACCGCGGAAGGCCAAAGAGGCGCCTAATATGGCGTCCAACGCCGCTCCCGTCGAGGCCAGTTACGATAGTACATCTGAAAAGAAAATAGGAGATATATAGCAGACCATCGAGGATGGAGGAGGATCGAGGAGGAGCATAGCCGGCATTGGGGCTTTAAAGTGGGGATTATGACAGCGAATCGGAAGCGCTTAAGGTGGCAGCATCCGCTGCCGTTCTAAACCGTTTTCGTAGCTTGGGACGTAGTCTTTCCCAGCATGCCGATTAATGCTGTGCGTGTTTGACGCTAGGTAGCCGCAAATGCATGTAAATATTAGGTTATCCTTTTGCACATTTCTTTGTGCAGGGTCATATTGTTGACCTGTAAGCGGCATATCTGGCAGGCTCTCCTTTCTTTGGCCCGAATTTCAGCATAGGCATCATTTGCCGGAGTTCGACATGCACTCGTCGCTGTGGGAGAATCGAACCGATCGGCGAGATCCTGCAGCCTCTTCGCATGCGGCACCTGCGGAGCTGGACCCTCGTAGATCGCCACATCTCCTTCGTCGCACTCGCTCTCCGTCGACCAATCTGGCAATGGCCCAGAGCGAGACCGGAAATACGCCATCTCCTCCTCTACCTTTCTCGCCCTCCTCCGTTGTGGGTTCCGCTTTCCCTCCACCACCTGGTGTGGGTTCCGCAGCTCCTCCACCACACTTTTACTCATGGAAATAGTGTCCGCCACCCCCAGGGACGAGTGAAATGGTGGCTGAGGTGGCGACGACGGTGGCAGAACTGGTGGCGACTGGTGACGACGAGGGGACCGGTGGCGACGACTGGCAGGAGGTGGCGACCGGTGGCGACGCTTGGCAGGAGGTGGTGACCGGTGGCGACGCTTGGCAGGAGGTGGCGACCGGTGGCGACGAGGAGAGTTTAATATGCCTACGAGCTGCCACTCCCCGCCGCTGTATTTGGCGGCGGGTCAATCGTTCGATGGCCCTTTGACCGGCCATCCGGGCCGGTGCAGCCCGTTGCAACGCTGGTTGCGGCGCCGGTTGCAGTGCAGCTTGCACTACGGGTTGCACCGGTGCAAGAGCCCGTTGCAAGAGCCCGTTGCTGTTGCTGGGATGGCCACCACGGCCCATGGGGCGCCTCCGAATATGGAGCCCTGCGGCAACCAATATGGCCCCAGGGCCTATTGCGCCAGTTTTGATAAGGCATCTGAAAATTAAAGAAAATATGACATAAATATTTCATTACTTGTTTGTTCCTTTTCATTATTTTCGGCATTCACACAACTTTTGCCAAAGGCAACGCTTACCACGATGAAAAGAAACGGTTCTTTACAGTTAAGAATGGCGCCTTTAACGCAAGATTAGTGTGACCAAAAAAATTATGTCGGATGCGTTAATACCGACATATCGAACGGTGGAGAAACTTGCTAATGTGCGGCACAAAAATACCCGAAAATTTCCACAGAAATCAGGTGGCGCCAGAAAAGACTGTTCTTAACGCTAGTTACCTAAAACTATACGAAGAATAAGTTATTACACTACAAAAAGTTTTGCGATCACACTTACCTTTTCACTTATCCACTACAAAACTAAACTAAAGTAAATAACAACTTAAAATATGCCTTTTAGGAACCGCCGAAGACGTGTCCATCGTCGTCCGGATCGCTTGTGCACTCTCCATCATCCAATTCCCGTTGCACGGCAGCTTCGAGTTTATCACCCCGCCGCTGTATTTGGCGGCGGGTCAATCTTTCTATTTGCGTTGCAAATATCATGGCAAAATTATAATACCCTCTGCAAGGGTATAAAATAAACCATAAACGGTCACCCTCTAACAATACTTACCTAATTCGCACAATCACCTGAATGTTATTTTTGGATGCCGCACATTCATTGTATTGAATTCATTCAATTTTCCAAAATTGTAGTGTGACCGTAGTCTTTGTTTTACTTAATCCTAATTTTCCAAAGTTCAGGTCCAACTGCCGGTGGCAGTACCGGTGCAACTGCCGGTGGTAGTGCCGGCAGCAGTGCCGGTGCCCTGCATGTTGGGTGCACCGGGTGGCCACCCTCCTTGGCCCGCTCCCTGTTGGCCAACCTGCTGCAAAGGTGCCCACCCTCCTCCGGTTGGTACCGGTTGGTACACGCCTTGCGGTTGGTACACACCTTGGGGCAGTGGCCACCATGGCTGCCACCCCTGTTGCTGTTGCTGGGATGGCCACCACCGAGGGCTGCTGCTCATATCTGAAATTAAAGAATTTAAAAAATTTTTAATAAATTATATAATATATAAATATACAGATTTATGCTGAAATATTTAAATTGAAAAAATTTATTCTCTTTTTTATTTTTTGGTGGCCCTGAAAAGGACCTAGAATCTCACGATTCTATCTCTCCCTCTCCTCTTCTCCCTCCACACTCCACGCCGCACAAGTCCTGTAAAAGATAAAGATTTTAATGTAAAAAATAAAAGTAAAATTTAAGTTTATCTAATACTTACACAGATCCTTCGTGCAGTTTATTCCCGTTAGGGTTGGATCCTCCAGACTGACGTTCGGCAGGGCGGGAGGCTTTGGAGTATGCGGCTTGTGGACTTGCATGTGCTTCTTAATGGTGCTTAAAGTAGCCGCCATGAAGCCGCACAGGCACGCATACTTTAAGTTTTTCAACTCGCAAGTATGCCCTTTTTTTTGACCACGCGGCACTGCCGACACTGCTTCCGGTTGCGGAGAGGTGGGAACTCAATCTTTGAATAGATATGTCTAATGCTTTCAAAGATGCTCTCCTGCTGCCTGGCGTCGGGAGTAAAAAAGGTTTTCTTCAGGTGCTCCAGCTCCTCGAGCACCGCCGGGTCCCTTGAAGAGCACTGTAGGTCGTTGTGCTGCTCCACCTCGAGTAGGCTCTCGATCTCGGCCGCTCGTCTTGAAGTTGATGCGCCGTTCAACTCCGCAAGCATCGCGTCAACTTTCGGAGCCGGTGGTGCCTGCAGTACCGGAGCCGGTGGTGCCTGGAGTATCGGAGCCGGTGGTGCCTGCAGTACCGGAGCCGGTGGTGCCTGCAGTACCGGAGCCGGTGGTGCCTGGAGTATCGGAGCCGGTGGTGCCTGGAGTATCGGTGCCTCCAAAATCTCCTCGAGGGAGAGGGAGGCAGCACCCGCCCCGGCGAGTCCAGAGTCCAGGCTGACTGCCGGCAGACCTGCAGGAGCATTAGCTCTCAACTGCTGGTCGGGTATCCTGAAGATACCCCACACGGAGGAGGGTGGTCAACACCCGGGTGGCCATCCGGTCCACCCCCACATTCAGGGGCACCGGCAATGCTGCCGGCACTGCCACCGGCAGTGGGTACGGCAGTGGCACCGTCAGTTGCAACGGCAGTGGCGCCAGCAGTTGCACCGGTACTGCCACCGGCTCAGGTGGCCGGTGAAAGAGCTATGGAACGATTGACCCAGCGGCGGGGAGATAAAGCTCGTAAGCGAGCTGCCATCCAGCGCGTGGTGGAGGAGCTGCGGAACCCACACCAGGTGGTGGAGGGAACTATAAAAAGTTTTAAAACACTTGTTTTTTCTTGAACTTTGTTTAAACGTTTATTTATTAAAACATGAGAAACAAAATTAGATTCGATATTATTTTTTTAATTTTTAACCTTAATTTAAAGTATTTGTGTTTATTAAGGGTTGACAATATAATAAAAAAAAAAAAAACAATGCAAAAAATTTTGCCCAATGCGATAAAATAAAATTATAAAATTAATGCCTAATTAAACTGGTTTACATTATTCATTTAATTTATGTTTTAAATGGCCCTTGCCAAATCACCGACCGTTTACCCTTTTCAGTAATTATTTTAAAAAAGTAAAAAAAAAACTCAAAATGTTTATAAAGGTGACACTTCTTGACCGCGTGTTTTTTGTTAGTATTATTTCAGGAGTTAAGTTGTTTTTTTTCTTTAAATATATATCTTTTCTTATTTCTATTGTTTTTCAATTCCCAGCATATCAATTTCTAACATGGGAGCTAGCCTTTTAGTTATTGTTAATACCGGGGAGGCAGCGTTGGTCCAAGCCCCAGCCCAGGAGCTGGCCCAATCCCTAGCCCAGTGGGCGTAAAAGGCGCATCAAACGCCTTGACCGCAGAGCAATGGCGATAGCTGAAGAAGGCGGCGGCAGAAAAGGTGGCAGAGGAGGAGGAGGCGGGAGGGGCAGAGGAGGAGGAGCCGGGAGGGGCAGAGGAGGAGGTGGCGTCCAAGACGGATGGGGATTGAAGCCGTATAGGGGCGAGGCTATATCGGCTGTATCCATACCTCCTCCGAAAGGAAGTGACACGACGTTGACCACTGCGGCCTTTAACGGATTAAATTTGGCCCCGGCAAGATTAATGCCTCCGCCGGCTGGTGGATAAAAAATGACCGATTTGCTTAATTGTAATAAATTAAGATAGAGGTCTAAAAAAAAACAGGTTAAAGGGTGGGACAGAGGGATGCAGCCAACATCCATCGGCATCCCCTATTGAACTCCAGAAGTCGGTGTGCGGGATTCGAATCCGATAAAAAAAAGGGTTTCCTTCGGCCGGAGGCTATCGGCGCACAGTGCACAGTTGTTCTAAAGTTATTCCAGCGAAAACCCCTTTTTCGATCCGCGGATTGTCCAAACTTAACAACACAATACCGTTTGTTTGGAATTTCTAACGGGATTATCTAAATAGAACGAAAAGAGCGAGCAAGTGTTTACGTATTTGCAGTTTGTGGGCAGTGCTGTGCAACACACCGAATTTAAAAACGTTAAATAAAATAAAACACAGGTAAATCAAATACGACTCCAATGAATATTGTTCATAATGGTATACACTTTATTTATACAGATAAATACATATATAAATAACTTGTGCTGTGCTGTGAAACCTGCCGATGCAAATGTGGCAAAATGCAACCTAACCTAATTTATTTTCCAGCAGCTCAATCTAGGATGGACGCTGTTTTTTCGTTGTGTCTGTTGTATTGTAGTTGCCGTTCTAGTTTGTTGTTGTATTTTCGTTATATGTTTTGTGTTTGATGTTTTTAGAATTTTTTTTCGTTTTATTGTTTAATTAATAAATTTTTCATAATTAATACATATACATAAATTAAACAGGTTTATTTATTAAAGCCGTATTTTCCCTTCTTAAATAATATTAATGAAGGTCAATTAAATGTCATCCGCTCGATGATATTCCTTTTGGTTTCATTCCGACGTTGTCTTTGCCTTGCAGCTCCCTTAGCGCCTCCCAGTCTTGTGTATATACTGTGTGTTGCTCTGAAGCTTTTTCTTCGTCGGCGGCTCTTGATGGTCAATCAAGGAGTCCGGGCCGTGCTTGCGCTTTTGCGGACTTATAGACACGCTCAAGGTCTGATCCATGGCTGCGCGCAGGAATCAGCAGTTGGAAATATGCACTTTAGATCGGGGACTCAATAAAACAGTCTTGGAATTGCATTAATTTAAGCAAACACACATTAGGATCAATAGAAAAACTACAACTCACAGCCGCTTGAGCTCCTGCAGTTTGGCAGCCACCGCTGGATCCTTCGACGTGCAATCGAAGTGAAGGGACTCCTCCTCCGATTTGATCCGTTGGCGAATCGCAGCAGCACGTGCCGACGTGGTCGGCCCGTCGAGCAAGGCTTCCAAGTCTGCCGATGGGGGCGGCACCTCGATTACAAGAGGGGCAGCACCCGCACCTAGACTCAGCAGAGTCGAGGCGGCGTCAGAATCGGCAGACAACTTGACTGCCGGCAGACTTCCATCTACAGAAGCAGGAGCTCTCAACTGTAGATGGTCGTCAATCTGGACGAACTGGACAGCGCTCAGCATGGAGGCGTTGTCTCCAAAACTGAGCGCCGTCGAGTTGTCCAGCCTGCGCGTCGAGTTGGCCGCTGGTCGCCGCTCCCGACCCTAGCCGCTAGGGTGCTCCCCTCCAGCGTTCACCGCCTGAATGACGGGGGATCCTGGCTAGCGAAAATGCCCGCAATCGTGTTGGCGCTCTCCTCCTCTCCCTTACATTAGCCCCGTCGCAGCTACGTTGGAGTCGAACGGCGCCCTTAGGTAAGCAGCATCCGCTGCCGTTCTGAATGGCTTCCTAAGCTTTGGACGTCGTTGTCTCTTGCACTTTCCAGCATGCCGGTTGATGCTCTGCGGATTTGTCGCTAGGTAGCCGCAGAAGCATGTGAACAACAGTTTTTCCTTCTTGCACACTTTTTTGTGCATGGTCATATTATCGACCTGCAATCGGCAAGTGTGGCACGCTCTTTTCCTGTCTTTTGGGCCGAATTTTAACATAGGCATCATTTGCCGGAGTACTAAGTGGACTTCGAGCCTGTCTTCCCTCGTCGCTGTGGGAGCATAAAAACGATCGGCGAGATCCTGCAGCCTCTGCGCATGCGGCACCTGCGGAGCTGGTCCCTCGAAGACAGCCACATCTCCTTCGTCGCTCTCGCTCTCCGACGACCAATCCGGCAGTGGCCCAGAGAGAGACCGGAAATGCGCCATCTCCTCCTCTAGCTTTCTCGCCCTCTTCCGTTGCCTGTTGTTGAGCACCTTTTGTGGGTTCCGACCCGCCTCCACCACACTGTCACTCATCGACATGGTGTCCGCCGCCCCCAAGGACGAGTGAAGTGGTGGCTGAGGTGGAGACCGGTGGCGACGAGGAGCTGCTGCCGGTGGAGCTGCTGCCGGTGGAGCTGGTGACCGGTGGCGACGAGGGGACCACTGCCGACGAGGTGCTGCCGGTGACCGCTGGCGACGAGGGGACCACTGCCGACGACTGGCTGGTGGCGAACGCGACCGGTGCCGAGGAGGGGACCACTGCCGACGACTGGCTGGTGGCGAACGCGACCGGTGCCGAGGAGGACCGGTGGCGACGACTGGCCGGTGGCGAACGCGACCGGTGCCGAGGAGGTGACCGGTGGCGACGACTGGCCGGTGGCGAACGCGACCGGTGGCGACGATTGGCTGGTGGCGCAGCCGTGCTCAGCTTAACTACGTTCTTAAGCTTGTCGCCGACGCCGTGCAGTCCAGCATCGCAGATCGTGTCTGCGTCCCACGATCCGGACTTGACGCAGTTCCGGATGCGGGAACGCAGACCGGGTGGCATCTCCTCGGCCATTAAGATTCCTAAGGCCACCGCCAATTCAGGATTTAAACTCATTTTTAACACAGGACCGCAGAACCGAACGCACAAGGAACGCACAAAAGAGAAAGATGGCGTAGATTTTCAAAAAACCAGATGTTCACGCTTAAAATGGTTGATCCACCATTTTGTGGATTGGATTGTGATTGCTTAAAATCTACTTCACCAATCGTTTTCATATTTTAATTGTATTTTTTATTTCATTTTTTAATTAACATTAGTCTAGTTATAAAAAATGGAAACACCTATTTGAATTATTTTTTATTATTATTTTATTATTATTTGTCATTTAAATTAATAAACTAATATAAACAAAATAAATTTTAAAAAGTTTTAAAAATTTATCAACTTTATATATAATACAACCAATTAAATTAAAAATGCCGATATCTGTAAAATAAATTAATTCATAACAATTTATTTCGACTATCTTAATGGATTTTAATCGCACTTCTTTTCTTTCCATCGTTTTCAGTTGAAAAGCAACTTTACATTCAATCTTTAGATGACCGTTCAAAAAAGAAACGTACAAATTGAACGGTCAAATTGAACGGTCATCTAAAGATTGAATGTAAAGTTCTGCTTTTTCGCATCTTGGTTAATTTAGCGATTTCCATATTTTTGAACCAAACAAATTAAGAAATTAACAAAACAAATTAACACAACAAATTAACAACTGTTTTTCGGGATATAAATGTAAATACAATGCGTGCGAAATGCCGTTAACTCGTGAAAACTTCAATTAAAGCGCGGCAAAGAGAGATAGAGTGAGATGCCAATAGTTGAGAACAGGCCGTTTTAATAAATTTGTTATTCTGCTCGTCACCCCGCTCTGGAAATACCAAAAATCTGCCCTCGCGCCACCTGGTATTTTACTGGTATTTTTTCGTTCATCTGCGTACCGGCCTTTAAAACAGGGCTTTTGAAAAGTGTTTTCCGACCACCTCTCGCTCTCTCTCACTGCTTAAAACGCTGTTCGAGCATCTGCGTACTAAGCTAGAACCACAAAAGACTGTCCTTAACGCTGGTTACCTGAAACTATACGCAGAATAAGTTATTACACTACAAAAGTTTTGCGATCACACTTATCTTTTCACTTATCCACTACAAAACTAAACTAAAGTAAATATCAACTTAAAATATGCCTTTTAGGAATCGCCGAGGACGTGTCCATCGTCGTCCGGATCGCTTGTGCACTCCCCATCCTCCAATTCCCGTTGCACGGCAGCCCGCTTCCGAGCCTTATCACCCCGCCGCTGTAATTGGCGGCGGGTCAATCTTTCTATTGCTCTTTCACCGGGCACCTGGGCCGGCGCCAGCGGCAGTGCCAAAGTTCAGGTCCAACTGCCGGTGGCAGTACCGGTGCAACTGCCGGTGGTAGTGCCGGCAGCAGTGCCGGTGCCCCTGCATGTTGGGGTGCACCGGGTGGCCACCCTCCTTGGCCCGCTCCTGTTGGCCAACCTGCTGCAAAGGGTGCACCGGATGGCCCTCCTCCGTATGGGCTACCGGTTGGCCAGGCAGCTTGCGGTTAAGCACCTTGCTGCTGCTGTGGTTGGATCTTCTTGCTCCGGCTGGACGAAGTGTTCGTGACCTGTAAATACAAGTAAGTTAGCAAATTTAATTATTCACAATTTAAAATACTTACCAATCCGTTCATTTCATGGTTCCATGTTTCACAGTTCCAAATATCTTATATCCGCGTGACCGATTCATGAACATCTAAAGACAACCAAAATATTTTGTGATACTTTATGGATACTCTTAAAAGACTCGATCTATTAGATTTATTAATGTGCATCATCTGCGACAACGGTCCTATACGACCGCTATAAGACTGATCTGGAAAAACTCTTTTCATACACTACCATGTAGAAAACAAATTAAGGCTAAGATTATAAAAATGGGAAAAGTCATGGTTCAATGAACCTTTTAAGCCAGCAAATGCCACACCAAAACTATAGAAATGGTAGGCGCGATGTGGGCCAACATTTTTAGAATGGCAAAGATCTTTGCATTCTTATAGGAGTGAGGTGAAGCTGAAAAGATAGAAAAGATAGTAATTACAGGCCATACGAGTCAGATGCGTAATTCTAAAAATTAATCTTTTTCTCTCTCTAAGCAAGCTATCACTCCTATGAGAATGCAAAAATCTTTGTGCGTCTTTCCGTTTGCCGTTTTAAAAATGTTGGCCCATCTCATACCTATCGTTTCTGTCTTTTCAGTTGAGGCGTTTGCTGGCTTAAAAGGTTCATCGTTCGTTTTGTAGAACCGATCCATGACTTTTCCCATTTTTATTATCTCAGCCTCAATTGCTAGTCTACACGATTGATGGCTAATTTGCTGGTTTTGGAATAACAACTTTAGAAGTTGTGTTGTCCTATTCTCCTTAGTATATGTTTCCTGGTATAAAAGGTTTAAAATTAAAAATTTGTTCCGGTGTAGGGCAAGAGTTTTTTCCTGATGTTGTCGGTCGTATAGGACTGGCACCTCACACTTCATATTAAATATACTAATGTTCGAGCCGACGTTGTCGCAGACGATGCCCATCAATAAGTCCAATAGATCGAGTCGTTTAATAGTATCCAAGATATATAACAAAATATCAAGGTTTTGTTTAGCCGTTAATGTCTTGGCCATGCGTATATAAAGTATTTGAAACTGTGTTCCATCAACTGAAAAAACTGCATATATTTTCGCTAGATCCTGAAAATAGGCAAACACAACGAAATAATTTAAGCGTGATTTGGCAATAACTTGTTTCGAAGTAATATAGAAACAAAGAAGTGTAATTGTATCTTTTTGTGACAGAAATGCTGATCTAGTGCACTTTGATTGATTTCGCATTAATCATAAATATTTCGTAATGCGACTACGGTCACACTGACTGCGAATTTCGGCCATTGTTATAGTTTATAGCTACGTACTCACTAGCGCTAAAATTTAGCAACCAAATGAGTGCGAGCGAGAGGTGAATACACTTTTTCGGCGCCTCTTAGTAAGGTCGATACGCAGATGAGCTAAAAGATATACTAGAATATATTTAGTATATACTAGAATGAACATCGCGTTAGATCTTTTAAATCGGATGACCATTAGCCAGGGTGGCTCGGGAGGATGAAAATATTTGATAATACCCTTGCGAAATAGAGACAGGCAATAGGAAACAAAGCCGTATTGCACGTTTTTGCAGCGGGGAAAAATGATTTTATTTACAATACAATTAAAAAAGTTTGAATGTGGGATCTAGACCATATAACAATTACAAATAAAAAATAATTTAAATAAAATTAAGTCTTAAAAAATGTAATTTAACATAGAAAAAAAAATAGACAAAGGCCAAATTAAAAAATTATGGAATTGCTTATTACTTCTCCTCTGCTCGTCCCTGACCAGTGGTCGCCTACTGGGATTCTTTTCTTAGTTGGCTGCCACTCCAAAATGCTGGTGCTTCGAAGCATACAAGGACTACAAGAAGGAGAAGTGGCAACGGGAATGGAAATGGAAGTGGCAATGGGAATGCACTGGGCAAGCAGCCGCCATTGGGTTCCGTGGAGAGCTCATGGAGAGAGATCATGGTGGTCAGTCCCACCATGTCATCCGCGCGCGGCGACTTAAGCGCCAAGTTTGTGGCAGCAGCCGTCGTGGACGTGGATGTGCCCAACGATACGGCACGACTACAATGCGGAGAGATCTAGCAGCAGCCAACTGGACGAGGAGAAGGAGCAGCAGACGAACTAGGCCAGACACACAAAGATGTCTTTCGGTCAACACTCCCTAGCGGGATCTCCAGCTGTGGCAGCAGCTGTAGGGCCAAGAGCAGATCGCCAGGAGCAGCTCAGCGGCATTGGGAGCTAACCCCGCTTGAAAATCATAATCTAAGTAAATAAATAAATAATTTCTTCATTTTGCACGTATTTGTGGGTACGCGGCTTGGCGGCGTTTAATTGAATTGAATTGTATTGTTTGAATTGTAAACAAACACAGCTGACAGTATGGCCGTTTAGCCGTTTCGTATGGATTTTCGGTGAACGCCATAAAACCTGGTCACACTAGAATTATGAAACCCTTTCAGCTAGCTAAGGCCAAGCGCACACTAGCAGCTGAAAGCAGAACTTATTGCTGAGAGCTTTCAGCTCGAAAAAACAAACGCTCTGTTTGCTTGAAAGTGCGCACACTGAAAGTTCAGCTGAGCTAATCAGCTGCAAGTTAAGTTCAGCTCTGCTTGATCGATCAAACCAGTTTGATTTATCAGCAAGCTGACGAGCTGTTTTAATTGTGTTGCGAAATGGGAGGCAAAATGATAGACAGTGAAGTCTCTCAGTTTTGAAGCTGTCTGAATGAAACTTGGCAGATAGTCTTATTTCTGTTGCAGAAAGTATATAAGTCGGAACGGGCCAGATCTGTCCACTATATCATATAGCTGCCATAGGAATTATCGGGCCAAATGGTCAGATTTTCGTTGTTTTTAAAGATATCGGATTAAAAAATAGTAAATGGTCTTTTAGTTCAAATATAGACATACACCTAAAATTTTATCCAAATCTAACCACTATAACATACACATAGCTGCCATTGAAATGATCGGGCCAAATTAGTCGATTTTCAAAGTTAATTTAATTTTATTTGTAATCAGCGTCAGCTTCAGTTGAAGCTGTCGGTGTGCGCGCTTAAAAAATCTCAGCTCGCTGAGGAGCTTTGAAGTTATCAGCTCGCTTATAATCTCAGCAATAAGTTCCGCATTCAGCCGCTAGTGTGCGCTTGGCCTAAGGGTTTATCGCTAGTGAGTACTAGGCTGTAAGCTTAAGCTTAGTACGCAGATGCTCGAACAGTTCGCAACCCCAAACAGATTTAATCTTTTTCCAGTGTGACCGCTTCTTAAAACGCTCTTCGGTATTTTTGGGAGGTAAATGATGCGGTCATACCAATCTTAAATCAGCTGTGTTTGTTGACAAAATAATTTATTTGAAATATAAAGTTAGTCAACATGTTTAACGATAAAGCTACGATAATTGTCTCTTCCTTGGTAAAGTCCATTGTTCTGCTTTTTCGCATCTTGGTTAATTTAGCGATTTCCATATTTTTTAACCAAACAAATTAAGAAATTAACAAAACAAATTAACGCAACAAATTAACAACTGTTTTTCGGGATATAAATGTAAATACAATGCGTGCGAAATGCCGTTAACTCGCGAAAACTTCAATTAGAGCGCGGCACAGAGAGATAGAGTGAGATGCCAATAGTTGAGAACAGGCCGTTTTAATAAATTATTTATTCTGTTCGTCACCCCCCTCTGGAAATACCAAAAGTCGACGCTGCTGGAGAATGGAAACGATTGGCAAGATCCTGCAGCCTCTTTGCATGCGGCACCTCCGGAGCTGGACCCTCGAAGATCGCCACATCTCCTTCGTCGCTCTCGCTCTCCGTCGACCAATCTGGCAGTGGCCCAGAGCGAGACCGGAAATACGCCATCTCGTCCTCTGGCTTTCTCGCCCTCCTCCGTTGCGGGTTCCGCCTTCCCTCCACCACCTGTTGTGCGTTCCGCAGCTTCTCCACCACACTTTCACTCATGGACATATTGTCCGCCACCTCCAAGGACGACGGTGGCAGAACTGGTGGCGACTGGCGACGACGACTGGCAGGAGATGGCGACCGGTGACGACGACTGGCGGCAGTGCTCAGCTTCACGACATTTTTGAGTTTGTCGCCGACGCCGTGCACCCCACCATCGCAAATGGTGTCTGCGTCCCACGATCCGGACTTGACGCAATTCCGGATGCGGGAGCGCAGACTGGGTGGCAAGCCGCTAATCAGTTTGGTGAGTTCTTCCTTTGTCACCTGCAAAATATAGAATACGGAGAAGATGGATTCTATATTCAGTAGAGGGTTCACAAAAGTTCGAAACAATAGCAGTGAGAGAGAGCCATTAATATGAAACATTTTAATAAAATTATATTCTGAATACACAACTTTTTTTTTTTGGTTTGGCCGCGGTTACCGTTAAAACGATCGTCGATTCTCTGGACTTTTCAACGAACACCGGAGAATGACGAAAGACAAAAGAACAGTTTCAACGGTAAATCGGTATAACAGGGAGTAAATAGGAGAAGCCAATATTGGCTCTCTCTCACTGCTTTTTTAACTAAACTTTTATATAAATTTAACTTTTATATATACTAAACTAATAATATAATTATCACTGCACTTACATATCTCTGTCTTGAGCTTGTTGTCGCGACTTCAACACAAAATAGTGAGACCGAATTTAAAAAAAATAAGCCACATGCGATATTACCGATATATCGAATATTTTCAATTCAAATGGCAACTTTTCTATCGTTTCATCAAAAATACAAAATGGTCAAATTAATTTTGTAACAAGAAATGGAGCATTGAAGATCAACCCATTTTTTTTGTGTAATTAAAAGAAAACTATGTTGTGTACATCTTTATTACATGGAGAGGTGGAGAAACTTGCTAACCGGCATCTGCAGACCTTGCCTGGCATAAAGTGGAGAAACTTGCTAATCGGCTTCGAAACTTCATCAAAACTTCTTCGAAACGGTGGAGAAACTTGCTAACCGGCATGGTCATTCAAGTGCGGCTGGTCGTTCAAGTGCGGCGGTGGAGAAACTTGCTTACAGATTCTTTTAAATTGATAGAGAATTCGCACAATTAAAGAATCAAGACTATACACAGAAATAATGAAAACACATTAGATTATTGATAAGAATGACAAATTCTTTATTAACTGACTCGATAGGAGAGTGTATTTTTATTACTTAATCTGCACAAATCCCATTTCTAGCCACCGTGCACCATTTGAAGCCGTTAGGTTCCAAGGCCATCGAGTAGCCCAGAAGGCTTGTTAGGAAAATTGTTATAAAACAATTTGGAACCAGCATACTTGCGTTGATCTTCAGTTCAGAGTGATATTTGAGGAATAACAATTAAGACGTGTACTTTGTATTGGGAATTATATATGCAAGTTAAGGCAGAACTAATTGGTTAAAACTATTTATATTTAAGTTACGGAACCAATTTAAGCGTATGTGATATACACACACTACCGCTCAACTGAATAGGTTCACTAAATTTGTCTTGCATCATTAGGTATTTACCGTTACTTTGTGTTTTCTTTGTGAATATTTTCACGTGGCGGAAAGTTTGTTATTAAATTGTTTGATTAAATTCAGATATGTTCATATTCAAATTTTATTCAGTCTTATAATTAATAACAAAAAATCTTTAAAATATTTTTAATATTTTGTATGATAGCCTTTGGCTTGTATGACTGAATTTAATCGAGATGGCATCGATTTCACCAGTTTGTGAAAGATTCCACCAGTTTTGCAAAGTATTCCTTGACAGATATATTTTTCTTTTGCTATTTTATATTAAAAAAAACATAATTTAAAATTGCTATAAGAAATAGTGCGGTTTTTCATCTCCCCCGCAATTGGTTACACTTACTTTTGTGAACCAGCGCTGCCACGTCTTTCACCAGCAATATTAATTTCAAGCAGTGTCAGTATTGCCAGATTGCCCACCTGCACTGTAAAGCAGTGTGTATCGATAAGGTAGTTGTACCACTGACCTGCTTGCTGCGAGTGCTTCCGTGGCGCTGAGCGTTGAGAGGCGGTAACAGAGACGCTTGCAGTCGCGGGTTCAACTCCGGTCTCCGCCCTTCAGTTAAAAACAAATTAGTTAGAATTTATAAAAAAGCCCCTCATTTTGGCCGGATTAATTTACTTGTAGTTAATGCCGTATATGCATGGGGAGGCAGATCGAATTGGTGGGATTACGCCTTCGGTGCTCATAACGGTTATTTAAATCCGTGAGAAAACTAATCATCCTTGATTCCCTCCATATTTTTAAATTCTTTTATTAAAATGAGAGCCATTGTGTTGTTAAAACCCATAAATATTTATTCATGAATACTGTTTTTCCTGGCTTAATGTTACATTTTAACATAATTATTATTCACGATTACTCTTTTTAGTTTGTTTGGCATTTTTGGATATTTTTGTGTAATACTTTTGTTCTTACACGTTAGGTTTGATATAACATATATTTTTGATTACCAGAACAGCAAAAATTTTATACATTTATTTTAATACGATATTTTATGCATAGCTCGACCCTGATTTTTGTATGCGCAGCTTCGTCCTGTAATCCTGCTGAAGTTAATTATTTTGATTTTGCAACCGTTCATTTCCGTCTGAAAATAGCTTTTCTGATTTTATAACTCTGCAAAGAACTTTTGATTTCGAATTGAAACAGAACCGAAACAGTTGTCAAAGAATAGTTAATGATTTAAGCACTTTAGTAATTCACAATTGGAAAGCATTAACTGGGTTTTGAGTTCGGTTAACTTTTCTTAAATATTTATTAGTTTTATATGCTTAGTACATTCAATGTTTGCTGCTTATTTTTAGGTATTTTGCTCGTTCTTTTTAATAATATCTATTGTTGATGATCTGCTTACTTCTGGGTACATTGAGCTGGGTGGGTTATACGGGTTTTTATAGGGCGACGAGGGCCTCAAGGATATGAGTGTTGCAATTATTTGATTACTTTTCTAGCGCCATCGAGTTTCTTTTACACATTTGTTCTGTTCCGTTGGCGTCCCAAAATCTCATATAAAATTTGAAGCTCCTCTGTTCAATGTTTAAAGTAAACTCCACTTACTTTACTATGCTTTATGTGCCGCTTAGGGGCAAACTATGGTATTTTAGAACTAAAATTACCTCGACTGAATTGACAGTTTATGGTTTTTCGTGACTTAAGGTTAGGTTTGAGCAAATTGCGGCATTACTTGATTAACATTCGTTTCGAAATGTTTTGTGTATCTTGTTGAACAGCCATTACACATTTCCTTAATCATATTATTCTGATAATTCCGCTTATGTTACTCTCTGCCTCTCCCCGTTGACAGGTAGACACATCCAGTTCAACTAACAAACATGCAACATCGATGGTTTCTTTAAGTATTTCATATACATAGATATCGTTATGTGTCTGAATTAGGGATCTAGGTTCTCTAGGCTCTAGGTACATATGTAATGTATGTAGGCTCGTGTCACAGCTACTGCGCTAAACAAACATCAACAACAACAAACTCAAATTACAACAACTTGTATATTAATATACATATATATATATTCCTGTTTCCAATTTTTCTTACGACTAAAGTATGTTTGACACAAATTGAAAATTATTTCGCGCCGAAGCAAATTATTTATCACACATTTTCGGGGTTCAAACTAAAGGTTGCGGAACGAGAATCATCCTTAATTTAATTTAAGAATTGTACAATTTTGAATTTGCCATAAATATGTAACATCAAAATTAGACATTAAATAATATCAAATTCCAAAAAAAAGTTAATATATATTGCGGGGTAAATACTGGGTTAATAAGTGGTATATTCATTTTCTCAACTAACTACAGGTACAAACACATATAAATATGTACGAATATTATATTTCTTCTAGTTTTTTGTATATTTCAATATATTTATATAATTTATTTTCAACATGAATACACAACAATGGTTATATAAATTCTAGAAATATACTTTCAATTATTGTTTTTTGGTTTTCTTATGAGCATTATCATTATCATTATCCGTCTAGTCCACACACATAAAACACCTCTAAATACGTTTTTGCTTAACTATAATGCACACAAATCGGGATTTGATGCAACTTGATTAACATTAAGGTACATGAGTCTCTCGTTAGCGTAGAAAACATAGATTACAGTGAGCACATAGACACATTTACAGATTGAGGATATATATATTCCTAGGGTTCGGGGTCGGTGATGTAAACAGTTCTAAATATATAAACAAATGTATGCACTTATAAAACGGAAAAGTCCCACTCGTCAATCGTTACTCGTCACTCCTTACTTGTTACTTCTGTCCCTCCAAAGTAGTCTTAAAAGTACTTGTAGTAGAAAAAAAAACCCAATCGAATGACCTGTCGCCATTCGTATAAATAGTAATACTTGTGTATATTTGTATATAAATTTATATATTTTTAAAACTCAACGTTTCCATTGCACTTTCATCATTGCTCTCGAATTGCGGGGGTCACAGGGATCATCCATGGGGAATAATCCACACACACTGAAATAAGCAAACACCAGGAACTGGGCCCTGAGAGGGTTCCAGCTCTGGTTCGATTCCGATCCTGCACTAAGTCCTACGTTAACTTGTTCGGTAATTACAATCGAGTCTTTCGTCCATCATTCAGATCATCATCAGCATCAATGCAATCCATCTTGTGTGGCTCATAGAAATTAGGTACTAAGGAACAGCTATCGTACACTGATGACTGATAAAATAGGTACTTTTTCATAGGAAACATGAAGGTTTCTTCTTTTCTTGCCTTGCCACTCCAAAATAAATGTTAAATATCTATAAAAACATTGCGTGTTATGTGCTGCTTTCGCCTAGTTAAACTCGATACATTTACAGCATAAATGGGGTTCTTCGGGCTAAGAGCAATTTGTTGGCTAGCTCATTAGGTACACACACATACACATTTATATATATATATCTTATAAAAATAGGTGTCGATATTGGGAACTACGACGAGTCCAACCTTACTTAAGGGCCTATTACTTCTTAGTTGCCGCCGATGAGTTGGCTTTCGTTTTGGCCTGACTGCCCGACGTTGCTGTCGTCCTGCCGGAGGAGCTGGCGGCTGTTGCTTTCTTGCCTCCGCTCGATGATGGAGTAGCTGGCGGAGTTGCCGCTGTCTTGGCTCCGGTCTTTCCCAGACCAGCGGCAGATGTGGCTCCTGTTGACTTGCTGGTAGCAGCTGCTTTGTGGGGCTTGTTGTTCCTCCGGGCTTGATGGCCGGCGACTTCCCTGCCGCTTTGGTTGGACTGATTTCGCCTGGTTTTGTTTTTCCGGCCTTTGCTGTTTTGGCCGAGATGTTGCCGCCCTTATCAGCAGCCGGCTTACCACTAGTCGTGGCTGTCGATGAAGGAGGCGTGGCTTTAGCTGGAGCTCTAGAAGATGAAGCTGCAACTGTGGCAGCTTGGGGCTTGGCTGCTCCATTGGATACACTCACTGCCGCCGGCTGTTTAGGTGTTGTGATATTTACAGCCCCTGCAACTTGCGTCTCTGTGGCACTTGCACTTACTTTGCCATTTTTCACACTCACATTAACTGTGGTCGCCTTGGCCACAAATGTGGCTGCTGATGCAGCCGGCTTTCCCTCTGGCTTGAACGTGGAAAGCGGAGTAGTTGGCTTTGTGCCAGCGTCAACATTTACTTTAGTCGGAGCAGCTGGCGTTGTGTTATTGACGGCGCCCGCTGTTGCTGGAGTGATTTTTGTGGCTTGCGACGCTTTTACCGGGGCCATGTTTGCGGACGTCGTGTCCTTAATGGCAGCAATGCTAACAGTCGGCTGTCCAACTGTTGCTGTTGTCGCTGTTGCAGATATTGTCGGTTTGATTGGCGCAATTGTGTCCTTAAGTGGAGCAGCAACATGAGCCACTGTCGGCGGGGCCTTGCCATTGGAGGCGGCACTTGAAACTGTTGCCTTTCCCTTAGCTCCAGCTCCGGCAACAGTTGGTCCTGGCTCTACAGAGACCAAGGTGGCAGTGGCAACTCCGGCTGGCGATGGCTTCTTGACCTGACCCAATGGGGTTGCTGTTGCGGCTGCCGCTGCCGTTGTCTTGGTGTTGCTGGTGGCAACAGTTACAGGTGTTACTGTTGTTGACGAATTGACTTTCGTGGGGTTCTTCTCCCCGCCGCCCGCGAACGTGGACATGACGGTGCACTCACGTCCGCTGCCCTGGGTTCCCGCTGCCAGGACCTTTGTGGTCACCTCCGCATCCTTTTTGCCCGTCGGCTTTGTCTCCTTTTCGGCCGGAATGAGTGGCTGCTTGCTGGGACTGACTTCGGTGGGCGACTTGTGAGTGCCGTTCTTGGTGTTCGCCTGCAGGCTGCCGCTGCTGACTTGTTTGCCCATTCCCTTGACCATGCTAGGAGCAGGTCGCTTGCCCACTGTGGCCAGCGGCAGGCACTCAACTTCCACATCAATGGTCAATTTCTCCTTCTTGTTCGCCTCCTTTTCGCTGGGCGGTGGATCGTGCTCGATGAGGATCTGGTTGTTGGCCACACCGTCGTAGTTCTGGCTCTGGTACCGCTCGGCGTGCAGGTTGACGCAGGGCCTGCCCGCCGGCCCCCATTCGGCGGTGGGCTTCAGCAGGTACTTGATCCGTTCGCAGAAGCTGAGGTTCTTCGGTGCCTGCCAGATCTCATGGAAGGCCACGACGAATATAACGAAGACGGGCAGCAGTCCAATGATCCAGCCCACAGCATCGGCCCACAGAGGGTACACATAGTGTCCATACTTGGCTGGTTTGTACTCCACCCAGTTGAAGAACAGAATGAACTAGAAAGGAGAATGTAGTTAGAAAATAAAGGGAAACAGAACAGAACAGAACATTTTAAACTAGGTGGCAACTTTAAACGATAGGCGAAACAGGTGGGCAGCCCGATTGAGCTTTCTCCTTCGCTCTCTCTTGTTCTGTCTATAAATACTATTATTTTTAATCTTTAAAAATCTACCTTTTGGCTGACCATCTGTTGTGAAACATTGACGCTTTGCAACCTCCACCTAATAACCAACTCACCAGAAGGGTAGCCGGGGTAATGTAACGCCACATGATGCCCCAGAAGAAGTTCCAGAACCAGGATCGCTTGCCAATCATTCCCTGGATGTCGTTGAGGAACCGCTGCGATCCGTAGATCCAAGCGATCAGGATGCACTCCGAAATGGCAATCAGCAGAACAGACCAATTGGCAGCATATTTGTCCATCAGCTGCAGCCAGTACATGCCGCTCTAAAAGAGAAGTTTAAAATTCAAACAACCATAAAAAATAGATTCACAAATCACTCACGTTTGTGGTGAAGCCCAGGCCGCCGATGTAACCGAAAATGGCCACTGAGAGGACCACCCAGATCTTGTACTGCCTCAGGTTGGGGAACCTATCCAATATGGCAGTGGTAACGGTCTCCATCAGAGCAAACTGCGAGTCCAGTCCCAGGGTGAGCAGCATCACGAAGAACAGCACCGCCCACACGGGCGAGACGGGCAGCCGGGTGACAACCTCCGGGTAGACAATGAAGGCCAGGCCAGCGCCCTGGTCCACCACCTTTCCCACGTCCACATTGAGCTCATGGGCCAGGAAGCCGATGATCGAGAAGATCACCAGGCCGGCGAAGAACGAGGTGGCAATGTTGCAGAAGGCCACAATCAGCGAGTCCCTTTAAAGGTGTTTAAATGGTTAAAGGTTTAATAACAGTTATCTTGGACTTGTGAACTCATCAGGCAACAGCTTGACACAGAGACTCACTTGTAGCAATTATTGGAGAACTTGTTGTAGGAGGAGAGCGTGATTAATCCGCCCCAGGCCGGGCTCAAGGCGAAGAATATCTGGACAGCTGCATCGCCCCACACCTGTCGGAGAATTGATAAGGAAATTAGGGCATTCGAACAGTGACATGCTTATTCCCCACTGTGTGACCCACCTGGGCATTGGCCAGCTGCTTCCAGTCGGGCGTCAGGTAGAAGAGAATGCCCGTGCTGGCGCCCGGCAGAGTCACTCCTCGCACGAAGAGTATTACGAGGACGACGTAGGGAAACAGGGCCGTGAAGTAGACCACCTTGCCGGAGGACTGGACACCCTTGCACAGGCAGAGGAACACAATGGCCCAGGCCAGGAACAGGCAGGCGGCTAGTGACAGCTTAATGCTGCCCGTCTCCTCGATGCCCTTGGACAGGCCCAGCACAAAGTTGCTGTAAAATCGAAATTTAAGTCGAAGATTAAGATTAGACTGTAAAAGGGGAAGCAACACTGGGAGAAATAAGATCGAGGATCCAAATCATTAAACAAGTTTTATAGAAAAATAATCAGAGCTTCCATTTTCATTGCAATCTAATAAGTAATAAATTAATTAAGGAAAATTAGGCTAACAAGTTAAGTTAAATCAAGTTCGAAAACCGAAAGGATCCTCGATTTGTAGCTCTTTTTTCCCGTGCACTTCATGCAGGATACCCACTTGAAGTACTCCTCGGCGGGCGGGCGCTTCAGGGCGGTTAAGGCCAGGACCGTGATGTTATTCTCCGCCGCAGATGTGGCATTGTGGCAGGTGCGCAGGTAATAGGTGCCGTTGGTGGCCTCGCACTGATCCGCCTGGGCGTAGGAGAAGCAATCTGCAAGAGACTTAGGCTGTCAGCAAGTTGGCCAAAAGGGCCAATGGGGCCAATGGGGCGGCGAGCCTCTGCACTCGGAACACACCCTCTCAATTATGTATAAAAGGGCAGAAAAAGCATTTTAATATTTATGAACTATTTGTCGGTTCGTTTCTGTCGGTCGGTGTGTCCGGCTACATAATTAAAAGGACAAAGTAGCAAATCAGAGGAGAGCATGAAAGGGCAGGCGGCAAACATAAAAGGGTCTGGCCGGGCCAAAAGCCCTTGGTTAAAGGGTTGCAAAAAAGGTTCCAGGTCCTTGGGCCGCTTGTAGGTCGAGTGGGAAAGCCCGGGCTTGCTGTTTGCCGAGACGTGGAGGTGAAAGGTCAATAGCAGACCAATCTGTTTGGGGTTACCGTTTTTCCGGGAGCCTGCTGGCATTCCTTCTGGCAGGATTTTGATTTGAATTCCTCTAATGAGACCTCATCTTTCTGAAAGGTCTGCCCAACCGCAATTTCTGTTTACCTTGGCCCAAAACAGTCTCAGAATTTGGCTTTAACCAAGTTACACTCTGCTCTTGACATTCGGTCTTGTGAGTGGCAACAAAACCTAATTGTGGCAAAGTTTCCTCGCAATAAAAACCACAAAATGACTAACTAACTGTTGAGTCCAACTGACACAAGCACAAGGGACGAATGAAGCCGCAGGACACTGCTGTTGGCATCACCCAATTAGAGGAATTTACCTGCAATTTTTCGACTTCAAACTGCCGAGCTAAATGTATTTTCAAAGTCAAGTTCGAGTCAGATCAATCATCGGTGAAAAAAGTACACTTTCGCCCAATCAGCTCCTGTCAATAGACATTACCCATACGCAGCGTGGCCCCGAAGCGAGCAAATAAAACCTTGGTAATTATAGACCGAACCCTGAGCCAGAATTAAGGCCACATTTCGATCGCTCACACGCGCATTTGTCAGAGCAATTCATCAGCTTCATTTGCCAACGCGGAAAATGGATATAAATTTGAGAACAATTCCTTGTGGTCGGATGGATGGATGGCTGGGTGGCTGGCTGGCTGGATGGGAAACTGGGAAACTTCAAAGTGTTTACATGCCGTTTAATTTGCCTGTCTGCGTCTGTTTGTACTGCAATTAATTTGATTACACACAGACACAGGCACACACGCGAGCATCCGCCATCATATAAAATACATTTTATTTGAATGGGAAAAGCAACGAGCAAAAAAAGGAAAAACGACGACTGCCTAACAACAAATTCGGGCGGTCTGCATGTTTAAATAAATCTATGTGTGTGAACCGCCGACATGGGAAAGGATGGATGCCTTTCCACCCAGCTCCTTATTCAATTTGAGTGCCACGCCTTGCTGGCTCAGGAAATTGGCCTTAAATTTTGTGACCTTTAAGTTTGATGGCAAACTTTGATGATGAGCTCCCGGATGGGGTTCGAGTGTTGGCATGAAAAGAATGCCGAATGGAGTATCCTGCCGGGTCTCGAGTTTCAGTTGTTGACAGTTTTCCACGAAGTTTGCCCAAGTTTACGTGCCTAATAAATACATTTTGTGAGTATCCCATGCTCCCTCGTTTACGGTTACGTTTACGTTTACGCTTTCGTTATTAGGCGCATGAGAAATCCATCCAAATATTTACTCGGCAAAACATAAACATGTGTAAGTGCGAGTGCGATATTCAATCAATAGACAAACAGACTTAAACACATTTTAATCGTGACACTAAAAGTAAACATTTGTCATCTAGAAACAGAGCCGAGAGCCGAGAGCAGACGAGGACAAAGGCGGCGGACGACGAGCACGAGGTCAGAGATGCTGGCGAAATCCGAAGGCGAATCGAAAAGTGTCAATAAATAAAATCCTTAAGAAATTGCTTGTCTGCTGCCTCTCGCTCTCGCTTCCTCCTTATATAGACATTTTCCTCCTCAACTTTCCCTCGCTCGCTTTGTATCTTAGGAGCTTATGGAAAAGCCAGTCCCAAGGTTGCTTGTTCCTCTGCCAGCGATTGAGTGTCAAAAACAGTTAAGACATAATTGCTTGTCATTTTAACAATTTCAAGCTGCCTCGTATGCCCGCCCAGAAGGTGAAATATGAGAAAAAGACGAAGGCGCGGGGCGCGGGGTACGGGCACGACGGGGCGGAAGTCTCAAAGGCATCCCCTATCGATTTCTGGTGGTGGGCTCCCACAAAAATAGCGGAAATGCCAACCAACCTGCGACCTCTGTCTAAGTCTGATTTCATTTCCAAGTCCCTGGCCGAGATGGTGGCTCACTTGGCGTCCTCCTCGTATTAAATCATAGCCATGTGCCTGTGTAGGCATTGGCGGAGAGTATACAATTTTACGAGGGGGGCTATAATTCAAGCCAACTATAGATGTTGCAAAAATTAAATAATTTTACTCAACATCTTTGTGATATTTCTTAAGAGTTTAATTAATCTATAACCCCTGCTGACCCCTGTTGGACTCTTCGCCCCTGGAGCAAGAGGGTCTCTGTCTCATGCAAAACTTTCAGTGGCATTCGACGATGCTGCTCGTTCACGCCGTTGTTCTTGTTGTTGCTCCTTGGAATATACACCCAGCCACTTGAGAGCGCGTGTATGTGGCCTATCTGTGTGTGCCCCGAGTGGGTCTACGTTGTGTGTTTGAGTGCTTCTAAGGCGGCCGTCATAAAATAAGCTAAACATGGCAAAAAAACGAAATATATACTCCTCAGAAAAGAGAGATTAGAAGGAAGTTAGAAATTAGGTCTAATAAAACGAAGTTCTGATATCCTACTTGGGAATTTTAAGGCAATTATAATGCAAATAAGTAAGAAAGCAATATTTAAGTGTGAGAATTAAAAACACTGTTCAACCCTTTTATGCCCACTGTTGCCTGCAACATTGGCTTTGCGTTTTATTATCGGTTGCGATTCAAAATTGTTGGGGACTTTTTTTATGGGGGATTCCTCTTATTATTGTTCTTTCAAGGTCATACCAGAGGACTTAGAGTATCGAAAATTAGAATGAACGTTAGTTGGGGCTCCAATTAATCATTTATATCGTATAATAATATTGTTAATATAAGCAACTCTCATTAAAAAATTGCTCTTTCCAATTCTTAAAAAAATTCCTTTATAACAAAACTGCAAAGCAATTAAAACAAGCTCTTAAGTTCAATTAGTTTGAAAACCATATGAAAAATATATAAATAAATATAACGGCAAATGTTAAGCGAAATTTGACAGAATTCCAATTTAATAACTTTTCTAAAGAAATTAATAATTTCGCATTTTATAAAATTTGAAGAATTCTTATTTTTTACAGGAACTATTGTGACAAAAAATGTTATTGCTTGTATTTTAATATCTGTGTCTATAAAGCGAGATATTTGATGTTTATGGAGAAATTTAATTTATGCCAATTCCCGGAAACATGTTTCCAAAGCACTCATCATGCCCTGACCTACATACCGAACTTTTCCACGCTTTTCCGCCCATCGTCTAACACAGCATCTCTCCTCGCCTCGGTTGGCGTTCAAAGCTCGTTAAAGATTTATGTGTTTCGCGTGTTGGGCAATTTTAAAGTGTCTCTGTTTGTCTGTTGTGGAGGGCAACAAGGAAGTCAACTGCAGGCTAGGCTTCCCAGGATCACACACAGGCACTAACAGCTCTCACCTTACAATGTCAAACGAGGCGAGGTACGAAAACAATTGCCTACTTCAAGGCGCCTCTGGATTTCGCCATGCGTTATGGTTGGTTCCATTGCCATTGCTCCCTGGTCCCTGGTCCCTGCTCTCTGCTTGTTATTATAATTCTCAGCGAAAGTTTGCCCATACTTTTTTTATTGTTTGCGTGTGCGCCAAGGCGACGGAGAATGAGGATGTGTCCCAAGGCAGCCGAATGAGTGATGTATTTTTGATCCCCATCGAATTATGCCAACTTCAACTATTTTGATATTTTGTTATTTAAATTTTATTTGCAATGATTTGCAAGTTTCCTTGAAAGTTTTCTCCCGATTGTGTGTCCCTGTCCCCGGTCCCTGTCATCTGCCCTGTCCTTAATTCTCCCTGGGGTCTGCCGGTTACACAAGCTACCATTTCCCCGACGATTTCCTATCCCACCGCCCCCGGCCATGTGTTTTCCCAACCGGGCCACGTGCCGCCGACAAAAGGAAAACGGAGGAAAACAAAAACAAAACGGGCGGCGAATAGCAAAATAAAATTCCACTTTTGACAGCTTGCAATTTGCCTAATTTATTGCCCGAAAAACGTAACAAAAGATGTGAATTTGCCACTCCCTACCCCCTGAGTGTGGCTCCTGGCCTATTAATTAATTGGAGCCATCATATTAGCCATCCCCTGGGGAAATACTCACACTTGGTGCTCCAGGCGGGCTCGCAGTTCTGCCACGGCAGCTTGGTGGCAAACGAGGCGAACATGTAGAAGATGGTCCAGGCGATGATCAGGTTGTAGTAGAGCATAACGATGGCCGACACGAGGATCATGCCGGTACCCAGTCCGCGAAACAGGGGGCAGAACCTCCGGAACACGGCCACCGGGCCCAGGGCAGCATACTGGCCGAAGGACAGCTCCATGAACATCAGGGGGAGTCCGGCAATCACCAACATTATGGTGAAGGGGATAAGAAAGGCTCCTGGGGAGGTAAGAGAGAAGATAGAGAGAGATATTGATTGATTTAATAGTAATTTGTAGGGGAAAGAATCCAATATATATTATGGTTTTTACAAAGGAATAAATTATTAATAAAATATAATAAATAAATAATAGTTTTCTGGTAACCCACCTCCTCCATTATTGTAGCACAGGTAGGGAAACCGCCAGACGTTGCCCAGACCCACTGAATATCCCAGCAGCGACAGCAGAAAATCAAAGCGACCTGTCCAAGTTCCACGTTCGTGCTCGCCTTCGCCGACGCCACCTGGTCCAGTGGCATCCAGTGAAATAAGTGCCGTTCCGGAGGCACAGCCGCCGATACTGATCGCCGTCGAGGGACACACAACGCCTCCGCCTCCACCTCCGCCGCCAGCTCCTGTCTTGCTGCTCTGCCCCATCCTTGATGGCAAGTCAGTGACGGGGAACCCTGATCTTCCTCCTGCTGTGGAATATACAAAAGAGATAGTTTTAGGCAACATGGAATTGGCCAACTGCCAACTGTCACAGCTGGCCGAGAATACTTAATAAAATATGAAATAATGGCTGGCCTTTTGATTAATTGCCTTGGCCTCGATTTAAACTAAATTATGGGCATTCGGTAAGGTCAAGGGGCTTAAAGGCTTAGGAACGGTAGAACTTGTAATGAAATAATTCTAGAAAAGCGTTTATTTTAAGACTAGTTTGGTAAATGCCAACTGATAAGTCCATGTTGTGTCCCCTTTTTGCGTGGGACGATCTTTTTAGTTGTGTTCCCTACGAAGGCGTTGCTCCTGCCTTGCATAGAGTCCTTTTATACTACGTGGGCCCTTTATATATTCATTCTGGTCAGGCAGTCCATTCAGTGCTTTGTGTCAACATTTTGTTGTTAAAATCTGATTAACAGTTTTTGCATTTGTTTTGCGGTTGCCAATTAGACGTCATTCTCGACTTTTCTATAAACTT
This sequence comes from Drosophila triauraria, assembly GCA_014170255.2. NCBI lineage: Eukaryota > Metazoa > Arthropoda > Insecta > Diptera > Drosophilidae > Drosophila > Drosophila triauraria. The sequence goes on along the minus strand of CM024335.1, from coordinate 18,513,201 downwards.
TTGTTGGCGGAAAAAGGTGCATTTATTTTATGAAAAAAATAAGCCCACACAATTGCTGAGAGTGGCAATTATATATTTTCACAAGCTATGTATTGCTTCCTAATTAAATTACGGAACCTTTTGCTTGGGGCCTTAAAGCAACATTTACAATACATTAGCTTTGGTTTGATGAGAGTTTTCTTCTTTAAGCGAAGCTAATTTCCACTTAATCCCAGTTTAATAGACTCTGTATCAGTATTCCTTTTTTGCAATTTCCTTTTCGTTAATTAAAATCACAGTCACGCCTGTTTTTTTACACGCCAGGCCCCAGTCAGAGCTTTTGCTCGGAGGATAAATGAGTGCTCAAGAAAAGGACGCGCTGTCAATGGCACTTGACGCCCTCCCTCGTAGGGTTTATGGAACAACTGTCACACTTGGTGTAGTGGCCATAACAGCCTGTGATGGGATATGTGCAATTTGTTGACAGCCTCGTAATTAGGCAGTCAAATGTGTATTTAACCAAGTGAGTGTGCTGGCCAAGTGCTAATGATGATCTCGACCTGTGAAATGACTATTCTAAGGGAAAAACCCTGGGAATTTCCAGAATGAAAATTCTCCTAGTGGAAACTTTTTGCTGAAATAAGGGAAACATTCAGCATCCTCCCTCTGGCCTAACCACAGAACCCAATTCCCATTGCCATTTCGAACAAGGTTGCCTCTGCTCAGTTCTCCCTTTTTTGCGGTCCAGCATTCCGCCCCATAACTATTCCGGCCCTCTCCCAGCGGCCGCCAGTGGCATTTGCTTAGCAAATAGTTCCTAATGATTCCAGCAATGCCCCTGGGCTGGCCCAAGAATGCGATTCGGCGGCGACAAGCAGACAAAAAACAGGGAAAAAAACAGCAAACAAACAGGGCCCGAACTAACTGCAGTACAAATAAACATTTAGCTTTGTGCGAACTTTTCGGGAAATAGTTGGAACACAACCTGCACAATTCACAAGCTGCCGCCGAGCCCTGACAATGAGAATTGAGAGGTGGCAGGCGGAAGCGCCAAAGTTTCCATTGAAAAGCGTGAAAAGTGTTGGCAAAGTTTTGCATCGAATCGCATCGCATCGGTCAGCTGAAACTGAAAGCGTTTTAGGGCGCGCCGGGAAATCTATTTATTTTCCGCAGGCTGAGATCCAAGCAATCCGACTATTCTGGGCACGTAGGAGCGGGATTCTGCACAAACAGTTGGCATTTCGGCTCGGTAAATAAGGGAGGTGCGAGGTGGGTGGATTCTGGCCAGCTGAACAGCAAACTTTGACCAACTTTTGGCTGAAATGTATGTAAGCGACTTGATTGAAAAGTATTATGCTTTTTGGGCGGGAATTTTCGGGAAATTGTAAACAAATGTTTGCTCAATCGTTTGTGAGCTGATGTTGGAGTTCACAGTTGAATGCATTTTATAAGGAACTTTAAAACGTGAATTTAATTGTCTGAACAAACATTTAAACACAACTCTTAGGGAGAATTTAATTGCAATTTTCAGTAACCTGGTCTTCATTATAAACAAATAGTGCGATTATTACCGACAAAGGTTCAAATGTTTACTTTAATATTTTGATATCTATTCATAATAAATGAGACGAAACTGACGGGTAAACACGATGAGGTTGAGAGCAAATCGACGAGTAAAACCGACGAAAATGTAAGCAAGACAACGAGCAAAAGACGATCAAACCGACGAGTAAGAACGACGAGAGTGGGTTCAAGCCAGAGCCAGAGAGCTACGAGAGAGTAGAGTTCAACGATCAAGATTTCTTCTTTTTATATTCTAAACATAGGTATCTTAGACATAAAATGTTATTTTAATCTTTTTATATATGAAGATAGAATTTATTAAATTATTTTATTATAAATATAAACCAAGTTAATATATTAATAAATAAATACGAATACCCAAGACGGGTAAGCATTATGAGGCTGAGAGCAAATCAACGAATAAAACCGACGAGAATAAAAGCTAGATGACGAGCAAACGACGATCAAACCGACGGGTTAGAATGACAATAGTGGGATGAAGCCAGAGTCATTTATATTGTAAACATACATATAAATTTATTTGAGCTTTTTTAATTAAAAATAATATTCTTTAAAATATTTTACTATAAATAAAAACCAAGTTAATCTTTCAATAAATAATAAATAATAATACTCTTCCTTATAAACTCTTAACATATTTACATGGTCATTTACGGATACCCAAGTCCTAAGCTAATAAAAACTACTTTGTGTGGACATAAACGCAGAAAAAGGAGGGAAAAATACCCCCGAATGCTCTTTTTGTTTGCATGCAATTCACCTTTGGCAGGGTTGCCACCCGTGGCGTTGGAAGCACACACAAAGCTGCCAGCGAGTAAAGTGAAAGCCCTTTTAATAAAGCAGCGAATAAATAATTAAAGTGCAACGGGTCGGATACGTGAAAGAGCGAAAAAAGCATCTAAAAAGCGGCAGAGGGAAGCTGAACTCCTTCTCCACTTGCCCGCCTTTCCCCAAGACCTCCCCCCGTGGCCATCACTCTCTGCCTTGTTTGTGTTTGGTCAATTCGAGTGTGAAAATGTTTTCGAGCTTCTGCCGCCGTCCGCTTGTTTACACTTGATGAGAGAACGCAGGGGCGATGCTGTTGGCGCAGGCGGAGGGAGAGGGTTGCATTTAACGACCTTGGGAATGTGCAGTGCGGGGTGGGGAGCAAAGGCTGCATTCTAGTTTTCCTGTTCTCGTTTTTTTTTGTGCTCCGACAGCGTTTTCCGCCTTTTGGCATTTCATAATTTTCCTTTTTTTGACATTTTTATGCGAAAGTTAAATTTCCCTCGGCCGGGCCCCCAAGGCGAGACAAGGGACCTTCGTCATCATCACTGGCCCTGCCCCAGCCCCTGCCCCAGCCCCTGCCCCAGCCCCTGCCCCAGCCCCTGCCCCAGCCCCTGCCCCAGCCCCTGCCCCAGCCCCTGTCACGTTCCCCTTTCGGCATCCTCTGTTGTTGCACAAGTCACGGCAATTATGAAGGGGCAAGCTGGGCGCACTTGAACTTGAACCCACGAAGGCTGCCCACAAGCGGCAAAACAAAGCGAGCTGCCGACCTCGGCCCCCGGTTGGGTTGGGTTAGGGTGGCTTTGGGAGAAGAGGAAATTCCAGACCACCAGGATATGTAGCAAAACCTGATACTAGCTTCTTAGTTTTTAGAATTTTGGGGATCACCGGATTGTATGGATAGGTCAGTGGCAGATCTGGGAACATTTTAAAGGAAAATACAAAATTTTTAGTTTGATTTTAAATTGTAATACAATTATACAAAACAAGATCTTACTATAGTACTGAAATTGCCCTTACTTAAATTCATGTTTTAATTTTAAAAATCATATTTACTGCACTCTTGAGAAAAGTATAAAAAACACATTTTAAATTGTTTTAAAACCCTTTTTTATATTTAGATCTTTTTTACATTTTAAATTTCTTTTCTGCCTGGACTGTAAAGGAAACTCATTTAATGAAATATGTAAGCTATAAAACTATATTTTTGCAACAGTTTCAAAAATTCTTTTGCCTTGAGCTTTTCTTAAAGTTTAACCAAATTAAAATTTAAAAATATTAGTAAATAAATTAGAGTGCAGGAAATATAATTGTAAAATTGTTCCAGTGGGTTCTTACTTTAATTTCAGTATTTTCAATAATTATAAGAAAACCATTTTAGATTCACCTGTGTTAGTAATTGTTTTTGTATATCCTTTTACACTCCCTTTCAACGTACAACAATAATAAGTATACTTAAATAATCCCTCAATTCTTAAATAATTCAATTTTAAAATAAAATCGATCAGAGATAAATCTCCATAACGTTGGCCAATTCTGAGAGCGTACTTGAACATTACAAAATCCAAGAGAGCAGCGGAAGCTGGCCCCCATTTTTTGCGCCCAGTTTGAGCTGCCGCTATCATTGGTGCTTTTTCAAGTGCAGGACGGGAAATATCGATTGGTTAGTTTGCCAGGAGAAGAGCAACATGACCATCGGCGGAGGCCAGAGCACACGCATACAAATTTGTTTCGATGCAACGAAGTCGTCTCCATTCCAGTGATACGTCCCCTCTAGGAAAATGCTTGTGGAAAACAGATTTTCACGTTCTATTGCATCTCCCCGGCGCCGGGTCCCCTCCAAGCCCGGTCCATTTGTCAGACTGCCAGGCAGGCAGGCAGTCAGTGCCTTCCACGCACCTCAGGTCCTTGCTGAGGTCCCTTCGGGTCCTCTTTCCCGCATTAAATATTCATCTACTTCGTCATCGTCTGTCGTCCTTCGCTGTCATCGTCCTGGTAATCGCAAATTCAGCGCTAAATCACAATCAAAATGCGCGTAAAGTGGCATTTCAAGTGATTCTCCTCCTTTTTTTTATGAATTTCAAATTGCAAATCATTTCGTTGATTAAATTGTTGGAAATAGGAGAGTAAATTTGTATTTCTCGTGGCCTTACCTTGTGTTTATACCCGGTGTCTATGGGGGATAAGGGTTTTATAGGAAAGTGTCAACAGAAACTGAATGTAACAGGCAGAAGAAGACATCTCTAACCCCATAAAGTAGATTATTCTTAATTGGAATTATCAGGTAAGTTGATTTATTCAAGTCTGTCTGTATATCTTTCTGAATGTTTGTCCGTTTAAAAAAAAACAAACCGCAGAGTGACAACATTTTAATCTGTTGCACGCAGATCAAGCTTGTTTCAAAATTTGTAATCAGCCACTTCTGCCCTAAAAATTTGAGTAAAATCGGATGATAAGCATGGGAGTTAATAAACAATAACGATTCTGTGCTTGCTAAACTTCTGCAACATCTACATTTCAGTTGGTAGCACCAGTGAGTGTTGCTCAACATGTTTCTAGCAACATTTATCAACATTTTCTTCCGTCTTCCGCTCTGTTTTATTTAAGTTTTTCATAAATTTGGGAATAATTCGACAAAGTGAATTTACCAAGTCCATGTACCTTTTAATTTTACCCAGATCGCCTTGGGTACCGGGTATCTCAAGATCGGTCACACTTGACTGTAGTTTTCCTACCTGTTGAAATTGTAGTTCTTCATTTCTTTGGAAAGTAAATTATATATAATAAAAAGCCTTGTATTGAGTTCAATTGAAGTAAACAAGGAAGTAAATAAACAATAAAGTTGCTATGCTTACTTTAACCGTGTAGCATTGATGTGTTGCCAAGATCAATGCGTGTTGCTCAACATGTTCCTAGCAACACTTAGGCAGCAACTTTTTTTGCTTATTCTGCCAGTTTAAACTTAAGAATTCATACCTGGTACCACATAAATTTGAGAACAACTACACAATGATATTTAGCCATGTCAAGTTGTCTTTTAATTAAACTCCTTGACTAATTCTATAATTGGCTGCCGAGTATCTCCCAGTCTTGTTTCTGTTCTGAACATTAAACTCCTGCTAAATATCTAAATTTTTTAATAGAACAAGTAGATTTTTAAATGTATTTTTATTTTATTTTCCGTCTCAATTTTTCCACAACAAGTCCTACACAATTCTTCCATTAACCTATTTTCAAATTAATTGCCGCAATATCGATTGCAAGTTGCGCCTGCTAAAAGTATTTGCTTTTCCGCTCGCCTTGAGGATGCGAGTGCATTTTTCCTGATTTTCAAAAGGTACATAGAGATAGGTGTGAAAATTAATGCATGCAGACGAAGTGTGTGGAAATGAATAAACACGGAGAAAGAGACGCGGCTGGCGGCTAAGTGAATTATGTCTGCAAATGATTTTTTCTTGTTATCAAAGCTTTTTGCAGAATTTTCTCGTTTTCCATTCGGTTGACACCTTTGCATACGTTTTCGTTTTGGCTTTATATTTTTTTTTTTTGCGAATGCATCTGCTGACTGTCGTGCGAGAGTACATTTTTTTGTTTTTACTTTAAATTTGCAATTTAAATGTAATTTCTCAGCGCAAATGGGTTACTTTTTATTTGGTTTATGACAAATGCACACCCAGGCAAAACGCTCAGACTTAATGCTTTCCGACAAGAGTGTGTGAGGGCGGATGTGGGTGTTGTGTGTGTGCCTCTGAAGGTTATGCTCGCGAATGGTTATGTACATCTTCTGTGAGGGAAAATGGTTTCAAAGAAAGGGAACACTCAGGTAGATCCCAGAAATCTGTATAAATTTTAAACTTAAAATATTGATACATATTCGTGTTGCCCAGGATCCAGAGAACTTTGTGGGAGATTAGCCTTTGCAACATTTTTGTTTCGCCCAGAAGTTTCCGAGCCGATTGTTATTGTTTTCACGGCGATGTCGCCATCTGCTCGCAGCTGTTTTCCTTAGGGCTTTCCCACTTTGGAGTTGTTTATGGTTCGATGGAAAGCGGAACAAGCCATTAACAAAATGTCTCTGACACCGGGCACACGATGCATTTTCGTCATCGGCGCACTTTCCACGTTGTTGGAACCCAGCGATTGCCTTGAGGTTCTGATGGGGTCCAGGAACTTTCCGCTGGCCGAGGATCAAGTGAGAATCCTCTTGGTGACCCTCCTGGCCCTTGGGTTTCTGATCCTGCTGGGCTGCTGTGGTAAGTTGGATGCCTTTGCATTACTATGATCAACTCATCCGTTTCCCTTTGAACAGGATGTCTCTGCTGCTACTGCCGGGCGTGGCAGGCTACGTCCTCCACACCGGACCTCGATATCTATGCCCCACGCACTCAGAGCATTGTGTGGCCCACTTTGCCCCAGGAGACGGCCAGGATACGGGAGATGACCTTCCTGCACAACCCCAAGCCCGGGTGCCTCTGTCACAACTGTCGCCTCGGCAGGATTTCCCTTTACATCGAGAACTGCGGGGTAACCACACAGTGTGTGTAGGCTAAGGCTCGAGCTCTTGATCCTCAGGAGTTACTTTGGAATGATTTAAGATCTAGACTCCCTTTTCCAAAGAATTACTTCGAGTAAATAAAGAAAATCCACCTTTCCTAAATACATGTTTTGTGTATATATTTGAAAGGTAGTTTTGCTGATTTTCTATTTATTTTTTGTTGGATTTTTCCCTCTTTAGTTTAAATAAATTTTATCCACAAACAGCTGTTTAATATCCAATTGAGTCGCGTGTGGGCTTTCGGTTTGTTCAGTTGCTTTGGAACAGTTGCGGGAGCACCATGACTCTGTCCGCCCAGGGAATCGCAGCCAGGTGGCTGCTTTTGGCAACGGCGGCCTCGACTACCGTGCTCCACCTGGTCAAAGCTGATGATAACTTTACAGATACGTATATAAGTCCTGGTACGTGTTCGGGCAGTGGAAGACCCTCGAGATTGGTTTGATTATTTATTTTGAATCTGTAACTTTATGGATTCGCGGAAAGACTTCGACTGGCTGAACGCGACACAGCTGCTGCAGATGTTCGAGTACGAAAACAACACTGAGGGGAATTCGACGGAAGGCAATGTTGATGTGGATGCAGCGTTGAATAACTATAGCGTTGGTGAAAAACTCACTGATATGGATGCAGCGTTGGAAAACTATAGCGTTGGTGAAAACATCACTGAGGAGAGCAACAGGAGCAGCCCAGACGACTCGCCATTCGAGATGCTGCGAAAGCATCGACATTATGCTCGGTTTGTCTTCATGGTTGTGGTACTGCACGTGGCCGTTGTCGGAGTTTGTGAGTGGAAATATAATTTTTTTAATCAACCTGATTAGAGAATAAGTGCAATATTAAATTAAGTCAAGATCAGATTGTCAACAAATTTTGAGTCGAGACTCTGTATGCCAAATATATTGCATACTTTCTGGAGTATGATCTCAAGATCTGTGTTTATGCGAAGACCATTTCATGAATTCATTTCATGAAAAATTGAAAGACACCATAAGCACCACATCATGTTATCACTTCAGTCTGTACGTTGCCAATTAATTCGGTCTAATTACGTGAGACACTGAGGCGTAATCAACATTACGTTGAATAAATAAGGTGGCAACGCCATGTGAACAAATAGAACCAAAAGATCGAAGGATCACTTTTGAGCAGATGCCAAAATCACTGATCTTCTTGGAGGATAAATATAATTGGGTTTTTTTGTATCTCGTTAGCTTACTAATAAACTAAACAAAAGCAGATTACAAATAGTGTGACCAAATCTTGCATGGGTGGCAACTCTGCAAATATAACTTCAAAAATTCTCCTGTATTTACTGCATAAATATTTAATTTTATAATAAACTTGTTAAGATAATGTATTCAATATAATTACAATTTCATATTATTCCCTCAAGGCATCACCATCTACAGCCTGGTTCACTGCAAGGTGAGGACCCTGAAGAAGCGGAAGCGGGCGGAGGCCCAACGAATCCTGCGCCTGACGAACCTTCAGTTCCAGCATGTGCCCAACTCCAGCGATTGCCCCTGCGACGGATGTATTGTGGCCAGGGAGATGCTGCAGGGCCTGATCCTGCAGCAAATGCAGGAACTGGTCGAGTGCTGACACAGGATGCCGTTACTGGGAGGGGAGAATTGATTTACTACGAAATAAATGCACAATTTCCGAGCATGAATGTGACAGGTGAAGGTCTTCGCCTGACGAGGATATGATGTAAGGAAATATTACAAGAAGAAAAAGCTAGTTTATTATTTGTATACAGAAAAACACAATCCCGTTGATAATTACCAAGAGCCCACTTCGTTGGAAAACAAGAGTTGAAAGTCAATCGACAATCTGTGAGAATAATTGTTTATAATAAAACAGAATAAGCAACACTTTAAGTTAACCAAAATGGTTCCCGGAAAAGTCCCAGCATTTTATTGTGTATGAAAATGTGTTTACTCGCATGCAATCTGATTTGCTCCTCATATGTTGCATAAGTGCGCGCTTCCCTTGGAGGAGTCTTACGCTCAAACGGGCACAAATGTCTGTGTTGGCCACAAACAACTAATACAATCAGCCTTGCTCACTTTCACCCACACACACAGTGACACGCCGGAGAAAGAGACCCCAAGCCCATTCATTGGCAGTTGCATTGTCTGCGACGGAGAGAGAGGGAGGGAAAAGTGTGTCCTGACATGCACTAGCAGTTTAACAGCTTATTGCTGTAGCCGTGGCTGGCTCCCACTTACCCCCCTTGTTGCCCTACCACCCCAGAGTCCCATGACCAGCCGCATTGCGAAGGTCAAAGTTCATAGCATTTGCTGTCGCTCCCCCTCTGGACTTGCCCCCGCCTGGGTTAATCCCTCACGTTTGCATTAATAAATACAAGTAATCCATTTTGCCTTCGCTTTGTTCCACTCTGTGCCAAACAATCGGAGTAATCATCAACTTTGCTGGGCTAAGCTGAACTTTGGCTGCAGCTGCTGCTGGCCAGGATCCTTGGGCAATGATATGTACACTATAACACTCTAAGGATACATGTAATATTGATTTCAAAGGGGGGAAGTGTACACAAACATCGTTAATTCGACAGAAGCTGCTGTGGGCTTACCTAGGACTTGTAATTGAGTTAAATTCATATAGAAGTCAGGGGCAAGCAACCTTTGGCCTATAATTCATTTGCGAAAATTGTAATCAACCCTAAGGTGTCTTTAATCTGAGTTTGTTTGTTTATCAAACAACACTTTGCAAGGGGAAATAGTGTTTAAACAATTATAAAACTTTGCTAGACATCAATCCAATATTAACTTTTACTTTCAGGCATATAATTTCTCCTTAGGAGTAACCTTTTTGAACTTACATAGTCCCCAATCATTTACCATCTCTCAACTCCTCCAAAACATTATCAATTTGCCACTTAAACCCCACAACCACTTCCTTGGGGACGATAAGTCAACAACTCCGGCACATTGCGTATACGCCATGGCGGCTGACACAATTCAGTCACAAATCCAGCCATCCATCAGGATGTGGCTTTAAGTCTAATGCACTGGGATGCCACGATGTCACCGATCACCGATTCTGTGCCCGCTCGCTGATGTTTTTATTGTTATTTGATTGCGATTTAAATGTACACACGAACGGAAGCGGGCCCGGAGGCTGGGACCAATAACAACAAAGGAGCCAAAAAAGCGAACGCGGAGAGGTGAGGGGGCTGCGATGAGCTTGAGCCCTGGCAAACACGCACAAAACACGGACAGGCCAATGCCAAAAGCCCGTATGCGGAGGAAACAACGCACGTTCATGCCGAACAGGAAGGAAGGCAGGCACAAGGCGCACAGGAAAAGGAACAAAAAGCGACAGTGAAGAAGGAGGAGGCGGAGGCCCTGGTGGAGCAAGAGGAGCATGCTCCAAGGGCAAGGATGCTAAGGTAGCGAGAACAACGAGAGCGGCCGCAGCAGCAGCAATAACTATAACAAAAGCACCGAAACCTACAGTGGAGCAAGCATATAGCAAGCTAGGAACTGCTTCAGGGCCATAATTAATTGAAGGTTTCTTAATGAAATCAAGTATTAAGTAATTCTGATATATGTATATAAAATTGTCCAGTATTAACCCAATGATAGGTGTAGAAGGCGCCCACCAGGCAAGCTTGACTGTACGAGACAATAAAAAAAAAGACCCGACATAGACATACCAATAACAATGAGCCAAGAAAGCAAAGGCAAAAGCTGGGCAAAACTTAGAGAAAAGGAGAATAGCAAAAAAGTAGTAAAAAGTTATCGGGACTCTGCCTTGGCCAAAGGAAGATGTCGCGCGGAGTCCGGGGATATGGGAGCAGAGATGGCCTCAGCGGGTGGAAGCTGGAATTAATTTTGCGTTCATCCACGCTTGGCTTGAGCGAAGGAGGAGCAGGGTTTCGGGTCTCTTGGCCAACTTGTGGCAAATATTTGCCCAGCCCCAAGTATCCTTTCTGGCCGGAATTGAATGCACCTGATGCCCGGCTGGGCGGGCTCTGACGTGCACATGCAAATTTATTGATCAAGATACTGAGATAATGAAAATTACGGTTCCAATCAGCTTTCAATTTCAGTTTCAGTCCAGACATAAATTGTGGGTCCCATTAAGTCCAAAATATATCAGGATTTAATGGAGGATTCAGCTCTGAAGGTTACTGTCTGCGGTTTAATTACAACATCAGTTGAATCAGGTTTAAGGTTCAACCAAGTCTAGAGTAATCAAATTGTTTACCTTTATTAATTAACCCTTATTAAGAATTCAATTAAGAGTTCAATTGCCTGTTTGATTGGCACTGGCATTTCGCTTTCAAGGTTATCAAAGGTCTTACTTAAGGCTTGAATGTTAAAGGAAGCCTGTCTAGCTTATAGTTTGGCTTTCTTTAGCTAAGGATATTGGAATCCAAAGGTGTCTTGGGTAAGATTTTTAGGTAAGAGATTTAGTTTTAGTTTAACTTTTAAGAGATTAAAGTTTTCTTTACGATTTAAATCATTTTCAGTTAATTCTCTTTTAAAATGCCAACTTATTCTTGACTTTACTTAAAAGTTTGCCTTAGCATCGTCTTAATTATACTTATGATTTCTAAGCCGTGTTCTGCGATTCGAGCAAACTTTCTCCTTCCGCACATAGTTTTCCCGAAAAAGTATGCTACGGAGCGCTGCAGTTGGTTTGGAATTCTCAGGGCCATTTCCAGCGAACGGCCATCTGCTGGTCGCTTTGGGTCTCCGGTGGAGCAGAGCGGGCAGCTCGGATTGAGGCTGGTCAGTGTGGGCTGTAATCAGGCCAAATTAACGGCGAGTTAACCAGACAATGCAGTTATCCGAGCGCTGGAAGCGACGTGTCCCGGACGGGATGCAACGGGATCCCGCTTAATTAGGCCTGCCATCACGTCCCGTCGGAGCGCGTATTGGCTTTGGTGTCGTGTCACTTTACTCCCGTCAGTTTTTAATTGTTTTAAATATTAACTGGCGGTGGCAATTCCACACACAAGGCCCGAAGGACACTCCCACCAACACAGCAGCAGCCACATTCACACTCTCGCACTCGCATTCACACTCTCATGCGTACACAGAGTTTTGCATTACGCGCGACTTACACAATTAAGAACGTTCCCCTTCTCTTGGATTTTCGAGCACTTCACTTTTCAGCACTTCAGCACGTGTCCGCGGAGGATCCTTGCTCGGCTCTGGAAATATTCGAGCGATATTCACGACTCTGTTCTTTTTCCCACTGTGGTACTGTGGCACTGTGGTTGTTCTTGTTCAGTCTCTGCTCCCGTGGGTGGATCGAAGGGTACGTACGGCTGCTGGCCACAGGAGCGTCCAATTTGGCGGACAATTCGAAAGCAACTGAAAGTGAAACGGAAGCCAGCGGGCCAGGAAGCGGATTGCGAGAATCCAGCTGTGGCAAGTTGAAAGCGACAAGCCAAAGGCGAGCGGCGAGAGCGAAAGCGAGCGCTTTGCTTTTTCGCTGAGCACGAGCGTGAGCGGAAAAAGCTCGTCGCCGCCGAGCCGCCGAGCCGAAGCTCTCCACCCACGCTCGTTTGCCATAAAAGTTTATAGCAGCTGCTGGGCGCTGCTTTTGATTTGCAATTTGATTTACGGTCCCCCGGGGGAGGTGCGATGCTGGCGAATAAAGGTAGAGGGAGTGGTGAAGCCGCGGCAAGCACTGAGCAAAATTAACCAGAACCGTGTCAAAGCTATCCATCAAAGTTCAGCTTATTTCTTGGAAATAAAATATGTAGAACAGGTTTTCCTACCCTGAAAAATTTAATGATGTATAAATTCTTGTAGTTTATTTCATCTTAAAGTAAAAGCCATCGACGGTGTGATTTTGGCTTAAGGTGCAACCATAGACACTAGACACTGAAACGGACGAGTAGCCTGCGATTAAAACAACGAGTTGAGACGACGAGATTGAGAGCAAAACGACGATCAAAAACGACGAGAAAAGCACTAGCGAGAGCATTCAATAAATAAAATAATAGCACATATAAAATATTTAAATTTGAAAAACCCGTGAATCTGACTAACTATATGCTTTAGTTACCAATTATTAACCTATTTATATTATTTAAGGAGGTAATTTAAAATCCATCGAAACATGATCTTTCATTGAATTTAAGGCTGGATACAATTTTCGTAAATGAACTAATCTCCAGTGGGTTAATATCTAACTAAAAGGCATTTTCCCTCAGTGAGTGGTTAGCAATGCATTTGTGAGCTTTCCATCCTTTTTCCGAATGATTCAGGACCGTCAATTGGGCCTTGAACAATAACTCACTTAATTATGCGTATACGGATTGTGTGTTTCCCACCAAATGCAAATTTAAATGCAATTCATTTGTACATTTCACAGGAAAAATCCAATTATTATTTAATTAAAGGAGTGAACTAATTCGATGTGTTTGGCAGAAAATAGAAATACAAATTGGAAGCATTTTCGCTGTTCGAAATTAAAAAGTTTGCTAAAGCTAACACAACCGAAGATTTCTTTGATTTACCTCCAGTTCTACCTTGTAAACATCACCCGCACGCGGTCGGTCGATAGTTTTTCCCTGCGCTTGGCTTAAATTTCCCAGTAGAACAGGAAGAACAACAAAAAAAAAAGGGGACAAACTCAATACAGACACATTGAACCGATGGCCAGGCGACCTTCACACGCACACAGTCACAGGACACAGCACACAGCACACAGGACGCAGGAAGCCGGAGAGAAAGCTGCCTCGACCTAGACACTGAAACACTGAAACACTGGAGCATCAAGAGAGTGAAAGCGGCGAGAGAGCGATTTTTTCGACGCTCTGGGTGATACATTTATTTGTGCATGTGTTCAAGCTTAGCGGAATCGAAAGGAAACGGAAGTGGGCGTTGGGCGCTGGAGGACTCAGAAATTGGGAGGAGAGAGTGGCCAGCGGGGCATAGGAATCCCGAGCAGCGTAAGCCGCTTACAAAGGATCTCGGGTGAACTAAAGGAATATGACTGAGCGAAGTTACAAACAGTTTCGCTTTTTCTGTCGAATAGTTTCCACGCAATTTGTGCAGTTTCCATGGCCCCAAAGCAGTCGCGCCTTTGTTTCTATATAATTTCTTTCATTCCCGTTTTTTCCATTTCCCTGTACCGCTTATCTCCTGCGCGAATTTTCATTTCGCTGCATTTCCGCAAGCTGCTAACACCATTTTTGTTGTTCCCGTCCCTGCTTGTTGTCAATGCTCGCCCCACAGTCGTTGTTGTTGTGCAAGGTTATGAATGAAAAGCTTTTCCAATTCAGCTTTGGTCGGGCCCTCGGGCCATTCCACGATTGCTTTTTTTCGCTGTTCGTGTCCTTTAATGCTTTCGCCAGAAAGGAAGAGTTTGGGCAAGAGAAGCGCGGAATAGCGAATACAATCAGGCCATTCGGGAATTAGTCGTGGGCTGTTCCTGGCGGAAAATCAGGCAAATTATGAGTTCCAAGGAACTTTGATTAGGATCCCTGTCAGCAAGGCGTAAATGCAATTTAAATAGATTTTAATATCAATGGCTAGGCGCTTTTCTATAAGCAAAGCAGTGGAAATAACTCAACTCTCAATAACTCTGGTGACTTAAATAAAAGGGATTATCTAATATTAAGCTGGATTTTACTTTGAATCAGATAATACTAAGGCAAAATTTTTTAATTTTTGATTAAATTAGGATTGTCAAGTAAAGTTTTTAAATTTTAGTAAAATTAGATAATAAACATTGGAATTTTAGGCAATGAACTTGCAATCCTCTATCTTCTATCTTGTTCGCACTCGTCTAAGATGGTTAGTAGAGTTTAAAACCGTGTGTTCAAGCTGGAAAAATCCAAATTAAACTGAAAATATATTTTTTTGGTTCTACAAGCACCCAGCTTTAGCTTTCTTTCTTGCTTTTATTAATCTCAATACAGATTTCTTATGTATCTTTAATTGGTAGCTATACCGTGTTCCCATCCCAGATTCCATAAATTTCCACTGATCTGCATTGAGGTTCGAGTCTTGGCTAGTCTTCAAAAAAGCTTCTTAAAAAGTTACCCTCTCTCCCATTCTCTGTATGTTTGGACGCCTTAAAGGTAGCGTGGGCGAGAGAGCGCGAATTACCGTTACGATGTTGAATCAGCTGTTGCTGCGATCAGCTGGTGGTCAAGCATGCTTTTATGCAAGCATGCTTTGCCACCAGGCGAGCGCGGATGGGACGGCGCGAGAGGGCGGTTCGAAGCGGCATGCAAAAAAAAAATGGAAAATATAAAGAGAACACGAAATTATAATTGCTCGAGTGTGTGCGTGCCGCTGCGGTCGCGGCGTCGCGCCGATCGCTGCTCATAAATAAAAGCCCTTTATGAGCCACTCGCCGGCCAGTGTTCGCTTTGGCATGAAATGAAATTGTCGCCTGCTCCGCTGCCTTGCTTTTTTCTCGCAGTGCCTCGCCAGAATCGAGTTCCATACCAATCGCGCGATCGAGCAAATGCATCCAAGTCTAGACTAAGTCGTGGTTACATAAAGTTAAATAATAAATACTGAAACCGATTCGGAATTCCGAAACAACTTGAACTAATTTGCCTACATTACAGCTGGCCAAAATGAGTGTCGAAAGGTAAAAAAGCAAATCGAATCAAAACAATGCGAAGCGAAAGCAAAGCACACATCGATCGCTCGCGCTTTGTATATTGTGTTAAACACTGTGTCCACTACTCATCATCAGCATTTTTGTGAATTTTCTGTCTGGCCAGCTAAAAATACCCCCTTCGACTTTAAACCCCAGCGCCAGTATAAACAAGTTTTCGATTTTTTGGGCTCCGTGCTGTGTGCATTCGTGTTGCTAGGGTCCAGCTAGAAGGTTGTCGCCGTCGGGCCTCTGGAGTACTCCGCTCCGCGCCGAGATTAAACCCAAAAAGCACAGGGCTTGTTTTTTGTCAGGCGTCGATAAGGCGCAGTTCCAATGCCAACTCATCGTCTCCCGAGTGGCATCTCTTATCGCTGGCGTAACTCCTACTAACCAGATTGATTTCTATATAGCGTATTTTGTGATCAATGGAAGTGGTTCTGAGGAAAAGAAAGATTTCCGCTCGAGTACCTTACAAATAAATAATTTACTTCGCTATATTTTAGATGGAAGATTAGATAGTGGGGTATTTACCAGACAAAACACGTGTTGAATGAAAGCAAAAGTTCAGTTTTCTTGCTTTGAACTGGGAATGTGCATTGTTTTCAAAATGTTTATAGGCTATAACATTTAACTTGTGACGCCTCATGATGACTTGAAAATGTCTAGGCTGATTAGGGCATCAATCAAAAGTCAATTTTGTGGCTTTGATTGAATGCTACAAAGTTCTAGTAGAAATTTGCTTGGAATTTCAAACGAACCTTATTAAACCCTTTTAAAGTATCTTAAATACATAATTGCTGATAAATACTGATCGATTTCAAATTACTCATCAAGATTGCTTGCAAAGTATCATGAAATAGAAGTTCGGCCAAGGGTTCTCCTTCTGGGAAATTCCCTAATTGGTTTGATTTACCTTTCATTAATTGGTGATAAGCCGTGTGCTTCCGTTTCGGGTTACCCTTCTTAACCAGCTACCGAAATTCGCTGGAACCTTTTCACTCTTATCTTATCTCTTGCGCCGCATCTGGCTTGGCAATTAAATTCAGTTTAGTTATTACGCATACGCCGGGTGGGCTGGAACTACCATGCCAACAGCCAGTGATGAAATCAATCCCCGTTGGGGAGCTGGAGTGAGTGCTGGCATCATCATCATAAACTGACTGAGGGGCTCCTCGCCCTTTTCTCCCGATTGCCTCAATTAAACAAAGCCATTTGTTTACTGTCAATTCGATTGGCTCCGCCTTATGATTGTTTTATTCGAGTCTGCTTCCACAATCGCCATAAATTATCTAATTCGTGGTGTCAACAGTGGGTGAGCATTTCAGTTTATAGAACTGATAGATAGAGAGTCGTGCAGGCGGACGACTTTTTCAATTCACACATTGGCGAATTCGTTGGACAAATATGTTAGCCTTGGACTTCAGTCACGCCGATTGACTGTGATTGTGGAAAGTTTGCCGCCCTACGGGCTAATGAATCCTTATGAGCTTGTTAATCGACGTTATGGCAATTTCTCCGAATTAAACTTTGCCTGATTAAATCGACGAAACCTGTTTGTGTTGGTACATTGAACCGCTGTGACTTTATCTTTTGTACTTCCTTAATCGGAAATCGCAGACGATTTCTCAGGGCGATAATGCAAAGTTTACTTCTATTGTTTATGTCTTTGTTTTCTATAATTTGGCCACAAAAAGTTGCTTTACTTCTCTGTACTTGACAGGCGTGTCACGAATAACCGATATCGATAAATGGTGTGACCAATGCTGCGAGTGAGGAGTTTCAGCCGCCCAAGGTTCGCGGTTTTTATAGATCAATGACAAGGCAAAGGGGAAGTGGCGAATATTTCGGGCCTATAAATGTTATTGTTTTGAAATCAAAATTGGCAAAGCATGTTAGCATTGGAGATTGCATTATTAAACACAAATTATTTGATAAAGAAAGTTGCCATCGGTTCATTAAACGTGACTCCAAACTGACCTTGCCAGAAGCACTCAAAACAAAATATTAACATTATTTAAGCAGTTGAAGCCCAAGCAAAACAAAAGCTTCGCAAAGCCAGGAGCGGGAGAGAAACGCTGGCTAAATACACACACCAAATCGCAGTTTTTTTCTGTTTTTCTTATCGCAGCGCCAAAACAAACCGAAACACGCACAGCTGGTTTTTGAAAACTGTGACGTATACGCTTCAGCTCTCCCGCGTTTTCTTATCACTCTCCTCGCAGGCACAGCGTGTAGCGGCGACCGGCGACTCTCCGAGGCTTTACTTTTGCCGGAATGAATCAACACTAAATTAATTGGCTGGGATTAAAGTGCAACAAAAAGCGAATAATAGCAGCGCCGGAAAGTTGGGGAGTGCAACCCCATCGATTTGAGTGGCGTGCGAAAGCCGCTCCAATTACAAAAGCCAGCCCTGCATTACCCTCGGGCGACGGTGGTTGCCAAGTGGCCATGAAATTGCCAATAATTGCCAATTGTCAGGGCCCACTAAGCGGAAAAGTGTCGGCATACCTTGACAATAAATAAAGACAGCTAATAATGGAATAATTTGAATTACACAAAAGTACTCCACAGCTAATAAGGGCATTTAATTCATGTTTGGGGGTTATCTTATCAAGAGTGGAAATCGTTTTCGCATTGGTTTATTACGTCTCATTTGTTTAACACCTTTAAATTAATTTATTACTGATTATCAAGCTTATAAAAATCCATTTCTAATTAGCTTTTTCTTTATTCTTTGTAGAGATGAGGAGTATCTCAAATTCGTGCCCCACAAAATGTCGTATCATGTGGTGCCAGGAGCGGAGTTTCAATGCAAACTGGGCAACCACCACAATTCCAGGAAACTATCCACCATCGATGAGCAGGACGACGATGTAGCCAATCGAAGGGGAATGATAAATCAGGTGAGTTAGCTAAGGTTAAGGGAGTTTTTATAAAGAGTTCATAAAGAGCATGATACTTCCTAATGAATTATAGTTAAATAATTATTTAGTGCCCCCTTTAAAATCAGATTCTTTAAGTTAGAACCTTGTCCACACTTTCAAACTTTGCCTCATAATCTCGTCATTCACTTGTCGAACATCTCCGGGGCTTGGCCAAGACATGCGTGACAGATACTACTAAATATTCCGTGAAGGCTAAAATGATAAGATACGCAATTGAACTTTCTTCATGGCATGATTATGGAACACTTCTGTTCTTGGCGGCTACATGTGGCGGACATGTGACGGCAGTGAAGGCTCCGGCTCTGGAATTGAATCGAAACGAATGAAACGCCAGCGAATGGCATGAAATGTCATTCAATTTCAGGGTGTCAGCGTCACACAATGAGTGAACTGGGCATTCCATAAAGTAATCAATGGGCGGCGATCACAGATCGTTTATCACTATCAGCACAAATCAAAATAAAGTCGCCCGTGATGCAATTGCAACTTCAATTAAAGGCAATTGCTTGGCAGATGCGGCAACATTGACGCTATGATCGGTGGATTTAATTAAATATAAAGGCACTGGGGAAATTCAGTGCCTAAGAGGAGGGAAAAATATTATTATAAGGAGACTGAAGTAGTTACATTTGGGATTAAAGTATTCTTCTCCTTAAGATTAAGTGGACTCTTTAAAACCTCCTCTGTTTAAATTTTCTAAAGAAGAACTTCTCCATTTCATTTTAGATTCTGGCCACTTGTGCGGTTCTGTTGCTTTCCGCTGGCTGTGGAATGCCCATTGGTTTCTCGGCTGTCCTTCTGCCTCAGCTAAGTAATGCCAATACCACCGAGATCCCCATAGATGTGGAAACAGGCTCATGGATTGGTAGGTTTTCCATCCTTTTAAATAGCTAGCAAGATCTTCAAGATTTCTATTCTTACAGCGAGTGTCCATAGTTTGGCCACTCCCTTTGGATCACTGATCTCCGGACCTCTGGCAGACTACTTGGGCCGGCGGAAAACCCTGCTGGTCTCGGTACTTCCCCTGTTCTTAGGCTGGAGCACTCTGGCCATAGCAAGGGACGTCAAGATCGTGATATTTGCGCGGTTCCTGTGCGGCTTTGCCACCGGAATTTTGGGTGGACCCGGACAGGTGAGTGGACTCGCAGCATCTCGGAATTCATGGCCATTGGCCTGTGGTTCGTTCACACGCAATACCCGGAACTATACGTACGTGACACAATCCGGGCCCGACCGAGTGACCCATTAACCGTAATCGGCGGAGCCTTGAACTCCTGTCCGGCAAAAGAGCAGCGGTGACAGGTGGACAAATGGTCAATTGGCCACTTGACGCACGCCCATTGTCCGTCTTTTCTGGTCGCTTCCATTATGTCTACACAAAATAATGCGTCGTCAGCCGGCGGCGCTGGCCTGTTTATTTGTGTTTATTTATCTTATGGATATGTCCGTGACTTATCTTGCGGCCAAAGCGATGGCGATAGCCGGACGACACACAGCGTAAATCGTCGGCGTCATCACTTAGGAGTCCGGACCCGGACTTTAAATGGCCAGCGCATCATTTGCATTAGCAAAAGCTTTCCGCACACACGGGCCCACGCTCGGCGGCATAATCCGCGTAGTAGTTCCGGATTCTTGACCTTAGTCTATAATAGCTGACGGCGTGTGGGGGCTCCTGGGGTGGTCGGGATGGGACTGGGGATGGATGATGGGTGGGTGAATGGGCGTCGACTTGTTGCGCGTGTTCCCCCGGCGAGTTTCGTTTTCATTAATGGTTTGCCTGACTGCCGCCTGTCATGATTTACGATTTTATGATTACCATCCAAGAGTTCTCAGAGATTAAGATGTTGATGCTGAGAGTGTGTGACATGACCCTCGACTAGATCAGATTGTTTTGCTGGCGAAAGTTCGTACTGGGGTCAGGGTTAAGTCATATTAGAAAGTAATTTTATTTGTTATATTTCGGCTAGGAGCTGGGATTTATCAGTCAAGGGTATTTAGCCTCTAGAACACTCTATAATTAAGATGTTAATGCTTTTGTGACCCTCAAATAAATTAGAATGTTTTCTTGGAAGTTCCTTTTAGTAAAGGTCAGAAGATATAATATATATGCCAATTTTGGCTTAGGGAACTGTGCTTATCATCGTAGTTCTATTTAGATTGGGCTTCCAGAATATAATTAAGACAGTTATGCTACTGTGACCCTCAATTTTATGGAACTGTTTGTTTACACATGTGGTTCTTATGAGGGTCGTGGGAAATTCATAAAATAAAGGAGCTTTCTGTATGGGTTCTGAATGTAGGTTAATTTTGGTCTTAATAATAATGGGTTACTGGAACCATTAAAGTTATTTCTTTGACTTAAATGAAAGCCAAGGTATTTACTTGTATTCTAAAGCAAAATTTTAATTACTTTTTAAAAGATTTTGGGACTTAGGTAGTAAAATGTCCATCATCATTATACTCGCTACTAAAATTTTATATAATATGCTAAAAAACAATCTGTATTCTCTTTCCCAGGTCTACATTGCGGAAACTGCGGAACCCAACTTGAGGAGTCTGCTGATAGGAGCTCCCTACGTGGCCTACTCCTGCGGCATCCTGCTGGTCTACTCCCTCGGCTCCATGATGTACTGGCGGAGTGTGGCTTGGTGTGCCAACATCCTGCCCCTGCTGGCCGTGGTGTCCATCTACTGCATCCCAGAGACGCCGGCCTGGCTGCTTCGAAATGGCTACGAAAAGCGGGCCCTGCAGGCTCTGACTTTCCTCCGTGGCAGCGAGATTAATGCCCAGAAGGAGGCCAACGACATGAAGCAGCGACTGTCCAGGGAGCGGGCCACTACGAAGACCAATGAGAACATCTTCCAGCTGTGCTGCCAAAGGGTGGCCATCAAGCCGCTGGTCATTGTGATCGTGTTCTCGCTGCTGCAGATGTTCTCCGGCACCTTCATCGTGATCTTCTACGCCATTGATATTGTCTCGGAGTTCGGAGCGGACTTCGATTCCAAGCAGGCGGCGATCTGGACGGCTGCCGTGCGAGTGGTGTGCTGCATGGTCTTCTGTGCAGTCCTGATATTCGTCCGCCGGCGCAGGATCATGCTGATATCCGGCTTGGGTTCCGGCGCCTTCTGCCTGGCCCTGAGTGCTTACATGTATGCCAGGGTGGGCGAGCCCAAGATGCCCTACGACGTTTTGGTGGCAGGTATTTGCCTCCTGGGCTACATAGTATTCAACACAGCTTTAATGGTGATGCCGGGCATCATGATCGGCGAACTATTCCCGGCCAGAATTCGGGGGAGAACAGCGGGCGGCGTGTTTGCCTCAATGAACGTGGCCCTGTTCATCTTCGCTAAGGGATTCCCCGCCATGCAGGTTTTTCTCAAGATGCGTGGCGTGTTCCTGGTCTTTGGCGTGTCCAGTTTCCTGCTCACCATATTCATGTGCCTGTTCCAGCCGGAGACGAAGGGACGCAGTCTGGACCACATCGAGGACTACTTCAACGGCGACAACTGGCTGTGGTTCCGGCGGGATCGTGGCTACAAAACGGTCAAATTGCAGCCCCTGCAGCCTCTCAAATCTACTGCTGCGGCGGATGCCTAATCCTGGGGGTCTTAGTTTTAAATCCGGGCTGTTAAGATTCCACTTAGTGTAGCTAGCTCTTAGTCCTTACTCGTAGTTCCAGCCGCAGTGCCTCGTAGTCGTTAAATTTCATCGATTTTCCAGTGTCCCTCCGCTTGGCCACTCCGACAGGGAATCTTCAAATGTTAAGTTTACTGTTTCAAATTGTGATCGCTATGCTTTAAAATGTATCTATTTGATAATGAAAATTATGATTAGAAATAAAAATATGCTAAAATATGGGTGTTATATTTACATTTTCTATAGTATACTAAGCCAATTCATTTCGAATCCTGAAACTTTTGGTTTTAAAGTGTGAAGTATTCCGTTGGTTTCCAAAATCGCTGCTCCGTTTCACGTTTGGCTAAATAATTGTAAAGCATAATTTGCGTTCCACAATATAAAACTATACCAAATTTTGCTAACTGAAACTGACCCCAAAACATTTTATTCACTTTAATTAATTGTTTCTTTATTAAAGGCCGTTATCGAAATAACTACCCTTACTTATACAAAATCTACTTCCAACTTTTTTGTATACCTTTTCTTTTGATGCCCTTTTGATCAGAAGCTTGCAATGCAGTGAAGGAAGCATCTCCGACCCCATAAAGTATATATATTCTTGATCAGCATCACCAGCCGAGACTATTTAGCCATGTCCGTATGTCCGCCTGTCCGTTGCTACGCAAACTAGACCCTCAGTTTTTGAGCTATTCGAATGAAACTTTGCAGATGATCTTCTTTCTATTGCAGCTAGTATATACATATGTCGACCGGAATCGGATCACTATATCTTATAGCTGCCATAGGAAAGATAGAGCCAAAATATCATATTTTCGTTATTTTTGAAGATATCTGATCCTTAAATTTTATTATATCTATAATTTTAAATTCCATGTAAATCGGACTGCTATATATTATAGCTGCCAAAGCAACGATCGGAAAGTTGATTTTCATTGTTTTTAAAGATATCAGACTTAAACTTAGTAAACGGATTTTTAATTTAAGTATACACTTAAAATTTAATCCAAGTCGTTTTGAAATCTTTTCGTTGTTGTTAAAGATTTTGGATTAAAACAAAATATAATAATTATTTATTATCTGCAAGGGTATATAAACTTCGGCTTGCCGAAGTTAGCTTTTTTCTTGTTTTTTTTGTTTTAAATTATATTATTAAATAATTAATATATTTTTTTTAAATAAATAAATGCTAACGTTTACAGAACTCCCCCTGGCGGCCGAAACTACATGGCGGTATTTTGTGGCGTTATCGGCGCGGTCATGTCACGGTCACACTTAATGCAGATTTGAGCGAATCAACAATAACATGAACAGCGTAAGTTTTTAAATATTATATTTAATTAGATATAACTACAGTAAAAGCCTTATAGGAACTCAAAAGTAAGATTGAGAGCTGCGCCCGCACGGCTGAGGACTTTACGCGCCTTTACTACGCCTCTTTGGACAACCGTCGGCATGTAAGTTGTGGAGCCTCCAAAAGCCGGCTGAAAAATTTCAACAGCATGCGAAATAATTGCAACGACTCCTTCAATTTCCAGCAAATGGGTCGCCTTTACATTAACAACGCCATCTTCAGCTGGAACGGTAACGGGGCCACCGGGCGTGAGATGATCGAACGCTACTTCATGGAGCTACCGTCGTCCGCACACCAGATGACGAATCTGGACGCGCAGCCTATTATGGATGAGTGTGTGGCCACACAGCTGACCTATGTGATCCTGGCCAGCGGCACCGTCAAGTACGGCGATCAGCCGATACGCAACTTCCAGCAGTCTTTCATTGTGACAGCCGACAACGACAAGTGGAAGATAGTCTCCGATTGCTACCGCCTGCAGGAGGTGATGGTGTAGTGGCCATAAACTGTAGAAAAAACCGGACCCTTGTTAAAGTGAAAGTAAGGCTGTTCTACGTTAACCGTAACGAATATATATTAATTACATGGCTAAGTAACCTAAGTAACCAAATAAGTATTTATTTGTCTGCCTCTGTCTTGGGTTTCTTTGGTGGCCGGCTCATCTGCGGGCAGTTTCTCGGAGAAGATGGCCTTCGGCTGGGTTTGCTTGTAGGCGGGGGCTATCCAGTAGGGATTCTCGGCTGCGTCCTTGGCGTACTTCAGGATGGCTTCCCTGGGGTCCTGATCGTCGTCCACACGCTTGCTCAGACCGAGATTGCGGATGACATACGAGGAGAGAGTGCCGCCGGAGCTGGCCACTCGCCCGCCCTGACCGCTGGTGATGGGCAGGTCCGGCCGCTTCGACTTTACGGGATCCATGCGCGCCTTTTCCATCTTCTTGCGCGAGGAGCGCGACTTCTCCTGCCTGAACAGCGGCAGGGCATGTGGTGTGATGATCTGGGACACGCCCACCATCTCCATCTGCTGTCGCTTGCGGTGGCTCTTCACCACGCACAACTTGGCGCCGCGGATGCTGCGATGTTCGTCGTAGTAGCACTTGATGGTTCCATTGCCGCAGCTCACAAAGAGCTGATTGAGCTTGGGGTGCCACAGAGTCTTGACCACGTGCGAGTTGGACACGGGAATGCGTTGCACCTCCTCGTAGCTCCTGGTGCTGTAGAAATACAGATTCGCCTCGGTCTGATCCTTGGGCAGCGACTCGCCGGTGACCAGCAGCCTGTCGTCTGGGCTGAAGCAGCAGTCGGTGGTATCGTAGCGCGAGAAGAGATTAGTCCAGGTGTGCAGCGGCTGCTTGAACTGCCGCAGATCCCACAGCTTCATGGTCTCGTCGTTGCTTCCTGGTGGCCAGCTGCTGGCCCATGTAGGAGAACACAATGGAGGTAATCTCGGAACCTTTCTGATGCGCATCCCTGACGCAGTGCGTTGTGTTGACGAACATCTTGCGCGTGTCCCAGGTCTGAATGGATCCATCCACGCATCCCGCCGCAATAAGTGTCGCGTCCCGGTTAAAGTTGCACGACGCGGCGTTCGTTCGCAGGCCGCCCTGTGCCCTAGTCTTGATCACCTGGACCTGCTCCTTGGCCTTCAAGCCCTGCCAGATGCGCAGGGTTCCGTCCAGTGCAGCGGTAAGGAACTGCTCTCGGTTGAATGGATGCCAGCAGCCCGAGGTCAGCTGCGCCACGTGACCCTTGGTTCTCGACATGTCCGATATGTACTGATCGCCCTTGCAGCACTCCAGCTTCTCGAACCCATCGCGGTCTAGAACCTTCGCTTGGGCGTTTCCCGAAATGACCAGGATCATGTCGCCGGTCACGGAGTATTGAAGGGAGCGGATCGGGTGATTCTCGCAGGGCTGCAGCTGTCGGAAGCTGCGCATGCCGGAGTCCATGCCGGCAAAGTCCCAGAAGCACATGTCGTAGTCTATGGAGCCGGACACCAAGCGGGCGCCGGAGGGATCGCCAGCCAAGGCCAGGACAGCTCGGGATCCGTGCTGCATCTGCACCTCGTGGGTGTAGGGTATGCGCTTGGCCAGGTTCTGCTCATCATCGGAATCGTCATCTGACAGCGAATCATCGTCGGAATCCTCCTTGTTCGCTCCCTCCTTGGTGGATTTGTCCTTATCCTCCGCAACAACAGGGGGCAGAGGACCAATAACGTCTTTTCCTCCTCATCTGCCTTCTCCTCCGCTTTCTGGCTGGACTCCTCCTTGTTTCTGTCCAATCCCGGACGTGTAATCCTGGCCTTTTCTATTTGTTCGTTGATGTCAAACACCTTGGCTGCCTTTCGTCCGAATCCGCTAATGCCCATTACCTCCTTCAGGTGCTGGCTCTCCAGATCCTCAGCGACGTCCTCGATTTGTCGAATCATCTGTTGCTTGTCCATCTTCTTGAATCCTCCGCCTTCACTGCTGCTGGCTGCAGAGGATTCCTCCTTCTCCCCTTCCTTTGCATTTTCAGTGCCTTTTGACTCAACGGGCGCCTTGTTGACATTCAGTTGGATTTTCCCGAAGGAAATTTTACCACGCTGCATGTCTATTTAAAAGCCACTTTTACTTGGTAAAAATTGTTTTATTTATTTTATTTTACTTGGCCCGGGTTGCCGCTTAGTGATGGGACATCGAGTAAAAGACATCAGTATTTCGATAGTTTTGTTTGAGTTAAAACTTATCTTTAAAATAAGAATTGAATGTGTTTTAAAAATTATAAGTTACACATTTAAATTAAAGTCTCTTTAAACTATTTTGTTCTACTTTATTTAATTCTATCTCTCGTGATAATATCTTATCGATGTATCGATATTTCCCACTCTGCAGTCCCCATCCCTAGCGCAGCGTCGTCTAACCTAGAATTAGGCGCGCAGTGTTGTTTTTTGTTGTCGGCATTTTGGCTTGTGTGCGGTTTTTTCGCAAAATTGTTAATTATTTCGCAAGGCGGTGTAATTACTAATAGATTTGTTAAGTTTTTCCTGCACTGAACAGCCACGATGACGGACTCCCTGGAGTACAACGACATAAGCGCCGAAGTGCGCGGTGTCCTGGTAAGTTGTAGAATTCGCAACTTTGTCACATTTCGTCTGACGCTGGTTTCCCCTCCCATTTTCGCGCGCGACAGTGTTCCGGACGGCTGAAGCTGACCGATCAGCACATCATCTTCAAGAACACAAAGACCGGCAAGGTGGAGCAGATCTCAACGGACGACATCGATCTGATCAACTCGCAGAAGTTCGTGGGCACCTGGGGACTGAGGGTGTTCACCAAGAGCGGCGCGCTGCACCGCTTTACTGGATTCCGGGACAGCGAGCACGAGAAGCTGGGCAAGTTCATCAAAGATGCGTACAAGCAGGGCATGGTCGAGAAGGAGATGTGCGTCAAGGGCTGGAACTGGGGCACCGCCCGCTTCATGGGCTCCGTCCTCAGCTTCGACAAGGAGAACAAAACCATCTTTGAGGTGCCGCTGTCCCATGTTTCGCAGTGCGTTACGGGCAAGAATGAGGTGACCCTGGAGTTTCATCAGAACGATGACGCGCCCGTCGGTCTGCTCGAGATGCGCTTCCACATTCCCGCCGTAGAGTCTGGCGGAGGAGGATCCGGTCGACAAGTTCCATCAGAATGTGATGAGCAAGGCCTCGGTCATCTCGGCTTCCGGCGAGTCCATCGCCATATTCAGGGAGATCCAGATCCTTACGCCTCGCGGTCGCTACGACATCAAGATCTTCTCCACCTTCTTCCAGCTGCACGGCAAGACTTTCGATTACAAGATTCCCATGGACTCGGTGCTGCGACTCTTTATGCTGCCGCACAAGGACAGCCGTCAGATGTTCTTCGTACTCTCGCTGGATCCCCCCATCAAGCAGGGACAGACGCGCTACCATTATCTGGTGCTTCTCTTCGCCCCCGATGAGGAGACCACTATTGAGCTGCCCTTCTCGGAGGCCGAACTGCGCGACAAGTACGAGGGCAAGCTGGAGAAGGAGCTCTCTGGCCCCGTGTACGAGGTGATGGGCAAGGTGATGAAGGTGCTGATCGGACGCAAGATCACCGGACCGGGCAACTTCATCGGACACTCGGGCACGGCGGCGGTGGGCTGCTCCTTCAAGGCCGCTGCTGGCTACCTGTATCCCCTGGAGCGCGGCTTTATCTACATCCACAAGCCACCACTGCACATCCGCTTCGAGGAGATCAGCTCAGTGAACTTCGCCCGAAGCGGTGGCTCCACACGCTCCTTCGACTTTGAGGTGACGCTCAAGAACGGAACCGTCCACATTTTCTCGTCCATTGAGAAGGAGGAGTACGCCAAGCTCTTCGACTTCATCACGCAGAAGAAGTTGCATGTGAGCAACATGGGCAAGGACAAGAGCGGCTACAAGGATGTGGACTTTGGCGACTCGGATAATGAGAACGAACCGGATGCCTATCTGGCACGCCTCAAGGCTGAGGCCAGAGAAAAGGAGGAGGACGACGATGATGGCGACGATTCCGATGAGGAGTCCACGGATGAGGACTTCAAGCCAAACGAAAACGAGTCCGATGTGGCCGAGGAGTACGACAGCAATGTGGAGAGTGATTCGGATGACGATAGCGATGCCAGCGGTGGCGGTGGCGACGGCGACAGCGATGTTGCCAAAAAGAAGAAGGAGAAGAAGGCCGAAAAGAGGGAGAAGAAGGAAAAGAAGCACAAGGAGAGGGAGCGAACGGTAAGGATGGATATGGTTACAGCTAGAATTTATTCTCACATTTTTTTATTCCACCAGAAAAAGGCCAGCAAGAAGAAGGACACTGGCAAGCCGAAGCGTGCCACCACCGCCTTCATGCTCTGGCTGAACGATACTCGCGAGAGCATCAAGAAGGAGAATCCGGGCATCAAGGTCACCGAGATAGCCAAGAAGGGCGGCGAGATGTGGAAGGAGCTGAAGGACAAGTCCAAGTGGGAGGAGGCAGCAAACAAGGACAAGCAGCGCTACCAAGATGAGATGCGCAACTACAAGCCTGAAGCTGGTGGCGGCAGCGACAACGATAAATCGGGAAAGGCCACGAAGAAGCGCAAAACGGAGTCTTCTCCAACCAAAAGGGCGAATACCTCCGGCGGCAGCTTTAAGAGCAAGGAGTACATATCCGATGACGATTCCACCAGCTCCGACGAGGACAAGGACAAGTCAAAGGACAAAGAACCCGCCACCAAGAAGAGCAAGCCCGTGGATTCCGAGAAGGCGAACAGTTCGAAGGGTTCCAAGAAGAGCGAAAGTGAAGCAGAGGAGAGCGAGGAGGCCACCGATGAGGAGGAGGAGGACGATGATGAAGATGAGGGCAGTGATTAGGCTCCAATCACAAAACAACATAATTCCATACACAAAACTCACACACACTCACACACCTATGCCCCCAATTGTAGTTTACGCTTAGGTTTAGTTAAGTACAGCCTGTTGGATACAGACCAATACAATTTTGTTTAATTAAAACTGAACAACAAACCGCAAGTTGAAGTAATTATCCCGGATTGATAAGTGCCCCTAATGGTGGATGTGTATCGGTTATTTTTTCGGTTGAATGGTGTCCGTTACGCCCCCACAATGACGGCATTTTTCAGTCACTAAGCGCTTACCCGACCCTGCAGTTATGGCCACGTTGAGGGATCTGTCCCTGTGGATTGGCCTCTGGTACATTTCGCAGGCAAGTTCGCTGAAGGGCTGTGCCCGCCACTATTATATCCAAACTATGCTTCAAACTATGCCATCAGGTCGAAGGAATATCCAAGTTCACGAATATCGAGTGCGTAAATATGGACGAGAATTTCACAAGCGTTGCCCTATGCCGCCTGTACGCCGTCAAGAGGGATGTGGTGGAAATGAGTCTGAGGGTTCACATATTACACTGGCCAAAGCGTCCGATATCGGTGAGTCTCGGATTAACATCTACGGCATGTTTGCAACTCCATTTGGATTTTTGGTTGCTTATTTTTATACCCGGTACCAAGGGTATTATAAGTTAGTGCCAACCGAGAATGTATGTAACAGGCAGAAGGAGGCATCTCCGACCCCATAAAGCATATATATTATTGGTCAGCATCACCAGTCGAGTCGATTTAGCCATGTCCGTCTGTCCGCCTGTCCGTTCGTCCGTGTTGGTAAACAGATCTCAGAGACTATAAGAGCTAGAGCCACCGAATTTGGTGACAACATTTTAATCTGTTGCACGCAGATCGTTTGTTTAAAAAACGTTATATAAGCTATAGTCAATGTTTCTGGCTTAACGTAAATAGATAAAATTAATAAGTAGTCACTCGCGAACGTGTTCTGAAAATTTGAATAAAATCGGATGATAAACGTGGAAGTTATTAAACGATAACGTATTCATGTATGCTTCTTCTTCTATGTTGAGAGCGCCCGTGCGTGTTCCTCAACATGTCCCTAGCAACATTTCTCTTTTTTAGGTGTTGCTCAACATGTTTCTAGCAACATTTGTCTTCATTGGTCAACATTTTCTTTTTTCCATGTCCATATGCTATTTAATCTCCCCCACAATGCTTTGGGTACCGGGTATTTCACAGTCGGTCACACTCGACTGTAGCTTTTCTACTTGTTTCGTGTGGCGGAAGTGCTTCTTGGTTGAATGCGCAATCAGTTCATAATAATGCCACTTATTCCACAGCTTTTGAATTGCTCTCTTTTTAAGCAATAAATAATATTATTTTCCATTTAAAAATATGGGGCTCTCTAATTTGAATAAGAATATTCCATCTACTGTAAAGATAATCCTCTTTATTTAGGACCTACGAAAAATTCCAAAAAGCTCGAATACTTTTTGAATTTACATTGTGTAACGAACTACTTGAACGTAGCAAACAAATCCTTATTCGGGATAACAAAAAACTCATGAAATGTGAGAGTTATGGCTGGGAAATAGCCGTGCGATTTCGGTTGCCGGGTTGACGGTGTTGACGGACATCCTGGCCGTCGGGCTCGATCCTTGTCGTGGCCAGCAGATCCTCAACATCGTCGTAGAGCTTCTTCTTCGGGGATGTCAGGTTAGTTTGGGATGGGTTAATAGTGTCGGGCACTTTGGATTGCTTCCCTTTGCGCACGACTCGGCGACGAAGGACGCCAGATGGGTCCGGGGAAATTGTGTTCTTGGCCAGGTCGTTGAGGGACAGTTTCTGCTGCAGCTCTTCGGCGGGATCGTTGATGTGCGTGAAACTGACATTGGGACTGGGTCGACTGCATACATTGAGCCTCGATGTTTGAACTGAAGCTGTGCTTGCATCGGAGTCCTGGGCATTCTCCACGAAGACCCCCTCCAGTCAAATCTTCCAAGGGCACCAGATTATTGCGGCCCCCGAGGGCAATGTTCGACTTTGACCAAAACTGGGAGATTAGAGGCCGCATGAAGGTCCGGCCATGGATACACATCTGGGACACAGCTCCCAGGGAATCGTTCAGCAGCTTGTACTTGCCCCGGTTGAGGAATTGATCAATCCTATCCTGGCGGTTGACCAGAAGCGGGTGAACGATCGCATCAAACATCCAGACATTGGCTGACGGAGCGGTGAGGACGATCCACAGCATGAGGAACAGCTTGATGGGCATGTAAATCGTCATCCATGAGAGAAAGGCGTCCGTCACCAGCTCGATACTGACCAGGAAGGCGTACACAATCCAGTACTTGGCCCAGGCCAGGAACTCATCGTCCCCGTTGTTCAGGGTCTTGTAGGTGTGGTAGGCCGGCCCGAGGGTGCCGTAGATATAGAACACTAATCGCGACGCGTAGCTAAAAAAGCACATGTCGATATGTTTAGCGTCCAAAATAAAATAAATTTCTGAATTCAAATTTATAACAAAATTTGGCAGTCAACGGGAGTAAGTTTAAGGTGTTTCCTGCTTCTATTCCGGTATAAACTGTGGAAAAGACTGATGTGAGCCTAGAGCTAAAAAGCATGGCCTACTTTAGGAATTTATATTTCTTAGATGTTTGACTGCTTTGTTATTACAAGGATTTTCTTTTCTCTTCTTTATTTAAATTCTATTTTTCCTAGATGCGCATACAATTACTGAAGAAAGCGAGTGGCTACAAGCCCTTTCTTTATAATGTCTACCAATCGGATGTGTGTGAATATCTGGAGAAGCGGAATCATCCCTTTGTCAATATCATCCTAAACAGTTTCGGCAATCGCACGAATGTGAACAAATGCCCAGTGCCTGTAAGTTTAATATATTCGCCAAGTAATAATATCTTTAATAATAATAATATTATTCTTCAGCCTGAAATTGTCTTGGAACACTTTCGCTTTCCCGTAAAAGTCTTGGATCTAATGCCCCTGCCCTCTGGCGACTATGGACTTTTCACCACCTTTGCCTTCGACCGAAAGGAAAGAACCCAGATCAAGGTCTACTTTACCCTGACAGAATATCGCTAACCACAAAAGCCACAAAAAAATATAGTATTTGTAATAAACCTCGTTTGCAGTGCAATAAACCAATTAATAAATTCGCCATAAATTTATTAACTGGCTGTAAAAGACCTTTCCCGATTTGATTAACCCTTATTGTAATGGTAATAAAATGATTTCAATTAAAATTATTAATGAGTGCTCTTTACGAGAGAGTTTAATGCTTTATAGATGGTACCGACACGTGGGAATTGTTTTTAATGAGTGACTAAAGCTCGTGCGGTTAATATTATCTGGCTCTGCCGAAGGTTAGGATCATTGGCTTCCGATTCAGATTGATTTTCGGCCGAAATTTCTTTCACACACAGACCCAGACTTGAAGTTATGACCCTGCCCACAGCTGAACGCTCATGACATTTCGGATAGGCATTCAAAAAGCCATCAGGCCGCAAGAAAAGGTTCCCATACCATTCACAGATATATTTCGGCAATTGAAACCGAAATTCCAGCCTCAAATCAATTGTAATTGTGTCTAATAAATGAAATGTTGACGGAAATAACTCGGAGTATAATAGAGACAGCGAAGGGGAACATTACGTGTACGCGCAAGGCGATTGTAAAAGGCAAAAATCACAGTTACCAACGGCTTGCATGCATAATTAATTTGTGGGTCAATTGCAAAAACTTGAACTTCAATTCAAGTGGCTTTGGCTCAGGCTCCGACTCGGGGGTGTCATCTTTTGGCACATCTCTCCTAGGAAGTAATTTTTTGTGAGATTTACGGATTTGCATAAATGCCGCCAATTAATTTTGTTATGCAAATTAATGACAAACAATTAGCGATGCGAGACAAAGCCGATTTATTAATTGCACATTATTATTATTGTTATTTTTTTTACAAAATATGTAAATGCTTATTTCGCACTCCGCTTGTTTCTGCTGCTCTCCGATGGCAATGCGCGCTTTATCGCTGATTAACCCAAATTTAAATGAAGTTGAAACCAAGCGAAGTCGATGTGAGAAGTGAGAAAAGTCCAGGCAAAGGCTAAGGACCTTTGGTTAGGAGCTAATGACACCGCGATTGTGGGTGCAGTCAGCTGATGAAATTAGCTGGAAGCGATAAGAGTTGTCCTGATGGAAATCTTGAGAAAAGAAAAAAAAATTACCTATAATAAGAGGTTTTTTACATTTTAATTAAATAAAACGTGAAGAGAATGTTATAATGTTCCCATCTCACAATAATTATATTAGAATTCCCTTTAAAAACGTATTTTAAATAATTTTCTTTCTAAATATATAACTTTCTTATAACAAATTATTTAAGATCGTTGTATAAGTCATATATCAAGTTCCTTCCTCTTCAAACACTTAACACTCAATGCGCTTTATTAATTTGTATAATCCAATTGAATACAGGAAATTAATAAAGTAATAAATAAATGTTTTTAAAACGATATATAGCCCCCTTTATGGTTGTAGAATTCGCTGCGACCCCCATCGAGATTTAAGGCCCCCAATGAACCGAACTGAATCGGATTCCCGAACCTTCATCGATACACGAAATTGAAACAAATTGTTTTACGGCGGGGTGACGAATGCGTCATTTACATTGCGGTTGTTATTGCGAATCTGTTGAATTTGTCGGATCTTGATCAAGATTAATAGTGTGCTAATTGCATTAAGATTGTGCCAGCAGCAGTCGCATTCCCCAAATCCCGCAACACACGCCTGGGCAAGTTCGTTGCTTCAGTCTTTTGTTTTGCATTTTGTTGGCCGTCCGAAGTTCGCAATTAATCAGCTGAATCCCTTAGAACCCGCGACGGGGAATTGCTGTAAGTGTTCTGCTTTTATCGGCTCGCAATTTTGTTCCCCAATTTGTAATTACAATGTGGGCCATTGGCC
Organism: Drosophila triauraria; assembly: GCA_014170255.2. NCBI lineage: Eukaryota > Metazoa > Arthropoda > Insecta > Diptera > Drosophilidae > Drosophila > Drosophila triauraria. The sequence continues at coordinate 18,479,439 of CM024335.1, read as the reverse complement.
AACAAATTGCTACTGATCGGTCGGATCATCGATTTCTGGCACCGATCCATGAATCAATTATCACTGGCAATGAACTTTCCTGATTCAAGATTAATGGAAGGTCGGCCGAGATTGGCAGCTGCTTCTGTAAACTCCCCGAAAATGAATCAGAGCCCAGATTCGGGCTAATCCGATCAGATCAGATTCCGCATTTAATCAGGCAAGAAAACAAAACAATAGTTTATTTAGCAACGTGGGATTGGGATGACTCGTGCTACTCATCCTCTGGTTGTTCATCTGGGTAACGCTGTTCGAGGTAGCCGAGGATCTGCTGTATAGCTTGGGGCTCCAGCGACTCCAGGCTCAACTCTGGGTTGTTGAGGATCTCTTGAATGCGTGCGTCCTGGTTATTGGGTTCCCTCCAGCAATCTCGTTCAAGAGTTGATCCAGTTCCTGCTTCAGCAATTCTCCATTGAGCGGGGGCTCACCTTGCTGTTCCACGTAATTATCCTCTTGACCGGCTGACCAAAAGGAGCGGTATATATACATATACCAGCGATTACCCATCAGCGACACCAGCTTCGCAATCACGGTGTAAATGTAATGGGTGCCGTGAGGAGCACTAAACACGAGAAGTGCTGATAGAATCAGTTTTAGAGACTTGTAGAACAGCATCCCGTCGAAGAGGAAATCAGTGAGGCATTCCAGTCCCTGGAGCAGCGAGTAGATCACCCAATACTTCAGCCAGAGGACGAGAGAGTCAGGCCGTCCACTCGTATAGGCTCTTAAGGTATTCCAGCCGGGCGACAGAGCGCCATAATAAAGGTATATTGAATACATAATCATTTTTTTCATAATACAATTTTTGAAATAAAAGCAAATATAAAATAAATCAAATTTCTCAAAATAGACTTCGAGAATTAGAAACTTTCGAGGCGAATGATCTGAGCCGACCTGAAGTTATTGACAACGCTTCTGAGTTTTCAGCAAAGGCTACTGGTCTGCCATTAACTATAAAAGATCATAAGCGATAATGTCCCGAGCAGGTCTCAGTGGTCTCCACACTGAAAATGGTTTATAATGATTGTGCTCACATTCCGCAATAAAGCGAATAACGAAAAACAATCAAATAATTCCTTGTCACTTCCTAGAGCCCGCTTAGAGAGCAATCAAAATCTGTGGCCGCCAGCACAGGCTGAGTGCCTGGGGCATTGCCTGCGGCTTTCGCAAGACCAGGAGCCGTCGAGTGCTCGCCTGTCTTTAGGCCAACTTTATGCATATTTATAGATTTGTTTGGCCGACTAACAAACCAAAATAAACCAGAAGAGAGGAGAAAGAGGGGGCTAGAGAGACCCAGTTTATGGGCCAGATTGAATTAGTGGCAGTGGCGGTGCCTTTTTGGCCAAAACGGTGCCGCTGGTCCATGGGGCATTCGGTAGTCGCTGGCAGTTGTTGCGACCTGACATAATGGTTATAATAATATAATCGATTCGGTTGCAATTTTGCTCAACTTGTTCGGCCTGTCTGCCCCTTGAATTCCCAAACATTTCTTCAGGTTAAATCGGGACCAAGTCGATCCGCTCCACTTGTTCGATATTCATATTTTTAACCCCACCGATCGTGATCTCTTTTAAATTTTAAACCCGATTAGTTAGTTTGCGGGAGTATTACATCATTTAAATAAACCAAATGTTTGGCTTGACAATTTCGTAAATATATTTCTCGTTGGCGGATTTTAGGATTTCCAAACGAGCTCCCAAAGCCGGCGCCAAACTAGCGTGAAATGTTGAAAATTATGCAAATTTTTATGGCTTTTCTTTGTTTATATTTGAAGAAATTTTTAAAGGGGGGAAGAGCCACACACATAAATATCGAACCCAGCTGGGATGGACTTTTAAATGGTTTTCGTTTCGTTTTTTTACGTTTATTTTATGTTTCTTTTTGTGCTTTTTATGTATCATTTGTGTACGTTGACGCCTCGTTAAGTCTTGCCATATAGCCGAATGGAAGCGGGGGATAACAAGCTGGATCCGTTGATCTGCTAACCCCTTTATCGGCTCTGCGGTTGCCCAACACTTCATCTTTCTCCACCTCTTTTTTGGGGCTTTGGACTTTCGGCTAGTTATCGATGCGGGCAGATTGACATTGACCCTTTGACTTGACGTGGATAAATGGTATGGGTAGGGGCTATAAGTATGGGTGGAGAACCCCTTGGGATTTGATTAAGCGACAAACTGGCGGGCATTACATTTCCACCATGACCTTATGCCTCTAACAAGCCCTTCTCATACTCGACTTGAGTAATATGATTTTCTGTTTTAAATTTATTGTTAAACTCACTCGAGCGACGTCTGGCCAGACAAAACAAAACCTCGTTTCGGGTTAAACAGTTCGAGATCGAGAACAATTGGCCGAAAGCCCAAGGAAAATGTGTCAAGTGATATTTTATGCACTCGAAATAAACTCCGAATGCGATGCACTGCACTCCCAGGCTGTGAGAAAGGCAAGTCTTGGCCAATAAACACGACAACTTTAAGGTAATGTAAACAAATGCAAGGTAATTAACACGAAATCCGCATAAAAGTAATGAGTTCAATTGCCAAAACGAAACCTGTTTGGCAACGCTTAGAGATCGTCGATCGCCGGAGTAGGGGAGAGCCTCAGGTGGAATTCACAGCTCATTAATAGATGGAAATCTCTCAAGTCTCGAGTTAAATGTTGCCTGAAATGTCGCACTTAGAGATGCACACAGATATGGGGGATCTGGATCTGGATCTGCACGGCTGACAGCACATGCAAATGAGGGTCGGCTTGTGGGAGGCTGCCTCCGTTGAGTCATCTCCAGTGATCGGTGATCGGTTCATTGCCGTTTCACCCACAAAAGCATCTGATTATCCTGCTGCCACAGCTGCTGGGCTTACTCGAGAGTTCACTGTGCCTGACTGCGTTTTACTCGGAACTCGACTCATTGAGGGATCTCCACACCGATCTCCAACGTGTGACAATTACCTTTTTAAGTGGCCCACTTTGAGTGTACCGATTGGATCGTATTGTTTTTTATATATGCCCCATATTTATTCACGTGGGCGTCAAATGAGCTTTTATCAATGCGAACATAAATAATTTCACAGCTCACCTGTCATTGAACTTGGTCTGACGAATCTAACACCTTTGAAAGAATGCTTTTTGTTCGCTTTGTCTCGATTGTTGCTCGGGGAAGGGGCTTGAATGGATTTTTGAATTAGATTGTCGAAAAGCATTTTCAGATTAAACCTTCAAAGTAATTTTTGGTCAAATAAATGGGATTTTGTTGTTTAATATTAATGATTCTTTACTGGGGTACTTGCAGATCTGTCCATGCTACCCTGGCTATCCATTGATTAAACTTAAGCCATAATCAATTATTCCCTACGAATCCCACAAGAATCCACTCGGAACGCTGTATGGAAGTGGCCAGAAATTTTGTATTAGCCCGGAAAATCGAATTTACGGTGGAAAATCGAGGGATAACGTATAAAAGCAGAGACCGACAAGAAGATCTCTTCAGAATTTATAGGACTCTTAAGAGAAAATCGAACGCAAAGGCTGATAGTTATTAAGCTAAAGAGTTTTAGCGTACATTAACTTGAAAAAAAGAGGAAAATTCTGAAAGTTATCTCTTTCCTTTTTATAGCATTTCCAGAGCACATTTTATTTGAATCAAAGTAACCTTAACGTTACAACTCTAACAACTTACTTTAGTTTATTCAGTTCATTTTTCTTTTCGTCAGTTTCGGCTGTCAACAGATTCAAAGCCAAGTAATCCAAGTTCCAGCTCCAAGTGCAACTTAGAATGGGAGGGAGGCACCTCGATGGCAATCCAATTGTTGGCCAGCCGCTTCAATTTGGACAACGGGGGCTAAGTGGAGGTGAGCGGCAATGGTTATTTCAGGAATACCTATTCTCACTGATGTCCCAGCGGCCTCCGTGTGGCCAGCTGCCCGGTAGGACGAACAGCGGGCAGGGACGCCTTGGGCTTCGGCTTCTTCATGGTTTTGCCTGCTAGATATCTTCTGCGTGATTATGTGAGTATAAGTCCCTAAGGCATCAAAGGGGACACGGAACTAAAATAGGACCGTGATCTTTACTCTTCCTCAGCTTCTTCTCCGTCTGTGCCATCACGTTCAGGTTAACTTTGGGCTATCACAATGTCAAGCTGCTGGTGGATCTTAACTGGTAGCTGGTGGACCGCAACTTCCAGGAGGCATTCTCATGTGTCCATCGGTAGTGGCTGTTGATCAAGGTAAAGACCAAAGCCACCTCCTTCGGGGGCTCTGAAACGGACTCTATCGGAGCCCATATCAGAGTTGGGCTTGGAAGAGGTCCTCCCATTTGGAAAACCCTGTTCCCAAGGCCAAGCAGAGATGTCGGTGTCCGGATTGAAGCGACTGGCCTTCAATGGGATTGCTGTCCAGGTGCCTCCCCCACATTCTATGTTGCACATGGAGCTGGGACCTGGATGTCTGGACTTTGAAACTGTTGATGGCCGGAACTGACGAAAAGGAAACTGAACTGTGGTTAAAAAATAAAATTTGAAGATAATTAAATAACAATCTGCATTTGAGTTTGAATTATTCCTGGGAATCCTAGGAATGTCGGCTGGAATTCCAAATGTATCTTTCGATTGAAATCCTCTTTCGATAACCCGTACGTTACCTCCCGATTTCCCCACGGATATTTGATTTCCTGGCAAATATGACATGCAGGGAGCGGTATTAATTTTTCTGTTATGTATTTAACGTAAAGTCAAACCCACAATTTTATTGTTAAGATTATGGGATTAAATTCTTAATTAATTTCTGAAATTAAAAGAATCTTTCGGAAATTTCTGGATAAACACTCTGCTGAGCTAATGATCTTTTCAGATTGATCTATCACCGTGCTAACTGTTAAAGTGCACATCACGATTGTTTGTGAAATAATTTGTTCTGTCGCCGGTTTCCTGTACTAAGTGTCAGTGATGTCAATGCCCAAATGACACCTTCTTAATTAATTTTACATTTGATTCGCCAATTAAGCAATGTCAAATGTTTCGGACCGAAGATTCCCCCACTAAGATTAATCGAAGTGAATTTTTACAACATTAATCAGGCGGACTTGACTCAAAAAGTCATTCAACGCAGTCCGAGAGAGACTCACGAGTGAGTGAGTTTTTTTTCGAGCTCAAAAGCTGGCTCAAAGCCGAAGCTCGAACTATGGAACGAAAAATGCAAGTGTTTTATGTTTTCGCTTTCGTTGGGCGAGCTTTCAAGGCTTTGTGTGGCTTTGGGCCCGCGTCTAGTAATTTGGCCCAAAGCTCTGGCGAAGACCGCTCTCCGCCGCCGATCGCCAGCTAGTGCCGTCCCGCTCGCGCCGTCAGCTTTGGGTCGGCTTTGGACTCCGTCGAGCGGGCCAAGCGAGCGTTAACTTCAGTGTGCGCCGACCTGTTTCCGTAGACGGCCACAAAAAACAGTCAAAGACATAGCCACCGATCGATCGTGTGATCTTTTGGATTTCGATTCGATTCCAAAACCCCGAAAACCGAAAAACCGTGACGCTCGAGAAAGGAGCCCCGGACGGAACTCCAGAGATCATAAAATTCTATCCTCAGTGCAGTGACAAGATCGTGACATCAACGCAGCTCCAGCTCCATCGCAGAGTGCAGTTCCCCAGCAGCAGCCACAACAATGCTCAATTTGCAATCTCTCTCCGTCTTTACCCCGTTTTCGTAATCGCATCGTGCAAAAAATACAAAAAATAAAAAATAAGATAAATAAAAGGGGGAAAAATAATTATTGAAAAAAGTGAATCTGCCCGAATCAGCGCCGCCGTCCCGCTCGCACTCAGCATTCCGCTTAACTCGTACCGCCGACGTCTCCGCCGACGTTGGCGTCGCCGCCGCGCTCGTTATTGTTTATGTTTTTTTGTGTTCTGAGCTGCCGAGCTGCTGCTGCCGAAGTAATAATAAAAGCAATGCGATCGCAATGAAACGAAATTGAGTGAAAAATACAATTTCGTTTACAAAAAAATAAAGTAAATGAGAAGAAAAGAATAAGATGAAGTAAAAAGAATAAAGTAAGCGAATAAGAAGAAAAAAATTCACTGCCAAGCAAATTTCACGCCGTATTTAATCTTTGCTCACTGACCGCCTCCAGCTTAATCGCTGCTCGTCTTTCTTTCCGTTCCGTTCGTGTTCGTGTGTGTTCCGTGCTCCGGCTCCGGATATAGCAACGATCCGATCTGATCTACCGATTCGAATTCGATCTCTCGAGTCTCTCTATAGCCCGGGCTGTGTGTTCTGAAGATCGCCGCGCGCTTGGCCATCGAATGCTATCGTCGTAACTGATTCAGAACAGCACTCGGAATAGATATTCAAATTGAAAAATTCCTTAACCATCCCTAAACTCAAATTCAAAATCGTTTCGGAATGAAAGTGTGGTGTGCCTGCCTATGAAAGTGCTGCTGAAAACTTAAAAATCTCATAGAAATCAGTTTGAATCTGAACTTTTGTTTGGCAGTGAACCAAACAAGAACGGACTTAGGTGAGTTTAAAGGGGTTTCTTTTTAAATTTAGTTACAATTTAGACAAAGTGCTATTGAAATAAAATATAATATAAATAAAGAAGTTAAATAAGATCCCAAGAAACAGTAAGATATTTCCTTTTGAAAAAAAATCACGATTTTGGTGGATTTTTCAAAGTTTTAATTAAATAAAAATCGGTATTCGAAAACTATATTTTACTTAAAACAAGGTTAAGCTATGCCTTCAAATTTAAAGAATAGGTTTTAAAATATTTTCAACATTTTCTGGCTTAAGAGGATAGGTTTTTATTAAAATTGTACCTATAAATAAGGTAAGGGAATTGAATTTAATTTTAAAAAACATCTAGAAATTTCCTTTTGAAATAAATTCTACACTTTCTGGCTTATTTTAACTTTTAACTCAATCGGCAAGGGATTTTAAAGAAATGTGAGTTGTGAAATAAGGTAAAGCAATTAAATTAAAGGTTGACAATCAGGAAAATATTTTCTTTCAACCAAAATCAAAATTTTCCGGCTGATTTTAATATTTAATAAAATTAATACAGAGTTTTATAGAAATTTGAGCTAAGAAATAAGGTGAAGCAATTCAATAAAATGTTAAAGACCGGCTAGATATTTCCTTTCGAAATAAATTCAACATTTTCTTAAATATTTTAAGTCAATCTGTGTACTAGAAATACCAAATATCAAGGTATTTCCCAAGTATTTCTCTTAGAAACTCAAAAAGGATGTGATACTTCCTCTATCTGTGCCAAATTCTTTCCTCTTCTTGGTGCAAAAACCTTAAAAATCTTGAAAATCTTAAAAAAAAGGCCGTAGTTTTCTTTGATCTGTGATTTTTAATTATTACCTCACATAACACAAAAAGTTGTTGAGTTGGCTTTTACTAATTTGCAGACAAGTTTTTTTGGTCATAATTATTACTTCATATGTGAGTTTGGTTTTGAACTTGCTAATTGGGGAATCGAGTAAATAAAATGTAAGAGACATACAAGAGAGGAAATATAAGAGATACAGAGAGGAGAGTCTCTGAGGATGAGGATTATATTAAAATACTTTTTAAACGAGAGAATAAAAATGTAGAAAAGGGGGTTTATATGGAATAGAATTATATTTTATACAGATACAATACCCTTTAAGGGAGTTCCTTAGGCAGTGGAAAAAACACAATTGCAAAGCGGAAAACAAGATTTCTAGAGCAGGATCTTAACTGTTGGGTGTGGGGGATATATACCTGAGCTCGGCTGTATTCGCGACTTTTGTCTGGCTCTTAGTTGAGCCCACAAAATGGGCTTGTTTCCCAGTTAAAGTTGAGTGTGGAGCGGGTTTTGTTTTATATTTTTGTTTCGTTGAAACAACTTTTCGTGGCAGCCTGCTGTTGTTGCTGCTGTTGCTGCTTTGGGTATTTTTACGAGTATTTGTTGTTGCTGCTTGGCGGGCTTATTATCGCATTGTTGTTGTGCGAGTTTGGCTGCGGACCAATGCGATTTTGTAATATTGCTACAGTTATTATTGCCCGCCACGCTTTGCTCTCCCCACTGTATTTTAGTTTTGTTTTTATTGTTTTTATTGCTTTTGTTGTTACTGCAATTATTGCACTTTTCGATTTCAACAAAGAGAAAGAGAGGCAGGAGAGCGAGAGCTTTGAGCTTTCGGATCAGCCTTTGTTCGCCTTTAAGCCAACACCATCCATCGATTTGCGACTTTCTATGCTATTGATATTCTGTGGAAGTCATGTAACAACAGCCCTTCTGGGGCCTTTGTCTGATCTGCCATCGACTATAATGCTATATAAACAGCCATTTATTGGTAGCGATTCCGATACCGGCCATCATTCATCCGATTTGGAGTTCGTTTCGCTTTCAATTCATCTTTATAGCCTCAGAGTCTCCGTGTATTTATTTTTTTTCCCTGCCTTCTTTTTTTTGCGTTTTCATTGACATCCATCGACGGAGAAGAAGACGAAACTCGAGTAACCTGTTTGTTTTTATTTTTTACGTGTGTTGTTTCAGTCGCCTAGCCACTCAATTTACTTAGTCGCTGGCTGCTATTTCAGTTTTGTTTAGCATTCATGGAATAGTTTGTCAGGGTAGTCAATGTACTCAAGTTTACTTGTTTATTTACACAACAAAGTGTTTGGCTATGAATTATGGCTATAGTTGTATTTTTTTGATTAATGAAATCATTAAATGAAATTCCCTGGATTTCTTAGTAGTAAATATACTCTAAAAACTATAAAAAGAGTATAACAAATAGTATTTTGTTTTATTATTTATCATTGTTATTTATTGTATTCTTTATTTGTTTATCGGTTTTTATTTTGTAAATTACTTAGACATTTTTAATTCATTAATATCTCTAAAAGGAAAATCATTTATATATTTTAAATTAATACAATACTGTTTATATATAGTTTCAATGTTATCCTCAGCCAGTTTTTATTTTATTTGATTTTCCATTTATAATTGCTTATTTAAATATTGTTTAATTATTTATTTCGACCTTTAATTCAGTTTGGTCATAAAAAGTGAAAAGGTGTGTATTTTTACTTTTTATGACCAAAAGCTTTGTTATTTTTAAATCCTTTGCCATTAAAGTGTACATATTTCCACTCGCATTGCCAATAGCAATAATCACAGAAAATAATGAAGGCAAAACTCCACAAAAATAAAGTTTAAAAACCATAGAAACCATCGCACAAATCGATGCAAAGTTGAAGTCAAACATTTTAGCCGACGTCTTCTTCAATTTCAATTACAATTTCACTTTCATTTTCCTGCGGTTTATGGCTTTTCCGACAGACGCTGCCGCGCCGGCTTCGACCGCAACTGCGACGCTAACGCAGCACGCAATCAGTGCAAATTGTTATTGTTTTTGTTGTTGTTATTGTTAGTAGTGGTAGTGCATGTTGTAACAACAGCTGTAAAAATTATAAAAAGAGCAGCAATAATTGCAAGCACTCGAGAGAAGAGCAAAAAGCGAAAAACCAACAATATAAACAGAAGCAAACGCTTAAATTTTAAAAGCCAAAAAATCCTCACATCATGATTGCATGTTCTGTGTGTTTATATTTTATTTTTATTTTACTTTTCTCTCTCTTATTTGCCGTAATTATCTCCCTGCTCTGTCATTGCGGGCTCTCATCTTTTTTATTTAATTAGTTTGGCATATTACGTATACGCAGTGTTGGTTCTCTTCTTCTTTTACCACGCCATGGCTTGCAATTTTTCAATATTTGCGCATTTTATAATGGCATTTTAATGAATATTTGGGAGGGGGAAAAATAAAAGAAGTAGCTTCCAAACCGGTTTCTCTCAGTGGCGTATCTTTAACACATTACGTATACGCACCATGTGGCATGGCTGGCCGTGTGCAGAACTCTTGGATTCTCTTGGCTAATCATCTTATCTAATATGCATAAATGAATAATATGCTTAAAAACAGATGTTTAAGCCAAACATTTCCATTCATCTGGCCCAAGTCGAGGCCCTGAAACCAGTTTAAAAGTCAAGATCTCAGATGTCTTATGTCAGCGAACCTAGAATTCAAATTGGGCTTATTCGAATATTACTATTTGATTTGTTTGGCTTTGGCTAATGCCGCTGCTCCATTAACTTTGACGAAAACATTTGCACAGCTGTTGCTCTCTGCAGAGCCAAGCTTTCAACTACTCAAGGTGCAGGTTCCCAAACCGCACACAAACAAACATTCATTGTTTTATCATTATAAAACAATGGCCAAAAAGATTCGCTCGCCCTTTTCCACCTGCCACAAGCACACTCGCTCGAGAGACGCCGAAAAAGTTAAGCAAATGCAAAAAGTTCAGGTCACAGACATTTTACGTAATCTCCGCCTTCGCCACCACTTGATCGTTGTCTGCAAGTTGCAGTTACTCCTCGACTCGTATCAGGCGAAAAATTTATTATCTCTTGTGCAAAAACGTTCGCAGTTGAACTTTGTTATGTCACTTGTGAGCCGATTTATGTGTGATCCAGTTTCTGGCCCAGACAGGGGCTGAGAAATATGGCGGTTCTTGCCAATGCCAGACACAGCTCAGCAGTAAATGGGGAAATGGGTTCATTATCAAGCCAAATGCAGAGCTCATCAAGCCACTGGACTCAGGTGCTGACACAGGTGATGGCTATCTCCGAACAGAAGCCGAAAAAACCAGCTGTTCGCTGGCCCGGACAGAGAGAGAGAGATGGCGGCGAGAGGTGCTGCTGGCCAACTGTCAATGTCAATTTAAAGTAAAACGCTGACGCCCCCCGAAAAAAACAGACGGACTTACAACAGACCCGAGATGGTTGTGTCAGCAAATTCATTAAGAAAGCCAGAGCTAAAAGCAAGACTACTAGCCAGCAGCAGCAACGGCGGCGGCAGACCCACACACAAAAAATTCCCATAAACCGAAAGAGCCGCTGACTTTATGGTAAAAGCAAAACCCACAAAATAAAACGCAAGAAACAAGTGAAAAAAAAACAGAAAAAATGTAAAATATATGGCAAAGTGTTGGGGTCCAAGTCGGCATAATTATGCGGAAGCTGACAATGCAACTTGCTTTTCTGTCTCCACGCCGCTTTTTGCCTATATCTGTCGGTGGTTTTCGGTCTTCGGTTTTTGGTTTTTGGCACAATTTCCATTTCCACACTTTTGTCGGCCAGCTTCTGTTTGGAATCGGTTGACATTTGATGATGCGTATCTTTTTATTTATTTACCTTTTCCGCTGGTAATTATATAAATATAACCAAAATATGAACGGGAATTATGCAAGCCTGAATATAAATCAAAAAACTGTTTTGCCATAGCCATAACCTTGAGCAGACTCAGATTTATGCATGCACACACATATGGCAAATGATTCGACCCTAATCGACCTTAATTATGCAAATGATCGACCGAATGGACGGAGTTGCCATCTTTTGGCTCCGCTTCTATCTCGCGTTCGCCTTTGAGTCTGCTTGCCTCATAACTGTTTTCCTCGTCTGATTTAGTGTGTATTTTGTATTTTGTAAAAATTATTAATCGGAGTATAAGCAGCCACCGAGAAGCGGTCACGTTTTGGCCTAAGGTCTGTCACTATTTTTATTCCATTTGAATTTCCTGATAACTTGCAGTCGCTGCACGCCGAGTTTCGTTTCGTTTTAAACACTCTTCAATGCTCTGAATTCATTTTCGTTTTTGGGGTGAAAGTCTGGAAGCCTTGAAGGTTGCCAAATTGCACTTTCAGCTAACACGAGGGCTCTGTCACTGCTTTTTTTTAATGAACTTTTGAGGGTTATTACACCTCAGCACAATTCATGTGGCCTTTGGTTGGGTGGGTCTCTACATTTCTTTTTCTTTAAATGCACCTGAGACAAAGAAAAGAAGCTAATATTACTTAAAGATTAATTTTACTTAAAGTCTTATGCCAAGTTCGCTCTTCAAATCTTTTGTTTGATCTGTAATTTTAAATCAAAAACTCTCTTTAAACCTTTAAGGAAAATATCCCCCAGTAATTGTCTTTTCATGTTTGTTTCCATTTTTGTGCCTGACAATTTTCGCCAGCAAACTATTTATTTTGTGGAAATTGTACTTTCTTCGGGCCTAAGATTTGTGGCTGCCAATTTGAAGCAGGCCATATGTTGAGGCGTTGCCCTTTGGCTAAGAGACGCCCATTTTTCGGCAATTGCTTGGCTTTGCTTTCATTAGGATTGATGATGATTGATTCCTTCTCCGGCTCCGCACTTTCTTTCAACTGGAACTGGGCCACGGCAGAGGCAGACTTGCAGCATGTAGCATGCAAATTGTGCAAAACCTGGGAAATGTCATGCAATTTGTCGTAAATGCCGCTGAGGAGTTGCAACATGAACTGGCAGCTGCTGCTTCTGCTGTCGCTGCCGTTGTTGCCGCTGGTCAGTTCTGTTTGTTTTCTTGGTTGGTTTGTCAAAAGGTTTGGCCATGTCGCTGCTATGGATGCCATGGGATGCTGTTCGCTGTTCGTCTCTTGCCACGCATCGCTGCATCATTATTGACAATTAGCCGCATTCGATGCCGGGCGGATGTGCAACATGCAACAACAGCCATAAGCAGGGACGGACAAGATTGTTTTGTTTTAGTGCCTCGAGGCTGGCTGCTTCTTGGCCTTATGCAATAATTAATCACCCACCCAGCGCCGGCCAGAAAACTAGGTTTTTCTTTCTACAAAAAAAGAGTAAATATTAATTGAAGCAACAACAAGCGATAAAATTGCAACAACTTTTGTTGTTTTGCCAAACATAATGCCCATTTGAGCGTGACGAGGACAGGTTTTTGGGCAGGGAAATACTGGCTCATAAGAGGTGGTAGAGCTATTATTTTGGATATAAAAATATTTTGCATGCGGCCATAGCGCGTGAGGTGAATGGGATAGTCTCCTCAGACTTAGGAAATATTAAATATATTCTTATAAAAATAAACCTTCGACATTAATAGGTTAAAAATAATTAATATTTATTTTTTTTATTTGAGATATTTTCTGTTTAATATACAATAAAAAAAACAGCTCATATTTAAGCTCTTCTTAGTGGAAATATTATAACACTTAACATTCAAATTGAAGAATACTGATTATAGTTTATTTTGTTAGCTTAAGATCTTAAATTGATTTAGTGTCGACTTTAAATACTATTTTGGGATACATTTATAAGAAAATTAAGTTAAAAAGTGTTGAGATTTATGACAATACTTTCATTGAATTATTTCATCTTAAGAAAAGAACAAAGTTTTAAGGACACCACGGGTTCTTATGTGAAAGAACTTGCTCTCACAGCTTCAAGCCTGCTTCATGTCTTTGACAAGATGTTAGAGTATTTTTTTCCAACTAGAAACTTTATTTTATTTATTTAAATATATTTTAAATTAATCTTAAATATAAATAGTTAAATTATTCAATTTATTTTGCTTTTGTTCACCCTTTTAATTCAAATTTGGTCTATTCTCCGTTCTCTTTGCAGTTTAATCATTTTTAAGGATACCTTTAGCACACTAGGCGACCGGCACAGTAAGATGTCCTCAACATTAAGCCTAATCACAGCGCTACTCTTGGCCAGCACAGTATGCCAGGCCCTGCCAGATGTAAGTACCTTGTACCTTGATACCCAGCTCCCTCCCCTGCCAGACCGAGTTCCAGTGCGACCCCGTCAATGCCAATGGCTCGGAGCACGTTCGATCGGACTCCAAGAACTCATCAATCAATTCAATGCGGTATAAATAACCTTTGGGGGCACTTACAGTCAACAGCCAACAGCCCAGAGTTGAGAGTTAAGACTTGAGAGCTAACGGTGAAAAAACCCAACAACAAATGTGGCCGCCAGTCAGTCAGTCAGTCAGTCGGCAGTCGGCAGTCAGCGGTTTCATTGTCATTCGCATTGTGCGTAATTAGCATTTCGAGAAATACAAAAACATTTTTTGTATATTAATTAAATTACAAAACAGAGCGCGGAGCCGAAGAGAGTCGACGTTAGGAATAAAACGGCATTGTTATATGCTATGGCCGGGCTATATCTGAATGGCATTGCCCGTGTCTCTGTGTTTGTGTCTCATTGAAATCCAAGACAGCTTACGCTGGCTTTTGTTTTGGCCCGAAGAAAAAGCTCTCTGCCAGCAAAATTATGGCCAAGGTCAGACGTAAAAAGTTCTTGTAATTATTTCAAGTAAACTTCAGTCTGGCCTCCCCTCTTTCCTTCTCTTTATTGTTTTTATTTACCATTATGGTTATTGCTTCCACTCTGCTTGCCTCTTTCTCTTTCATTGTCACTGCTTTCCGCTTTTGTTGCGGAGGTTATGGTTTGGCTTTGACTGAGGAAAACAAGAGACTAAAGGCTGAGCCAAGGTGGTTTTTATTTCGATTTTATAATTTAGTTTTGGCTTCCTGAGGAGAGGGAAATATATGATATTATTGAGGTAATAAAACAAAGTTGCAGTAACTTATATGGAAAGTATGCTGATTAGGGATTTATATAGAGAAAAATTGTCCGATAAATTATATCAACAATAATATTGAGCTTGATATATGGTAAACGTTTATAAATCGAATCTTTGACTATCGAAATACACCGCATTTAACGTTAAAATATCGCAATTATCGAAATAATATCCTAAATGTGTTATTTGTCTCTTTTTTCGATTATATTGGCTCGATACATTAAAGAGAATACCGATTATAACAATGTTAAACTGTCGACTATCGCACATATATCGCATCGTAAAAAGCTCGATTTATTTCTCGATTTTCGCGTCAAATTCCGATACAGTCTCAATATATTTTCTGTGATACCTACTTATAATGTTATTATAAATCATAAATTCAAAGAGGAACTGTAAAAGAATTTTTTTATTGTAAAGATAAAACTCGTTCTTAAAATTTAAACGTTGTTTTTAGGTCACTTGTCAATATAAACCATATTCCTTTTGGGATAGTTTGGAGTACAAGTTCGTGTTTGTCGGAGACATCGACCCATAGCCTTGCCAGAGTCGCATAAATGGCGCTAGCAACATGATGGCCCATAAACGACTTCGTCTCCGTTTTCCACTGCAATTAAAGTTGACACGCTACACCACCAGCCACAGCAACAGCAACAACTCTGACGAGGCCCTTCAAATCCCAGCCGAGCATGAAAAAAGTGATGTAAAAAACAGAGAGACTCGAGCCACAGCGAGACATGCAAAACACAACAAGAATATCGATTCAAATGCATGAGTCAGCAGCCGGAGCAGCAGCACTGTTGCTTTTGTTTTAATTCTTTTCCATGTTTTATGTGCTGTCAGAAATGCTGGAAAAAAATATGAGATATCCCATTCCTCGGCCGGCTGGCCAAATGTTTGCTGGCCTATCAATTGCCGGCCAAATAAATTAAGCCTTTAATTGTGAAATCAAGAACTGTTTGTGGCACGACTCGTTGTTGTTTCTCCGTTGTCTTCGATTTGGCTACTACTCTACCCCAGTCTCGGCTCTCTGTCACGGTTTGAGGTTGTTTTGTTTTTTAGTTTTATTTTAATCATTTCGAAGCTTGGGTTCTCGGGTCACGTTCTCCCCGCTGTGTGTGCGTGGGGTTATAGGAAAATCGGAGTACTGTCAGTGCATGAGTAATTGCTGGTTGATAAAGAGATTATGCAATCCGAAATAAGATTGTACATTATTCAAGCAGAAAACAGATGAATAGATATAATTATGGTGGAGCAATTTGGAGAATTTATATGGTATCGGAAGTAGCAGATCGAGCTTCCGATATATTTAAAATCATATGTGTGTACATATATTCTGATATTATGTGCTAACTTATTTCAATGTTAATAACACAGGATTAAAGTAAGGATAGTAGATAAAACAATAAAATGTCTTAAGTCTCACGCAATAATACCCATATTTTTACTACTTTTAATTTGATAAAAAATTCAAACGATGTATTTGATATTTTATCGATTTCTTTTGCCAACAATGTACATTTTAAGGCATACCTCTTTAGATATGTGGATACTTTGCACTGACTAATTCTATTTTCCAAAGTTTATTATATTTGATACATTTATGTTCAATATATTTCGATATTTATCGATATTTATCTAATTTGACTTTTTAAATCGCTAATATTCAAAATAATTATGTAACGTAGGCAATATTAATAAGCTAAAGCTAATATATCACGCATGTTACCCGCATTTTGAGTATTTTTATAGCAATAGGAAATACAAACGATATTTTCGATAATTTTTTTTGGTTTTATTTTCCAAAAATAAAGTATAACCCAACGCAAACCTCATTATTAATTTAGAAATTGTTGCTGTAGTTGTATTCCCTTTTCTGAGTTAGCAATATTTCAATAGTTTAAACGTTCCGATAATTTTCTGCTTAATATATTTTCGTATTTTTAGATTTGTTTTATTTTTTTTTATTGAAATTTAAGTAACATCTTATCGAAGGTAACCTGTCCTAAATCCTCTTCTAAACAAACAATAAATCTCACCCAATTTGCCATTCGCATTAGACACAACCCCTGTCTAAGGTGTCGTAACACCCTGAACTTTTCACACTTTGCTAATCGCTGGCATAAATACAAAACGTCCAAAATGAGCAGAGAGATGAGAAAACCCGACTGAAAACCGAACTTAGAGCCGACACAGAAGCGGTTGCTAATTTCCGCCGCTTGTCAGCCGTGGCGACAAGGTCAACACACCCAAGGAAATGGCAGGAAAAGAGACGAACAGGCAATTTAGTGGATAGTTAACAATCCACAGCAACCCAAGCTCCGAAATCTGTGCCTTCGTTCATGGCTTTTCGAGTGAATAATTTCTTTGTGTGTTTGACGACGTCGGCGCGAAAGGTCGAGTGACACTCTTTCGAGCGTCTGCCGCTGATCGCTGTTCGGTGTTCGCTGTTGACTTTGACCGGCTAGAAAGAGGGAAAAACAATTGCACAACTCCTACCCACTGGTGGTTGGCTTGGCTGTTTGCCATAAACAGTGTATTGGCCTCAGCCTGAGCCAATTTGAAGCACACTTTTTGCGTTAATATGGCGGCTACACCTTTTACTTTGACTTGACTCTGATTGCACTTGGTCGAGTCGATTCGCTGTCGTCGTCATGCCGGTTATAGTGTTATACTCCGCCGTCCACCGGGCGTATGAGTAATCTCGCACAATTTCAGTAATTGCCCGCGCACCAGCACCAGCACCAGCAGCGAGTCAGCTAGCCATACAAATTACAAACAGCGCGAATTTCACAATATCCGTCATTGCACTCGGCGAAAACCAAAAATAAAATCAAACTTAAGCCTGGACAAATCGCTGCCGCCGGCCAACTACTTAATGGCAGCCGCCAACCAATCGCATCGGATGACAATTTTAGCCAAGGCTTCGCTTCGGTGGTTTTATTCTATATTTATAGCTGTTTCCGGTGGTTTACTCATGAAAAGTTATTAGTAAAGAAAGCTTAGCTTGGAATCCCTTTAATTAAAAATAATAATAAACATTCAGTGACTTCTATTGACTAAATATAAATATATTTATGAGCAGATTTAAATAATTGTTATAAAGAAAAGCTTCAGGGCTGCTAAAAATAATATTTTTTAATAAGAAGAAGTTTATACTGCCACAATAAGTCATATTTTATATAATACTTTAAAAGTGGTTTTAATTTAGGAAACCCTCCTTGTAGTAACCACAATTTTTTTGGGTAATTTCTTTTAATTTTCCGCTTATTTCAACACCTCCTAAATAGCTGTTATTTTCGATGACTATCTTGTCATTTACATAATGTTTAGGCCAGCCTGTTTGTGCCTCTAAACGGTTTTATTTTCCTGGCTCAAACCTTTGCAACCCTGGTTCTTTAATCGCCGCTGCTGATCTTGTTCGTTGGATGCCGCCTTTTTTGCATAATTCGTAATTGCTGATCGCAGTTGTTTTTTTAATGCTCTCTCATTTGTTTTTAATTGCGATTAATTGGCCACAAGGGCTCAAGAGCTAAGTGTTGATTGGTGTTTGGTGTTTGGGTGTGGTCGCCGCGCCAGGGGGATTTGCATACTGATAGGAAAAGCGGGCTCTCAGAATAATGATAATTTGCTGCAGGTGCAGAAACTTTCCAAACGAAGGTGGCCGAGAGCCCTAGACAGAGCCGAGCGATGCACTCGACTCCCGACTGCACTCGAGTGGCAGACTCAACGCCTCATCGAGAGAGCAGCTTTTTGTGTCTGTTTTCCTTTCTCAAGCGTCAGTTTCACTTTCAATGGGGCGACGACGATCCAAAAGTTGCTCAATGCGACCCCAAACAGCTGGCTGGCTGCCTGGCTCCTGGCCATGTGAGCGAGTGTTGTCTGTGGTCAAAACACGTTTCAAATGAAAGTAAAAACGCTTTGGCATTGTCCCGTCTGCTCGGCCAGTGTGCGTGAGTCTGCGTCTGGTTTTTCTGCTGCCGTTTGTTCACCTGCCGCTTGGCGACTTGTAACTTTCCGCCAGCATTTCGATTATAAAAGAATTATTAAGCTCTGGGCTTACGGTTATGCCCGGCAGTGTCATCATCCGGCAGCACCTCTGGCTCTGGCGGTGCGCAACTGTAAAAGCCGTCAGCCCGCAAGCTTGTTTGCCTTGCCTTCGTCTTGGACTTCTTTTGGGCTTCTTTTGGGCTCTTTCTTTTTTTTCTGCCTTCGCTTGTCCGGTGTTGTCGTCATTTGCTGTAATACCATTTCTGACTCATTTTAGGCCATTTTCGGCTAAATAAATGCAAGAAATTTGCCTAAATGGCTGGCAAAGCGGCCGCTTGTCGTACTCGCAGCAGCCGCTCTGGCAGCAAGTTCGTTGCCTGAGTCTTTTGTTTTTTTTTTTCTTTTTTACTCAAGCGTCTCAAACGTTGTTTAAGGAAATTCTACTCGCTGCTTGACCCTGTAACAGATCTTTTTTTGTGCTGATGCTAGCGCTGATTGGATTGCAAGTGAGATGCAGATTTGGCGGATAAATAAAACGGAAATGCGGTAGAAAAGCCAAAAGATCTCGAAGATTGATTGATGTAGAATGATATGCCAACTAAGGAAATATTTACGAGCCTTGTAGTTTCAGTTGGTGCATGAATGAATTTATTAAGTAGTTCACAGAGTTTGGAATTCCCCCTTAAGCCTGAGAGAATGAGTCAACTAACAATGATTAGAAGAATAACACTATTTATAAGCACCGACAATAGAGCCCAGATTAAAAGTCAATTAATAACAATGAAAAATTAATTTGATTTTAATTGAAATTTGCAATTATGGCCAACAATATATATTTATAGAGAAAAAGTTTACACGCAGGTCGGCTGATACTTGTTCGATTCGATTCGTTTGATTCGGAAATACTTATAAAAAATACATGCGAGTCTGCACAGGCAGTAAATCTATCAAACACCGGATTGACCCTGACCCAGTTAGCGAAGATACTCAGCGCCGAGCGGCGAACCAAACCCAGCCGATCTTGGCTTAGTCGTTAATCTCCAGATAGCTCTTGAGGGGTCCAATGCAAACACGAACCGAACCGCACCGAACTGAGCCACGCACGGGACCGTTTGTCAAGAAAGAGCCAAACACTCGATTATTGCATTGAATTATTGATAATTTTTCAATTATCCATCTGACAATTGCTACAATTTGCTGCCATTGCCCAGGGCAACTTGTCTGCGCGATCGCTAACCTGGTTTTTGTTTCTTTTCTTCCCCCTCCCCAGTTGCACAAACAAATGTCGCCGGAGCAGCTGCAGTCAGTCTTCCACGTGGACACCCCTGACGCAGTGCCCCACTATGAGCTCGTCCAGCTGCTGCATCACGACGAGCACAGCCTGCGGCAGAGGAGGCGGCGCAGCATCGGCGAGAGTCCAAAGCTTAACGTCGCCCTGCCGCCTCATCACGTGAAAAAGGATCTCAGCAAGAACGCCTACTACAGCGAGCTGAAGCACCAGGCCATGGCCTCCGGCGGGAGCAACCACCTGACCGCGCCCGATGTCAGCTCCATCAAGGCCCATAATGTGTCCTTTAGCGCCTTTGGCCAGCACCTCAACCTCACGCTGCGCGCCACCCAAGGACTCTTCAAGGGCGCGCCCCACCAGCTGCGCATGTGGAGCGTCGGCAGCGAGCCGAACGCCACCCACGGCCTGGACCTCCAGGAGATCGTCCATGAAGAAGTGAGTTTTAATTCAATGTTTTAGTTAATATATTCTAAGCTAAGTTAGGGTTTTATGAAAAAATAGTTTTGCTTAAAGATTTCACACTTTGGAACTAAGAAAAGTCGTATTTTTATTATTAACAACTATTATTATTTCCTTTTAAATTTAAATTTTAAACGAGGATAAAATTTATTTTAGCTGTGCACTAAAATTACTTAGAGAACACATTCTGTGGTATAGGAAACTAACAAGTTTGAGGTTATTAAACTATTATTAATGATAAATTATTGTAGTATGGGAAACTAACGTTTTTAAGACTAATAAATAATTAAAAAAAAAGATTTTAGTAAATAAATAGAACCTTTAATAATATATTAATATTTAAACCAAAAGTTCATTGCCAACAATGTTAAAGTTCTTAAAAAATAAATATTGTTCTAGGGTTATTAATGTCAGGTTTAAAATGGGGTTATTTATGCTCCATTGTTTGACTTTTTTTAAGCAGGTAAAAATTATTTTATAAAGTCTACCATTATTTTATAAAAATACCACTTAATATGGTTAATATTCATACATTTATTATTACTTCAAAGAACACTTTGCCTTTCGAAAACCTTTCATTTGGTTTATTATTGATATTTTTTTGTTAAGAAACCAAAAGTTGCCAATTTTACATTATTATCAACATTTTTTTCAAAATTTAATTTCAAAAATTAACCCTGCTTTTTATTTTTAATACGTAATTTATAATAATAAATATACTTTTTACACCCCCACATATTTTTATTATTAATAACTTGTGTAATATAACTAAACATTCCCCCGTGGCCATATTTGCTAATACCTTTACTGCATTTTCTTGTTTGATTGGCCATCTTATTCACTGTCATATATATTTTCCTGCCCTAAATTGGCGTTTTGTTGCACATATTTTCCTTATACGTCTTGCTTTTACCGCACTTTCATTGGTTACATCACTTCGACGGGTAGTATACGAAAAAAAAATTACAGCTCTTGCCTTTGTACGTTTTCTGATTTGTTGATTCGCCATACTTCCGCTTGGGGTAGGCAGATATTTTATTTCAGTCTTTTATCTGCGCTTCGTTTTAGGCCTTTATATATTTCGTTTTGTTTGGTGTTTGCTTTTATTTAGCTTTTATTTAACAATAGCTAACGCGCTGCTTTGTTTCTTGGCTTTTCTGGCTTTTAATTGTTGTTACTGCTCTGGCTCTGGCTTGTAATATTTATTTACTTGTGTGCGATCGCGGCTCGTACTCGTATCTAATCAAAATTAATTGGCCATGTGATAAAGAGATTAGACGTAGGCTGCGTCTCTGCCGAGCTCGCACTTAATTGCATTTGTTTGTTGTGTCTGAGAAAATTAACACGTGGAGGCAAGAAAATCCGGCTTAAAGTCAAGGACGTACGGAAATCGGATAGAGTTATTTATATTTATTTTCTTATTTTTATTTATGATGCCGCACAATGCAATGCAATTACATATTTCGTGATGCGATCATCACATTTCATTAAAATTAACTCCTTCACCCGCAACTTCCAATCAAATTCAGTTAGCCAAGAGCTGGGCCATGAACGTGACTCTTTGGCCATTACAAATTCGAGCAGAGTTCACTTTCTTTTGGCGCCGAACGCCTTCCCTGGGCTTGTTTGTATATATAATTTAATTTCCCCCATTTATCCATTATATTCGTGTGGTTTTTGCACCCGCTGTGGGCGTGTTGCCTATGGATCCTATGGCGCACAATCAATTGATCGCACTTTAAATTGCCAGTTTTATATTCGGCGATTATTACCCTGGCAAAGGGTGGCTGCGGGGTGGAGGTGGACCTGCCTGCACAACATAATTTTGAATGCAAGACACAACACTTCGGAAATGAAAGTGAAATGTCATGTCAGGCGTCAGCCGAAAAAGAAATGAACCTGCGACTCCGAACTCTTATGGCTTTGGACTCTTGCCAACTCTGGAGTTTTTCTGTTTTCTGTTTCTTGTTTTTGCCTTTTTTGTGATTTATGTGTGATAATTTCTGACTTAAGCCGCGCGCACTACGAAATGCGGAAAGATTTGTCTGACTTTTCTTTCATTTCGCTGGGGATTTAGTCTTCACTTTTAATTAAAATGAAATAAGCTGCAGCCAGCGGTGTTTCTTGATATTGGGTAACCCCCCACGCAAGGCATTTTCCCCCCTTCTTTGGGTCTTGTGACTTGGCAATTATTTTTGTTTCTGTTTTTTGGACTCTGGCCACAAACAAATGGCCTCAAGATATAGACCACATAACTACAACAATTTCAATGTTTTCTATGTCGAATATTTTTTGTTTTTTTGGTAATGGCGGCACTTTGTCAGAGACCTTCCACCGGCAGTCAACCGAAAAAATGCCATGAAAAAACATTTATTCTAATTTCTGACATTCTGTATCACTATTTTTTGTGCCTTATTGTTTGGCAACCGCAAAAGTACCGAAAAATAATTTTCCATTGATAGCTGAATGTCTGAAGAACTGACCCTGTTTCGGTTTTTTGGACAAAAGCGAGGGAAATTGTTGCGTTTTTCGGTTTTTCGTTTCGATTGTCCATTAAAATTAAATTAAAAATAAATCAATGTTGTTAAAAAGTGCAATATTTTTCGTGCGGTGAAATTTTTGTCTGCCGTGCCCGTTGCTTTTCCCGATCCTCGGCAAGTGCATGCCCAAGAAATTAAAAGGCAAACACAAGGCGTCGCTCGGCACTCCCACTGCCGCATTCAATGCGATGATGAATGCGATAGGGGCTCCGCACAAAGGTCAGTGCAGCCGCAAAAATACCAGGAATGGGGCGAAATAAAACAAAGTCGCACACAGGTCTCGTTTCCCGGGCTCTCCGGCTCTCTGGCATAATGGAAACTGCCAAAAAGGGGCGCGCTAAATCAACAAAATGGAATTATGTACCAGAAGTTGTCGGCAAACAAAATGCTGAACGGGTTTTATAGGCTAGAAAAGGTTGGCAGTGGAGTTGCTGAAAAGTTGAATAATTATATTGGGTTTTGCTGGGAAAATAATACAGTTTTGTGGTGAAAATGTAGAGGAATTAATGTTAATTTGTTTTAATTTAAAGATAATACTAAATATGCGGTGCTAGAATGGCTAAATGAGGGTTATTAATAAGGCTTTCTTAAAATTATAATAATCTATAATAATAACTTAAAAGGCTTTTATTTAGCATTATAATAATGCTTCACTTTTACGACCAACAATTTCCATTCAAATGCAATTAAAAGCCAAATAATTAAATACTTTGAGCAATAGTTAATTCTATTTTGTGCAGTCAATCAAAGCTCATATAAAATGTCATAAAAAAAAATCTCAAAAAAATATATTTATTAAATAATTAAGCAAATATAAAGGATTTCCTTTCTTCAAGTCACTTTTGCTCAACTTCCCTGTTAGCTTGACCCATAAAGCAAAGGGGAAATGATCCGGCTTTACAAGGCAACAACGTTGCCCAGGTACTTAGATAGCAATCAACAGGCAGTGGTCGGTGACCAATTGCTCGTGGATCATGACTCTGGCGAGAAGAACAATCCCCTTTGGCTTAGGCTTGGCAACCTGCAGTCCGGCTCGGGACAATCACCATAAAATCGGAGCACAAACGAAAGACTTAGGCAACGAACGCGGGCCAAACCAGTCGAAGGAAAATTGAAAGCAAACTAATTAAGTTTTCAAAATGCATTTTTGATGGGTGCTAACGCGAAGTGCATAATTAAAAGAAAACCAGAGTGTGTGTGCAATGAAACAGTGAGCTGCAAGAGCATTTGTGGCATGCCACGCAGCTGAGCTGAGCACCGCCGCTGCACTCATTTCACAAGACGCAAAATTGTATCTTGTCATTGCAAAACGATTCCAGCTTGTTGTCGGTGGTGCTGGTGGAGAAGCATGATTAATGAGTCCGCCGATTTGGCAGCTGAATGAATTCGAAATTAGCTCACTGTGCCTCTCCTCGCTCTCTCTCTCTCGGGGAGTGCGCGGGCGAAGCAAGTTGCAAATTCCGCGGAAAGCGAGGAAAAACACTAAGGGGCAGGCAGGAAAACGGTTTTGCGGCTTAGAAAGCAGTTCGTCCGGGCTGCTCTCTCCCTCCCACTGGCACTGCCACAACCACTACTACCTCTCTTTTTTGCGGCTGCAATCGGGTTGCATAATGCCGCCAAGTTGTTGCCATGGCCTGACAGTTTCTGTGCTTGTTGTTGCTCATGTTGCAGTTATTGTTAACGCCGCGCGGCTTGTAGCTTTGTTGGCCTGATCATTCCCTTTAGGGTCGCAAACAAGGAACTACCTTGCTGGCTTATCGACAGATCTAACACAAGTTATCTTATAGGGCCATAAGATCGCAGAGACCAGCCCCAACAAATCAATACGACGTATAATTGGCTGAATAATAGTCAAATAATGGCCGGAGCCAGCCTTGGCATTGTCTTGCCATCAAAGGCGAACTGCAAACAACAAATCCAGTTCGGAACGACTCACAATGCATAATGGTGCGTAATAAACAAGCCAACTGCCAAAGCAAATCAGCCGACGAGCGAGACACTCACGCATGGATAAGTCCAATGCGGCCAATGCGGCGTATGCGTAACGACGCCAAACAAATCGGCGAATAAACAAGCCAACAAATGGAACGAACCAACACACAGCGACGCCCACACGTCGTCTAATGCGTTAAGTGTCGGTTAACTTGGCTAAATGGCTCGTGGATTTACGGTGCGTACTCACCGAAAGAGCGTGTGTAGGCTTCCACCAAATCCATATATATCCATTCGCAGTCAGAGTCTCACTCCCAGCGCGGCGGCTTTCCTTTCCTTGCCTCGAACAATGGCAAATTATCATTTTCTGGTCGGGTTAAGGGCCTGAGACTAATGCCTTAACCTTCTTCGCGCTCCGATACTGAACAACGAAAACTCAGAAAGAAAGAAAGAAAGAAAGAGTTCAGAGGCTAATTTTCACTTTGCCAAGTTCGCCCGCTTCGGGTCATTTGTGTCTCTCTTCTTTCAACTTTTCGGCTTAATTTGCATAACAAAATTGCCAAAGAAAGAGGCGAAAGAAAATCGGTTAAAATGTTTTAGCCAGGAAGTTGTTAAGTCTCGAGGCTGTTACTTTCATTTTCGGCTATTTAGGTGGCCAAAGTGCTGATGTGAAGCATTCAAAAGGGTTGGGTTTTTATTGGAAAATCATTGAGGCCCTTTTTTTGAAATGCTTCCTGGATGAAAGACTATCTTTCCTAACATTTCCTATAGATTCTCACTCAAAAACTCCCTTATTAAATTAATTTTATATATTTTTCTTTTATGAAAAAGAGTAGAAATTATCATCTATAATCATAGCCCCCTCAGGCCCATCATCAACCGAAATGGGCCGAAAATTCGCTTCTTACGTAATCCCCGAGTTGCAGTCGACAGAAAAAGATACAAAAACATTCCGGCCAAAGCCTAATCTCCGGCAAGAGATCTGCATAATGTCTTGTTGCCATTTTGTAATTAAAAAGTTTACGGCGCCATAAATAAAAAAAATACATATATGGTTTGCGCGGATTCAATTGAAATGGACTCGAAGTGAAAAAGTAGAGAAAAAACGCGCGCGACAGCTAACAATTTACAATTTGCAAGTCAACTAATTAAAAGTGCAGTCGCTGGGGAGAGAACAAAATAAGTCAAAATGAGAACAGCAATTGTCAACACAGATGCAGGCGCACTCGCAGACCCAGACACAGACGGAGGAAATTGGTCCATGCAAAGTCGAGTCAAGAGCAGAATAAGTGGCCAACTGACAGTTCATAAATACTATATGGCCAAAACACTTGGCCAGGCTCCAGCGCCGCCGCGTTGACAACTCGAGCGGCCTTTTCGGTCGCGGACTCGGATTCAGATTCGGATTTGGATTCGGATTCGGATTCATGGCAGCCGAAATACGTGAGCCCCCGTATCCACGGCATGTGTGTGGGGGTCGCCACTTGCCACTTGTTGCTTTGAACTTATTTTTCCACAAGGTCGCCGTGTCCGAACTAGCAAATACAACAAAGCACCAGCCAGGCCAGCAGCGACAACGACAGCAACAACGAATTAAGCCATAAATGCCTGCTGCACATGAATTTTTGTGTGTTGTTGCTGCCGCTGCGTGTCCACACGCTTTGGCGGTCACCAAAGTCCAACCCAAGCCCCGCCCCGTTCTGGACAGCTCAGTAATTCGATCAGAGCGATAAATAATTGCTCGGTTCTGGCAAATTTTCTGGGAAGTCGATTTTGCAAATCAACTTTATTAATTTAATTTAAAGGTATTTGCCAAAATTATTGGCATTGATTAGAAAAAAATAGTTTTTCTAAAGATTCTTAAACAAATAAATTTAAAAGGATATTAAAAAGAAGGGCACTTTTTAACTTTGTTACACATCTTAATAAATTTTCTAGCGGATAACATTTTTTTGTTATATAAATAATTGAAGAAAGAAAAAAGAATAGAGAAAGTAGAATCATTAGTAGAAACACCATATTTTATTATATAGATAAACGAACGCTAGATATTAGCAATTCTTTTTATATAATCCAACTGTAATATGAATAGTTTATTTTATAAATAAGTTTAAGATATATCGATAGTAAATCGATAAAATAGGATTCGAGGATCTGCAATGATTACATTTGTTTGAAACTGTTGTACTTTGTGAAAAAAATAAAGGAGAACTTATATATTAAGCGCCTATACTACTAAACAAATAATAATATAACTAATTTCAGAAGTATTTCCATTTCTTCTTCTTTATTTTGTTGGCAAAAAATTAATTATAATTGAAATAAAATCATATTATTTAAAGGTTGCACCATTAGGTCACTAACAATATCAAATCATGACTTCGTACTTTTTATAAACTATTTACTGTGGCAAAATACAATTTTTTTTAAAACTTGCTTGAAATCTTTCAATATTTAAGGTTCTTCTTGGACTACTAGAACTTGTTTCTCTATCCCATTCCTTATTCCATACCCATTAATAACCATTCTAAGCTTTAGATATTACTCACTGCAACCAATTTCCTTATAAAAAAGGTTATTTGATTTTCTTATAATAACAGAACTTATTCTTATATCCAATAATATTCATTCTAAGCTTAAAATAATTCTTATTATAAGTAATTCTAGAATAACTAAGGTTATTTGATCCTCTTAGACTAGCACAACTGGTTCCTTTATCCCATAATAACCATTCTAAGCTTAAAATTATATTATTAGCTACCATTTTCCTATAAACAAGGTTATTTGATCTTCCTAGGCTACCAGAACTCGTTCCTTTATCCGATAATTTCTCAGCTCAAAATTATATTAATAGTTGCATTTATAGAGAGACATATCTAGATTACCTTCTGGCCAACAGCACTCATCAAGCCAAAGGCCAATGGCTCCGAGTTGAAGTTTAAGTTTTAAGATTTTGGCACTTGACTTAGTTTGATACGAACGAGTGTACATATACGTACTGCCATTTATTGCTCCGATCGGGCGTACGGCGATTAGTAACTGTATATTTGGTCGGGGGCAGTTATGATTTATGCCTGTAATTTGATAGAGTGCCGGCACGACAGGCTTTTGAGCTGCGGACGCGGTCCAATGCCAAGTGCTGATGCCGATGTCAAGTGTCAGATTACATTTATTTCGATATTTATTACAGAACTCAATTCAATTGAATGGAACCAAATCGAATTGAATGGTCAGGCTACGCAGCGGCAATTAATTTAATTAGTTTGGCCAAAGCGGGACCGAAGATAAGATATTAATTTATGCTAATACGAGAGACCAATATCCCCGGGGTATTTGCTCAGCAGCGATTGCCTTGAATCCAATAACAAGAGAATAATGAAAACCCCAAAACGAATGTCTATGTCACAGGATTTAGTCGGACACAGAAAAAAAACATATGCTGACTGGAAACTAGAGCAGTTGGCCAAATGTCAGAAGCTTAGGCTTTAAGCCTGGTAGCCAGCAGCACTCTTTTCATGGTCAGTCTAAAGTCTACCGCGGCACACACGGCGTATAAGTGACGTGCATGCTGAGGCGTCACATTTGCCAACCGCGAGCATAAATCATGGCTCAGTTTACCGCTACAGCTTCACCCCACGCTTCTCACTAAGTGCCCGAGTCCGAGTCCAAGTCCGAGTCCGAGTCCTCCTCCCTTCTTTTCTTCCCCTTTCCTAGCCGGCCGAGAGCTGCATTTAATTAAATTTACCCGCTAACCACGCGTTTTGTCTTGGTCAACTCTCAGGCTGCAGTGGCCGCCGCAGAATATACATTTGTTATACGAAAAAACAAAACGAAAATTGCTTTAAATTTTTAGTTACGGCCAGCTGCAGCCTCAGCCGTGTATTTGTTTTACATCTCGCGGAATGTGCGGAATTTGGACCCGCAAAAAGTATGTTGAATGGCTGTTTAATTGCCACTCTAAACATATTATATTTCATTGCCGAGCTGTCATAAATTCAGTGAAGTCATATAAAGGTGCGATTAAAAGTGCAATAAATATATTAGTATAAAGGGGAATAATATAAAGGAATTGAAGTGAATTAAATGTTTATATAACACTTATATTGATGTACATCTTATATTTTATGTTCTTAGAATTTTATATATCCCAACGTTATGACAGGAGTAATTAACCACAAATAATAAACGTTACTGGGTTTGCTTTAAATTAATAAAAATATTACAAAATCACATTTTAAACATATATTTTAATTTATAAAGCATCTGGCAAATCAACTTTAAATAAACATGACGAAATGCACAATATAATGTTGCTAAAAACATGTTGTTAAAAAAATGTTGAGGATTTGTACCATTGATTAACTAAACTCTCGAAAGAATGTTTATTTTATATGTATATATTTTCTGTAGAAAACTGTATACAAGTATGCAGATATATATTCTTAGAAACTTTTACATAACATAACAAACTTTTTAACATAATTTACAGTAGTAATAAAATACAATATATAACTCCTCAAATATTTTAAATTAAATTAAATCGGTTTTAAATAAATTGGGACTAAAATAAACTCCCAAATAATATGTGTTAGCTCTCCATTCTTAACTTGCTTAGAATGTTTGCACTTGAGTATATAGTTACCATTAAAAATTGTGCTTAATAGTAACTACTAGCTTATGTAAGTAGCTGCGCTAATTTTATTGTCTTGCATAAATTAATTTAATTATTTTTTAAGATACAGATAGGGTAATAAAACACGCAGCGTAAGGGAAATAAATTTAGCAATGAGAGGTTTAATATTTGTCAGTAGTTTATCATTAATATAAGTATAATTTTTAATGAGGTAACATTAATATTGATTTATTTGGCTATAACTATTAGTTTTAAAAATAAGCGTAACTTTTCTTTGTTATTTGTATCATAAGTATACAATTTTAATTGATTTTAAATTCTTAATTTATATTTTTCTACATTTTCCAGCACCACAAAAACGACGTTGGCGAGGTCTTTCAGGATGAGCAAAATATGGCTGCAATCTTGATGCGGCGCCACGTGAAAACTGGCGACTTGATTATGGTAAGTGGCTTTAAATCAATTAATTGTCCCGACTGCCTCCGCCTCCGCCCCCGCACACCTCGAGGCAAGGTCACCCTGTGTAGTCCAATCAATGAACGTGCCACAAGAATTTCAATTAGCGCAAGCCATTAATGCTTGTTCGGTTACCGTTTTTTCATTCTGCGCTTGTTCGGTGCTTGTTCTGTTCTTTTGCTGTTTGCTGTTCTTGTTATGACAGACGGCCATTGTTCTGGTCACTTTTAGAGCTGAAGCTGAGGCTGGACATGCCGGCCATGTTGGCTGCTGTCGCACACTTCGGTTTGTGTGTGTGCGGCGGGCATTACAATTAAACGCCCGTTCGGATCGGATATTCAGAACGACGGCGGATAATTTGCGGATTTAGACAATTTCTGCTGATTAAGCATTAATTTATCGCCGCAAAAACGTTCAGGCCAATCGGCAGCTGTAAATGTAAATTGCCGGCTTTGAAAAGCTTTATGGAAATGGTCAGGGTCGACTAATGGATACCCCAGACAGTGGAAAATATTTATTTAAATGTTATCCTTAGTTCTCAGTCTAATATGCTTTTTATTTTTGTGGCAAGGCCGCCGCCTTGGCTGCAATTTGACAGGAGTACAAAAATTGTGATGGCGCATGGGCGATAATGCCAAGATAAATGGCATTAGACCATAAATGCTCATGTTGTTAGAACAAGCACAATCGTTTAAATGTTCCGATATGCTTGGAAATAAAATAGCAAATAACTTAACCTCTAACCGCAGTACTAAATGCTAAATTTAGTTCACCTTTTATCATTAATTTTTGGCAAAAAAAATGTATCTACTCCACCTTTTGGCAATTGTTATGGCATTTCCTCACCGTCCCCATTGAAGGTCGCCATTATTCCAAGTATTATTTGCCATTTCTGTTTAATGCTCTTGTTTAATATCCAATTTTTATACTGTGGCGGGCATTAAACTAGCATCAGATAAGTTCTGGTGCCGTTTAATTATAAGACAATTGGCAATTAACATTACGCGAGCGGAAATGGAGCTCAATATGAGGCAGGAACGAGTTTTTTTGGGCAGGGAGGAAGTCTGCCTTAATTGCCGGCCATTGTGTGTGAGATCTTTTCTCTTTCATGGCGGCAGCGGGTGGAAATCGCAGTCGTTGTGGGAAAAGAACCGAAGTCGAGAAACCTTTTGAGGTTCGCCTGCATGGAGAATTGCACAAGCAAATATCACAATTCGGCTAAATTAATAATCAGCACGGCCAAATGGGCAAATGGACAAACGGCCAACAAATATTGGCAGACAATAAGGTCAATAAACAAGCCTCGTAGACAAAAGTCTCTGCCTCTCCGTTTGTATTTTTTTGGCAATATTTTTGTGCATCAACGACGTCTGCTTGAATTTAATTTGTTAAACAAAAAATGGAGGTTAGGAAAAAAATGTATTTTTGATAATAATTACAGGCAGCAGCCAATAAAAGGTCAAACCACAATGTCTGGCCCGGTCTGACTTGACTTGACCGACTTGTTATGGCCAAGTGCGCCGGGCCAGAGCCGCTGCTGCTGCACTGACAGTCAAACAAACACACAAGATACACAAAAATTCATAAATAATATGTAGAAAATATACAGCACACATGTGAGCATGAAAAATGTTTGCTGGCCGCTGACATTTCGAGGTGCAAGAGCCGGCGAAAAGTTTCGCAATTGACCAAGACGCAGCTGTTGGCTGTGCTGTCGCTGTCCAAATCCGATGATGAGGCGTCTTCCGGCTTGGCTGTGACCTTAAACGGACGGGTTCTCCTATCGAGATGCTGCTGGCCACGTTGTAATTAACAAGAAGTCACTGGCCAAGTTGCGTAAGACTTCTGGCCGTTTGGTTCGATCGGTTTGCCATTAAACCGAAACAAACAATGCCGACAAATTAAGTTGCAGCTGAAGCTGCCACCTCCGCGGCTCCGCGTTTTACGCTCCTTATTTATGGACATTTAATTAGGTTTAAGCCATAAAAATGTGCGACTTACTTAAGGTAATTATGGCCTCTGACACAACTAGTTAGAAATGTTTAAAATATTTTACTACCATGTAGATGGTGCGGATGCTTGGGAGCCTAAAATTAAAACCTATTTCTTGGCATTCCACCAAACGAAAGACTCAAGACACGAACTTGCTGGTGGACCATTGCAAAACGCGTTGCCCGCCAGCGATTTAATTTAATTACAGCTTACTTAACTGTGCTCTTACACGCACTATTCGATCAGATATTTGAGCTTTTGTTGCTATTTTCAAATGGAATGAATCCATGAATCAACCTCATTACTGAGCTTGGAATGTAAAGGTTCTCCACGAATTTCGATCAAAGCCATTCCCACACTACTTGAAAATGATGCATCCCAAAGCCGCCAAGCCATAGCCGAAGTTATTCATCATTTTGATAGCCGCAGAGTCCGAAAATCTGTGTGGGAAACGCGGCACACAAATCGAATTTGATTTAATATGTACATGTCAGAGGTTGAAGGTCGTCTTGTGACCTGAACCAGTGCTGGTGCCACCCACTGCCAGTCGAGGTAATGTATCCAATTTAGACCCAATCAGCGGTGTGTTGACATTGACTCTTAGGCCCCACACACAGAGGGAGGGAAGCATTTACATGCGAATAAATATTAATTTCATGGCCAATTACACTCTCGGCAGCCGAGGAGGCTTCCCCCAAATGATTTGTTGCCAAAAATTGATGACAACCATTCAGGAGACGGCTAATTGTTTAAGCCAATTACAAGTGCTGATCGCCAGCCCCGTCTGGGAATTTATCAAAACGAAACGAGCTCAAGGGAACCACAGTCGAGACGGACAAAACAAATTGTACTAACAGCTGGCGGCTGGCTAACTGGGCTTTGTCTTGCCCATCTCTTAGCCTTTAATGCTTTTGGTCATTTGTTTGTGCACTTGAATAAATAAAGTATCTTTTTCGGTCAGTCCGAAGCGAGCTTGATTAATGCTAATTGCGGTCGCATCCAAAAGCGATGCGTGCGGCTGAGGCTGATGAATTGGATGCAATGGCAATGGCGATGCGTCTGTGATGATGAATGCATCTGAGGCATGACTCTCGACGGCTAATTACACGAGGAGCCGAAAAGTTTTGGCCCTGAAAACAAATCCAGGAAAGTCATGAAATGCATTTCCAGCCACCTTTCACGGCTTACGTAAGAGCAATTATGCAGCGCCCTCTCGTGATATGCATCTCTCTATTAATGAGTTTTCAAGGGAGAGGGCAGGTAAAAGTATCTTCAGTTTAGTTGAAACCAATTTGATCATTTGCAGGTGAGTTTGTAGATCTCATTATGGGAGTTTAGGGTTTTTGGCAGATCTGCTTTGTCTGTAAGAGGTTAGTGAGGCTTAAGTTTATCAGGGAAGTCAAAGGGTATAAATGATGGCAGAAAACTCCGTTATTGTATTGATATTTGACGGAAATGCCAATACATAAATCGATTTTTTTTTTCGTTGCGATATATGTTCCATAAGTCGATATCCAGTTTGATATATCGGACCAATTTAAATGTGTAAAGGAACACTATAAACTTAGTTTAAGCTATAAGTGTTGGAAATAAATATAAAGAGTTTGTTAATATTTTAGTTTTAAATATGTTCTAAATATAATCGGTTAAAAAAAGATAATTAAAATAAATAACAATCGGTTACTTTTTTCATAATATCGATAATTACTATATTTCAATGTTAATAGCGATATTTTTCGATATTTACAAATTACGATATATCAAACTTAACGATATTTTCGATATAATATTCAGCGTGATATTTTTGCCGATATATTATATCTAACTTTTCTTATCGATAAACTCAATATTATTATTACAATATTGAGACATTGTTTAAAGTGAAATTCATTTATTTATTTTTCCATTATATCAATAATACTGACATTTCAATATTAAATGCGATTATTTTCGATATTTACAATTTCGATATAATTTTCGATATGATATTGACAGCTATACTAAAGTCCATGATGTATCGTACTTCTCCGATCGATATACAGCCTTAAGATAATACTTTATAAATAAAGGCAAAAGATATTAAGACCTTATTGGGTAATTCAAGATGGTTAAGATACCTTTTTTTACCCTTTACTTCAAATGGTCATAATATTTAGACATTATCATTGGTACATCTTCTTCGTGTTTTAACTTCTCCGGTTGAACTTTATCAGTCACACCTACACAGACCACACTCCCCCAGATAGCAAATGCGATTTGCCCTTTTTTTCGAAACACTCTTGACATTTGACAAGCAGCATCTGGAAATATCAATATAAACACTGCCATTTGAGCAAACAGAGTTCTGTAAACGGCAACTGGCAACGAACAGAATTATTAGGTAGCCGGGGCGACATTTGGACACGGCTCTCAGCCTTTTGGCCAACTCTATTTGACGGCAATCGCGGCGGCGTCGTCATCATTAAGCAACGTTCATGTCCAAAGTGCCAAAACAGGTTTCCATCCGTCTCGCGAGAGCCTCTTCTTCGCGGCGGAGTCTTCTCACCTTCCCAACTAATTGCTGGCCTTGATATTTACAAAAGAGTCCAATGTGTGAATATGCTAGATAGTTGCTCCTCTTGACAACATATTCTATATCTAAATACTTGGCTGACCGCCGATTCGATTTGCATTAGCCTAGCAGCAATAGCAGCATCATCAAATTGCACAATTTATGGGTTAAAGTCTATGGAATTGACATTCAGCAGCGGGGATGGCAAGTGTTTCTCCAGTCGGCAATTTATGCCCCGGCGACATTTACAAATGTTATACAATTTGATGGCTTTATTCGTTTCGACTCCTCGGCTGATTAGGCCCGATCCGGCTCTGGTCATTGTGCAATGAGCCGCCGCTTGAGCGAAATTAATGCAAAATAGTTTTGCAAATTGGTTTGGTCGGCCCGCCCTGGATATATAACTGCATTTTGACGCTGCATAAAATATATAAACACTTATATAGACGACACAACCCCCAACTGCTGACGAGTTTGTTGCCCAAGTCTTTCGGGTTTTGATTTTCGGTTACTCGATAGCCGCAAGGAACACGGGACTCACTTGTCTAAAAGGAAAACTGAAACTAAATCGAGTCGACATAACAACGAGCACGTTGCCAATATTCATAAGTGCCAGGCGGTGGCAGGCCGCCAACTTCAGTTAGCAGCTCGTATGCAGATCTGCAGATCGGGAGTCGGGAACAAAGTCTCCTCCTGACACGATCTTTGGACCCCGCCTAACATACAAAAGGCTTAAATACCGTCGTGGTTTTCAATTATAACCCCCGCTGCTCGTATTTATTATTTAATCAAAATTCACATTTTTCCTACGTATTTTTTTTGGGAGGGGAGTCGAGGTTGTGTCTGCAATTTCCTCGTGAAAAATGTTTTTTAATTGGTGCAACGCGGTGTGGCAAGCCACCAGATGATAACAACATTTCTGGCGGGTGCCGTTCGCATATATTGCATTTTAATAAACGGCCAGATATCGGTTACGTCAAGGCGTATACAACACAAACATCTCATGGATCGCTTAAGACCATTACCTGGTTGGGGGGGCTTAAAGAGAGTCGGGTATTTTCACGCTTTAGATAGCCAAATTGGGCAAGATACCCGCTGATGCGGGGATTCAATTTCGGGGGATTTGGTAGCTGCCAGGGGATTCGATTTCAATTAAGCGGATATTAATTAATCATGAAAGAAAGAAATTAAAAGGAGTGAGAGGTAGCTTTACCATTTCTTTTTATTATAATTAATAGTTTAAATATTCTTAACAGACTTTGTATTCCACATTAAATAGAAATGAAGAGATTAATTAATTATTATCAGAGTTGTTGACAAAGATTGATTCTTTATTAAGCCTTGAACAAATCTTAAACCAGATAAGAATTGATGGTAAGATTAATTCATTATAAATCTCGATAAGATTGCCTCAGATATAGATTCTTAAGTATCTGCGTGTCAAGGCCCCGAAGCCTTGTAGATATTTAAATCCAGATTAGATGCAGAGATTGATTCTTTGGTATCTAAGCTGAGCCCCGAACAAGGGGGGGCACCACCGTGTGCTCTTGTCACACCCAGCGGCAAGTCGTTGTCAGGCAACCTTGAGAGACCTTCACTTCTGAGACAGTTCTGAGTGCAAGGATAACCTGCGACCAGTCAGTCGTCAGTCAGGCCCGATTGTGATGTTGATGTCGATGTCGACTCCACTTGACTTTGACATGCAGCAGCTCGAACTTCATTAGGCCTGCCCACTTGGACCCGAAGCCGGAGTCATTTGAGCGGCAACTTGAAAGCGCAGTCGCGGTGGCAGCGCTGAACTTGCAGCACCAACGCACCCAAAGATTGCAACAAATTATCCCAAAAAAAAGGCTGAGAAACCGAAACACGGCAAAGTGCGTTCTAGTGGCAGATACATTTTGTGAGCAAATTAATTTTGATTGCTTTTGATTGCCGCGGAGCGAGAGAGCCGCTGTGTGGGCCAAGTTCTTTAGCGACTGACCACTGACCAGTGACCACTGACCATGGGCGGTGGCCACTGGAGCCGCTGCTGTTCTGCGTTCTGCTGATTTTTATTCTTTTATAAATATTCATTGACCAGTTGGAGCCGCAACAGATACAGATACGAGCTAAGAACCTGGCTTGGAGTGGGCTGCCTGAAGGTGGGCTCGGAATATTTTTAACGAGCTGCTTTATGTAAACAAACTGTTAACACGGCCGGTTCCCCTCTCTCTCTCTGAGCATTAATATCCGTTCTTGTTCTCATTGTCGTGGCCGTAGTTTACGACTACATGCACTCGCATTGAACAACGATCTTAAGAGCCGATTAGATCTAACCTTGACCAAGATGATAACCAAAAAAAAAAACAGGCAACAACAAAATTAATACACACCTTATAACGCATTTCCATTGATGGCTGCGCTATGAAAAGAGCAATAACTATTTCTAAGCCAAAAATCAAGGCTTTTCGTGTGAGATTTTCATATAAACGACGCCCAAATACGTACATAATTCTCTTTAAGCGTGTTTCATTTGCATTCGAATTAGTTTTAAATATTTTTGTGTAAGACAGGCGACTTCTATTTCAATTAACATTAATTTTCTGACATCTCTTCGGGGCAGCAACACCGCCCGTCAGGCAGTCATGACTATAATGATGATCGCTGCTCCTTCCGCCGGCTTGGGGCCAATGTTCGTGTCATGAATTTGCACAAATTATGCTAATTTCCCAAAATTACAAACCGCAAAGTGATTTTTTTCATTATTGCTTTATTTGTTGCTGCTTCTGTGGCTGCCAATTTTGGTGTTTGCACATTCGAACGCTTTGATGCTCTGGGGCTCTGGTTCCAAAAACAAATACGAAATACGAAAAGGTGTTAATTTTGATTGTAAGTAAATTTTGGTTCAGTGAACTCTTTTTTGTAGCGTGTCACATTATGCAATCTGCGATCATTGTGGCGAGAAATATTACAAGTAGAAATGATTTACATTTAATTGAAAACGGCAGAAAAGAAACGAAAATATCATCACAAATCAATCAGGCTCATTGTCAGTCGATTGCAATCGCGGGGCGTTTCTGCAGGTGCCAATCAGACTGTCTATCTGTATCCAACAGATTCGCGCTCTGGTCCGAAATATTGTGTGAAAGGCTGCTACTCTACTCTCGATACAGAAACGGAGTCCGATACCGATGCTAAAGCCAAAGCTAAAGCTGTAACTGAAACTAAAAAGAAAAAAGCACCCGTGAGCGTAATGCCAAATCACCTAGCCAACTCCTCCTCCCCCTCCTGCGGATATATAACAATCGTGTTGTGGGTGATTACATAAACAAGACAACTCGGACAACTTTATTTCGGGCCAGCTGAGCGCTGAGAGCCTAGAGATACCCGTGGCGCAAATGTATCTTTAGTGTGTAAGCTGCGTGATTTGAAAGCAATTTGCTGTAGTTGCCCCTCGCCAACCCCCGGCTTTTATCCCCTC
The DNA here is from genome assembly GCA_014170255.2 of Drosophila triauraria. NCBI lineage: Eukaryota > Metazoa > Arthropoda > Insecta > Diptera > Drosophilidae > Drosophila > Drosophila triauraria. The sequence goes on along the minus strand of CM024335.1, from coordinate 18,441,657 downwards.
CGATGCCGCGGCCCATCTAATGCACTCTAGGCCTCTCCATTGAACAACATGTAATTGGCCTGGCAGCACTTGCCGACAGCCGGAAAATTGTAAGGTCCATGATTATCGTAAAATATTTGGATCTTAATGTTGGGAGCCCGGGATATGGGAATTCGAGGAGAAGGAAATGCTTGATGTTAATGCAAATGGATCGGGCTTTATGCTAAGTATTATTTGCTGGTATGCAACTTTTTCCAAGATTTAAAAAAGCATAAAAAGGCTTCCATCAGAAAAAATTGTTATGGTGCTATAACACTGTATTGTGGCTTTCATTTAGTTGTTTAATCTTATTATTTTTCCCAGGAAATGAGGCTTTATATTAACCAGTCAACATAAGACACTTTCATTGAGGAAAAATAATCTATTGCTCTATGACACTGCGTTTCCTTTAACCATTGATGTAATTAATTACAGACTTGCGGTTTTATGTAAGACAAGCATCTGACACATTTATTGAGCAAAAAAAATTAAGTAAATATATATAGAAATAATAATAAATAAGAAAATATTAATAAAATTTATATTAAATAATGTATCCATTATTATTTTTATACAAGCCACATGTGTAACTTTAACCAACCTGAATTAAAAAAAAAACCGAGTGTGACCGTTCCCTCTTAACCGGAAAATACCCCTTTCTGTTCCCTAATGAGGCTTTATTACAATAAATGAAAGCAATAATGCAGTGTCATAACCCCATAACGAGATGCTTTGGCTTAATAAGCTATGCATCGCCGATGTATTTATGTTTAAAATTCAATGTTAAATTTCAATTTAATTCGAAAGCGATGATAATTCCGCTAAACTTCCGATTTCATCAATTTTTTTTATACGATTGCCCAAGTAATAGCTTTTATTTTCAACTACAATTAAGAGGCAATTAATCGGCCACACTTTCAAGACATTGGACTAAGTAAATAAATCGTATTTGGGTAATTTATTAATTGGCTTTTCGCATAAATTGCGTTCAAGGCAAGGCGTTTGGAAAAACTGCAGGCTAACACAGTTGGGCAGTTACATAACACACACGTACCAGAACTCTAACCGCGAGACAAACTTACGCCAAATACCCCAAGCGTTAAGTCAGTCTGAGGAAAATAAAGCACTCGGGGCCGAAATAAGCACAGCACACGCCCAAAATGCTACGGCTAGTTTCTTTTTCTTTTCGGTTTTCCGAGTGGAAATGCGGAAAGCGCAACAAACTGCGAGACACGAAAAATTTGTTACAGCCGCGTAAATTAAAAGATCTGCCAAATGGCAAATAAAATAAATTTACTCGGTTGTGAAAGAGACAGAATTTGTGCCAATATTAAGTTTGGCTTCCAAAAAAGAGAAGTTGGGTAAGAGGAGGAGGAACCTCTGAGCCAGAAATTGAGTTGTTTGCTTGGCTCTTTGGCACCTTTTCTCGCTGCTGTCAATTTACTTTCAATGTGAATGTCAGGCTTTTATCTCGCACATTTATCATACGCACTGTGTGCCGAAAGCCATTAAGTGTCGCTAACTCAAATATTTATCATAATTCAAGTGCCCAGCAAGATGGGGCTCCAGCTCCAGCTTCAGCTCCAGCTCTAGCTGCTCCAACAATTTCCATTCGAGTTGCAGTTGAAGTGCCTGGTCTGGCTTCGTCTTGGCTTGGTCTGGCCCATGTCATCAGTGGCAATTTGTTGCTTGGCTTTGCCTGCAATTTGTTTATGGCACATGTCGTTGTTGCTTTGGCTGGTTGCTGTTGACATTTAAGTGAAGTCGCGTGTGTTTGCGGGGACATTGAACTTTGGCGTTTTGTATTTGTTTAATTTCGTTTTGGCATTTTCAATAAATGCTCGCTCGGCAAGCATAAAGGTATATTGAGAGCAAAGCCAGCACAGCAAGTTCGTTGCCTAAGTCATTTGTTTGCCTGATTTGTGTAAGGCGGCTTTCATGGGAACTCTCATTGAATTTGATCCCATGGGATTCCTTTGACAGCTGACTCAGCTCTCAGCTTTAAGCCACTTCCCTAACTTGGCGTGATCTCAGCTGGTGGCCAGTTCTCGCTGGCCAATAGCTTTACTCACCTGTTAATATTTTAATTATAGCATTATTGCCGAGATTTAATTAGCCCAGCTCACGCCCGCCAAGTGGGAGTTCTCCGTTGATCGATAAACAAAAAGCCAATTAAAGCTGAAATGGAATCGTAAGCAAATTCGAATCGAAAGCATTTAGGTGTCTAAATATGCTCAGTCAGTCTAACCTTTTTCAAGGCCTTTGCCTTTTGCCCGCTGGCTCCGCTAATTATTGCAATTACAGAGGCGATAAAAGCAAAGCAAGAGAGACTCCGACTCAGGCTCAGACTCAGAATAGTGTGGAAACATTTCATATCTAGATCGCTGGGAATTATTTGCATAAAATGTGCAACTATGCAAATTGCAGCTAATTTTTATGACTCGGCCAGCGTCATTCAAACGCAACTCATATTCATATGGCCAAGTGCAGGCGCAGGCCAAGAATGTTGGCTAAAACAAATTCAATAAATTATTTAAATGTGCGACGGTGGTCCAAGCTGCCCGAAATGGAGTCAGCCGGCCGCCCGTGTCTGCAGTTTGACAAATGTCGATGGAAATTTAATGTTATTACGCCTGCTGGCATTAGTTTTTAGCTTGTAAAACTTCACTCACTCACCCTGCCCTCTTCTGCCTAATTAATTAGCGTAACTAACCCATTCTCACCTTTATTTTCGGTATTTCAGGAGGGCAGCATTGGTCACGATTTGGTGATTAAGCCCTTGCCGCACGAACTGAGTCCCCATCCCGAGGAGTCGCACCACATCATCTTCAAGCGAGAGGCAACCGCCGCCGAAGAGCAGCTGAGTGACTTTGGTGAGTATCATCACCATTCGAGGCCCCTGAGAAGCAGGCTACGTTCTTAATGGGCTCATTGACCCATAGAACGCCATAGAGAGCCCCATCCAAGCTTCATAAATCTCCGCTCAGAGATCGACGTGAGGGCGATAGTATTTCCTGCTCACAAAAAAGAAGGCGAGGGAATCGTTAAAGCCAAAAGAGTTCAATGTAACAATTCGCCCTTCGCTGAATGCATTTACCCCTTTACCGAGCTGGTGGCGCCAAAATTCCAGCGATAACCACTATAAAGTTATTTATTTTATGCCCGGCATTTCTCACTCTGTCGGCTTTTCGACAAAATGCCCCAAAAATTATCCCCAATACAGTTAACTGTGCGGCTACCTGACTTGTCCGCTTCTTATATCATAATAAAGACATTCCAACACTCGATTTTTGCTTAATTTTTACTCAATTTTACTCAATTCCCAATTTCCGGTTTATTATTTACTCACAGCCTTCATGGAGCCCGACGATCTGCTGGCCAGCGAGAAACTCGAGAGGCTGCAGCGCCGCCAGCATCGCAGTCGCCGCAGCGCCCCCAAGAGCCCGGACTTTGAGGACCTCAACGACGAGGACGAGGGCGCCTTGGACGCGGAACCAGAGACCTCCGAGTCCCGGATCCGGTCTCGCCGCCAAGCCCCGTACATCATATATCCCGAGGTCCTGGTGATCGTCGACTACGACGGCTATCGGCTCCATGGCGGCGATAATTTGCAGGTACGTGTGCGTGACAGGGAGCGCGATTGGAAATCCAAATGGGTAGAAAATGGGCAAAAAATATAAATAATGGGTAAAAAAGAAATTAAGAGTCGGAGCAGCGCGCGAATGAAGTTGTTTCGATTGCGATTGTGGAAAGACAGCCCGGGATTGTCGTCTCTGCGTGTGTCTTGCGGATTTTCGAACGCGATGCCGTCGATAGCGTCGCACCCAATCCAGCCCCGGAGGGGATTTCGCAGTCAGAGGCTTTGTAAAAGTTGTTTTTTTCGTTGACTACATGTGTCTTAGATATTATGCGAGCCCAGACATATGCTCTCGCATTGATAGATAGGTCTGGTAAAAGCGAGAGACAGATCCCCAAGGGGGAATACGGCCTAGTTAAAAATTATGTCTGTGAAATCGTACAAGTCTTTCTAACAAGAGTGGAGATATCTTTGGCAGTTCATACATGCTTCCCCAGCTTTAGTTCTTTATTTATGGCTCCACACTTAATATAATTATTATGCACATCACTCGCGCTCTGAAGATTTATTTGTCTGTCCGATCTGGGTGCGTTCTAGCTAGAAGGAATCCCAGGAATAGGCAGAGATGCGGCTCAGATGAAAGCCCATCTTAGTGATGAATGTCTTCCCTGACAAATACAAAACGTGCTTGATATATTATATTCTCCTTCCCAGGTCAAACGCTACTTCATCTCGTTCTGGAACGGTGTGGATCTGAGATATCGCCTGCTGAAGGGACCCAGAATACGCATCAGCATTGCCGGCATTATAATTTCACGAGTAAGTAACCCCAAATCGATCTTTGCCTCCAGCGGAATCATTACACAATCGCAGCAGCGGCTGCAACTTTCATTTGGCTAATTGAGTAATCCATTTGGGTAGCTCAACTCTGACCCCTGACTCCAATATGGGTATCTTGCCAATTTGGGGCAGAGTAGTAGCCCCAAGCGAACCCTGCCGAGCTCGACTCTCCGCTCCAAATGAACTGTCACGATCTGGGAATCTGGCAGAAAATAGAAACAAAAATTGAGCAGAAAAAACATGCAACGCATGCGCTTCGATTCGTTAGAAAAAATGTGAACAATCAATTTGGTTATTTGCTTGGCCAGAGCTTAAAAAACACAAAAAGCTAGGCCAACAAATTTTAACAAGTTTTTTATTCGAAGTTCGAACCAAAGTTTGGTGCTCGCTTGGTGTGTGCTGTTCACTCGTGCCTGCTCTCTGAGCCTGGCTTGCTAAATGTTTTTCTAGAAATTAGCGACCAGAAATACTTTATGGCCACGCGAGTCGAGTTAGCCAGAAATGTTGGCTTTAACCTTCCGGCAAAGATGGCCTAAAATGGTTCTTGAGTTAGGGGAATTGGGGCAGCTAATTTGGAACACTTTAAAGAGTTGTTTAAGTATTTTCTGATTATTAAATTGATATTTATTTTCTAAGACTCGTTAAAAAACTATAAATTAAAACTAAACCAGAACATTTCGATATATATACAGCCTACAATCAGCTTAAAACTGTGAGATGTTAAGTTCATTACTTCTTAAATGCCTCTTATATAAGGCAAGGCAATAAATATCGATATCGTTAATATTTGATGCGAACACCGATATATGTGTGATAAATCGATATCTACTTCATACATCGAACTGTCCCAGAGAAGTGATAAATCGATTTATTTTAAAGATCTTTATGTATGATCGGAAAATAAAAACAAATAAAGTAGAAAACTTTTCCAAATAGATGTTCGATAAAATCGATATTTTATCGTTAAATGCGATATTTTACAATATTTAAAATTTTGATATATCAAACCTTACGATAGTTTCGAACTATTCTTTTCGATATACATCTCAAATTAAGGTTTTATGTTAAAGTTTGCAGAAATTCGCAAATTAGTAACTAAGGAACCCAGAACATATACCATTGTAAGGTTTCTAGCTTAAACTGGAAAACCCTCCTTTTCTGCTAGTTTTAACTAATATAATCCCAGAAGTAAAATAGCTGCCAAAAACTAGATCCATCTGACACTTTAAGAACACCAGGAAGACATTTATGACTTTAATAATAGCCATAAAAACAGCATATGGTGTCTGGTGCCCCTTACAACGAACAATCTCTGGTGCTCGTGAGTGATCTCTTTGATCTCTGCTAACATCTTTCACTTATTAACATTCAACTAATTTGATTGCATAACCGAGAGAGCCATAAAACACTTTGACAACATTATAGCATCGCCGTGGCTCCATCGTTGCTACCATTTGGCTTTGTCTCAATCTTGGACCTAGACTTTCTCACACAAATCAGTTCGCAGTCGGTTCAGGAAGCCATTTGTCGTGGTCGAGAGCGGCGAGAGAGAGTGTGGGCCAAGTAGCCTGGAAAGTGCAGTCAGCACACGAAAGTGGAAAATTGGCACAGACTGGGAATGGGAATGGGGCACCTGCAGCCTAGACGCCACCGGTTGCATCAAGCGGCTGCCCACACGACATCGGCTGCTCCAGCTCCAGCTCCGACTCCAACTCCAACTCGAGGAGACAACGATGTCGACGGGTTACCCTAAGTACGTCAATTGGCTTTGGCTCTAACTCTGAGGCAGCGGCAGCGGAGGAAAAAAATTATTTTCAGACCGCATAAATAATGCAACAGACGCCGCCGCGACTGCAACTGCGACTGAGACTGCAACTGCAACTGCGACTGCGTGTTGGCCGTGGTTACATAATCTAATGGGCCACGCTAACTGCAGCCAGCGTTAGCCAAAGTTGACTCAGATCAGATTTTTTCGGTTGGCATGTGTTTTTATTTTCCTTTTTGCCCAATTTCACACACAGCCACCGCAGACTTCCTCTTCTGCGCGATCGGTGCCCACATGCGTACGCATATCTCTTGGATACAGATTGTACCTAATACCTAATGTATCTCGGCATCCGTCGCTAAAGAGTTGCTAATGAATGTTGCTTTGGATGAAAAAAAACAGCATGGAAGTCGGGTAATTACTCAGAATTTGAGTTGGGCAACAAATTATTGGCCACACATATCCGATAAGTCGACGCAGAAAAACAAGAAATCAAAACATATTTATGGGACTTTTGTGCCTTACTTAAATCGGAAGAGATTTGCCAGATAAATTGCTGGGCCAACACGGGAGCTCGTACCGATCAGCTTTGCATATTTAGAGCCATAAGATATTTGAGTGCGAACTGCTTTGAAAGCCCAAACAACTTGACCCCAATGGCTGTTGCAGAAACAAAACACCGAATGCCTTTTCCAATTGCCAATCGCTTATTTCATAAAACAAAAAGGCACGAAATCCCCGAGTCACATAAATTAATCACCGATTGACAAATAACTAAGAGAATTACTTAGCCAGCAACTTTGGCTGCGAGAGTTGTTCAATTAATTGATTCTAACTCGGAGTCAAAAAATAAATAAATAAGCCGCAACAAAATGACAACAAAACGCTGCAGCATTAATAAGCCATAAACTGCGTAACTCTCGGCCCAGTCCGAGCTCCGAAGGCGTTAAGAACTGCAAATCGCGCCAGTTAATGACTGGGGAGGCAGAACAATGAGCTCTGATCGAGTGCCAACCCAGTTAGCCAGACGAGACCGAAACTTGGCCAAATCAAAAATTCTAATCGAGTGGCAAGGCGCTCAAATTACATTTGGCCAGGGGGATTATTAAATGGTGTATTTTTTTAGTATGAAAGGGTATTTTAAGGGAGTATAAGTCAGTTGAAAAAATAAGAAACAGTCTAAAAAGAATTAGGAAAAGGGAAAAATGCTTTAAAAATAAATAAATCAAGAGTAATTTATCATTTATAAATATTTAAAGTATATAAATTATATATTTATCAACGTTCATGTCTCTCAATCACCGCGTAACTCAATACTAAGTAGCAGCCCGTCGAGTTTTTGACTTATTTCTCCACACAGTTCGCCACACGATACGCACCTAATAAATTGCGCATACGCAACGTTGCCGCCGTGGCCGCATTGAAATATGTGTGTGGCGCAAGCGCAGCGCCAATGCGTTCGACACTTGTAGTGGCAGCTGGGAGGGGGACTGCAGGGGAAGGCTGTTTAGCTTCTAACGGAAAGTTGCCCGCAATTAATTAAAATGTTAATTAAATGTCACAGATAAAAGTTCAAGTCAAGTCGGTAGCCGACTTAAGCTACCCCCACGCCAAATCACAGATCCAGAGCTCTCCGATCTATCTGATATTATATGTGTTGGCTTTATAAATCTGTATCTATGGCTTGTTATGATCACCTGCAGCGCAGCGCTATCAGCTGAAGGAATTCCAGCAAGTGATTAATGGATCCGCTTGGGTGGAGCTATGGCAAATGGCCCCTGACTTCCTGCCCGAATTCTGGACTATCCCAATTTCAGCGACATTCGACATTCTCCGCAGAGCGAATCTTATCTCGACGACTCTATCTAAAGTGCCACAGAAATGCCAAATAATGCATGAGCGACACACCCAACAGACCGAAAATAAATAATAAAAAATACGTATATTTCAAATTACTCTTGCCGACTCTCTGGCCAAGTTGTCATAACAAATTCCTCCACTAACGAAGGCTCTCGGGATAGGGCGCTGGCCAGGCGTTGGCCCCAGGGCACATTTCTCGCTCTGCCAGACCCATATCCATATCCATATCCCCATGTCCACATATGCCGGCGGTGTATATATAGGGTGCCGGTAGCCAAAAATGCAAGTGCCAGACAAACATAAATTGCATTAATGCAAATGGAAACGTGCCGCGAAGCTCGGACATGGCGGCAGTCAAATAAATAAATAAACAAATAAATGGTACACGCTGTAAAAGCCGGAAAAGTCGCCTTTGAATTGGAGGGACACTTCAACACCCTCACGGGAAATGGAAATGCGGATTGTTATGACTTGTTATAGTCCAATTTTAGCTACAAATGTTACTACATCCTATTCCGTTTGCTACCAAATATCATTATCATCTTATGTCTTGAACATATTTATGTTTTATTCGAACACAAATCAAAATAATTGATCATTCACTCGCCATATGCTAATGTTGATTGGCTAAGATGATGGATTATATTGTTATTTTTAGATAAGTTGAATTATTAGTAGATTTCTTTCTTTAATTTCAAACTCTGCCCAAACCTGCTTAAAAAGGTTCCTAAAATAATTTAAAGCCCGTAAATATAACAGATTATACCAGAATATAAATGAATACCTTTTAAAATATTTAATTAATATTCAAAGGCCTGCAATCATGGATTACTTAAGCAGCTTCTTCATAAGATTATGTTCTTTAAAAGACCTTTTATTTAATTATTTATTATTTATTATTTTCTTAAATAGGTCCCTTTAATTACTTATTATTATTTATTATTTTGATCAGATTCCTTCATGGACTTATAGCTTGTTATAGGGTATTTCGAAAAGGAAAAGTCTCCCCCATATCTTGACCCAAGAGCCTAACGGCTCCGCTCTGTGGGTGGTGGCCCAATCCCCAAGTCTGACTTATCCGCAGTGTGGGCGCCGAAAGTCAAAGCGTATGTCATTGGGTGGGTGTGTATGGGAGTGTGTGCGAGTGGGTGTGAGCAGTGTCCACCACCCTGTTAGATAGTTTAGTGAGCCTTGCGAAATGCTAGAAATTACAGGCCATTGCATTGACAGTTTCTTTTTTTTTTCTGGCAAGATTTATATGCCCGGACCACCAAAGGAAAGGAGCCGAGCTCCGAAAAACCGGAGTTTTTAGTTGGCGGCCAGCCTGCGAAATTAAATTAAAATATAACATTTTCATTTTGCTTTTAATTACGCACAAAAGGCAATTGCAAAACTGTCGTTTGAATTTTTGCCGTACTTTGTACTCCATTTTCGGGGGAAAGGCAAACCGGTCCCGGTCGTGGCTTGGTTACATTTTAGGTCCTAACTGACAGTTTCTTTTGATAAGTTTTTTTTTATATATTTTTCTTGGCTTTTTTCCGATTATTTGACAAATGTTGCCTCGGCAAGTTGCCACTTGAATTGTGCAATCTGTAATCAAAGATGTGCCAGGTCATCCATGGTCATCCAGCCTAGGTACCGGGTACTGGGCATCGGGAGACAGACTACGTTGATCTGTCTGTTGGTGGTCCAGTCCGACTTCGTCTAAGGTTTGTCTTTCCCAGGCCAGCTGTGGGGTGACGTTGATTGCCGTGTATGGTCGTTGAGGTCTGGGAATCGCTGGGGCTGAGATCTGGGCAAAGAAATAGCTTGGACAACAATTAGTTGGCATGTTGACCGGGTCTGGAATTACGTAATATATTATTATATTTTGAGGGTTTCAGGTAGTTATTTTTTAACCAAATAATCTTACTAAGACAGCCAATTCTTCTTCAAAGAACTTACAACTCAAATCAAGCTCATCAGCACACATCCCCAGTGAAGATCATCTTCGGATCAAGACAGAAACTGCTCTAATAAACCACTCAAAGTGCAATTCCATGAACAATTATTTGTAATTTTGTGAATTCCAATCTGAACTTTAAGCGTTTGCCTTTCCCACTCAAGTACCAAGGCCACTCGGCTCGAAGCATTTAAAATTCTTGATAGTTTTGTCTGTCGAAAATTACCAAAAATTCAATTTAATTCTTTTTTAATCGGGAGAACGACGTGCCCGCACTCGCAAGTGATCAATGTGTCAGATCGTCCAAAAGTTGGATATATCTGATAGACTTCGAGTGCGGACTGTTAATGCTGGAGAGCTCTAGCTGGGGACTTAGATACAGATACACCCAATCGAGCGGATAGGTTTTGCATCTCATTTGGCAATGTATCTGCTGGTTTGCTGGTGATTTCCAAACTCCGCTCGTGCGATGTTTGCGCTTGTGTCTTTATGGATCACTTTGTCAGACCGTGTTCATTTCCTCGACATCTGCTGTCTGCCCGTCCGTCCGGCTAGTTGGTAATTTATCAAAAGACTTGGGAACCGAGAAACAAGCCGAAGTATCTATCTTTCCGAGATTGTTTTTTCGCAGTTGGCAAATGGCTGCAAATCAAATGTGTCAACCGAGTGCGGTTTGTCACTTAACTTTGGTTTTATCACCTGCACCGGAGATCGGCGGTGGAACTGGAAGTGCAACTGGTTCGGGCTCTGAGATTAGCCGTGCGGAGCCCCGTATTAACATATTGATTTGCCTAGGGCTCAAAGTGATTGACAATTGTGTTATTTTAATTTATGTTGCTGTCACTTCTGAACCGCCCCTTCGGTCACGATACGAGCTGAGCTTATATTGTATGTATAAACCTGGGGATTTACGAGTGCTGAAAGTTGCCCTCGGATGTACATAACTGATGAAATTTCCACTGCAACCGGCAACTGGTAGCCAGCCAGCAGCCAACAGCAACTGCAACTGCAACTGCAGCTCCAATTATGCAACGCACAATTGCAACTGGTTTTCCTCTGCGGCCTAGCCTAACAATCAAAAGCAACGAAATTTTAAAGGAAGCCCACACGACTTTGACTTTGCCTCGGTTCGATCAGTATCCCCCACACGGAGAAAAATAAAATAATATGGTAGTGGAACTAATTTTAAAGATTTAATTGTATCAGGAACAACCAAAACATTTGTCATCTCTTGGTTGCATAAATAAATAAATGTGGCCTTGATACTTTAATGAAAAATAATGGGGTTATGACACTGCAGTGTTGCTATGATTAATTAAAGCTATTTTTCGCAGACTCTGGGGTTTTTCGTAAATGCATGCAAGACAAGCCTGATAGTATTTTTTTAGCAAAAATTATAAAAAGAGAAAAGAGCTACAAATTTTACAGAAAAAAATACTAAGCAAAAAACAAATACCAAAAAAATTCCATGATAATATACTGCCAGAACCGATTGTTCAATGAAAAAAAAATGTATAACTTATAATTTAATCATTTATCATGCAATCCGCTTCCCAGTTCAGAAACAAAAGTGTGGTCTTAACATCTTTATCAAAATAGTGTAAAAAACAGGCTATTTTTTTGTCCCTACGCAATTATTATATATATTAAACCTTAAATGAAATAGTGTAATAGTAAAACTAATATTTTTAACTAACTTGAAATCTCTTAAAAAGGCGTCGCAGAGAATGCCATAAAATCCACAAATTTTCAAATGATATTAAATTCATAAAATTTCTTTAAAATTTATATCAAAAGAAAAATATAACAATTTTCGAATGCCTTTATATATTACCTTTTTTTATAACCACTTAATTTTTAACCCAAAAATGAACACAAATTACTTTTAAGTGCAACTGCCATGATGATCATCTGCTGCATTGGCCTTATCGCTTGACTCGGCGGCATTTGCAGCACGTTTTTCACGTTCACTTGATTTCCGTTTCGACTTTGGTTTCCAGCTTCATTTTCACCATCTAATGGGCCATAAATATTTCACCCGAAGCTCTTTCCATTCGCTCAGCGTCATCCAGCCAAATGCCAAATCAGTTGCATCATCGGGAGCTTCCTTAGAGGGGGTAACTTGTACATATATTTGCCAATTTTCTACCTGATGATGGCCCACTGGATTCTTTTATGTGGGCCACTGGGTTTAATGGGGTTTTTGAGTGGCTTTAACGAGGCCGTAAGAGTCAGCCGCAGGGAGTTTAGTTAGTGGATGATATTTAGCTTCAATTTGATGGGGATACGAGGTAACCAGATTTAGTTAATGAAAATATTTTGCACTTTAAAGGGATATTATAAAAAATTAAAATCGGACTAAGATAAGCTCAAACCACATCGAATTAATGTTTCCCAAAAAGAGCTGTATTAAAAGAGTACTGTATCAAAAAGAGCTTAAATTAATTACAAATTCTCTTATATATCAGATAATTTCTTAAGTATTAGTAGTAGAATTAATATTATTAATACCATTCCCTAATTAACCTTTATTTTTTCTCCCTTTTAGGGTCGTGATGCCACTCCCTACCTGGAGCGTAACCGAGTGGGACGGGATGCCATTGACTCGGCCGCTGCCCTTACGGACATGGGAAAGTATCTGTTCCGGGAGCGACGCCTACCCGTCTACGATATTGCCGTGGCCATAACCAAGTGAGTGGGCGGGGATCTGACCAAGTTACCTTGTGTTTTGAGTTCTCGTTGCAGCATCGACAGACGTTCCAGAATCGACGCGCTCTTTCCTCTCTCTGTCCCCTTATCCACTTTCCCTATTTTACCAAAAGATTTCCACAAAATATATAAAAATGTATTCGTGTCTAGGTATGATATGTGTCGCAGGCGTAAAGGAGGTCGTTGCACCAAGGGCACAGCGGGTAAAAACAGATTTCAAAAACAAAATTTAAGGAAAATCCTAGCTTTTAGACTCTCACAAACACTCCACCATACATTCTCACACGCACAAAGAACAAATGTCATTGCGGGTGTTTAACATATTTTAGCTAGTTTTTGGTTTGCACCTCTCGAGCTACAAGAAATACTAAAAAAACAAAGTTAAGTTGACTAAATTTGCGTGTGGGTCTTAATCAATTACTACCACACAAACACCGACACATACTCACACTAAACACATACAGAGACAATTTACAAGATTTAAAATGAAGAAAAAAGTTAATTTCGAAGCGTTAAACTAATTTGTGTAGCGGATCGGGCCAAAGACCAGTAAACCGGTTGATTTATTTAGTATTTTGTATCTGCTTTAAGGTTTCATTGGTTGAAGCAAACATTTACATCAAGTTTTAGTTGTTTTAGTTTAACATTTAATTGTGGTTTATGCGCCTTATGGATACAATTCTAATCGGTCGACTCTAAGCGATTATTAGCTATAATTTCGAAGGCATAACATGGTTTTACATTGAGGTTTTAGTCTAGAATTTGATGGATTTTTGTTATGAATACATATTTTGGATATGGTATCAAGGTTTTTACCTTTAATCGTAGATTATGCTTCACTCCAGATAAACGGTTTTTAGTTATTTTTAATTGTTTAATTATTGCTTTATTATATTTTAGACTCTTTAATTATTTTTCATTGAGGATATTTTAATGAGAAACCTTAATATTAAATAAGTTAATCTAAGAACAAAGTTGATACTGAGCCATCCTTAAAAAATTAAGGAAAAGCTTTTCCTACTTACTTCCTTGCATTGAGAGAAACTTTAGTTTGATTCTGCCACTATCTTATTTTTGTTCATAGAATACAAACAATTATTTTTTTTAGGATAAAAGCATTAATAAATTTTAAGGACATTTTAAACTTCGGTTCACCGTAGGCAGGTCTTTATTATTTCTTCTTCTGCTCTTGACTCTAAAAAACTGCGACGAGCGGTGACTCAAAATATTTTGGTGTGCAAATGCCTTCGATATCCCCAATCGAAGCGAAACGAAGCGAGCAACTATCGATCAAAGCACCGTGGGGAGATAATTGATTTAAATTGAAGCTGAAAAAACCCCCAAAACGAAACGAAATCTAAAAATTTCTACGCATTTTTGAACAATTTTCGCCCGCAGACTCGATATGTGCCGTCGCACCTCCGCTTATGGTGAATGTAATCGCGGTACCGCAGGTAAAGACCCAGCCACTAGCCAATTTGTTAGCCAACATCTGTACAGAAAAAAAATGGCAAAACAAAAAAGAAACACAGAAGTTAAGCAAACGCGTTAAAAATAAATAACATTAAAGGCGGCCACCGCCGAACCCAAAATGCGTCGCTCCATCATCAACAAAATCAAGCAAATTTAATTGAATTTCATGCACGTCTCTTTGTCTCTATTTTTATCCTCCCTCCGTCTCTATCTCGCTGTCTTTCTCTACTTGTCCACGCCTCTCTCTTTCAGAGACTCGACTCTGTGTGTTGTTTGTGTCGCACGCGCCTCTGTACAGCAAGAACAGGAAATGGCTGCGCATGCGCCATCTTGGCCATGCTCCTCAAACTGTACAGTTTCCGGCTTTCTTGCCTGAGTCTTAGCTGAGCCTTAAAACTGTACAGAAAACTCATTTTTCTTTGTCTATCGATCTATCCTCGATTGTGTGTACATATCTCTCAATTTTTAAATGTATCTTTTCTGCATTTGTTTGTGTCAACTGCATGGATTGTTTACATCCTGAACAGGGCTTCTCAAACTTTCGTTTCCGTTCTATTGTGATATAAAAACGTTTTCAAATATATGTGTCTTATCTAACCAATTAATAATATGAGAGTTTCAGCGGTTAAAACTTATGAAAGGAAATTAAATTGTTAATAAAAACAGAAAAAAGATCTACTCAGTCTAGGATGAGAAAAGTCTGCAATTATTATTTAATTTATATTTATATATAAACTTTTTACTGAAAGATGGTTGTGGAATTATTTGAATATAATAAACAGCGAACTTTTAATGCTGTCTAAAGAATTTGTATAGTTTTAAAAAGTATTTTAATGGTTCAAGTTACTAATATATTTCTAATTTTACTAATGCAAATACAAGCTATTTATCAAAACTTTATGGGCTGTGGTCTAACGATATCTAAGCGCTGGTAATTGTGACTAAATTTACACATTTAAATGCACCTACTAATTAATTGCTCTCTCACATCGATTTACTTACCCCTCACCCCCCTCATGAGCACAGCGGTTACAGTTATTATGTAAAAAATAAAATACGATGCCTGAAAGCGAAAAGAGAAAAACTAATTGCTTAGTTGCACAAAAAAAAATATAAACATTAGATTTACATTTAATAACTGCAACAGCGACTTGGCGACTTGAAAAAATTGTCAACTTCCTGTTGGACAAGAGAGCGAAAAATAAAAAAAGAAAATGTAACCAACTAATTGCCTGATTTTGGTCGTGTGTTTTCTTTCGGTATGAAAAAGGCTTCGCTTACGTCGGCGGCGCATGCGTGGTGAACAAGCGACTGGAGAAGGTGAACAGCGTGGCCATCATCGAGGACACCGGCGGCTTCAGCGGCATCATTGTGGCTGCCCATGAAGTGGGACATCTGTGAGTAATTGCTATTAGCCTAATATATATAAACAATTATCCAAGAAGACTCTATAAAATAGTGGAAATAAAATATGAGAGGAAATATTAAGAAAAATATATTAGGAACTTTAAAAATGTTTTATTAAATGTTAATAATCCATTTAAAATTAAATTATTAAGCTTTCCCTGAGACTTTTAATATATTTTATTTATTAAAAATATACTTTAAATATTTTTTCCTGCCTTAAATACACTTTATTGCCACACCTAGCATAAAGTAATGTATTTTTTGCAATAAATAAATATGATTTGTTTGATCTCTGCCCGTTCCTTGGCCGATTGGCAACCGGAACCCTTTATCCACACCACTTCCACTCGAGACACACTCTATTTAACGCCCCAAATCCGCAAACGGGAGTTTATTTGGCGCCCAAACTAAAAGAAAAAAAGAAACAAAAACATGAATAATTTCCGCCGCTGGAAACTGGTCAATGAAACTCGTTTGCATTTCCGTTTGACATCATTCGGGGTGCAATTAATCAATTAACATTTTTCCCCGCTCAATCAAAATGTGTCTCATGCTCGACGGCCGTGTTTCTTTATTTTCAGACTGGGAGCGGTCCATGACGGTTCGCCACCGCCCAGCTACTTGGGCGGACCGGGTGCCCAGCGGTGCCGCTGGGAGGATGGCTACATCATGTCCGATCTGCGTCACACGGAGCGAGGTTTCAGATGGTCCGCCTGCACCGTGCAGAGTTTCCATCATTTCCTGAAGTGAGTTTGGAGGGTTGCCTCTATTGCTTAAGGATATCTTAATGATTTAAATTTCTGTTCCCAGTGGAGACACCGCCACCTGCCTGCACAATGCCCCACATGAGGACAGCGCACTGGGTCGATCGCTGCCAGGAACCCTACTCTCGCTGGACGCCCAGTGCCGCAGGGATAGGGGCACGTACGCCTGCTTCAAGGACGAGCGAGTGTGCGCCCAGCTCTTCTGCTTCGACGCCCAGACGGGTTACTGTGTGGCCTACAGACCAGCGGCCGAGGGTTCGGCCTGCGGTAATGGTTATGTAAGTATTTCGGGTTGTACTCCCTTGAGCGGACAAGGTTTTTGGCGGACAAAAAGCTTTAAGGGGTGGAATTCTTGTCCTCTTTGATCTCTTAATTGATAGAACTCTCAGAACTTTAGGGACTAATTTATTTTTTATCATTTCTTAACTTGGTTATTAATTGGATTAAATTATTTACAATAAGAAAACGCTCGCGGACAAGACTTTTTTATACTTATCCTCCTCTTAAATGGACAAATAGGAAAGATAAAAGCTTTATTCTACTAATTAACCCAAAAAGGTAGTAAATACTGGCAGAATCTTACGGCAGTCAGGAAGAATAAAGCTAAAATACTTGATCTCAACCTCACGGAATGCTGCACCGTGTCCGCTTAGTACAAATTTCGACTTAACCTTACTTTTTCCTTATTTCTCCCTCAAATTTAAACCCAATTACCTCCTTGAATCCATAGCACTGTCTGGATGGTCGTTGCACGCCACTGCCCTCCAATATTATCCCGGATTATGGACACAACTATCGTTTAGTATACAAGTGAGTACAGTATTTTTGGTAAATTCCCTAGAAGAGACTGTTTTTTCCAGTAGTTTTGTTGTGTAAGCTAAAACCTATCTACTTACTAAAAAAAAAAGAAAATACAAAACACAAAAACACACACAACTTTTGAGTAAACACAATTACACTCAGAAAACAAATTTTTTAATATACAAACTTTTACACCTTTACACACCGATTCGATAACAACAACAACAACAATACGCACACCAAAAACACAACAACAATCTTCAAAAACAAAAACATAGTAAACTCAACAACAAGAAAGATGCAGAGGAGGATATTGAAAATAGTAGTGAGGAGACCGATTCGCAGGAGGATGAGACTGAGAGTGCGAATGAGAACGAGAACGAGAGTAATGAGGAGGCGGAGGATGAGGGCAACACTAGTAGCGAGGAGCAGGAGGCCAATCGGCAGGACAACAAGATCGAGCAGAGCTCTGCAGCTGCTGGCGGGCGCTGCTGTGTCGTCGACGACCACGACGACCTCGACCACCATTAGGCCCAAATCCAAATCCTTTGGCTATCTGCATCGCATCCTGCCCGAAAACCGTGTCCTGGTCCAGACGAGCATCAGCAGCAGCGTCAGCAGCAGTAGCAGCAACATCGGTCCCTCAGCCACATCTTCAACTTCAAAACCGACAACAACAACAACACAAACACCGAACCTATTCCAAATCTACACACACGAATTACGCAAACAAATCGAATACTACCTACACATGCTACAGACACAACAACATGCCACCAAATTGCAACCAGAACAACAGCAACAGCAGTCACAACAACAACAGTCGATAGTCGAAATACCCTTGGTACAGAAACAGAAACAAAAACGCCTTACAAATTATAGTGTAACCAGCAGCAGCAGCAGCAGCAGTAGCAGCGGCAACAGCAACACGAAGCCGAACAGCAACAAGGACGAGCGGCGGCAGGATCAGCAGCAGCACCAGCCACAGGATGGGGGCCTGCCCGATGAGGAAAACGAGGCGACTGCCGGCATTCAGAGCAATGAAGCGATTGAGCGGCAAAAACGTAAGTTCCACACACCATCCACCACAGCCCCAGCCACGAGCAAGGCGGCGCCAACTCCGACCACTGAAAAGACAACAGCATCCGCCAAACCGATAACCACATCATCATTTCTCGACGCGTACTTTAAAAAATTGCAAGCCTTGCATGATGGCGCGGTGACAGCCACCACGACAACCACCACCTTTGTATCGTCCTCGGTCAGCGCGGCCACATCCTCGCAGCAGCCGAAGCAACAACAGCAGGAGCAGCCTGCAAACGAGGGCAGCGCCTTCCTAAAACGTACGCCCAACCGGAGTAGTATTAAGGCATACCAAACTAGTAGTAGCAGTAGTAGTCCCCAAGAACAGACTACCAACTACATTGGCGACACCACAAACAATCTGCCAGCGGTGTTGGACAGTAATAGTAGTGGCGGCGGTGCCTCGCCCAGCACCACGGAAGCCGCCCAGACACCGAAACCGAAACCCAAAATCAAGACACAAAAACTAATACGCCGCACACGAGTCATGTAACGAAGTTGCCGAGATGCAACCCTGCGAACTCTCTGCTACCAACTTAGCCTAAGCTACTACTTACTGCTAGCCAGAAAAGACCAATAAAAATACAAACAAAAGCAAACACAGATCACAGTTCCAGAGAGCAGAAACTGAAGAACATCCAGCAACCTTCAACGGCTCCCCCAACCAATCAGAATACAAAAATCCACACACACTAAACAAAGCAACACGCATCACACACAAGCAAATGCCAAAACCGATCGAAACCGATACCAATACCGATACAGATAGCGATACCGATTCGTTATCCTTGCGTGCGGTAAGCCCAAACCAATCCAGCATTCAGTCGGGTTCCTAACTCAGTAGTCTAAAGCTTGGCCCTAAAGTACGCTACGAATTTACAGTAGAGCATGGATTTGCGATAGTTTACTAGTAGTACTCCTTTATATTCCTATTTATTACTCTGCTGCCTGCCTCTTAATCAATTTATCAATAAAAAATATATAATCCTGGTTGGTGACGTCGCCGCGTGAAGTGCCAGGGGCCAGGGCTCAACTCATTGCTGGCCCACAGTACGCATACGTAACGGTCCATTCTAGCTATAATATGGATTAGCTCGTACTTTAAGCATTTGGCATCTGGCATTGCATCGATCATATACACCTCTCTTAACTTTGTAGTACCGATTGGTAGTTCTTGAAACTTAATTCTTTAATATCTTGGCATGAACTAGAATAATTTCGAATTGCATTTCAGTTGAAATCATCGCGCATCCGAAGTGGCAGATTTTAGGGACCTTCATCCGCAGACCTCGCCCTCATAAAGCATGCTTGCAGAACTCTCATTACCACAAAAATCTATCAAAAATCGAAAGATCAAAAACTCATCGCTGACTTCCTCTAGTTCCTCTATTTTTCCAAAATTGCATCGAACACACACACCACACATAAACAATAAAGTCGAAAATGAAACAATTGGCATTGAAACATGCGCACACATACCAGCATAGCAACACTCAAACATACACGCTCTATTCCTCACACACGCATACACACTGTTTGAAGGCAATATCAAAATATATGAATCGATATATCAAAACATCTATAACCGTAGCAATTAAGTATTATTGATCAACCAGAATGGCATGGATTCAGACTCAGAATAATCGAAATAAACGCATTCTGCATACTAAGTATAAGGCGGCAAAATGGCAAAAGTGCAACAAAGTAATTTGGCAGATGGAAACGCATGGATTGGAACACACGCACATATACCACACACACCCACTTAATTCAAACTGGTCGGCGTCTGCAAAAATATATATCTAAATAAAAATTTAAGCCCCAATAAAGCTCATTGTTTTTGCACGCCCCACAAAAACTCTTTTACTTGTCATTAATAATTAATTTTCTTTGCTTTCCCCTTTTCGTTCCGTTCCATCGTTCCGCCGCAGTGGTTAACTGGAAGCTGTTTCCGTTCTAGTGAAAGTGCAATGCAGCAACATTGGGGAACGTTTGGAGCTGGCACGCGGACGTCACTGCCATCGAAATTGGACGAGGAATGTTTGCAGTTAAAAAGTGTTTTTAGCTAGAATTTATTACTATTATTATTTGTATGAAAAACTATTGATTTGTTGTTAGTTCTAGCCGCAACTAATTTAAAATATTGTCTGTTAAAAGCAACACAAACAACAAAAGCAAAGTTGTTACGTTCAGTACATGCATATATTATGTAATGATAATTTGTATAATTTAATTTAATGCAAATTCTTGTAAAATAGTACATATTATTCTGTAAAAAGTTCATCCACACACCCACACACACCTTTTGGCGGACTACCTAAATTATTCTTTGACCCACAAATCAATCGAAAGGAAAACTTATAATTATTATCCCAATTTCCAATGTGATAAACATATGTAATTTGTACTCTTTACTAAAAACAAAACAAAATATTTATGATTTTCTGTTAGAAAATTGCTAGAAAGGTGGAAAATCGTTTATTTACTTACCTTGCCGCACTTTGCCTACAAGAAAACTTAAAATATTCATTTCATTATTGTATTACCAATCGTTAGAAGCCTAAATTCTAAAAGGAAAATTCATTACTCTATGTTTACCTAGCCTAATGCTCTTTTTTATATGACAAACAACAAAATGTAATAGCTAAGTTTTAGTTGTAGTTAACTGAACATCGTAAAATAAATGAAACTGTAAATTTATCACACACACAAAAGAAACAAAATCATAAATTAAGAATAAAAATATATAATTTTACTTGTATACAAAAGTTAAAGCGCTGGCATTACTGGATACACCTGGGGCTGGGGGTGGGAAGTGCAGTTTTAAAATGTGGGCTCTTTTTAATTCGCATCTGAATACTGGACAGACTTGTTGAAAAATTAATAAATATATAATTGCGGAGGCGCCATAAAATGTTGTTAGTAAAAGTTGCGATGTTGCAAAGACACAGCAACTTCACTAAGTATCTTTGTACCTGTTAAGTGCTATAGGTACCAGACTTAAGAACTTAAAAAGTAATACAAAATAATAATAATTACCATTTCTTGGACTTCTTTTTAAACTACCTTCCATTTATTATAAATTATATTACGTTTTAAGTAAAAACAAGTTTTATTTGAGTCCAGCAAGATGATAAAAGCATAGATGATAAAAATTTAATCGTCAGCCAACAAGTACAGTATCTTATCGCTAGCTTAGAAAGTGACACAGCGCTATACCAAAGTTTCCAATCACCAAAATAGATGTTTAAATGACCACAGCAATTAGCATTGTTGTGTAAATGAAGAAATAAGGTAAAAAAATCTCCTGGCAAGTCCAGCATTTTGGAAATTCCGGATATCGGAAGGTTTTAAGTACTCCTTGGAGGCGAGGGCAGGATATACCGATTGTAGGTGGCCACATTTTGACCAGAGCGGCCACGGACAGCATGCAGACCATGCCGGCGGGCATCAGTTTGCCGGAACGGTTCCACCTGGCGCCCATTAATCCGGCCAGGAACAGGGACGTGCCCAGTTGGAGCAGGGGCGCGGAGTTTCCTGGGAATTCAGGTAGGCGCCGTAGCTGAGCAAGGCTCCAAAGGCTAAGCCAGCTCCCAGCGAGGGAATGGAACCTACAAATACATGAGGTTGCACAATAGAGTTTGTAACGATAATTTGCAATGGGATCCTCCAACTCACCCGCCTTGACGTAGCCCATGACTCCACCGGCGCCCACCGTAGCAGCATACACAAAACCGAACCAATCTACCGGCATTTTGTTAAGTTATTGTTAGCTCTACTTCTTAATCTTTGTTTTGGAAAGTAATAGCCGTAATATGACCTTTCCGTTATTTTACAAAAATCTTGATTTCCAATTCGAAAAAAAATAAATATCTGGCATCACCGTTATGTGTTAGGCGCCATTGAAAATCATTTTTAATTGCTTATTTTGCCCAATGAAGATTACGTTTTATTTAAAATATTATTATATTATTATATTATATTGATTAAGAACTATTTTCAAGGATTAAAGGGAATGTTGATTGAAAATGTTTGAAATCGGTATTACAAATGTTTTAATATATTTATGTACATATTTGTTATAATATTAAAAACTACTATGTTGCATTCAAAAAACACTATAAACGATATTGGTTTAAATTGGGACTGCCTTGAAAAACATGTTTAAACGGACGATTTCTATGCATTTCTGTACTTCAAAAATAAATGTATTTTTAAATACGCGCCATGGCTATAATCAGATTCCCAACAGTCGAAACGGTCACTCTAATGAACAGCTGCGCGGCTATACAATGTGACCAATCGTGTTTATTAGAACTTTCTCGAACGCTAGCAAGCAGTGTGCCCGCGCAGACGAGCAGCAGCTTCCGGATGGCCTTTGACCAGCATGAATTGGACTCCGAATTGGCAAAAACAGTCTCTGACAGAGCAGGAGCAATGAAACCGTGGACAGCCAGGAGAAGGGGACACTGAAGCCTGAGAGACGCACCGCCCACAAGCCCCAAGGCCACGGGGAATCCGGAGATTCCACGAGGCACCCTGTGTGTGTGTGACGCAGTTACACAACTAAATTCTCTGTGCAGAATAGTAGGCGCCCACGGGCAGGGGTACACGAGTCAAGTCAACTATCATCACAAGCTGCTAGCTGAATCAACGTTCGTGTGTGTCAGCGAATAGCTACCGCTCACTCCGTCGAGCTCTGAGGCCGAGCCGGCAGAAGCCCCCGAACAGCCACCCGGCCTACCGTCAGCTCATTGCGAAGGTGCGTCCGCCGATCGATGGCTATTTATAGCCGGAACATGCGATTGCAATTGATTATCTGCCTTCTTCTTTTCAGCTCAGGGCCACACAGGCCGCAGTTTTCACTTTCAGTCTCCGACGAGTTCATTAGCAAACAGTCACAATGGTCGTTACGGCCTCCACCTGCCGCACGGAGACCGTCTTCGATTACAACTGGAAGGACGTGGTGGTGGCCTACTGGAACCGCTACCCGAATCCCTACAGCACACACGTCCTCACCGAGGACACCATCGCCCGCGAGGTGCGCGACGGCAAGCTCCGCTCGCGCAGACTGCTCTCCAAGACAAATCCCGTGCCAAGGTGGGGAGCCCGCTTCTACAACAATTTGCCGGTCAAGATTGTTGAGGATTCGGTGCTGGATCCGGTCAAGAAGACACTCACCACATACACCCGGAATCTGGGCATGAAGACGATAATGGCAAGTGAACGAAAATATTTGTATTTTAATACAAAGGCGAAGGTTTCTTAGTGTAGAGTTAGGATTTGTTGAGTCGAGAGATTGACAAATACTAGATGGTAGGCTTTTATTGAATTTATAGTGAGAATTATGTTTATTAAAAAGTTTCCGACTCCTATCAGTGATAGGATATCACTTGGGGGCCGAATCATAATCATAAATATGTTTGTTTTTCAAGATAATTAAGTTCAACTTGATTGATTTATGGGTGAAATTTGCTTTTGAAGTTAAGTTTTTGAATAATTATTAATTATTGTTTAACCTTTACAGAACGTCGAAGAAATCGTCGTATACAGCGAGCAGGCGGACGGAAGTACTCTGGCCGAGCGACGCGCCTTCGTCAGTTCTCAAGTGATTGGATTCTCGCGCGCCATCCGCGCCTTCGGACTGGAGCGGTTCAAAGCCAATGGCGTCAAGGCCTTCAACGGCTTTAATCACGTGCTCCGTCGCATGTTTCCGCACAGCCAAGTGGGTGGACACCCTCACCAGCCAACCATCATGACTACAGCGGCAGCAGGCAGTGAACTGGCAGTGGCCACCACGACATCGTCCACCAGCAGTCACAGCAGCACAGATAGGCTGAAGGGCACCGCCAAAGTGGGCTACGAGTTCTTGAAGAGCCACGCCTCCAAGATTGCGCAACTGTTTTCCGTCAAGAACTGAAAGGTTGCCGATCAATATCGTATGGAGCTGAAATTAACGCCTTCGGTTCCGGAGCAAAGTCCGGATTGAGCTGGCCTGTGAGAAGAAGCGGCGGAGTCGGAAATGGAAGCGTAATGGGAGGCGGACACGAAGGTGGAGACGGAGGCGCCGGCTGCTGTATTCTACATGTATTCCAAACTTAAAACCAACTTGATACTTTGCTGCATTTCATTCCGTGTGTGCGCGGAAGACCAGAACGGAGGCACTATTTGCTGAACACATTATCTGCATCCTGCAAAATTCTATTATTTATCATTAGTAAGTTGCACTCTATTATTATTTATCGCTCACTGTTGAGCCTGGCAAAACAATGGAATCGATACGTGTGTAAAATTTTAAATTTCTATTGTCAACTGTTGTATATTTTTATTTTCTAGAAAAGCGCACACGCGTAGTTAATTGAATAAAAAAAACAAGTAGATTTAAATTAGATCTAGAAGATTGTGTTTGGATTATTAAAATAAAAAGGTGCCAGCATCCTGGAATACAAATATAAATCCGATTTAAAATCTAGTCTTTGCGCGCCCAGGTTAGTATTTATCGATCGCTGCATTGTGGTTTTTAAAATAATACCAACAAATACCGATTAAGTTTAATCGCGGCGCTGCCAGACAGCTAAAATCAACTTTAATAACTGGTTTTCAAAAGGCGGCAGCACTGCCACTTGGTTACAGTCTGAAACTTAACAGAATGTTAATGTGTGATTTTATGTTTTGATTTATGTTTTTGAGCGAGCTCTTATTTGTGTTTCGACCGAAACGCATCTGGACAAGACGCTACAAAATCGATTTGTGTGTGATCTTGAAACTAGAGAACTAGGACGACTAAATTTAAAAAAAAATTATATACCTATTCATACACAAAACGTACGAATGCAACATAGGACACCCGAGATATGCCCTTATATCCATAAATAAGTTTTTAAATATTCACTTTTTAAGGCAGTCAAGAACACTAAGTAATAATTCAATAAAAAGTCTTTAAATCTTAAATCAAAGTGATCTAAAATGAGCCCAGCTCTACTTGGAGGCTTTAGCCTCCTTGCTGTACTGTGAATTAACTATAAGCTTCAGCTCTGGCTACAAACTTAGCTAGAACGCTTGCCAGCACTGTTAGCCCGCCAAAAGCTTTCCACTTCCGGGCGAACGGCAAAAGCTACCAGCAATATAAAAACAGGTAAATCGGCGTTCTCTTGAACATTGGAGAATCCAGAGCGGCTGGAGTCGCGCAACAATAATAACAATAACAAAAACAATAACTTAGAACGGAAGAAGAACTGCAGCAGCAATTAAGAGAGCACAAAAGCAGCAATAACTACAAAGAAGAAATACCGTACAAATATCATCACTCACACATCATAGTCACGTTTATGGCGCATCAAGAGGAGAAGAAGCAGCAGCAGCAGAGACGTCGTCCCGCCTCCCCCGCCGCCCACAACAACAACAATAAGCAGGAGAGCTAACACAAAAAAAATTAACTGCAGAATACATATATATTTTTGCTACCATTCTTCGTAAGAGTTAAAGTTTTTTGTTGTTAAGCCAAGAGCTCCATTGATTTATTGAGCACTGCCGCCGTCGCCTCCGCCGCCGCCGAGAGTTTTCAAGACGTTGCCAGCTGTTTCTGGTCTCTTTTGTTCCTTTTTGGAAAGAAAGTGAGAGCTTGCCGCCCGGTCAACGTCCTGCGGAAAGCGCGAGAGAGGCAAGAGAGCGGAAGCAAAGGTGAGCGAAAGGACACCGGTCTCTTTCGCGGTTTGCCAATGTATTATTTCGGTTAAATCAAAAAGAAGTGGCAAACAAAGTTGTTAAAGATAAGCCCCGGCAAACGTAATCGTAATCAGCAGCAACGTAATCCCCCGCGAACCAGAAAAACACCGAAGCACACAACATGCGCCTGTTCCCAGTCCGCTTCTCGGCCGCCTCCTCCTCGATGGCGAGCCTGGCCAAAATGCTTGACTTCTACTCTGGCTTCAATCCATCGCCGCTCTCTAATAAAGCAATTTATGGATTTTGGTAAGTAATTAATAGTACCTCTGGGGGGACTTTTACACTCAATATTCTTATCAGAAAGCTCAGTGAAAAACAAACCTTTTATTATTAACTATAAGTGGGAATTCAATCAGAAAATTACATAACCGATAACTCAAGGGCTAAGTAGTATTTGCCTGTAATATTAGTTTAATCTTTAAAGTGTTATAGTATTTTGTAAAGAATATACATGCATATTTTGGTATATAATTTAACAGAATAAAGGAAGCTTAGGACCAGTTTCTCATTGTTTCTTATATCGATAAACTAACTAGAAAAGCTTATTTAATTTATGTTAAGGGTTAGGTCTTAACTGCACACTGAAACAGTGAACCCTCCTTTACTTTTTCGCTACTTTCCAAGGTTGAATATAATTTAAAATTAGATAATAATGCTAGGGATTTTGGAGACTCTGCTTATTTAGAAGTTTAGAAGCTTGCTTAAACTCAATATGTTAGGAATTGGGATACACCAGTTATCTAGCTTTTTAATTCTAGAAAATTAATACATCACCAACCGTATTACATAACATTCATAAAAATTGATATTCGAATTTTATCTCAAATATCTTTTACAATTATCTATAAACCTGATCTCACTCCATACGTCTAAAACTGCGCAAAATTCCCGTTATCTAATACCCAATTTCGTTTCATTGAATTGTCAATTAAGCCTTTATATTACTTATTTTCTGTCCGGCAAACAAACTGTTGATTGTCCGGCGAGAGTGCAAAGAGGGAATAACGCGAGCGGAGGAGACTCAGTGGCAGACACAAACTTGCAGTATAAACAATTGAATTGCTCAGTTCAATTCAGCTTAGCTTTGGCTTTTCCTCCGCTTTCCTCCCTCTGTTTTCCCGCTGCCCAGCTGCCTGTTGCAAAAACGGAAGTTAGAACAACTCAGCTTGTTTACGAGCTGGTCCCGCCTTTGAATTTATAAACAAGTTTTGGCACTGAAATATGAGGCCGGGCGAAGGAAAGCGTTTTGTATTTTTTAACCGCCCGCCCACACTTCATTGAGCAGCGGCAGTGACAGCCGGCACGTGGCCTTCAATGACGTTTCAATGTCACGCCCGACCACCACCACCCCCCACTTGGAGGATACATACCAACATATGTATATCCCGAAATCCAGGCCTTCAACCTGCCCCAATAAAAAACGAAAACACGCAGCGCCCCCAAACCCACTCAAACTGAGTGGCTCTCGTGCACAGAAATCAATTACAATTTGGTTGTATCTTATTTATTAATGCTTCTAGAACCACAAGTGAACTTAGAAAACAAAGGGTTACCAAAAAAATATATAAATCATAGAAAATAGTACCTAACCTTATATAAAACTCATTTTTCTTCCCTTAAAAATCAATCTTATAATTCTCAAACCTTTGGAAACTTTGTTATGTAAAATCTTATAGAAAAAATATTAAAACTGACTAGAAACAGTTAATAGAATAATTTTAAATCAATCTTAAATTAAATGAATATTTAAAGCAAACACTTTTCTGTATAATATCAACTTTACATTAAAGCAAGTATTATTATTCTCTGTGTAAACAGCCTGAACTCGAGTTAAATGTTCTCAGCCTTCCTCGTTGTGAAAAAATGGCAACTGACGTGAGCAGAAATAAAAGGCAGGCCAAGTAGCACAACTGGAAAATAGCAGGGAGGAGGATGAAGCCCCCTCCCGGAGGCTGAGCTATTATCATCTAAAATTAGAACAAAACAACAAGCTTCGCTGACTGCCTTTTAGGGCCTCCTTGTGTTTTGGTATTTTTAAGCAGACTAAGGCCTTATTTTCTTTATGAGCGGCAACAACGAAATTAGTTTACAAGCTTTTATTACTAACGCCAGCCACCCCATTTCTCGCCCCTCATCGAACTAACCAAATGAATAACCAATATATACCTGGGGCTATACTTGAACTTTGATGCCGGGGCCATAGATAAGGCACGCTTTCGCTTGTGTTTTGTCGCCTACTGTACTAGCCGGCACTTAATTGTGTTTTTCTGGCCTTTTGTGGGGGTCCATAAACAACGAGTAATTATGTTCTATATCTACAGAGTGTTGACTGCTTGTTATTATTGGTTTGGGACATTGTTATTGCATTATCATACCCCCGAGGTAGACGATGAATCAGGTTAGGCATCGATTAGCGCTTAGTAAGCTAAGTGTAAGGAGAAAAAGGTTCTAAAATTCGCGCCTGAGTGAGATGAGTCTCGTTTCAAATACTTAATTTTCGAGGGCGTCCACTATTCGCATATATAGAGTTTATAGTATTTAGAGGCATAAGTCCGAAGGCCAAGTTTTGATATCAATGGGAAATATAAATTTCAAATACAGAAGAACGAACGTATATGTAGGGGGCCCGATTTTTATTCCGTTTGCTGATCAGGTTGATCATGTGCCAATTTTTGCGTGTGTGACAAAGAGAATTAATTATTGGATCACAAGAGAAGAGCAAGAACGCAATGTCTGACCATTCAAGTGTTCTTATATTGTATATAATGGAAAAATTTCGAATGGATCAGATCACTGTGACCATTTCGGGGCAAAGTCCAGGATGCTGAGCACCTCATTTTCGCCTGAACTTTGGAACCGCTTTAGGGAGAAAGATATACCGAAAACCGGCCAGACGTCAACAGTTGGCCAAAATAAAAGCAAAACACGGGCTAGGAAAGAGTGAGCAGCACCCCCGGCGATAATAGAGACGACGTCGTAGTCACACGCGCCGTATTTTTGTCGCAGGGCGAATGTGAGTCAAATATACACACTTTTAGGAGATGGTGAGAGAAATTCGGCCATAAATCGACGGGCTTTGGCTGATGCAATAGCGGCCCCAAACAGCTGTTCTGTGAGAGGAGGTGGAAAAAAAAGAGGATGGTCATGGTCTGTGCCCCCCTTCAACAGCTGTGACGTCAGCTGTTCCTAATGTAATTGCAGTTCGGTAGAAAATTGAGTCGTTGCAGCAAATTGCATTTCCTTAGACGCCTTTCACCCGTTAACCCTTTCACCCTGATTGCGTGGTGCCATCATGCATTGTAAATTATTTAATGCGCCATTGACGACTGAATTACCCTATATAAGTAGCTCAAGCCTGATAATGGGGCTTGGGCTTGTGGAAAAGCGTAGCTCATTTTCGATTCTACCCGCTGGTATTGAATTCGTGCGGTGCTAAGTTTTCAATTTAGCAGCTACAACACGCAAGAGTTTAGTTTAATTCGATTGATAAATGGATAATTCTTTAAGACAACTTATTATCTATTAAAATTGGATTTTTAATGTTCTAGAGTTAGAAAATAATTATACTAATACTGACCTTATAAGGGGTTTCAAACCTTATCTATAATGTTGTTTGTAAATATTTTGGTTGATTTAAAAAATTAGTATTTCAATAAATATTTTGGGGTTGAATATTATATAACAGGGACTAGTTCCACAGATAATTTGCAAATTCATTTTCATACAGTTTAATACAAAGCTAAAACCCTTTCCTGTTATTGTTATTTAATTGGCTAATTATTATTATAGTTATTATCTCATAATTATTACGATTGAGAAATACTCAGAGATTATTTCGTAACATATAGGCTTATAGCCAGCTGCCATGCTTCAATGCCCGTCAGCTTAACTTCCCTTATTATGGTTGGCAATGCCGCTCAGCGTAACTTCCTTTTTAATGGTTGGCAATGCCTCTCCGCCTAACTTCCTTTTTTTATGATTGGCAATGCCTCTCAGCCTAACTTCCTTTTTTATGGTTGGCAATGCCTCTCAGCTTAACTTCCTTTATTTATTGCTGGCAATTATCTAAATGCACATTGAAA
This sequence comes from Drosophila triauraria, assembly GCA_014170255.2. Lineage (NCBI taxonomy): Eukaryota > Metazoa > Arthropoda > Insecta > Diptera > Drosophilidae > Drosophila > Drosophila triauraria. Next base: position 18,411,611 of record CM024335.1, on the reverse strand, counting down.
GTGCTTATGATTAAGGCACTTAACGCCTTTTGCAACTTATCGCCGATGAAAGCGAGGGTGGTGTGGTGGCACTTATCAGGCCCGAGGGGCAATGCATCAAAGTCTACGTTTTGTGGAGTGCCAGACAAACCGATCGAGTCTGGAGGTTTCTTTATTTTTGTTATTATCAAGACATGCGAATAGCTAGAGCTAGAGAGATAGTGAGAGTAAAGGGGGTCTGAAATGGCAAACAAGTAAACAAAAACATAGCGTTAAAAAGCTTTGTTTTGAGGTCAGCTAGTAGGGACTTTTTGGAGCGTTGATCTCCCATCAACGCTCTCACTATTTTTCTCACTATATCTCATCGTCATGCATATCTCTCTGGGTTTTTGATCGCTTTCTGGCAGGTTCTTTTTATATGATGAGTTGAATTCTTTGGCTTTGTGCTCAGGTTATCGCCTCTCTTTCCGTATTCTTTGTTGTTTTCGATTTTTGGCTTGCTTTTATAACTCGTTTTATTGATTCTGTTTTGTTTTGGCAATTCGTTACAATTGACTCATAAACGGGGGGCTATATAAAAGCGGTTCCAGTCTAATTTATACGGAATAGCCACGTCCAACTCAGTTATTTTGTTTGTTATTTGCCTTGTGTCTGGCATTCCAATTAAGTGTGGCGAATTTGGACAGACCCTTCTAGACCCGACTAATTACTTACGCCCCTCTAATCATTATTATCGCCATTAATTTTTGGCGAAAAATTCATGGAAAAAAGAAGGCGTGTCTCTCTGAGCTCTGCAGCCGGTCAAGGCCCCATCGATAAGCGGTTATCACTCCATGCGCCTCAATCGCCCGTTTCTTGCTTTTCTCTTTGTTACGAAACTGTTGACAATCAGGGAAAATGCAAACAAAACACAAACTCAATCACTGTACACTCAAGTGGACCTCTTGAGAATTTATAGAATTGTAATTTTGTTTACTATGAGGTTTTCACTCGTGAGCTCATGATCGCCGAATGCTAAGCTGCATTGATAAGCTGCCAGCCAGCAAAAAAATAATTTAAATAATATAGAAAAGATGACGAACAAGTGAAATATATAACAAACTGGGAAAGTCAATGAGTTTAAGCTAGATTTTTGCTACAGAAAATCGCTTTAAACTGATGATGAACAAAGTTTTTGTTATTTCATATTTATACCCGGTACCCATAGGGTACAAGGGTATTATAAGTTAGTGCCAACCGAGAATGTATGTAACAGGCAGAAGGAGAAATCTCCGACCCTATAAAGTATATATATTCTTGATCAGCGTCACCAGCCGAGTCGATTTAGCCATGTCCGTCTGTCCGTCCGTCCGTCTGTCCGTCCGTGTGAAACAACAGATCTCAGAGACTATAAGAGCTAGAGTTACCAAATTTGGTGACAACATTGGACTCTGTTGCACGCAGATCAAGTTTGTTTTAAAATTTGGCCACGCCCACTTCCGCCCCCGAAAATAATAAAAAACGGTATATTAGCTATAGGCGTGATTTTCGACTTAAAGTAAATAGATTGACCTAATAAGTAGGCGATTGCGGACGTGCTCTGCAAATTTTAGTAAAATCGGATAATAAACATGGAAGTTATTAAACAATAAATGCTTTCACACTCTCTCGCTCTATCGCACTGCTTAGGAATAATTTCGCGTGTTTGAGCACTTAGCTTTGGGTGGCAGTAGCAAAAAGTGTTGCGTGCTTTCGAGCGCAGTATTAATTCGTAATGGCAGCTGCGTACAGCTGCAGAATTACTCTTTTTAACGTTGCTCAATATGTTTTAGTAACATTTGACTTTATTTGTAAACTTTTTGTTTTTTCCATGTCCGTGTGCTATTTTGGCAATACTTTGGGTACCGGGTATCTCACAGTCGGTCACTCGACTGTAGCTTTCTCACTTGTTTCTATTTATCATAAAGAAGAATCCTAAATCACTAGAAAAATTATCGTTCCTACCATATTTTTACTTAAGAAACGAAACTTACTTATCTTTGAAAAGACAAATTCGACGCCCTTAATCCTTCCTAAATCACTTTAAAGATTATCGTTCTTGATATATTTTTAATCAAAATACGAAACTTACTTATCTTTGGGGGGACGAATTCGGGGCCCTTAGAGTTATAAAAACAAAACATACACATTGCCAGCTCTAAAACCTTTTTTTCCTCGATTTTCGGATTTGTTTTCGGTCTGGCTCATAGCTTGAAGGATGGTCCTTTACGTTCTTTATTCATAAAGCTTCTATTTTGCTATTCAGTGCCCAACCATGTTTTAAATGAATTTAAATGACTAAAAACTGTTTTTTAGGATTATAAAATAGATGCTTCAAAAGGTTCCGAATATTGTTCATTTTCTTAATATTATTTTTAGTAAAACTTAAATTTTTTGGTAATCTAAATTCTAATTTCTTTTCATTTTTCTTTGTTTTAGGTCAAAATGCCTGTGAAAAGAAATCGTTTATATTCCTGCGCAAGGAGCTGCCAGTGCGACTTGCGAATATCATGAAGGAGATCGCTTTGCTGCCTGACAACCTGCTACACACCAGATCCGTAAGCGAAGTGAGCTCCTGGTATGTGAAGAGCTTCGAGGATGTGCTGGAGTACGAGAAAGCAGAACCCACGCATGAAAATCTCCAAAAGTAAGCTCAAGAACCTGCAAGATATTAAACCTTTACTAATAACCTTTTAAATTCCAGGTTTGTGGCCGATTTGGATCTCATTAGGAATCGGCACAACGATGTAGTGCAGACGATGGCCCAGGGAGTCATCGAGATGAAGGAAAACGAGGGCGGAACAGTGGATGCGCCCACCGAGAGCTCCATCCAGTACTTTCTCGACCGCCTTTACATGTCGCGCATTAGCATCCGGATGCTGATCAACCAGCACAGTGAGTGAATAATACTTATTTTATTATTATTATTAACATACTCTAACAACTATATAAAGCCCTGCTTTTTGGTGGCAATCCCCATGCGGGTGGTCGCCACATCGGTTGTCTGGACCCCGCCTGTGATCTGTCGGATGTGGTGAAAGACGCTTACGAGAATGCCCGCTTCCTGTGCGACCAGTACTACCTGACCAGTCCGGCGCTGGAGATTACGCAGCACAGCTGCGAGCCCTCGGAGAGCCTGCCCATCCGCACCGTGTATGTGCCCTCGCACCTGTACTATATGCTCTTCGAGGTCTTCAAGAACTCAATGCGAGCGGTGGTGGAGCACCACAGCCATGACAACAATGACAACTTGCCGCCGCTGAAAGTGGCCATTTGCAAGGGCAAGGAGGATATTTGCGTGAAGATCTCTGACCAGGGTGGCGGCATTCCACGCTCCCAGACCGACCAGCTCTTCAAGTACATGTACAGCACGGCGCCACAGCCCTCGAAGTCCGACCTACACACGGTGCCGCTGGCGGGCTATGGATATGGCCTGCCGATCTCTAGGCTCTATGCCCGCTATTTCCATGGCGACATAGTGCTGTTATCTTGTGAGGGCTTTGGCACAGATGCCATTATCTATCTGAAGGTGGGTTTTCTTTTAATTAACTCTCAATTTGTTCTTATTAAAACCTTTTCCCCTGCAGGCTCTGTCCGATGAGGCCAACGAACTGCTGCCCATCTTCAACAAGACAAGCTCAAAGTTCTATCGCGCCACCGTGCCCACCGGTGACTGGTCTAATCAGGTAAAATACGCTAAAAAGAAGAAGACGAGCGCTGTCAGCCAGTAGAAGTGCGAAACCCAAATAACTAAAAAAAGAGAATGAGATCGAAACCAACCCGCCTGGCTGTGTAAAGAGTTTGCGCCACCCTGCACCAAATCCAATCCCAGCAAGCAAACCCGTACCCGCACCCGCACCCACAACCCAGTCAAGTGAAAAGTCTTTATTTATTGTTTAATGTTTAATGTTTAAGTACGACTTTTGTTTGTATTTGTATGTGCCCCCACTTCCCCCTCAAAACCCGACCCGATTTAATTTTCTAAAATGTTCTATTGTCACTTTAACATTTGACATTCCACAAAACGCGGCATATTCTTTGGTGGGGAGCTAGTGGCGCAGCGCCCTTGGCATTATAATTATTACGTTTGTAAACCCTAATTTCGATGCATATTTATATATACCTACAATATATACAACCTGAAGAAACAGATGTTTTTGAGAGATTTACGAAACTAGAATATAATTATGTGGATTTTATTTAGGATATACAAATATAGCCCGAACTGCATGCATTGTGAAAATACATTTATCTTTTTGAGCACACTCTATTTAATTTTATAGCCTAAGTTATTAAAGTTTTAAACAAATAAAAACTGTTGAAATTTATACACATGAAACAACAAAAAACACGAATTTGTACATTTCTGTTTTCGTATTTTGAATTTATTCTAAAAAAATGCATTTATTTGGGAGTTCTATAAAACAATTTCAGAATTTAATGTATTTTTTAAACATATTATTATAAATGTTTCCAGTTTCACCTGCTTTTCCCCCTTATACGTTTTAACAGTTTATTTCCTTCCACGAGTTAATTAATGGTGATTTTTGTATTCTCTTTTCTTACTTCTGTTGATCTTTTCTGTAATTTTCTGTACTTTTAATTACATTTCTCTTCCACTGATAATTTCTTTCAGAACTTTTCCAATCGTTGGCGTTATTTATACAGTTATTTAAAGAATTTATAAGACTGCAACCGACGGAGATGCTTTTGCAGTTCTTTGGTTTCATTTATTGCCCCAAACATAGGGAAAGCACTTACTCTAGATACTCTTTGATCTTCTAGAGCTCGGATATGAATGCACGCCAGCTGTCGGCCACCACACCGAAGCGCTATAGCGACTTTGTCCAGGACGCTTGAGGGGAGGAAGCGCGTTCGGATAACTGCAACTCAGGACGAACGATTCAGGAACCAATTGTTGGACTTATATATCACTAGCTCTAGGCAAACATTCCCAAAGTGCAACAGCAGCAGCAACAAAAGCAACAGAAGCAACAGAAGCAACTTGAAGCAACCTTGTATTCATGGCAGTAACGTGTAGTTATCGTGTTGTTATTTGAAAAAGCAAAACTAGAATAAATAATGCAATTTGTTAAAGATTAATACAAAGAATGGGTTCGTTTTCTTTTAGGCACTACATTTTATTCTTTACATACACAATAATAATAGTAATAATAATATTTCTCTATATATTGCATCGATAACATTAAATATTGTTCATTCTGCTTTGCTCCTCCTCCTGCCTCGGCTCTATACAGTAATCGATCGATTAATTTGCTTGGGTTTACATCTCTCTTTATAATTATTTTATACAACATTCTCACATTCAGTTAGTTTTTCACATTATCGCTTGTTAACATTGTTTTTTCTCGACTTTGCTCAATTAAACTATTTAACTACAGCAACAAATTGATAAGTTTAAACAAAGTGCATTGCATCGTGTGTTCTTTTGATCTCGCCATCTCAGATAATAATATATAATTATAGTAATAATAGTAGAAATCATAATATGCAATATAAAATCGACAAAAAATCAATGATAATAAATACAATACAATATATATATATATATATAAACAATAATACACATTAAACAAATCGAATTGCAAGTGGATTGGAATGCATGCGAAACGGAGAAAAGCGAAGTTGCTGCATTCGCGGGTTGTTATTGTTCTTAAAGGCTCGAACGAAGTGAAAATGGCGTTGGTAGCACCGCTCTACTTGCGCAGAGGATCCAGACTCTCCAGCGAGAAGTCATCTAGGTTCAGCTGATTTTGCTGGAAATTAAATGCGAATATTAATTATATATATTAAGAAAATTAAAACGCATCAAGACTCACCTTGAAGATGGTTGGTCCATTGTTCATTTCAAACGGATCCGAACCGAATAGATCCGTGTTGCCATTGAGGCCATTGCCCGTTGTCACCGAGGTAAGGCGCCTGGGAGCTGCAATCTTTGGCGGCGGGGCCACTGCATAAATAAAATAAAATCCATTAATTATTAAAATCCCTCGAAATGCATAATCTCTAAAACCTACACAACGGCGGCGTGATGTTCAGCTCGCTGGAGAAGCCGCTGCTATTGATGCTCGTATTATTGCTGGCGATCAGTAAGCTGCTGTTGTTGTTGTTGTTGGTATTGTTGTTCTGCAGCTTGTGATCATTGTTGTTGAAGAACAGCTGCTGGCCAAAGCTCTTGGAGGGCTCGAAGCCAAACAGATCGTTGCTGATGGCATTGCGGCCGTTGCTCACATTGTCCTGGATCTCATCCGCCCGCGGATCGAAATCGCTGTCGGAATCGGAGTTGAGCAGCAGCTCGTCCATCTTCTGGCTGTTGCTCTTGCTGCCGATGCTGATCTGGCTGGACAGATTGTTCCGCGGCGGGACAATGGGCAAGAACGAGCTGGGCGACGCCGAGTGGGTCGATGCCGTGGTGGAATTGGTGTCAATCAGCAGCTTGTCGTCATCTGGAACATGTTAAGGGTGTTAGTTGTGGCCAGATAATATGGTTAAGCCATCATTAACTTACCCAGCTTGCCGTTGCTTAGGGCCTCGGTGGCCACTTCAATGCCATTCTGCTGCAGCTCAGTGCTGGGCGCCTCCAGAATGTCCTTGATGCCCATATTGAAGAGCAGGGCATCTAGCTCGGCCTTTGGCAATTTGGCGGAAACCTCGCGCAGTCGCTCCTTGTAAGCGTTTACAGTTTGCTGCAGATGATTGATCTGCTGCTGCGCCTTGCTCAGATTCGTCTTCTCAGTGCTGTCCATGTATTTTCTGGAATATTAATTAAATTTTTAATATTTAGTCTCTTTTCTTCCTTTTAAATAGGTTTCTTTCTCACCTGTAGGCCAAATCGAAGGCCTGGCCAATGGTCAGTGTGATGTCCGAGGCCAACTTGTTCGATATGAAGACAAAGCACTCGTGGGTCTCCTCCGCTTTGGCACTACCATCGCCACTTCCGTTGGCATGGCCATTTGTCGCCATCGTATCGCCATCCCTCGTCTTCACCGATTTGGCAATGAAACTGAAGAACTTCTTCACACCCTTCTCGTCCGCACAATACGAGATGTTGTACAGCGGAAACTGGTGCAGGATCTTGTGGGTGCGCGGCTCCTGAATGGCCACACCCTTGATGCTGATGGTGATCTCCAGCTTCTTGAACTTCTCCTGAGTGCCCGTCTCCGCCTTCTTCATCTGCTGGGCGAACTGCAGCTTCCGAATGGCCTCCTTGACCACCTCGATGCCCTTGGGCTGGTCCACGTTCAGGTTACCAAAGAACTGGAAACGGGAAAAGCAATTAGATTAGTTTTTAATATATTTTAAATAATATTTATGAAGTAACCTCATATTTAATAATTTTTTTAGCTGGGCAGTTGTGCTGTTTTTGCAAGCCTTAAAAATCTATACTATTATGCAGTTAATACAAGTTTAAACATTAACTAATAATGCCTTTCTCTCTCTTAGCTTTGCATAATACAAAATTCGATTGGGTAAGTTTAATTGTATATGTATGAGCAATCGTAATTGCAGCGTAACAGTTAGATTTAATTTAATACATCACGTAAATTCGACCAAATTACCTTATATCAGTGGCAAAACTTAGATATAAATTCGAAATGCATTTGTGTGAGCAAGAAACATAACAAAGTGGCTAGATATGAGATAAAAGTATTAAAATTGTGCTATAATATTGAATTACAAATATCTATCACTAAAAAATAAAAATTTTAACTCTATAAACATGAAGATTTAATCACAAAGTTACAATTTGATGCCTTGTTTACATCCTGTGCATACTGTGCGTGTGCAGGCAGAGGCCGGTCAGCGAAATTTACTGTCTAGCGGGTCAGGGCTTTGGGCAACTCTACCTTATATACTCAAACATGTCATAAAAAAGTTAAATCCTGCGCTTTTGGTCTAAAATAGGACTCGTATTGTCCATAATATAGAGTCCATATCACCCATAGGCCTCTATCTTTCTAGTTTCCCGATCGTTTAGTCATTTTACTACAAAAATTAATCAATTCCCTCCATGTGGCGACGCTCGAGGTCGTCACAGGCCACTGCCCCGCCCGTCGTTCGCCACTCACCTTGACTAGATACACCGCGTGTCCATTGATGAGCTGCTCCGGCGTGTGCAGCCAGTTGCGCTTGCCATTCTTCGCCTCGGCCTTGGCGTCGCCGTTGCTGTTGCCAGTGGTGTTGCTGCTGTTATTGCCTGCGTCGGCGGCATCCTTGTCCTTGTCCTTGTCCTGCTGCTGCTGCTTGCTGCTGTTCTGCTTGTTCCAGAACTTCAGCTGGGCCATCTTGGCGGCCGCCTTGCTGCCGCCGGTCGTCCCGCCGCTGTTGGCTGGCTGATAAGGCATCGTCGTTGTCGGCGCCGTTTTCGAGCTGTTGCGGATGAGCTGTAAGTCCGCAGAATCAGAGAGAATTGATAAATGAGATGCGAATTGAACTTTGCCAGTCGTCGTCGTCGGGTTTTTCCTCTGAAATCCCTCGAGTATAAATATAATGTGCATACAAATTCCAGCTGTCGCTGTACTGCTAATTATCGTTATACAACCAACTGAATCTGAATGTATTCTTTTGGCTAATTGCAAATCGTGTTCAGAGAGAGGGACGGCAAAGAATCTACGGCACTGGAATAGAATTGAATGGAATGGCTGGGGAGGGGAGTGGATTCGGATCCATGAAAGCCAATCCCAACTGGCAGCATCTGCGTCACCGGCAGCAGACTTAAACCTGTCTGTTGCCTCTACACATCAGCTGTCGACATATGGGTGCACTTGGACCCAGACACCTTTATAGAAATATACAGCGCATTTCGGAATTAAAATAACAACAAATGCTCACAATATTTCTCATTATTTCAATTTTTATATGCTTACTTGCATCTATTTCCTTTGTGTAGAAAATATAATTAAAATTCCAAGAAATTTCAGATACTTATTTATTAACCTTGAGAGAATTAACTCACGATTTCTACCTAAAGATCTTTTATCGTTGTACAAAGAAGAATTTAAATAAAATTATTATAAAACAATGCTTTATTATAGGGAAAAGAGTGAAGAGAGTGGGCCTACGTCTTGACTTAAATTTACTTTATGGAATTTAGTCTATAAAGAAATTTACAAGAAATTACACAAAACCCAAGCGCACTCACTAGAAAATTGTAGAAAAACAACATTTTAAAGTGGATTTATTACACTATTTAAATGTGATATCAGAAATGAGGTCACTTAACCGCTGACTTGCCAAGAATCACATAAACAAAAGCTTACACTTTGAAAATGAGTCACACGCTTCAAGAAAAATCTTTTGGCAGAAATATTACCAGTTTATCAATAATTTCTCGGCGTTTCTGAGATCTCAACCATAGACTTTTGTAACCCCTCTATGAGTTGCGAAACGCACTCTTTAAGGTGTAAAAATTGCACTCAAGCCGACGTCATTGTCTCCAAAGACACAATGGGACACCGGTTTCTCAGAAATAAAAAACGAAACACTGACGAAAAACAAAACATAAACCAAAATTAGAACAAAGTCGCTAAGGTAAGGTAAGCTTAGCTCACATCGGATCAAAGTCACACCTTGGGCTGAGATGATGATGTGACGAACGGATCTTTTGTGAGTTCTCCCTCTGCCTGTCTCTCGTGCAATTCTCACATTTCGTGCCGTCTCATAATTAAGAAAAATCTTGCAAAAAATTAATGAAGCTTTGCTGTGTTTTGTGGCTCTCTTTTTCGCCTTTTTTTTTTATTCATCATTCGCATGTGTGTGTTTTTTAAGTTTGATTTATTTAGGAGTTGGCCAAAAGGGGGGGGAGGCCAGGGGGGGTTTTTCGTTAGGCAATCGCACAAAAGCGAAAGCTAAATTGGCCAAAAACGGCCAGCGTCGCCGATGACGACAGCCCGGGTTATAAAATACAAAATTCGAAAATAGCACAACGCCAGCTTTCGGAGCTAAAATAAAAATAAATAAGCGTTGCTAGAAAACCCACCACCGCCGCCCGAGGCACCCTGTCCCTCCGGCAATTGTGCGCAATTACCCGAACAACTCTACACACATTTTTCAAACGGCGAACAAAAGATAATGTCGACAACTAAACCGCAGATATGCATATGCTTATGTACGCCGTTCGAGTCGTCGGGTCTGTGAATCTACGCATATGTATCCATCCCCCACCGAGATAAGGCGATGTCGCGGAAGTGATTCTCGGACTTGTGGATGCCGCCCCCACACTTGGCCCCGCATTACCACTTGGAATGCAGACTGCGTGCCAGATCTGGCCCGTACATCGTCGTCTAAATTGATATTAGCAGTCGAGAGCAACTTGACACTATTTCTCTGTTTCTCTATGGACGTCACTTTAGGGAAATTGCGCGAATTCAAATGGTTGGGGGGCCTTCTTGTTACATTTTGCAATAAGTTTTTTGAGGACGTTTAATTTTTTGGGTAGAGCTCTTCATATTTAGCCGGAAATTTAGTTCGCAAATCCTATTAAAACCCCTAAATCCCTATACAGTTGTCTGTTTGTTTTGTCTTAATTATCTTGATAATTTCTATGAGGACTAGAGCCAGAGAGGCATAGGAAATATATTTTCATTGAATCCGATTGTTTACTTTAAAGATTTTCGGTCTCTAAGACATCGTTGGGCGCCAAATTTCAAGGTTGGAACCCGATAAAAAGAACCACCCTTCAAGTGTAGTGAAGGCGGATTTTAAGACTTAAAACTCTGGGAGCTTAAAGAGTCACTGAGTGTCCAGCCAGGCTCTGAACTGTGGAAAATATACCAAGCATACAGGAGTTAATTAAGCTGCTTTTCTTGAAGCTTCTCATCCTAATTAGTGAAATTTATGATATTTCTCATTAGTTGTTCGAAACAGAAGTTGGCTATAAAAAAGCGAGACTTTCAGCACTGATTACCACTGATTGCCAGCGACTGAGATTAGACAAAGTCGTAAAGTACATCGAATATGTATGTAAATATCGTAGGAGAAGTATGCCGGAGCATGCTCGGAGGAGGAAGAGCGGCGGCGACGAAGGCTTTTTGTACTGAAAATTCAAATTCAATTGGGCCTGCGCAACGACTGTGAAATTATTGTGAGCCATTTTCTGTAGTCCTCCACTACCTCATTCACTTCACTCTCATTCGCCGACTCTGTGGTTTTCCACGCTTTGTTTTATGCTGCTGCTGCGGCTGCTGTTGCCATGTGTTTATGGGCATTTTCTTAGCTTGCTTTTCTTGCTGGCCAAGACACTTTCTTTGGCATTCAACAGGTGTTTGGCCAGCAGCAGCAGCATTGCACAAGGCTAACAGAAACAAACAAATGAAGCGTCCGTCGGCGTTTTTTCGTACAAGTATTTTGTTCAACTTTCATAATTAGCAGAAGCGGCCGCCGCGAAGCTGAGAAGCTGGGACACGGACACACGCGGACCTTGCGTGTTTAGCAGTCGGCTTGCCTTTGTGCGTGACTGTTTTTTCTGAGTGTACGAGTGCTTGGGCATGGAAGTATTAGTGTGTTTGTGTTGCAATTTCGTATAAACACACAAGTAAACAACGGGATTTCATTAGGGGGCACACTGGCACACATAAAACGTTAATTTCAGTGGTTATTGTAATTGCTTTTTGAGCACTTTTCCTTTTGCTTTCGCAGTTTCTTCTCCAGCTATTTCTGCACGCACGCATACCGTTACAAGTGGAAGGAGACGACGACGACGTCGACGGATGAGGACCGAGGAGCAGTAGGAGGAGGAGCTGTCACAATTCACCGCTATTTCTGGAGCGCCACGGCGCCAAACACAAACGAACGCGACGGGAGACAGAAACGGAATAACACAACAAAAAAGCCCAGCTCCAACTTTTTCAAGTCGTTTCGTTTCGTTTAATTCACTTGCACTCACACACACACACTCGCACGCATGTGGGAGAGCGCGCGAGAGAGATAAACAATTGTAAAGATTGACTGGCGGAGATTAGATGAGGCAAATAGGGGGAGGCGAAGACTGAGACGGAGAGAGCGGAGCAATGGTGATTTGTAATTTTAATTTTTTCAAGTGCCATTAAACAAATTTCCAGCTAGACAAAGACTTGGTCTTGATCTCCCGCTCTCTCTCTTTATCTCTCTGTGTGTCTCTCATGTCTCATTTTCCTCATCTCATTTCCCATTCCTCCCACTCAGCGCTCCCTCTCTCTTGACCTGCCTTTCGTTAATGACTCTGCAGAAAATGACGTGTAAGACAAACAAACGTTTAAAATGCAAACGCAAATCGCTTTGCTGATTTTTAAGCGCGGCTTGGGCTTTTGTTAATCGCTCACTTACTTTGCTGGCAGTTAAACAATTTTGCTAGTTTCACTCTGCTCTTTCGTTATGCTCGCCTTGTCCGCTGATTGAAGAAATTAGTGCAATTGATGCGGCGACGACGGCACAGTTTTATATTATTTCTTAGTTTTTAGTTACACGCGAGGCAACAGCGACGACAAGGAGCGAGCGACAAGGATAGGATGGCGGATGGGATGGTGGCGCGGGCGGATCTCCTCTCTTCGGGTTACAAAAACAACCGTTTAGTTTTTCGCGCGCTCTCTCCCGCTCTCTTTTGCGAAATTACGTTAGCCCAGCAGCAGCAACAACAACACCAACAACGTCGTGTGGAATATCCTCTGCACCTTCACGGTCCGCTACTTCGATTTACCGATCACGCGCCAAGCAGTCCAGAGACTGAAACCAAAACACGGCCTGCTCTCCTCGGTAGCTCTGCAGCGCCAGGGCTGCAGGTGAGCGACGACCCGCTCTCCGGCTCTCTCGAATGCAGTTGGATGGAAGGGGGCAGGCGGTGGTGTGGCGACGACCAGCCCTGGTCGGCTACAGATGTAAAACTAGTTATGGTACAGGTGTTTGGCCAGTAGGAGGCAGGTGAGACCCTACACCGAATGAACATTTAGCTGAAGTGCTAATGTCGAAAAATTAAATTTTGACATATTCCAAATCACTCCCCCCGTGCAATTCTGTGATGGGCTTTCTCCCTTTGTAAGTTACACGAATTAAATCAATTAAATTTAAATTTAAATAAAAACGAACATATCAAAACTTGGTAAACTTTGCCCTTTTAAATAAACTTTTATTTATTACCAACATCTTATTATTTTAAATTTATGTATCATCAAGTGCACTTGCACTTGGAGCCGCAAGTACCATACCCATAAGACCGTCTTGCTCCAGCGTAGGTGATCGTCGTAGTTTTCTCTTTTGCGGTTGGAGCTGCGGACTCACTCAGCCCCAATACAAACATATGTCCGCCTCAGCTTTGAGGTGTCTGTGTGCGTGTGGGGTATTTCTGCTTGTTTACCTGTTGCTTTTCAATTGTTTTACATTTTGCCAGAAATGTGATTTTTCCACAATTGCCAGAACATACGGCGCTGTCTCGAGATTCCACCGAAATGCTTTTTGCAAATTAAAAATTACCAACAACAGGTGGGCAAGAGCTCTCTAGCATACACACATACAAACTGGTGGTTTGGCTCAGATCTCTGTATGAGTGTGTAATCCCAGCCTGACGTAAAAACAAAGCCACTGCTGTTGTTTTTGTTGTTAGCCGCAGAAGATGAAGAAGAAGAAGCAGCACCAGTAACGAGAAAAATATATTTTATTTTTGTGATACGTAATTTCTGGTGTTGTTTGGCCGCTTGAAATCAAATTGCAATAAAAACTGGTTCCCCAAGTTGACCGTATAATAATGTACCAGGATTTCGATGATCGGCGTTGCCGTCTAGCTTTGCTGTTGTCTGACGTTGTGGCTTGGCTATTGTTTTGTTGCATGCCTTGCATTTTTCCAGTACACATTTTCCTTTTCCACTTTGCCACATTTTGAGCGTTGCCTGGGCCGTGGCCCCTCCCCCTTCAAAAAAACCGGCTTGACATAAAGGAGTATGTGTGTGTGCGAGTACGTGTGAGAGTGTGTGACAACTGCAATTGGAGTTTCGGTTTGGATGCAGGCACCGTGGAGCGGAAACGTTATTTAGCAAATTAAATTGACGTGAAAGCGTAAATACCTCAAATAGTTTCTGGCACTTGCAACTAAATGAATATTTGGTTTTAGGCTACTACTGTTAGGCAATGCTATTACACAAAGGAAAATAATTAACTTGATTATTTTTAGTAGTGGGTATTGTCTTTTGTTCTTTCAGATATTTAGATAAAAAGATTGAAAATTATGTTTGAATTATTTTTAAAATTCGATTCTGTTGCAAGTCCTATAACAGAGAGTTATAATAGTAAAAGTTGAACTCAAGCTCTTTTATTCCTTTTTTTTTTTTTTTTTGAGCCTTTAACCATTAAATACTTTGGTAAAATAAAAGAATTTCAACTATGCTTAAGCTTGGCGTCCTATTGCACCACCTACTTTTTGGTCCACTGTACTCTCCTTGTCGTATCGTTGGCATCTACATCTACATCTACACATACCTGCCACTGGATTCCCACACCCGCTCTCTGGCACTCTGATCTCTTGCTTCCTCTCAGGCTCTCAAGCTCCTGTTTTGGCCTCTTGCTCTCCCGCTCAATATTGGCCATTTACAGTTAGAGGCCGCTCGCTGCGCTGCTGACGGCCGATATTGCATTTCGCAGTTGTTGCTGCCACAGCGATTATTGGCATTTTCTCTCCCGCCGCAATTTTATTACCAGTTGCCTATCCGCCGGCCGAAAGGAAAAGCCTGGAATGGCTGTTCATTGAGAGATTTTTTCCTGTCCAGTCAAAGGGTGACCCGGGCACTGCAGCTACACTCAGGAAAATGTCTGTGTCTCCTTGCGATCCTGAAAAGTAATTACACTGCATTTATTGTGTGAAGGCGGCAGAACGCCCACTTATTTGCAAGCCATAAATGGCCTTTTAAAATTCGCGATTGCATTTTGATTCGAGCATTTTTATAATTGTTATCGCCGCCAAGGGGGCGTTGACAGCGGATATGCGGGAACGGGGCGGGGCGGGGATGTGTTGAGGAAGAGGAGGAGGAACGTCGAGGCCCCCTTTGTTTTAAATCAAGTTTCGCGCATGACTTTATCTTGGCGTCGTTTTCATCATCATCAGCGTCGCCATCGCCATAGAGTTCAAAGCCCCAATTAACCAAATAAAATGCATGAGACCAGAAAACTCATTTTACTCACTGTTTTATTAGAAGGCGAAATGTCATTAAATGGTATATTGTAAATATTTGTGTGTGCAGCGATCAAATGGCAGCCGGAGCCGGAGCCGAAGCCAGTTATTCTCGTTGCTCTGCAGTTCGTAGGAACGTGCTGGTATTTCTTCAATATTTTCAAGCGCAATCGTCGCTGCTCCGCGAGCTTTCCGAGCTTGAGCCTGGCCTGGCCTGGGTGCGGAGCCGGTGTCATCAGCATAATTTACGTGCCGATGCCCGCCCCAACCGAGAGTCACGTTTCCGATTCCCCGTACACACTCCTTATCACATGTCGTTGCGACAAAAAAGCACACTTGACAAAAAACCAAGAAAATCCCAAAAAAAAGTTGAACAGAGACTTTTGTAGAACTAGGAATCCAAATGAAGAATTTGAAACCTGGGTAATTTGAATTATAAATAACTCCAATTCACCGGGGAACTAAAAAAATACGCTTCTTTAAATGTTCGCATTTTAAAGACAAGCCATGGTACAAAACTAAACCTGAAGAAGCTAAACCCCCTACAGTTGAATAATTTGGTCAATAACTTAATATTTCATCTATAATCGTAAGATCTAAGGGATCCTTAGTTTCATAAAACTAGACCTTCATTGTCATTATAAATTATATTTGTGTGAATTTTAACTCTTTAAATAAAAGTGTCAAAAAGTCTTAGCCTTACAAAACAAGCATAGCTTTCAACGAATTTCATTGCATACTTTTGGAGACCTTTGCAATCGATATTAAAAAAATATCGATTTCTGTGGCATCCCTGATAAAATTAAATACCATTTGACTACGTTTCTAGAAATCCTTTAATAATGCACCGAAGACACAGATAAGCTATAAGATTTATAATTGTATTAGAAGACATAAAAAGCTGGAAAATGTTAAAAATATAGAAAATAAAAATACAAATACAGATTACGGAAACAAAACTTACACATGGTGCTTTTTGTTGGAAAGAAAGTGGGACTGTCAGAAAGGGATATGGGTTAATTGATGATGATAATCCACAAATTTTATTGGGAATGTAGTAAGTATTTAATATAGTACTAGGGAATTTTTATTTCTTGATAAAAGTAAATTGGATTTTGGGAAGTACATCTTTTCTGTGTGTCACAGATGCTCCTGGGGTTCATTCCATGGAATTTCGACTGTGGAATGCAAATGAGCAGCGCTTATCTCGTTTAGCTTGATGATCAGAGCTTATCAGCGGAGCCCTGAACGCCCCCCAATAAAAGCGGCGAACACGAGCGCAAGTCCCTCTCCCTCGCACACACTCACACATGACGAGTAATTCAATTATTTTGTGTATTATTTTCAATGTGCAACAAAAGCGACAATAAAATAACAACCCAGCAGCAGCAGCAGCGGCGGCAGCAGGCAGTGCCGAGCTATCTATATGTGGCTGTTGCTGTTGGTGCAATTGTTGTAGCTGATGTTGTCGTCGATTACACACTGGCACCGACTGGCACTGGCACACAGCAATTATTCTGTGTTCGCTTGGTCGCCGCCCGTTGATAGAGCGCGAGACTTCCGCCGGCGCGGGGCGGGTGAAGGGGTGGGGCCGAGTAGGAAAGGGAGGGGTGCAAAATTCAAGGAAAGTTTGGCGAAAGTCAGCATTTAGCAGGAAAATTTGGGCCGGCAAGGGTTATCATTTCTGCGAAGAGGTGGCTATTTTTACTAAAAGGATTCGTTATTCCTGGCACCAATGTTATAATGTCTTTCTTTTTGTATCTAGAAAAGTTTACATAATGGAAAGGTTACATAATGTTTAAAAACCAATCGTACCTGCATACAGAAAATCTTTTTTAATGTGTCCTTTGACAAAGATCTGGGAAACCTACCAATAATAATCCTCTTCTATTTTTTTACATAATATCCCATGCATGCTTCCTTCCATTTAAAAAAATATATGAGATGTAATATGTTTTAAAATAAAAAAGCTTAGACTTAAACAAAATGCTAATTGTTCAAGATAATTCTTTTAAGATTATCAAAATACGTAATTTGAATCTAACAGTCTTTCCCGCCCAAGTCATCTTCCTCTAGGTGGCAACGCTCTAGCACAGCTGTCGATGACCCTCTTATCGATTTCAATTTGTATTGGTAAATACCAAAAAGCCCAGTGTTGGACACTGCCGTCGCACAGTTTGACATGCACTCTGGCCAGTCACAGTTTTGAAGTAACACAAAATATTTTCGCTATGGTTTTTTTTAATAATTTCGTGTGAAACGGTGATATTATTGATTTTGTATTGCATTTAAACCATCGGCCAGCAGGAAGCATCGAAATCCGCACGAACAACGTCCGCCAGAGGCACACGGAGGTGGTGAAAAAGTTTTGTTTACCTTTTTTCGATATCCGAGAGCTGCTGCGATTTCTGTGTGTTCGTCGTCGTCGTCGCTGTGTGCGTGCGTGTGGGCAGCCAGTGTGTGTGTGGGTGTGAGCTGGTGTGCAAAAATGGAAATGCATCCGAATTGAAAATGTGCCAACCCGATTTAACCCGCTAAAAAGTCGTAGTGCATTTCTAAAAATTGTCGCAACGCCGCAGTGCACATGGAAAATGTGCCCGATATTTCCTCCAGCGCTTCATCGTCTCTGTCTTCTTCTTCTACTGCCTCTTCCACACTGAAACTCCAAAGTAAGTGGTGTCCCCAAAAAGCCCCCACTCCTATGTTTTCCTCCTGCTCCCTAGATATCTGTGGTATCTCCCCCACACCCGATTCTAGGCCCGATAAGCATAAGGTGTCTTCGATTACGAATTCCCGTTCCTCGATTCCCTCGCATATTGGTTTTCCAATTAGTTTTTGTTGTTTTGTTGTGTTTTCGCTTTGCGTTGCGTTTTGTTTTGCGCGTTGTTTGGGGGTTTCTTTGGGCCATTAACCCATTGGTGGCTGAGGTGTAGAATTGAGACTAAAGTGGTATGGCTTAATTGTTTAATATATTTAATTATTTGAAGTCTTATAAGGGGTTTAATTGGAAAGCGGAGAACCTTATTGGAGTGAAATTCCTATAGATCCAATCAGCTGTTTTAAGGGTCTGAGAACCAGTCTGGCAACCTTGTGTTCAGGAACGGGTTTTATCGATTGTTAAAAATAAGGCATTTTAATTTAATTCGAATTTTGGGGTTTTTAATTAGTCTTAAATAATTTATTTATCCTTTCAGCTTATTATTCCAATTAATCTAAAAACGGTTCCAAGGGATGAAATATATTTCTTTGTTTTTTTTTATTTCATGAAATAGGATAATCTCTTCTTTTTCTAAGAATTTAATTCTTTTTCTAAAACTTTTCTAAAGTAGTTTAAAAGTTTAAAATAAATATTTCCTAACTAATTACCGTTTAATAAAAAAATAATCATAGAAAACAGCACAAAATAAAATATCACGCTAAAATTAGTCTAGACTCTGAATCACTATCAACATTATTGATTAACCCTATCAAAGTTTTTTACTCAGCTTTGATATGTAGTCTGAAAAAAACAAAACTTCTTGATTATGATGAAAAATATGTGATAGTGATGATGTGTTTACTTAACCCCGAACCACCGAAAGCTCTTTGATTTGTCCTCTTTCTTAACCCTTATTCAACGACAATTTATGTGCAGAATCTATTGACATATTTATCGAACTCCTTCCTTCCACGGCTGGCATATCTAACGCTCTTTTGATTTATGCTTCTAATAAAAATTCAATAGACTTGCAATTTGTCCGGCTACACAGAAACTTTTGTATTCCCTGCCCATTTATTGCCGCTGTTCTTCCATCAACCTTTTCAGCCACGTGGTAGGGAACAGTGGGGCAAGATATAAAGATAATAAGAAGAGCTCAAAAAGCTTTAAGAAGTAAAAGTAAAGTCCTGAAAAAATATAAAATTATTGAATTATAATGCGAGAAATATTTGGTTTACTAACCTATTAAATTTAGCTGTTATTTAATGTAAAAACTGCTTTAAAATTATCCAGATTTAAGTGCTTGGGAGCACAAAAACAAATTCCAATTTAAACTATTAAACATACTATTATTTTTAATGCCATAAAGTCAAATGTTAGTCCTTATAATCCAACCTAACCCACAGTGCCTGGACACATCAAAAGTCGCGACAAACGCAAAAATATGCGAAGCTTCAGCCTGGCCGGGCCAAGAGTGTTTTATGTGTTACGCGGACAGTGCCTGGCTCCCTTCTCTCGACTGATCCCCGGGATCCCTTCGGCTGTTGTTGTTGTGGCTGCTCCGCTCCATACATTACAATGAAGTATGTGCGCCCGAATGGATGGCCAGCCAAGGGATACATCTCCCCACCTATTCTTTGGCCCGATCCTAGTCCGCGATTCAGGCGGTTTATTTTGCCTGGCGGCAGGCGACCTTTTCGCACACACACACACACACTGGAGGAAGGGGGCACAGACACTTGTCCACTTGGGGTCAGATGGTCGCATGTGGCGCTCTCCCTGCCGACTCTGCCCACCGCATTTTCCCCGAAAAACAGCCAGTTGAAGGCGGCGTCAACGGCTAATTATGACCCGCACGTTTTGCGAAAAACAAACACATGGAAACACATGGAAAAATCAGGGGGAGGGGCTATGGAGGAAAGCAGGGGAGCCGGACAAGTGTTTAGGCTACATTTTGAAATGTTTCCGGCGCGCACTTTACGTTCCGTGTCGCCTTCAGCCTTGAGAGTCTATATTTGGCAACGCATGCAGGGCAGAGACAGTGACAGAGACCAGGGACCAGAGGCCAGAGACCAGGGACCCTTCCCTTGGCTTTAGGCCCTCCACCCATTACTTTCTCCCCCTTTCTTGGCTGCTAACTCGCTGTTTGTTTGTTGCACTTTTATTGCGTTCTGTGCTGGGGTTGGTTCCTCCTCGGCTAAGTAGTCCTTCGTCCCTGCCATAAACATGTCGTCTTTCGCTTGATTTAGCGTTTAGTTACCCCCTCAGCCCCGACATATCCCCGTTTTGTGGGCCAACAAAATAGAGTGTCCGAGCCACTGACCGCTCTTTGCCGTACGCGGCGTATACGTAATGCTCGTTGTTGACTTTTTTGGGCCCTGGGAAAGTGCAACAATAGAGCCACGCCCCCTGGTCTGCCCTAGGCGACGCTTCTAATGCAAAATGGCAAAGCCTCGATCGAGATGTAGTCATAAATCTTGTGGCGCATATGAAGTTTCCATTGAATCTGCATACAATGGGGCTTGTCAGCGTTTTTGAGGCCACTGTAAATTGTAAATTGCTCAATTCAAGACTCTGGTCTCGGAATCGAGAACAAAACGTAGCAAAAGTCACTTGAATGATTTATGGATCGGGGATTCTTAGTAACTCAAGAAGATTTTAGATATTATATATTATTTTATGATTTTTTATGGGCTAAACTCTTATTTATTTTAATTAAAATTTCAGATATTTTTGAGGTTTGATGGGTGGTAAATGTCCAAAACGATCATTTTGAGGGATAAATATAACTGAATTCAATACAATTGTATGAATTCAAACACCTTTATATTTCTTCAACTTGAAAAGCTTCCTTTCCTGTTAAAAAATCAACAAAATTTGTTTTTCAATGCCTCTTTTAATTGTTTATTTATTTATTTTAGTTTAAAGACTAAGATTCAAGTATTTAACATCTCTCTTCTTGTTGCTACCTTCTTCCAGGCCAAGTTAATTCCAGAAATGTCCTGAACAGATCGCACAGCAGCGGCAAGTTAAGCAGCAATGAAGCTGAATCAAAAAAGGCATCAGCTAAATCCAGTACAACGACGACTCTGCGAGCGGCCAAGCTCAAGATCGGGGCCATGCAACAGCAACAGCAGAAGCAGAAGCAGCAACACCAGCAGCAGCAGCAACAGCAGCAACATCAGCCAGCGAACGGCAGCAACATTATCCTGCTGCGGGGCACCCGCAACGAGAATGGCCAGATCATCATCCAGAACAAGCAGGACATACTTAGCCTGCTCAGCGAGCAGCAGCAGCAGCAGGAGAAGGGCCACGCGTCCACGGCCATCACGCTCAATCAACTGCCCACGACCACAACTGTGGCCAGGAAGACCATTGTCCAAGGCAGCAGCAACTCCAGCAGTAGCAGCAGTAGTAGCAGCAACTCCACCATTTCCATTGTGGCCAGCGGCAACAGCAAGGAGGCCAGCAGCAATACCATCCTGCTGCAAACCCCCATCAATGCCAGTCAGCTGGAGAGCGTGCTAAAGGCCCAGGAGCGTTCCAAGCAGGCCAATGCCACCCAAACCAAGCTCGTGGAGCGGCCCTTTATGCTGAAACATGTAAGCCAACTAAGCTTTAATTGTAATTATTATTTAATAATTTAAAATTAATATTTACAGGCCTCGCGAAGCCTCAGTTCCGAGAGCAATTGCGACAGCAAGTCACCCTTTGTGCTGCAGACCCTGAAGCGCCTGGAGAAGTCGCAGTCCATCCTGGTCATTCGCAACTCCACGGCCAGCTCGGCAACGGCCAACACTTCCATGGCTACCTCGCCACCAGCGAGCAACTCCCTCTCCACGGCGAGTATTTTAAGCGTGACACGCACCACGAAGGCGGCCAAGGGCGTGGCAGGAGCGCTGCACAAGCTCAAGGCAGCGGCGGCCAGCACAGCATCGGGCACGGGCAACGCGCCATCATCGTCGACGGCCACCACCATACTGAGGTTGGGTAAAAGCGCCACCACACTGGCCATTAATGGAGGCAGCAGCAGCAAGCTGGAGGCCACAATGGCGACCACAGCGGCAACGACAGCCACGACAACATCAAATAAATTGTCCAACGCGGTGACGTCCGAGCAGCAGCAGCAGCAACCATCGACAACAACGAATGTGCCACTTGGGAACGGTAAGTCTCGAGGATTTCCTAGCACCGAATTTCAAATGCGGCGCATAAACTGATAGGGGGCTCCGGCAGGTGTGCCTGCTGCTGCTGCAGGTGCATTTGCATCCGGACCGGAAAACAAAGCCTGACGCAGTCTCCGGGGCGGAAGATTCGCCTCTGGCTCGGCCCTTTTTGTGTTGCCTATTTTGAGGCTGATTTTAGGTTGCCTTCTATTTCTGTGTTTTGTTTCAAGAGTCGGAATTTCGCTGATTTACCAAGAATTCCGAGTACGTGGCATGCCTAACAATTATTCAATTAAATCGAGAAGCGTCTTCAGCCGCCCCCCGGGCTTCGGCGGCTGCACTCAGCTGTGAATGCTATTGCCCATTGATTTTCACACCCGAAATGTCTGGCGGGGCTCCTGAGTACGCTCCCTGGTGGCCAGCTAACAGAGGGGGATGTGTGTTGTGTGTGTGTACCGTCTTCATTAGCGCTGTGTGTGCTGAGTAACAAGTTACTCGGGGAAGTTATTGGCAAGTTTTCACGAGCTTCGGCAAGTGGCCACCGGCTCAATGATTTCCAAGAAGAAAAGCTAAAAACAAATCAATTCGCTTGGGCGTAAAGAGCTCGGGACTCTCAAGGATACCAATTTGAGCCAATTGAGAAGTACAACTTAAGTTTGGTTACTGGGGATTTGTTATTTATACAACGTTGTACGGCTTTGGCAGTCTTGGACGGTTATTTACATTAACAAACTTTAATAGGTTGAAAATATATTTTTAAATCAAAAAAAAATTATGCCAATTTTACAAATTTAAAGGTGTACATTGCTTAAAAGTTCATGAATTCATACAGGCTTATCAATATTATCACCAAGATGCCAATGGCCATAAATTTGATTATTAAGATATGAGCATATATGCATGGTTTTTATCTGCTCTCAACTTAAATTAAAATTCTCAATTTAATTAAAGATTTAAGGAGTATATAACTCATCTCGTCGTAATTAAAAGATATATAAATATGTATTTATTTATTATTAATGTTAAAAACCATGGATGGACACCGAATTTAAAGATCGGAGCATTTAGAGAGGAAAGCAAAACATGAATAGAGAGTTGCCTTCATAGACAAGTATATGCTTTGTCTGTGTGATCCTTATTGATCCTTAGTGCGAGGTGTTAGTTCGCTACTAAACCTAGTATTTTTTCCCAAAAAACTCTCTCAAGGATTTGTTATGGTTAGCTTAAAAATTCAGGCTGTCAAACTTTAATTTCTTAGTCTCAATGTATGTTATTAACACTCATCTCTTCTTAGCTACCCCGGAGACCTTAAAATTTTACTTTTAAGCACTCTTTCCCCACCGATTAGTAAAAATTAAAGGCAACTACTCAACTATTTCGTGGCCCTGCCCACGCATTTTGGCAGTTGGTAATAAATGTTCAAGCAAACATTCCTCCCGAGATTCAAGTGCAGATTAGGCAAGTGGACAACTCTCGAAACCGATTGGCGAGCAACGCCCTGGGAGCCAGGCAATGTGCTTAGGTCCACAGAAAAAGAATCGAATGAGTGAGGAAGCAGGAGCCAGAGCCAGAGCAGTGTTGATTATTGCACTCGATACATGAGTGTCGTGTCGTCTTGGCGCCTGGGATTCTGCTGACAGGCCAAAACGAGGCGAGAAGAGTCTAAGTGATTTTTAAGCCAGATTCGGGACGAGTTATGGCCAGCGGCAACATCTCGTCGTCGTTCTGTGGGGTGTCGAGCTGTTGAGCTGTTGAGTTCTCCTCGGCGGCGCATATTGCAAAGCTCAAGTATTGCTGATGTTTCAATTGCCGGCACACTCCCATAGGCACACACACTCGTCGTAGTGAGGCTATGTGCTGAATGCAGACATTTGGCGGAGATCTCTATCTGATTTGCAGTTAAACAAATGCCAAAGCAAAGCGACCAAATAAACCTCCAAACCTCCGAGCACGCTTGCATTTTATTGATAAAACTTTTGCAAGCAAAAGCTTCGAATTTAAAATATTTTAATTTAGTTTGACTTTAGTTTTTTCGACAGCCGCCGTGTTGCTATCATATTCGCCATGGCCATTAGCTAAAAGGCGGCCAACCTTCAAGCAAACAAAATGAAAATAATAAAAAATACAAAATAAAAGGAGAGTGAAATAAAGCCACGAAATTTGCCTTTCGGTGAGGTCTTCTATCAGTTCCGCTTCTTTTTTCGCCCGAAAGGCAAGCAAATTAAACAAATTACCCCCACACACATGTGGATCTATGAGATACTTTTGCATGCAAGTCCCGTCAGAAAAAAAACAAGAAGGAATAAAAACTGTGGAAAAAAGCGTTACAATTCGTTTTGCAACTTTTTGGGCATTTTTCTTCAAAAATCCTTTTCGGCCGAGAGCCTTGTGTGCTTCATTATCATTATTTGAGTCCGTTTCCCTATCTCCCACCAGGCTCTGTCTCTCTCCTTGAGCACATAATTGCCAAGAGAAATAAAAAAGTTTGCGCTTTGTTTTGCACAAAACTTTTGCATTTCCGTTGTTATGAAACTTGAGCGCGTCCAAAAAATAGGAAAAAAAAATGCACGAAAAAACCCAGGCCGGGTGCCAGAAGTGAGTGAAAAAAATTGGCGAAAAAACAAAGGAAAGGAAAATCTTTTCGTGTGAGTTAAATTGCAAAATATGATGGCCGGCGCCTGGCACCACTTCACACACACACACCCCTAGCAGCGAGAAAGGTATCTCCTCCTGTAGGTGGCTAATTAGATAACACTGTGCCTAATTTGACGCTGCCACGCCCACTTTCCCAGGCAGCCTGGGAGTTAGCCCTTGCTTTTCACTTGTTTTCCCTTTGCAGGCGACGGGCACACACAAAGGACACTTCGTTTGATTATTGTGTCAAAGTCCTGGCTGGCTTGTGCTTCTGTTGGCCTTTTACCCAATTCCAGGCCGTGTTTGCTCTGCCCTGATTTGCTTTGGCCATTCGTGCCGCATTTCATTTTAGAACTCTAATCACACATTCCACATATTTACCATTTTCCAAAATCATTTTCCTCCATTTTCGGGGATGCCCATTCAAGCGAAGTGTTTGTACATCAAGCGGCGACTTAACTACAGTTTGGTGACATCAACTTTTGTATATTCTATTTCAATTTTGCCGATATTTTAGGTATATTTTGTTTCTTACTTATATATTAAATAAATGTATAAAGTATAGAATATTTTATAACAATTTTCCTCCCTAAAAGAGCTCCCATCGAATCTGCAATAAGGATTTTGATTATGAAAATAAGGCACCTTTAAGGCACCTTATTCACAACTTTCCTTATACAATAAACAATGATCTGGAATTTCTTCTAACAGTTATTTTTTTAATCTATAAATAAAACATTTATATTATTTTAAATTTAATGCTCTTTGTAATTGGAATATTCTGATGATAAATTAATTGTAATCTTTAGTTTCTTCAAATGGTAAGCGCTCAACTGAAGTCTATATTCACCAGTTTCAACGGGAAAACGATCGCGCAGCTGCTTCCATTCAAATTCAAGATTATCGCATCGAATTATTTCATTGGCCTGAAAGTTTTAGACATAAAATTCTGATCACTCTCCCTCGCTCTCACTCACCTTGATGGGGCAAAAATAGTTGCGGTCGAGATAGGGTTTTAGTAAACCATAACCAATATTCATAATGGGGTTATTTCTATTATTAAGGAAATCACACAAATTCGCAGAGAAATTGTACAGAAATGGTCGCCAGCCATTCGCCCGTTTAAAGATTTCTATGCGCACCTGTAAGTATTTTATTTCATTTAATTTATATCTGTTAAATCTAAGGAGATAAAACTCACGTATAAATTATTGATCTGCTGATTTTGTCTGTATTGAACAGACATAGAGTTTCGGTAGCGATTAATAGCCTTTAGCTTGCAAAGCATAAATTCACCAAAGTCATTATCGAACAATGTACAATTCAGACTCTTAAACTTGCCTTCCACCGAAGATAGAATCAAAATATACAAGATTATTACGGCCAACATGGCTCACAGGCAGGTAATGGAATACTGAATTAGCCCAGTTTCAATTTGGAGTTAACAAGTCTAGTTTGTAAACATTTAAAACCGCATTACTTTTTAACGAGGTAGTGCAATTAATATCTAATCTATATAATATCTAATGTACCCTTGAATATTAATAATGGTGATCTTTAAACAAATAAATAACTAAATAAATATAATGTTTTATATAATTATAATTATGTAGCTTTAGTTATTTAATCTCGCTCATTTATACACAATTTACAGCTCTGACCCTAATTATTTTATTGTTTTACTTTAAAAAACCTTTATTTAAAAATGTAATTACAAATAGTGGGTAATTATTGTTCATAATACTTTGGATGGAATATATAAACTTTGTGTCCGAGTTATTGATTTAATTTTCTCTGCAGTTTTTGAACTCTGGTGAAAGTAAACGCTGATTAAGTTCCTGTAGCTATTTATAGCTTCGAGTTTGCAGAGGATAAAATCTCATGATCATAAATGGTACAGTGAAGAGTCTTGAACTTGCCCTTCGCCTGCATTAAGGCCCCCAAATAGCAAAAGGGAAGCAGAGACAACATTCGCTATGGATTTATAAAATGTCTAACATTTTGTGAGTCTTGGTCACAGCTTGTCATTAAATTCACATTTCTTGGTTTCCCAATTTTTTTGTAATAGTTTTACCCAATTAAAAGTCATTTAACAACTCTTTAGGTGGAAAATTGTATTTTATTTATAAAATATTTTGCTATAAAAAATAATATAAACATTTTACAGTACTGTGAGAGTTCAGACAGTCTCGGAGGTAAATCACTCTCGAAACATTAAACTTTATAATGGAAAATGTTACAAGTTTAATTTTAAAATAGTCATAGTATTTATGCTTAAATTATAATCACTTTATTGATATAAACAAGCATGATGTATAGTACTTTCGTAATCATTTTAAACTTTAAATCGTAATTAATTTTAATTTTGAATATGCTTTCGCCACTTTAGTGCTCTCGATAGTTACGGTATTCCGCAGATCCATTCAGGGTCAAGGTCACAATTCTCTCCACAATGAAGCTCATCTGCAGAGCGTACTCGCCCGTTTCTATGGGAAAACGAATGCGAAATTTTTCGATATCGAACTCGAAATCCGTAAGTTTTATCAAGTGTCCTTTCTAGGAAAATAAATCAAAATGATCACAAACTTGACGACAAATTATTCAGGGGTGTACCTTAAAGGGACAGGTGTAATTGGTGATATATGGTACATAGGGCTTAATATATTCGTAGCCAAGGCCTATGATCATGTTGTTTCTCTTCGATAGAAAATCACACAGATTAAAGGAAATATTGTAGAGAAAAGGACGCCAGCCATTGGCTCGTTTGAATAACTCAAGACGCATCTAAAGGTAAAAGAAAGTAAATACATTTTCATTGTTAGATGCTCAACATCCTTGCAACATTATTTTTTACTCTATGAATTCTATAAACTACTGACATGCACATTATGGACAGTTGTCTTCTGTCTGAACTGAATACTAATCGAGTTCCTATATCGGTTGATGGCCTTGATTCTGCATAGTAAAATCTCGCCCAAGGTCTTGTTGTAGTTGGTGCAGTGAAGACTCTTGAACTTGGTCTCCACTTGCACTGAGGACAGCAGTACTAGGCCAAAGATGACCGCGGCTAACATGGCTCCTGGATGGCAAAAGCAGAACTGAACTGGCCAGCGAATAAAGGTGCGAATTTAAGGCGGTCTAAATCAGGCGATGGTTCACTTAAATTGCGTCAAATTAAAGTGTTAAATTGCTTGGAGAGTGATGCAATTCAGAGTAATTTCAATTTTTAAATACCTAAAACTTTAAACATTTAAAAAATGTTCTGAAATTAAACATATCTTGTACACATAAAAGCTAAGAAACTAAATATTACGAATAGCAACCCACAGATCGTCCTCATGGTAGTTCAAGTTGCAAAATCATAATTTATGTTTATGTATGTTTTAATCTAATTTTACACACAATTACCTTGAATATGAGATTTGAATCGATATTCAGTGACCTGAAACCTGATATATGAAGTTTAGTCGGAAATTAACCAAAGATCATATAATTACTTAATTGTTGTTTGAATAAATTTTTAAATACTTGCTTTATAATAAAATGCAAACTTTTCGAATAAAATGTATTCATTTTAAAACACTTCGTAATTTTCAAATATTTATATTTTAAATAAAGCTTACAAAAAAATGGTTGGTTCCTCGGAAAACACATAAATTTAATGTTCCCTGTAGTTGGAGTACTCCGCTGATCCGTTAATAGAAATCTTGACGCCTTCTTTGTAGTAAAAGCCCATCCTCACAGCATATTCTCCCGTATCGATGGGAAAACGAATACGGAATTTGTCAAAGTCCAGCTCAAAGCCTTCGCATATAATTGTGTCATTGATCTATGTAATAAACACAGAAATTTATGTGGAACCTAAAAATATGATTACTGTATGTACTCACCTTCAAAGGGCAAGAGGAGTTTAGTTTTAGGTAAGGTTCCAGGTAAGAATATGCAACGTTTGCGAAAAAGTGGTTGCGTTTGTCCAAGAAATTGCACACGTTAATCGTTATGTTATACAGAAAGGGCCGCCAGCCGTTGGCCCTCTTAAAAAACTCCAATCTAACCTAATGCAAATTAATTTAACCAAACGCTCGTTTAAAGTAATTAATTTTCCAAAACTTGCCATTATCTTGTCCTGGTACTTTTTCGTTCGGTAGGTAACGCTAATAGTGTTCCTGTAGCGATTCAGGGCTTTGATTCTGCAAATTGGAAACTCTCCTACTTTCTGATCGTAAACATTGCAGTGAAGACTTTTGAACTTGCTCTCTACTCCTATAAAGGTCATCAGGAAAAGGTTTAAAAAGAACACTGTCCCCATGGCTTTTGTATAGAAAACTAAACTAAATCGAAGCTAATAGAGACATTTGGGGGAACTGTAAAAATTGCTCGATAAGTTAATAATAAGTTAATCGTTAAATAAACGTTTTTATGCGTGATAGCCAAAGTCTAAAAGTTTACATTACATTCATATAATTCTATCACAAACAGCAAGCAGACGGGCTCAGAAACTCTAACTCAACCGCACGGAATGAGGAATGCTTTTTGGAAATCCAATGTTTTCAAAATGTTTTCACTTTAAATGCGGATCCGCAGAAATCTCTAGAGTGCTTGACTTTTTTAGGATAAAGTGCACCGTTTAAAATAATTTTTTAATGCTCAATTATTTCTGTTTTGCATAAAGTTTGAAGGAAACCCGTAGATCCTCGCAAAGCAACTTTATCTAATGTTCCCTGTAGTTGGCGTACTCGGCTGAACCATTAATAGAGATCAAAACACCTGTTTTGTAGTAGAAGCCCAGCCTCAAGCCATACTCTCCCGTCTCGATGGGAAAACGAAGACGGAATTTCTCAAAGTCCAGCTCCAAATTGTCGCACTTAATTATATCATTGGCCTGTTAATCAATTATAGAATTTGTTATCCCATTTAATTTTAATAACATACATGTACTCACCTTCAAAGGACAAGTCTAGTTTTCTTTTAGGTAAGGCTCTAGGTAGGAAAATCCAAGGTTCCACAGATAGTTGTTTCGCTTTTCCAAAAAGTTGCACACGTTAACAGTAAAGTTGAACAGAAACGGTTGCCAGCCGTTGGCCCTCTTCAAAACCTCTACTCGAACCTGTTGGGACTCGATTTATTTTTATTTTTGACTATTAAAAACTTACCATTATATTTTTTTGGGTCTGTTTGGCCCGAAAGTAAACGCTTATTGAGTTCCTATAACGATTTATTGCTTTGATTCTGCAAAGCTGAAATTCTCCTATGTCCTGGTTGTAGACATTACAGTAAAGACTCTTGAACTTGCTCTCAGAAAAACTTGTCATTAGAAAAACGGTTAAATAGAACAGTGTCCACATGGCTTTTGTTTAGAAAACTAAACCCAGGACTGGCAGAAAAATTTTAGAGAACTGTAGAAAGCGCTCGTTAAGCTGCTAATGCGTTAACTACGTTTAATAACCTAATCATTAAAACCCATTTGAATTAAAATTTTTTCATATTTTATAGAGTCTTACCATGACATCCTCGGCTGTCTGTTTCGATTACGAAAATGATCCAAATCGCTGATCGAGTTTCTGTAGCGATTTATGGCCAATTGATTATTTACCTTGGAGCAAATATCAAAAATTCGGATCATAAGCGTTACAGTGGAAACTATTAAATTTCCCAACCACCACCATTGAGGTCACCACCATTGAGGTCAAAAAACTAATAAATAAAATGAATCTAAAACTAAACCCGGAATAGGAAGAAGAACTATATATAAAGTTTAGGGGTTATTCAATAAATTGTCATATCTCATATAACGTTGGAAAAATCCCGAAACAGAGCTTTCCGAACACAAAAAGCAATTGTATGTCTCTTATAATCTTTATTATATATTTATTAGTATAAATTATATCTGAGGATGATTGATTTATATTAATCTTATATTTTTTGTGGTAATATGAGGTCTTTGTTACAACATAAAACTCAGTTTTTATATGAAAATAGATTTATGTGTAGCTTATTATATAAGATTGGATTATTTATGCTTCATTTATTTTAGGAAACTAGATGATACCATAATCTAAATATAACTTCACCTAAAATTGGCTAGTGTTGTATTCAATCACAATTTTGCAGATGACCCAATGCCAGACAGAATTCTCCTAATCTATGTTGGTTAATCTCCAAATTCCTGCCTGGAATTTTCCCCAAATAACCCAATTATTAATATGTGACTAAGCTGTGCGTATTTATTATAAAATATATATTAAATATCCGCCATGAATGTGTGGCATGAGTGCGTCGCTGTCCGTGTTGCATAGTTGCGCTTCGGTTTTGATTAAAAATTCCAGCACAACTACAAGGACCTGTATGCCCCCGAAAGGTGCAAGGTGTCCAAGGGTTTTCCAGGCACGTGCAAGCTCCTCACCTTTCCGGCCAGCCCTCTTTTTTTTTGTTGTTTCCCGGACTTTGTTATTGTTTTGGTTTCGCTGGCTTTTTTTGGGGTAGGACCAAGAGGAGCCAGCCGACGACAACGACGACGACGAGCCTCCCAGTTTTAGGTGGCGGGGGTTTGATCTATTGCGCAGGTCTCTAATGGTCGGGAACAACCCCTAAATATTATCAAACACACACACACTTCCTCGGTGTTGTGCAATAGAAGCTCGGCTGTGTGTGTGGGCGGGTGTGTAGGTGCCGTGTTGTCGACCAACCCACACACAGTTGCTCCTTTGGCATTTCTGGGGAAATTAGGCTAATGTCTGTAGGACTTTATGGCTGCCAGAAAGATGGGCTCAAGACCCGGCAAGGTGGCTGAATATTAGCCAAAAAACAAGGCTATCTCTGCGTCTTATTTCTGCTTCCAAGAAACGCGAGGCTCACCCGCTTGATAACCGAGTAGTAGGTAGTGGTAGTAGTGGGGGAGCTTGCCCATTCCCCGGCCAAATCCATCATCTCTTGGCTCTCGCTCGCACTTGCTTAGGCCCAAAGCTGCTGGCAACCGACGAATCCGGGCACAAATGCAATAACTCGGCCCGAACACCCGGCAGCTCGGATCCTGTCGTTGTCAGAGCCGAATGTGTCCTTCCGCCGTTAGCTTTCAGCTTTCCGCTTTCAGCTTTCAGTTTTCAGTTCTCAGACCTTGGCCAAGCGTGTCGGACGTGGCTTTCCCTTGGCCTCCGTACAGAAGGCATCGCGTTACGTGCCCTTTCGACGTAATTCTGCTGCTCTCCCGCTTACGTGAAGCCGGAGGAGATGGCTGCCTCAATATTTGTCCACGGATTGGTTGATCTGGCAAACATGATTTAAACGGGAGGCATCTTGCCATTTGCCTCAATTTGTTTATGTAATTTGTTTACACTTTACCCAAGTCCCAGCGACTCTGTTTGTTGTTTGCCTTCCGTTCCTCCGTTTTTGTTGTTTGTTGTTCCTCTCGATGTTGTGTCGTCAATTTAAATTGGTGTACTTAAGACCTGGACTACTACTTTTTTTACTATATACCTATATATGTGTTTAATGTGCCTTTTAATTTTGTGCGTAGCAATTTTATTGGTTGATTGATGTTGTTAATTGGTGTCCTAGTGTAAATAGTAAAGATAAGCGAATTGTTTTGATATTCCCCGGCCTTTGTGATTCACGAAATTCTTGGACACGAGACTGAGGCCCTTATCTAAGTCTAGTTTTCAGCTGGCAGCTGTCTCGGATAAATATATATATATTTTCAAGAAGTTGCCAGCTTGGGCAACTTATTAGAGGTTGATCTCTGGTTCAAGGTTCAGCTTCTCAGTGTGTAATACCTGCGATCACAGCCACATTCTGTTTAGATTAATTACATTTATAAATATTTAGACATTTGCCAAGCCAGTTAGCAAGTTAGTTGTCCAGGAAATTTGTGAAACTCGCTCTTGGAGATCTCTGTTGACACACGCGTCGAGTTGAGGAGCTGGAGAAGCTGTCCAGATCCAGATAAGCGTCGGACCTTATCAGCGTCACGGAGTGACATTATCAACCCGAACTAAGCCTAAAACCTACTCTTTCCCCGCACTAATTTATGGCTGAGAACAAAATAATTCAACTTACAAATTTCACGAACGAATTGTAGGAAATAATACGCCCCGGTCGCGGTCCATTCAGTTCCCACTCGTAGCGCCAGGCGAAAAGACGCTCCAGGCGGTAAAGCTAACGATATATCGGGTTTATCAAGTGACTTAGTGATCAGTGATCCGTGTGAACAGTTAACAGAGAGAAGTTCCAGCCATGGCTGGCTACAGATCCCTGCCTCTGGCTCCTGTGGCTGCCACTAGCGGCCGTGCAGCCCACGATGGGCGTCCAGGTCCAGCCCACGATGGCCGCCTATGCCCACCACCAGTCGATGACGGCCATGTCGAACAACGGTATTATCTATCAGTCGGCGGTGCACGCCTCCATTCACAGCCTCAATACGGTCCAGAGCCAGCACCGATCCTCAACCACCACCCATCATCACATTCTAGCCACGGCCACAGCGACGGCGGCGGCAGCGGCAACTGCAACTGCAACTGCATCGGCAGCGGCGGCGGCGGCCACAGCATCCGCTGCAGCGGCGGCAGCAGCAGCGGCCGTGGCCCTGCCGACGGCAGCAGCAACTGCAGCAGCAATACCGCAGCAACATGCCGCCTACGGGCAGCAGCACTCGCAGCAACAGCAACATTCGCAGCAGCAACAGCAGCAGCATCTCCAACAACAGCAGCAGCAACATCTGTCGCATCAGCAACACCAACAGCAGCAACTGATGGCCCATCAGCAGCACTCGGTGGTGCAGCAGCAGCAACATCACCACCTGCAACAGCAGCAGCAGCTGGCGCAGCAGCAACAGCACCACCATCACCACCACCACCACCATCACCAGCAGTTGTCGCTGCACCAGAACCACCTGTACTTCAGCGGCGCAAGCCTGGGTGGCCACCACCATCACCACCACCGGCAGATCTTCAGTCACCTGCAGAGCGCCCTCATGCCGCTCAGTGTCAGTAAGTATGCGCTCTCGTGGCTCCTTGGCCAAGTGCGAGAGAAGTGAGAGGGATCGGAAAGAGGTTGTACCAAGTCCTTAACTTCGGTGGCTATTTAAAGTTGGTAAAAGATCGGAAGAATCTGTGATATTGAAAAAGTTGTATAAAGTAAGAGTTCGGGTTAATGTCGATGTTAAAGTTCCTACGTTAAATGCAATATTAATGAAATTAGCAAACAAGCTTAATCGGCTTCTACTTTCTATGCTTAAGCCTCAGTTACCTAGAACCCTTAAAACATAGGTGTAAACATTTACTTTAAATGTTAAAGTTTCTGTAAATATTAGTTTCTAGAGTTAAATGTTCTATCCTTATTTTAGCTTCAAAAAGAGTAAAATTGTTACTTTAAGGTTATTGAGTTAAATTACTAAAATATTTAAATTTTTTAAAAGTAATTTCCAAACTATGAAGTACATTTTTCTTACCTTTTCATCCGCTGGTTAAGGTTGATGTTAAATTGCTAACACTCTTTGAATTTTTAATTAATAATTGAACTTTAATTGTTACTTCAACAGAAAAATAGGGTTTTATGAAGAAATTGGTTCATATTTCAGTTAAAGCTTAACTCTAAATTATTATTTTTACATTAATATTTTTAGGAAGCGGTTCAAGAAAAACTAAAATATATTTTTACTTCAATCAATATTTTAATGGAATTTTGATAGTTTATAATAAATGAAAATTTAGTAGGTTAAAATTTGAATTACCAACTTGAAATAGCCACGGATCTATTATATTTTTGGTGTCGCATGTTGTGTCTTTAACCAAGTGTTTCTTATCTTCTTCTTATTGATGTTGTGCTCTATAATATTCATATATCGATGTGTGTGTGTTTCTTTTAGAGAACTTAGTTGAGAATCTTTTAAAGAATCTTGCTTTAAACATATTTAGATTGGTGTTACCATATACATATGTGTTTTGTAGTATCCATCAAATTCATATGAGTTAAGATACCTAAAGATACATTCCGTAAAACACATTTTCAATCATCCATTTCAATCATTCCGTTTCATTTATTCACTAGAACTATACCAATATTCTTGGACGTATCTAAATATGGTATATTACCATGTTTACGATAATATTTTCTTTTAATATATGTACAAGAACTCAAACAAATCACCGCCAGCTCAATTTAAAACCCTATTTTTCCCGCGACTTCGATTTTCGCTTAAGTTTATACCCCACTTTGGCAAAAACACAGTCTTGGACACCACCGGAGTACATGGATTTTAGCATTTTCTGAACATTTCATTAAATTTAATGTCATATCTTCCTGGGCAATAATTCGCACGCCATTCCAGAGACGCGTGCACGGGTGGCGTGGCTCGCGCATATGTTGACAGTCCTTTATTGTCTTGCAAAGGACACCGGGTGAACACACACTCGCAACACACACAGGACACTTACCAGCTACAGTTACAGTTACAGTTACCTATAACGAGGCTCGCACGCCTAAAACCTAAACTACAGACAATTGAAACAAAAGGCCACCGAAAGGAGGCCCAAAGGAAAGGCTTACTTTCCTCTTGGCCCATACTCCTCTATCTCTGTGTGTGCTTGTTGTGCGTGTGAGTGTGTAAGCAACAATGCAAAATATGCCCAACATTCGGCGTCTTTTTTCCATTCATTCCCAGCCTTCATGCCCTCGTGTACCTTCGGTGCTTCAGCCTTTGTGCTGGCTTAGTTTTTTGTCACCTCCCCTCACCTGCCACGTGTGTCGGCCCCTGCTTTTGTTGCACATTGTGAAATATGTCAGCAATTGTTGCAACTTTTTTGTTGTTGCTTCTGCCTCCCAAGCTGCTGCCATTGTCACATTAGATTTTGTTGCTGCCCGGCGGCCGCTTAACTTTATTATTTTAACTTAACGGCGTTTTAAGTGTTTTTTATGTGTGCGAGATTCCGAACAATGGCTCCTTCGAGCTGAGAGAGTGGGTGTGCACTCGCGGGTGCAAGTAAACATTTCACACACCCGCACACACTCTCGCACACGGAGACACTTCGTTTATGAGCAGCTTCATTATGCGCCTGATTTTTTTTAGCATACTTTTTGGGGTCGTGAAAAACCAACAAGTGCGGCGCAGGCAGGTTTATGGTGTGAGGAGTGTGTGTGTGTGCCTGTCCGGGACTATTGTTGGTGTAAGCCGTCAATTGGATTGTTTTTGTGGCACCCAGGAGTTCGTTGTCTTCATTATAAACTTCAATTCTTAAATAAGTTATAGCTAAAATAAAGTTTTAAGGGATCGTTTTAGTAAAAACGTTTAAGGAAAAATCTTAACTTATTTTCCAAAAACATTTAAAATGTTTAAGGATTTAAAATTTTATTTATTCTCCGAAAAGCATTTAAAATGCTTAAAGATTTAGTCAATTAAAGTTTGAACTTAATAAAAAATAAATCTGTATTTGTTTTTACTATTGCTTTAATTTAAATTCATTTTTATTATTTTCTCTTTTAATAAATATACAGAAACCTTTCTATAATTTTTAGGATTAGAAAACAAAGTCAAATCCATGAAAATAATAAATATTTTAATGAAATTCATAGTACTTCCTATAGCATTTCTACTCTACATTTCTTTATAATCAGATAGATAGATAATCACAGAGAGCGTTAAAAATAAAAAAATCTTTGACTGATTTTTGAAAGCATTTTAAATGTTTAAAAATTTAAGCAGTTGAACTCTGAACTTATAAGAAAACTACATCGTATGGAGTTTTGATCACAGTTTTAGCTATGTCCTTTCTTGCAAAATAAACCAACAGAAACCTTTCTACACTTCATGAGATTCAAAAATGAAGTCATATCTCTTAAAATTATAGATATTTAAGTATAATTCACATCATTTTCATTTTTACTACACAAATCAGCATAATTAGCTCAAAAAACATAGTAATAACATATCTAAATCAAATTCCATAAAAATACCATTGCAAATAAGTCATGCAAGTCTTTAATGATTTGAAGAAAAAGCCCGAGAGCTGAGCCGAGCCGGCATCTTTTGGCTAATATATATGCACACGGGCCAGGGGAGTGTGAAAAAGTCATAAAAAAGTGGAATCGCTGGAGGAGTAACTGGAGGAAACTCGCAAGTTGACAAAATTTTTAATAAGCCACTTTGCTGTCCGCCTTTTGCATGCCAAAAAAAGGCCACCAAAGAAAGCCAAAAGTTGGCAGCTGTCAGGGCACACATATATCCTTATATATCTAGGAAGGGAGGACACTTTTGATGGTGTGTGCCGGCCATCCCGGGGGGCAATAAAAAATTCAAAACTCTCGCTCACATTCGGATTTGGTCAGAAGATCACGTACTCAATAAATATTGCTCAAGCCTCGAAGGCTGCCCCATACACAGTTGGGCTACACTTGTTATCCCTTTGGCCGAGTCCTAATGTCCTGTCTTTATAGGTTTCCCTTTAATTTCGCTGCCAGCTGCCAGTCAGTTATTTTTTCTGTGTTTGATGTGCGCCTATTAATTTCGAGTTTCGAGCTTGGAGCTTCTTCCTTTTCAGCGGCAGCAATTCAATTAGTTGTCCTCCATCCAGGTCCAGGTCCGCCTCTTCTGATCCGTCACGTAATATATTTGCTCATATTACTAAAAGCCACATAAATCGTGCCAAGGGCTTTGGATGAGAGCTTCATTTCCCCCATTTCATTCAAAGAAGGAGCAGACTTTAAATTGCAGCAGATATATGTATCGGGTGCATACGAGACCTGTTTTAGCCTGATCGATGGCCAAATGTTGACAAAATGCAGCCAGGTGGAGGCCCACCTCTTGGGGCTTGTTTACAAGTGTCCTTCGTCCTCCCTGGAGGCCAAAAAGTCGAAAAGTGTTTGCCAACGCCGAAATTCCAAGCAATTAAATCACTTTGATGCTAATTTGGATTAATATGTTGTTGCTGCTTCCGGTCTTGTGCCTATCCAATGGCAATTTGTTGCCTTTTCCAGGTACCTCTCTCCACCTGCCACCTCACCGCAATCCGGGCGGGTGCGTTTCGATTAGAGGCCAAAATAGATTTATTGAACAATGCATCCGACGTGGACTGCCTGCCTGCCGGCCGGGCGACCTCTGGTTTGTCGTCCTGCGTTATTTATTTGGCTTATCGCTCGAAAAGGGTCCTCCGACCGGGTCGAGGATGCATTGCCGAAAATTGTGCTACATTCGGTCGTTTGTTTTTGGTTAGACAAACAGTTTTTGCCATCCTCCCGTCGCCATGTCTCTCTATTTGGCTTACAAACCATATTAATTTTGTTAGATAAATATTAGTTTTCAGGGGGGGAACGGAGGGACTGTGTTCCGATTTTATGTATTTTTAATGAACCATTTTGCCCGGCATTACCGGAGGCCATGTGTTTTTAGGGTTCACTTTTAGAGTCAGTGCCAATTTCATGGCACTTTAAATATGTTTAATTTACAATTTATGTAAAAACAAAATACCGGCAAATTTTCCACATAGAAATAACATTTTTTTCCTGCCTGAGAAACGTATGTGTATCATGATAAATACCCGGCATTAAAATAAATTACAGCTTTCGGTTAGCCCAGCACCAGCACCAGCACCTCTCCTCCTGCCTCTGCATTTATGTATAAAAAAAGTATTTTTAATATACTCAAACCGAAAGAGAACAAACCGAAAAGGTGGAAAATTGGGGAAAACTTACACAAACCTTGCATGCAAGCCCCGTGCGAGTCGAAAAAAATGGAGTGAATCCGGAAAAAAATATATGATATGAAGAGCCCCGATATTAATATAATTTGCAGGCAGCTTAACTGAGA
The DNA here is from genome assembly GCA_014170255.2 of Drosophila triauraria. Lineage (NCBI taxonomy): Eukaryota > Metazoa > Arthropoda > Insecta > Diptera > Drosophilidae > Drosophila > Drosophila triauraria. The sequence continues at coordinate 18,373,173 of CM024335.1, read as the reverse complement.
GTTTTCCCCTTTATCTGTGGCCCTCGTGTCAGCAAATCAGACACATAAGGGAGGCGCCCTTTGGTTTACCTCACCTGAAGTGCATTAAATTCTTTCCTTTCGCGATTTATGCCAAGTCAAAGCCAAGGGGGGAAAGTCATTTCTTTAAAAAGAAAGAGCTAGTTAAAGCAAGGGGTTAAGACGAAGTTGGGAGTTCTCTTGGTAATTGAAAAACAAATATTATAATGGGTCTTGAATTTTCCTTACATTTGATTGCATTTTCTGGGACGTTCTTTCATTTTTGAAAAGAAAGTATTTTAAAAGTTAAAGATTATGTATTAACTTCAACATGGAATCAGTTACTAAACTAGGAATTTTATAGATAGTTATATTTCTGTTTATGCGACACTGACGAATCATGATTTAATTTTAGAAGAGATGCCAGACGCGTAAAATTAGGTCACACTATTTGTAGTCAGCTGTTAATTAATAAAAAAGCAAGATAGAAAGAGCGCAATAAAATGTATCCTCCTCTTCAGTGATTTTTGCATTAGTCGAATCGGATCTCTTCGATTGGAAGTCCATGATCAGTAAGCTTGGCTTAATTGTTCCAACTTTTTCGGCCGGCGTTGCCAACTAATTTATATAAAGTAAATTGAATAAATTTATATTACAGTCACACTTTATTCCTTCAATCTGATTAAAGATTGGGCTTCTGTAAAGATGGGCTTCTGTAAAGATGGGCTTCTGTAAATGAATGAATTCTCTTGATTATATATATAATATTATCTATATTTATTTTTCCTTGAAGAATTTTGGTGAAATAGGTAATTAAAAAAATAAATTACACTTTTCTGATTATATTAAAGGTCATATTGGTTACATTTTACGCCGAAATTTGTAGAGGTTCTGATCATGTGCCCCTGATTCACAACACACATAATACTAAGTACCTTCGTTGGTATAAAATCGCATAATAACCATACAAAGAGCATTAAAAACCTTAGACGGAACGAGCAAACGAAAAGTAATGAAATCCGCACGTAATTGCATTGCCCGTAGACACAAAAGACGATGACAATGTGAGCGCCAAACTCGCAAGCCTCTCCTCTGTGGCAAAGACCAAATAATTTATAACATTTTTGCAAAGTTTCGCTTGGCTTTGGGCCTTTGTTTTGTGGATTTTCTGTTTAGATTTCATTCATTAATAGGACTTTTATGACTTTCAGACTTCTCCCCCTTTTGGCCCCCATTTGTTGCATTTTTATGTTAATCGCTGTTGTGCTCAGAGTTCTACTGACTTCTACTGAGCTCTGCCATTTCCTATGGCTGTGACTTTAGCAAATATTCCTCATTTGAGGTGAAATTGCATTTTGCCGCTGCTGCTTTTGGGCTAATTATTGTTTGGCCCCGTCGCGCCTGACATGCATATTTGCTGTTATGTGTCTTTTAATTGCTGTTCTTGCCGCTCGCCATGGAAAAATATGCAAAACTCGATGAGAAATGTTTCCTTGTAATGCCACACAGCCGGGCAGCCGGGAGAAAATGCAGTGCTAGAAAGTGGGGAAAATGGGAAAACGACAGACTTTGCCTTGCCTTTGCCAAAATGTGATTTTTATCAAGCGCAACGTGTGGAGGGAGGTTGTTCTGGGGCCTGCTTACGTTATAAATCATCCGCACATCTGTCATTTATGGAGAGTTTGCTTAGTGAGAAGCTTTTGAATTTTATAACAGATAAACAAGAGGGTACAGGGTTCATCTCGTGGCTAGAAATCTCTCTTTAATGGCTTGGGAACATTTTCTAATGAACTAGTTGTTGCTATTTCCGCTTTCGGCCATTTCTCTACCCCTTTTTATTGACGCCTCCTTGTCCAGATTTCACATAAACACATATTTGTATTTGTTATCTTAAAAAACTTTTACTTTGCCTCATTCCCAGGCTGTTTGTTTTAACCATGACGTCTGTTCTGGCCTTCTTTGTTGCCTCACACTCCTCCTACCCGGACTATCTCTATTTATTATTGGTCTCTGTTTTCGGCTGGCTTTTCTCCGCGGAGACGTCATCATGCGTTATCTTCACAAACCCCACATATTTAGCGACATTTATTTCCCCGTTTCTTTCGGCGATAAAGAATTGCGTGGCGAAGCGAGTTCTATTTCTATTTCTATTTGGTAGTTGTTTTGCGGCTATTTCCGAGACACTTTAATGGCTTTTAATTGTGGTGGCAAGAGTGTGTGACTGAACAAAAGTAATTTCACACTCGCTGACTTTTCGGCAACGGCAACGACGGCGACGGCGACGGCTACGGCCTCTACGAAAGTGCAAAACAATTTTTCTTTTGTATGTTTTATAGGAACCCAGGCTTTCACAAACCCAAACTCCTACCCGCGATCCCCCCATGCTGGCACTTTTCGGTGAGATATTTATTAGCCACAATTTGGCAGGCAGCACAAATTGGCAGCTCTCTGTCTCCCACCAGAGCTCGCTCAGTCGCTCAGTCCACCTGGACGGGCGGCTTTCATAAAACGAAAATTTATTATTTATATCAACTCTTTTGTGCTATTTGCCGTGTCAATTCGTGGGACATGGCCGAGGCCATCTACAATTTGCCAGGTACCCGCCCTCCCCAGAGCTTCCACCTCTCCCTTAAATCTTCAGCCAAATTATGAGAAAATCTTGTGTACCAAAGCGCATTTGTCACAATTAAGCGCTGGATGAAATTTTATAAGAGAGAAGCTGCTGCCCCTGTTAAAGTTTTTTCTTCTCCGCTTGAAATAATGCAAAGCCCCTGGAAAAAAGGGAAAAACTTCTGCCACGCTGACGTTGCCATCGACATTGGCGACATGGGACCCGCCTCACCTGCGGTTTCGGTTTACCTTCTTCTCTCTTTTTTTGGCAGTCCCCGGCTGCTGGCCTTCTTTCTGCTTCCCTGCCCTGCTGCCGCTTTTGGCCAGGTCTATTATGATGGCTGGCAACGTCAGTTTTTGAAGCTCTTCGCCATGAAATATGCAGAGAGCAGTTAAAAAACTTTTTATTTGTATTAATCAAACAGAGTTATTCCTTCCCCTCTCACTTTTGACAACAATGGCAGCAACTGCATTATAAATAGGCGCAAAGACTGTCTGGAAAAATGGTCGCGAAAAAAGGGCGGCAAGGTGCTGTGATTGTTTCGACATTTCTGACAATTATCGCTTGAACATTTTTCAATGAAGGCCCCCGTAATGGGTGGAGGCGGACTTCAAGGCTCAAGGCAGCGATGACAAATTAGTTTGGCCATAAAACTGGAGAGTGCGATCAAAGCAAACAATTTGTCGCCAATTCGCCCCACTGTCCCCTGTCCCCTGACTGCCTTCGAACGAGAGTGTGTCCTCTGCCAAAACGTGAGCCATATAAAAATCGCATAAACAACTTCAACTGCCACTACAACGACGCCCTGAAAAAGTAACTACATCAACGTCATCATTGGGACTAAAGTGTGACTGGGGAGGGCTCTGGAAAATCCTTGCCGCGCCAGGGATGCGTGCGTGATTTTTTACTACCTTTTGTACTTTCGGTGAGGAGATTGTAACTTTTTTATGTAAATAGACTGTCAGGTTTTGAAAGGTAGTTGTAAAAGATTTGTTTTTAATAATTTTATTTATTTAATTTTATTTGTATTTATGTATGTACCAAATAAAACATGAGTAGAAAAGTATTTTGAATAAAAAGGAATTTAGAAAGCTACAGTTGACTATGAGATACCCGGTACCAAAAGCTTTGTGCGTTAACTTAAAAGTGAGATAGAAGTGCCTAAGTAACTGGATATGGACAAAGACCAATAAAATCTCTATGATTCCATTTATTTGTTTTGCAGTATGGAAGCTATTTTTGTGCTGCCAACGAAAATGGTGCTCTGTCCGCTCGCACTAAGTTGGAGACGGTGATCTGTCTTTCTGTCTCAAACCTAGATTTAGTTAAAGTTGATTCTACCCGCTATTCTTTCTGTCTTAAACATAGATTCTATAAAGTTGAGTTAGTTAAAGCTGTTGTACCCTAAGGAGGCCAGGTATAATGATTGAGATTTTGAAGGGTTTCAACTAACTGAGATTTTATTAAAATATTTCTGGGGAACCTTGAGAGAATTGAGTTCGAAAATGGGTCTTTTAGCTTTCTTGTTCTTAGAAATTTTAGCCACAGTCCACACATAGTATTTTTTATAGTAAAATCTATTAACAAATGCAGTCTTATGGATTTACAACTTTTAGCTCTATGGATTTCCTTGTAAGAGCTGTTAAAGTTGACATAATTAAATACAATCGTTGTTTCTTTTTAAACTTTGGATTCCAAACACGCCTTTTTTTTAACCCTCAATTATTGAGTTACCAGTTTTTAAAACGAAAATATATTATCCCTTGTTAAGTTCCCTGTAAGTTATGATCTCAAAATCACTGCCAGATCCCTGGTTCGTGTGAGCTCACCTCTGTGTGGAGGAACCCAACACAACCCCACGCACAGTCTGAGCTGAGCTGAGGGGTATTGGCACCCCTAGCCCTGCAGACCCGCCCCACCGTCTGGCATTTGCAATTTGGCAACACATTTTGGTTACGCGGCCTTTTACTGACAAACTGGCAAGCGAAGTCGCTGCGCTCCGGTCCGCTCCGCTCCGAGCACTTTATATAAATTGTGTACAAATACTTTTTATGGCTCTTCGAGTGCAACCTATTGGCTCTTTGATATACGACGATGTGCGAGTCAGAGTCAGAGTCGGAGTCGGAGGATAGAGATGTGTCCGCTTTTATTACACATTTTTGCTAAATTACAGTTTGGCCGCAAAGTTTATTTAGCCGGCGAGTTGCGTGGCATTTTAATAAACCGAAAGTTGGTTCGATTTACGTTGCAAGCTCCATTAAGTGTGGGTAATTATTCAATGACTCAAAAGCCGAACCAAAAACGAAAAAGTTTGCCACGCATTCTGCCAGCTAACTGAAAGCTGAAAAACTTAAAATGTGGACTGAAAGGGGGACATCTTGGGATGTGATAAATGGATAAAGGCAGAAACTCGTTTATTAATGTTGACATTATAGGATTTCTTGCCTCCTTTACTGTTTCGCCTTGTATTCTCCCAACTATAAATCATGGCTCTAAACTGATTTACATTTTTGTCGCATTTATGAATGTCCGACAGTTGCACCTGTTGGGCGTCGCAGGTGGGTTCGGGGCTGGAAATTGCTGGAAAAAGATATGCAAAATTGATTTATAAAAGTCGGGCTACCGACTTGCGCTTTCAGTGCACTCTACATCCATTTTCTCACTCGTTTTACAGATGGCGAACCCATCAAGCTGCCCGACAATTTGGAGAGCCTGCCAAGAGCCGACAGTTTTCCATCACAGCGCCATCGTTGGAATACAAATGAGGTCAGTTTTAGTTCTAAGTTTGTTCTAGTATTTCTGTTTGTATTTGCCTGCCTGCCTTCCTGGCATTTTCTGTTTCTATTTGCATTTGATTGCACATAAAATTGTCGAAACGGGGAAGTCAAGTGAAAGCCAAGTCGTCGTCGTCGTCGCCGAGTTCTAAGGGGCGACTCCGGACTCGGGCCAAGTAATCCAAGGGTTCCTTGGGACAGTTGACAGGCGGATGAGCCTGCCAGTCCCCGGCCAGGACACTTTGACAGCCTTCGACGACGGCGCTTCCTTGCCCCCGTTTCCTGGAGACGCCACACACACTCCGCTTTTCGTATATGCAGATTAATGAGATGGTGGCCAGTCTATTAGGAAACGCTCCGCGACGTTTTTATTGCGCCACAAACTATAATGCAAACACGGGTTAAACTAGCGCTACGCGATCTCTGCCCGCTTTTTAAAAACCTGACCACGCGTCGCCGAAAAGTTCACTTCCGTGTTTGTCCACTTCCCATTTTTTTTTTTTCTCCCCGGGCTTTAGTTCGGTTTGCAATAAAAGTTTTCGCTGAAAATGAGAAAACAACAACAAAAAAAATAAAACAAAATAAAAAGGGAGACAATTCTTTGCAATGAGCTTGGCTTGTTGTTTTACTTGTGAATTAAGCGCAACCGCAAATATTCATTTGGACAGTTGTAAAGTTCACGCTGGTGGGGTTTTTTGGGCACATTTTTTGGTGTTTTTTTTTCGTTATCTGCTTTTTACACACTCTTGCCACAAAGTAGAATAAATTAATACAAGCTGGAAGGCTAAGGAACGATTTTAACTAAATGTAAAAATTAAGGAAGAACCCTAGAGGAGCACATATACATTTATTATTACTTATCTCATATGATAAACATAAGACAGGAGTGAAAAATAATATTTATTGTAGACATAATAACTGTTTTTTCGGGTGCCTTGACACTGCACCTCTAGCTTGTAGTTTTAAAGTGAAAACCTAACTGAGCTTTAGTGTTTATTCTGCATTTTTAACCACTTTAGACCTCCTCTCTAAGCATATAGATTGCTAGCATTTAGTTTAAGATAATGGCTGGAAAAATAGTTGCTAACTCGAGCTAATGTGAACCCTAATTCGAGCTCGATAGAAAACTCTACTTAAAACATTAAGAAATCTGAGCAGATTCTATAATTGGTTTCCTCGAATCAAAATGTTTTGGTTCAAAAGAATTATATGTATTTTATTTGATTATAAAATATATTTTTTTAAATAACCACCTTATCTAGAAAGTGAATTAAAATCACTATTAATTTTGTTGATACTCTAAATAATTTGTCAAAATACATTTCCTGGAAATTCCACAATCCTAGACGATATAAACATGAAGTTCTGCTAGAAATAACAAATTAAATTATTTAATTTAAATATAATACCTGCCCCAGTGAGAGCATTAACTAGTTGATTAAAATAAAGTAAACCTTTCGAGCAGCAAAGAACCCCACGACATGGCCAGCTCCAGCTCCAGCTCCGAAATCCAGCAGCAGGACTTGTGAAGCGCCACTACCTACGGTCCAGTCTCCCTCTCTCTGCATCAGCATGCAAAAATTACAAAATGTAGCCGTGTTCGGGGCATAAATAAAATTACGCACGCTTATTTTAGTCTGCTTACAGGGAAAAACGGGGCAGATGTGGACCCCAGCCCAACCTCCTCCTGAAGCTTTAACCACATGGTTTTAATTTGGCATTTAAGCAGTAGCCAGCAGCCCGGGGCCACTCGACCCTGCTCATAAAGCAACTGCAAAATAATAGCAGCAACACCGGGAACGTAGCCTGTTCCAACGACGACCATGTGCGGTTGCAAAAAGGCGCAGCTTAAAAATCAAAAGGTTAAATTGATAATGAGTCGCAATTTTATGTTTATTTTTTTGCGGCGCATTCGTTCTCTGGGTGACCCGAAGTTGCCGTTCTGCGTTGGTCACCCGAAAAGGACCACTTGACTGGAAATGATTAAGTGGCATGGTTGGTCCAAATTAGTCCCCGGTCTCCTGGTTCTAAGGGAAGGAAGCAATGCATTCGAAATGGGTGTAAAATGGGAATAAATTCCTTGGGTTAAGGTGTGAAAACCATAGAAAATATTATACTGATTTAATTATTTTTATGAAAAGGATGATCTTATTTTCACGCTATCAATGTTGTGCTAGCGAGAGGAGAGCAAATTGGTCGCTTGCTGAAAAATGGCTTGCATATTGCAATTCAAATGTATGGCCGTTCGGCATCTTTATATCGGTCTTTGGTATGAGAAAAATATAATATTTTGAAGAAAATTTCATGAAAATCTATTGCTTAATTTGTCTTTTGGTAAATTTTCTAACAATTTGAATATATTACCAAATTTCTCTGCCCGGCCTCTGCCGACACATGCCACAGTATGCAAAGGACCAAGCCCCAGTGCGTTAGAATAATTATTTTGTAGCTAAATCGAGCCATTTTGTGGTATTTTTTTTGTCAACAAAATTTCTTAGCCCTTATATCTAGCCAAGCTGTTCAATAGTTAGAAATATCTTACTCTCACAAATGCAATTATTGTATAATATGGCATCCTAATTAATTTTGCTTGCAGTAGATTTTATCAAAATCTATTGATAAATATATACTATGATCAATTTTCAAACAATAATAAATTATTAATGAACAAACATAAGACTTAATCCACTTCTACTTCTCTAATAAATCCTTGCAAGTTTCACTTTATAAATCCCTGTTGGCCTAAGTGTTTTTGACTAAGCCTTCCTGGATGATTGATGCATCGTTTGTTCATCGCTTTGGGGCGAAAGTGTTGAAATAACATTTGACTAAGACCACGCCCATTTGGCGAAAAGCGGGGAATACGCTGAGGTGGGCATAAATTCTTAATGCCTCGCTCCGCTCCGCTCGGAGTATGTGCCTGGAATTCATCATAAAGCGAGGGCAGGAGTGTGGTGGAGTTGGTCGTAGGTCGTAGGTCGCCCTCGGGCCATGCATAAATAAGCGAGAGCCATCCATCTATATATATGTATATGTATCTATCTTTCCATATGTCTCTCCATATGCTCCTTTCAGCAGCGGAAAGGCTAAAGTCAGGGGCAATTCTGGCCAAAATGCAAACGTTTGCCACTTGACAAACACGCGCCTGTGATTTGCTCTCAGCCTCTTCCTCCCATATTCCCGATATACAATTTTTATGACACTCGCAAATGCTGCGATATCTGCCCCAAAACTGAGACATGTGGCTGCACAGCTGAGGATGCTCTGGAGAATCTGAATGGATGGATGGCCACTTTGCATTATTCATGCAACGTCAAGGAAGCAAACAAATTGATAACTTTATCGGCAAAACAAGCAATGAAATGTCTAAAATGGCCAAAACGAAAGCAAAGCGAGACGTTCCTGTGAACTTTCGCTGACTCTTACTGTTGTGTGATTTGCATTCGAATGTCCTTTGAGTGTCTAAAGTCCTCAGCTCGCTTTTAAGCTGACTGGCTGACTGCCTGACTTCCTATCAAGGCACGGGCATTTCAAATATGCACACAAATTGCACTCGGGATGCGTCTCTGCTGCCGCTGCTACCTTTTTTTTTTTTGTGGCCTCCAGCCTGGTTAAGTGTCAACTGGCGGCGACACCTGTAAATTGTGGTTAACACACTGCCTGGCCCCCGTCCGCCATTCACCTCCATCCTGTGGCCGAGTCCGCTTTGCGGTCAAATGAAATTTCTAAAATGTTTTCCTTTGTTTTATGGCGCAGAAATCCCTCCTCTCCAGCTTTTTGGCGGAGGAAATGCCGCGAGTTCCGTGACTGGGCACTGGGCACCAAAGCACCGGAGCCCATTAAGTCCGGAAATTGTTAGCACGTTAGTTAAGGTCAGTTAGCCAAGTTAGCGGGGGATACAAGAGCTTTTGGAAAGTAACCACTGTTCCAGTGTCGCAGCAACGATAAGCCAGCTATCTGGGAATATTTTCACCAAGATATATTAGAGAAATGCAAATATTGGAATATTTATGAAGGTCTGTGCTTTTATGTCTTCCAGGAAATCGCAGCGATTCTTATCAGCTTTGATAAGCACGGCGAGTGGCAGTCCAAGGAGGTTCGAACCAGGTGAGTCATGGAGCTAAGAATTAAGAATTTAATCTAATTAATTGAAGATCAACAATAACTAGGGAAAGTGTAATGGGAACATGCTAAAAATACTCTTAAGAGATGGAAATATTAAAATATATTCTGCTATTTTATTAATAATTAATTTAATTTAATTTTAGACCCAAGAGCGGCTCCCTGTTGCTGTACTCCAGGAAGAAGGTCCGCTACCGACGCGATGGCTACTGCTGGAAGAAACGCAAGGATGGCAAGACAACGCGCGAGGATCACATGAAACTAAAAGTACAAGGCACGGAGGTGAGTCCAAAGTGTTTTCACATCCTGTTTGTTAGCTGCACAATTAGGCAATTAGCCCTAAGGAAACCGTCCTCAGGCCGGCCATTGGCGTCATTTGTCAAAGCGAGTAAAAAAAATGGCAATTTCCTTGGGGCTCCCAGTTCTTTTTATCCTTTTTCTTGACCATACGGGGGTTCTTTTTTCGGGTGAGTTATGATTTCCCGCCGGAAGTAGACAGAAACTTACGGTGTCCTGGCCGGGGATTCCTTCATCCGTTTCATCCAAGTGGCAAGTGTTTGCTCCAGGATGTCGTTGCCATTGCCTGCTAATGAAATAAGCCTTGCCAAGGGTTAAGCTTATTTATAATGTCTGTCTGTCTGTGTCTCGTTTGGAGGAATATCCCCCGACCAGTCAGTAGTCCATTACAGAAACATAAAAACATTTGGCAATTTCACGCCAATTTTTTTAGTCAGCTCCGCTTGTGCCGTTTGTTTTTATTTTAATTTTTATTTTAATACGTGGACGGCGGAGAGATTTATGCAGTTGGCCGTGCTGGCGGGGTGCCGTCTTCTTACATGATAACTGGGCCCAAAGCAAGGAAGTGCCAAGGGAAAAGCAGAAGAAGTCAGCGGCATATCGCGGCCAACGAGAGCCAACAAATTTATCAGCGGGCACAAGGAGTTCCCCTTCTTACCAAGAAATGAAAAAAAGCACAACTAAGATGGAAAAAAGTGTAGAAAAAGTCTTGAGAACAAGAAAAATGCGCAACGAAATGTTTTATAAGTCAGAGGGAAACCCTTTTCCGTAGCTCTTCCGTTACAGTTCGCCGGGTTTCGGTTTGAGTTTGAGCTCTGATTTTTGGCACTTACCAGGGACCAAGGACCAAGACCAAGTGGCGCCCCAAAGCGTGGGCGGTCGGTAATTTAATTTGAGCTTCTCGTTTTTATGTTTTCCAATTAAATGGATTTGCTCTCCGCGGGGGCGCGCGAGAGCTGCGTGTGTGGATATCTGAGTCCCGATTTTTCCTATTTTATGCTCTTGTTTGTGCTCTGCCGGATTGATAAATTGAATTTCCCTCGATTTGTGCCCCCTTCTTTCTAAACAGTGCATCTATGGTTGTTATGTACACTCGGCCATATTGCCCACATTTCATCGCAGATGTTACTGGCTGTTGCAGGTAAGTGTGGGAGTCTTTCCTCCTCTACTTTTCTATACTGGAAAAATCACTCTTCTCAGAACCCGGACATTGTTTTGGTGCACTACCTGAATGTGCCGTATCCGGATGATAATAAAATGGCCGTGATAGCGCCCAGCATCACACTTTGGGGCGACAAGAAGGAGTGGACCAAGGAGGAGCTGGTCAGCCAACTGAAGCCCATGCGTAAGTTTGATAGTAAATTAGGGATTTCATTATTGATTGATTATTTTTAGGCAGATTTTATATAGAATTTGATGGAAAATATTTAAAGAATTAATTAATTTATAGTATTATAATAGTATAAATCGTTCTGATCACACTATTGCGATGATAATGCCTTTTGGAGTTTGTTAGATCTTAAAATTATATGTCAGAATAATGATTGCATTTTTTGTATATAAAATACAATTAATAAAATAATTTAAGTTGTAATAGAGCAAAAAAGAAAGCTACAGTAGAGTCTGCCCCACCATGAGATACCCGGTACTCAAAGCTTAGTATTTAAACATAAAAGACAAATGGTCATGCTCAAGCTATAATATCCAATTATACGTAAATCATGAAAAATAAATCCAACATGGTGGAATAAACCAAAAAAAAAGTTGCTAGGAAAATGTAGCTAGAAATATGTTAAAACTTTCAACTATACCAATAACTCGCTATACGGCCGCTCTTAATACGGCACTTCCCTATAAAGGTTCATTGGATTATCGGCCTAAAATGTTTCGCTTCAACGGCAAAACAAAATAAATTTCGATTAATTTATTCATTATTCGGCTTTTCGCTTTGCGGCCAAGTTTTGGCCGCAAGTAATGAACCTAGGCCGTATAGCGAGGTATGGGTGTAGTTGTTGCATGTAGTTTTTAATAATTTTGTACCCTATGGGTACATTCAAGCCTGTAAACGTTATACCCAAGATAAAAGAGTCTGATTTCCAAACTCTGTAGAGAAAAAAGTTTAAAAAATAAGTTTTTGGATTCATAATAAATACAAATAAATTATTTCTATATAAATAATAAATTTATATATATTTCTTAGTCTCCACAGTTAACTCTGATGATGACTCAGATTCTGGCAACGATATAGAAATATCGGTGAGTTAAAAAATCCCTATTTACTCCCAATTCCAAGAAAGGACCCCCCTAATTGGATTTAATTCAAATTTCCCCCCAAAGACGGCAGAGACAGTGGAGTCCATAGTCTGTCAGCTGATGGAGAAGCAGAGATTGTCCCGCCAGGCGGCGCTGGTCAAGCAGCTGGACTGCGGCTGCGGGGATGCAGGATGTGCGGACGGCAAGACCTGCACGCATCCCGTGATGCGGCGATCCGGCGCCATTCTCAAGTCCTCGGTGCAGGAGAAACGCCTGGGCGAGGCCTTCAACGGCAACACGCCCAATGTGGTGGTGGCCAGCAAGCTCTACTCCCGCTGGGCGGAGCGACCAAGGCAGCACCTGGACGGTCACGGGCAGTTCCACAATGCCACGCAGCAGTTGCCGCAGGAGTCGGCCATCAAGTTCCAGATCATTCCGCCGCAGCAGCAGCAGCAGCAACAGCAGCAGCAGCAGCAGCAGCAGCAACAGCAGCAGCAGGCGGGGCATGGAGATGGAAGCTATCAGCAGTATCGAGGAGCCAGTCAAATGCTGGCCGCAAGAAGCAATCTGGTGATGCAGCAGCAGCAGCAGCAACACCAACAGCAGCAGCAGCAACAGCAATACCATCAGCAGCAGCAACAGCAGCAACAGCACCTCAGCCTGCAGAGATTCGTGGCCAGTCAGAGCCAGAACTCGGTGCATCTCAATCAGCAGCACAGGCTGCAAATTGCCAATACAACAATCACGGCCACAGGCAGGGATCCTGCGGCGACTGGAGCAGCAGCAGCAGCAGCGGCGGCAGCGGCAGCCGTGGTCGCCTCAAATGTTATGGACACCGAACTAATTGAAACCCAAAGCCAAAGCCACATGACCGCAAACAAAATCACAAACTCCGGCAGCAATAACAGCAGCAGCGGCAGTAGCAGCAGCAGCAGCAATGGAAATGCCGGCAAGCAATTAGCAGGCCAAACAAACAACGAATTAAATGTCGTAAACAATAACGACACCGGCAACAATAATAACTTTATGTACAATCATCAGCAGCAACTCAATGCTTCCAGCAACAGCAACAACCAGCAGCAGCAACAACAGCAGCAACAGCAGCAGCAACATTATTATAAATTGCAACAGACAACAGCAACCCCAAGCAGTGGCCAGCCCCTGACCCAACCCCCTGTGGAGGCCATGTGCATGTCACCGGAGCACCGCAGCAGCAGCAGCCAGCCTCCAGCTGCCACGTCTTCCGCTGGCAACCCCTCCTGCGTAGCCACACCCACACCCACGTCGGGCAGCTCATCCACTTCGAGTTCCTTACAATCGATTATCGATGGCAATCAGCAGCAACAAATTACAACGACGTCGACGGCGGCAGCAGCAACTTGTGATAATTTAATGAGCGCCAATGCGCTCTCTGAGGTGAGTAGAAACCGCACGCCGCATGTTTATGTTGATTAAATTCAAACTTATTGTACAGCAGGATGTGGGCAGCAACAATCAGGCCACAGAAGCCCTCAACAGGAGTCAGTCTCAGCAGACTCAACCCCTGAACCCCAATGGTTGTGCAACTTTCAGAGCTTCCAGTGATAACAGCAGCCAAATCAGCGCCAGCGAGAACAGCAGCAGCAGCCAGAGCAGCAGCAGCGAGGAGGAGCCCCAGGCCGAGACGCTGAGCTTCTTCAATGAGACCTTGGACCTCTCCCACGAGGACATTCAGCGCACCCTGATAGCCAATATGCCGTTCAATGTGCCTCCAACGACTTCGGGAGAAGCAGGAACAGGAGCTGGAGCTTCCTCAGCAACAACGACAGCAGCAACATGCAACAGCAAAGCCAAGAACAATCAACAGGAGGCAGAAAAGAAACCCTCTTCGGGAGCCGAAGCTGAAACAGAACCTGAAGAAGATGAAACAGACGATGTCTTTGCCAATCTGGATGCTTTCGACATGCTCGTAGAGTTTCCTGAGCTGGATTTGGACGACAAGCAGGCCCTGAACAACACGGCTCTGGAGCAGGGATCCTACTTAGCAGACCCAACGCCACAGCAGCAGCCCCGCAAGGTCCTGAACATATGCGACTTTAGTCCCGAATGGTCGTACACGGAGGGAGGGGTCAAGGTCCTGGTGGCAGGACCCTGGACGAGCAGCAATAGTGGCGCCTACACCGTGCTCTTTGACGCTCAGCCCGTGCCCACGCAGCTGGTGCAAGAGGGCGTCCTTCGTTGCTATTGCCCCGCCCACGAGGCGGGATTCGTGACGCTGCAGGTGGCCTGCGGCGGCTTCCTCGTCTCCAACTCGGTGATGTTCGAGTACAAGCTGTCCCTGCTGGCGGACGCTCCCGTTCGATGCCAGCAGCTCCAACGACTGCCTGTACAAGTTCACGCTGCTCAACCGCCTGTCCACCATCGACGAGAAGCTGCAGGTGAAGACCGAGCAGGAGCTGACCGACCACACCGCTCTCTTCCTAGAGCCCAACTTTGAGGAGAAGCTGGTGGCCTATTGCCACAAGCTGATCAAGCACGCCTGGAGCATGCCCAGCACGGTGGCTTCCTGGACGGTGGGTCTGCGTGGCATGACGCTGCTCCATCTGGCCGCCGCCTTGGGCTATGCCAAGCTGGTGGGCGCCATGCTCAATTGGCGGGCAGAGAATCCACATATCATACTCGAAACGGAGCTGGACGCTCTCAGCCAGGATGTGTATGGGTTTACCCCGCTGGCCTGGGCCTGCGTGCGAGGCCATGTGGAGTGCTCGCTGCTGCTCTACAAGTGGAATCACAATGCCTTGAAGATCAAGACGCAGGCCCAGCAGACGCCCTTGGATTTGGCCAGCATGCGGGGCCACAAGCATTTGCTGGCGCAAATGTTTCGCCTGGAGAAGGAGCGCTGCCGGAAGCCACAATTGCGAGGGGGTCTGGCTAATCTCTCGATGAACATGGGCGTGGAAGCGGAGGCGGAAGAGCAGCAAGTTCAGCAGCAGCCACAGCAGAGCTTCACCGGCTTTGATTTGGAGCTGCAGCGCAAGCATGATGGGGTTTTTCTGAGACCAGTAGCTGTGCACAGGTAAGGGGTCTTGCTAGTAGAGTTTATTTATTTGTTTTTTTATTTATTAATTTATTTATATATTATTTTTTCATTTAATTTAATTTATTTGGTTTAATTATTTATTGACTTGTTTTATCTTCCAGCAATCAAAGTCCACCCAACAGCAGCAGTCGCTACTCCAAGCGCTCTTCTATAGACAGTGGCATCAACATGGATATACGCAGCAAATCAGGCAAGCCTTTGGCCAGGCTGCACAGGTAAGGACTCACAATTAAAGCTGTTTTTATTTATATTAAATAAAATATATTTATTCAGCAACTACGAGAGTCATGACACTTATGCCTTGGGCGTCGACTCACCGCTGGACTCGCTGACTGGCACCAACTGCCTGCTTTCGCCGCTGCGCAAAATGGACTTTGCTCTGTGTAAGTTTGGGCCTCTCCTTAACCACAAACCCCTCACTTAGCTGTCCTTAAGATAATCAAGAATCAAAACAATCAAATGCTCAAAATTTTCTCGGTAAATTCACCAAATAGGCGAGGTGGTGTCCACGGGCGAATCGAGCCCCGTTAACGACAAAGACATCGATGACAACTCGACGAGCGCCAACGATGTGACCATTGGCAATGACTTGGCCCTGCCCGATGCCGTTGTAGGTCAGTGATGAGGGTCAGAGATCCGGACCCACTCTCAAACCTCTCACCCGTAATCCGTACACTGTAGCTAAAAAAAAACATACTAATATATGGGGCTCTGGCTATCGATGTTGTTGATGTTGTTGTTGTTGCTATTGCTGTTTGTTGTTATATGTAATCATGTGTGTGATGTGTGTGGTGTGTGTTTGGGGCGGACGCTCGTTTAATCGAATGTAAATGTTCGTTATTAATAATATTGGTTATTTGCACACGTCCACGGGTCGGCCTCCTGTGCGCTTTTATCGATGTCTACATTTAACCAAATTACTCGTACTAATTTTAAGCTAAACTAACTAAACACTCGCCGCCTAAATTAGCCACGAATTGATCGTTGTAAATTTAAATCGAGGTGTATGTAAATAGCTAGCGAAACACTATAACCAATGCCTGTCGGTGTGTGTATAATACAAGTAATAATTAATAACTAACAACGACTTTGTTTATCGTGATCAATTTGGGGAGTCATTGTTATTAAGAAACTGTAAAAAGTGACCAAAACTCAGTTATGTAGACTCGTTTGCCATGTATTTGTACCGATAGTTCTGCCCTAAAACAGCTTTTGTAACTTATCTTTTGACATGTTTCAGGGGATTCGGATGCCAAAGTGCTGACCCTGGCAGAGCATATAATAGCAGCCATGCCAGAACGTATTAAGGTGAGTTATTATCTATAATCTATAATTGTTACTAATATATAAATATCCCCCAGAACGAAGCCGACGAAATGATGGTCCTGGGCAGCCCCCTGACAGAACCTCTCACCTCCGAGTCGTCAGCACTGACCGACAGCTTCATGGACCCTCTGCTCGACTCGCTGCCCAACACCCATTTCGACAGTGACTTTAGCTTCGATTTCCATGATCATGGCTATCGCTATCACGATGTCAGCACGCCCTGCTCCAGTCTCAGTCCGGCCAGTTCGGGACCTTTGCAGTCGCCTGCCAGTTACTCCATTCTAGGCACAGATCCGTCGGTCAGCTCACCAAGTCCCCCGCCTTCGACGAAGCAACTTACGGAATTCCTGCATGCCTCCAGCATCTCCCAGTATCCCTTCGAGGCGGACTTCTCGAAGCTGACCCTCACGGATACGGAGCAAGGGAGCTATACGAGGCGGCCAAATGCATACAGAAGGCCTATCGCTCGTACAAGGGGCGGCAGAAGATGGAGGAACAGAATAAGGAACGCAGCGCCGCCACCGTCATCCAGAACTATTACAGGCGGTACAAGCAGTACGCCTACTACAGGCAGATGACGAATGCCGCCCTGGTTATCCAGCACGGCTATCGCTCGTACAGGCGCAACAAGCGCTTCAAGAAGAGCGGCCTGGGCGGCTTGGGCAGTAGCAGTGATCATGGCAGTGTCAGCAGCAACTCGCAGTGCTTGTCGAGCTTCTACGATCATTACAAGCAGGATCAGCAGCAGCAGCACGAGATGGGCTCGCAGCCCAGCACGCCCAAGGAAACGAGTCCATCGGGACCCTTGAAGTGAGTAAACAAAATAAAATGCTGTTTAAGCTCCCTGATTTCTACTTCCATTTATTATATTTAGAACTACCTGTCTCTTTGATTAAATTTGAATAAATTGTAGGCTTAGGTTTCCATTATTATTTTGAATTAGGTTAGGGACTTTGCTGCAATTTAAGTTCTTGGTGTACTGGTATTGAAGAGTATTGGAGTATTTTGGAGTGTATTGGAGTATTGAATATAAACAGCTTATTTTCCTTTGGATCATATTTCCTAGCAAAATTGACATTTACTTATTTCAAAATTGGAGTATTGGTATTTGAGAAACTTTGAGTATTGGAATTGGAGTTTAGTTTCTCTCATGTGCATTTCTTACCCAATTTAACGTTCACAGATACCTATAGCAATACGCCAATAGTCCGCAATTCAATCCAATACTTAAATAGCACTCCGTCTTTTAAGTTTTGGAGATTATATAAATATGTTATACTCAAACAATCCAGAATACTCCAATACTCTGGAATTTGAGTTTTAAAGAGTATTGGACTACTGGGGAGTGTTAAAGAATTTGTGATGGAGATTTAAAAAGCTAAAAACACTTTATCTCTAATAAATTTGACTTTTATTTATTTATTTATTAACTCCAAAACTGTAGTATTATGTATTCTTGAGTGTTGGTGTATTGGTATTGGTGAGGTAAACAGAAACAAATTGCTTTTAAGATAATTTTTTCCTTACGAATTTTGCCTATGTTAACTATATAAACCAAAACTGGAGTATTGGTGTTAGAGAGGATTGGAGTATTAAAGAGTATTGAAGTATTGGAGTATTAGAGAGTATGGAAGAATTGGAGAGTAATGGAGTAATGGAGTGTTGGAGTAATGGAGTATTTTAGTAAAGGAGTAATGGAGTTTTGGAGCATTACAATATTGAAGTGTTGGAGTATTGGAGAATTGTTGTATTGTAGTACTGAAGTATTGAAGTGTTGGTGTATTGAAGTATTGGAGTATTGGAGTATTGGAGCATTGGAGTATTGGAGTATTGGAGTGTTAGAGTATTGAAATATTACAGTATTAGAGTATTCATGAATATTAAAGAGTATTGAAGAGTAGAGGAGTATTGATATTGCAGTTTGGGAGATGAAAATTATTTATCTTTAATAGCATTTAACCTTAAAAGGCATTACTTTCATTAACTAATTATCGTCTTATTTCTTACAGGCGAACGTACTCGCAGTCCACCCAGAATCAAGCTGCCAGAAAAATCCAACAGTTTATGAGACAATCACGCATCAAGTAAGTACCACTAATTGATCCGATTAATTAGGCTAAGTCTAACGCTAAGCTAACTGATGGGTTGTAATGTAATTTGCACGCAAGCATTTGGGATGGCAATTTGACGACTTTGGTAAGACCGAGAAAGGTTTTGGTTTAGTTTTTAAACTTGTTAATTTCCTAATGGTTTCTAAAGGGTTTAAATTAATGCGAGAATTAATTCCAACTTTTTTTATTCCAAAACTCACAGACTACAGAAAGAGCGAGCCGAAAAAGAGAAGCTGGTGCACCAACGCAGGGCGGAATACCTTCAAAACTTGCAGTTTCAAGGGCAGCAGGAAATGTTGGTGTGCCACGAAAATAGGTAAATTTTTATGAATATAAAATGTATATTTAAATTAATTTTTATTTTATATTTTACAGCAATTCCGCGGCAAGTAGTGGCAACACCAGTTCAAGCAACAACATCAACAATCTACACCAAATACAATCCAATCAGTGAGGATCGTCAACCGAGTGAAGAACTTTTAAAACATAGGAACGAGCTGCATGTTCCATAAGAATTTATGAATAGCTTTAACAATCGAGTGAAACTTTCTACTTTCGTATTCGTTGTTCCCATTAGGACAAACCAATCCCAAGCACCTCTATATAGTGGAACTTTGTTTCTCTAAAACTCTCTAAACACACACTGAATTAGTAGCAACTAAACCTGCACTTTGATTCATTTGCCTAACGAATTTTTAGAAACTATGTACGGAATGTAGTAGCCTAGGTTAGTGTTTTTTTAAGGTATTACTTAAACCTAATCTTAAATCTAATCGGACTCCAGGGAGAAGATGAGAACACAATTTTTCCATTTGTCAACTCGAAAGAACTTATTACCGAAGCCTTTGAAAAAACAACTTTTTAACTCCAATTGTAGTGGAAACGTATCCTGCAAAATATATACATACATATTATATATATATATACATACGATTTAAACCAATATTACGCATGTGTATGCCTCTATATAGTTACATTTGTATATAGATATTGCCCAGCTCGAGGATAACTAACTAAATAAACTCTAGTCTATTTTAACGAATGTATTACCAAGCTCTGCGATGCGACTATGCTTGTCTCTAAAGCAAAACCCAAGAAAAAAAAAACAAAAAAAGCATTAATCCTCGATCCTAACTAGTTGCTAACTGCTAGCTCCCTAGGTCTAAGCAAAGACTCCACTTGAAGTCCAAAAAACGTTGTTGTTGATTTCTAAAATCAGATTCGTGTGGAGTCTATCATGTTTCAAAGAAAGCAAGCTCTATTCTAATTTCCCCTAAGCAAGTACTTATTACGATAATTGTGTACCAAGTCCTAACTTATCTAGACTAAGCCTAGCTAATGATAGAAGAAATCGAGGAAAGGAAGAAGCTTTCACCTTCTGTTGTCGCTACCCCAACTGCAGCCGAAGAAACCAAAATATATATGCAAGAGAGAAAAGTTTTTAAACTATAAATGTAACAATAAATGAATTTTTGTAAATTATTTTTGTCCGTCCACATTGTTAGCTTTCATAACATACCAACAAGAACATATATACTTACAAATATACAATATATGATATAGAAAGAGTCGATACTGATACCGATTACACAAGGAAACCATTTTTAAAGGACCCCTCAAGTTCTTAATAACACACTGGCGGCAGAAATACATAGAAATAGAGGCACTTACCTCCAAAACACCCAAAACTCACAAATAAACCCAAGTGCAAGGTTGACTTTTACTCAACGATAATGTTTTGGTCACAATCAGAGGGAAGCAGGAAGTGCAGCTGTTGTGAATATGGATGGTATCTAGGTTTTATCACATTGTTAACTATTTAACTACGAAACTATTATACTTAATTCGCACTATTATATTACTCTACGAAACTTTGATTGCATTTTGCTCTAACTTAACTATGTATAAATCTGATAACTGATTCGAAATGAAGACTAAATACGATTTCACTACTCAACTGACTTAAGAATTGCAATCAATTTTGTTAAAAACTGTCTAGGCAGGGTGTTAGATATGTATGTAACAGCTGAAAACTAAATCCAATTATAATTGCAATATTTGCACACACTACACACCACACTTGACACACTATAAAACTATAAAACACACACAACAAATTTATAAACCTCAAAGTAGTAACCTGAGTGTGTTTTAAGGGAAGGAAGCAAGTCTTTTTAGATAGAGGAAGGCGCGGCGAGGCCAAAAGGCAGAGAAAACTTAAGTACCTTAAGCCAATTGGCACTAAAACTAAACTTAAATCTAAAAAAATATAAAGAAAACCATTAGAAATACCAAACTATGTATCTATATTGAAGTGGATAATACCCTAGCGGATCGTAGGGCATTTCCCCGGCCTATATAGCCTCTAGTTTCGTTTGAACGTTTTTTCTTTCAACTGAACTAAAGCTAAATCTAAATCTAAACACCAAGATTGTTTACTATCTAACGAAACTTTACACAATACGAATGAATCTATTATAGCCATAATATAATTGGATATTTGTACTCACATATCTGTTAGATAATTTACACCTATCTTCGTCTTATTACAACTTCTAAAGTGCGGCGCAAGTACGAAGCAACTTCCAACTTCAACTTCAACTCCAACTTCAACCTCAACTTCAGCTAGTTAAATAATAACCAACTCTCCCAAGGAATCCAAATTAAATTCAACTAATTAAATTACGGCAGCTTGAATTTGCATCGTTTGTTTCCGAGTTTCAGCTTAGTAGATGAATCGATAAGAAAAACTGTTAACTAAACCCTTAAGCGAAATATACCTAGAGTGTACTCTTTTTAAATATTATACCTAACTTGTACGGGATACTTAGCATGAACTATACACATTATATCCAAGCAAGCTAAAGAATGTTTAACGAAATCAACGTATTATATATGTACAGACACAGACTCAGACACCATAAACAAAACATAGAGTTATACGTATATACAAAATATATATATTGTAAAACGACTTTCCAGTTTCTGTAAAATTGTAATTACATCCAATAAAGTTTAATTCAACACTTTAGCAACTTCAGCCTTATCTTTCTCTCTCTTCCTGCCGACCTGACAAACCAATTAGTAATCAATTTGTCTAAGTGAGCCGCCGAGCAGCCGAGCAGCCGAGCAGCCGCGCAGCTGGCGCCAGTCATTATCAATGGATTGTCCTGCGACTAACCCTATCTCCTCAAGGAAAGTAACTTCAGGTAACAGAACAAAACGAGCAACGAAACGAAACCCTCAGCTGCTTGGGTCATTGGGCATTTCCTTTCCCAGTTTTTCCTTTTTCCTGGCCCAGCTCAATTAACACTTGCCGCGCTGCGGGGGCGGGGATGAGCTAATGGGGCGTGGACGCAGACACATCTGTATCTCTATCTGTTTCTGGCTGCGTTGTTTCGTAATTACGAGCACAATGCAAAATGCCAAGGCATTCGCACTGCCAGTGTCTTGTTAATAAATCGCCCTGTTCTCCGACCTGCCTGGAAATCGGATGCCGGAGCCTTTCCGCTTTTCCAGCTCAATTTACACTTGTTTATGGCCAATCGCCGCATGCTGTTTAGTCCAAAAAGTATATTTAATTTTCCGAATGCGATTTTCTCGCTCCTCGGGCCTGATCGCTTCACTGGCTGCCTGCTTGGCTGCTTGACATTCGGTCCGTCGGCAGCGGAAGCTGCTCCGCTGGGTAATGTGAAACCAAGCGTTGCCCTCCGTTAGCGCTTTCCAGCCACAACAATAAACCGAAAGCAATTCTCCAGTCTCTCTCCAGTTTTTTATTGTATTTCGGTTTTTTCGGTAAAGAGTCGTTGTTTAGTCGGAATTTTCGGGCTATTCATGATTGTTTCATGGCAGCCAGTGCTTGGCTTTGTTTTTCTGTGTGTTTTATATATTATTTTATGGTCATTGAGTGACGCTGCCACTGTGGAGTGGCGTAAGCCGCAAGCCGGCTTCCATTCACTACAAAGGGCAAAGGTAGCCAATAAAATCTGAATGGGCTGTTTTGTAGGTTCTAATTTCAGTTCATTTAATTTGGTTGTTAACCAAAATGTGAAGACTTGCAGTCACAATAAAATTAGAAATTAATTACCAAACAAAAGACTTGAACGAAAAACTTGACCCAAATAAAGCTAGGGTCGGTCTTCGAAATATCTAGACAATTTACATATTTTTTCATTTCGTAGATAGATTTATTGCGGAGAAATAAAAAAAGAATGGAAGCTAAGTTTGAGAAGCTTAAGTTTTTCATTTAAATTGTTCCGATAGCTTATAGGGATGGCACAAAAAATAGTGCTCAAAATTTAATAAAATTAAATGCATCCTTTAAAAAAATACGTTACCTCAAGTTGATAGAAAAACCAAACAATACTTCGTTGCTTTTAGACATAGTACAGCTTAAAAACTGCGGATTACTGTTGATTTTTATATTATTTTCCTATTTATTGAAGGGTTTGGCTATTTATTTATTAAATAATTATTTATTTTCCAACCATTACTATTGAAGCTGTATGATTTATTTGTTTGATTTGAGTTTTGTTCAGATAGTTCTAGTTCTAACGGACAGACTGTTGGACAAAAATGGACGGACAGGCTTACAGACTGACATGGCTAAAATTACTAAGCTTTTGATAAAATAAATATAATTAATAAAGGGTCTTAGTATTTCTTTCATTGCCAACTTTTAATTAAACTTGAAAAGCACTCTGCAAGGGTCTGAAAAATATTTCCCTTTTGTTAAATAGAAAATATATTTAATTTCATTAAATTTCCTCAAAGATTTTGTGATTACTGAATTATAATTTAATAAATTTTAATATTAAATAAAAAAAACTAAGTAATTGTCTTGTAAATATCCCGAATTTACAAAGGATTATTTATCATTAAAAGGGCAGCCGGCAACCTCAAATACTTTTACCAATAAAAAACAGATATTTTGTGGATCTTTAGCCAGCCTTTTTGGTACAAATAGTTGCTAGAAAAATACCAAATTTATTGAGTGTTTATAGCATTGTTAAAACCTAGAAATTACTTAGGACGTAACAAAAAAAATAACAAAAAGCCGTTTCCGACCTTAAACAGTGTTGTTTTTTAATTGCTCCTAAATCTCCAGAGGTGGCAGGAAACTCATACGGGCATTAAGATGGCATTAAGACAATTGGTTCCCCTCCCGCGGCGACACCCACAATCCTCGTGAGCGGCGCAACAATGTTGCAGCGACATTTTCACGCTGCTGCTGCTGCGGCTGCTAATCAGCGATCGATTGGCAGCCATAAAGAGACTTTGGAGGGGCCATAAAACAATTATCTCGAATTTAAAAGTCTTGGCACACAATAAACTAAGCCTTACAAGTAGGTACTTGTCTGCAATCTGGGTCAGGCCAACTGTGATTGGGCCCGATCGGAGACTGTCGGTGACGGCATTATTGGCGATAATAGACGTCAACCATTATTGGGATTAACAGCGAGCGCATCAGCTCTAGAGCTAGCCGTGAGTCAGGCCCTCGAAACTGACTAAGATACTTACTGAGGTAAACAACAATGGTTGTTCAATTGTTTTCGAGGCACCTGTTTATTGTTAGCTGTCAGCGCTTTCCACCAAACTGTTTAAATTAACTTAATTGCATTTAATAGGCTGCCATCGAGTGTTACTCCAACTGCACTAAACACATCTTGTAGCCCGTCAAGATACGTACACGCTGCCAGCGAATTCTTCGGAGCCTGTCTGGCGGCCTGCCCAGGAATTAGCATAAATGACATATCAATTAAGACGACACACGTATCCGAGAAATGCATTAGATGCCGGGCCTCAGCTTCGCCTCTTTCTTGGCTACCGTTTGTGGAGGGAGGAGGTTCGTGGTAGTTGCTCGAAGAGCTGGCGGTGGAAAATAAAAAATGTACAAATTTCCCAACTGGTCAAGAGGCGGACTGTAAATAACTGTCGATAAATCATTTTGAACAAATGTTCAAAAACAATTTGTAAAACTCCCAAACGATTGCGACTCTTGGGAGTTGCAGTTGAAGTTGAAGTCGAAGTCAACACACAACAAGTTATAAATCTGTAAATTTGCGAAAAATGCCACAAAACACACATTTGTAGCCGCACTTTGATGAACATGATTTGTGTTTTGTTCGACACGCTGACAAATCACCGAATGCAGCCACAGAGCATGAAGATCTGATCGGTTCGCTGAAGCTCCTCTTCATTTGAAGGCCCCACCGTTTAGGCCAAAACATATTCTCGGCCCGGGAAACAACACGACTTTTACCCACATAATTGATTTGATTGCCGACGAAAGTTGTTCCCCCAAATAAGGAAGGTTCGACCGACGCCAAATTGAGGTCTCCGTCATTATCGTTCATTCAGCGAGGAGCCCCAGTCACGTGCAGGATCGCCAATAGGCCATAATTGATGGGCGAATCACCTGAAGTAGGCCTGTTGCATCCCAGCCTCATCGAACAGGGCTCTGCAACTTGGCTGGGAGGAGCAACATGTTGGCAGCGAACCGAGTCGAGCTCAAACCTAGGTTGGGGGCTCGGGTTGCCGTTCGATTGTCCTGTTGGAACGAAGAAGTTGGGTGAGCGAAGAACTTGTGTGTTAGTTTTGGTATAAAAGGGCTACGTTTGTTTATTTATAAGTTAAATAATTAATATATGTAAATAATTAAAATATAATAAAAAGGGAGTGGTTAGTAGCAATTTGTATTTGTTACAAAACCAGAGTCTAGCTAAATAGATAAATTAATAATTAAGAGAATATTATCTGTCAAAATTTCAGTTAAGCCTTGCAAAAAAATTGTAAGAGGTCTCAGGAAGCATTATCATCAACTAAATGAGTATGTTTCTAACTAAATTAGTATATTTTTGTTATTTATTACTAGGTGAACCTCTAAGTTCTTGAATTTTCCTTGAATTTTGTATTGTTTTCTTATTATATTTAAGTTTCGTTTAATTTTAATTAAAGCTGATTAAAAGATCTGTGTTTTCCTTATTTACAAGCGCCTAACTAGTACAAAGCCAGGAGTGCCTGTATTTCTATGGTCGGGAGGGCATTTGTTTAAGCGATCATTTTCAACATCTGGCAACACGATCTTTTTGACCTATTCTAACACAAACGCCGATTGGTCACACTAAATTACCGAAAGCGACTCTACAACAAATTACACATTTGATCTCTGCAAACTTATTATGTTCAAAAATTAAGTTTAATCGTTAATAAGTTGGTTTATAATCAAAAAGCATCGTCTAGCCTGTTACTACACTTTGAATGGAATTTCCCTAGAGCTTTGATCTACGATACTTTTATAAGTAAGTTCTAAAGCTTTGTTAGTATAAGTAAAGTAGTATTTTTTTTAAGGGTTCTAGCTGAACTTAAGGTCTAGTCGGGTTGATTTCATATAAGTAAATCCCGTAAAACCCTCCAAAAGAAGAAATAATAAGTCTCAAAAACGTTAAACAATGATGTAAGTATTTATGAAATCGAATTTCCATTCGCCTAATTCTTTTTAAATTAATCATCTCGGTTATGCCACTTATCCATGTTGTTTGATTCCAGCAAAAATGGTATTTCCAAATGGAGACCCTTTCCTTTTCTCCTAAACCCTCTTCAAGCATATTCCATAGACTCAGAAGACCAAGAAGAAGTCCCAGAACCCCTTCAGGCCACCGTTTAAAATCCCATCGAACCCAAACATGTTCGCCATATCACGCTTACAAACTGTTAGCGTGTGAATAGTTTTTTCGGGCTTCGCTCAGTTCTTATACGAACCTCGCGCTCGACGGTCGAGCGATCAGTGAACAGTGCCCAGTGTCCCCCAGACCCAGACCCAAGCCCAAACCCAGACTCGATCATCACTCCAAGCGGATCGATCTGTCGCGAGACTCCTGGAGCCCAAAGCGTTTGTCGGCTCGCCTTGGCTCTTTAATTGCGTCACTAATGAGCTGCATTTATGTTAATCTCCGCGCCCGGGACGTCTAAGCGCTGCACGGATCCAAAGAGCCCAAGATCTCGGATGGGGTCGATCGCATCTCCATCTCGTTCGGTGTTCGGCACTTCTTTTGCTTTTCTTTTTTGGTAGTTTTCACCTGCTGAGCCGTTTATGGTTATTGCCGCAATTCCGTTGTGACAGTCGGAGGCGCTTTATCATAAATTAAAAAATCGTGTAGTCGCCGAGGGACGGACAAGCGGACAGCGGACGGACATCGTTCCCCGCCCCCACAAAACTTGGATTCCCACTGATGGATGATGATGCCGCTGATGGCAGTTTCGGGTCTGAGTTATGGCCGGGCCAAGTCCGGAGATTTGCATGAATGAAACGCACGCGCTGATAAACGAGCCGAAGCTGGAGTCGAAGCCCAAGCTGGCCATCTCAGCCGCCGCCGCCTGGTGATCCGATCTCGCGATGACTTAATTGAAACGCCGCTGGCCGGAGCAGAAGGTGTTAATTAGCATACGAACAAATGGACAAAAACTCTCGTGTATTTCTGTAGTTTTCGGTTCGGTCACTTACTCAGTCTGCGTTTTTCGGTTCATTAATAACAAAACCCAGGCGTTGGCTTACTTCCAATAGAGAAGAGAGATTCCCTCGGTCTGGCATCGGTTTATGGGTAAACAGAGTCAGCGGAATCGGAATCGTGGAAATCGGAGACCGACGTCTGTATTGTGCTAAGCTCAGCGCGAAAGGAAATTAAGCCTCGAACGTATTGAGACTTTTAGTGCGAATAGAATATGATGATAGTGGCAGCTGCTGGTGGGCTCGTATTCGTGTTGTGCTCGGCGGATTTGCATCGTCATGTGGAAAATACATAACAAGCTCTTAATCTACATACTCTGGATTATGGAAATAAGGTATAGTAGCCCCATAAACGGTATGCCCATTAACTTTAACAGCCAAACGAGAGCTGGCTCGCTTGAACTAACTGTTGTGTTACGTAGAAGTTGAAGTTGAATTTGGGTTTTCCTGCATTTTCCCAGCACTTCCCTGCGGCGGCTCCTCGGTTTTACCTTTTATCGCTGACAGATCTGCACGAGTTGACAACTCTTTCGCTCCGCTTCGATCCTCGTCGCTCTCTATCGCGCACATCGCCGGACACGATCGCTAATTTTTATCTGCGGAGCCACGGCGCGATGTATGTTAAATCCTTATCGAACGCCCAAACAGTAACCGCCTCGCAGTATCTCCTCCTCGATTCCCGTATTCTATAGTTGGCAGGGGGGCAAGGGAGCAGGGGAAAAGCGCTGGAAAAAATCTCATTAAAATTGGCAATTAAATGGCAGGCAGCAACTAAAACACAAAACTGACAGAAAGACAGCAGTCTCTCATCGCGGCGAGTGCCATTTGTACTGCGGTGAATCAAGCGAGGGAAGCACCGTGAAAAAATTGGGAATATTTAAGGTTTCGATCACATGAAGGACATCTAATATTAAATAATATATTTGGATATTTTTATTAGTTAATCATCCAAGAAATTCCTTAAGCTAAATTAAATATAGAAGCTGCCTGTCTCTGAGAAAAAAAACTAAGTAAACCCTGAATATATTTTTTGTAAAATGTACAAAAACCTGTTGACATTTCTTGTACACTTCATTAACTTTCTTCATTTAAAGCTGCTTTAAAATTAAATGATAAATAAATATAATTAATTTTTTTAACAAATCTCTTGGAGAATAAGAAATAAAACCCATTTACTCTTTTGATAAATATTTCCCTAAAAAAGCGAACTCAAAATGATCGATTTTCAAGGTTTAATTATAATTATACAGTTATGACACTGCATTAAAAACTTCATTAGTTAGAGTAGGAATTATGAATAATTGTTGAAGAATTTTTCTTTAAAATCGGTGTAGTCGCAGTTGTAAAACCCTTATTGTAAAATCTTTAATACTGTGCCATAACCACATAAGTAAAATGCAAAATAAATTTATTTTATGTTCTTATCTCTTTAATGTTCCCAATAAAGTTTTAAGGGTAAGCGGATACCCTAAACTTTATAAAATATTAACAAAATTGCATAAACTCAAACGAAAACAATATATATCAATCAGGGAATCCCTTGACATCTCAACCTATATAAACTATTCTATGTTTTTCTAGTTCTTACTACTTTTCCTATTAAAAAATCTTATAAAAAGTGAAATACAGTGGTCTATTTTTTTCTGTGCACCTAAAACCATAGCTAAAATCGGATTCAGGATAGAGAGGCGGGTTCGGGGGAGGGGCAAACGACAACTGGAAATCAATTTTTGCCATAAACTCATCAACGTTGCCTTGTGTATGGCTGCTGAGTGTGTGTGTGTTTCGACTGCTATCTAATTGCCTCGATGCAGTTGCAGTTGCAATAAGTTGAGTGTATCTTAAAGATACGCGGCCGCAGCTTGATGGGAAAAATGGAGAGGGAAAAGAGGACTTTCCTCTGCTTCTCTCTCCTTGTTTTTTCTCTGTCAGTGGGCTGGTCTGTCAGTGGGCAGATCTCCAACCGAACCAAACTGAACCTGAACTTAACCGAAAAAAAAGAAGCAACAGCTTCAAAGGGTCTTAACCCAGAAATGCTTAGCTCGTGTAATTGAGGTTACTGCAATTTTAAAGCGCATGCCTCGGCACAGGAAACCAGCTGCATCCTCCAGATACAGATGCATCTCCCCGTGCTCGTGCTCGTACTCGTACATGGACAATTGGAACGCATGAACGTGCAGACAAACGCTCAAATTGCGATCAAGATCACTCTGCGCCAGTTGTGCCTGCATTTACAAGCCCAAAATGGCATAAACTCTGGCCGGTTGCCTGTTGCCAGTCGCCCAGGTTTCCACGTTTCCTCGTTTCCCAGGCCTGCAAACTGCAACCTGCAAGGCTCTGTGCGGGAGCCGTCGCCTCGCATCGGTGCGGTGGTCGAGGAATCTGTTTTTCAGCTCCATTCCCGACTCTCGGCCTGGCATTGTGGCTCTTACCACTTTTTTGTGGCTGCTATGGCTATGGATGAGTGATCGACTGCAAACCTCAAAGCACAAACAAAACTATCTGCGTTGATCTGTTTGCCAGGGCGCGCGATGGCTATAACGATGTCGATGGTGACGGCAAGGGCGAGAGCGAGTGCGAGTGCGAGTGCCGGGCAATCCAAGCTGGACGACTGACTGCCTGACTGGCTAACTGCCTGAGTGGCCATTCGACCACTTGGTCTCTGCCAATTGTCCATGACGAACGATCCGTTTTGGCTTTTACCTGTTACATGGACACGGCATGCGGACACTGAGGGAAAAGCTTAGTCAACTTAGAGGAGAACTTCGGGGAAAAACTTTTTAACTTAGAAGTTAACTTTTAAAAAAACTTACAGAATTTGAAGTATAACTTTCCACAAAAACCAAAGAAATATTGATAATTCCTTTACCATTGATGTTGGAGTTCATTTTACATATAAGACATACTTATAATAGTTCGGACTAGCATTTTAGATCGAGACTAGAACTAGAATTTTAGAAAGCACACAAGGGCTCGGCGTATTCACCGTCGGCGTTGCGCTTGAATTTTCAACTGACAAGAACTTTTAGCCTTTCTGCCTTAACCTTAACCTTTTACCTTACTTCTTCAAGATCTGTTTCTGTTATAAAAACATTTTATAAAATTTTAAATAAAGATTTTGGCTTTGAATGCTTTGAAAATCTTGTATAGCTTGCTCTTTCGATATTACCAGATACTTCCCAAGCTTTCCCCATCTTTTTGCTTCACTTCCTTTACCATTAAGGTTCGAGTCTATTCCACACATAAAAAATATTTATTACAGTGCCGACTAGACTTTTAGAACAAGGCATGCATAATGTCTGTTCAGCAAAAGTGTTTTTACCGCCAGCGTTTCTTTAAAATTCCCAACTGGCAAGATCTTGTAGGGTTTCTTCCATAAAGTCGCTTTTTCTTACTTTTTCAATACTTTTCCTAACATACCAATATTTTATAAAATTATAAATATGGATTTTGACTTTGTTTTTTTTTTTTTTGAATCATTATTTATTTTGTTTTTCATGATCATAATATCCTTTTTAATAATTCCCTTACCTCTTTTGCCTCATTTTCTCTCAGTGCCCGTACATATGTCTTTCTCTGGTCAATTACGTCGTCGTTTTTGTGTCCAGGAGATGGCCAGCAATTGTTGCTGGCCGTTTGTCTGAGCGTGGCAGCGACATTTTTCTTGGCCATGACCATGGTCTGCTCCGCTCCAGTGCTCCTTCTCCTCCTCCTCGTTCACTGCTCCTCCTCCTGCCCCGCTTTGGAATATTTGTATTTTATTGATGGCATGTTGAACAGCCTTTATGGGTTTTCGGTTTGTTCGCTGCCCCGTTCCCTGGGCCACTCCCTCTGCCCGGCCAGCCCCGCCCACTTTACATGCAGCTGGAGGAGTTGGAGCAAAGCTGCTTTATCAGCGCACACGGAACTTTCAAATGCCCCGAAAAGCGAGGGACGAGGCCGGGAAGAAACCCCACGAGCATTCCCCCGGACCAACGCATTGTTTTGGTCGGATTAAAGCGCCTTTGTTGCTTCCGCCTCCAATTGGCGCTTGGAGTTGGCCCAGGAGGAGAAGGTGGTCGAGGCGGAGCAGGGTCCGAGGAGGGCCATGAACATGTCAGCAAGGCATGTAATTACCAGACGGAGCGCCGGCCATATATATCTGCCTGCTATTGGAGGCGCTACCGGTCAGATACCAGAGAGGGAGAGAGAGCCGAAGTCCAGGGAATAAAACCTAAACAATATGCAGGCATTAGGGATCTGACTAAGGGATACTCATTGGCTTATAACCAATAACCTACCTATTGGTTTTATATATTATATAAAGAGTTATCTTGAGAAAGGATAAATATCTTTGAAGGATTTTTTTAAATTAATCAAATTAAGAATGTAATTCTCTTTAATATTTCTTTTCTTTTTACTTAGTTATTTTTTCTCGGGTCTATTGCAGACTTTATCGCTTAGACTTTTGTATATATCTTTCCAGTTCTACACATTAGTAATTTTTGTGCAATTTTAAAGGTTCCTTTTGTTTTCTTAATATATATTATACCCTTTCTCCTCTCCAATTACTGGGTATAAATAGCCAAAGCCGCCTGCGCAGCGGTGGGTCGAAACTATTTGGCCGACTAGATTCGCACAATTATGACAGGGCCCTAGACTGGGCCTCCGGGCTATATATACATAAATATATACATAAATATGTACAGATCGCCAGTTGGTCCAGTGGAGAGCTGGCTGGCTGCTGCTACGCCTGCGCGTGAAAATATTAAACTCATATTTTTATGAGGCTCCAAAGTGCGCATTAAGTCAGCGTTTCTTGTGGCTTTTTTGCTGCTGCTTCTGGTTTGGGGCTTGTTATTGGCCCGCCAAGGAGGAGTCGGGGGCATTTATGCTGCATTAGTGGCCCCAGCTCGGCTGCCGTTGAATTATGCACCCGGCTTAATCCATTTTTAATGAGTCTGCGTCCGCCGCCTTGTCGTGGCAAATATTTTTGTGCAAATTAGTGCCTGAGGAATCACCAATTTGTCGGACGGCAGAAGCCATAAGACTGTCAATGGAACTAGTTTGGCATTTTGTATAAATGCCAGGCCAGGCTCTATTTCTCAGGTGGAGTGGGAGTCGGAGGCAGAGGCGGAAGCGGTATCAAGTTCATGACAGGTCCTTGCTCTCACGCAGCATAAAGGGTCACGAAGCGAACACAAGCCCGATATAGAACCGGAGATAAACACAACGAAAAAGTAAAGCAGTCCAAGGACTACGACACAAAAAAAGGGGACTCTAAACAAAGCGCGAATCAAGCACACGTGACTCGGGCTCGTTGAAGATTCTGAGAGGATCATGAAGAGGCTTGGAAAGGGTTATGCAGAGAGCGAAATAATAGTCAAAGTTTGTGAGGAAGTATCTAAAAAGTTAAGGTAATAAGATTACATGCTATAAGAAGTTGAATTTCAATATCTTAGATTTTAATATGAACAAACTAGATTTGTTTTTGAAATAATAAATCAAGGATTAGGTTTTCTAAGAGAAGTATATGAAATATTATTTTCAGTTGGTTTTTATAGAAGGAAAATTTTGTACATGCTTTTACAAATTTTTAAAGGAAATATAAAATCTAAAATATTTAGATAAACTAGATTTTTTAGAGATTTAAAATAAAAAAAAATATCTCTGAAAAAATGCTTAGAATATATACTTGTAGATGGTTTGTTAAGATTCCTTAGAAGCTTTCCCTTTAAATATAAGCTAAAGAAAGTCATTAAAGTCTTATAAAATATAAGAAAAATACTAAACTAGATATATTTTTGAGATATTAATAAAGAACAAAGGTTTCTTGGAATAAATACTTGTAGATGGTTTGTTAAGATACCTTAGGAACCTTCTCTTTTAAATAGTAACTAAAAAAAGCCATAGCCAGTCTTATAAAAGATAAGAAAAACACTTAACCCTTTTTCGAATTCCTGGCTTTAACATCCTAGTTAAGTTCACAGAGTCTGGTAGTTCCTTTCCTGTCTCGTAATACACTTATAGATCTTAGTCAAAATCGTTCAATAAATAATTACTTTTTCTGCTGGAATTCCAAATGCCAATCAGTAACCCAAATAAATTAGTAAATCGCTTACCTAGTTAAACTTTATTGTTGTAAATAAGCTACCCTAAAATATGAACCAATTTAAATGTTTTTTTTTCGCCTGTGTACGTACGAGTCTGGCACTGAAATGTGTTCTGGTAATGGCGATGATGATGATGAAATTGTCGGCGTTGACATGCAACAGGCCAACGGCGAACGGCAGAGGGGCGGGCCCAGCGACAAATTAAATAAAAAAGCTAAAAACAAAAGGGTTGCGAGGAGACGGAGAGATGGCTGCCTTGATTGCGCCCGAGTTTGGAGTACGGGAGAGTTCGGAGGAGGAGTACGTGGTCACGGTGAGCGAACGCACGTAAAAGCTATTGACTGACTGACTGCCTGACTGACTGACTGACGGGCGGAGCGGATGCTCCAAACTGCTGACAGATCGATCGATCGAGCGCGTATTTCGGGCCAACTCTGGAGTTGAAGGTTTGCTTGCGGTCGCCTCCCTTCCTGGCGGA
This sequence comes from Drosophila triauraria, assembly GCA_014170255.2. NCBI lineage: Eukaryota > Metazoa > Arthropoda > Insecta > Diptera > Drosophilidae > Drosophila > Drosophila triauraria. The sequence continues at coordinate 18,339,527 of CM024335.1, read as the reverse complement.
CCTGTTAAACGAGCCTAATTATTAGTTTTACCACCAATTTCGACGTCGACTCGGCTTTGAGCCATGTTAACAGCGTGTTCAACAAGCCAGCAACAACGCCAGCGATCGCATATCGACGATCGCCGATCAGCGATCGACAAGCGACGTTTTGCCGAGGGTTTCAAGCTCATGTCTTCGTGCTCCTCTGCGGTTGGTAAAATGTGTAATTTCTGTAAATTGATTTAATTGCTGCGTTTAAGAGTGCCTCGCCAGCTGGAGTTGGAGTTTAACTCGAAGTTGCAGTTGGAGACACTCGAGTGGCAGGCAGCGAAAGCCACTTACATTTGTTTGTACACGGCAAAGAAGTTGAAGTACTTTGCGAAACAGATAATATCAAGATCAATATGGATATTTATTTTCGAACCTTAAACCTTTTATTAAGGTATATGTATTATCCTTGGGCTTACTGGCTTAAAAACCTTTTATTAATGTCTTTAGATATTATCCTTGAAACCTTTAATCAATATCTACATAGCCCGATTATACACTAGATATATATTAAAGGTGTCAACGATAATATATAAAGACTTTAATAAAAGGTTTTAAAACCGGTAACACCAAATTTTTATTAATTAAATTACTTTATTTGGTGTTTAACTTTACTTAAGGCTGAAAGTTTTATTGAAGTAACAGTTGAGGGAACAGTTTAAATGATGTATTTTATTTGTAGATTACATTCTGGTGGGTTTTCGAATCTTCTTTCATATTTCAAGGGTATAACTGAGTCTAAAATTACTTTGTCTTGTTAAAAATTACATCTGCTACACTCCTATAATAAACCTTAAATTGAAAATAGAAGGTTGCTGGTGGATAATGTGTTTTTTATTTTGCTCATAGTTTATTATCTCAATACCTATTGAATCATTGTTTATTTTATGGTTTAAATTTGTGACCTTCTTATTGTTTAAATTCATATTAAAGGAATTAACTTTAAATTATAAATTCACTTTAAAGAAATTAAACTTAAAATTGACGGTTGTTGATAGAAAATGTATACTTTCTCTGCTCATAGTTCAGCATATCATTATTAACTAAATCACTCTTTATTTTTTAAAGGTATATATAAGTACAAAAGGGTACAATTTCGTTCAAAAAAATTTGTGACTTTCTTTTATTTATAGCATAAACTATAATTAAAGGAATTTGATATAAAATATAATGTTGTTGGCAAAGTATTTATGTTTCCTCTCCATTTAGATTAATAGCTCTATACTTATTGAATGTTTCTCGATATTTCAAATATAGAAATGAGTCTAAAGTTTATTTATTTCGTTGAAAAACATATCTGCTACACTTATATAATATTGAATCTGTATTTAAAAGAAGGTTGTTGGTAAAGATTTGATGTTTATTCCGCTTCCCTCTTATATAACTTTTAATTTAGTAAAGTTTTATTTTCCTAACGATACGAGATTTATTTAAAAAAGGTATTAAAGGAATTATTATTAAAGGATTTATTTTTTAAAGGTATACAGGTATGAGACTAAAAGTGTGTCAATTTGCTCAGATATATCTCTCTTTTATTAGAAATTCTTCTTAAAAGAATTTCCTCCTTCAATTAACGTTCAAGACCTATATTTTCCCCTGTGTAACCATGTGGCCAGGCTATAAGAGTTTACGTTGCATTTGCAGCTTACGTTGAAGTTGCCCACCCATGCGCCAGTTGTTTGGCCCGGGGATGTGTTTCTTTGGCTCTTTTCCTCGCTTTTATTTATTTTTTTGGCCCAGTCTGTGGACCAAATCGATCGATCGCATGATTATTGCCGCAGCTGTTTGATGCTGATTGGTTTGGCAGCCGCAACTCGACAGGTTAGACAGCCGACACGTCTCGTGAAGGGGAAGTGGGTGAGAGTGGGCGGCAGGTGGGAGGCGCCGCTCCGCGAGAGAGACAGCAGAAATTGGCAATTTGCAACTCATTGTCAAAACTCATTAATCCCATTTGCCATTTTCGACTGCTGGCATTAATTTCGCCATTTAACCCGACAACTCAACTGAAGCTGAAGCTCAAGTCGAAGCTGCAGCAGAGGCTGAGACTGAGGCTGAGACTGAAACTGAGGCTGAGCGCGACTTGATTGGACACTCCAGCGAGTCACGACGGATGGCCAAGCTTCTCCATCTGCATCTCCGTAATTATGGCTAATAATACGGCTGGCGGCTGGGATTTGACTAAAACTGACAGTACAACGCCCAGGCCCGCAGCCACCTGCCACAGATATGATTACATGGGAAAAAATATGGCAGTGAGCTTTAAAAAAGAATTTCAAGAATTTATTTTTAGATGTTTTAAATAAATAAAAAATAAAATGGAAAATTTGATATATATTTAAGTTATTTTAACAATAAGGAGTTGAAGTTCTAATTAATATTTTATTACATTTACCATAATTGAACAACTATGTGAAAGTTTTTTTTAGATAATTATCCAAATGATTATGATAAATGATGAGGAATTAATCAAACTTTATCACAATAAACTTAGGTTTAGCAGAAAATATTCATATATCGATAATGTACCAATATTTAAGGCGAAAGCCGATACATAAATTGATGTTTCAACGTTGCGATAACATAACATATATGAGCTAAAAATCTATATTCTGTTTGATAAATCGAACTATGCCGAAGAAGAGCCTTAACTTAGTTTAAGCTATGATTCTTGCTAATAAATTTAAAAAATTTATTTAAAGATGTTTAAAAATAAAATACAAATTAAAATTATTAATATTATCGGAACAAAAAAAAATTTAATATGCCATATATTTAGATATATTTTAAATTTCGATACATAAAATTATCGATATTTTCGATTGAGCGAGATATCTTGTCGATATATCATATCGGACAACTCCTATCGATATACATCCCTAATACATATGCTGCTGACTTTATATTTAAAAACAAAATACCTTTACTTCCCCGTGTCGATATAAATATTAATAGAAATATTTTTGTTATCTCTATAATCTACAAAATCCCCTTCATTATATGTGAAAATCTATCTAGTTTCATTATGGAAAAATGCATTAATTTTCTTTCCGTGCCGCAGACAACTGCGACGCATTAATCTTGGCCAGACTCGATTCGGTGCTTTTGTGTTCGATTGGCTGAGATCCGGAGCTAGAGCTCGGAGCTGGCGGTGGCTCGTGGCTGGGAGCTGAAGCCTCAGCCTCAGCCTCCAATGGCAAACGAAATGGAAATGCATTCAGCCAACCCAAAAAAGAGCCGGCGGCGGCGTTTGCTGTGCACGACTTTTCAGCCATTGCCAATCGAAGCCCGATCGATCGGGGCTCTGGATCACATCGATCGATCGGTGTTTGTTTGTTATTTATTTATTTATTTATTTGTTTAGCGATTGTCGCACTATAAGCTGTTATTTATGGTTCTGTTCGATTTGCCTTCTTGTCAGATTAGTGTCCAGCTTTACATCCGCCATGCTCTGCGGCCGGATCCCGGGCCTCACTCCCGGCCAGCGTCACATGTGCGGCGAGATGCCGGACGCCCTGATCGCCCTGGGCGAGGGCCACCAGCTGGGCGCCCAGGAGTGCCAGCAGCAGTTCCGGGGCCACCGCTGGAATTGCTCCAAGGTGTGGCAGGCCAACGTCTTCGCCCATGTCATACCCACAGGTGAGTGTGCATCCTAAGCTCAGGTCTGGAAATAAACGCCCTCGCAGAGAATAGTCTAAAGGAACATTAATTTTATTAGAGATTTTGCATTTGCGATTTTATTTGCTGATTGCATTGATTGCGGGCGATTAGGAAGAGCTTTGAATTTAGAGATACTTCAGGTTGAATAGGAATTACCTTACTTAGAGTAATATCAAGGGGAAAAAAAAGACATTTTTACACTACCAATATTATAAATTAATAAACATTTAGTGTAGTTTAAATAAATTAATAGTAGTGGAAATGGTTATTTGTTTATTAAAGCCTTGTTTGGATTTTAAATACAGCCGAAGCTTGTATTAATTTTAAATACCTAAGACATATTCTTGTTATACTTCAATACATGAGTATTATTTAATGAAAATATTATTATTTGAATATTATTTTTATTAGATAAATTATTTATTTATCAAAGCTTTTAAAGATACTTCTTATTCAAATATAATTTTACTTATTTTATACAATTACAAGACTACACAGAGAGATTTATGGCATCCGGAAATTAAAATACCATGTTCTTGTACTAAAACTGAGTAAAAATCATCTCTAAGTAAGAACAAATGGACTCGGTCTTTATTTAAGTACATATTTTGTTATTTTGAATCCATTTATTCTTAAAAAGTTCTCTCTGGGTATATTTTGCGGACATTTTAATTAAATTTATAACATTATTAAATAATTATTTTTTTTATAAATACCACTTTAAAAATCGTGCTTTAATTTTAAAGAATTTTAAATTTTAGTTCTTTTTTTTTGACTTAATTTTTTAATTGTTGCTTTGGGCCTAAAATATATTTCTACAACTGTACTTATAAATTTATTCTCTAATCCTCGACAGCTTCTCGTGAGGCAGCCTACACCTATGCGATAGCCAGCGCTGGAGCGGCATACGCGGTGACCGCCGCCTGTGCCCGCGGCAACATCTCCACCTGCGGCTGCGATGTGCGGCACAAGTCCGCGCCAGCTGCTCCAAAAGGAGGTGCTGAAGCGCCAGACGAGCCCTGGAAATGGGGCGGTTGCTCAGCAGATGTGGATTTCGGGATGCGGTATGCCCGAAGGTTCATGGATGCCCGGGAACTAGAGCGCGATGCCCGAACGCTGATGAATCTGCACAACAATCGGGCAGGGAGAACGGTGCGTTTGTTTAACACTTTAGTAGCTTAATTTATTTAATTAATTTAAAAAATATAATTAATACATTTAGCTGGTAAAGAAGATGCTGCGCACGGACTGCAAGTGCCATGGCGTCAGCGGGTCCTGCGTGATGAAAACCTGCTGGAAGAGCCTGCCGCCCTTTCGCCTGATCGGCGACAAGCTGATGACAAAGTATCAAAAAGCCAAAACTGTTCAAGCCGTCAAAGGCAAACGTGGACTGAGATTAGTATTAAGCAGGTGAGAAAGGCTAAGAGGCAGATCTGAATCTGTAATAATTCCCTTTATAATCTTACAGAAAGAAGCATGCCGGCGCCGCTCGTGCCCAGAAACCGGTTCTCGACTGGCCCAAGCGCATGGAGCTGGTGTACCATGGAGGCATCGCCGAACTACTGCGAACGCAGCCTGCAGACGGGCAGCCAGGGCACTGGTGGTCGGATCTGCCACCGGAGTGGCCATGGCCCCGGCAGCTGCGACCTGCTCTGCTGCGGACGCGGCCACAATACCCAGCACATCCGGCGGAGCAGGCAGTGCCACTGCCAGTTCCGCTGGTGCTGCGAGGTGAAGTGCCAAGAGTGCGACGAGAGCTACGAGGAGTTCACCTGTAAATAGACACGAAGACAGGGATGGGGCCAGGGTGCCGCTATTGCTAGGGCTATGTCATAGGAAATGCGTTGATTAAGTATTATGAGAAATGTATTACACTCACAACACACAAAAACAAACACAAAACAACACCACCATACACACATTCCAGAATAAAGAGTAACAAGTTAACAATCACAAATAAAAGCGATTTTTAACTAAATAAATATTTTAACCGAACATTTTTTTAACAGGCAGAAAAGACATTACCGATCCAGTAAAGGGGATCTATTCTAGGGTACATATGACTCCTCACCAGACGGTTCGATTTAGACATGTCCATCTGTCTGTCTTTCCGACTTTTCGTATGAGGTCACAGATATTAAGAACAATACGAGCTAGAGTGGCCCAATTTTTGGGGACACAATTAAAATTTTAAGTTGGTTTTAATAATTATATCAAGAAAATTTGAAATCTTGAAGCCTTGAAGCCAAGAATAAAAATCCTAGCGCAGAAGTGTTTCCAAAATTTAATTAACCTCGGGAGCATCCACTTGTTCCGAAGACAAATAGATGTTTCTCAATATGTTCCCACCAACATTTATTTCTGGTAAAATTTGTCTAAAAACTTCTATTTCTAGCATTATTTTTCTGGCAAAATTTTTCTGTCATCTTAAATAAAAGTTTTTCATTTGAAGTTAAAATTCATTCTGAAAATATAGTAAGCCAATATTTAATAAATTACTAAAAGGCATACTGCTCAATATTAAAACAGTTTTGAATTAAAAACAAATTAAAGAATTGAAAAACCAATTTAATATAATATAGCAAGCAAGTAGTTAATACATTTCTAAGGGGAATACTGCTCAAAATAAATACAGTTTTAAATTTAAAATAAAATTAATAAGATAAGCTTTTAAACCAAAATGGATGTGCAATGATGTGTATTTTTAGCACGGATCTGAACTTAAACGAAGAGAATTCTTACAATTATTCGAGGAAAATCATTTATGATCCCTTAAGCAGCTCTAAAATTCGCTGAAACCGTATGTATTTAGTTGAATTTATTTTTTAAAATAATGCGAATGCGCATTATTCTTCCAGCAACTCAAACCGTAGCATACCTTCGAGGGCGGTTTCAAATAGTTGGCGCGCAGCATTGCCAGCTTCGAAATAAAGCCTCAGCCGCAACGTAAGACACTCATTTGCTCAGCAGTAACGCAATGCGCTCGCTTCATATGTATTTTGGCATTGGAATTCCGGAATCCGGAGTCCGGAAATCCATTAAGTTGGACCGAAATGCCAGCACTTGGCGCACTGCGCGAGCGCCGAAAGGAAAATTCATTGATTGCAATCGCAGGCGCTCTCTCCCGCCCGCTCTCTCACTATTCCCAGAGGCAGCAGGAGGAGAGGAGGCAGAGAGGCGGGGGAGCAGGGAAAAGCCCCGGAAAACTCACCACTAGCAGCGACTATATCAGCGACTGGCTGGCACGAGCGGCGCTCAGTTCTTTGAGGGTAGTTAGTTGGACAACGGCGTTGCCGAAAACGGGCCACCTCAGCTGCCGCACAATACATTTTTGGGTTAGGAACAGACACACACACACCCTCTCGCATTCCCACACACACTCACACACACACACACAGTATATGTATCTCGGGCTGAGAAATGTATAAGGCCAAGCAAAAAAATCCAACTTAATTGCATTCGCAGCGGCGGAAAGTGAAGAAAAAGGCAGCGCGTGAAAATTCCATTGACTGACTGAAAATGTGCTGTGTGCCTCCAATTAAATAAATAAATTTCCCAGCTTACTTCAGTGTGTGTATCGGTGTGAGTGAGCCGTGAGTGAGTGTGCGTGAGTGGCAGCAAATAGCGCTGGAGGCAGCTCCCTGGATACAGAAAAGTGATTTCCTGCAAAATGTGCTGCGAAAAATGCTGAAAAATGTAGCCGAAAAGTGCATATGAAATTCGTGAAGCGAACAGAGAGAGTTAACCCTTAACCCCTGACACTAAATGCCTACTGTCTATGTATATGTGTCGCAAGTCGTATGTGTGGCTGTCAATCAAAAGGAGTAATCTGGCCCACTGAGCGCTGCCTATCGATTGGGGCGAATGAAGGGAAAAATTATTATAAATTGCTTCAACCTACATATAAGCCCAGCGAGATATATATATACACACAGGCACACACTCTCGAGGCACACACGCATACGCTTACAGCAGAGACATTAAGTTTGAAAAGCCATAAGCTGTATAACAGAGCCTAGAGCCGAGCGAATGAAGTGGCAGCCAGCATTATGCTGGGCCACCCTAGGCCACCCTGCTGGGGTCCCTCCCCTTCTCGCACTACGTTGCGCCTTACGTTGTTCGTGAGCGTTGAGCGTAACTCGTGCGTAGAACGCTCTCCACTCTCCACTCTCCGTTCTCCTTTTGCACTCCATTTTGCGGAGCACTCTTCAAACTCCCTATCTACTCTCTGCTCTGAGTGTCTGTCTGTGTGTGTGGTGTGTGGTGTGCGAGTGTGCCTCGAATGTGTGTCAGTGGCTTTTTCCTACGCGAGTTCGGCATAAAAAACCGCCTCGTTGGGCACGAAGCCACGAAGCCAAACCACTCAAAACTCGGAGGAGTGAAAAATCTGAATGAATACTTTAATTAGTTTAGCTACAAAAACTCGGGCGGTTTCTAATTATCTCCAAAACCTTTACACAGCCATGTACATAAAAACAAAACCCGTTTAAATCATACACAAGATGCAATTAGTCAGCGACCACGACACGCCACGCCACGCTTTCACCACCAAAGTCAACAAACTAACTAAAGCCTAAAGCCTAACTAAGTGTCATCAACTGAATTAGTGCAAGCAGCAGCAGCAGCAAGAGCGAGCGGCTAAGCAGCCCGCCAGCCGGAAGCGAAAACGGAAACGGAAATGCCCATTGAGCCGCCTGACAGCGACAACAAATATTGCAATCAAGCCGAGCAACAAATCGCCCACACACACATGTAGTTGCAGTGCGAGTGCGTCTGTGTGTGTGTGCGCGCGAGTGTGTGTGAGCTGGGAGGCGCAGCAAATTGTTGCGGCTCTTTAAACCGGAAGCGGAAGAGGCACTGGAAGGAGCAGAAGGAGGCAAGGAGCAGCGTCTGGAGATAGATTAGCAAATTTCATTTCGCCCGCAGTTCGTTAAGGAAAATCATTCAAAATTCATCGCCTAAGCAAAGCGGGTGAGCTACTTAACACACATTGCGTATACGTAACACTCACACCCACCAACACGCACACACGAAACAAGAACTTCAATTTGTGATGTGAACCGAAAGCGATATTGATTTCTGATTTGTGCGTACATATATCAGCCTTGTGTAACAGGAGCTGCCATAATTTAACCGTAATCAGTTATGAGTTATCTGTATTATGCCTGCGGTATGCCTTCTCCTCTCTTCTATATCCCCTTTCCTTTATGTTGTGACTTCTTTTGGCCGCATATAGTTCCCTGATTGCCTAGCTCTAGTTTGAGGTCATAGTCCATAGAACCCTTAGCTTAGTCCGTAATTATAGTCTCTTTTTCGTATATGTATGTACCTTTAAATATTACCCATACGCCTCGTTGCGGCTCAATCAATCAATCAAACCGGATTGGCAAGCAATTTGGAAACTCATAATTAGATATATTTGGGACGGGGAAGAGGGGATTACATGGCGCTGGTTTTTGGGGCAGGCTCGAACGCACTTGGCTTCGATTTTGAATGCTCGCATGATTTGTCAGTTTTTTTCCTTTTATATATTTTTCGCCCCGATTTTATTGGGGTGCGCCAACCCCCTATAAAGCCCCCTCTGGTTTGCGTGTCAATGCGGCGGTGTTTGCCTTTATTATTTATTTCTTTCGGTTGTTATTTGAGTTGCCTGCTCTAATTTTAGATCAGTCGAATAAGTTTTATTGATTTCAAATTTTAACCTTATTTTACATGTGCCTCGTGCCCCTCGTGGGCGAGTGTGTGTGGGTGCCAGAAAAGAAAACGCCGCCAATCCATACATGGGGCCAGTGGTAACAACAAAATACGGCAAAATATTTTACGATGACGCTATTGTTGTGAGCGAAGAGTGTGGAGGTGGCACCGCCGCCAGAGATGCCACGCATTTGCGCACAGCCCGCCGTGGTGAGTTCGCTCTCCGGCTTTCTCCGAGCCTGGCTCTTTCCGGATCCGGCTCTCATTTTTTCGGCGGCTATTCAACATGTTTGTTTTGGGGTGGAGGAGCGGCGGCGGCCCTCAGGCCGAAGCAGATACGTTTGATAAGATGGCCCCTGGCCGCACACGGACAGCAGTCGTACACGGTTCCGTCATCCCAGCTCCGGCTCAGGCTCCGTCGTCTCTGGCTCCCTTAAGTATGCAGCTCAAAGTGCAATCTATCTGGGTTTCCTCTTCTGCCCATATATATACACACAGCATATCCCTGTGTTTGCCGAGCAAAGTGCAGTGCTTGGGGCTCCCTAATGGCATGGCGATGTAATCGAATCTGGGCCTGATATTTTATGGCCTGTCTGCCATATCCTGACCTCATCTGCTGGCGCTTCCTTCGTCTCCTTTCCATTCTTTTTTTTTCTGTTGTTTTTTTTTTCTTTTCTTTTTTTGTGTGTCACAGCCAGAGTCGCTGGCCGGCTGGTGAATGTGAATGGGCTTCCGGCTTGCTGATTCGTTTAGCTTTCATTTGAGCCGCTGCAGCTGGTGCTGCCGTTGATATCCGCACTCTTGGCCCATTCAGCATTCACCAGGCATCCTGGCATCCTGGCATCCCGTCACCGTTCCGACTTGCGACTTATCGCCATGCCGCATTGTTTATGCGGGCGGCTTAATTGCAATTTGCTATTCATGACATTCACAGCCATATTTCAAATCTTGAAAAGGTCCTTAGGGAAGAGACAAGAAAAAAAACACAGTCTGTGGCTTACAAGTTCAGGGAATTCATTAATATTTAATACATTACTTCAAGAGGTTTTTAATGCAGAAATATTTTATGCAGGAAAGTGACATTTTCAATTAAAGAAGGCCGAAGGTTATATTAAAAGATTTTTAGGTGAAAGCGTTGTGGCAGGCGCTTGGTCTTTCCCTTAATAATTATCCATTTTACAGTTATTTATTGATAAAAGCAAGTTGTCTTTAAAAGTGAGTTTTACCAATGACATAAGGACATTAGTTCCTTTAAAATTTTGATCAAAAGCTCAAGGATTCTAGATCTTTAAGCACTTGCTTGATCCGTGTAACACTCACACATTCTATTTTTAGATTTTTACGTTTCCAGCAGAAAAATAGCTTGCATATTGCAATACAAATGTATTGACCGTTCCGAATTTTAGTGATTATAGTGGTCTTTGATTTTACTTTATCATCAATAATAAGCAAAGGAGTGGAGCCTTCACAGAATTTTCTTAGTAAACTCCTTTAGTACAGTTTATAATAATTCATAGAAAAGGTGTCTGGTTCCTAGCTAATTTTTTCAATAAATAAATAAACACCAAACCTCAAAGCATAATTCAGCTAAGAAGGCAGTTAATAACGAGTTTCTGTCAAAGTTGCCAAGTTGCCTATTTTCCTCATTTTAAACCCAAAGTTTTGAATACATTACGGACACCTCTATGCATCGGATGAATGGCGAATCGCATAAACTCCAACCAGAGGCAGCCTCTAGAGTAGAGGTAGAGGCTGAGGCACAGGCACAGTGGCAGACTTCTTTTCTTTTCAAACCGAGGAGAGGCAACCGCTCAAGTGGCAATTTGCATGCGATTTGTTGCCGTCGCCGACGAGGAAGTGTGGAGCGCGAATTTGCATAGAGCCACCGCCATAGAGCGGCCGTAATGCAATGCTCAGCGAGATGTATTCGCCCTGTCCGTGAGTCTGTTTATGGTATTTGTTTATGCGCTTATGGCCCGGTCCTGGCTGAGATTTAGGTAAAAAGGTTAAGGATATGCTAGATGAGCTACGAGGCCAATTTAAATGCAAAGACGGTAGCAGGCGGGGCGTATGCGTAATGTAATATATTGTCTCTCGCGATTGTGTGCCATTCTACTATTTGTGTGTATGTTTTTTTTGTTCTCTTTTCACTTCTTCCACTTCCAGATGCCGCACAAGCAAGAGAGAGCGAGAGAGAGAGAGAGAGAGAAGAGAAAGATAGAGAGGAGTCGCGAATAGATCAATCAATCAATCAATCAAAACCGTGCATATCAACCGAGAAGCCCGAAATCAAAGTTCAACGTTGCATTTAAGCGAACGGAAGTAGACCGAAGCCAACCCAGGCCACACTCTCTCTTTATCCTTGGGGCTATTCCTCCTAAAATCAGAGCCTAAATCGGAGTTGGAGTCGGAGTCGGAGATTGCATGCCGCGGATGAGCCGCGGATTATGTCACGTGACGATTATAATCCAGTAACTAGCTCTGGTGTGCGCAGTCCCGGTCGCGTGCGGCGGCTCCAGGAATTGCCGACGGTCGATCGATCACCATCCCGGGACTACGGCGCGCCACGCGGAAGTCCTTTAGGTGAATGAATCCTCCAATCCCGATAACCGATAACCGATTAATGATTAACGATCACCGATCACCGATCACCGATCATAGTTTCTCCGGAGCTAGTCCAAGCAATCCGAGCACAAACGTAGTCCAGCACCCAGAGAATCGTTTGTGCGAGAGATCATATATTCCTGATTATTTCGATTATTTCGATTAATTCGATCAATTGGCCAATGCTTTTCCTGATTTCCGTATATCGAACTACTAACCCCAGGTTGTCATTCCTTCAAAATTCCCTCAAAATTCGTTCAGAAATTCGCAAAAAAAACTCGCCAAAATTCGCCCAAAATTCATTTTGCAAAATTTATCGCTTCTGTTCTGAGATTTGTATATCGCTCGCTAGCTCTCTGTACTTGTAACCGCCATATATAACCATTTTCATTTCGTACTTTTTGTAGTCGACTCAACTAATGCAATTTCTAACTAAACTCTATTATTTCTGTCTAACATCACACGCATGCGCATGGTACATAAATTTGATTTCATTTCATTTCTCACTTGATTCGATTCTCATTTATTTCATTATGGTTTATCGTTTATTGTTTTCCTTTCTATATTTTATCGTTTTTCGTTTTGCGTTTCGCTTCACTCATCTTGCGAATCTCTACCGACTCTCTTTTCATTTCAATTAACCCGACACAAACGACCCTCGACACTTGGCCGCCACAAACACATGCAAATTGGATTCCTTCTGGGGAATGGAATTCAATTGAATGGAATTGGATTGGTTGGGAATGGCAGAAGTAGGAGCCAGTAGCTGCAGCTGCTAGGAAATTACATTAGGACGGAGGGATGGACCACAGCTGAGCTGAGCCAGAGCCACTTGCCCCGAAAGAGAAACCACAGCGCGCGGAAAAGTGCACCTTGAACTGTCAACTTTGCCGGGAGCGCTCAGCTTGATATCAAAGCCTCAAACTGGATTACAATTATGGTTAGCTAAACTGTTTTGCACTTGAACGGGGTCAGGCACTTGGTTACTCCAGCTAATTAGCATTTGGCCGCCATTGAGGGTCTGAAACAAACCATTTATGAGCAACGAGTACTGACGGACGCTGACGATGACGAGAAACCGCAAATTTAGTTTCGTGCTCGCGACGTGCAAAATGATTTCGTGCCAGGAAAACTTGGTTTATGGCCCTCGAAGGTGGTTGAGGAGGTGAAATATGAGCCAGGACACACAATGTAGCTGCTTTGCGAGGAGGCCAGAGTGGGTTGTGTAGTACAAACCAAAGCCAGGACACGACAAACACTTCTCCTCCTACTCCCTGCCTACCCGCCTGTTGACTTTTCCTTTATATTTTCCTTTACATTTTCTGTGCAAGTTACCTGCGCTCTCTCCGCCACCCACTAACCAAACCTAACCTAACCGAAAAAATAAGAAAAACCAAAAAAAATGAGGCAGAGACTCCACAATGCACTAGTTGCCACCTATAGAGACACACTCTGTTCCTGTGTTCCCTGTGTTGTTTTTTGTTTTCGGTTGTTTTTTCGGTTACCTTCTCTTCTTTTGTTCCTGGTGGCTGAGGAGGATGAGGAGCCGAAAACACAAGACAACCACCTGAACCTGAACCAGAATCAGAATCAGAGTCAGAACCACCACCACCACCAACCCAACCAAACCCACCGTCCACCCGTTCCGTCATCCACTCATTTGGTCATCCTCATGAATTCTGTGTGTGTGTGAATTTCAGCAATGGGCAGTCCATACTACCGCGACATGGATGAGCCAACAAGTCCGGCCGGAGCGGGTCACCATCGCAGCCGGAGCGCCAGCAGACCACCGATGGCCCATGCCATGGACTATCCACGTAAAGACTGTTTTAAATCTATTTTAATATAATATAATATTTAAATATGATTATCTATTTATTTATTTAAACTAGAGTTATATTAAATATATATTTAAAGCATTTCAATAGGAAACTAATCGCCATTATGTGGTATTTTCTTAAAAGCCTAAAAGCTGGTTAATAATTTTAGAAAATGCATTTAGATCGGTTAAATAATTTAAAGAGGTGTATAATAAAGTTTTTAATTATTTTTATTTTAAAGGAATCTTCAAAAGAATATTAAAATGTCTCTGAACTTTTCTTTATTTAATTCGCAAAGTTTAAGGATAGAATAAAGACACTTTTTATAGTATATAATCTTTATCTGTAAAGGGATCTTAAATAGGAACATTAAATTGCCTTAATACCAGTTAATTATGAATTTATCTCATTAAATATTAAAGCTTTTAATTTCAATGATTAAATAAATCTCGAAGACTTTTAAAACAGACTTTAATAGCAAAGTTTAAGAATACATCAGAGTCTTTTTGTAGTATGTAATCTTTATAATAAAGCAATCTGTAATGGAACCTTAAAGGGGAACATAAAATTACCTAATTACCAGTAAATATTTTAATTAATTTCTTTACATATTAAAACTTTTAAATTGAATGATTAAATGGCTTTTGAAGACTTTAAAAATAAGTAGGAACACAAGTTACAGGACTGTATTATGAAAGAAATATAAACTCAAAGCTCGTTATAAATTTTTTTTAACATTAAAATATTAATTTTCTTAAGTTCCTCTCGGAACTTTTTTGTTTTTTCTTTAAACAAAACTCTAAGAACTTTTTTACTAATAATTTCCCCTAAATCCCCACCCAGGAACCCGCTACCAATCGCTGGATCGCGGTGGACTCGTGGATCCCCACGATCGCGAGTTCATACCCATCCGGGAGCCACGCGATCGCTCCCGGGACAGATCCCTCGAGCGGGGACTGTACTTAGAGGACGAGCTGTATGGCCGATCGGCGCGCCAGAGTCCCAGCGCCATGGGTGGCTACAACACGGGCATGGGCCCCACCTCGGATCGGGCCTATCTGGGCGACCTGCAGCACCAGAACACCGACCTGCAGCGGGAGCTGGGCAACCTCAAGCGCGAGCTGGAGCTGACCAACCAGAAGCTGGGCAGCTCGATGCACAGCATCAAGACCTTCTGGTCGCCGGAGCTGAAGAAGGAGCGGGCACTGCGCAAGGAGGAGAGTGCCAAGTACAGTCTGATCAATGATCAGTTGAAGCTGCTCAGCACGGAGAATCAGGTAAGGGTTTTTTATATTTTTTATTTAATTTATAAAATAATTTTAATTAATTTTTTAAACAGAAACAAGCCATGTTGGTGCGCCAGCTGGAGGAGGAGCTGCGCCTGCGAATGCGTCAGCCCAACCTGGAGATGCAGCAGCAGATGGAGGCCATCTATGCGGAGAACGACCATCTGCAGCGGGAGATCAGCATTCTGCGCGAGACGATCAAGGATCTCGAGTGCCGGGTGGAGACCCAGAAGCAGACGCTGATTGCCCGCGACGAGAGCATCAAGAAGCTGCTGGAGATGCTGCAGGCCAAGGGCATGGGTGAGTCCTTAAACTTCTAACGGAAAAGCTGATCGGTATCCCTAATGGTAAATCTCAACTTACAGGCAAGGAGGAGGAGCGCCAGATGTTCCAGCAAATGCAGGCCATGGCCCAGAAGCAGGTAAGACCCGTTCGATCAGAGATGCTTTGGACCCAGACCCCCCTTAAACCCCACCCCATGGACAAGGTCGAGGACGAGCCCCTGCCCATCTCCGTCCATCTCTCTGTCTCTCTGTCTCCACCTACCTCTCTGTATATCTCTCTCAATCTCAATCTCTATCTCTCTAATTTTCTTTCGTTCGGCAAACAATGCTCTAGAGAATGATTTCGTACACGGGGCAGGCGGGGAGAGAGAGCGGGGACAGGCTCTCCTTAGAGTCCATCTCTGACTCTTTCTCGCCGCCTGCCCTTTCTCTCTGACACAAACGAAAAAACAAACACTTTTTATGCATCTTGAGTTCGAAACATTTGATGCAACATCAGAACTGTAAAACTTTTGTTTTATACCCACCAACACACCACACACACTATATACTCACCCAAATATATATATATACATAAACCCATACACATACACACCGCCATATCTGTTAGAAAAAAATATATAACTAAAGTAGAGCCTAGAAAATGTTCGCTTTTATGCCAAATGAAGCTCGAGCTCGTAGTTGCTAGCTAGTGTTCTTTTAACACTGTTTTCCCTCTGTTTTCCACTGTTGATTTTCCATTTCCACACAACACACACTTACGCGCAGAGCTTGACACGTTTCATTCAGTTTGCTACATGTTTTGCATATTTTTTACCGTTTTGTTCTTGTTGCCGTTGTCGCTTAATTAATTTGCAACTTTTGTGCCGACGACGACGACTGCGACTGCGACGAGGAGGCCGAGAATGGGGACAGCAGTCAACATCAATGAACGTCGTTCAAATTAACATTAAGTGCAGTGCACTCACTACACACACCCCGAACACACCCACCCATCCACACACACCCAGCCAGCCACACTCAGACTCAGACAGAAGCTTAGTCATTTCATTGTTCGCCACCCAATAAAATCTCGATTCTGTTGCACACTTTTCGGCGCCATAATGGATGCATCTTCGGTGCCCCACTTATGCCAGTAATGCCATCTGCCATCTGCCATTTTCCGGGAAAAATGCATTTCCTCCCCCTTCCCCCTTTATACATTCATTGTTGCATTTCATTATTTATCGACGTAGTGCTTAAACCCCTCCATTCCCCTGGGAAATCAATCTGAAATGGTTTCGGAGTTGCCGCATTTACTGCATTTAGTCGTTGGTCCTTAGCCCAAGTTTTAAGCCACCGACAGAGCGACCTCCCCAAGGACGCAACAAACAACCAACTGCTTATTACTGATCCCAACACCCCCTCTAGCCTGCCCCCTCTCTAATTACATGTTTGCCCACCGGCTAAACTCCCACACACAGCAGCACACATGGCGTATGCGTAATATTAAGAGCAAACAGAACAAAAGGCAGGCGGCCAGGCGGGCAAGCCAAGCAAACAGCAAAAATATAAAATGGGGAAAAGGAAAATGGGAAATAGCCTTTTCCAAGACCAGAGACGACAGTTGCGAATATTCCCAGTGGGCAGCATAAATAACCTTGATACAGAAACAGAAAATCTATTTAAGGACAACAGACCGAGGCGAGACCAAGGGAATACACAGCCTGCACAGCTGGGAAAAGCTAGCTATTATCGCATTGAACTGTAGTTTCTCAATTGTTATTGCCAGAGATATTCATAAATAAAGGGAAATGTAAATCAGTTTGATGGCCACAAGAACTGACAACTAAAAAGGCCAATCGAAGCGCATATATCACACATTTATATGCATTGCATTGGCTAGCCAAGCTGACAGCTCAAGTTTCCGTAGCAGATATTAGGCGAGAAGACCACCTATCCTTGGCTGAATTTCCGACTTCATATTTTATCTCTGGCCTGCACTGGGTCGCCCCGCGGCGTTAAAGCCATTTGCATAAGCTTAACATCCTTTTTTTCGGAATGACTCTGCACAATAGCCGATTTTTCTGCTTCCTTGGCTCAGTGCCCATTGATGCTACTTTTTTTCGGGAATCGCATTTCATTTCAACTTTATTATAATATACCAATTGAAAGGAAAGAACCGTACCAACTGCCTTGACCGATTGGCGAGGCTCGAAATTAATTTGTCAGCGCGGGAAATGCGGCATAGTTACACGGCCCGGACAGCAGTAATTAAAAAGCGGCCCACACACAAAACCCCAACCGAATCAAAGAATAAAAAACCGCCCACACAATCGGAGGCTCGGAGGGAACAAAAAACAAGAGAAAGAAAACAAATTTCGCCTCGTCGGGCCGAGCAATTAAAAGTTGTTGCGTATACGCCGCGTTAACAGGGCCGGAAAAGGGAGCAATCGGCGCAATGGCGCAGCTCTTTCGAGGTCAACGCGTTTTACATTTCCTATTTTCGGTGTTCGGCGCAGATTCTATTTATTGCAAACTGCAATGGCCCAAGTGAATGGTTCTAGTGAAAAAAGCTTTCAATAATTCATGTTGTTTAGCACCAAGTTTGGGCCTCAGCCTCATTCAATCGGGTTTTCTCTTGGCCCATCTTATATAAGACCAGCGGGCACACACGCATGTATCTCCGGCTGGGAATATACTTTTTACAAGAGGCCCCCTCTTGCCTTTATTGTCTACTTCTTATGGCCATTTAACTGACGCCACTTTGTCTGCTCGCAGCTCAAACTTTGGCTTACGAACCCCCTAGGAGCCCACACACCCCTCGCACACATATCCCTCTGTATATATATAAATAATGTGTACAAATCTAACAAACTTATGCGATGCTCAACCTTCTCACTTCTGGTGAACCCAACAACACAACGGCCACGAGGCAGCTTGATCTGGAGCGTGAAATCAAGAAATACGCTCAGGAGGAGCAGGGGGTCAGGGTGAGTGTGTGTACAAGCAAAAAAAACAGCAAAAAAAAAGAAATCCTCAAAAAGAAAACCAAAAACTCAGAGCTAAAGACCTTCTTAGGGCCAATCCACCCCGTCTTAACCCCCGACCGCCGGTGACCAGGGCTTAGTATGCTGCTCAGTATGCCAGACCACACAAATCCATATTCAAATATTCATGTTGTTTGGCTCGCCCCCTCTTTCGGCGCCCCTGTCTCCCCTTTCTTTCACTCTTAAGCTCCCTCTCTGTCCCTCTCTCTGTAGCGCCCTGGCAAATTAGAAACTATGCAAAACGATGCCAATGGCTGAATTTTAATTAGCAGCCTAAGCCAAGGGGCCAAAGGGGTAAGCGGCGGGCTCTAGATGTATTACGGGGATTGGCACATGCCGAGACAGGAGCGGACTTTGAGGGCAGAGCCCTAGAAGGGGGGCTGTAAGAGAGGTGCTTTATTCGGAAGTTATAGGGAAAGGAGTATGAATATGAGGGGAAAAAGAGAATTGGCAGGGGAAGTTAAGAAAGGGTATTCGAATTGAGAGGATTGTCTAGGAAAAGGTGAAAAATTTGTATAAATATGAGGAGAAATGTGTTAAAGATGTTTTACAGAAATTGAAACCTAAAAAAGGATATTTCAATTGTGAGGTCATATTTGTGAGGAAAAGTAGGAATAATTTTATAAATATAAGAGAAATTATCTATCTTCCATTACTCCTATATTTATACAATTATTTCACATTTTTATGTGGTATTAAAACCAAAGAAAAAGACTTTTAATGAAGTTGGAAGTCAAAATAAAGTTGCACCAGAAAAATGCCGGATATTTGTAATAAATATCAGAAGTGTAAGAAAAATAATATTATATAGATAATAACCGAAGAAAAGGGATTTAAAGTGTGAGGTTTCATCGAGGAAAAAGCTAAATAATCACAAAAGTATCATGGAAAATAGAGAAATAATATGAAAGAATCTAAGCTAAGGGCTGGAGCTTAAAAACCATGATTAACCCTTAAGTAAATGGCAGAAACCAAGCTTAATTTTAGGGAAATGCATGACATAACCCAAAAAAGGCCACTATATATCTCAATACCCGAAAAATTTAAGCTAATATTCATGTAAAATCGACATTAATTCATCCTTTGACTGAAATACAGCATTACATCCCATATTAACCCCATATTATGACCCAGAAAAAAGGCCCCCAGGCATAAATCTCAATACATTTGGCCAAATGGAGTAATCACCTCTAGAGACCGAAAAAAATACAGCCCGAAAATTGGGTTAAATCGTAAATTTAAAAAGGCAAAAATTGTAAGCTTTATATGCATGACCGAGAGGGTATAAAATACTGCTGCTGGCCGGCGCTATATTAAATTTTCCTACCGATTGCGGCGGGCGCTTCACTCGCAGGTCACTAAATAAAGCTCACACGACACCCCCGCACATAAAGTTTCCAGTTGCCAGTCGCCAGCTACCAGTTCCTCCGGCCAAAGAGCCAGCCCTGCGTCCTATGCATACGCATAAATAATAATGGGCATGGAGCACGGAAGATGGGGTGCAGCTCCTAGCTGGAGCTGGTAACTCGGAACTCGGAACTGGGAGCTCGTTATGGCTGCCAGTGTGGGCCTTGCTCAACGCTTGATATATTATGCTGCTCCTGCCAGGCACTGAGCTCTTTGTTTTGCGCGGGGGGAGGGCTGAGGCAGGACGCATAAAATAATTACGCGGCCTACCGCAAAATTCATTTTACCAGTGCGCAGGAATGCAGGAAAAAACAGAGCCCCAACTCCGCCTCCTCCAAGTTGTGGAATGTGGAAAATGCATTTAAAGAGAAGGACAGGTCCAGGTCCTAGGGACCTAGGAATTTGCACTTCGATTTATCGATTGGCGCCATCGAAATGGAGCTTGACTCGTAATTGCACGTCCAAAAACAATGACTGCCTAATGAGTTGCCCACTTAGCATAATAATTGAATGGAAGCTGGCTAAATATGCAAAGTGTTGCCTACTTTTGCGGGCCAGTTCGTCCGGAAGGCGTAGGGGAGGTAGAAGAAGGGGGGCGGTGCGGAGCAGGACCCCCCGCAAGTCAGCTGCTCGAGAAGTGCAGGCCATGTCATGCGCAGGCCATCATCAGTTGCAGGCGCGTGCAGGCCGTTTCGACCAGCCGCAGCCAGTGCAGGGTTAAGGTTCCAGCGAGTAGCTGTAAAACGAGTTCGTTCTCCCACTCCCTCGCCGCCCTCGTCCTCTCTCTCTCTCTTTCCTTTCCCTTTATGAAGTAATCAATACCGTTAGCTTTTGAGCGTAACTGAACGTAAAAGCTCTCGCCTGACTTGTAAAGCTCTGCGGAGCGCAGACCACATGACTGGCTCTATGAGCGGAAGTGCGGAAATGCACTCAATAGGGACGAGTGCTAAAAACGGCGAACATAGAACTCAAATGTGACTTAGAGGTGGGATTAGTAACGAAAGGCAAGGAGTAGAAGAGAGAGAGAGTTATCTGAAAGAAGCAATAACAAGCTTAGTGACGAAAGATGTTAGGGTTCTTGACGAGTTAAAGGACTGAATGAAAACCTGGTGAGGCCTTGCAGTCTGAGTTGTTAATGAATGAGAATTTAAAGTCTCTTCATTTCCAGTAACTCAGTGATAAAAGCTTTAAGTAAAAAGTATGAAATGGGTTTAACAATGTTAGAGGCTTTTTCAGTTTAACTTTCAGTTCCTAGAGAAGAATATGTTACATGGTTATTTGATTCAACAATATGTGTGGCCTTGGTTAAGTTTCGATTATAAACAAATTTAGAAACGATTATACTTAATAGTTGACCTTAAGATGTTTGAAGAGATCTAATGTTAACTTTCTTGTAGCGTCGTTGTCTTAGAGTTAGGGTGACCAGTCTGCGTTTGTGTTAAAATGTGTCAAAACGACAGCGTTGCCAGATAGCGAAGTTAAATCGCCTTAGGCACTGCTTAGGAACACTTTTCGCGTGTCTAAGTACGTATCTTAACGTTAACGTTTCTAAATAACAAGTGACTTAGTTACAAAAGCGTTGATAGGATAGGTAGCAGGAAATCCTATTATGTGCCTAAAGCAGTTTGAATTCTAGGGATATTATGCCTTCTAATTTAGTTAAGAAATATATAAGAATAACTTGCAAGAAGCCCTGTTAAATATCTCAAAGATACCGCCCTAAGATATTACTCGTAATGCCTCTGAAGACCGAATTAATGCTGATTTAAAAGTAACAGAAAGTCAACAGTAACACAGAGATCCCGACTAGTACCGAAAGCCAAGGAGTAACTAGAACCGAGTGAAAGCTGCGCTCTCGCGTAACGAGTGACTGCAAAAGCTGGCCTACAGAGCGGATGAGTGATGTGCTGGGCTGCTGAGTGATCTAGTGGTCTCGTGGTCGCAAAAGCTCCGCAGGCGCGAACAGTTGTACACGCAACGCTCCAGCCGCCGAGCCGAGACACGGACGAATCGAAGAAAAGAATCGAATAGAAACGGAACGAAGTCGCAGGAGAGAAGAATCGAGCAGAGCGCGTCGCGAAAAGGGCAGAAAAAAAAGAAAGAAAGAAAGTGTGGCAAGGAGGCGAATGTGGCAAATGGCACACAAATTGTGTAGTGGGCAGCGAGCCAACGCCAAGTGAATTAGGACTCCGCCAGGATACCGAGAGACCCACGACCCACACGAATACCGAGCGAGCCCCTATATCATCCTCCGCCGTGCAGATTCGCGAAAGAAAATCCCACTCGTGGCGCGAACGCGTGTGCTGCCAAAGAAAATAATATATGTATATATATGAAAATTCCACTCCTTGACCGAATAAGGATGTAGAAAAAAAGTGGAAATGTCGAGCATTTCATTATTGTGCCTTTACCTGTAAATGTCAGTGTCTGTGCTTGCAATTAATAGCTTGAATCGAGAGTGCCAGTGCAATTTTACTCAAATCCCTGCATCCCCATTGTTTTAGCAGAGCAGCAGCAGCAGCAGCTGAAGGAAAATCAGCAGCAGCAGCATCAGTAGCAGCAGTAACAGCAGCAGCAGCAGCAGGAGCAGCAGCAGCAGAAAACCAGAGCAGCAGCAGCATAAAATCAATATTTTTTGCTTAAGCAGCCGCAGCAGCCGAAAAAAACGTTCTTTGCCAGCAAACATTAACTAGCAAACAGCAAAGACAACACACACAACGAAGAGAGAAAAACAACAATTTCTTTTTATAGCTCGGCTTCGTCCTCGTCGTCCTGCCAGTGTGCCCGAGTCTGTCTCCGTCTCTGCTGTGAGAATGTGCGAGTGTGTGCGGTGGGCCAGAAGGTTACATTCACAATCACACTCGCATTTGCATTAAGCGCTAAGAATCCGGAAGCAGCGAGCAGATAATACAGCAAGTGCATAGTAACGACGGCCAGCAGTTTATTATTGTATTGCAATAATACTTGAGACCCACACACCCGGACACACACCTGCGCACAACCAACGGGCAGCTCAAATTACATAAATAGCAGGCGAGCAGGCAAGCAGGCGGGCGAGCACTAAGTCTCAGTACAACGAACTGCAATACTGCAGCAACATTAGCTCTTAACGACCAGGCGAGACACCCAGAAACCTATGGACAATGCCTATGTCTACTACAAGGTACTGTACCCAGTCCAGCAGTCCGGCACCGGAAACAGTCATCCAATCAGTCAGTCAGTCAGTCAGACAGTCAGCTGAGCAACGCCACGCCTCTGAAAACACCGAGAAATACCATCATGTCATCAGCTCGAAATGTCATTACTTCATCATCAGCACACAAGAACCTTCAACTCCATTCAAAAGTCAATCAGCCAGCGGCAACTCGCATAACAAACTAACAAAACCCAAACCGACGACCACGAAATGCAACTAACCGAAATGTCTCTGGGTGGAGTAGCCTCCTCCTCCGGTTTTGGTGGTACAATGGGCATATCGTAGGGTAAATGCAATCCTCGGCTCGGTCATGGTACAGTTCGCCTGAAGAATAGTGTAAATCAAAACGATGGCTATCAATGGGGCCGCTGCAATAGGCTCACCAAAAATACACCCCCCAGACAGCCCCCCATACACACACACACAGCCCCAGACATCCCGACACCAAAAGCCATTTAAATGTCCTGTCAAGGCGTAACATGAGCAACTCCACAAAGGACGGGGCGGGGGAGTAAGTGAGCGATGATGGCAAAAGAGGAAACCCAAGAAGGCTCAGCGAGAGGGCGAGGGAAAAGCTTAGAAAAATTGATCACAGATAGAAAAATAAAAGAGGATTTTTTCAGTTTGGGGAGCCTTAAATAAAAAGAAGAGAATCTTATTTTGTTGAAGTACTATTTACTTTTCTAAGAAAGAGAAATAGTTTATATTAGAGACAATTACTACAAAAAAGCCTATAAAGGCAAGGAAAGAACTTCTGGTTATTCGACTCAACCGTTTGCTTGGCCTTGGAATAGGTAACACCTTAAACTTATTTATTAGCAATTAAACTTAGTATTTGAACGTGAAATGCTTGCAGAGATTAAGTGTGCTTTTTTTTTTGTAGCCTCGCATTTGTAATTAGTGAGTTAGTGTGACCAATCGGTGTTTATGTCGAATGTGTCAAAAAGGTAGAGTTGCCAGATGGCGATATTAGATCACCACAAACTTATGTCATTTGAGTTAGAATATGTCAAAAAGGTAGAGTTGCCAGATGGCTAAGCTCACAGAAAACATACACCCAACTATTCAAATATATATTCTCATAGCTCCTAACGTTGTCAGTAATATTTATAAAAGAAATAGTTTCCAAAATATTCAAATACAAAATGATTTCTCTCTCTGCAACAACTAGCACGCAAAACAAATAAAACTTGTTAAACTTCTACTGTTTAGCCTGTCCTTTTGTGGCCTCGAGCTGCAAATTTAATTTCACACACACACTCACACTGAGCCACATATCAGCACACACACACACATATTGACGTGTGGACTAAAGGCAACATACAGTAATGCGGCAATGCTGGCTAAAATAAAAAGGGGAAAGCGCATTGCCTGCTTTTCTGCGTAATTAGTGAAATTCGGCAACAGGGCGAACTTGCAGAAAAGTGCAAGAAGCATAGACAGCAAGTGCAGACGGGCCCTAGCACCCGTTTTTCCATTTGCCGCCCCATTTTCCGCCTTTTCCGCCCCCTCCTGCTCCTTGCCCCCTCTGCCTCTGCTCATTAGCAGAAAGGCCTACCCAAAAAAAATTCCAAAGCGAGCGAACTGACAGGGATGCACTTCATAAATGTCACTTGAAATACGCTTCCATCGGGCACGTGCGTGCGGGAAAAACACGGGACACAGGACAGCTACTGACAATGGGTTAAGAACGGGGATTGGGGACTGGGGGCGTCAGACAGGACACAATGGGGGAAAAGGACTCTCTGTCTGGCCTTGCTCGCATCAGAGAAAAAAAATAAATAAAAGAAACAAGCTCAAACGAAACGAAACGTGAACGTGATGATTTGTCATGATTAACACAGGGGAAAGGGAATCCCTTTCCACCATTGAAAATAAAGCAGGGACTTTGCCCGCATCCACTTTAATTTTTTTGTCCCGTTGCTCGTGAAGAGTTCAAGGGTATATTTGGTACGTGTCAATGCATGTAACCCATAAAGGATGCATCCACAAACAGGACTAAAACAAGATGAAGTCCTAAAAATAGAACAAGTACTAAATATGGGAATGGATCCCAGAAGGATCCTGAAGTTTAGAAATTAAGAGAAAGTAAGCAGATAAGTAAAACCCCTGATAAATATGCAACATTATTAGAAATGACTAGGAAACCATAAAATTCCCAACTAGTTCCACCAACATAAGGATACTTGACACATTTTGTATCAAACACCAGGTATTTTATAGTCGGGGAGTAAATCCCGAAAGGATCCCGAAGTCCCGCGATCTATAAGAAATTACTTTTAGGGATATTCAGGCTAAGGAAAACCCCAAAAGTATGCAACATTTATGAGAAATGATCAGAAAACCATAGAATTCTTAACTAGTTCCAGCATCAAAGGGATTTTTAGCACTCTTTATACATAATACCAGGTATTCCATAGTCGGGCCCTCGAATTTAACAATATTTATGGGTTTCCTGCTTTGTTTGTACTGCGTGATGTGCTCACATGTCAATGTCGTCCGGGGGGTACAGTCTCGCCCTCTCTCTCTAGCTCCCTCTTGCTCTCTCTTGCTTTCTCCCTTTCTCCCTCTCTGCTCCTCACTCCGCCTCAAAAGTCGTTAAATTTGAAATTGTTTTCCCCGCAGCTTTGTTTTCATTTTGCAATACATATTCCGGTTTTATGTGTTTGTTTTTTAATTTTATGATTTGTGCTGGCACCATACACTCTTCCAGCACAACACACCCAGGACATTTCTCGGCTTTGATTTCGCCTCTTACTTGTGTTCTTTTGGCTTTGTCTCGCTCTCTCTCGCTCTATCGCCCCCTCTAGCTCTCCTCTCCTCTCTCTCTCTCTCTCTCCTTCTCAGTTACCGCTATTGTAGTCCCTGTTCAAAGACACACAAACACACGTGACGTATACGTAACCTTGTAACCAAAATGTTGTTATTTCGGTCTTGTGTTTGTGTGTATTTGCCAGTGTGTGTGGGTGAGCCAAAGTTCTTGGCATTATTTTAAGTGCTCTGCTCACCTGCGCTGTCTCTCTCTAGCTCTCGCTCTCCCTCTCTCTCTCTCTATCCCGCTTTGCCCCTCTCTTTACTCTTCCTCTTGCCATGTGGCATCATTTTCTAAATTTAAATTAATCTTTGTTTTACTTGGAGCATAAAAAAAGTATATAAATGTGTGTTTTGTGTCTTAATGTTGTTCGTGTAATCGTTTGTTCAACCTTTCGCCCCTGTAGCTCACCTCTACCACCCTCCTGTACCTAGTAACTCCCCTAGTTTCTTTAATCTCTTTATATATATTATATTCCCTACACTCTTTTTACACTCGCTTTTTATTTAGACTTAATTTAACGACTCTAAACACACCAAACACACACACACAGCCACACAATGTTTGTTCTGCGTTTAACTTAAACTTAGCATTTTGAACGGAACGCTGATTTTTGAACTCCTTTTTCTTACTGTTCTTACATAATCAAAAAGTAATATATAACATTTAACCAAAACACACCAAAGAGCAAACCATAGAAATCCGAAAAATCAGTAATCAGAAAATATATATCCGAAACCGATACCGAAACCGAAAGCAAAATCCCAACTGCAATGATCAGATACCAATTAACAAAACATTAGTGAACTGTGATCTATTTAGCATACAAGAATAATTCTTTTGTCATTTTATTGCCAAAAGATGCAGATGATTTTTTCACGAAACCTATCGATTGTAATGGCTCCAATAATTGGCATTATCGAATCTAAATCCAAATTCAAACCAAATCGAAATCAAAATGAACCAATATAAAAACACTTTCAAAACGTAGGCAAGCATTCTTGAATCATTTTAAGCAAGATCAAGCAAAATATATATTTGTTTTCAGAATTGATCTTTTTTAACTACATTTAAAAACCAAAAAAAAAAACATATATTTTGTTGTTGTTCTAAAAGAAATCACGCAAAAAAAAATCTAATAAGAAACCGAAAAACAATTGAAGAAATGCAATAACAAATATAAAAACAAATTTGTTTACCAAGAATCAAAAAAAAAAAATAAAACGTATGCAACTATTTACAATATGCTTTTGTAATATTTTCGCACGATACCAAATCAAAAAAAAAATAAAATAAAATCAATAAAACTATATAACAAACGAAGGAAAGACCAAAGGAAAGCGATAACGAATTGATCAATACTTCGAGTAGACGGGCAAGAAGAAGAAGAAGAAGCTAAGCAAAGAAGTTCGATTCATTCACTGACAACTCTTTGACGATAAAATGATAAAACAATTACGACGTGTATATATATCCACAATATGGCTAACAAACATATGAATATATACTCTCCTACTCCTACTCCTCTGTTTCTGTCTCTGTTTCTCCCCCACTCACTCTCTATCTCTCCATCTCTCGCTCTCTCTCTCTCTCTGTCTTCTATCTCTGTCGCTCTTTATATATAAATATATATATACCGAATATCAGCAACTACAACTACTATATACTATATATAAATATGTTATCCTACAGTATGTTGTTTTCGATATTATTGCGTTACTCCGCTTACGACAGACCGAGAACTCACCCCTAACCAATTCTTCCCCAGAAGAAAGACCCTCCTAAGACCCCCTCCCCTGAAGAACAAGAAGAAAACGAACAAAAAGGACAATAACTGTTTCACATATGTGTGCACATGTGTGGCGGTGTATTCGTGTTTGTGTATGATATATTACTTTTTGGTTTTTGTAAATATCGAACTAACCTCACCTACAAACGTTGACCGATCAATCGGATCGAAGCTCTCTCGAACTCGTTCCGAACTTTATCGATTATCGATCTCACACTCACACAACACACACGACGCAATGCAACAAGAACACTCCTTCATGATGGGTTCCACACTCGCACACACTCACAGAGACACACCCCCGCCCCTCCTCTGTCACTAAAACACTGGAAAACTTCCAAGGATTCCAACGAAACGATACTCTGCTCTGTCTGAAACCACACTACTTGCGTTCTTTCCATCTCTCTCTAAGTCTCTATGAAACCGTCTCTCTTTCTGTCTCTGCCGATCTCTTTCACACACACTCTCTCTCTATCTCTATCTCTCTCTCGCTCACTGTCTGTCTAAACAACTATATGAATATATATTTTGTTTGTTTGTTTCTCCAACACACCGAACCAAATTATTTAACAAATATACTTTTGCACGTTATTTCTATAATGCATCTGAACTATATATTGTTATACGAATATTTATGTTTCATTTCTGCGTACAAACAAAATACCAAAAGAAGAAAATTGTACAAAACCAAAATACTAAAACCCAAAACAAAATACCTAAGATACCGAAAATACTGCAAATACCGCAAATACCAAAAATACCTCTGTTTGAGAAAAATACGAAATCAGAATCCGAGTTGCATTTTGTATGCCACGTTGATCACGCGACCAGAGATACATTCACACTTACACACTGATACAGGGACACCACCACACACCCACTCTCTCAGATACAAAGATACATAGATACAGCCATCCACACATAAATAGATACAAGAACCAGCAGCCATCACATCCTTGTGGCGGCTGTCAACCAAGTGACACACATTTCATGTTGCGCCTCTCCTCCCACACACAACACACACATTACTCACACACCACACACACACCACTACTAAGCCCGCCCCCCGCCCTTGTTGAACTTTTTTTGGGTGCCAACAAGAGCCGTTGAAAGTGCCTGAGAACCAACTATATAACTAACTACATAAGGCCAAAAGCCGAAAAAGTACCAAGAACCAAGAACCAGAACTGAAAAATCATAACTCATAATCAACAAAATCTCATATTCTATTACAAAACCCTATTGTAAAATAAGCGCAAAAAGTGTCAAAAACTGAAAGACTTGAAGAAAAACAACAAAAATAATAATAATTAATAACAATAATGATAACAAGAACTAACAGAGAAGCAAAAAGCAAATTATTTACGTTGAAATATGGGGCCAGAATAGTCCGTAAGTGTTTCGGGCAAAAATCGCTTTCGCTATGTTAAATGTAATCCAATTCAAGAATACCTATATATATATATATATTCATGTAATTACCTCTATATATATAGATAGCTAATGTTTGTTAAGCCACGATCATGATCACGAACCAACAGAAACCAGAAACAAAACTTAAACCAGAAACAAAACTTAAACCGAAACTCAAACTTAAACTTAAACCGAAACCGATACCAAATCAAGCTGTGAGCGCATCGAAGCCGGAAAGTCGATACAAGATATATATATGAACACCAGACCCAACAGCAAACAGACCCAGAGAGCTCTCTAGACACAAGTACCAACCAAAAACTAACCCAACCAGTCAGTCAGTCAGTCACAGCAGTTACAGCAACCACCATTTGAAATCGCCCCGTTTCAGATGTACAATAACTACTCGGGCCTCGCCGGAAGCAGCCCCCCCTTGCCGGACATTATCGGCCAGTACTACGGCCCGGGCCCGGTCCTGGGTCCCTCTCTGCCCTACGGCTCAGCAGGCGGCAACGGCTACGGCCCCGCCTACGATCTGTACGGACCCTCGACCTCCGCCACCGCCGGCGGCTATGGCGGCCTCTACGACCCCTTGTCCACCGCCCAGCTCTATGGAGCAAGCCAGTGCCAGACCTCGCCGATCCGAAGGAGGCGCTACAGCATCGCCGGCCTGCCCTCTGCCACCATGTACAACGATGTCTACGGGTATCCGGCTCCGCCATTGCACCAGACCAGCTCCTCGAACATTGTGAACCTGCTGAACGAGGCCCACAAGTCGATATCGCGCAGCTCGCAGATCCTCAACCTCACGAACCAGGCCCGCCAGCTGGGCCAGCTGGTGACGACGCCCCTCGGAGGCGTGGGAATGGGCGGACTGGGCCGCGTCGTGTCCAGCTACCCGACGCTGCACCCGGGTGACACCTCGCCGCCGTACCTCAACGACAACCTGATGCAGATGTCCCAGAGCTTCTCCTCGCAGCCCAACATGTACTTCCAGCCGCAGGCGCAGGCCCAGCAGGTGCTGCCCACGCAGCTGACGGCGGCCCAGAGTGCCGCTGCGGCGGCGGCCAGGCTAAGGCCGGCCTACTCGGTGACGAATCTGGTGTCCAGCTATCCCACCACAACGGGCTACGGGGCCTGCAAGTACGGAGGAGGAGTGGGAGGGCTGGGGGGCTACGGAAATCCTTACCAGAGCGACCTGGGGGTTGCCGGCGGCTATGGGAATCCCCTGGCTCCCTTCCAGCAGCGCCAGCTGCTGGCCCAATCGCTGCACGCCTCGAATCCCGCCATCTCGCAGTACTACCAGAGTCAGGTCCCAGGAGGAGGAGCTGCAGGAGCAGCGGCTTTGGCCTACAACCTGCAGCAGCAGTTCGCGGGGACGCAGCACTACGGAGGCAGTGCCCAAGGGCCGCCGCTGGGACACTCTCACATCCAGGCGTCGGTGCAGCAGCAGATGCATCCGCAGTACCAGTACCATGTGCATCAGCACCAGAACCACCTGCAGACACACCCGCTGGCGGCGCTGGCCAACACCGCGGGACCGTTCGGCGGGACGCTGGCCAGCAGCGCCCGGGACTACGCGGACTACGCCCGCGACTCGCATCAGCAGCATCAGCAGCAGCATCCGCATCAGCATCTGCATTCGCATCTGCACTCGCATCCGCATCACTCCTCGCATCACTCGCATCATACGGCATACCCGCACTCCCACTCGCACCATCAGGCGCAGGGGCACGGACATCAAGCTCACCATCACCACCATCTGCCATACTCGAAACTAGACTTAGATTACCCGAAACTGCCGCAAGAGCATAAGCGACAAGTAAGTTTTAAATTTGACGTAGACACGCTATCCCTAGACTCCTAAAGAACATGAAGATCCCCTGAAATCAGACCCTAAAAACGAAATTAAGTCCAAGGACAATTCGAAATCCTCAACTCGAAATTCAACTCGCCACCATCATCAGCATCGAATACCATCAAGTCATCCTCTATAACAATCAGAGATCGAACGAACCCAATTGGAAGAGATCTGCCCATCTATATAGCAAATATAGAACCTATATACAGATGGCAGGCCGATCTGCATTTAACGCTTTCCTCTGCATCAACCAGTGAGCCCTCGCGCAGGGAGAAGACAAGACACCAAGTATTATACATACAATATATATACAAGATATATGATAATAAAGTGGAATACTCTTAGTAGATCTAGGCTAAGCTCAGTTCGTGGAGTGTAAGGAAGAACTATTGTTTCATGTGCCATTTTAAAGTAGCAACAGTCAAAGCGAAACGAAGCGAAACATAAAATTAAAGCTTATCCTTGAGTTTGCGTTTTACCATTTTTGATTTTAACGTTCTTTGCATAGAGCACTCAGGGCAGAATTCTTTGTGGAAATTGTAGAACCTTGCTCTTGACTCTCAAAAGTAAAAGACTGTATATAAAACTAAATGAGATTTACTCACGAAAAATTAACAACAATTTATATAATATACATACAGGATAAGAGATTTACTTTAAACTTGTGTGAAAGTTGACAAAGCAAAAATAAACGAAGCTTGAAATTTATTAAATCAAAACCTATAGTGTAACTCGTACTTAGTATGAACATTCGACAACTTAGCCAATTGTTAGAGCAGCACAGACACACCCTCGATCTATCTGTAAGCGACTAAGTAACGCAGCCCAGCATGGACTCGCCTCCTATACCCAACCAACCTACTAACTACCTAACTACCTAACTAACTAACTAACCAGGGCCTCTAACCGCTCTTACCCAATTATAACTTTTTCTATCTCTCTCGTATTAGTGGGCATCATTTGCGTAGAACAATTGTTTAACTATTTAACCTAGCCTAACTTGACTTTTTTCCAACTAAGCCTCAGCCTCCTCCTAACTTTAGGTTTAATCTCTCTCCCCAGAGCCTTCCCCAGCAAAAGCAAATGCAAGAGTTATAAACTTATTAACTAGCGTGTGATTAGCAATGAAGGTCAATTATGAACGAAAACATTGAAATTTATATGTGCAATCTAGAGCCTAGAGCCGGATAGGTAAGGATCTCGAGCTGGATCGGTTGAATTAGTTTTTGTGTGTCTGAGAGACACGCCAAGCAAAGTGAAAAGTGAAACGAAGAAGCATTCAAAATGTGTCTAAGCGGATATTATATGTATTCGACTCAACTAGTGTTTGTATTTCGTATTCGAAGAAGCGCTTTATACACTCGATAAGCATCGATAAATCATCGATAGCCATCGATAAGCAAGTATACAAAATATTAAAAAGCTAATCCCCGCAAGTTTGTTCAGTTTTATGACCCGAACTTGACCTCTCAGTTCGTTAAAATCGATTTAAAAATTTATCAAAAACGAAAAACGCATGAATTCCTTTGAGTAGTGAACTTTTTTAATCGGACTATCGATTGTAAACGTGCTATCTGGTTTATTTGTGCTTGAAAAATCGAAATTTACGCGTAGATGATATTTCTCAAAGAAAGTAAAAACTCTTGTTAAAGTAGTGGTTAAATCTTAAACTAGAAGATGTGAATCTGGGAGTTACTTTCATTTTTTCGACCCTAGTCGTAGTCGTAGGCCCCCAAAAATATGCAGCAATCGCAGAGCAAAGCGGAAATTGTGTTCATAGATAAAAAAAGGAACTCTTTTCAATTGTTTATATATATATTATATGTACATCAATGGATGTGAGTGTAGTCGAGAGATAAAGCTTATCACTAGCCAATTCGAAAGACAGCACTGCGGTGCGAGCGTGTGAATAGATAAGTAGATACGAAGATACAAAGATACAAAGATACTATTATCCACTAGCTTTTCCAACTTCTGTTCTTGTTGTTGCTCAGCCAAACTTGATTCTCCCCCGATTCCGATTCTCCTCTCGACTCGGTTTGATTTGTAACCTTTTCTACGAAGACGACGACGAACAGAACAAGAAACGAGGCATTTGAATATTGATATAAGATATACACACATTATACATAACTCTCTCTATATATATATATATACTTGTATTGTATTTGAATAATTATGGTTAATATTCTGATTATACGCATATACATTTATGGTCCCGCGGGACGTACTATTTATACAATGATTTAACTGTAAACCTAATTAAGATCGCATTCAGACTTAATTCCGACAAGCAACAAGCAACAAAATATTCTCGAAATCTGTTAAACTTAACTTAAGCTGTAAGCATTATAAAATGGAAACTTTTCGAAAGCAAACAATAAAATTACATACGAAAACCGAACGTCGAAAAAGCAACCAAAGAAACGGATTATAAAGAGAACTATATCTCAGTCCTCCAAGATACACCCCACACTATAACACACAGATAACACCCAACGAGGGCGGTTAGGTTAAGGAGTACCTGTACCCGTACCCGTACCTGTACCGCATTGGGGAGGGGCCCAAAGACATTATCCATCCACCAACTCTCTCAGTCATACTCTCAACAAGGCGTAAGCTCGCTCTTCGCACCTCTTAATCGCTCATTTCACACTCAGTTGCCACAGCAAGATACTCGTACTTCCTGTTGCCAAGCAGACCAAGAACACACCAAGAACCACCAAGTAACTGTAGTCCTGGCTAAGGATCACTTCCCGGCCCAGGCACCACCAGTTGAGGCAGCAAATTCTGATCTAATCTTATCTGTACTTGTTCGTTCCTCTCCCACACAACCCACGACCAACTCCCAACTTCGACTTCCCCAGCTGGACGAATTCCGTCTTGAAATACAGAGAAGGGATCAAGAGATCCTGGCGATGGCGGCCAAAATGAAAACCCTCGAGGAGCAGCATCAGGTAAATTAACCCCCCCAGCTCCGGCTCCGGCCCAAGTTTGTCGTTTGCACAGTAAAGTAATATCCGTTAGGACTACCAGCGGCACATAGCGGTGCTCAAGGAGTCGCTATGTGCCAAAGAGGAGCACTACAACATGCTGCAGACGGACGTCGAGGAGATGCGCGCCCGCCTCGAGGAGAAGAACCGACTCATCGAGAAGAAGACCCAGGGCACGCTCCAGACCGTTCAGGAGCGCAACCGCCTCACCAGCGAACTGACCGAGATCAAGGACCACATGGACATCAAGGACCGCAAGATCAGTGTGCTGCAGCGCAAGGTTAGAGTCCTTAACCTCAAGTAATCCCATCCTCACCTGGAAAAGAAGAGTTTCCTTTTATTTTGGGTTTTATTTTTGAACTTTATAGGATTTTAAGAGAGAATATTAATCTACACAGAGAGAATTACGGTATCCGGAAATTGGGAATCCGCGTACTCAAATTCGTACTATTCTCATTTTGAGTACGGATTTTCTTAAAAAATTCTTGGATTAAGTTTATTTTCCTTACTTTGAGACCAAAAAAAATCAAAATGAATACAAAACTACTCACACCAAAATTGAGTACAAATATTCTTGAATTAAAATGGTTTTATCTATAGGTTTAAAAATGTAAGGGGAGGTTTATCATTTTACTAAGAAATTTGGTGTTTTAAGAGTATTTCAGAAAGTAAAGTTTAAGGTTAAATGTCTATAAAAAAGTTAAGTTAAAGACCAGATCTAATATATTTCAACAAACTTGCAAGAAGTTGAACAGATTAAAAAGACTTCAAGGGTTAAAAGCTAAACCTCCAATCCGTTTAGATTTTCCTTAGGAAACTCTCCTTTCCGGGTGCCCAGTCCTCAATCCCTAATCTCTACCCTTAGATTGAGAACCTGGAGGATCTGCTCAAGGAGAAGGACAACCAGGTGGACATGGCGCGAGCCCGTCTGTCGGCCATGCAGGCCCACCACAGCAGCTCCGAGGGCGCCTTGACCAGCCTGGAGGAGGCCATCGGCGACAAGGAGAAGCAGATGGCCCAGCTGCGAGACCAGCGCGACCGCGCCGAGCACGAGAAGCAGGAGGAGCGCGATCTCCACGAGCGCGAGGTGGCCGACTACAAGATCAAGCTGCGCGCCGCGGAAAGTGAGGTGGAGAAGCTGCAGACTCGGCTAGAGCGGGCTGTGACCGAGCGGGAGCGGCTCGAGATCAAGCTGGAGGCCTCGCAGAGCGAGCTGGGCAAGTCTAAGGCCGAGCTGGAGAAGGCCACCTGCGAGATGGGCCGGAGCAGCGCCGACTGGGAGTCCACCAAGCAGAGGATTGCGCGCCTGGAGCTGGAGAACGAGCGGCTGAAACACGATCTGGAGCGTTCGCAGGTACTCGTGCATTATGACCAGTTCACCCCGAATATCCGCTCGGATATGTACCCCAACATCAAGACCATAACTGAAACTAAAACTAAAACTAAGACTAACTTATCAACAATCTGTTCGTATGTATGTGTGCGCCGTGTATATATAATCGAGACACACGCATACATGCCACCTATGCTATCGATAATCTATGAACCGAACCCATTTGCATACATTTACATATCTGTGCTATCTGTATCCACATCAATATCTATATCTATATCTATATATATCTATATCTGTATCTGAATATGTATTTACATGTACACATTACGCATCCCAACTACCCAACAACAACAATAATAATAACTACAACAACAACCAACCGACCTAAATAAAAATAAATAAAACTCACCCAACATAAACCAATATAGATGCAGCTAGATGAACAGACCACACTACACAAAGTAAGCCCAATAATCCAAATTCCAATCTTCCAATTACCGAAACCTAGATTGCATAATATCGAAAATCGTAGTTTGTAGATAATAATTTCGATTCATGTTAAAAGTTGAGAGTTTTTGCTCTTGAGCAGCGATGGGAAGGCTATTTCTTAAGCAAGAGCTTTGCAGTTCGGTTGCCTACCCATTGCTCCACTTGAGTATCGTAAAAGTATATTTGATTGTAAAAATAAGATTAAAGTTTATACTTTAGAGCAGCGATGGGAAGACTTTCTATCGAGCACGAGCTTGGCAGTTCGGTTGCCTACCCATTGCTCCACTAGAGTATCGTAAAAGTATATTTGATCGTAAAAACAAGTTGAAAGTTT
The DNA here is from genome assembly GCA_014170255.2 of Drosophila triauraria. Lineage (NCBI taxonomy): Eukaryota > Metazoa > Arthropoda > Insecta > Diptera > Drosophilidae > Drosophila > Drosophila triauraria. The sequence continues at coordinate 18,303,496 of CM024335.1, read as the reverse complement.
ATACTCTAGAGCAGCGATGGGAAGACTATTGAGCAATATCTTCGTAGTTCGGTTGCCTACCCATCACTCCACTAGAATATCGTAAAAGTATATTTCAAGTTGAAATTGATTGTAAAGCCAAGTTGAAAGTTTATATTTTAGAGTGGCAATGGGAGGACTCTAACTCAAGCACGAGCTTCTCAGTTCGGTTGCCTACCCATCGCTCCACTAGAGTATTGTAATATTAAATCATCCAGTTTCTTCTTAAATTAAGAGTAAAAATCTCGATTATCGTAATTAATTTTTATCGTAAACCATAAACCACCTCGAAATATCGCAACATCGAATTCCGCTATTATGCAAAACGCACCTTTTATGTATCGTAAATCCACATGTATATCGTATATCGTATATCGTATATTACTCACATTAGCCACCAAAACACCGACCTCCTTCCCATTCGTGCCATTTAGAGCCAGCAGGCTGAAGTCTCACTTAGCCAGCACCTTCAGCGATTTCAGCTGCGATAAAGCCCTGACATATTGCGCACTTAGATACTTAGATACTTAGACAGGATTAGCAGCACTCGCCTAGTTGGGTTTTGATTTAATCGGTGTGCAGACAGACGGAGGTGTGAATAAGTTGAATTGATTGCCGCCAAACATGCACCCTTACGAACCCACATACGAACCGCACGTGAGAGCGTGACCTAAGATTAAGATATATAAACATGTTCCGTATCCGTACTCTTGCAGAATGTACAAAAGTTAATGTTCGAAACGGGCAAGATATCGGTAAGTCGGCCCAGCCGCTGACCCACACTCCACCGCGGGGGTGTTCATATATCAACCCGCTCAACCGCCACCCTATGTAATCAGTTGTTCAAGCAAAGAGTGAAATTCTAACCTGATATATGGGCAACCCCAAAATGCTATTTAGCCAAAGTTTAGATCCAAAAAGCTCACGCCTCGATTACCAGATCGAACAAATATATAGAGAACCAAGCGTCAAATGCACCCAAAAAGCACACCAAAAGCCAAGCGAAAAATCCGAAAGTCTCATTGAATCATTCACAGCTTCATGGAGTGGATCCATTGTCGACATCAGCTCGCCTGCTGGACTCATCAGAGCCTCACCATCATCGTCATCCTTGTAAACTCTCTCATTCACACACATTTGCTAATGCCTTGAACCGCTTTCGATTGTTGTTTTGCACTTGTTATCCTTAATCCTTCTGGCCGAGTTCAACCCACTAATTCGCCCGTCTCTCTCGCCACCTCGAACAGACGACGTTTGGCAGGACCACGATGACCACCTCCCAGGAACTGGACCGGGCCCAGGAGAGGGCGGACAAGGCCTCCGCCGAGCTGCGACGCACTCAGGCCGAGCTGAGGGTCACTCAGGTATGGTCCACTTGCTTCCACACTTGCCTGCGAATCGAGACAGCCATATACATATATCGATATGCATATCTGAATGCTCTTTTAGTTAGCTTTACATATACATATCTTCTATATATAAATATCGAACTGTGAAAGTGCATTGCCCATGCAAAGGCAACTGCCATCTCTCTCTGTGTGTGCGTGTATATATACTCGTTTCTGTGTAACTCGGCGTGCGTGTGCCCTGTTGATGGATCTGGCGATGAGGATTGACACCTGCCCCCACACACAAACACACACACGAACACCTGTCTAAACTCTTTCCGCTGCAACATGCTAAAGCCACACGCCCTCACAACCCGAGCACTTGCCACAAAACACACACACCTTAAGAGGAGGAACTCGAGTTTCCGAACTCGATTTGAGCTGCTTTTATGTTTTATTGCTTCTTTACTTTAACTTTAACGTAACTGTAAATGTAACTGTAAAATGTAACTGTAACTGTAAACTAGTAACTCTTTGTAAATTGTAAGGATCTTTATCCACCGCTGAGACAATGTATACTAAAACCAAAACTCTATCCAAACCGTTGTGCTTACATTCATTCTCTATATATAGGGCGACTTTGAAAAACGTTTTGTGAGTAAACCGCTTCCAAGCAATCAATCAATCAAACCAGTTTTTAGTAACTAAAGCAACTAACCGTAATTGAACTCGATTGCCAACTTGAACTACTGCATCTGACTAAGCCAAAGTAATCCAAAGAAACCCGAATAACAAAAGATAACCAAAGCTAGTTGCAATCTGTCACTTGTTCAATTTAATGTAACTTGCATATTGCCTGCGATATACTAACATTGCCGCCATACCAGCATAAAGACATCGCGCCACACACTACCTATCTATAAATATATAGCATACACCCCACATACACTCACACATTGTACATACATCGATTGACCTTGGTACGAAAAACTGCCTAGAGCTTATCCGTCACCGTTCCGGTATCCCTGCCCCAAGCCGGAAGCTAGCAAAGTATGACAAAGTATCCTGGAGCGTTTTGCTTGCCTCTGGACACACACTACACACACACTCTGACTAAGCTGCGAATGGAGGCCGAAAGAAGGAAGCCGAAAGAAAAGCGGAAAGGCGGAAAATGGCTTATGGTCCCAGTTAATTGACTTAACTGCCCTGTCACTTTCACTCGCTCTCACACGCTCCCACCCACCAAGCGCACACATTACGCACACTTTGCCTTACTTTGCTCTCGCACTTTCACTCTTTCCTCAATCAACTCATGCTACTTTCTCTCTAGCTCCTCCTAATTTTCCTCTTGCACTAATGAGCCATCTGTGGTTGTCTTACTTACTTCATCCTGAACTCATCTTGGACCCAGTGTTCCTCAGTCCATCTGTAAAACCATCAGTTTTGACCATCTTATACAATTCCTTGACCCATCTCCCTCCTTGTACGTTCAGTTCTGGTAAGCTTGGTCCTTTCTTAAGGATTTTCGGGCTTAGAAACCCGTGTATTTTCCTAAAGATTTCATTGAACAGTTTCATCTTATGATTCCCAAGTACGAAGTTTGAAGTTCCCCGAATGGTTCTTTGTGTGTTAATCAAGGAGTTTCCAAAACATTTATATTAACGATTTCGAACGCTTTTGAAATTTTATCAAGGGCTTTATCCATTTCCATTTCCAATAGATTTCATTGAACAGTTTCATCTTATGATTCCCAAGTTCTAGGTTCTAAGTTCCCCGAATGGTTCTATGTCTGTTAATCAAGAAGTTCCCAAAACATTTATATCAACGATTTTGAACGCCTTTGAAATCTTATCAAGATCTTTACCATTTTCCAATTCATACGTTCTTTGATTATTGTTCAATACATTATCGGGTATAATATCCTCTTTTTTAATAGATTTCTTTCAAAGTTGAACAGATTTAAAGTGTTTCCCAATTTGATCAGATATCAAGGAGATGTAAAAATATCTTTAGAACCTTGAACCAGCTTTACCTTTTTCTTAGTAATAATTTTCATCTCTTGGACTAAATAAGCCGAATAAATATCCTTGAACTGTTGTTTTTTTAAATGTTTCCCAGTATTTCCTTCAAATGTTACCCTGTTTAAGAAATATATAGTTTCAAACTATTCGTAATCAGTTACAAGGAACCTTTAGTTCCCCTAAACCACTTACCCATATATCTATCTGATAAACCCAAAAACCTCAAACCCACAAGACCTACCTTCCTCTTTCATTTACTCGCTTCCTGTGATCTCTCGCTCGCTCTTTAACTCTCTTTCCCTTCCAAAATGTCAGCCGCTCGCAGCATAAATCGCTCTCTATCTCTCTCTTATCGCTCGCTCGCTAGACGTTGTGATCGTGTTCGTAATCGTAATCGTAATCGTTATCGTAATTTAAGTACTACTTATCGTTACTTAGTATTTGTCGTTTATCACCTTAACCTTTGGTTTGTGTCTACTAATCGGTCAGACATCCAGTCAGTCAGTCAGTCGAATCAGTCATTTAAGAACCTTGTCCCCCATGATGGCCTGTAAATAATATCCGTTATCCAACATCCACTCTACCCCCGTCCGAAACTACAACAACATCATAACCCCAAAAATGAAAACCAACGAAATGGAAATCGAAACCTGAAAAAATAACAGTCGGATGCGGAGCGGGCACGTGAGGAAGCGGCCGCCTTGCAGGAGAAGCTGGAGAAGAGCCAGGGCGAGGTGTACCGGCTGAAGGCGAAGCTGGAGAACGCCCAGGGCGAGCAGGAGAGTCTGCGCCAGGAGCTGGAGAAGGCGCAGAGCGGCGTCTCGCGCATCCACGCCGACCGTGACCGGGTAGGCAAAACCGTTTAGCTAGCTAAACCCCCCCAAGACCCACCTATAACCACCCAACCCACACCACACTCACTCACTCAACCAACCCCCCATCCGTTGCACAGGCCTTCTCCGAGGTGGAAAAGATCAAGGAGGAGATGGAGCGCACGCAGGCGACGCTGGGCAAGTCGCAGCTGCAGCACGAGAAGCTGCAGAACTCGCTGGACAAGGCCCAGAACGAGGTCGACCACCTGCAGGACAAGCTGGACAAGATGGGCACGGAGAACCGTCGCCTGGTGCTGGAGAAGGAGAAGCTCACCTACGACTACGACAACCTGCAGTCGCAGCTGGACAAGGCCCTCGGCCAGGCGGCCCGCATCCAAAAGGAGCGCGAGACGCTCACCCTGGACACGGACCGCATCCGCGAGAAGCTGGAGAAGACTCAGGTATGCCCGGGTCCCATCCAAGTCCTTGAAACCCCACACAATCTGAGCCTCACACTTACCCATCTTCGAAGTGACTAGCTAACCGATACCTGTGTCTGTGACCGTAAACGTAACTGTGTTGTGCTAACCAAACCCCCCCTGAGATATCTATAACTGTAAAGCATAGACTAACCTACCGAAGCCTCGCTTAGATCGATGTGACTGCTATTGCTTAACCCCCGAAACCCGAACCCCCAACTCGCCTTGTATATATATATAAACTATTTATCCCTAACATATATCTCTACGTATGCGTAACTATCTTTCGACCGTCACACCTGTCACACACACTCACAATAAACCACAAAACCACGACTCTACGAAATCCCAGATGCAACTGGCGCGCATTCAGAAGGAGCGGGACCAATTCTCCGACGAGCTGGAGACGCTCAAGGAGCGCTCAGAGTCCTCGAACACCCTGCTGATGAAGGCCGCCCGCGACCGGGAGGCGATGCAAACGGATCTGGAGGTCCTCAAGGAGCGCTACGAGAAGTCGCACGCCATCCAGCAGAAACTCCAGGTAATTCCCCCTCTCTAGCAGGTATCCCTCGAACTCCAAAACCGAAACCAAAACGAAACGAAACCCAAAACAATTGGCTATCATCCCTTAACCTCCTTAACCCCCACTCTATACTATATAATCCCTGACTTGTCTGTACTGCATATTGTTTCGAAAAACGCATGAGAACTGAACTGAACTACCAGTGACATTGGCTGTATGTGTAAATCCGTAGCTTCCCCACGCATCCCGCCCGAGCGCTGACGAACCCCCCCTGACCTAATCCCCCACCCGTGTGCTAACTCTCTTCCAGATGGAGCGCGACGACGCCGTCACCGAGGTGGAGATCCTCAAGGAGAAGCTGGACAAGGCTTTGTACGCCAGCCAGAAGCTGATCGACGAGAAGGACACCTCCAACAAGGAGTTCGAGAAGATGCTGGAGAAGTACGACCGCGCCCAGAACGAGATCTATCGCCTGCAATCCCGCTGCGATACCGCGGAGGCCGATCGCGCTCGCCTGGAAGTGGAAGCAGAGCGTTCTGGCCTCGCGGCCGGCAAGGCTCGCGAGGATCTGCGCAAGCTGCAGGACGAGAGCACGCGGCTGCAGGAGGCCTGCGATCGGGCGGCGCTCCAGCTGAGCCGCGCCAAGGAGTGCGAGGACAATGCGCGCAGCGAGCTGGAGCACAGTCGCGATCGCTTCGATAAGCTCCAGACGGACATCCGGCGGGCCCAGGGCGAGAAGGAGCACTTCCAGTCGGAGCTGGAGCGGGTTACCTACGAGCTGGAGCGGGCCCATGCCGCCCAGACCAAGGCCGGAGCCAGCGTGGAGGCTGCCAAGGAGGAGGCCGCCCACTATGCCGTGGAGCTGGAGAAGATGCGCGACCGCTACGAGAAGAGCCAGGTGGAGCTGCGCAAGCTGCAGGACACGGACACCTTCGGCCGGGAGACGCGACGGCTCAAGGAGGAGAACGAGCGGCTGCGCGAGAAGCTGGACAAGACGCTCATGGAGCTGGAGACGATCCGGGGCAAGTCGCAGTACGAGTCGGAGTCGTTCGAGAAGTACAAGGACAAGTACGAGAAGATCGAGAACGAGGTGCAGAACATGGAGTCGAAGCTGCACGAGACTAGCCTGCAGCTGGAGCTGTCCAAGGGCGAGGTGGCCAAGCTGCTGGCCAACCAGGACAAGCAGATCTGAGCTCGAGAGGGCCCACATCGAGCGGGAGAAGGCGCGGGACAAGCACGAGAAGCTGCTGAAGGAGGTCGATCGTTTGCGCCTGCAACAGTCCTCGGTGAGCCCCGGCGATCCGGTCCGAGCGTCGACGTCCTCCTCTTCCGCTCTGTCCGCTGGCGAGCGGCAGGAGATCGATCGGCTGCGCGATCGCCTCGAGAAGGCGCTGCAGTCGCGCGACGCCACCGAGCTGGAGGCCGGTCGCTTGGCCAAGGAACTGGAGAAGGCGCAAATGCATCTGGCCAAGCAGCAGGAGAACACAGAGTCCACGCGGATCGAGTTCGAGCGGATGGGCGCCGAGCTCGGCCGCCTGCACGATCGCCTCGAGAAGGCCGAGGCCGAGCGCGAGGCCCTACGTCAATCTGGTCGAAACGGACCTGGCGCCGCCCCACATCCTCAGCTGGAAAAGCACGTCCAGAAGCTCGAGTCCGACGTCAAGCAGCTGGCCATGGAGAGAGAGCAACTGGTGCTGCAGCTGGAGAAGAGCCAGGAGATCCTCATGAACTTCCAGAAGGAACTGCAGAATGCCGAGGCGGAGCTGCAAAAGACGCGCGAGGAGAACCGCAAGCTGAGGAATGGCCACCAAGTTCCGCCTCCAGCCGCTGCACCCGCCGGAGCCACTCCCGCCGAGATCCAGGCCATGCAGAAGGAGATCCAGGGCCTGCAGCAGAAGCTCCAGGAGTCGGAGCGCGCCCTGGCAGCTGCCGGTCCTCAGCAGGCTCAGGCTGCAGCGGCGGCCGGAGCGAGTCGCGAGGAGATCGAGCAGTGGCGCAAGGTCATCGAGCAGGAGAAGGGTCGCGCCGACATGGCCGACAAGGCAGCCCAGGAGATGCACAAGCGGATTCAGGTGAGGATTGGGTGGGATTGGACATGGAAGTTGACACAGAGAAACGTGAAATCACCAAAAATGATCATATGTTTAATGTTTAACACAACATAATACTCTGATACTCTCTAACTTAAGTCACTAATTTTCACACATTTTTAATGCCAAAAAGTAAGTATTTTGTGTTATTATTTGGTAGTTACTTCATTTCGTTAAGCGTTTTAAGTAATTAATTAGCAAGTTAGTAACTCTTTGGTTCAAGTTCTTAATGTGGAGCTAAGATTTGTAAGCAAAATTGACTTCAAAGTCAAGACCAACCAAAGACCCTTATAATTACTAAGATGCCGAACGGTCATATATTTGTATTGCAATATGCAAGCTGTTTTTCTGCTGGTGTCGAAAATCATGCTCTCTCCACTTGCACAAGTCTCAACCTTGTGTCTAAAATATGGCCTAAGCCTTACATTGAGAAAGTGAACCTTATGAAGTTACACATTCTAATGTTAAATTTAAATGCTTGAAGTTGTTCCTTTTTAATTTTTTAAATATTTTTTATTTCAATTAATGAAGACACTTACACTGTTCTAAATGTTAGATTTATTTACAGCTCTTTTAAAACTAATATTGGATCCAATTGATACATTTTGAAAGTTCAACAGAATCTTTTATTAAAAAAACAAATACTTACTAATGTTCTTGTTAATTCCTTGTGCAGCTTATGGACCAACACATCAAGGACCAGCACGCCCAGATGCAGAAGATGCAGCAGCAGATGCAACAGCAGCAGCAACAACAGCAGCAGCAGGCGGCGCAGCAGCAACAGACGGCGGCCAGCGGCGGAGCGGACGCCAAGGAGCTGGAGAAGGTCAAGACCGAGCTACATGCGGCCTGCACAGAGCGAGATCGCTTCCAGCAGCAGCTGGAGCTACTGGTCCAAGAGCTGGAGAAGAGTCAGGTGAGTTAAACCCCTAACCAAGTTGGAATTAAATCGCTCAACTGAGTATATATCCCCCAGCTTTCCAACCAAGAGCAGGCCAAGCAACTCCAAACGGCGCAGCAACAAGTACAACAGCTGCAGCAGCAGGTGCAACAGTTGCAGCAGCAAATGCAGCAACTGCAGCAGGCGGCCAGTGCGGGAGCCGGAGCCACCGATGTACAACGCCAGCAGCTGGAGCAGCAGCAGAAGCAGCTGGAGGAGGTGCGCAAGCAGATCGACAACCAGGCCAAGGCCACCGAGGGCGAGCGTAAGATCATCGACGAGCAGCGCAAGCAGATCGACGCCAAGCGCAAGGACATCGAGGACAAGGAGAAGAAGATGGCCGAGTTCGATGTGCAGCTACGCAAGCGCAAGGAGCAGATGGACCAGCTGGAGAAGTCCCTGCAGACGCAAGGTGGCGGCGCGGCGGCCGCCGGCGAGCTCAACAAGAAGCTCATGGACACGCAGCGTCAACTGGAGGCGTAAGTTTTTCGACCAATTTTTAATTATGCTAAGTCTGTATTTTTTTTATGGCTCCCACGGGTGGATCTTTATATAAAAATGACAGTACCATATTTACAAGCGTTTTCTAACAAATTGTATCAATTTAAATTGTTTCAAAACCTGTGTTGTCTTGCAGTTTTTAGAATCAGAACTTTTGATATTCGAAATTATTTTTATTATTTTTGGCGCCCGCGGGTGGGCACTCACAAGTCAGGCAATGGCAATGTTCAGAGAAGTTTTTCACCTAATTTTAGTTATTTAAAACATAAAGTCATATTAAATTTATAACTCTGTGCTATCCTTATCCAATTTCAGCTGCGTCAAGGAGCTGCAGAACACAAAGGAAGAGCACAAGAAGGCGGCAACCGAAACGGAGCGCTTGCTGCAATTGGTACAAATGTCGCAGGAAGAGCAGAATGCCAAGGAGAAGACCATCATGGATTTGCAACAGTGAGTCCCTTAACTGATCCTCCCCCTCCAAGCAAAGTCTAAGCCAACACTTCCATTTCAGAGCCTTAAAGATCGCTCAAGCCAAAGTCAAACAAGCACAAACGCAACAACAGCAGCAGCAGGATGTAAGTTCTTAATTATCCAACAAGGCTCCAAGAAGCTCCCCTAACTCATATTTTCTTCCCCTTTCTCAGGCTGGGCCAGCTGGCTTCTTGAAGAGCTTTTTCTAAACAGTGCCCACAAAAAAACACACACAGATCTTCGGATGCAGATAAGGCTAAGGGAATACACCTGTACTATTTACCTGCAGCGATAATGGAAAACCAAAAAAAAAAGAAAACAGCAAGAAGTTACCAAAAGCACTGTCTACTATTTTGTATACTACCGATGCCGATACCGATAAACCAATACCAACTATGCAGTATTTCTAAAACTCACACACACAATATACACAACAACACACACACACATTTGTAAATGACACCATGTAAATGCAATGCGAAATGCAAATTATTTGATATTTATGTGTATTGTGTAATTAGGTTGCCGCTATACTCAAATTGTGGATGCATTTAAAAGTCAGCTGGTATAGCGTACTTTGTAAACTCTCTTAACTCTCTCTAACTCACTAACTCAATCCTTTTTCAAACTCGAATTCGAACTCGAACTCAACTTAAAGTTTATCGTTAGACAACACACACACGCCTTGAACCCCTTTCTTCCCCCCGTTAAGAGCTTTCTGTCCTTCACTTTCTCTCTGTCGGTCGGAGCTGCAGAACGTAGACTACTTCCTGAGGCACTGCATCCCATGCCCCCCATCAGCCCGGTGCGCGAATGTAGTGATATCGAGGAGGCAAGGAGTTAGTTATTGCATTAAGTCGAATAATGAACTAATTGCTGCTTTGTACCCAGAGTGCTGCATATGCTAGCCCCTGTTATAGTTAGTTAAACATCAGCCCATCCATCACACGACCCCACACAGTCACACTGTACATAACGCATTGGCATCCATCAGAGGTTCAGACACAGATACGGATACTATATGTAGAGCAATAATTGATACACCACAGATAATACAGATATGATAACGTATATACATATGTACATGTAAATTGTAGTTACATGCATTGCGATTAAACAAATTATATTGCGTAGCCTTTAGCCGTGTACCAAAGAACTATCTACGAGTATATAGAGACCCGAGAAGAGAAGACACTACCTATCATTCGTATCGCCTAGTATGGATATTATCGATAAAAATAAACTCCAGCATCAACTACAAACTGCAATCTCTATTTTAATTAGTTAAATCTACACGATATCCCCACGTTCCTTAGCCCCTAGCCACGTACATACATAGATCGAGTCCATTACGCAAGCTTTACCTATCTCAGCTGTGAATGCGAATTAGAACGAGTAGTTATACTAGATCCATATAGTCCGGGGTCCCTCGTAATCTTTGCTTTTGGTTTAGGAGCAGTACGGAGAGTGTTATTGTTATTGGACATAGATATGTACCCACATGATATATATATTTACATAGCTACATAAAGAATAGTAACAGAAATGAGAGTTTCCATTGAGTGCTGTATTGTTTCGGTTCTGTATAATTTACTTAGAAGGAAAATTAAAGGGAGAATAGGAAAGAATACGTGAGATAGCGTAGGACAAAGTAAGGAGTCATCACTGCCAGTGTAAGCAAGCATATTTGATAGAAAGGAATTTGAGGGTTCGACTAGGCCTAGGGATTATCAATTAGATTATCGCATTGTTTGACTTTCGGTTACCATACCATTACCCACGATGACATTCAGCCAGATACGAAGCAAAAGACACAACACAATCATATCATACAAGCCTATATCATAACCCCTGAACGGAGGAGTAGTAGACCCTAGAGGGAACTCTGTTTAGCGCTTTATCCCCAGATCTCTCCGCACATAATAGAACGAGAAGGCATCGATCGCTCGATAGAGTTATCGCCACCACTTAGATAATCGATTAACGACCAAGAAAATAACGATAGAGCTGCATTCTTTGCTTTGACACCTCAGTTCAGCGATCGTTCGATTTGTGTACATATGTTAGGGTACTCCTTTCGCCCGCCCCTCTCTCCCTCTCTCTCGCCAAAAAGCTCCCCAAAAAGTTCCTATACCAGGAACGTCGGGTTTTTTACGGTGCAGTTGAAGCAGGGCAAGAATCAATGCGAGTTCACGCGTCAAGTCAAGTAATAATTAGTTACATCTTCGTGTTCGACAGAAGTGTACATAAGTGTCTAGTTATGTAAGCATAACAGAATCTGTATTATATATGAAAGTTTACCTATATTTATAACGAATTATATCGTAACCATCAACCTATACGCAGACCATTGAGAACACGAGAACAATTAACTATCGACAAATCAAACCGAACTAACTTCACCGTAGGACTTACACATCACTGAGATAACACACACGTTGACAATACAACCACCCACAAGGACACACCACAATACAGACACTCTCTCGGAAACACACACGATCTCAGATACAGATGGATCAAAGTAGATACATTTTTTACGAACGAATTGCTTAATGGAAGCCAACATATCTGAAGCAGGACCGAACCAGATATCCGTAGCATCCACAAATTTTGAAAGCGATTTCCTAACGCTGCGAGTTCCCAGTCAGTCACTTTCACTTTCACTCTCGATAGCGAACTCGATCTCGATCTCGATTTCCAGTTATAGAAGATGAAAGAAACGTTTGCCTTTAACTACTTAACTTAACTTAACTAAACTTAACTTACCACGTATCGTATTGTTAGCCTAGATAGTCTCAATTACAGCAGCAGCGCAGTAACGAACAAATCTGAGAATAAGAACATGAACTAACGGCGTACTATCTACTTATAGTATTTGCCGTAAAACACTTTAATCATATTATCCCCGCCGTCGTGTACCCTACTTACAAATACAATACAAATACAGATACAAATACGAATACGAAACTAAAGGATAGCCAGGAAAGCTTTGTCGACTTTTTCTATACAACTCTAGCGAAAAATAAAAAACGAAAGCAAACCCAAATCTCGAATAATGTAATTTAGCAAATTGTAAACTCAATATAGGCACACACACAAGACACACACACAGATATCAGGCAAGAAATTATAAAGCAGATCCGGGCAAGGCCACTAATGAATTTATATGGGAAAGTATCGATGATAAGTCGACAATTACCTATCGACAATGCAAGCGATTAATTAATTAGCCCCCATTGTGTACTTCTCTGTACATAGACCTATATATATATAAATATTTACGACTAGAGCAAAGCATACGATAGATGAATATAGAAATATACATAAATATGATATGGAAAGCGAGCGCAAATTATATAGATACGACAGAAACACAGCATCATCCATCAGAGCCGAAGATCGTAGTCAGAGCAAAAACTTGGATAGAGAGGAAGAGGCAGAACAGAACAGTGGAAACCCCTAGCAATAAACATAAATCCGAAACTGATAACTCCCCATTCCGTACGTAACCAGATACCGAAATCCGCAGAGAACAAAGAAAACCAAAAAGGAAGAAACATCAATTTCGTGTAAACATTTTTTTAAAACAAGTTTGGTGATCTACGATATTGGTAATAATTATTGATAAATAAAATAAAGTAAAATAAAAGAATATATATATATATACATACATATATTATACAAATATATGAAGTAAAGCCCAGTACTCAGATCGACACACCCACTTTGGAAAGCTAAGAATATAACACAATTCCGACACAGTGTGGCCAGTCGATAGATAGACACAAATCACCGATGGTTGAACGGCCACACTGTGTCGCTGGGTTTGACACTCTTTCCCTGTCAGTCCTTCGTCTCATATCTTCAAGAAACTTTTATTCGTCATCCAAATCAGATTCTGTCGCTCTGAGTACTGGACTTTAAGGAGGAGTAGGCAACGGAAACAAGGGGGAGGCATACACATAAAGTACGAGTAAATATTTATTATATAATGTTTTTTAAGTAACTTATAGTAAGCCATTATATATACACACATATATATATATATATATATAAATTATACATATATGGAACTACATAAGTTTACAAGGTATATGACAACAAAAACAAACAAAAAACAAAAATTATGAATCAACCACAAAACAACAACAACAAAGAGCAACATAAACGGTAAACAACAAAAAAACGCAACCGCAGCAACTAAACAAAGTAAAAACCGATTAGAGGAGAGGTGGGAAGAAAATAATATAATAATAATAAAGTAAATAAATTTATTATATACATACATACATAGAAGAATATTACAAAAGAAATGGGAGTGGAAAGTAAAGCGAAACGAAAGCAAGATGAAAATGATTATTTGAAACATGTTCATTATATATAAATGTCATTACAAATGTTCTTCAAAACTGCCTACCAATAAAATATATTTCAAATAATATCAACCGGTTTTCTACTCTAAATGGGGTTGGGGGGTATTTTTTATAATGATTTTATATTTCCAATTTAAGTGGAATTATTAATTTTTTTTCATTTTTTTTATTCTTGTACAAATAATGAATATTTTGAAAAGCCCGCCTTTTTGTTTGGTCTTGCCATATCGCTCAATTCGCTCATAATAGTAGAGTTGCCAGACCATTAGCTGCTGGCAGAAGTAATGGTTAAGAACTTGGCTATCGGCAAGTTAGTGGAGAAGGTTGAGAACTTAGCTTGCTACCAATTTTAAGAAAGCAGTTACGTTGCACTGCTTCAAAATTGGATGCTTCAAAGCTTCCCATGCACTGCTTTCCTGATAGCCAAGTTGTCAGCCTTTTCCTTCCAGTTTACGCTATTTTATTAATTTTAAATTACAAAGATATATAAATATAAAAACAAAAATAAAATAAACTAATAATTTCAATTTAAAAACAAATATCAAATAAACTAATAATTCCCCCTTTTCGCAATCTAATGTAATTTCAAGAGTAAATTGGATTTTACTGCAATTTAAAAACTATATTTATTCTTAGTATTTTTGCTCGTAGTTTAAAAAGGCTCAGGTCTTACAAAAATTGTTTGTCATAAAGAAAACAAAAGAGATCGTTACAGTTGCATAGACCGAAGTTGTTATACCCTTGCAGTTATAACAAAATCTGTGAGTTATACAGTCTAGCACTATTGTTCTCTTCTTGAATAATCACATATTTTTATTCAGTAAAATATATTAATTTTTTTTAAACTAACCAAGCTTAAAACATATTATATAGAAGTTTAATATCATAAATCGTTCTCCATTTCTATAGAATATTCCATAAAACGATTTTCTGGCGGATTTTGGACTTTTAAGGACCAACATCAAACCCAAAATGTAACAAAATAAAGCCAAAATTCAAAGTTGTAATGCCCTAAAAAGATTCCAAAAAAGACAAGGAAGTACAAAAAGCTTGTACCTCATAAGCCACTTTGCAAATGTCCTGCGGCACTTGCAAATAATCAATTTCGGACCGCTGAGAGTAAAGTTCGCAGCAAACTTTGAGCCCCGAGACCGAGCGACCGAGTGCCCGAGAGCCCACAATGTTTAACATTCTTGCGGGCTAAGAAATACTTAGAATTTAGCTGGCAAAAATTTAATCAGCCCTGGAACTAAAAACATTCATTACAACGGGACGGACTGGGCGCCTTTTATTTATTTTATCAGCAACAGCAATATATATGTATTTGTATGCCCCAAACTCTGTTTTATGAGCCCGCAGTTAGTGGCTGCTTTAGGGGGGGTTTTTATGGGGTGCGCTGTTCGGTTCGTTCGGGGCGCCTTTTTCGGGTGGCAACTGGAGCAGCAGGAGCAGTGACAGCTGCCCTATAAAATATTAAAAGTCACACACAAACACACGCACACTCCTACGCACACCCACATCCACACACACCCCGCGCTGCAGAAACCGAACCTCGTGTGATGTAATCCATATTGCTGGAGCCATGTAACGGCAGCAAGGCTGCTATAAATGTATATGGAACGACTATATATATGCAAGGCTCGCTATATATACACATTCGGAGCCACCTACAATTGGATTACCCACAACAGGCTCCCCTCCCGGCGGCAGGCAGCGAGGAAAGCTCCTTGGGCGCCACACCCCTTCCCCGACCCCTTTGTCGGCGCATGCCATGTCGCCGTCGCTGCCAGCGGCGCTGCCTCTTTTATCGATTGACCCAATTCGCTGGTATATAAGTATGTGTGTGTGTGCTGTAGTTGGGCGGTTTTTTATCTCACTCGCCCTCTGGGAGCACCGAAAACGCCTCCCACTAAATTGCGCCATTTGCTGTATGTACTTGCGCCCGCATTCACCCAACCCAACCTCACCCCACCCCGCCCACACATTCCAATGCTTTTCCTTGTCCTTTCAACGTCCTTTCCACACGGGAAAAATGTTCTCCAAGCGGGGGCGCTACGAAAAACGCTATTTTTAGTGAGTAAAACTTTAGTTTTTCAAGGATTTTTCAGGCTAAAATAGATAAAGATAGAAAGCAAAATGAGACAAGTAGTAATTTCGGGATTAAATTTTAAGGAAATATTTTTATTAGGAGTTTTTAAGCTTTTTATTATGCGTTTTCAACTATCCATCTAAAAATTGCGAGTTAAATTATTTTTTCTGTGTTAAAATAAATTATATTTGTGATTAAAATTTTGTAGAATAAAGTAGTCAGTTTCTCTAATTGTTTCCCTCATTTAAAATGGTAAGTAATATAATCTTTATACATTCAAGAATTCAGCATCTTGTCATTTAATGATTTCAATTTATTTATATAGTTTCGGGAGTTACTTTCTGGCTTAAAAAGGCAAATAATATAAAGTTTATACTGTTAAAAATACGATTTATATATTTATTTAAAGAGTAACTATAACAGCATACAGATTAGAAAGTAAAAACTCCAGTTTTGGTTAAACTTTTCTGCTTTTTTTATATTTTGATAAGTTGCCTAAGTCTGAAGATAAATATAAGCTGATTCATAAGCCTAAGTTTGTGGTTTTAAGCAAGAGGTCAGATTTTTAAAAGAATTTACATTATTATTTTGAATTTTATATTTAACAAGCTTTAAAAAGTATCTAAATAAATAAATATTATTAATATTAACACAATACTTATAGAATAAAAAGGTTGAATTAAGTCTGAGATAAAGATCTCTATCTCCACCTTTAATTTTTAACCAACCTACCTTTTATTTTTAATTGTGTTATAATTTTTAAAGTCTAGACTCTAGAGCAGTTAGTTTTCATTTCTTCATTTAATTTCTTAAGATTCAATCCAAGACTTTAAACTAATAACCAAGTAATTATTTCTAAGCTTTATACTTCATAATAATACTTCACTTTTTAAAAGGGATTTCTACAGAATTCTAGCCTATTTTCCACCTTAAAAAGATGACTTCAAAAGGGGGCTAAAACTACAAAAGATTCATCTGTTCATCTGTTAATACCCCTCCCAAAAAAAAAGTCTAAAACAAATAACAAACACCCCCTAAAAGGGCCAAAGGGCCTCGCTGCGATTTATCATGCCAGGCAGCTAGAACAGCCAGCTAGCTATCTATCTACAATTTGTAGATACTTGTATCTACAGTCCGAGTTCCGTCCGCAAGAGCTCCATGGAAGATAAACAAGAAGAACGAACGCCCATTGCAGCGTTTTGGCCTAGAAACCAGAGGGGAATAAAAGAGAAAACAAAGAACAGAGACCGGAGAATGGAGAACTGAGCAAATAGTAAACTTTTGATCAGGCCACGAAGAAACGGAGAACGGAGAACGGAGAACGGAGAAGCGAAGAAACCAGAAAACCAGAAACACACAGAAAACACAGAAAACCAGAAAACGCTGGCAACAGCAACAGCGAACACAAAGAGCTTGTTTGATTATGCTGGCCAAGCATAAAACCGTCTCTATGTACTATACACACACGACACGTGTAATTGACCTACTTTCCCCACTCGAAAAAGCAAAGGCAGCGGCACAGCCACAGCTGTATCTGTATCTGTATCTGTATCTGTCGCTTGTCCAGCAATCCAAATGCCTTGGAAAAAGCTCCACACAGAAAAACGCAGATAAGATAGTCGAAAGCGGTGCGGGATTACTCAGAGAAGCACCTGGGAGGGCTAGTAATGAGCCAGAAATTAACAGGGCAGTGAAAAATCTAAAAAGTATCTAACAGATACAAAGTGGTTCGAGCAGAGCTTTTGCCGCCGAGCAAAAGCAGGCAAAGCTCAGCGCTACGCTTTCGCTCGGTGGAAGCAACAAATAAAAAATAGTTTGTCGCTTTGCAGCTCGGGGGGCTATATACAGAGGTACATACAATATACACCAGCTTGTTGCCAGCGACCTATTTACTACTTGGCAGCGCACTCGTATCCATCAGATACATGCACAGAACACAGAACACAGAACAATTGCTTGCTTGAAAACGCTTGAAATCGAAATAAAAACGAAAAAGTAGAGAGAAGATCTATTGGAATGCGCTCCCTGGCTGGCTGAACAATGCACAAATCGCTGAGAAATAAAGCATAGGAAAAGGGTTGAAAAATAGGGAAGAAAAATAGGGAAAAATTAGGGAAAATAGGCAACATACGAGGGTGAAATGTAGACCCGAATGGCAATTATACGCTCTGCCATTTTGCTATCCGGCGGGGCCTGCAGATAAAGATAGTTTTGTTTGCTCTCTGTCGCGTCGCTGATAAAGGCAATTAGCAGCGAACATGTGCCGGAGAAACTGGAGCTGGAACTAGACAATCGAAAGAGCCAGGGCCCAGGCCAGGCAACTTAATTAATTAGTTTCCAGCGCTAACGCCCCCTCAACGTCCCTGTGCGTATCTTGCAGATACTCTCTTCTTGCAGTTTAGTCAGCACAAGACGCTCTGGCTGGTGTCGTGTTAGCCCAGTGTTAACACGCCTCGGCCTGGCTATTTTCGCTGCTGATGTAATCACTTATTGTAGCCACTTGGCTCTCACTCTCCCCTCCCTGCCCGAAAGAAAAGTGCACAGCGTAGTCTTCGTGTAACCAAAATCAGTTGCGATTTAGTATCGTCAGTCGGCGGATCGCGTCGACCCGCAAAATACCCTACTATTATACATCGAGTCGCACAAAATAAAACAGATAGATTTCACATTGGGGTGGATCTAGGCTTAACCTACGATTAGCATTAAGTGTTTGGGGCTAGCTTCATCTTCATCTTCTCTTCCCTTAAAAAACTACAAATCAAATCATCAATCGGAGCGCTCCGGACTGGAGGTCTGCTCGCCAGCAAAGCTGTTCACATCCGCCTTGATGGGCCCCAGCTGGGAGGCATACGACATCTGTGCCGCTGGCCGGATGCTGTCCGTGCGTCGGCGCTTGAGCTCCTGGCGCGAGGAGCTCGAGCCGCTTGCTCCGCTTCATGTTGGTGAACCGCACGTAGATCTTGCCACGCCGCTCGGTGCGGTAGTAGTGCAGCTCCTCCCGCGGGAACAGCTGCAGGATCTCGCGCTCGAGGAGATGGCTCCGCTGCAGGGTCAGGTGCAGCTGGTTGTCCTCGTAGTAGCTGCACACCAGCTGGATCAGCAGCAGTCGCTGCACAGCATCCAGCGGCTCGTTCTGGCCGATGCGCTCCAGCAGGGACTGGGCCTTCATACCGCACGTTTGCAGGATGCCCAGAACGCTGACGCCGCGATCAACGGCCGGCTGCTGGTCCTCTCCGCCAGCGTAACTTCCTCCGGATGAGCTGACGCCTACTCCTGGTCCTTCTGGGCCTCCAAAAACCGTCTCTCCAGCTCCACCGCTTCCGCTGCCCATTGAAGGCAGCTCCTCCTTGACTTCCATCAACTCGGGCGCTCCATCCTTCAGGGGCAATGTCTGAAAGGGAACGGGAGCCGTGCGTGGCACGCTGAGTGCCACCAGCGATTCTGCCGGAATGGTCTTGGCCAGATCGGCGCTCTTCGGTCCACCGTCGCTCAGTGGCTCTGACTCAGTGAGTTCCACCAGCGGTGGTGGCTGACACATCGACACGGACTGGGACTGGTCCTGGGCCTGGGCCTGTGCCTGAACTTCCGCACACCGACATCCGTTGCAGTGGCCGAAGCCCTGGCCCTGGGCTCCCCCCTGCAGCGGGACATTCAGCCAGCGACGCCAGCGCTCCAGGTGGTGCTCGAAGCGAATGCGTGTGCCGAAGCGAAAATTTCGCAGCAACTCGGACAAGTGGTGGCGCTTGATCATCTGCAGCTCGTCCACGTTGATGGCCTCATCTGGAAGGATCAAAAATAGGATCAGGGATCAGAAGGTAGGCCCAGCAAGTACTCCAAAATAGTGTCAGTTGGACAGAAGTTACTCAATAAGATGGAAAAGTTAGTTTGAGAAAAGGCAGGTCTCTTTGTGAAGAGATTTCAAAAGGAGCTCTGGAAAACCATGATAAGTTTCTTATATCTGTCGATCTTGTTATAGTCATACCCATTATTTCTTGGAATATTAAGATGTTTTTTTTTTATATTTATGAAAACTAAACTTAACTATGAAAACTGAATCCTTTGAAAAATAATTAACTAAAAAACTAGTCAAACAAATCTAATTTTTCTTTCATAAATAAAGCTTGAATTTGGAATATAGTGAAAAAATACTATGATGTGGCTTTATCCAAACAATTAACAATGAAACAAATTTATTTTTTAAATAAATATTACGTTTGTTACTAAGCCAAAACCCATTTCGTTTAAGATGTGAGCTTTTTTACATTTTTAATCCCTGTATAAGTCATTGAAAAATCACATTTAAACTACGTTTTTTATCTACATCAGATGTACATATACATAAGTATGTATGTAAATACATATCATACACTAATTTATTTCATTTGAATGAACAAAAATAAAAAAAAAGAAATATAGTTAATGAAAATAAGCTTTTATCAGTATTACTACAATTTTAAAAACTAATAGGCCACTCATTTTCACAATGTAATAAAATACAGACAGTTAAAATTCATGGTTTTAGCTATACGAACGTGCTATAATAATGATTTAGCATTACTCTTGTTTAATGTTAATGAAATGATATCATTATCTTTACTATTTTATAACTACTAATGATTAGCTATTAAAAAATAACTATAATTGTCGACAATAGCTTGTGCAGGATTTAATTAAAAAACGTAGGAGACCTTGTTTTGATCTCAAACTAAAATTTTTGTAGTTATAGTTTTTGTAGAAAAAAAAATTTTAAATGCTTTTATTGAAATTACAGTTTAATATCAAAAAAAAAAAATAAAAAAAAGGAGCTTAAGACAAAATAGTTAAGCATCCAGCCAAAAAAAAAAACTGCCATTGAAATATGTAAGTTTCCAATTGGACTTTACCACATCTTGCATTAAAAAAAATAATTTAATAATTTAAAAGAATTACCAAAATAAGTAATATTTTAATTTCTTTATTTTTATTTTGATAAAGAAATTTAATTTTAATTTTGCAATTGTGATAATTGGTATTTTTCAAATTCCTTTTAGAGATGTTCCACTGTATTCTAACAATGAACAGCTTTATCAATGTTATCGATCGACGCAAGCAAGGTAAAAACACAGTTATTGAGCAGCTTGAAATACCGTTTGCCAGGGAATAGACATAAACTCAACGAAACAGGGTGCTTAAGTCATTAGTTAAGTTGGCAGTGACGAATGCAGGGTTAAGGTCTGGCATCTTCTCTTTTCGCCGGCTCTTCTTATCGCGCCTTTTCTTTGGCCTTGCGTGTATGTGTGTTATTGTATGTTTGTGTTTACCTTGCAGGTGGGGCAGCAGATCGGCGACGTCCCAGGAGTGGAGCAGCTCGCGCAGCTCCTCATAGTCCTCCTTGGCTCCCATCTCGAGCAGCTGCAGGCCATGGGTCTCCAGGCCGGCGGCTGAGGCTGAGGCTGAGCCGGCGGCTCCTCCGTGGCCGCGGGGCATGTGCGGGGGCGATGATGTACACGGATTCATTCGGCTACAACCGGCTGTTCGCTGTACATCCTTTCTTCACGAATGAGAGCGCAGCACTGAATTTTGCAACAGGCGCGCGCTTGTTTGTGTCTGTGTCTCTCTCGCTCTTCGCTCGCCTCTCTTCGCTTTTTCGTTCTCCCGTCCCCCTGTCGTCCACCACCTGGCTGTAGAACTCTACACACGGACGCTGTGCTCACTCACACATTGGCGCGCTTACGAACGGTTTCATCGAATTCTGTTCTTCATCGTTTTTGTTTCGTTCATTCGTAGTCGTCGGCGAAAAACTCAACGAATCGTATGTACATTTGTGGCCGTGTTTGTATGTACATAAATGCAGCGCATGTATTCGTGATGTTTTCGTGCCGCTGCATGCCGTGCATGCAGGTATGTACAAATACATACATATGTACATAAGTATTTACATACGTACATACAGTGTGTTTGTAGCGAATTTGCTTGCTTGTCCATTTGCTTTGTGTTTATTGATAAATATTCGCACTAAGCACTCCAAACACTTGGCAGGAATAGCCGATCGCTCGTTGCCCTTCTTCTTGTCACTTTTGCATTTCTTTTGGTGCGTTCTCTTTGCCAGAATTGAGCAGCTGTGATAAAAACATATGTAACATTTTTGGCGATGATAATTACAGTGAGGTCTCAAAAAAATGAACACTAAAACTTACTGTTTGTCAAGTAAGAAAGCAAAAATAAAAATGTGATTTTTTCTGAAGTTCGAAAACCTTAAATTTTAAAACTTTTCTGTTATAATATTGTTTGCGTAAGCATAAGCTAAATAATAAAAAATAATAATTCAAACAATTAAAAAAATGCAATAGAACTTTTTTGGTTTTATTATTGGATTGGACAGACATGTTTTTCATTCAATTTGGTTTAGTTTTTAAATAAGTTAGGTAAAAAACAAAGTTACATCATAAGTTTTTAACGGTGTAATTTGTTCTTTTTTTTTATTAAAACCTTTTTTAGTTTTTAAACAATTCTTATAAGACGGACATAATCGAAACTTTGTTATTTTTTTACAATTACCAATTTCTAATACATATGTATATTACAATATCTTATATCTAATGCGTCCCGGGTTTCATTATTTATAAACCGATCATCGATTAAGTTTTTTGTTTATTGGATATTTACTACTCAAACTTCAACCACTTCTTAAGGATTTTTAAACAAAATCTTCAGATTACACTAAACAATTAAAGATTTAATTTTCTAGAATGGAAAATGAGATTCCGTCTGTGGTAAATTGATCCTCGTTCGAGGCTTTTCCTCGAGTAGCGGTCACTGACGTTGCCGCTGACATTTCTGTGTTATTGTTTGGTTTGAAATTCAACCTGAAGACGTCATCAACATCCATATATCCCCATATTCCATGGGAAGTCATGGGAGTCAGTAGGGGAACCCAGGGGCCGAAGGGGGGAGCAAAGTAGCCAACAGCACACAACTGACACACACACCAGTTCAACGAACTTTCTTTTGTAAACGTTTTCCTTTCTTCGCTCTCTCCCTTCTTCGCCTCTTTTTGTTTACTTAGCTGCATTGTCGGCTGCCCTTTCTTCTCTGCCTCTCTCCCTCTCTTTCTCTTGCCTCTTCCCTACTTCTCGCTCATTTTTTGGGCAACGACTTTCCGGAGCTGGAGTTTCTTGAGACGGTTGGGTTTCCCTTTTTAAGGGTACACCGAAAGAAACATTAGGCATAAATCCTTAATATTTTTAAAATATCAAATCAATCAAAAATAATTTTGATCTTTTTCATATACCCTTAGGAAAAAATAAACTAATGTTTAACTATTTTGGTTCCAGACTTTATAGACTTTATTTTATAATCTAAAATTGTTATTTTCTTAGAGAAATTTCACTTAAGGATTGGTAATATAATATTGTAAAGAGAATGGAAAATAAATTCAGATACAGTCTTGAAAAACTACTGTACCTGGTTTTACAGATATTTATATGAAAACAAGTAGAAAAGCTTCGGTCAAGAGTAGCTATAAGTTGTCCATGATTTTCGAGGGCAATAGTGGGCGTTGCCCATTTATAAAACAAACTTGATCTGCGTGCACAAGATTAGAATATTGTCTCCAAATTTGGGAACTCTAGCTTATAAGGTTTCTGAGATATTTTGTTTTATACGGACTGACGGACAGACGAACAAACGGACAGACGGACATAGCTAAATTGACTCGGCTGGTGATGCTGATAAAGAAGAATATGCAAGAGTAAATATACGTTATTGGGTCGGAGATGGCTCCTTTCTGATTCTTCTGCTTCTGCTGCAAGAAGAAGGAAAATTCTTTAATTTACTTGCTAAAATATGATCAATTTTATTTTCTCAGTGCATAGGAACTGCAACTTGCTCAGCTCAAATGCTCAAATGCCTTCATTAACGCACACTCACACACTGTGGTTCGGATTGGGAGCTAAATGGAAATTCCGTGTCACTGATTCCCGGACTCACCACGGGGGCAAATGCCCAGCAGCTCGGGCAAACGACCTTCTCATGGCACCCCAACCCATCCAACTCCATCCACATCCCCCGAAATCGTTTCGGCTTACGGTTTTTGCAACCTCTACCTGACCCGAGAGCATTTTTTTGTACCCCGCCCCAAATTACCATCGCAAATGAGCTCACTGATACGGAAAACTCAAACCCAAAATCCGTAATTCAAACGCTGAAGACCTTCTAATTATATTTATTTGGGAAACAGCGAGCTCTTTGGTTACCAATTAGGCGCAGATTGTTTGCCTTTGGCCAAGATTGTGGCCAGGAAATACAACACGGTTGGAAAGATACAACAATTTTCCATCAATGGGTTCCTATATGGGTGCCTATTGATTGAAGGGAATTGGTAGGAACTACCGATGTTTAATTTTAATTGGTAATTACTTTAGAAAAAAAACCTTGTAGATTGATTCACTTTGCATTATGAATATTTTAATCAAAAGAAATTATTTGAATAACTTAATACGCTAAATTTGCCGACCATCGGGACTAAGAATAAACCTTTTTATCCCTTAAATTTGAAAATGAAAAGCTATTGTCAAGACCAACTCTTAATATATCATATTTTTTTTATTATATTTATCATATTTAAACTACTTTTTAAACCAAATAAATAATACAAGTCTCAAGAAACTTTCTTGTAGAAACTGAGATGGTTCGGATTATTTCTAAGTACCTCATATTATTCTAAAATGTTTAATATATCAGGATATTATCATGATGTTGTACCAAATGGTGCTTGGTACAACATCATATTATTATTTCAGATCAAATTAATATTATCCCGACTTTTTCAGCCAATGAAATATGAATACCATCTAGAAAGTGATACCGATATCAGTCTATTTCCTAGGAGCACCCATTTATAAAGCGAGCACATTACATTCATTATGAACTCAAATTCCTCAACAATGCGATCTGTCGGATCCATTTTTCAAGGAAACGTTCTCGAGTATAAATGCAAATGTCAGCAAACTGGTTCTATTTCAAGATACCCGCCGAAACCCTCCCTGCCACTCTGTAACTGCAATTGCACTTAGGGGAAAGAATGGAAAACAAGGGAAAGGAAGCCGAAGTTGAGGCCCTCCTGATAAGACGCAATTTCTTGCCAAGTTATCATTCTAATGAAAAATGCCTGGCCCGCCAGGTAAGAGAAACAGGAAACAATGAGACATTTTCTGCCCCTATAAAACTCTATATGTTCCTATATGTGCAGGGCGAATCGCTTCACAAAGGAAACTGCAAAAGAATGTGGAAACATGCGCAGTACCGCCCGACTTTCCAGGGCGGGTTTGAGGTTTCGAGGCGGGAAAAAGCCCAGGGGTGGCTTGGTTTTTTTTCTGTACTTTTTTCTTTCTCGCATTTGGGAGGGAAGGAAGGGTCTTGCATCGGCATTCGTTTGATAGAAATATCAAGAAACAAGCTAGAATGGTACCCAGCTCCGGCTGATAAGCGGGCTTCCAATCATATTCCAAGGCGGAAGCACCAGAGCCAACGCTTCTATCGTCTGGAAGTGACTAAGCAGCAGGGCCTAGCTCCATGCCCCCAATTTTCCGCTTTCCTTATCAACTGCGCAGCAGCTGGCCAAGTTTTTCCGCCTTTTGTGCGCAATTCCCATTTCCCATTTTCCATTCCCAAAACCCATTCTCAGTCCCCTAAGTTTCGAGATCTTCCATTCAAGAGACGCGCTTTTCGAGGTCTGAGATTCTGCCGCAGACATCTTGGTGGCTCTGGCTCGGAGCAGCGGCGTCGGCGTCGTGGCTCGGTGACCTACACACTGCCACCTCTGTACCCCCATTCCGCCTTCCAAAAACTCGGTGTACATGAAAAAGCTTATACAGAACTTTACTCTATGTACACTTTTTATGGCCATGTGCTGCTGCTGCTGCTGGTGTTGCTGCTGCTGGTGGGTTTTTGTGATGTGCTGTGGCTGGGGCCGCGCTACGCATATAGAAACGATTTTTGGCCGAACAGAAAGCGAGTTGGAGTCCGAGTCCGAGAACGAGAACGAGACCGAGTCCAATTCCGAATCCCAGTCTGGCGGGGCATTCGCCAATCTTGATCCGCTGGCATTAGACGCGTTGCTCACCCGGGTGCCAAGTGTGAGTGCTCGGTTTTCGCTTATCAGCTTGCCTGATAAACCAGTTCCTGGAGATTCTGGACCAAGTAAGTAGGGAATTACAGTCGAACCCCCACAAAACGGAAAAAGCTTGGAGAAGAAAAATGTCGCGATTAGTGGGCTTTTAGGCAATGGAAATAATTATAAATTTGTACCTTCCATGAAGTATGGTCCGTAGTTTAACTCAGTTCCAAATGTACATATGTAATTCCAGTCGGATATATTATCCTGAAAATATGGATTTTATCAGTGATTTAATATAAATAGATTTAGAACGGGAAAAGTATTTTTTTCTAATTCTTCATTGAAATAAAGTACTCCTTATGTCCATGTTCTGCAATATGAAACCATTTTTATAATTTAATCATGTTAATGGTTAATGCAGGTTGGAATATTTAAAACTTAAAATGTTTTCTAGGTCCTAAAACTTCATGAAATGTATAACACTTTTTACGGAGGAAAGAATTCAATTTATATAATTTCCAGTCAGACAATTTAATTTCCACTGTATACCCATTCCGAGGGCCCCCAAAAGTGTCAGCCTCCTGATAACAGCCCTGGGCACTGCTCCCGTCCATACCTCCCCGTTTCCCATCAAATCACATCTGGTTAAAGTCCAACTCTGGACCAGATGCCAGATGTCGGAGCAGCCACTATTAAATATTAATGGCTATTGGCAAACGTCCGACCTGCAAGCACGATAATTGCATAAAATTACAGAACCGAGCGAGCGCTCTCAGCTGTATCATTCGGCTTCGATTTATTATTGGTTATTCTCGGCAACCGACTCTCCAATTAGTCACTAATACGTGTGGGTCGTTCAAGGTGTACGGCTTTTTGTTCCCAGACCCCAGCTGACGGATTAGAATTTAAAGTTCAAAAGCTCAATCCACAAGGCTATAGCCAGAGCCGCCAATTAAAAGTGGTTAGGCTGATGGGTTTAGAGAAACCTGTTTTTAACCCAAGGAAGAGGTGTAGAGAGGTCTTTGAGACTCTCCTTAAATATCTCAGGTGAAGCTATAGAACGATTTTTCAAGTCATAATGATTTGTAAGATTTGTAATATACAGAAATGTGATGTCCCTCTTGGTTTCCTTAAAATTCATGTAAAATTAAACATACTTAAGAAACTATCTAATGATTCAGTAGAATATCAAAGATTCAATTAGATACTTTAAGAAAAGAGCTGTCAAAATTCTTATCTCGAGGGATAAGATAATTTTGGACAGCAGCTGTATATTTTACATGGATGTTAGTTAATAAATTTAAAAGTTAGAAACATTTTATAAACGAAGGAGAAATCAAGAGCTAAACAAAGATTTTATTAATATTTGGAGAGAAAGCTTTGGGATTTCCATACGGTACCACCTGAAATCCTATTTAAATTCCCTCAAATACTTGAAATTATTTAAATTCTTCAAG
Source organism: Drosophila triauraria (assembly GCA_014170255.2). Classification (NCBI taxonomy): domain Eukaryota; kingdom Metazoa; phylum Arthropoda; class Insecta; order Diptera; family Drosophilidae; genus Drosophila; species Drosophila triauraria. Next base: position 18,276,295 of record CM024335.1, on the reverse strand, counting down.
AAAAGAATTCGTCACTTTATAATTCCAGGGTATGCGAAAGATTATTTCTGAAGATTTGGGGGTTTGACATTTTTAAAGCAAGGAACATCTGAAAAGAGACCTCTAGGATGCCTGCAAATCTTTTTAGAAATTGAAAGATCAGTAAATCAACCAAAGAGATTCTTTTATTTTGGGATTAGGGAAAGCAGAAGAAGGCCTGAAGAAAGACCCCCCCTCAGATTCCTCATTTATAATAATTCCCAAGCTGAATTTGTGCGTGTCCAACGTAATTGAAAGATACTCTCTAAAGATTCGGGGGAAGAACATAAGGATTCGTGCCTGGAGCGCATTAACTTTTAACCCAAAAAAAAGCTGAAAACATTGTCTGTTTCTGCTTCTCTTTCGGCCTCTGCTTTGTGGTAAACGTAAACAGAGACGAAAATTAAATGAAATCACATGCAACACACGTCCGAGGCGCGAGTGGGACGGCAAGAGATCTTGCCAGCTTTCTTTTGCTTTAAGTTTTATTTTCTTCTCTTTTTGTGGCTTTTAATTTTTGAGCATAAAACATAAAACGCAATAAAAGAAACAACAACGCAGCAGCGACGGCAATTGTGGCGTCATCGCCGAAAATTTGTTTCGCTTTCGAACTGGTTTGGTTTCTTTTGATGTCGTCATCACGAAGCCCCCAAAATTGATGCAATTTCCGCCCACCCTCTATGCTTTTGCGCCCAACGCACACCCCTTTCGCTGACGCCTCTGATCCCGTTGCTTGGCAACTGAACTAAAGAAGACAACAAAAACAACGATGCAGCTGCAGCTTCGCGTGCCAAGTGGAAATTGCAGCAAAAGAGAGGCGAAGGAGGTGGATGGCGAAAGGCGAGGCGCAGAAGAGAGAGAGAAGATGGAGAATCGCGCGCCAATAACCCAGTTTTCCGTTTTCTGTTTCTAGTTTGCACTTACTTGCACACAAAGAACTATCTCTGTGTGTGCGTATGTGTGCAGTGGAAAAAACTGGTATACAATTTACATACAGACATCATACACCAATAAGTATGTATACATGGTACATAGCAAGTTTTCTAGTTGCGCCAAGTGATGACACACTTTTTCACACCAACACACACATGTCAGCATAGAAATATGTTCACATTACAGCGCCAAAGGCCTTTTTAACTAATCAAACTAACCCACTTTCTTTAGCCAACATGCAGATTTCTAATTAGATTGCGTTTTCCAGGCGGAGGTCTTTATCTTTTGTCATTTATCTACAAACATACATACATACAGGTCTACAAGCTTTACATGGTTACGTTTCAATGGAAAAACATCAAGACGCGACGCGGAAAATTTCAACAAAAGTGCGCTACACGGCCACAAAGCTACAGCGCACTTCAATGGAAAAGCAACAACAACCAGCAGTGAGCAGCAACTTGAATATGTGTCAACGACAAAGCCACACACTCACACATACACGCAAACCCGTTTATATACAACGGCCGAAAGCTTCAGCGTGTGCTCTCGCTCGCACCCGCGCGGAGTAAATAGCCCTGTACTGTACTTGCGCGTCGCCACTCGCGCGTTTGGAAGCGTTTTTGGCTCGCGTTTTCCCGTTCTGCGTTTCATTCATCGTCGAACGGCCGACCCGTGCGGTTCATTTAGCGCTTGCAGCAATAGTTCCACTCCTCGAACTCGACTCTTCCTAATAATTCCACAACTTGGTGAAACGGGGAAAACCCATAAGGAGAGCAAACACGCAGTGGAGAGGAATAATAAGAGAGAGAGCGGGAGCGGAGAGCGTGAATATACGCTGTTGCTAACGTCGAAAATAGTCGTCGAACAGTGGCGCGGCGGTTGATTTGGTGGTGGTTTTCCCCCAGTGAACTTTGCCTGGAACAATAAATCATTAACAAAAAAAACTCGGAAAAAAACGTTAAAACGAATCGAAACCCCGAACAAAACGGATTTCTAGAAAATTTAAATAAAAAATAAAAACTGGCCGCGGATTACGTAAAGAGCAGGAATTTCAAGGAGAAAACCAGGAGAACGTGGCGAGGAGAAGCGGAGCGAAAAGAGGGAGACAGAAGCAGGAACTTGGCACGCGGACGCGCTGGATGACACATTTCTTTTTCCGAATCAATTACGCAACTTGCAAATGGCGCTGCCGCCGTCTCGCTCGCCCGCTGGTCTGACTCTTCTCCCGCCGTCCCGCTCTCCCCGTCGTGTTTCTAAGGCCCCTGTAATTGTGTGCTTTTCATTATCGGAAGACAAACGGCAAGTTGGAAAAAATCTACACGCACACACTTACTTTTTCACCCAAATTTGAAGAGAATGAGAGACTGCGAGCGAAAAGCTCTGCCGACGTCATATTTTTTATGGAACACACGCACACAGCAGCGCGCGCGAATTCTAACGAAACGCTTTCGCGTTCGTTCAGTTCGGCTTCGTCAAGTTTGGCTCGGCATTTTGTTTCCTTCGTTCATTTGCAGCTGCACAGCGGACAAAGTTGGCCGCGTTTTTTCCGCGCGTTTCTCTTTTCGTCATTGCCGTCTCGCTGCTGCCGCCGCGCAAATCTAATGGAATTTTTTGCGCCCCGCTTGTGCAACTGTTTTGAGAGTGTTTTTCAGTGCGATCGAACGCAAAGTGACCAGTGTGCTAGTTTTTAATTATTTATGAACTCAACGTACTGCAACCAATGTCGGAGCGAGACGGGGACTCACTGTGCTTATTAAGAAGTCAGTCTTTTTCTCTCTCCTATACAAATTGCAAGCGTATCAACATGTCGAAAAGTGAAGTGAACCGATTTAACAATAGTTTTGTTGTGCCTATTTTTAAGCTGCCATATTTGTAATCGCCCCAAGAATTGAAATTTAAATAAATAAATGCTCTCTCTTCCAACAGCAGTGGGAGCTATTCAACTGAAACCGTTCGTTTGCTCGCTCTCTCCTTCCAGTGTTTCTCATGACTTTTCATTACACGTTTTATCATTCCACACGCATCACTGCCTATTGCTGGCCCACTCGCACGCATACACTTTGACCCAAGCTCCCCTTCAGTAGTGGGTATGCTTTGTTCCCGCACGCAAAGCTAACGAGTGGGTGGAAAAAGGGGAGGGGGAGAGCGAGAACCGTTACGACAGCGCGGGTTGTTGTTGGTCTTTTTCGGTTTGTCTGTTGCCAAGAGTCGGTGAATGATATATTTTGCTGTTGTATGGCATGGAAAAGAAATGAAACTGTACAATGAACAACGGTGGGTAGGATAGAGCAGCGCAGAGCAGAGCAATAGGAAATGCGGAATGCTCATACAACAAAAGCGAAACTTACGTAAACACGCATGGCTTCGTGAGAGCCTGTCTGTGTGTGTGAAGAATTATGTTTCTAGTTTTTCGAAAAGGAGAAGTAGTAAATCAAGTTTCTATTGGCGGAATGAATCATATTATATTCCGAAGAATGAATCCGAGACTGAGACGGAGACTGAGACTTTCAAATGCACGGCACTTGTACAATAAACAATCACCATTTGTCATGGGGCTTTTTGCTGGCACTTATTTTTCCCATTAATTAAGGCGGAATGACTAAGAGAGAGATGCGAGGGCAGCGATGAAAACTGCAGTTCGCTGAAATTATTCTCAAAAACCCTGAAACACTGTGTACAGAATTATATAAATTGGCTTTTCAGGTGCTCGTTACACGGGGCACTCGCTTGGAAACTACAACAAATAAAGATATAGATAGATATTTAGCGTGCTAACAATAATATATTTCAGCATACAACAATGCAATACAATGTCCGGAGTAATTGCGGGGGGACCTTGGAAATACAACACAATAACTATCAACTATTCGCAATGCATAATTTATTTTTTATTTTTTGCATTCAAAACTTCGACTTTGCGGTCCGGAGTCGAAGTTAAGCTCGCTCCCTCCCTCGGCCAGCGTCTCTTTCTAACGCCTGCAGCTGCTGACCTTGGACCGAGAGCGAGAGACAAAGCCAGCGGGAAGCACAAAGGCGGCGAGCAAACAGATCTGTCTATTTACAGTGCAACGTCCATAACTCGGACTTATGCAACACATCTCTGCCTATAGGGAGCTACTTCCATAAATCAAACTTGTTCGATAGATTTCTGTGGGAATTTCAAGCAAACAAAACTCTGTAACTAGCAAAAAAATTTATTTTTTTAGTATATTAATACAATTATAAAAACATAAACTTATAGTTCAGTTATAGCATTTTATTCTAAATTACTTGTACAACTACATTTTTATTAAAAAAATGTCTAAGTTCCTAGAGTTTTTATAACCCATCTAATTATAGCCATAAGGTATATTAATAAATTGAGCATTATTATTATTAAAAATTATAGGGAATTTATATTGAGTTAAGGTAAACAAAGCAGATTTCATCGAAAATAAATTTCCTAGAATCTGTCTTACAATAACAAAGGTTATTATTGTTATGAGTAATGATTAATGATAATGATTCTATGGGAAGTAATCAAGTTATAAACAATAAAAACAACTAAAATTCATAAGTATTATTTCTAGTAGCTTATTTTTATTTTCTAATATAGCATTTAGCTTAATTAGTATACCTAGAATTTACAATAAAAAGAAAACAACTCTTTGAAGGAGTTCTAAAGAATATATTATCTATAATCTTCGTACAGTTTTATTATTCTTATGTAGACAGAAAATAAAAATCATTTTTCTGGGCTTTAGAGAACGCCTAAATAGGAGTTCCACCTGACATCAAAGTGGATTTAAAATCAATTAGGATTTTGTCCAAAAGTATGCTACAAAATATTTCACCTTACACTTTACAATAACTTTGAACTTTAAACTATGTGGCATCCCTGAAAAAAGATTCCAAAGTCTTACAGGAACTTGCATCCAATATATGTACATACTTCCAAGTGGAAACCCCACTGTACTGTGTGGCCTTACAGTAGACTTGTTACTCATTAGCGGAGGCATCCCCGACCCCTTTCCACGATCCATCCGGGTAAATTCCACATTAGTTGCTAGGCAAAGATGACGCCATCTTGCATTTGATGATCTCCGAGAGCTAGTCTTACAACAATCCGGTAGCACTGAACAAGGAACATCGGTGATCTTTGGTCGCTGTGTAATTATAATCAGCCCCTTGCAACTTTTCGGAGCTGCCTCAAGTCTAAGGCTCTCACATTTTGGCATTTAATAAGAAGTTGGCCTTGAAGGCAGCGAGTTTGAAATTCATGGATTCGGGGTCTTAGCCTCACTTCAGATTCAGCTTCAGCTTCAGCTTCTGCTTCAGCTTCAGAACACTTTTGTGGCCGGGTTTGTGTGTTGTGTGATTAATGGGTTTTTAGGTGGGAGAGGCCTGCGCTTGGTTGTGGGTTCCATTGGAGCTTTGAGCTTTTCGCTTTGCTTGTAAAGGGTTAAGGCAGAATGTCAGAACTATAATACCCACAAAGTTACCCAAGTATAATCCAGGTGGGATCAAGATGTCACGATTCAGGGCTTTGCTTGAGGTTGCTGCAAACATACCACTTCAAAAGGTAGAAAAGGGTTTTAAAGCTTTTAAGATAAGAAGTTTTTGGTAATTATATTTTATTTTGAGTTTATACTCTTACAAAATAATTTTTTTCAAAGTTTTTTAAGTTACCAAATTTCAAATCGTTCTAGCAAAAATTATGGTCTACAGACCCGACTACAAACAGATGAAAATGCGTTTAAAACGTTAAAGAAACGAAGTTTTTGATAAATATATTTTGGGTCGAACTTATACACTTGCAAAATATTTTTTTATGAAATTTATTAAACTACCAATTAGTTTTAGGGTTCGAGAATCTTCTTATTAAATTTCAAACCATTCTATCAAATATTATGGTCTCGAGATACGACTTTAAACCATTGAATGGGTTTTAAAACTTTGAGATAAAATTTTTTTGCAAATATATTTAATTTTAACGTTTTTGCTCTTACAAATATATTTTGTAAAGTTTATTAAATTTGTATGTAGTTTTAGGGCTCAAGACTCCACATACCAAATTTCAAATCGTTCTAGCAAATATCTATGATCTCTAGATTTGTTTTTCTTTAAAATTTCAGACTTGAAATTACTTTAAGCCTAGTAAGAAGTGTTGTAATTTTCTGTAATATGCAGTAAGTTGTGTAGATACAAATATGTTTATAAATGAATCTATTTCTGTATTGCATAAATTACCATAACCCATTCCAATGAAAAATTAATTAATGTCAACTCGATTTCCACACACTTATTCTGCCCACACCACTGGGGCAGCCTTGTTATGCTGGATGCATGTTGATGTCACTACACTTGGGAGTAGGAGGAGGAAGTGCTTGCTCATATTCCCAGCTGTGTAACTATGGCCAGGCTGGAGGCCACCACCGATCCAACATCGATCCGCGCTAATTGTCATTAATCAGCGGCGTTTGCTGGGCAAGTTTGGTGTATTGCCCCCGTTGCCTTTCCCCCAGCAGCGGTCAGCTGACATCTCCATTCGGTCGGCAATTATCTCTGGTGCAGTGCAGCCGCAGTTTAAAGATCTGCCCCCGGCTAAGTTAGACGCAAGCTCCAGACCCAGACCCTTCTCCCTCCCATCAGTCGCAGCCGCAGCCGCAGCCGCAATTCCCAACCACTCGACCACATGACATGCGAAGCGGTTCCAATTTATCGCCAGCGGCGGCGGCAGTACGGAGAATGCTTGGCAGTCATTGGAAAAGCGATTCAACAAAATTTAAAACAATTTAGCTTATGTCACGTCTGCCCAGTGCCAAAGGGGCTGAGGAAAAGCGGCGGCGGGGAAATCGGGGCCAAAGGGGGGCTTCCATGGGGCTAGAAACGAAGAGTTTTCAAGCGCTTAGAACAAAGCGCCACAAATTGTATTGTGTCACGCTCGATCTGTGGCCATGTGAACGGGATATAAGCCCCACATATTCCACATACTTACTATATATATGTACGTACACATATCTTTATGAGTGCACTCGTGGTAGTGCCTCTCTAGATATGACTCGGGCATATCGAGTCATGTACAAGCTATTTATACATTTATTCATTTAGTTGGCCTGTTTTAATTATAATTAACGCCGCTTTGTGAATTAACCATCGCAGAAGACGCATCATTCGTTCTATCCCAATGGTTGATAGGTTGTTTCGAAAAGTCACTCTGAGTATATCTGAAAGTTATGCAACTTCTATATGGGTTACGAGATGAAATCATTTGGGTTTGAATTTGAATTGCAACTGGCGTGTCTCCTGTGATCACGCACATACAGCACTTAAATAACATGTCAAATAACTATAAAGACTGACATAAAATGAAAGCAAAATTTGTGTCTATCTTGATTATATGAGTATTCCATGTTTTCATTCTCGGAATCATGTAATAAGATAATGGAGTAGTATTTAAAATCGATTATTAATGATACTTACACTACTAGTATGCTACATATGTTTGAAAGACTATTTTAAACACCTAATTCTGTAAAAATAAGTAAGAAAGCTATCGCTTCAAGGTCTCTATTAAGGGTTCAGGAGAGCACCTTTACTTACAGGGAAAATTATATCCAGTTGAGGATATAAGGAATTCTCTTTTAACTGTACTTAAAACTCAAAATTAATCAACACTGAATGACGATTTGAATAGCGTACATTTTATTCTAAAATAAGTTAGAAAAAAACAACCGAATGTGCTCGACCGTGAGATACTCGGTACCCAAAGCTTTGCACATCAAATTATAAGATAAATCCGTTTTTCAGTGGCCTGTCTAACCCAAATGGGCTTAGTCGTGCAAGGCTCTCCGAACCGACTTAGTTTGAAGCCACGGTTCGCGACTCGACTAACCATCTGATGTGGGTGCAAATGCGAGCGAGATGGAAATAGAAGATTGCAACTTTATTGACTCATATATCCCATGTCTACCATCCGATTGTGCTCAAATTTTGTATGTCCACATAAAACAAATTATTATTATTAAAATTAAGTTTAAAGAAATAAATTGAATATGAATAAATATTGAATAAATGATTATTATTATAATGCAGGAAGAAATTGTTTTTTTTTTAGAATCTATTAGATAAGGAAAAAAATAAGCAGTTAAACCCTTATACCTTTTTAATTCGGCAATACATAATACATAAAATCTAGTAAAGTTGTCTAACTAAGATCTGTACACCTTTGAATTTATTTTAAGTTCACTTTTATGGTTGAAGTTTAGAGTCAAGGGAGGGCCTAATTTGTTATTTTAGTTTTTAAATAAGTTATTTCTTATTTAAAATAAGACTCAGTTAATAAATTAATAAATCAATATAAATAACTCATTTATAAAACCATATTTGAGCCTCTTAAAACTCTCTTTCTCAGCTGGAACTGATTGCCAACCGTGAATATGGGCTTTATGGCATTCGGATGACGTGCTGAGAGGTTCCGAGGCTCTGGGCCTCCAGGCTGGTTGTCAATCAGGTTGTCGCACACACACATCCCAGGCGGCGCCTTAATAATTGATCCCGCCTGCAGCTGGATGACTGAATGGCTGGATGGATGACTGGATGGTGATGTTGACAATGATGATGATGGCAGTTGAGTGGGACGGATGGCAGTACGGATGATGTTGGATGGTGGCGCTGACAGGCACCAAGAGCTCCGACTCAACTGGGCCATGGCGTGAGGCGAACGCATCAGAGCGGAGCCCGAGACCGAGCCCGAGCTTCAGCCCAAAGGAAGCGTGTGAAATCCCATTTGGCTAATGGCCAACGGCGTCGGCAGGAAAATCAACCTGTTTCGAGGCACCTTTGCTGTTGCAAAGCCAAAGGGGAAACTGGGAAAACTCGCTTCCATTTTCCACAGCAACAGCGGCGAATGTGGGCCAGCAACCAGCAGCAGCAGCGAGTCTCGGTTGTGAGTGGGAAAACGGGTTTTTCATTCGGGTTCTGCAACTGTTTTTTTCCTTTTTTTTTGGCGACTCGCTGACACGCTGGCCTCCTTTTCCTCGCTTCCAGCTGGCACTCCTAGCTTTTCCACTTGCTGCGCTGTGTGTGTCGGGCTGGTTTTCCTCATTTTCCAGCAGCAGGATCGCAAATGTAATGCTTTTCCAGGCGAACTTTTCCAGGGGGTGGCTCTGCCTTGGCTCAACAGGGTGTGTCGGGGTCACCTTTGTTGCCTTTTTCGGGGGTGGTTCCCCATCTGCCATAAAACGAGGCGTTGGGGCTGTTTGGGGTGGCGGCCCTGCGATGATGATATCAGACTTGGGGAGCAGGGATGTTTTCCCATCCAACTACCGAGATTACGCTCCTCGTTCTCGCCCAGTTGGCGGCCTGGCAAAATAATCATAATCAGGAGAGGGAGAGAGAGTGAAAATCAATATTGCCCATACGCCACGTGAGCCGTGGACAAAGAACTTAATTAAAAGTGATTCACCCCGAAACAAACAAACCAGAAAAAAAAAAACAGAAACAAATCCCATTCGCAATGCATGCATCAACATAAATCTGTGTGTGCCGCGAATCCTATGCAAATCCGCGAATGTTGAATGTTTCTTCTCGGCTGACCCACATCTGGGCGCGATTTGAAATTCCAATTTCGAGGCGGGAGAGTTCATCGGGAGTTCAACAAACTACACCAGCGACCAGGGAACAAAAAAGGGCAAACACACAGAAATTTATGCTCGGCCCACGACAAAAGGAAGCTCATATTTATGGATGGCCATTTGGCTTGGCGCAAGTCAAGAAGTATTTTAAAATTCGAGCGAATCGGGAGCACGAGCCGAGATTGAGGAATTCCTTTTCGCATCCAACAAACTTTAATTTCCGTAACAAGTAACTCTCGCGGAATTATGACTTACAAAGAGCTTACTGGGTTTCTCCTTGTCAGAAGTCAAAGGCTGCAGGGATTTACTATTAATAGATAGATTTATAATAATAAATGGCAAATTGTTTATAAAAGTAAGACTCCCTTACCTGAAGATGAATGCCTTATTTATGAAAATATTACTTTGACTTTAAGTGACTTTTCATGAGTAAAGTTATCAGTATGGAAGCTTAACTGCAGTTATTTTAGGATCAAACAAATCCTTACTGTAAAAGAAAGGTTTATGATTATTCCATTTAAGAAGGGATTTTCTATTAGCAGATAGATTAATAATAATACCTTACTTAACTGAAGAATAATGCTTTTTTTCGAATAATTTCACTTTGATTTAATGAGACTTTCCAGGACTTTCCAGTTATTAGCATCAAAATCGTAAGTGCAACTGTTCGTTCCAGGATCAAACGAACAGTTACTGAAAAAGAAAGATAAATTAGCTAGTTAGTTAGTCGTTTTAACTAATTTAAAGTAATTTATTAACAATAAAACTTAATATTTGATCTTAAAATGTGCGTTTTCTTGTAGCGTCGCTTTCGTAGAGCTAGTGTGACCAATCGAAGTTTGTGTCAGAATGTGTCCAAAGGTTAGTGTTGCCAGATGGCTTAGCTAGATCGCCACAAACGTAAGACGTTATAAAACCTCTTCCCCTTGGATACAATTTTTAATTATTAGGTTTAAGGCCCCTGAAATAAACCAGGTTTGTGACCATAATGACATGTGTTCGGTGGGGGCGTGTTGGGTCTGTCGCCCACTCAATTAGCGACCTTCAATAATCCTGTCATTAAACACCCAGCCAGGTGGCGTATCCTCCGAGGGAAAACAATTATTAACCAATTAGGAGGAGCCCCTTCCTCATTAGAGCTTCCATATAAAAGGGGAGCTCCTGCTCTAAAAGGAAAGCCATGTATCCGCGATTCCTAGACCGCAACTATCCGCTGGCGAAGCATCTGTTCTTCGTGCCCAGGTACTCCTTCGGTCTGCTGGGCTTGGGCTTTGGCCAGAGGCGGTCGTGGTGGCAGCTGGCCTGGCTGGTGTTCAACTTTGTGTGTCTGGCCCACTGCTGCCAGGCGGAGTTCGTCTTTGGCTGGAGGCACCTGCGTACCAGTCCAGCGGATGCCATGGATGCCTTCTGTCCGCTGGCCTGTAGCTTTACCACGCTTCTTAAGCTGGGCTGGATGTGGTGGCGCTGCCAGGAGGTGGCTGCGTTGATAGAAGACATCCGTCGGCTTGTCGAAGAGCAGGAGAAGAGACGGGACTCGAGGAGAGATGAAGCCCAGAGGAGCTGCTTTGAGATGGCCACCAGAAGTGGAATGCTGGTCTTCACCCTGGGCACAATCAACACGTGCGCCTTCGTCCTGCGATCCCTATGGGAGATGTATGTTCGGCGGCGGCAGGAGTTCAAGTTTGATATGCCCTTTCGAATGCTGTGGGTTTGGGGATTTTTACATCCTTAAGATCTTTGTTTTAAGTAGAGATCCTTACAGGTTCCCGGAGTTTGCCCATCGACATCCTTGGTTCTGGCCCTTCTACCTCTACTCCACTTGGAGTGGCCAGGTCACAGTCTATGCCTTTACTGGCACTGATGGTTTCTTCTTCAGCTTCACCCTCTATGTGGCCTTCCTGCTTCAGGCTCTGCGTTGGGATGTCCAGGATACCCTCAAGAATATACAAGGTAAATGGAGATTAATTTAAGGAAACATTGAGTTGATTCCAGCTGACAAGATTAGCTTTTATAAGTTGGTTTGATCTTAAAATAGATTTTAAGTTTAAATAAGATCAAATTTTTCCTTATTTCATGCTTTTATTTCTTTATTTAATATCCCTATTTACAGATCCCTTACCTAGAGAGAGTGACATATGCTGTCAGCGCCTGGCGGATATCGTGGATCGTCACAATGAAATCGAGAAGATTGTCGAGCGTTTCTCTGACATCATGGCTGCACCCACCTTTGTCCACTTTTTGTCGGCCAGTGTGGTGATAGCCACCAGCGTAATAGATATTTTACTGGTAAGCTTTACCTTAAATTGATATTTATTTATTATTTATTAAATTTTTTAAATTAGTTTTCCGGCTACAATATCATCCGCTATGTGGTGTACGCCTTCACTGTTTCCTCGGCTATATTCCTATACTGCTATGGTGGCACTGAGATGGCCACTGAGGTGAGTCATTAACTTCCTTTTCTTTGTTTCTCACTTCTTCTATGGCTCCCTCTGATCCATCCTTGCAGAGCCTTTCCTTGGGAGAAGCAGCCTACAGCAGTGCTTGGTATACATGGGATAAAGAGACCCGTCGACGAGTATTCCTGATTATCCTGCGAGCTCAGCGACCCATCACAGTCAGGGTGCCCTTCTTTGCTCCTTCACTGCCTGTCTTTACCTCGGTGGGTTTAATTTCTATCAAAGAGATTTCTTGTAACTTATTTAAATCCCCTTTTAGGTTCTAAAATTTACAGGTTCCATTGTGGCCCTGGCCAAAACCATATTGTAAAAAGGAACTGCAATTAAAAAAGCATTTATTAACTATTTATATATACTTCAATTTCTTGGTTTTTTCTTCATTTTAGTTAGCCCCTTTTAGCTAGCCCGAAAGTATGCAATCTGCCAATCAAAAAAGAATCTTAAAAATACATTTAATCAAAGCGTCACAAGTTTGCGTTGCAAAAATTCCTAAAGAAACCATAAAATCACCCAGACTGAAGCTTGGCTGACAAAAGCCTAGACAAAAACATCCATAAAAGTTGCAAAGAGTTAAGGAAAGTTATTAAAAAAGTCTAGAGTGTTTTCCAGACTCCGAAGCAGACTCCAAACTCCGGTCTCCAGACTCGGTTACATGGATATGTTTCCACGTAATCACTGGCTGCAGCCGAGATTTATAAAGTTTGTGGTCGAGGCACGTGAGCATTTTTTGGCTTTGGCCATTGGCGACTGCCTTCTACGACTTCTGTTAACTGATTCTTGGCCAGCCATAAATGATGATTTGATTGAACCGTCTAGATTAGTTTATTTCTGATTAGATTTACTCTGATACCCTGGCCGATAAGCTGCCAGCATTGGCCATTCCTTGGGGCCCTGGTCAGTCGGTTTAGTCTGCAACCAAGGTCTGACCTCCACACAAGTCGCTTAGGATTACTTTGGGATTAGCGGAATAATGACCAGATTCCTTCGATTTAGTCTTGTCTTCCTCATCGCCGTTTGGCTGAGCGGTGGTGTTAGCGGGCAGAGAGGTAAGAAGTCGGGTTTTTGGGAATTAAAAACTCAATAAAAAAAGTCAGTTATGAGAAGGAAAATTCAAAGATGGTGGTACATCTTCAGAAGGGAATCTAATTTGTCTTTAAATGGTCTGTAATTTTGCTTTATGTAAATCCTCCTGCTTGTTAACCGAGGGTTAGCTCTTTAAAATAGGCTGTAACATAAATTAGAGGTAAGGTTTGCCACTTTGGATTACAAAAGCACTAGAGTCTTCGGAGAAGATGGTTTCACAATCTCCAGCTTATTAACCGAAGGTTAACTATTTAACAGTCGCCGTTAACATTAATTTACAGGAACAAAGCTATGCTTTTCATGGAATCAGTGCCAAGTGTCTTATTTTCATATAAATTTAATTTGATATTAATTAATTGAGTTTAAAATTAAATACCCTTCATTAAAAGTCAATGTTAGTTAACTGGTAGTTATTTATATAAGAAATTATTAACTGCAGGGCGAGAAATCGGGACTTAATCTAGACCTGACGTTGATTTACGATCAAGAATCAACTATATAAATATGAAACAAATTAAATTTCCTTTAATTCCATTAAATTAATGATATTTAACTTCAATTTAAAGATTATCTCTTTGTACCCCTTTAATAAAAATATAAGGAAAGACCTTAAACCTGTTAACCCAATTTAGAAGTTATAATAGGTTCATTAAGCTTTTCACATCAAATATCCTTATTTATTAAGGAAGTCAGACTAAATATTATTATCTATGATTTAAAATACATATTCTAGTAATATTTAAGCCTTTAAGACGCGATTTGCTGGGCCAAAAGTTCTTGGAAAATGGATTCTTATCTTAAAATACATGTGCTGCCACGCGTAGAGATAAGACTTCCGTAATCCCGGTGATATATTAGAAACCCCCAACTTCCAGAATTGATTTATAGAGGCTTCCATTAACTTACAAGTACTTCTTACAAACTTTGTCGCCTTCCTCCTTATCCAGACCACCCACGAGGCCGCTCCTTCGATCCCGAAGCCCATCCCATCAGGAATGTCGAGGAGCAGGAGACCCAGTACTGGGTGGACAAGGCCCAGGCCAAGCTACTCTCCAAGCTGGCCGAGACGCAGGCGGCGCACACCAACAAGGCTAAGAACGTGATCCTCTTTCTGGGCGACGGCATGTCCGTGCACACGGTGACCGCCACTCGCAACCTGCTCGGCGACAGTGCCGAGCAGGTGTACTTCGAGGGCTTCCCCTACACGGGCCTGTCCAAGACGTACTGCGTCAACCGGCAGGTGGCGGACTCCGCCTGCACGGCCACCGCCTACTTGGGCGGCGTCAAGGGCAACTACGGAACCATTGGCATCAACGCGAAGGTGCCGAGGTACAACTGTGAGGGCGACCGAGTGGAGGAGAACCAGGTGATGAGCATTGCCCAGTGGGCTCAGGCGGCGGGCAAGGATGCGGGACTGGTGACCACCGCCCGGGTGACTCCATGCCTCTCCGGCTGGGGTCTATGCCCACACGGCGGATCGCAACTGGGAGAACGACTGGGAGGTGGCGAACCGGTACTGTGATCCCGAGCAGACCATCGACATTGCCCGCCAGCTGGTGGAGCAACCGGTGGGCCAGGGCCTCAAGGTGATCCTTGGCGGTGGCCGGCAGAACTTCATCAACACCACCGTGAGGGACGAGGAGGGTTATCCTGGCTATCGGACCGATGGTCGCCACCTGATCCACGACTGGATGGCCCACAAGCAGGCGGCCAATGTCTCCGCCAACTATGTGTGGAGCCGCAAGGGTCTCAGCCTGGTGGATCTGGACAGCACGGACTACCTGCTGGGCCTCTTTGCCAGATCCCACCTGCCCTACAACGGAGACCGGAACCGGAATCGCAGCCAGCTGGCGGATCCTTCGCTGAGCGAGCTGACCGAGGCCGCCATCAAGGTTCTGAGACGCAACGACCAGGGATTCTTCCTGTTCGTCGAGGGCGCCCGCATCGACATGGCCCACCACGATACCTATGCCCGCAGATCCCTCGAGGACACTGCCGAATTTGCCAAGGCTGTGCAGGTGGCCCGCGAGCTGACCTCCGAGGATGACACCCTTATAGTGGTCACCGCCGATCACGGGCATGTTATGTCCATCAACGGTTATCCGGTGGGTGTCCATGATACAATATATGATCTTAGGATCAATGATTATCCTCTTCCCCTTGCAGTTCCGCGACCAGGACATCACTGGCCTGGCCCAGCTGGCGGACGACAACCTGCCCTACACGATCCTATCGTACGCCAACGGTCCCGGCTTTAACTCCGCCTACAATCGCGCCGAGGGTCGGGCCCTGCTCAAGGAGAAGCTGACGGCGGACCCGGACTTCCAGTACCCCACGCTGGTGCCTCTGTCCTCCGAGTCTCACGGAGGTGATGATGTCCCCGTGTACGCCTCGGGACCCTATGCCCAGTACTTCAGCGGCAACTACGAGCAGAGCAACATCCCGGCTCTGATGGGCCGTGCCGCTGGCATCGGTCCCTACGCCTAGGATCGGATTCCTACCGAGCATATGTATTCATGTTATCCACACTCCTGGTCGAAGGAGGAACCAATTAAAATGCATCACAGCTAAATGAATTTTCCAAGGGGAGGTGGCTGGGAGTGGGAGCAACGGGACAAATCGAATTCCATCTAATTGAACGCAAGCTGTGCAATTTCCTGCTGGAGCTGGAGCTGGCGTTGGTGCTGCTCCTCGACAAATGCCACCTGGAGGCGAATTCAATTAACGGCAAATGCAGAACGTCCAGGTTGTCAGTGGACAGGCGGGCAGGCAGACATCCAGGCAGCCTCAATCAGTCAATCAGTGTTTGCGTCCATTCAATCAATCGCGGAATGCGGACCGCGGACAGGGGTGGAGGCTCTGGTGGTTCAGGTAGCTTAGGTGGTGGCTGGTTGGTTACAAACCAAATGGAGCGACGTGCTCCATCATAAATCCAGGGGAATATGCTAGCATATGGCAGGAACACATACGGAGAAGCCGCAGCAGTGGCTAGTGGTTGGGCGGGCTGGGATGCCCAATGAAAGGATCTCTAACATAGATATGTGAGGACATATGAATGCCCTCAAGTTGTCAGCCACAGAGACCGAGTGCATTGAGAGTGGCATCTCTGGAAATCTAGGCAAACACTGCTCGAAAATAATATAGAAATACTGGAAGTCATACACTTTACAACCTTTTTAGGAAAAGTAATCTGGAATTTCGTTCTTGGGAAGATACTATATATAAGGCAGTGGTGCTCAGAGCTTTAGCTCGCGAGTCAGCAAATTTTCTTTGCCCAGCCTCTGCCGGCGCACTTAGAGTATGCAACCTATCAGTGCTTTTCAATTTTAGTTTTGTGGCTAAGTCCAGTTTTTTTTTAAAGATAAATAGCTATTTTCTTAGTCATATATGTATATTTTGAATGAAACATTTAAAACATTTTAGCCTTTTTTTCCATGATCTATCCTTTCGTTCTATTTCTTAGTTACACAAATCAAATTCGATGTCAATTTAATTAATAGATAATATCCATTAACCAATAATTAAATTAATAACATATTAATTCAAGGAAAAAGATTAATAATACAATTAATAATGAGCAGATATCACTGAAGACATAAAATAAGTGTTTATTAAGATATTTTATAAAAGTATCTAAATGTTTAGCCAATATTGAATTCATTTTGATAGTTATCTGTCAAATTATGTATAAATAGCTAAAACCAATATCATATATTGATATTATAATGTACTTTGATTATAGCATCAATTAATTATGGATTTCTAATAGTTGTGTGTACCCTTTAAAATACATTGTCCATTATCCCAAATTCAAGTCTTTAAATCCATTGGTTATATTAATTTAAATTTTATTTTAAAGGAAATATCACAAAATATTTTGTGTATTATCTTACTTTATTTATTTAGATCATTTTGGTTGTGTAATAAATTAAATATATAATATTTAGCGACGTCTTTGACCAATTTATACCAAATTAACACAAACCTTTATTATATTCAAATTTAAAGAAGACTTAATATAAATATAAAGCAAGAATAAGTATAAATATTGTTATTATTATTATAACATAAATTATAATTCTTATATTAAAAGGTATACATTCCTTTAAGAATATTTAAGACCAATATTATTCCTTTCACATAATGATTCCTTTTCTTCTCTAACGCTGGCATAAAGTAAATTTCCTCATTTTCATTAAAATTTCAACCTGTCTATCCTCAACTATCTCGAATTATATCGAAAAAGGATTTAAAGTCATTTGAAAATATGCAATTTCGTTCGAAGGAACGTCTGAACGGCTGATTGAATTATGTTTTCCATTTACTGCCAACATGCTGTGATTGATGATTCCACTTGCATTCGGCAAACGGCAATTGGAATGGCCAAAGGGAATACTTTGGCAATGCTAACGGGTTGGTCGATGGGCTGGAAGGAGTGTGCTCCATTTCCGATTTCACTTTGGCCTGCGCCAGATTTTTATTTTCGGCCAATTTCCGCTGCAATTTCAGCTTAACGAGGGACTCGCTTTCATTTTTGTGCAGTAAATGTGCAGTCAAGAGGCGACGCCAGGCGCTGGTCTAGTTTCGACTGGACCGGGCTTAATCATAGGGTTTTGGTCGGTGCAGCGAGCAGAGCGCGAGCAGCAGCTGTGAAAGCCTACGAGGGAAACTGGGTCAATAATGAAGTAGATGCAGTTTTGTGGGAAAAGAAATGCAGCTGCGGTCTGGTTCTGGTTCTCGGCTGCGTAAGGCCTTCTTTTCCATGAATCTGTAGCTAAGTATCTAAGTATCTGTGTATCTGCAGGGCCACAGAACACCTTAAGAAAGAGGGGGCAAAAGAGGAAAAAAACTAATGGCAGCATACACAAAATGTGCTCCAACTAATGGTGCCTGCCGCTGACTCAGCTCAGCCGCAAAAAGCGGCCAAGAAGCCGAAGCTCGCCCGCAAAGATACAGAGATACAAAGATACACACGGACACAGACACAGACACACAGATACGCGGCCCCCACGTGACTGTGTTGGAGCAGCAGCTGGAAGCTTTTTAACGAAACCGCGCTGCTCCGTCTCTCTCGCTCGGCAGCGCGCGCGCGCACTTCTAAGCGGATTCAAATGGCCATGTACGCGGAGCGAGGCAACAAAGCTGCAGCGCAGCGTCGCTTTTGTATCTTTCGGATACCGATGGACTGGGACCGAGCCCCACCACACACACACACACACTTACGCCTTTACGGGGGGACAGGGGAAACTTTTTGCGCAGCGCAGCGACGTCGACCGAGCGCTAAGTGTGCCACATTCTGTTTCCAAGCGCTCACACACAGATACAAAATACACACACCCAAGCCCCGAAACCAACTCGTTGGGCATTTTTTTCATTTTCTACATTAGCAAAAAATTATGACAACTTTTTAAGGTCAATTGAACACTATAACTTACAAGCTTCAACTTAAATATTCATAAGAACTAGGCATCGTTCCTATTGGCTAAGTTTAGGGAAACTATTAAAGGGAGTTATTGAAGTGAGCCTTCCCATTGTTCCCTTAATATATATAAATGTTATAGAAATATTATTAAATGCAGCATAGGACTGAACTATTAATATTTAAGAACACAGTTTGTGATAATAATTATATGGGAGTGCCATAAAAATCACAATTGTTTTCAAACTCCTTAAAACGCTGCCTAAAAGTATGCAATAAAAGGTTTGAGGTACCAAAATCAGTGTAAGTTTTGCATTTAATACGATATAGTTATTTGTATACCCTTGCAGAGTATTATAATTTTGTCCAGAAATTTGCAACGTAGTGAAGGAGGCATATCCGACCCCATAAATTATATATATTCTTGATCGGCGTCACCAGCCGAGTCGATCTAGCCATGTCCTTCTGTCCGTCTGTCTGTCGGTTCCTAAGCGAACTAGCCTCTCAGTTTTTGAGCTATCGGGCTTAAATTTTTAGCATAGTCTTATTTCTATAGCACGCAGTATATATACCGAAATCGGACCACTATATCCTATTGCTCCCAAAGGAATGGTGGCGAAATTAATGTATAAAGAAATTTTAACTTCTCTGTTTTTTAATGTATTTCTATAAACTTCGAGATGAAGCGACTTTGTTCGGTTCTAGAATTACGGTTTTAATTTCGTCAAGATCGGACAACTATATCATATAGCTGTTATAGAACTGATCAATCAATTTATAATATAATAAATGTAAAATGTAATGTAGGTATTTTGCATGTAAATGTAATGCAAAATTTTTAGGTAAATACAAATATACAAACTTCGATATTTTTAGTTATCATATTTTCTTTTAACATTCTATTACCCCACAAATTGCGCGAATTTGATGTATTCTTGGCAGCCTCAGTTAAATTCCTTTCTTGTTCGAATCGCCAATAAAATTATAATTATTTACAATCAATATTTTAAAACCCCACAAATGCGCAAATTTGATGTATTCTTGGCAGCCTCTTATAATGTCGAAAATTTAGCAAAGAATTTTTAATTTTTCTAACTTGGTAAAATTATAATTTTTTACAATCAATACTTAAAAAAATCAAAAAATATATGCTATTTTAGGAATTTTTCAAAATTGTATAATCTTTCGAATACCCAAAATTCTCAAAATTAAGAAAAATTTTTTAATGCTAAATCGGGTCAGGCAGCCAAGAGCCGTATATATTTCCTGATTCGTCATTTAAATCTTAATTATTAAACATCAAAATATTGAAAAAATCAGGAAATTTTGGCGAAGTTAGTCAGAAATTCCATTTTTCGCACTATGCAGATTTATTAATCTAATAAAAAGTAGCACAGAAAAACTATCCATATTGAAATATATGCAATTTTGGCTTAGTTATGCCTTTTCTAGATTAGCAAACTGCAAGGGTATGTAAGCTTCGGCTTTCCGAAGTTAGCTTCCTTGCTTGTTTAACAAAGTTTCAGATTTAAAACCGCTGTTCATTTCTTCAGCACCCCCGATATACTTTCTTAGGAGTTCCTTGACCTTAATTGCAATGCTCCATCTCAAGATAGCAATTACATTTTATTTTTCCCTGCCTTCTACAACTATTTAAGAGACCCTGGTATTCCAGGTGACCTTGGCCACCAAGAAACTCTGAAATAAAGCTGAAATTTTTTGCTGTGCACCATTTGGTTGCCTGCTTCTTTCCTTCATTCGTTTGTTTGTTTGTGTCATATCAGCCTTATGACAAATTCATGTGAATTGGCAACGAAAACATGAGGAGTAGGAGTAGGCGGGGGCACTGGCACTGGTGGCACTGCGATGACTGCAGCATTTCAATTAATGCTGAATTCGTGTCACACAATAGATAGATACACGCACAGGCAAACGTACATTCCATTTCAGTTCAGTTCGGTTCGGTTCGCTTTTCCAAGCTGTAACCGCTCTCTCCGCACACTCGGCATTTATCGACGTTTGTGTTTACTTAACCCAAAACCATTCCAGGGGGCGACGCAGGCGGTGGCGGTGGGTTATGTAAGCCTGGGCGCGGAAATGGGGTACATATGTACACGGAGAGTACATGCCAAATACACGCACATGTGGGTATGTGGGGCCTGTGCCCCAATAAAATGAGCTTTTTTAAGTGTTAACCCACAGATACACACACCACACTTGGCCATAAGGGCGAATAACGTTAAAACTAACAGGGTTTTTTAAAATTTTGCCATTTATACATTTAATATTTGTTTTGTATACATATTAATTTGTTTTATATATATATATATTGATCTCTTAATGCGTAATGTTACTTATTTCGATTGTAATGGATTATTATTTATATCAATGTAGATTTGTTGTGGTCTCCTCTTGTCCCGCATCTTTCGTTAATGAATGTTTTTCTTGTATTGTTTGTATTGTGTCTGTCGGTCGATCGGTGAACATCTCATCATATACAAAATCATCATCCTCTTCCTTCTTAGCCATCGCAAACGGAATTAGTCTATAAATGAGTTGGGGTCTTTGTCTAGAAAAGGCTAGAAGAGGCTACTGCTTCTCTCTCTGCTTTCTACACATCGCTGGCTGGCTTTGCTCGGCTTCAGGCTTCAATTCAGTTTAGTTTTAATTCAAAATACAAAATACATGTGACGCGTGCGTAAATACAAAGGGATGTTTCGTGTGCAGAGACTATAAACTATAGAGTCGAGTGTAGGAGTGGTTCTTGCCAATTGTAAGATAATGACTCCCACGTCGCATTCAAAATCGATTTACACTTTACGTATTTATATTTAGAAATACATACTTTATATATTTATATATAGATCTCTCTATAGACATTGGTTACGACTCTCCTTCGCCACGCTCTCGCTCTCTATATATCTCTGGTACTAACAGCTCTACATCTTTACATGGGAGGATCGATCGACTTTACGTTTAACAAGCTAAGAGATGTATGTGTTCAATGCAAAATTCCATTTTCAGTAAATAATCATCATCAGTTCCATCGTAATAAAAGTTAGGTAAGTATAAAAAACAAGGATTAATTAGAAGATCAAACGTAGGTAGTGGTTACAGTTGCTGCTGTTGCTGTTGCTGTTGTTTGTGCGGAAACATTTTAAAAGTTAACGTATATACGAGAAGACTAACTGAGGGGCGCGCTCTTAGAGACTAAGGTTAGGAGAACTTGCAAGTGAGGAGGTAAGCTTTGACAACTCGAATTACTGACTCTTCTGGTGCTTCAGGTCTTCTCCACCTCTTTGCTTCTTCAACATGATGTTTGCTGTTGCTTCTTCTCTTTGATCTAATTGCTGCTGTTGTTGTCTCTCCTTTTGCCGAATGTGTGTGTGTGTAGTAGCAACAACAATCTACATATTTACATCGCATTTGTTAGTTTTTGTCGCATTTTCTCATTGTACATATTTTGCAATTTTTTTGTAGAAAATTATTTTCCTTTTTCGATTTTCTTTTTTTTTTCTTTGTTTTTTTTCTTTTTTGTTTTTCGTTTTCCTTTTTCATCGCTCGCTTTGACTTCTTTACACAGTATCATCTATCGGTAATCAACAGTTTTGCTCCGTTTTTTATAATACAACTCAATTAAAAGTTTATAACATTCCCCCAGGGGCAGGGGGAGGCGCATTTAAAATGTTATCGTTTCTCTGTTCGTTTAAATACAAGCAGCAGTGGCCTGGCCTGCTGTTCTGGTTCTGGTTCTGGTGCTCCTTGTGTTGTGTTGTTATTGTTGTTGCTGTTGTCGTAAATGTTTGTTGTGTCTGCTTCACTGTATCCTTAATAAAAAAACGTTTCACTAAAAACTAAACGCAGTAATTGTTAGTAGTAGTGTTGTGGTTGAGGGAGTGGGAGTTGGAGTCTGTGCCTGCTACTGCCTGCGTCTGGGTCGCGCACAGACCTCCAGGCAGAAGCGTCGGACGGTGGCGTTTTCTCAGTTGATGTTGGCCACCACATCCTGGCCCTCGCCATCGACGACGACGGGCATGTTCAGCTGCTGGGTGACGTTCGACTTGGCCAAGCACGAGCGGGCCACCGATTCGAAGAGCCTACGAAAAATATACCAAGAACATGGGTTAATATAAAGGCTTTTCCTTCAAGAAATGGATATGGACTAGACCCGGTGACTTGCTTAGTAAATAGTTGTTATATTTTCAGAGATTCATGCTAAAATAATTGTATAAAAGAGGAGATTACAAACGAATATATAAGAAAAGGTGAACATGCAAAAAAGAAAAAGAGTGGGAGATGGTGGGGACTGGTCAGTTTGCTTTGAACTCTTTCTTGCTCTCTGGGCTACGTTGCACACTTGATGCCGTTCAGAAATGCCCGTTCAAATACAATCAAACAATCACCAAAATATCTGTAAACAGAAGGCGAGATAAATGGTGAGTAAGGAGAGGAGTTAGTGGGAACAAGAGGTGACAACAAGCGGGGTTTAAATGCTCTAACAAACTACTGCAAACTACACATCTTTGGTCTAGGCCAGTCTGGCCTTAAAAGCCTCCTACTCACTTGGTAATCTCCGGCGCGCAGTGCACAAAATCGTGATCCCAGAACTTGTAAATGGGATTCTTGATCAGCTCGATGAACGTGATGAGCAGACCCCACGGATGCGGGCGGTTGACGATCAATCGCTCGAGCAGGACGCGCGTGATCTGCTCCTGGATGGCCTCCGAGTTGGCCTCGGCGAACAGATGGAGCACCGCACAGCTGAAGTAGTGCGTGTGGCTGTTGGGATAGCGCAGCTGGTTGGCGATCGCGTTCAGGAACAGGTAGCGGCCCTCCGTGTCCAGGTCGACGGCCAGGTTCTGGAAGATGTCCATGTGAGCGCTGTGTGCAATGTTCGATGTGTTGGGCACGAAGTTCTTGTTTCTGCAAAGGGTTTATTCTCGGTTAGGAAACATTTTCAAAGGGCCTTAGCTACTTCCACAACTCACCGAATCAAGGCAATCGCCTGGGTGCCCACGTACATGACCAGGGCATTCATCAGCGTCATGTTGTAACGCGTCCCCGGCTCGCTGGTCACCTGCAAGTGGCCACGCAACTCCGAGAGGAAGGTAACGGGCGCCCGGGCCTTGAGGTACGAGTCCAGATCCTTCTTGAAGTTCGGCGGCTGGATGTTCATGATGTAGCTGCTGAGCACCTTGGGCGCGTTGCTGCTGTCCGACAGCATGTCCACCTTCAGGTTGGGCGTGAAGGGATCGGGCAGGCGCATGTTGCGCGGGAACGCGGACAGGATGATGTTGCGCATCTGCACGCAGTTGGGCGGGATGGTGTCGCAGAAGCCAAAGTGGTAGTCGCACAGGAACTCGGGGAAGTCGTGCAGCAGGACGAGCAGGACCCGCAGGGTGCCCTTGTACAGCAGCTGCACGGGCTTGCCCAGCTCGGTGTTGCGCAGGAAGGGCGCCAGATACTTGAAGAGATCCTGCAGCAGTTGCGCGTACAGCGGCCAGCCCTTCTGGCCGGGAATCTGGACGAGGATGCGGCCCAGGAAGACGCGGTGCGAGATGAGCTCCAGCCAGGCAAAGCAGAAGCCGGGGGCCACGCTGGGATTGAGCAGGTGGTAGGTGTAGGCGAAGGCCGACACAATGCTGTGCATCAGGGTCTCGAGGATCACGTCCGCCGAGCAGAGCTCCATGAAGAGCATCATGAAGAAGCGGTGGTAGCCCACCTGCTGGAAGCTCACGCCACGCATCTCGTGGTCCTTAAGCAGCGTACCCAGCACAATGCCCAGCACCTTGTTCAGCAGGTTGATCTTGGTCGTCGGGTTGCCTGCCTCGCCCGAGTGGCGCACCAGCATCGCGATCAGGTGCACGAAGGCATCGATCCATTGGAATATCTTGTTCTTGGCCTGGTTGATGGGCAGGCTGGGCTCCGCGAACATGCGGTACACCACATCCGTGCAGATGTGCGTGGCCTGGCGGAAGAAGCGGGTGATCAGGTCGTCCGTCTTCAGGATTCCATATGTGTTCATCTTCTGCACAAAGGCACCAAAGTTGCGGGCATCGCGCGTGGACTGTTGGTTCTGCTGAGTGTACAGGGCCACCCAATCCTTGAGCAAGAACTCGGTCTTCTCCTGCAAGCCTGGCGGATCATCTGTGTCGCATGACTAGAAAGGGAGATGGAAGGATTTACATAAGGTTTAATGATTATAGTCTTGGGATTTCATCATTTTTTGGCTCTTCTGCAGACTGTCTATAATTTCTTATCGGAAGGAGAACCAAAACCAAGAGAAAACAGACAGGATGCAAGCTTTAGAGGCTACTTACCCTCACGTGATGCATGCCGGAGTGAATGTAGTGAGAGGCTCCGGCCAGGTAACGCTCGCTGGCGTTGAACGGACTGATGTCGCTGCTGGAGTTAAAGTTTCCACTCCACTGCGCCTCGATGGCGTTCACAATGCACTCTGGGTAGCGATGACGGTGCTGGGTAAGTCTGCCCAGCAGTTCCACGGTGGCCATGAACTCGTTGTCCGACACAATGTTGATAGCTCGATCCTCCATGATCAGACGCTCCAGCAGGGCGATGCCGAAGGAGATGGCCACGTAGTTGTTGCCATTGTCCATGCAGTCGCGCAGCATCACATCGAACTGATTCAGATTGACGAAGTGTGAGGTAATGAGGGCGCGGGCCGCCTCCACGTTGTAGCGGATCTCCTCGCGGATATCGAAGAAGCACTTGGTCACAGCTCGCTCCGTGTTTGGGGCACCAAAGCTGTTGTGGAGCAGGCTGAGGATGCGAAGGTGGATGTTCTGGTACAGCTTCATCTGCTCCATGTGCTCGGGCACAGTGATCAGTCCCTCGGTCAGGCCCTCGACGGCACGGGTTAGCAGATTAAAGGCCGAGTCCTGGTCACGCTGGCGGCGTGTGGACATCAGGGCGTTGAGGAGCATGTGCATCTTGCTGGCCTGCACCTGCAGCTGCGGCACACCAATGGCCGTGTTCATGAAGGCCTCCATTTTGCTGGCCACCTCGGCGTAGACCATGCTGCTCTCGTCGTTGGCAAACACATTGGGCTGCGCCAGATCCTGTGGCTTGGGCACAAACAGGGCAATGTCCCGTTCGCTCATCTGCTGAAATCCCGGAATGCTCCGCGCAAACTCAGAGTACACGGCGAACAGCGTAGCCGGAGCAGCGCCCACCTTGATGCGCACTGCCTCTGGAAGACGATCCTGCTGGTAGCTCAGGATTTGGGCGTCCACAAAGCGACTGCCCTCCTCCCGGGCGATCTTCCGCGTCTCGAAATCGGTGCTCAGGCGCCTGTCGATCTCGGCGGCAGCCTTCTCGGCCGACGTCTTCTGGATGAAGGCGCACACCAGCTCCACATTCTCGCTGGCCAGCGTCAGGGCCGCGGCCTGGATCTCTGTCAGGCTGGGCATGCCGGTCAGGGCCGAGAACAGAGCCTTGTGCAGGTTCTGGCTGATGGCGCGGGCAATCTCGTCCTTGCCGGTGATCATGGCCATGCCGGCGGCCAGGTTGCGCACCATCTGGTGGGCAGCGGTGCGCATGCGGTTCTCGTCGGCGTCCAGGGCGAAGTCCTTGCGGATTATCTGCTCGGTGGTGGCGCAGGCGATGCGAATGCTTCGATCCACGATGGGCTGCAGCCAGTCGGTGATCGTGCGCTCGACGGCATTGATCACGATATGCTTTATTCCTGGATTGGCGTGCAGGAACGGGATGTTGGGGGGCAGCACCAGCTGCTGGGCAATCAGCTGGAAGTTGCTGACATTCACGTCCACGTACGCGTAGCGTGGCTCGGGCGGCGGCAGCACCACCTGGCTGGGATCGGTTGGCAGATTGGGCGAGGCCACGGATCCGGGCGTGCTGTTGGCTCCACTGCCGCCGGCTCCCATCATCATGGCGGCCGCTGTTTGGGCGTCCACATCGGTCGGCTGAGCCGGTGGAGGAGCCTGCTGTTGCTGCGGCTGTGGTTGTTGCTGCTGCTGCTGCGGCGGTGGCTGTGCTGGCGACTGCTGTTCACGTGGCAGGGACGGCGGCGGTGCACTGATCTCCTGCTGCTTGGGCTTGGGCTGCGACATTTGCTGCTCGATGAGCAGAGCTCGCGTGGGATCCTTGAGGTAGATCACGGGTCGCAGCTTGGCCAGCTCCAAGTTGAGCGTCTTGCAGAGCACTTCGATCTCGAACTTTAGGTTCAGCTTAAGGTCCGGCTCCTGGTGGAGCTCGCCCAGCACGTACATGATGCCCATGGTCCAGGGGTTGGGCGAGCGGAAGATGCGCGACTTGGCGGACGATTCTAGGATCTTGGCCACGAAAGGCACCACAAACAGCAGCTCCTGCTGGCCCTTGTGATAGGCCTCGGCCAGCAGGGACTTCAAGTCGAGATCCAACAGCAGGATGGGGCGATTGCGACCGAGGGTCATCATGCCCAGCCAGTGGCCAAGGTTCTTCAGCAGGCTGCGGTCGGAGAAGTTGATCACGCCCTTGTCGGAGCGCAGGAGCACCTTGATGTTGCGCAGCGTCTCCTTGGTCACGAAGCGATTGATCTCGCCGTTCTTGAGGGCTTCCAGAAAGTTGTAGTAAAGCGTGTGGAAGTTGAACTCCATGGAGGCGCGCTTGAGGACTAAATATTGGGCCAGCCATGGCCAGTACTCCTTGGTCATGATCTCCTTGATCTCGTCGCACTTCTGCGGGATGTTCAACTGGCTGAGGTTATTGAAGATAAAGGCCGTCTTGTCCTGCACGGGCTCTGGCGGTATCGTCACCTTCTCCTCCTGGTTGGCCACCAGCAGGGTGTCGATGTTGGTGGCATTGGCAATGGACTTCATCCGGGTGGCATGGGACACCGCTGCATTCGATTTGGGTCCCGATCCGGCAGTAGCAGCTTGCATGTTTCCTAAAGAAAACAGGGTAAGCGTTAGAAGATGAAGTTGCAGCAAAGAAAACTTTAAATTATCCCCACCTTGCATGGAGTTGGCCCTGTACAGAGGCTCTGTTATCGGCCCTGTGGATATCACAGGCGGAATCGTGTTGCTGAGGCCAATCAGCTTCTGCGGCGGCGGCTCCTGGCCGTGCATTCCGTACTCCACGTAGTGGATGAGGTGCGGCGGAAAGTCCGAGAAGTGGGGAATGGAACGGATGTGCTCGCAGTACTTGTTGTAGGTGTGCAGGCGAGTCCTGAATCTATCCAGTGCCGTCACACCGAAGTAGTAAAGCTTGGAGCCCTCGGGCTTGCGGAGAGCATCCAGAACACAGCGCAACGAGAGTCCAAGGGCCACAAACGTGGGCACCAGGTTGCGGTCGATGATGCCGCCAAACAGCTGGGCTGTGATCTGCAGCTCCTTCTCCGGGTACTGGCAGAAGAAGCGGTACTCCTCGAACAGGTTGCGCAGCATGCACAGGAAGACCTCCTGCTCGCGCCGGTTGCTGGACTCCTTGAAACGCTGCAGGATGTCCAGAACTTCGTCGATAGAGAGCGTGGGATTCGGCTGGTGGTTGTAGATGCGCTGGAAATACGAGTTCACCTCGTCCTCCACCTCCTTGGACACGGGTATCTGCAGGTCAGCCATCACCGGGTTGGTGGGATTCGGGGCCGTCGGCGTGGGCGTAGGAGTCGGCTGTTGTGGCCCACCTGGCAGCATGCGACCGAGATTCCCCACATTGGGTGGTGGGGGAGCCTGCGGCATCTGCATCGGATTCAGAGGATAGGGACTGGCTCCGGGAGTCATCAGGCGCGAGGGAGAGGCTGCAAAGGATACATATATAGTTTATAATCTTTTAGGATTAGCCCTTAAGCACTTACTTAGCATGTTGCCAAAGTTGAACGCTCCGTTGGGGCCGCTCAGGTTGAGGCCTGCCAGGTTGTTGGACATGTTCGTGAGCGGATCCATGCCGGGTCCGAACATCTGGGCATTCAGGTTGCCAGAGAAGGGTTGCTGTGGTGGCGGCGGCACAATGCCGCCGGGCAGATCCATGCCGCGATGGCCGCGTAAGATGTTTGGCGGAGGCGGCGGAACCAGGCCTGGTTGCTGCTGCTGTTGGACACGCGCCTTGTTCGCCATGATGGCCACGTTGGCAGTCATCTGCATGATCATCTCGCCCATCTCCGGCTGCATGCAGCTGTTGACGCACGTGTGCAGGCAGTTGATCATCGTGGTCACCGTCTCGGGCAAGAGTTGGGTCTGCTTGGGGGGCAGCTGGTCCTCGGGCATTTTGGCATTGACGACCTGGGGGCAGCGACGCAGCAGCACCTTGATCATGGCCTGCATGAAGGGCTCGCCGTGGTCGCGTATCTTGTCGGTCAGCCACTTCTCCAGCTTCAGGTACTCGCGCCGGGAGGCAAGGCAGGCCAGGTCGATAATGAACAGGAAGGAGCGGGCGTTCAGCAGGGAGGACAGCGCCTTCAAGTCCTGGGCAAGGTCCAGAATCCGCGACAGCTTCACCTGGTCGAACTCGCTGCCGCGCAGATACCACTCGGACATGGCGTTCATGATGTTGGGGCGCAGCTGGAAGTTGGTCGAGCTCCAGGCGCTGGCGAGGATCACGTTGGAGTTGGGATGGTTGCCGAGGAACGTGGGTATCAGTTGGTTAAACAAGTCCTGGCGGAGCGGCGTCAGCGGCGGACTGATGTGCAGCAGGGCGAGGAACAGCACATCGGGACAGTTCTGGGCGGGGAACTTGAAGAGCTCGTGCACCTGCGTATAGTATCCCTTGTCCGCTATAGAGAGCAGCACCTCCACCAGGTGGAGTGACTTCCACGCCGAGATCTCCTTGTTGTCGGCATCTGGGGCCGTCTTTAGCACATCCAACGCCGGCTGACTGAACACAAAGTCGGCGAAGGAGAAGAGATCCGGGTTCTTCAGCATGGTCGCAATCAGCGACAGCTGACCCTCCGTGTTGGCCCAGTGACGATAAATGCATTCTGGATGTGGGAATAGGCTGGAGCCGGTGGCCAATCGCAGGATGGTCAACAGCAGGTCCAAGCCGATGCGATCCTTCAGCACGAACTCGGGGTGATCGAGTTCTGAAAAGAGAAATGGAAGGGTTAAAAAGAGGCTCCCTTTGGGCTCCATCTCTTAGTTAATTACCCATGCACACGTCCTTCCAGTTGAGCTGAGGCACCACCTCCTTGAGGGCCTGCACAAAGACATCTGGCTTCCATGTCTGTGTGGCCTCCGTCGTCTCCTTCTTGTCCTTCTTATCACTGGACGCATTTCCCTCGCCGCCATCGTTGTTGTTGCTACTGCTGCTGGAGCTCTGCTGCTGCGAAGTACTTTGTGCCTGCGATGAGCCGCTGCTGTTGCTGCCAGAACCCTGGCCCTGTCCCTGTCCCTGTCCGGGCCAGAAGTTGGCTGGCGTCGGTAGGTTCACATTACAATCGAGCAGCGACGAGTGCCGGCGGCACATGAGACCCACGATTTTGGCGACATCTTTGGACTGGAGCTCGGCACGCTCGCGTTCGCGGGAACACAAATGATTCTTGCACTCTTCAACGCTCGATGTAAATTCATAACCGATTTCAAGGACTAGATTAATCCAGGATGTGTCCATAATATTATTTTTGCCCTGCAAACATGAGATTGAATTAGGAATCGAATTCGTAGGCTTCTCTTGCAATGCTTACACGCACCTGGTTGGTGAATATTATCTCGCTTAAATGGTCATAGATATCCTCAATTCCCACCTCGTTCAGAGCATCTGCCTCGGAACTGGAGCTATTGCTGTTGCTGCTGGCCGTTGCTTCGGCCTCTGCATCCGTTTCGCTGGCACCTGCTCCCGCAATGGTCGCCGACGTCGCCGTGGTCGAGCCGGAGCCGTAAAGGAACGGCGCTAGAACCAACGGCACCGCCTGGCGCGGAAACTCCTCGCGAAGTTTGACCAAAAACTGCGCCTCCAGCTGGGGCTTTACGTACTCCTTGAGGCAGCAGAGCAAATACTGCAGCAGGTCAAACGAGATCTCCTGCAGACCACTGCTGGCCGAGCTGCTGTTGCCTTTGCCGAGATACGAATCGATTAGCTCGACGAGAGACACCTTCAGGTTGTTCCTCGCTGACTGCCTGAGCTCGGGATGGGAGGAATGGGTCACGGCCAACGCAAAGATGCACTCGCACAGCTTATTGATGCCGGTCAGTCGGGACACGTGGCTAACGAGATCGGCTACCGCAGCAGGCTTTAGTGACTGCCCAAGGAAAAAAGGAAGAAAGAAAGAAAGGAAGAATCGTGTTACCAAAATATTTTGGTAGGGGGCTAGTAGGTCACTCACCTTCTGGTTGCTGGCGAAGTACTGGTCAAAGGCGAAGCAGATGTTGGACACAAACGAGGGATTCTGCAGCTGACGCTGCAACTGGGTCCCCAGGAGCTTCGCCTGCAGCTGAACGGTGACCGACGGCGCGGGATCGCTGAGGTTGATCACGGAGAACAGGTGGCGCAGGCTGCTGCGATCCGCTTCCAGGCCGTGCTCTTTGGCGAACTGCAAAAGGGCGAAGAATGAAGATGTTACGTTATGCATTGCTGTACTGGCTTTGGCGACCAGTAGACGCGCTCTGGCCGCTACTGCCCGCGATGTGGAACACATATCGGTTTCTGCGTAGGGCGCGGAGGATGATTCCTTAGAATATGCGGTGATCGATTGATTTTTTATTGGATTTTCATTGCAAACTTGGAAATTTAGACAGATTGCGTGTATCAGCTCTGACAGCTCTGACAGCCCCGCTGCCGCCTGCCCCACTTTGAAGTTTGTTTTCCCCCTCGATTTGCCTGCTCCGGATTCGGTGACTTGAATTCGGAATCGGATTCAGATCCGGAGTTCGGAGTTCGGAGTCCGGACTCAAGGCTCTCTCTCGTCGAGGTAGCGGTGTATACGCAGAAGCGAGACAACAGCTGTGACCCGCCGTCGTCGCAGCTGCTCCACAACAAATTACACACAAAAGTGCTCGCTCCCTCTCCCTCACACTCGCTGGCAAAACGCTTTACATGGGAGAGGAGAGCCGAGCCGAGCAGAGCACAGTCGAGAAGATGACGGTGCGAGAAAGGAAGGGGGTCAAGCTGAAGGAGTGCGACGACAGAGGGCATATTGCAAATCCAGCGAAAAGAAAGCGGCCGCAATTATTATTCCCACTATCTGCGACGCTTTGAACTTACGAAATTCGATTCGATGTAGGCAGTTGGCTTTGCAGAGGAGAGAATAAGTTAGTTTTTTGTAGGGTCGAAACCCTATCGCTTGGCTTGGCCTGGCCACTTCTCGCTGCCTCGGTTTTTGCAGCTCGTTTTCGCACGATTTCACTGCGAATTAAACACTGTGGCACACGCCAGATTCACGTGCGTGGCTTTTCGCACCCAATTGGCCTAATTCGATACATTTTTAATAACTTTTAGCTTAAACAAAACGGGAACAACTCGCGCAACGCCGTGCAGAGAAATTTTTCTGCTGCTTCCACAAAAAACTGTAATGGCGTCGGCAAAAATGCACGAGCGAGTGAAATGGCAATAGTGCTCGGCAGACTATCGTGAGTGCGGACAATTGGCAACACTGGCAGCCAGGTGCGATATATGTGCACGGTTTGGCAACACTCACTCGAACTCTGCCGTCACCCCGGCTCTATTGTTGTTATTGTTGACAGAGTCGAAACCAAAATGCTTGACCAATTCGCTGTCCACCAATAAGCCAAACTCACCTGCTTTATTTGCTCGCTGGTTTCATTAAAATTTCGCTTGTTCACGTGCTTGACCAAATTGCGTATGTGCGTTAGCGGTGTCTTCAGTTGGCTCTCTACATTCATAATTCTACGTATCAGTTGTCAGTGCTTGAACGGATGTTTGTTGTTCTTCTTCTTCTTGTTGTTGTTGTTCGGTTTCGTTTTTGATTTGTTGTTCTTGGGGGCTGGGGCCACCAGAATTTTCGAGCACACGGACACGGTGAGACGACGATCCGAGCCGTGTAATGGTATTGGAAAGATATTTGACGTATTTGTTGCTTCTTCTTCGCGCTTTTCTTTTCAACTGCGGCGTAATTTGGCCAACCGCCTGTCGTCTTCCTCTTTGTTTTTGTCGCTTTTTTTGTTTTTTTCTGTCTAATTCACTCTTATTGCATCGCAATCGCCGCGGCCCCCTTGAAAGAGGGGCCATCAGCAGCTCTACATCGCTGGCAGCATCTAATTGCACAAATCAAATAAACAATAAGATCAAATTCATAGTCGGCCTTCTCCGGCGAGCGAGGGCGAGGGCGAAATTGGCTTTGTCCTCGGCCGAATATTGCAATGGCTCACGTAATGAAAAATAATATATGAATCGCACGTACAGTGAAAACAGAAATGAAAAAATACTACTACTACCACACACACGCACGCACACACATGCACAGAGAAGTAAATTTCTTCGGACTCTTCCTTCCTCTCCTCGTTGCGTTGAACTATTCACCGATTCGATTGGGTTATTGGCAATTTTAAAGCGCGTTTTGGTCGCCAAAGAAATCACTGCAGATTTGATTGCACTCGTTGATTTTGTTAATTTTTGCCGAAAATATTTTTAACACCCAGTTTCGGGCAGATGTTCGAAATAACAAAAACGCCTTTAGCAGAGTTCCTAACGCGTTCGAATCCCAAACTGAAAAATACTATGAGATTTATTAAAAATATACTGAAATTAATTGAATGGCCTCGAAAGGTTATCGAGTAATATCGGTATAATTAGGAGAATATCCGTTAGGAATCCGTTAATATTAATTCAAAATTAAAGCACCAGTTCTTATAGGGCAAAAAGCAACAATGAAATGAAAGTAATAGGCACGAGGAGGTATCTGCGTTCGCGAATGAACACCTAAATCTTGAAGTGAATAAGAGCCTAGGCTAACAAAAGTGCTGATAGCGTTCTTATTGGTCACGCGTGTATACTCGAGTTTCTGTACATAACATCCCCTTGTTTTCTGGATTTTCTTTAAAATTTAAAGTTTAAATGGATGTCCAATTCATTGGTAAAATCGGAAGTTTATTAATGCTGTCATTAACTTTTAATAACTTTAAAAAAATCATAATACAAATTGTTCAAATTAAAAC
Organism: Drosophila triauraria; assembly: GCA_014170255.2. Taxonomy (NCBI): domain Eukaryota; kingdom Metazoa; phylum Arthropoda; class Insecta; order Diptera; family Drosophilidae; genus Drosophila; species Drosophila triauraria. The sequence goes on along the minus strand of CM024335.1, from coordinate 18,242,706 downwards.
GGTCTTAAATTCAACTTAAGTTGAACCGGAAATGAAAGATAAAAGGCTTTCTTTCTTTGTTTTCATAGTCAGCTAAAAATGTTTTCCTTTAAATTTAGTAAAATAGCATTTAAATGTTAAATATTTTAATTTATCTATTAAACTAATTAATTAAATAATTTATTATTTGGAACAATTCATCGTGGGGGCCCTTATCTTCACTGTTTTTTTCAAAGCCCCAACAAACCGCGCACAGTGGTATTTTTGTGGGGCCTGTGATCCGGTCACATTACCCCATCCACCTCCACATTCAGCCCCATTCCGCCCCCACTTAGTGTACATAACAAACGGGCTTAATTGGCAATTGGTTGGCCAGCGAGTTAAATGTGCGCTGCAGGCAATCCCATCGTCAGTGCGCTCCTCAGGCAGAACGTGCTCCTGCGGAGCGTGGTCGCCATCCGGAACTGGGATGCCTCACTGTCCAAATCAAACTCGAGCGCCCAGTGGCAGTCCCGCTCTTTTTCGTCGGACGCTACTGGGGCTTCCGTTTCCGCTGCAGCTCCAGCTCGCGCCACTGCTCCCGCTCAGATCTCGCACCCGAAAACAGTGAGTGATTTCCAAGAGCTCTACGAAGCCACCAAAAAGAAGTTCCAATGTAAGCCTCAACCAGTCGCAGGCATATGCATATGCGTAGATGTGCACGATCTATAAATACCCGTCCTTCCCATTTACTCGTGTATAACACCCGCATTCCCATCCGATGACCTTTTCAGCCAAGAAGCTGCCCGTGGACGTGCACCCCGATGCGGTATTCGCCTGCAACGAGCTGGACCTGAGCGAGGTCCAGGTGTATGGCTTCGACTACGACTACACGCTGGCCTGCTACAAGCCGATCCTGGAGGACCTGCTGTACAACCTGGCGCGGGAGATGCTCGTGAAGAGGTTTCGCTACCCGGACGACATCCTCCAACTGGAGTATGAGCCGAACTTTGCGGTGCGCGGCCTGCACTACGATGTGGAGAAGGGTCTGCTCGTCAAGCTGGACAGCTTCCTGCAGCTGCAGCTGGGCTCAGTGTATCGAGGTCGCACCAAAGTCGAGGCGGACGAGGTGCTGAAGCTGTACCACAACCGCTTGCTGCCCATTGCCTATGTGGAGGGGCCGAACAATAGCTATAGGGTTCGTATCTTATCAGTAAATTAATATTTCGGAATGATTTACGAGATCCCTCTACCGCTCTGTCTGGACAGCACAACACCAACTCCAAAATGGTGCAGCTGGCCGATCTGTTTTCCGTACCTGAAATGTGCCTGCTGTGCAATGTGATTGAATATTTCGAGCGGAATCGCATCGACTATCATCCAGAGATTGTTTTCCATGACGTGAGGACGGCCATGGGCTCCTGTCACCCCATAATGCACGGCAAGGTGATGCTGGACACCGAGAAGTACATCGAACGTAATCCCAAGCTGGTCAAGTTCTTTGAGAAGCTGCAGCAGGCGGGAAAGAATCTCTTCCTGGTCACCAACAGTCCGTACTCGTTTGTGTAAGGATAAGGATTTGGTAGTTATCCTATAAATTATAATTCCTTTGTTATATATCAGGAACTGTGGCATGTCCTTTCTGGTGGGCTCTAACTGGCGCGATTTCTTCGATGTGGTCATCGTGCAGGCCCGCAAGCCCAAGTTCTTTACGGATGAATCTCGACCCATTAGGCTCTTTGATGAACGCACCCAGTCACATTTGTGGGATCGCGTTTTCAAGCTGGAAAAGGGTAAAATTTACTACGAGGTAAGTGATTTTTAATGAGAAATGTTCAGATTTTAATAATCTGTGTGTTCCTGCTCAGGGTTCAGTGAGACAGCTGCAAGAGCTAAAGGGCTGGCGGGGTCATACGGTGCTCTATTTCGGGGATCATCCGTACAGCGATCTGGCAGATGTCACGCTGAAGCACAGTTGGAGAACTGGAGCCATCATCAGTGAGTTGGCGGTGGGTAGAACAAGGATTTAAGTAAATTTCAGAGCTGTTATATTTATTCCCTGACTCTACAGCATGAAATCAAAACCCTGAATCGCAAGGACTTCAAGACGAGTGCCAACTGGCTGCAAATGTTGACGCAGCTCATCGAGGAGACCCAGGATGACGAGAGTGAGGCGGCCCAGATCAGCCTGAGGAAGTGGATGGATGAGCGGGATCAGTTGCGGTAGGGAAGCTAGCTCCTGCTATTATGTACTTAACCCGTAATGGACTTAACCCTTTGCAGCAACAAAACCAAGAACGTGTTTAACGAGCAGTTTGGCAGCGTTTTCCGCACCTATCACAATCCCACGTACTTCTCGCGACGCCTCTTCCGCTTCGCCGACATCTATACTAGTGACATAACGAACCTGCTCAAGTTCTCCACCAGCCACACCTTCTACCCCCGACGGGGCGTGATGCCCCACGAATATGCCTCCCACTTCATCTAAGGAAAGGGGAAGGCCTCCTAGACAGCTCAGATATTAGTTGTAGGTCAAAAGTGCCAGTGTTAATTGCTTGTAGCTCGAAACTAGTGAATTTATAGCGTGTATATCATCGTTATTTACATTGTTGCTCAATAAAATCGTTGTAATAGTTCAAGAACACCTCCCGATGCTCGCTGGCCAGGTACTCCAGCTTACCTTTAAGCTCTGCCAGTTCCTTTTTGTTGCTTTGGCATCTTTTTGAGGCAATCAGATCCCAGAGATAGGTCATCTGGGTGATGTACTCCATCGAAGTGTCGCCGCACTGGGCTGCAGTGCCTTTGAGCTGACTGCGGATAATCTTGGCCAGGTTTTCGTACTCTGAATCCTCCAGAATGCTGCCTTCTATAAGGAAAAATAATCTAAGTTTACAATTATAAGAGTTTGGTTGCTCATCCTACCATCTATCTCCACAAAGCAGGCTATAATTATTTCTCCAGCCAGATTCCTCTTGAGACTGTGATGCTCCATTAGCCATTGATCCAGATCATCGAATGCCTGGAAGAGCTTGAGTCTCTTGGCAGAGTCCGCACAACTCTCCACGAGGTCCAGGAACTCATTATACCAGGGGAAGTGCTGCCGCTCCTTGCACACTGTGCAAACAATGGAATTCTCGACGTTGGATTGCAGCCACCAGCTGAGATTACAATTATTCCGTGGAAGTTCGACGACATCTGGCGTGAAAATCTGCCGGCAGCTTGCATTTTCGCAGCGGTATCGATGGAATGCGAGCTAATTAGAGTTTAAAGTTGTTAGTTTCAGGGAAATTTATCAACTAAAAGCCAAGTAACTAACATAATCCTGATCGGGCTCAGAACGCATGCACTTCCCGCACTTGCACTGGAACTTGTAGACTTCCTCCAATGCCTGCGAGCGCTGTTGCTTCAAGCTGTTCCTGTAATCCCGCGTATAGCAGTTGAAGATCTCCTCGCCCTCTGCTATGTCTTTCATTGAATAATTCACCACCGCGCAGCCGTCGAACTTGGTGTGAATGGAGGGAGTACAGGCATGGTTGCACAGGCTCAAATACGGCAGATTGATGGCCGTAAGTAGCTCCGAATTGGCCAAGTTATGCAGCTGTCCGAGCCTCAAGTGGCGCGGCTTCTCCCACATGTCCGTCTGCAGCAGGGCGAACTCATTGGCCTGCAGGCCGACTGGCAGCAGGGAACTGCTCACATGGCCGTTGGCTAAGAGCTGACCAGCGGATCGGAGGATCAGTGCTGATATAATCAATTGCCAGTCCTCAACAGGAGCTGCTGTGGAGGAGCTGAACTGACAGAAGAAGTCTGTGTGTTCCTTGAGGTACAACTGAAGGAGATTAGCGCAGAGAATGTGGTAGACCAACTCCGCCGGCGAGGCCTGCTCCAGGTGGCTGGTCATGCGCAGGCTTTGCACATATTCAGGTGCAGTTTTCTCTGGATCCGCTGGCTTCGTAGCCAGTTCCATGATGACATTCCAAATCTCTTGGGAGCTGGTACATTCCTGTAGGTGCGGTAGAATTAGAGGCATATAGGTCAAGACCAGACGCAATGCCAAGTGGGAGACGCCCAGAAGTTTCAAAAGATCCCTGCGGTAAGCGGCGCACTCGTATCTGTGGACGGGCGAGTGCTCCTCCTTGCATTTCCTGGAGGAGTAGACCACCCGCTGGTGACACTGCGAGCAGGGTATGGGCGCACTCATCAAGGTGGCGGCGCACTGCTGGCAAATCAGTCGCTGTTCCAGAGGAACAAAGCAGGAGGCGCGCTCGGAGAAGATGATCTGGCCTTGGGGTATAGCCGCCTTGGCCACCATATAGCGACCACGCTCTCCAGGATCTGTGAGGCTGCCATAAAAGGAATTGGAGATAAAAATAAAAAATGTGGTGAGAATATGTAAGCTTACATTTTCTCTAGAGCTTTTCCAGTCTTTTCCTCGAGAGTGACTTGCTCCTGGCTTTGGCTCTTTAGTAGTTTCAGCTTCTGTTTGAGATGCTCCACTTGACGCACGAAGCTTCCACTCAGCTGCAGCTCCTCCAAACACTTAACGTGCTCCTCAAAGGCTTCAACCTTCTCCATCTTCCAAGCGCAAAAGGCTTGGCGCATGATTACCTTGTGCTGCAGCTTCTCCGGATAGCCGCAGTCTAGGGCATTGGCGCAATCATCGTAGGCCTCCCGATAATACCCGTACTCCTGCAAAGCCATGCCTCTGTTGGCAAAGGCCAAAGCCAGTTCCTCCGTGGCGTCCTCCGCCTCAAAAACAGCGCCTGTGTACAGCCGGCAGGCTTTAAGTATCAGTTCCGCATCCTTGGTGTCATCCCTGAAAATCAGGTTGCCCTCCTCGCGCAGACTCCGCGATCTCATTGCACATGATTCCTTGTCATGTGGCAGCTCCAAGTCAGCCAGCAATTTCAGTGTCAGCTGCTCGATTCTCTGACGCTTTTCTGCCGACAAGGCGTTCAGGGACTTGAAGGTCTCGTACTCATCCTTAAAGCCCCCATCGAGAGTTATCAGTTCATCCTGCTGCGAGAAGATCCTCGCTAAGCGATCCATGTTCTCAGCCGGCTTTCCTTTCCGAATTGTTTACAAAATCGAAAAACGCGTTTGGTCTTTTTAAGGGATTTATCGCTAGAGGCGCCAAAGTAGACAATCGATATTCAATAACAATCCCAATTAGAATTGATAACATCAAAGCAGAATTGTTCTTAAAAAGGTTTTTTATTATGCAAAAATATATTTTCAACCTCAATTGCATAGGCAGCAAAACTGATTGCTGACAACGAATACGACACATAACGCACTAATATTTTAATTTTAAGTAAATATACAAATATCCCTTGGATTGATGGTTCTTCTAGCACTAAGTTTCCTTAACTTTTACTTAACGGTATCTGAAAAGATAAAAAATAAAAAAAACGTTTAAAAATTTAAAAACAATTTATTTTCCATACAATAAATAAATATCAACGCATTAACTCTTTTAATTCCCTAATTTTCTCTAATATTCCAATAGATATCAACGCAACATATCTTTGAATTCCCTCATTTTCTCCAATATGCCCGGCCTGATGACCTTCTCGGCCACATTGGAGCACCTGGGCCTCTTCTCCGGCACCTCGAAGTCCCACCTGCCGATTTCGATGCAGGTGGCCCACTCTCTGTCATCGAACTGCAGGCGAAATTGCCCGAACTCGGGGGCCATGTGCATAAACGCATACAAGACCCGTTTCCGGAGATCCTCGGTGTTATCTTGGAGCACTCGCCACCACCGACAGCTGTACACAAACTCTGGCATGTCGCGAAGCACGCGTGCCAAATCGGAACGCAGCAGGGGCGACAGGTGGGGGAAGAGAGTCTCCAGCAGGGGTCCCTGTACTTGGCACATCCTTCCGTCGACTTTGAGCATGGCGCTCTGATAGGTCGTCCCCTGGAGGGGTACCTGGATCATGTACCGGCCTATGTGTTGGTTGGTCAACGGGTTGAAGAATAAAAAGCGTTCCAGCTTGCGGAATATAACGTTGGTCCGGAGAGGCGGGGGAATGACCCGAGGCGGGGGAACGACCCGAGGCGTCGGAGCTGTAACCCTAACCCTATTCTCGTTAGCTGGTTTTTTTTCGTTTACCTTGCGCACGCTAGTGCTCCGCGGAAGAGCATCTAGAAGGGCTGTCAGTTGCGAGGACTCTAATATCGTGTTGCCTAGTGCAAAGTCCTGCGATGGCGTGAGGGTGGCTGGAGACGGAGGCGCTTCGGTAGGAGGTTTCTCTGGCTGCGGCATTGCGGTATCAGGAGGTGCTTCGGTAGGAGGATCGTCTGTCCCCAGCATATCGGTCTCAATGCGGACGCATGCGTTCAGTGGCAATGGCCGAAATTCGTGCCTCAGCTGCGGCACCTTCTCGTTGCCCAACCGGGCTCGCTTGCTGGGCACCGCATTGCTTGCCGGCAGCTTCTTTTTGCGGGTTGCAGGATTCGCTAAAGGTATCTGCGGCTGGATCATATTGGTCTCAGAATCTGCAGGCTGTTCATCGGGCTTTTCAAGCTTCACAACTGGCTCTTCAGGCTCTTGAGCTTCTTTCGCGGGATGCTCAGGCAGTTCAATGCTTTCGTTACTCGCATTTTTCCTGGCTGAGGCTCTTCGTCCTCAAACATCGTTGCTGTTAGTAGCGCATCCAAAGAGTGGTTTGGCGAAATCCATTCCGACGGCTTAGGAATGGCGAAACAGGATAAGCTGGGAGCGTCCTCCTGACTGGTATCCAGGTTTACGATTTGCTCTTCCGAAGCAATGTGCTCCCAATGGCATTCGTCCGTGTTGCAGATGCCGCGCAGGTTGTTGAGGAACTTAATGGGTTCCTGCTTGACAGAGATCAGCTTTTCCGGTTGCGAAGCCAACGGATCGAGCGGAGTTTCGGGCACTTGGGATTGTATGTCAACGCTAGCGATGTCCACAAAGTTCGGTGTGCTGAGCTGGGTAGGCGGACAGCTTTGACTATCTGTAGGAAAAGCTAAGATTAGTTTGGAGAATAGAATAAATCCCAAGGTGGGTACCTGGCACCATGTCAGAGCTGGAGGTAAGGAGAATATCTCAGTCTGGCTATTTAAATCACAGCTTTCCACAATATGGAGAGGTTCTGGTAAGGGAAATACATTAGTTATGAGCCTACAGACCCTTTAAAAGCTAAAATAAACTCACTTAAAACAATGCCATCGAGATGGGGCAGCTCACTATCAAGAACCTCGTCATGCAGCGCTTCATTCGTGATTTGAGGTACTTCGTATACCCACTGATCGTGGCACCAGCAGGCTGCATAAAACCGTTCCCTCTCCTTGAACCACTGCTCGACGCTATCGATCTCCTCGCCAGTGCGTTCCTTGAACTGCATTTCCACGATCTTGTCGAGGTCCGTGTGCTCGTCCAACTCCCGCCAGTGCAGCATCTTTGGCGATAGCTGCCTCAGGTCCAGCGTGCCCAGCTGCACGCCCTTACTGTGGAGCAACTGCCTCAGCATAGGCAGCCGAATGTACAGATTAATGGGCCAGTTGCCCTTGTCCACGACATGCTGGTAGTAGGGCTGTAAGTCCTCTTCGTTTCTGTACAAATCCTCTCCATTGTGGATGCTCGTGTAGGTTTTGAACTCCTCCAGGGTTAGTTGGTATAAAATACGCCAAACTGCTCGCTTGAGACCTTGGCTCGTGCAGATCAAGTATTTCATATTGTGATCCTATTTGGGGTTAATAGGGATTTAATTTGGATTATTTATTATTATTATTATAATTATTATTATGTACCCTATAGGTACAGGGTATTATAAGTTAGTGCCAACCGAGAATGTATGTAACAGGCAGAAGGAGGCATCTCCGACCTTATAAAGTATATATATTCTTGATCAGCATTAGCATATTATATATTCTTAAACGTTGTATTAGCTATAGTCGGGATATTCAGCTTAAAAAAATAGATAAAATAAATAAGTGGGCTATCAAGGACGTTTTCTTAAAATTCGAGCAAAATCGGATGATAAACATGGAAGTTATTAAACGATAAAGTTACTGTGTATGCTTCTTCTTCTCAACATGTCCCTAGCAACATTTGACTTTTTTTTTGGTGTTGCTTAACATGTTTCTAGCAACATTTGTCTTCATTTGTCAACATTTTCTTTTTTCCATGTCCATGAGCTATTTAATTTTACCTACAATGCTTTGGGTACCGGGTATCTCACAGTCGGTCACACTCGACTTTAGCTTTTCTACTTGTTTTGTATTACCTGAGTGCTTTCGGCGAAAAATTCTGCCTTGGCTTGTTCCAATATGATTTCCCTTTCTGTTTGCCTTTGTGAAGTGTTTGGGCTCGGGGCGGACTTCGATGATGCTCCAGAATTGGTTCCAGTTCCCTCCTTGGTTTGCGCACCTCGTTTATCTTGGGATTTCTCTGGGTTTTGGACATTGTCTGAGGTAGCAGGTTCTTGAATGTCTGATGAGCTCTTTGGATTATTCGGTTTACTCTTCGTTAAATTCGCTGAATCTGGAAGCCTAAGAGTTTTGCTAGCCTCTGCTGGAGGTTTATTTGTGGCTTTTTCTCCATCGTTCTTCCTGCTAGTTGTGCTGGAAGTATCTTTTGTTACTGATACTTGTTCTGAACTCTTTTGTGCTTCCTTTTCTTTTGTAGAATTGGCTTCTGTTACTTTCTTGGTTCCTGTTTGAGATTCCGTAGTTGTAGTGGCTTCTTTGTTCTTATTGCTGATGTAATTAGTTCTCTCTTCTAGCTCAGAATATTTCTCCGGCTCATTTTCTTTTCTCTTAGCCTGTGTATTGTCTGTAACTCTCAAAGTGCTGCTGGATGTGGAAGGTCCTGGCATAACTGCTGAACTCTTTGGATTGTCTTGAGTATTTTTTAGTGTCTGCGCAGAATCTGGAAGGTTAACATTTCTGCTAGCCTCCGCTGGAGGTTTACTTCCGGCTTTGTCTCGATCGTTCTTTTTGCTAGTTGAGCTAGCACTTCTTTCTGATGCTGATACTTCCACTGAATTCTTCTGTGCTTTATTATCTTTTGTAGAATTGACTGCTGTTACTTCCTTGGTTACTGTTGGAGATTCCTTAGTTGCATTGGCTTCTTTGTTCTTCTTGCTGGTAGAATTCGTTCTCTCTTCTAGTTCTGAACACTTATTTGGCTCATTTTCTTTTCTATTGTTGTTCGTTTGCTCTTTAACTCTCAAAGTGCTACTGGATGTGGGAGGTCTCGGCAAATCTGCTGAGCTCTTTGGCTTATTTTGAGTAATTTCAAGTGGCTTTTCTGAATTGGGTTTACTCGGTTCTCTGCTAGCCTCTGCTTGAGATTTATGAGCTACATCTTTCTTCTTACATGACGAGCTAGTAGCCTTCTCATTTGATGCAGATACTAGGTTTGAACTCTTCACCGATTGACTTTCTTTAGGAACTTTTACTGGACCTGCAGAAGTCCCCACTTCAGCCACAGGATCTGTACTCTTACACATCGATTCTGGACTTTCTTTGGGACTAGGTGTCTTCTTTGTGGCATTCATGGCTATCCTAGAATCGAGAATATGTCTTTCCAGAAGATCTTGCTTCCCCGGCATGGCGATGCGACGATCTATATATTGGCGTAAATCGCAGGGCCTGTAACTGACAACATTTATCCTTTGTTTGCTTTAAAGGAAATATTCTTTTAACTTCTCGATTTCTCAAATTAAATAAAAATAATTTACTCACCCTGCCAGTTCTGCTTCCCTGCTGGCATACATCTCGTCCGGATCCTGATTTACCGAGTGGTCAACCGACTGGGGAGGAAGCGTGAGCAGCCTTTCCCTCACCTTGGCAGGGCAGGGCCTCAGCTTGAACGGATACTTGTCGCGTATGCTGGGGCTAGAGTAAAACTCTTGGTAAAACCGAAGTTTGCACTCATCTGCTTCCAGTTTGGAGTACTCCGGCTCTTGTTGCATGCCCCTGACCACTTCTTCCAGATCCATAAAATTCAGGAAGACACTTAACGTGACGGGTGGCTGACCAGTGACCACGGGAACTCCTTGCTTGTGCTGGGGCTGAGGCTCTAGATGAGGCTGGCTTGTTGGTTCGGCAGCCTCATCAATTGGCTTCGCGAATTCGAGTAATTTTTCGGCTAGTTCCGGTGGCGCAGCCCTAAAGTTGTACTTCAACTTGTTTCTAATCATTTTTAAGGTGTAGAAGGAGTAGTAATAGCTTCGTAACAGGCGTAGGCAGCTCGTTTCATCTGCCAGAATTGCCGCCAACTGCTCTGGGCTCTTTTTCGCCGGACCTGGGCCCTGGGCTAGACCCACTTTGAGCTCGTCATAGTTAATGTATCGATGAAAGGTTTGAAAGGTTACGGGAAATCTGTAGGTGATGCCCGCGAGGGTAACCAGAGTATCGTCCTTCGGAACACTTGGCACCGTCCAGGGCTGGCCCTCGCCCTCAGGGGCTTGATTGGACATTGTTAGCTTCGCCACCTCGTTCAGGGCACGGCGTACTCTTCTAGTTTCTTGAGGAGCTCAGCATCTGCACTTTGAAATCTGTAAGGATGACTTTTGCGAACATTCTTCTGGACGTAGAAGGAGTTGAAGAATTGCTGAAACAACCTTTGGCCACGGTCAGCTGGTTGTTCACTCTCATTGTTGGAGTCGGCCTCCAGCAAGCGTTTGATGATTTCATCGTAGTTGATGTGGCGCTTGAAGGTCTCATAGGACACCGGAAACTCAAAGGAACCGCCACTGAAATGTTACATATTAGTTATTGCTGCTCAACAAATCGCTTTTGCACTTACTCTTTAAATGTTTTTATATTTTTCCTCTTGCTAACATTGGACGGGTTTTTCCTGAAAGTTAAACCAGATTTTTTGGTTATTTTGGTTATATGCATAATTTATCAACAATTCACAACCCTACCTTGATTTCTGATTAAGAGCAGCTTCTGTTTGTTGGGGATTATTGGAGGTTTGATTTTGGGGACTGGGCCCCTCGGTATGGACAGGAATGTCACAAGGTGCCATTTCCACATCTTCAGATTCAGTTATAAGGATGATTTTCTCGCTACCAGAAGCTGGAGCACATTGCTCGGACTGTTTCTCAGCAGAAATACCACCGTTTTGCTTATCTTCCTCCCTGGGTTGATCTTCGCTTTCTTTTTTTGGAAAACTAAGCAACTTGTTCCTCATCTGGGCAGGACATGGCTTTAGCTGGTAAGGGAACCTATCGCGCATTTCTTGCGAAGAGTAGAATCCGTTGTAGTAGTCCCGGGCACATTCTTCCTCGGACTTTTCCTTGTGCCCATCGCATAGAAGCATTTGATTGACTATTTCCTTGAGATTGCTCACATAACGTTTAAATATTTGAAATGAAACAGGATTTACAGATTTTTCTTTGGCTCTTTTCTCCTCTGTATCTGTGGCATCTATAATCTGCTCTACTGGAACACTTGTTGGTTTCTCCGGATATTTTGTTGCTTCTTTACTTTCAGCTACCAACACATTATTGCAGTTATTCGAGCATACTTCAGGAACGAACTCCACATCGGATTCTGACTCCTGTAAAGATTCTTCTTTATCTGCGGCTTCTTTACTCTCCTCTACGGGAACACTTATTGGTTCCACCGGAATTGTTGGCAACGAAGCAGCTTCTTTACTTCCCTTTTCCACTATATTATTGCAGTTATCCAAGCATACGTCGCAGTCCGACTCCGGTGAAGATTCCTCTTTATCTGCGGCTCCTTTACTCTCCTCGACTGGAACACTTATTGGTTCCACCGGAATAGCTTCGTTTCTTCCCTTTTCCACTAAATTATTGCAGTTGTCCAAGCCTACTTCAGGAACCAACTCCACATCGACCTCTGACTCTTGTGAAGATGCCTCCAGCTGCGGTTTCTGCGCATAACTGAGAAGCAAGTCACGTTTCTTGGCGGGACAGGGCCTGAATTTACACTCGAACTTCTGGCGCATTTCTGGTGACGTATAAAATCCTTTGTAGTATTCCTCAGTGAGCTCGGCTTCCGATTTTTCCTTGTACTCATTGCATAGCTGCATTTTCTGAAGGATTTCGTTGAAGTTCTTCACATAGCGCTTGAAAACGTGGAAGGTAACAGGGAGAGGTGGGCGGTTTGTTGACTTTTCCTTACTTTCCTCACGCCTCTGGTCGTTGCATTCCCCGCTTTCACTCTTCTTAAATTTTTCAGTCTCGAGATGCTTAAGACTTTGGCTTTTCTGAACTAAGACTGTAGCTGCCTTCGCTTTCACCCTGCCTGCTCCTTCCTCTATTGCCTTGTCTTTCTTGCTTTGTGGAGCATCAACCACATTTGTGCCCTTTTCCCACTTAGTTTTGGCCTTTTCCAGCGTCCTTATGCCATTCTCATCGAGCGGCTTGGCATACTCGACTAACTTTTTGAGGACCGAAGAATCTGAGCAGGAGAAACGATATGGATACTTTTCGCGAACATCGCGAAATATGTAGAAGGAACGGTAGTATCGACGGAAGATCTTTTCGCACAGTGGATTCCGGGGATGAGCGACCAAGCCGGCTAGCTGAGATTTATCCTTAACGGCCAGCATCAGAATGGGAAGAATTATCTCGGTGTAGTTGATGCAACGCCGGAAGGTGTCGAAGGAAACTGGATACAGAAAGCGACCGTCTCTGAAAGATGCATATTACAGCCATTAGTGTTTGCAAATGAACTCTGCTTGGGGATATTAGGTCTTACTTGCCGATATTCACTTCAACGTCTGTCTGAAAGGGTTCCTCCCTGTCAATAAAGCAAAGCGGAGTTCATAAAAGTGTGTCTGGGATTATCTAAAGCTACTTACTCTGAGCTCTGAGAGGACTCTTCGAGAAAAAGAAACGGAAATTCTTCAGAACTCGTGTGTACCCTGTGTGGTTTTAATGATACATTTTACTATTAACACACTTTTAACAATTTTAAATGGCACAAAAATGGATTACCCTTCTTGTGGCGGACGTTCTTGGTTTTCTGGTTGGTTTACATCGGTCACCCCTTGGTTTTCTGGTTGGATTACTGGCTTGGCCATTGCCAGAAGCTTCTCCCTCAGTGCGGGTGGAGCAGCATTGAAGCTGACCTTGAACTGCTTTCTAATTGTCTCATTTGTGTAAAATGAGAGATATAAGCCTTGCATTAAATCCCTATCGCTGCGGCTTAGAATCGTTGCATTATGGGTGGCTCTAATTTGTAGCAACACCTCATCAGAGTTGACGAACTGCAGGAAGCAGTCACACGTCACGGGATACTCGTAGGCTACACCCTGAGTGGTTATAAGCGTGGGTTCGCTGGCATCTGGCTGTTTTTCCAGGCTGTTATTATTATTCTCCTCGGTTGTTCTTTCGCTCAGATTATCTGCTAGCGATCTTGGCTCCTCTGGCAGGGAATGTGGTGTTCTTTCGCTCAGAATATCTGCTGTCGAACCTGGCTCCTCTGGCTGGGAATCGGGAATCTCAATGACCTCATCGAGCTCCATCTCAGGCGTATGCGGATCTAGGTGAGGCATGCTTCGCCGCAGCTCGTTGGCCTCCTCCTCATTGGGTACAGTTAGCAGGCGTTTGATCATGGCTGGGTTACTCGTCCGCCACTTGAATGTGTATTTATCGCGGATCTCTAGCTTGAGATAGAAGGCCAGATATAAGGCCTGGGCGCATTTCTCAAAGTCCAAGGCCGCGTAGTTCCTGTCGTGCAGTTTCAGCTGCCATACAATGTCGTATATATTGGACAAGTTTCGCTCAAACACCGGAAAGCTGACGATGGATGGCCTGATAAGCATTAAAGGGAACATTTATTTAGCATGTAAGTGAGCTGCTCTTCCTTTTTAACCTCTCGCTTACCTCTTTTTCTCTGATGCATGCTTCGCCACAGACCTTTCAGAAATATCATCTTGCGGCTTGCCGTGTTTGAGTATCTGCGACAAAAGCAGCAGGGAGACGTTCCTAAAAATGTTGGCTGCCGGCCGATCGGGGAACATGTAGAACATGTTGTAGAACCTTTTCAACTTGGCCTGCCACAGTTTTTCATCGGCTAGCAGCTTCTGGCGTTGCTCCGGTGTCTTGCCCATCACACGGAGCACCTGCTCCACGTCGATGCAGCTCTCGAATACAGAAAACGATACGGGAAAGAGGAACGTGCCATTCCTGTAAAAGACGTGAAGGAATTAACAAGGGAAACTACTTGGAAAGAATGCCACAACATACTTTGCAACCTTGACCGTTACCCAGTGGGTCTGGAGCCCAGATACCGGTTCCGGCGCACCTTTCTTCGACTCGGGCATCCGGAGCAACTTATCCCTAATCTTCATGGGGCAGGCTCTCAGTCTGCACGGATATTTCTTGCGTACCGCAGGATCTCTGTAGAAATATTCGTAGTACCAGTGGGCGCACTCGTCAAGAGTTTTGCTGCCCTCGCCAGCGACTCTGTCGCGTTGCACTTCGAAGCATATATCCGAAAGGTTTTCTACCAGCTTCTTGAATTGCTCAAAGGAAACGAAATCATTTGGGGATCTGGAATAAGGCCTGGTTTGAGTGTTTGCTACATTCTGCAAAATACTTGCTTTTCACACCGATTCGTTTCTGTCATTTTCAGCTTCTTCTTGGGTGGCGGCATGGCCAAACTTAAAATATAACTAATACAAAATAAACAAACAACGCATTGGGAAGCGCGTAAAAAATCCTAAACACCTTCGCTAGAGATGAGCGGCAGCAAGCAATCGGACGATAGTTGTTGTGTTGAAGCCCCTACAGTTTTTGATATTATTTTCCAACACATCTATTGATTTAAGAAGCAATGAAGGCTTGTTTGTATTGTTTTTTAAATAATTTTAGGAAGATTATTGTAGGATTTTTATAAATTAAATTAAAAATTATAAACAGAACACATCACTCCCAAATATCGATAACATTCAATTGGTGCAACTATCGCGAACCTCTCATACCCAGGTAAAAAACGTAAACAAAGTCCGGCAGAACGCACACTCATGCAGGATTGCAGAATTCCGTAATATATTTCAACAAATTAGATAGGAATCGTCAGCCGACAGATTCTCGGCCGTTTATATTATCAAGTCAATCACTCAGTTGTCAGAATGAAAGACGCCAAGGTGAGTTCTAACGCAGATTAAAGAGGCCTTACAGCAGTTACATCATGTCCCAGCGGCCGTCGGTTGGACTTCGACTGATGTCGATGTGGATGTTGGTGCTGTTGCAGGCGCTGCATGTGCAGACTGACCAACCCGATCCGTTCGCCCCCTTTCAGCCCTTCCCCGTGCTGAAGAACGATAACCTGCTGCGTGCCGCACGCGGCGAGGTGGTTGACCGCGTGCCCGTGTGGGTTATGCGCCAGGCCGGTCGCTATCTGCCAGAGTTCCAGGAGCTGCGCAAACAGCATGACTTCTTCACCGTGTGCCGCACTCCGGAGCTGGCCTGCGAGGTGACCATGCAGCCGCTGCGTCGCTTTGACCTCGACGCCTCCATTATCTTCTCGGACATCCTCGTCATCCCGCAAGCCCTAGGCATTACAGTGGAGATGCACGCTGGCGTAGGTCCTGTTCTCCCGCACCCCATCAAAGACCCCGAGGACCTCAAGCGGCTCACCCCGGACGGTGCTCTGTCCCGCCTGAGCTACGTGGGCGATGCCATCACCATGATGCGGCACAAGCTGGAGGGCAAAGTGCCCCTCATCGGTTTTACCGGGGCACCCTGGACGCTAATGGGCTACATGATCGAGGGCGGCGGCAGCAAGACCATGTCCAAGGCCAAGGCTTGGCTCAAGGACTATCCAGAGGACTCCAAGCTGTTCCTCAGCCTGCTGACTGATGCCATTGTGGACTATCTGGAGATGCAGGTGAAGGCCGGCGCCCAAATGCTGCAGGTCTTCGAGTCCTCCGCGGAGCACCTCTCAAAGGAGGAGTTCCTGCAGTGGGGAGTGCCCTACTTGAAGAGGATACGCGACGAGCTGGTAGACCGCCTGACCAAGAAAGCGATCCCTGTTGTGCCCCTTGTAAGTATAACTTGGCGGATGCAAAGACTCGACTAAACTTTACTCTGTCCACAGACTCTGTTCGCCAAAGGTGCCGGACACTCGCTGAAGGAGCAGAGCGAACTGGGCTACGATGTCATCGGACTGGATTGGACCGTGGATCCCATCGAGGCGCGCAGCGTGGTGGGACCTAATATCACGCTGCAGGGCAACCTGGATCCACAGGACATGTACCGTAATGCCGACGAGCTGCGCGACCTGACCACCGAGATGGTGCACAAGTTCGGCAAGTCGCGCTACATCGCCAACCTGGGCCACGGAATCACGCCGCAGACTCCGATTACGAGCATGGAAGTGCTGGTGGAGGCGGTGCACAAGGCATTATAAGCGCCGTTGGCGGCAGAAGCTCTCCCATCCATTCATTCATTCATTTAATGATGCTTTTATCGAATGCAATAAAGACAATTTGGCCTTTTCGGTTTAGGGTAAAATCATTGGAATGTTATATTTTGCGGCTGATGGTCCTGTTCTTGGAGAACCTTGTCGTATATCATGAGGATGCTGCCGCCGCAGATGAGCAGGGTGCCCAGGATGACTTCTGCAAGGATAGGTGGATTTTAATGATCAAGAATGTATGGTACACATTGCCTTGCTCACTCTTTCCGGGCAGTTTCTCGCCCAAGGCATATCCGGTTATGGCAGTGAAAGCGAAGCTAAGGGAATTGGCCACTGGCACTGCCACCGTGATGCTGGCACTCTGCAGTGTCCACACGTACAGGGCACTCCCGCACTGATTCAACCCGAAGGGTATCCAGTAGCGCCAACGGGAGCCAATTGTGCGGGCTTCCTGGAGGAAGTTTCTCCACTTGGAGCCCGTATCTTTGACCGACTCGATGCCCTGGCTGCCGAGGCGAATAAACGGGTTGGTCACGCCCCACAGCAGGCCGACTGCCAGAAGTTGTGCTGCAATTGATACAATTTCATAAAATATATTATATGCGACGTACATTTGTTTATTTACCAGCAATATCCCACATTTTAAATTGTTTACATTATAGCTGGCACACAGTAGTATCGATGTATCGCGGTTTTAAATATAATTTGTTTGGCTAGTATGTAATGTTTTTTATTTATCTTGTTATATAAAATTAATTTATTTATGTTTTTTTTTAACAAATAAAAATTAATAAAAAGATATTTTATTGATATAATCGAATATTTTTGTTTCCAAAATAACGTAATTATCGAATATGATAACGTCCAGCGTGACCGTTCATGGTTTCTTTTAATACCTTTTCTTTCTAATGTGGTGTGGCCACACCAGATCCCTCTTCTTCTTTCTTTTTCGTAGCTTTTCATATCCGGAGAGGTTCGTAATTTCGGATTTCTGAAATTTAATCGAAAAACATCCAAATTTCGCACGAAGAATATGCAATTCGCCGGGTGGCACTATGTTTCAAATCAAATACACCGTCCAGGGACATGCACATTTTCCCCCAAGCTCGAATTTCTGTGTAATTTTCGGCGGTTGGAAGTTTCCTCGATTAGATTGTTGTTTACGTTGTGGATGTATTGCTTATACGACGCTCTGAACCTTGCAGGACAGTGAATAGCACCGTTGCGGCCTAACCAGCACAATGACTAAGACCAAGGGCGAGAAAATCAACAAATCGGCGATCAACGAAGTTGTGACCCGCGAGTGCACCATCCACTTGGCGAAGCGTGTCCACAACATCGGCTTCAAGAAGCGCGCTCCCCGCGCCATCAAGGAGATCCGCAAGTTCGCCGAGCGGGAGATGGGCACCACCGATGTGAGGATCGACACCCGTCTGAACAAGCACATCTGGTCCAAGGGTATCAGGTATGCACCAAATTCCCTACTCGCTTCTGTTGGCATCCATACTAATCATGTATCTGTTTGCTTTTAGGTCCACCCCATTCCGCGTCCGTGTGCGTCTGGCGCGTCGTCGCAACGACGATGAGGACTCTCCCAACAAGCTGTACACCTACGTGACCTACGTGCCCGTGTCCACGTTCAAGAACTTGCAGACGGAGAACGTTGAGTCCAGCGACGACTAAGCAGCGTAATAGAAGGCCCATAAACACGGTTAATAAAAAGTAAATTTTTATTTAGAAAAAACAAAACAAGTGTTAACGAATCAATGTGATATGAGTGACCTAAAGTGTGGTAAACTGCGGCTGCACAAAGTATACCGATTCCGCCGTGGCCACGGACACTAGCTGCAACTTATTGACGGGCAGCTGGAGCACATCCAATGATTGAACCTCAGGCAGAGCACTATCGCCGAGGATTTTCTGGAATCCTGCTGCCCCACTATGCTGGTAGATGGTGAGCGGTTGATGTGGCACTACATTAGAGACGCATAGCAGCAGATCCTCGGATTCCGGCAAATGAATAAAGCGCACTTCTCGCGCCTGATGGGAGTCTTGAAGCTCCAAGACCTGATCTATCTGGAAGTCGCCGCTGATAATCCTGTGGAATAATTGGATCTTGTGTAATAACTTTAACTGTTGTGCTCAATAATCCTACCTGTATATCCGAATCTCTGCTGCTGGCGATGAGGCCAACACCGCCAGGAAACCGCTCTCCATGCCGGCTCGACGATGGATCAGCGTCATGTGCTCCACCTGCTGCCCGTCCAGTAGGCTGCTCACCAAAGAGTAGTTGCCATTGCTCCATTTCCATAGCTCCACAGCCTTTGAAGTTCTTAGTAGAATGGGCGTATCATCTGAGCTTGCCACTGCTAGCAACTGTTTTGCGTCCCGCCTGGCCATGGTAATAACATTCCGGCTGTTGTTCTGCTTGTCGAGGCATTGAATTACAATCTTGTCCCCTTCTTGTAGCCACAGGCACTGAAATCCGAGGAACTGAAGCTCTAGCTTCTTTGTCGTTTGTGATAAGTTCTCCTGTGGAGGAAATCGCCCCAAGATTTGCTTACGGAGCTGGTTCAGTGTTGACAAGCCTGAAAAAACAATTATTCGATGTGTTAATTATGTGAACTAGGGGATACTCTTCCAAAAGGAAGGAAAGGGAATGTCTTGACATGTACAATATTAAAGTGTCTTTTTGCTTGGGACCTTTTAATTGATTTTTGTTCTTAATTTTTTTCGTATTAGAGCTCGCTGTTAAAGGTAAAGATTATTTTAAATAATACCGGCTTGCAAAATAGTAACTGTTCGATTGTATTTAAGCTGTGTGACGCAGTCTTTAGGACTCTTTCCGAGTGTATTTCAAAACAACAGAACAGATAAGAAAACAACTGAGTGAGGTTAGGCTGACAAGCATTTAAAGGCAGTAATCGGTCCCTGAATTGGCAGTTTCAAGAAGACAAAGCACTGGCGAATATCCACGGATAAGCCATGAAAATGTACGTAGCAGGATGCATTTGGGTATTCTGCCTGGCGTTCGCCGCATCCCCCAGCCTGGCGGAGCCGACTTCGGCCAAGTCGGCCGCTTTCAGGTGAGTCGAGAGAGTTTCCAAATTGATTTTTTCACTAACAAGCCACTCGTCAGCATGTCAACCATTTCGGGTCCGGAGCTCCCTAGTGCTCCTACTGGTAGTGAGCTGCTGCCCATGGTGATCAACACCTGGAACTTCTCGGCCGCCAATGCGCTGGCCTGGCGGATCCTAAAGCAGAGCAAGGGAGGTCTCCGGCAAACGCGAAACGCCGTGGTCGAAGGCTGCTCCAAGTGCGAGAAGCTGCAGTGCGACCGGACAGTTGGCTATGGCGGTTCACCCGACGAGATGGGCGAGACAACGCTGGATGCCATGGTCATGGACGGCAGCACCATGGATGTGGGAGCGGTGGCGGGTCTGCGGCGCGTCAAGGACGCCATCAAGGTGGCCAGACATGTCCTGGAGCACACACAGCATACTATGTTGGTAGGCGACGCAGCCTCGGACTTCGCCAATGCCATGGGTTTCCAGTCGGAGTCGCTGACCACGCCCGAATCGAAGGACATGTGGCTGCAGTGGACGGCGGAGAACTGCCAGCCCAACTTTTGGCGGAACGTGCACCCCGATCCCAAGGTTTCCTGTGGGCCATACAAGCCCCAGCCGACCCCGCTGACCCGATGGAAGGAGGACCGAGCCCGAACTGAGTACGAGATCGGGCGCAGGAACCACGATACCATCGGCATGATCGCCATCGATGCGGCGAGCAACATCCATGCGGGCACCTCCACCAATGGGGCGCGACACAAGATCCCCGGACGCGTTGGCGACTCTCCGATACCGGGAGCCGGTGCCTATGCGGATAACGAGGTGGGCGCCGCAGTGGCCACCGGAGATGGCGATGTGATGATGCGGTTCCTGCCTTCGTTTCTTGCTGTGGAGGCCATGCGGGAAGGAAAGCCTGTGGCGGAAGCCGCTGAGGTGGGCATCCGGCGGATCATGAAGCACCACAAGGACTTCATGGGTGCCGTTATAGCCGTGGATCGCTTGGGAAATTATTCTGCTGCCTGCTACGGGCTGGAGGAGTTCCCCTTCTGGATCAGTAATACGGGGAATGGGACGCGTATGGAGAAGGTGAAATGCATCCCGGCGCCAGAAGCAGTAACTGTGGTACAATTGTAGTCAGGGAAATTTCAATAAAATTTTGATTTTAAATTTATCCACTGTATTTTAGTGTTGGAAAACGCTACGCAGAGTTGGCTTAAAAAAGGGTTACACTAAAACAAAAATTAGAGTTTTTCATACGGCATTAGATGGAAAAATCGTAACGTTTTCGGTTTTTTTTACTAGTAGGTCTCAACAACTAAAACATTTACCGGGATAAACAATTTTAAAAAAGGACCAAATTTTTAAACTACTACCACTGACCACCAGAATATCTTAGCTTTCAAAATTATTTCCAAATGTAGTTAGAAATCTGGAAAACTAATGAGTTTAATATATATTGTTGTTTTAAATGGTTTCCTGTTAAATAATAAAATTGCCTGAACAAGCATTATTAATAGCTTAAATAATCGCCGTATGCGCCTAATGTTCAAAATCGTATTTTTAAATAGTTAGTATATTCAAATATTGGGTTTCTATTCCTAAAGTTGTGATTTATTTTAGTGCCTTTTGTGAATCGGTGATTTGTAATCTGTGCTTACTGTACTCAGGCACGGCATTTTTGGTATTTTCGCGTTGCACGGTCACATTTTCCGCCAATTCGGCGTCTGTATCAGCGAAGCGAAAGGTGCAAAGCAGAGGACGAAAACCAAGCGAAAAAAGGGCGCCTGTTACAAACAAGATTTCTCGTTGCTCGTGGTGTAAATAAAACAGCCTCCAAGATTATTAAGAACGAGCAACCAGGGGTCGGAAGTCGCTGACGAAGATGGCAATTCAGTTGGATAAGATTCTTGCGCACATCGCTAAGGAGAAGGCCCTGCATCCCAACAATGGCGGCTCAACCAAGCAGGAGCAGGAGGAGGCTTGGGCCAGGATCGGGCGCCTCAACAAGCTCTCCGTGCACGAGTCACGCTCCATCTTCATCGTGCTGCAGAAGAAGTACGAGCAGGAGAAGCTCAAGGGGAACTCGACATGGAAGCTGTTTGGCTTGATGGACCAGATCCACCAGGAGCCCAAGGTGTCCATCAAAGAGGAAGAGTAAGTGCTTGCAGCAGCTGCTTAGCGGGTAAAGAGCAGTAACTAACACTTGAATATATATCCTTTTAGCGATCAAGGGGCCATGGACGAGGTGGAGGAGTACGAGATGCTGGAGGTTCAGGAACCGGAGGAGGACGAGGACCACGCAGACAACATCCCGTTTGGACAGCCGGCCAAGTCCACTGGCTCGGCCTCTTCCGACGGCGACAGCCCCGCCAAGTCGCACGGCACCAGCTCGCCCGAGAAAGAGGACCGGGTGCCCTCCAAGCCCAATGTAGACACGCCGCGTCCGGCTTTCGAGGAGAAGAAGCTGCTTAACACGCTGGCCAACAACACACCGCGTGCCACGACAAATAGCTCTGTTTCCGCCGCCGCGGCAGTACTCCAGAAGAAGGGCATCACCGTTAAGAAGACCCCCAGCTCGGCAGCTGGCGCTGGCCACAAATCGACGCCAGGGCAGCCGCCACATAGCAGTGGCCTCAGGTCGGCTGGACGTACGACCATTCAGCTGCCCGATTCACTGAAGCGCAAGCTCTCCGAGGAATACCCATTGCCTACACACAAGAAGCAGCCAAAGACCACCAGTCCTAAACATGCAGCTCCGAATGCTCCAGCTCCCCATCCTCCAGCACCCCATCCTCCAAGTGTCAGCGCTTCGGAGGCAATTCCGAATGCCAGTGTGGTGCACACAACCACCGCCCAGCTGATGCAGGTGAAGAAGGAGCGGGAGAGCAACCAGACACCGCCGCCAGGCATCAACATCATCACCATTCCGTCGTCTCAGCAGATAAACGGCGCCGGTGGTGGTGGACCCACGTCGTCGACGGCCGCCACAGTTGCCTCCACCTCTGTGGCCTCCACCAACGGCTTCTCGCCGCACATCGACGATCTGGACTTCAAGAACGACTTAATCTTCGACTCGAAGCTGAATGCGGCCACCCCAACACACCCGAGATCATCAACTTTGGCAACTTTGACAACGTGCTGCCGCCGACCTTCTTCAAGAATCTGTGCAACTCGTCGCGCCACGAATCCCTTGGCCTGTACGTGGCCAATGTGATGAACCGACTGTCGTCGCGGGCCTCCGCCAAACTGGAGCTGAGCATCTTGCGGGCCATCCTCGATGCGCAGAGCGACGAGCTGGAGCATTAGCCCCACAAGCTCAAAATTTAAATCAACTCTAGGCAACCCACGATGATTACTCAGCTTACATATTAGAAGAACTCGAAGGTAGTTATGTAGTCCTGCTTATACAGTCCCTCGCAAACGATGCGTTGCTGTATATTCGTGTCTAAAACATCTGTGTTGTGGCGCAGCGCAACGTATTAAACGCTGTTCCGCTCGATATGCCTGCTCATATTGGGTATGGAATGGATCTAAAGCCGACTCTGTGCACACCACAATGCAGTGTCTTACATTTAGTTATAAGTGCTGAATCTTAGTCGCGTTTCAGTCGGAATTACATTGTCCCCAATTTAATTTAAAATGTGTCACTTCATTTTAAAATATGTTCATATGCAAATAAAGATACATAACTTACTTGAAACGTTCTCGAAGCGTTGCTTATCCGGATGCCAGTTGTAGAAGATCAATTCGTCAGAGCCACTCTTCCTCATGGCCAGTATATCATCGCTACCGGAGGAGAATATCTCGATTTGATCCACTTTGTGAGGAAGTTGCTGCAGCAGTGCAAAGTTTTCCAGAACTCTCGGGGGCTCTGTTGGTAAAGTTGAAGGTAAGTATACGACTTAAAAGCACTTTACTTGACTTACTGGCCAATCTATTCTTCACAGCATCCACATTGTCCTGCAACAGCTGCAAGTCCTCAACAGAATTCGAGCCCACGTCCCGTTTTCTTTTGTAATATTTACCCAGCAGACCATTCTCGTTGCCCAGCTCGTTACCCACAATAAGTGGTTGGGTGAATAGCAGTTCGCTCTCTACGTGGAGATTGGGTCGGTTTTGAGCCTTGTTGACCAACAATTCGTTCACTGGCAGCCCATTGACCAAGTCTACTCGGAGATTCTCTACATTGTTGCTAAATATTCGCTGTTGTTCCGGCAGATTGTTGGCCACCAACAGGGATCCTTGAACCTCCTGCTCCTTGTCGCGCAGCAGGAGTTTATCTGGCTGCCAGAAAACGCCATTTACGAGTCCTTTGACACGAAGATCATTGTATAGATTGACGTTTTCCAGACGAGTAACTCCTGCGACGCTGTGATTTCCATAGATGTAGACCGCCTCGTTGATCCACTTGGCTAGGGAACGTCTGCCACCTGACTATCCGGCGTTATGTATAGGCGATTTATCGTGGCGCTATTAACGGTTTTCGGGGCTTCAAGGGTCGTTGGATCTGAAGAATTATCTTGGTTTATTTTCAGGACATCTGCAGCTAGATTGAGTTGATTTACGAGGACTTTGTTCAGATTTCCTAAAACAGAGGCCTCCGACAGGGTCCATTTTCCGCTAATGGTGTGCGGTCCGGCAGTTTTTAAAGTGTTTGCCACGAACTCGTTAAAGTTGAGAGAAAAGTTTCTTAATAAACATAAAAATAAAATAAATATAATTTGTAAATTTTTAAGGGAAGTAATTAATTATTAAATTTTAAGATTCTGAAAATGTATACATTTCTTTCTTTCGTAAAAATCCGTTAAATAACTCTTTTGTTTTAATTATATGTATATGCAAATTGTATTTCCTCCTCCGACTTCTCTCATCGATCGTTTTAACAAGAAGAAATTTAAAATTTGAATTAAAAAATTCAAATTTGAAAGTAGAAAAAAAATACTAGCTTTGCGAAGTGGTATATTCTAACGGTTGCAGGACGTTACGTTTGTTCACTTACGTAGTTTGATTACGTTCTTGTTTGTTTGGTGTGACCAGTTGGCGTGGAGGAGAAAATCCGCAATTTTTCTGACGAGTTTCAGCTGACTAAACGGAAAAACTGGCGGGCACACTGTAGTCCCAAACTGCCCGACCGTAAAAAGTGCATTTAACCAAATCCAATCAGCGACCAAAATACGAGGTAATTGAACCACCTGTCAGCCGCCTCGAGTGCTTCGATAGTGTGTCCCCCACCCCGCTTCCCCAACCGCGAGCCAACTAGTAAACGTGTACAGAAATTTCACCTGCGAACACAAAGCACAGCTGACCGACTCAGTGCTGTGCGCGTGCAGTGCCTGCCAAACTGTTAGCGCGTAAACAATTGCAAAAGTGAAACGTGATACCCATTTACCCCTTCGTTTACCCTTTGCCCTTTGCCCTCGGCCACATGAACATACCCGGTGCTTGTGCCCTCCAGAAGTGCGGCGCTGTCGTTGTCACTGCCACGTAGGTCCACGGCGCTCGCTGCCGGAGGCTGTGTGAACGTGACGTCATGCTGGAAACTGAGGGGAGTTTTCACATGCTGGCCGCGCGTCCGGCTGAGGTAGTGTCGCCTGATGTGGTCCACCTGGCGCCCGTTGATAGCTCCCTGTGGTTATCGGAATTATTTACATCTCTAGAGCGTGGGGGCTGCCTTTTTCACCCACCTGGAACTCCAGCAGGCCCTCAAAGTCACCCGACTCCAGTTCCAGTCCGCTTAGCTCAACGTCCTCATTGTCCAGCCATACCTGGTCTAAGAGCTTGCCCAGATCGAGACCATTCAGCAGGTTGTAGGTAGGAGCCGCCGCAAACTTTACATTCTCAGCCAGGAAAGTGTCCAGATGTTGCCCATTCAGGTAGCTCGCCAGCTTGGCCAGCGGATAACCATTTAATGTGGTTACATTGCACAAGTCCGTTGCCTCCAGGTTGCCCTCTATGCCAGCCGGAGCATAGAGGTTGCCTCCATTGGTGGTGTTGTGATAGAGGACATCCTCTGGCACTCGGAGGCCATTCAGTAGACCCACTTGGAGCTCCGATTGCAGCACAATGGGATTCTCTGAGGAGCGAAGTTCAGAGTGACGAGTTTTGTTTTATGAAATTGCAAGGGAAATCTTACCAAATCGCACTGCCTGCAGGTGCTCCGAGGCATTGAGCCTGTAGCTGCGGTTCACCAGGTCGTCCAGGGTATAGTTGTTGAGTTGTCCACTGAGCCAAACGCCTTGCGGACTCTCCAGCGAAGCCAGCTCCTGGGGAGCCGTGAAATTCTGATCCCCCTCGGACTCCAGCCAGAGACGGCCAAACTGACTCGCTGGGATGCCATTTAGGGAGTCGCCGAAACTCAGAGAACTGATATTCACCGCGTGGCCAAAGTTGAAGTCGCCCACGTACTTTATGTTACCCGCCAGCTGCTGCAGCTGCTGCTCCAGCTGGGCCACGCTCACCTGGTTGATGTTCCCGTTGAGCCACACATTCTGGGCATAGAGCGTGCCATTGAAATCGGGCGGCAGGTGCCAGCTGTCCAGCGATTGGCTGCCATGAGCGAGGATCGAGGAGAGCGATTGGCCAAAGAGCAGGCCATTCAAGTTCAAATCTTCCAGACTCAACTCCCCAACATTCAAGTGGTTGACAAACAGCGTGCCATTCGACTGCTGATCCTTGCTCACTTGAAGATACTCCTCCAGTCCCATGCCATTTAAAGCTATCTGGGTTGAGTTCACCTGCTCCACTTCCAGGCTTTGCAACTCGATTGGCGTAGAAATAGTTTGGTTGCCACTCTTGGTGAGCAACGTTTCCGGGAGCCTCTCCACATCGATGCCATTCAGCCACTTGACCTCGCCGAATCCCTCGCTGATCTGCACGTTCTGGGGAAACAGTTTCAAGCCCTCCACCACCTGCACTTCATCCACGTTCAGCTTAACCAGATTCTGCAAGTCCTGGGTGTTGAGGAAGCTCAGCTCCGTGTTGTTGGCCTTGAGAGGCTCCAAAAAGTTAAGATTAACATCCTCCAGGGGCTTGTCTAGAAGCAGACTGCGACCTAAAGCTTCTGCGGCTGATCTCTGAGTGGGTTCATCCAGCAAATCCCTCATTTGCAGCAGTCTGCCTATGGTCACATCGCCATCTATCACAAAATCCCCCTGGAGTTGCAAAGGCTGATGCGTTACCTTTGCCGGCGACATCGCTCTGAGTTCAGCTCCGCTCATGGGACCCTGGAATGAAACTAGATTGCATATTCTTGACTTGGTATAGTCCCTGAGCTACCCACCGCTATGGTAATTGGCTCCAGAACCCGAATATTCTCGAATCGCTTCGATCCCTGGATAACCTGGGTGTGATTCGCCTGCTTGAGCAGCACATCGAAGCGCTGGCGATCCACATGGATGTGGTTGAGACGCTGATTGATGAGCAATCGGTTCACCTGGACAGGCTGGGCGAACTGTACATCCTGCTGGACTATGAAGTTGCCGCCATCCACTGGGATAAGGTGACCCAGCGGGCGATCGTTGACCTCATTGCCGTTCACCTGGGCAGCATCGGTCTTGAGATTTGTGATCTCTGCGGCTGCCTTGATGAACTGCACATCCGTGCCACTGCGTTTGAGGGTCTGCTCTACAAGATCTGTCCACCTGAGGCCATTCAGTCTGCCCTCCAGCTTCAGATCCTTCACAGTCAGCTCCTCGAGGAGAGGTTTCTTCTGTTTCCTGGCTGGCTCTGTGTACTTTTCACTCACATAAACCTTGTTGGCTGTCACGGACTCGTAAGCAGGGTTCTTGGTATCAACTCCATTGATAAGATCTGCTTGGACGGATCCGTGCACCACCAGAGTGTCCACGGTGACTGCCTCGAAATCGTGTTCTTCTTTTGGTTTGTTTGCGGATCTCTTTATGGGATGATGGGAGCTGGCTGAGACTGCATCGTGCTCTATCACATCCAGAGCTTGTTTGGCCAACTGCAAGGCTTTCCAGTAGTTGGGTGTCAGCTTCATGTGCTTATCCTCAAACTAAAGGAGCAATATTGTTAGGATTCTTGTTAAATATAAGATTTGTATCTCTTACCGATTGGGCTTTAACCAGTTTAAAGTGCGCCTTCTGAAGTTTCTCTTCGCGTTTCTTCAGCTTTTCCTATGAACCCAATGTCATTTTAATGAATCTTCCAGTGGCTCCACTCACCTGTAGTTTCTTCACTAACTCCTCTACATTCACCCGCTCCAAACGCTTTCTCTGCTCTCGAGCCCAGTCTATAATTTGCTGTCGAAGCATGTTGGCATGCTCGTCCTGCTTGAAGAGGGGCTGGAAGATGTTCGTCTCGTTGGCAGCCATGTTCTCATTGGCAATGACTAAAAAATAATACACAAACTTGGATGGGAGTACTTGGATATAACAGAGGGATTCCTCACCCAAGAAGCTCTGTGGTCCCTCCTCATAGCTCCTCATTCTGGCCACTCCACGGCTCAGGGCGCCTTCTGTGAACTGCACCTTGGACTCTTCGAATCTCCAATCATTTAGATTGAAGATCTTGACATCCTGCTTGTTACAGGCCACCAGAAGCAGGAATTTCTCTGAAACCGAGTGCTGGAAGAGAAGGTATTGAGGCAAGGCCAAGGTTTCATCAGAATTCCAATTACCTGAACTGCCAGAACCCGCTCCAAAGCAAAGAAACTCAGCCGCTGATAGGGCACAAACTGACCCTTCTCAAAGACATAGATCACGGTATCCGCCTCTCCGCTCTCTCCGTTAGTGGATCCACCTATTGTGTTGCCCAGAATCAGGAAGTGCCGGCGGCTCACCTCGTTCACTGACAAACTGAAGTACTTGACGTCCACAGCTCCATTGCTGCGCAGCCGCTGGAAGAGCTGAAACTTCTGGGCCTTGGCGTCGTACCTAAAGATCTCCGAGTGGGTGGCGGTGCGTCCCTCGGCGTCCGCATAGTTGGCCACGGCCACATAGTCGGTGTAGTCGATGCCAAACGCCTCCAGCCGGCGGGCATAGCTGCAGGGTATGGATCCCAGGCGCTGGAAGCTCCGACCCATCCACTTGAAGTAGGGACACTTGCCGCCCGAGTCGAAGGCCTGCAGAAGCGTCAGCTCCTGGCTGCTGATCCGCAGGTACATTCCTCGCAGCTGCGTCCCCGAAAAGTACTGCACGGTCCGGATTCCCGTCTCCGCGGAGAGCTCGTAGATGGGCGATCCCTCGCGGGCCTGCTTCACGGGCTCGGTTAGGTTGTAGCTGAGCGCCACGTAGCCGCGTCCAGCGAAGGCCAGGCAGTCCAGAGCTACGGCTTTCGGAGCGGGCAGTTGGAGTAGGAGCTGGTAATCCTGGTCAGCCGGACGCCATTGATAAACGGCAAAGTGACGCACTCCAGCCGCATTCTTGTGCAGGGCCGCGGCATACTTGACCGTGGGCAGTTGGAGGATGCAAATGTCCAGGGGAAAGGGCACTGGCACGGAGGCCACGCGGGTCAGGCCATCGAAGCTAAAGCTGGCTGGAAATGGGATGAGAAAGGGGAAGAAATCAGAAAGGATTAGCCTTATTAAACGGGGTTACTCTCTGAACATCCTGAATCCCTGTGACACTGTCCTCCCGCTTGTTTGTGCTTTTGTCTTTCCATTTCTGGTTTAGGATCGTAAGCCAAGCGCCGCCCGCTGACTAAACCAAACAATTCTCTCTAACTCTCCGTCAGCCATGGCCCAGGAGGAGCTGCTAACCTATCGGCGCTGCATTGGCCAGCAGCTGGAGGAGCTGGAGCTGCTGAGCTCCATTTACTGCGCTCCCGGCGAGCTGCAGATGCTCGATGCCGGGGTCGTGGCCGATTTCAATGAGTTCCTTCAGGAGGACAAGGAGAAGCCCACACCCAACCTGCGATCGCATCTGGAGTACGTGGTGAAACTGAGTCTGCCCGCCAAGCAGAGCGTGGAAGTCCGGGTGGAACTGCCCCATCTATATCCTCTGTTGGAGCAGGCGCGGGTCAGCGTCCACAGTCCCTTGCTGGGAAAGTCCAGGGAACAGCGCCTGAAGGCCGACATAGAACAGTACCTGAGCGAACGGCGGCTGGAGGATGCAGAGCCTCACATCTTCCAGCTGCTGAGTTGGCTGCAGGATCAGATTGAGGATCTTTTAAAGCGGCCAGCCTCGGATTTTGCTGAGCCGCCCATGCCAGAACCACAGGAGGAAGTCCCGCCACCAGCGGCTCCTCATCTCGAGCGCCTGTGGATCTACTCGCACCACATAAAGTCCACGGCCAAGCGGCAGGAGCTGATACGCCAGGCCCGCCAGCTGGAGCTCACCGGATTCAGTCGACCCGGCAAACCTGGCATCATATGCGTCGAAGGGGAACCGGAGAATGTCCAGGAGTTCTGGCGCAGCATCAAGGCCCTGCGCTGGCAAAAGATCAGCGTGGTGCGTACGGAGTCGCGACAGCGCAAGCGGGGCTTCCAGGACTTCAGCGAACAGCTCTTCAACGCCGAGGAGGGAGTGATGAATATGGGCCAGTTCATCCGCTTCCTGGAGGCCCACGGCGTGGGCTACATGAAGTCGGAGTTGTTTGGTTTAGCCTGAGCGGTGGCTGCTGCTGGTTGTGTTTTCTCCCAAAATTCTAATTGTAAATAAAGTTTGTTATCTGAGTTAATTTTACAAAACCTTGATCGAAGAACTGCGGCACATCTGCTGCCCGCTTATGTAGTATCGAGTCCTGATCCGAGGCAAGGCGGTGCGTGGGATAGGTCTCTTCGAAATGCACTTCGATGCTATTTCCACGTGGAAACGCTCCCGTGAAGATCAGTATAAACAACAAGCGACACATTAAACATATATTTATTAACAGAGAAAATACATAAACTCCACCACGTGCCCGCTGATTAGTTTTTACTACTAAGCTGGGATTTTCAAACGGTTCCTAAAGCTCTGGTTCAGATATGTTTAAGAATCAGCTGTCTTTTGGCACAAACCCAATTTAAAGGGCACGTTCAGCTGCCAAAAATTAGTGGTATATTTTTCGTATCATTAGATGTTTTTATAGATCTTAAGAAGTTGCTAAAGTCTGAAGAGCAAACCGCCTGGCAGATATAAAAATCTGTTTATAGCAAGTAAAAGCTCGACTGTTAAATACCCGGTACCCAAAGCCTTGTAATATATATATATATTAAACAAGTGGGAAAGCTACAGTCGAGTGTGACCGACTGTAAGATACCCGGTACCCATAGCATTGTGGGTGAAATTAAACAGCACATGAACATCTGAAAGGAAATGTTGACAAATAGAGACAAATATTGCTAGAAACATGTTGAGCAGAACTTAAAAGAGACAAATGTTGCTAGGAACATGTTGGGGAACTCTCAAAAGCGACAAATGTTGCTAGGAACATGCTGAGCAACACCAATTTGGGTGACTAAACAAAGGCAAATGTTGCTAGGAACATTTTGAGCAACACACACGCCTCTCAGAAACTTTATTGCTTAATAACTTCTATGTTTATCATCCGATTTTACTCAAATTTTCAGAACACGTCCACCCGCATTTTGCGCCGAAAATGACGATTATGGTTATATACCGTTTTTTATGTTTTTCGGGGGCGGAAGTGGGCGTGGCCAAATTTTAAAACAAACTTGATCGAGCGAGATGGACAACTTTACAACTTTATTGTCTAATAAATCCCATATTTATCATGCGATTATATGTTCAGTTGCTTTAAACGAATCCCAGACCATAGCGTTGTTTGGAGTGGCCAAACTCTGAATAAAACTTGATCTGCTAGTAGATATAGCCCTAGTTCTTATAGTCCTTGGACATATGAAAGACCAATATAATCAATAAAATGCCGAACGGCCATACATTTGAATTGCAATATGCGTGGGTTTATATCTGTGGGTTTATTTTATGCTGTAAATACTTCATGGGGTTGGAGATGACTCCTTCTGTCAGTTAAACACATTTTGGGTTGGCATTATTTTATAATACCCTTGTAACCCTTGGGTACCGGTTATAAAAACCAAAAATATCATCTTAAAAAGCTTAAATAAACCCATCGGCATCGACTTCGGTCACCAGCACATCGTCCGGTTCCTCACGAATCCTCTCAGTTGATTGGGCCGTCAGTCCCTCTGTGGTAATCTCCTTGCTCACATCCTCATCGACAGTCTCTGGTGGCAGTTCCTCTTCCGGCTTCCTGGCTGGTTTACCCCTTTTCATAAAGGTGCAGTAGCAGCAATGCGGTGAATCAGGACTCTTCTTCATTTTGCCCGCCTCTCTCCAGCGCCGAACCCAGGAGATTCGGTAGTAGGCTCGCCTGAAGTTCTCGTTGTTGAAGCCATAGATGAGCGGATTGACGGCGGCATTGAGGAACATAAGATACTGGGAGATGTACCAGAAGAGCTGCATCCCAGTGCTGACTGAGGTCTCCTCGGCGTAGTACTTCTCCCGGAGAACCACCAAGATGGTGAAGGGCAGACGGAGCACAGCGAAGACCACGACGACGATGAAAAGGGTCTTGGCCACGCTGCGTTTGTAGCTCACTGTGAGTGGGTTCTCGCGGCTCAGGACTCGCTTTTCATACCGATCGAGCTGGGTTGGCAGAGTTTATTTTAATAGAAACCCTTAAAGAATCCCTACTCACCTTGTAAAATATGGCTATGTAGCAGATCAGCATGTGAGCCCTTCGGTGATGAGCACATTGCAGGATGTGGTTCTCCAGACTCGCACCCTGTAAGATCTGTACAGAGCCAAGGGCGAGGCCAGGAGGATGCCCAGGATCCAGGTGCAGACCACCACGATCTGGGCTCCTCTGAGGGTCAGGCGGGTCTCCATGGGCAGCACGATGGCTGTGAGGCGGTCGTAGCTGACCACCGAGAGATTGAGCACGGCTGTGATTCCAGCTTTCAGCATGAACATGGCCGGGCAGACGGCCAGCGTCAGCAGGTCGGCCACGGCCATGTTGGCTATAATCAGGTTGGTGGGCGTTCTCAGGGATCGATTGGCGGCTATCAAGTAGACCATGGTGAAGTTCCCATACAGACCAAAGGCTATGAGGGGCACAAATGTGGCGATCTTCCAGGTGATTTCCCCATTGGGCTTGTGCAGCCAGATGCGTTCCGAGGGGAAGTCCCACTTGCTAAAGTCAAACTAAGGAGGGGAGTGTTTAAAGGCCAAGACAAGATTCGGATCTGTCTGCTACTAACGTCATCGGTGGACGAGAACGAGGCCATTCCGCTGGCTTCCTGCTCCGTTGGTTTCAGTAGAGGAACTGCCTTTCCCTAGAGCTAATGGACATGACCGAAAGGTGATCCCATATAAGTCTGTAAGCTGATTGACAAAGCCATTAGCAGGTGTCACAGATAGTACCCGCTAAAAGCTAATGGCTCTGCGACTTAACCATCTGTTGCGCCTCTCTCGGCGATTCTCATGAATGCAAGTAAGACCCTT
Organism: Drosophila triauraria; assembly: GCA_014170255.2. Taxonomy (NCBI): domain Eukaryota; kingdom Metazoa; phylum Arthropoda; class Insecta; order Diptera; family Drosophilidae; genus Drosophila; species Drosophila triauraria. Next base: position 18,209,876 of record CM024335.1, on the reverse strand, counting down.
CCTGCTGTGTCTCTCTCGGCGATTCTCATGAATTCAAGTAAGTCGTGTTCAGACATGCACAGCGCGCTTTTAATTGAAATAACTTAATTTGAAGACTTGATATTAACCACTAATCAATGTCAAGCTTGCGGAAGGAGCCCTCAACCCCGAAAATGGAGTCGGCACTCACTCGCTTGCCCGGTCGCAGTCGCTCCTCCACTCCGTACTGTGAGTCCTCGGCAAAGTACTCCTTGTAGGCCAACATTTGCCTTTCAGCCTCCACCTGGATATCAGCTATGCGACCATTGTTGCCTCCGTACTCTTCTGGCAGGTATTCACGTGGTATCACCTCATACAGTTGCTCCAGATTCTTGTACACGTGAAACTGTGGAGGGAAAAGGGTATTAGTCATCGTCAGTTCTCAGTTGGGAAGCCAGATAAACCCGACGTGTTGATAGCGACTGCTGATATATCTTCTTTCCCGGCCTTTTGCCTTTATGTGTTCCAACAATGAGAGACCATGTGCGTGGACACCTGACCTTGGTCAATATAAGTCCAGGCACTGCCCTTCTCGAAAGTTGATTGCTCTGATTTGTGAAATACTAATTAATATAGTTCAGGGGTGAGAGAGTGACAGAGTGGCAGAGCTCTTCAGAGCTCTTATCATCCCCCAACCAGACTCTGCCTGATAATCCCCGTGAAGTGTCCGATAAGGGGCGAAAATAAATTAGCAGAAGTGGCTCCAACTATCCGAGAGGCTATTATTGGCTTCTACGCTCCACTCACCCGTTGCTGGAGCTTGCTGGGCATCAGGCTCTTGGCCAGATTCAGTAGCGCCACCCCTTCCTTGGGGCAGTTGATCAGGTGGACCCCCTTCAGGCGGGTGGGCTGGGCCTTTTCCGCGAACACGCCCATTCTTTTGATCGAGCGTAAAAGTCGAGTTGGGCCAGAAAGCTCAGGCTCAGCTTGGCCATGTCGATGATCTCGATGTAGCCGCTGATGTTGCTGTTGTCGTCCTCGCGGATGGCCTGCTCCGATAGCATGGTCTGGTAGCGGAAGAGATCCAGCAACTTGAACTGCTTGGGATCGAACTTCTCGTAGTTTGTGAGCTGGATGCGAGGGCCACCGGGTCCCCAGGGCTTGGGCAGTCGGACATAGGTGCTGCAAGGGACTTCCTTAGAATATCCTTACTCCACGGAGCATTCTTCCTCAACTTACCCCGTTCTTAGCAGCGCCAGGTTCTTGTCATCCACCACTCGACTGGCAAAGAGCTCCGGCATCAGCGTCTTGATGGTGTAGAAGTGATCCAGCTTGGACTTGGTCTTCTCTAGGCTGAATTTGCAGCCTCGCAGGAAGCCGACGAGGAACTGGTCATCCTGCCGGGCCTTCAGATGAGGCTGCTTGGCCAACCAGTCCCGCAGAGCCGCCAGATCGGCGGGCACTCGCTCCTCCACCTCGTTCAGCTCCGCAGCGGCAATGGCACGGAGCTCGGGGTTCAGCGGACGCAAATCGGGCATCATGGCTTCGTGGCAGCTGGATGGCTACTAACCGCTTTACCTAATCACACGCTAGCCCCAATCCCGGGCCGAAACGTAGCCGTTAAATGCTAATCTGGCGCCGCTTTATGCCCGCTCACTCGGACTGATAGTGGACCTGCCCGCTCCCGCTCTCTCTCTTGGCCGGATGCCCCATCTGATCTGGTGGGCGGTCGAAGTCTCTCCCGCGCTGGCAGATAAGATTGCGGAGCGCCTGCATCGGTGGCGATTTTATGAGTGTGCAGCTGCTGCCAGCTGTGGTGCCTATTTGGGGAGCGAGTTTGGGGTTCGAACCACGCCACAGTTCAAACAGTATCTTATCGGGGGATCGGGCGGGAGGCACAGTTGGCTGGAAATACCCAGTTATGGGTTTTAATGGGGATTCCTTTTTTTATTATTTATTTCAAGTGGTGTTCAAGGTTCTCTGTTTAAAATTTTCCTCTGAGAGTTGGTTTAAAAAATTCTTTGTTACTCTGAAAAAATATAATAATATTTATTATTTTTTATTTTAAAAATTAGTTATTAATAAATTATTAATTATTAATATAATAAATCATAATTAATTAATTCGTCTTATTCTTTATTATTTATGGCCATAAATTATTAAAAAAAGGGAGAATAAAACGAATGGAACAAAGTCCAACTCACACAAGGGCTTCTGCACTCCTTTTACAGCTTGCGTTGCATTAGAATTCCCAAAAGTTCCGGCCGCACACTGTCACTATTCATTGTGAACTTTAAAGTTGGTCAGCTTTGGATACTGATTAGAGAGGTGGCTTTCTGCTAAGATTCCTGTATATCCAACCTGATTTTGTCGTTTTAAAGGTCCTTTTGAATTATAATTAAAATTATTTAAGTTTTAGAAATTATTTCACATCAAGGCGGCTTGATCTTAAAAACAGTTTTCTTTAAATAAAGAAATAAATAAATAAATAATTATTTTTAACACTTTTAAAGTAAATGAATAAAGATTTATACCTTAAATGGTATTTATTTTTGTTCTTAACTTCAAATTGGAATTATCTCGTTATCCACAGCAATTCCTTTAGCTTTAAGGTCAACTACACCTGGCGATACATGTAGCTATCATATCTGTAAAACATTTCTATTTGTGTGTTTGGCACTATCGCCCACCGATAAGGCCCAATCTGGCGCTGCGAAATGTTTGCTCACTGTGAGTTGGCCAGATGACGAGGAAGGGAGGGAGCCTAGCCTAGCCTTTTGTGGGTACGTTCGCACCAGTGTGCGCTTATCGAGAGGGCTCTCCGGTTAGAATCGGAATCAATACACCCCTGCTGTGGCAGTCCCGATCCCGGTCCCAGTGCCAGTCCACGTACGAGTCCAGGCAGGCAGCGACATTTCGATTAGTCGTGCTCGCACCTGGTCAGAGCACACACCACCGACACCTCTCGCCCCGCCTCGACCGACACACTCCCAACCTTTGGCACCGCGTCTCTCAAAATTCAAGGCAGAAGTTTCGATCGTTTTGCAGATCCCCTGTGACCATGGCCAAGATACGAACGCTGGTGCCGGAGCTGGCCGAGGTGGCTCGATCGCAGCTCTGCGAGGTGGACTCCGAGGTGGTCGAGAAGATCGAGGCCCTGCGCGCCTGGGTGAATGAGCTGAACTACCTGGAGGCGCGGACCGACGACCAGTTCCTGGTGGCCTTCCTGCGCTTCAGCCACTGGGACGTGGAAGTGGCCAAGAAGCGGCTGCTCTTCTACTACACATACAAGACCAAGGAGCGTGAGCTGCTCAAGTGTCGCCTGGTGGACGACAAGCTGCTCGAATTGGCACGCTCCGGGTGAGTCATCTTTATATCTTTCTGATTTCTCGATAATAATTGATTGGATTTCCACAGAATCTTCGCCACATTACCCAATCCCATTGGCCCTGGCGGCCCCCGCATCCACTTCACCCGCATGGGCCACATCGAGACTTCCAAGCACAGCGTCAGCGACATTTTCCGCTTCCATGCCTTCCGCGCCGAGATCGAGGTGAACACGGACGACAACTGGAATATTTCAGGTGTGGTGGAGATCCTCGACTTCACCAAGATCCCCTACTCCCTGCTGCTGCAGTTCGACCCTGGCATGTTTAAGCGGATGAATGCCTTTTTGGAGCATGGTATACCCGCGAACTTAATAGCCACCCACATCGTCAACGCCTCCAGGGAAACGCAGTTTGTGCTGGGATTGATCCGGAATGTGATGAAACAGAAGGAACTGGTGAGTGTTCGATGAGAAGCTTTCCGTTTAAGTTACTAAGCAAGAATTCTCCCTATTTAGCTGCACATCCATCCGAATGTAGAGTCTCTGCAAAAGGCCATCGGCAGGGAAAATCTTCCCATCGAAATGGGCGGCGATAATGGCTCACTGGCCGATGCAGTGTCGCGCTACGAAACCCAGTTGACCAGCTTCTCCGCATACTTCAAGGAGGACGAGCGGTACGTGGTGGACGAGAAGCTGCGGGCGGCTAGCGAGAAGGAGCAGGACAAGGCAGCTCCCTTGACAGCAGCCGTGGCCCCCGACAGCGGCACCTTCCGGAAGCTGAACTTCGATTGAGGCGAGCAGGAAGTTAGTTGTATATTCTGATGCACAGCCTATATATACGCCCCTCACACACACAGCCCGATATATATATAAATATACACTGGATTGTATAGACACTACATTGGTCATAGCAGAACCTGATATTTTATAAATGGAACCATGAGAAAGCAACATCGAAACTGAAAGCAAATTGAACAATATTATAAACAAGAAAGAGCACACTAAGAACTAAAAACAAGAAAGTTAGAACAAAAAGATAATGAAACGCCATCGAATGGCACAAAAACCTCACATTATTGTCGATTATAATTTATTGTTGTCCTTATCAACGCACATACTATTTACACAAATGCATATACATACTTAAACACATTCTAACGTCCGATCGTGAGAGGTGTATATACTACCCGCACGATCTATCCTATCCCCATGATCCCATAACGCATTTTCATGATGAAATCCTCAACGTCTTCTACTTCGCGTGCTAAGTTGTTGTTGGCTTTTATTTTATACATACATACGGTACTTGATCTATATTTTTTCGATAATTTTCTTTGTTAGTTTAAGTGTCGTTTCTACTAATTTTTGATACTAGTTTACACATATACAGGCATCTATGTTAATAGATAAATACATGCATAGTTAAACAACTACAGTTGAAAATGACAGTGTATTGTAGAGTCAGAGTCCCATGTTGAGTGCGTTAATAAATTAAAGCGAATTTGTTTAAATGTCGGTACAAGTACAAAATGATGTATTACTTTGGGGGTTCCAGTTTTTGTTACTTGTTCAGCTGTGGGGCAATAAGCTTTATCTGAGTTCCAGATAAACGCGACGATATCAGATGTCCGGTTGGTAAATTGATAAGTTAAGTCTATTGAATTCTTCTGGTGAGTTTTGAGATAACAATTAACAAGTTTAATGTTTCCTTCAATTTTATAATTCTTGCCCTAAAACCTAGTACTTTATTTTAAAAGTTGCTACAAGAAAGTAACAGAAAACAATAATACCCTGTGACTAACTCAGACACAGTAAAAAACCGAAAAAAGCCGTAAAACCTTATATTTCTATCCTTGTTCAAACTTATATTTTTTCGCGCCCATTTGAATATCTTTGTTAGAGCGGGATGACTCTATTTGCACTGCAGGGTGGACATTACTGGCTTATAAATATATTTCATACAAAAGATGTTCAAAAATATAAATAGTAAACGGCACTCGCAATTCATGAATTTTGTTTCTGTAAATCGATATTAAAAAGAAACTATTTTTGTTTTTCAATATTAAAATATTACATTTTCTTATAGTAAATTTCACCTTACTGAGGTCCACCCTAATTCTCAGTGTAGTGTTGAATAACGACTTAAGTGAACTTTGTACTGCAGCAGAGCTTTCTGTCACCTTCCCATCTGGGCTGGCTGGAATTATTTGTGTGTTTACCTTGTTATTCTCGCACAGTTGAATAGAAAATTTGTCAACATGTCAAAGGCAATCAAGTACTATTATGATTTCCTGTCGCAACCCTCCCGCGCTCTATGGATCGCAATGCAATTGAGCAAAACCCCCTTTGAAGATTGCCCGGTTGCGCTAAGAAAACGTAAGAATCAACAAGCAAGAATCAACCGAAAGCCGGTTGATTACATATTAATTTAATTATTTACTTTCCAGAGGAGCAATTGACCGACGAGTACAAGAAGATCAACCGCTTCCAGAAGGTGCCGGCCATCGTGGATGGCAGTTTTCAGCTGGGCGAAAGTGTCTCCATAGTGCGGTAGGTTATCTTTTTAACTTCTGGTTTCGGCAGGTCATAGTAATTCTCTTTTGTCTTTCAGTTATCTCTCGGACAAAGGTGTCTTCAGCGAGCAGCTGTATCCCAAGTCATTGGAGGGTCGTGCCCGCGTGGATGAGTTCCTGGAGTGGCAGCACTTCAATGTTCGCTACGTCTGCTCCTTGTTCTTCCGACAAGTATGGCTGCTGCCCGCCAAGGGCCTGGCTCCGGCCCCAAACCAGAGGCTGTTCAAAAGCTGATCAAAGATGTGGAGGCCCATTTGGGTCTGGTGGAGCGTCTCTGGCTGGAGAAGGACTTTCTAATTGGTGACAAACTCACAGTAGCTGATATTTTTGGGGCTTCGGAAATCAATCAAATGAGTAGGACTTAGCTAGGGACTTTGAATGAATTGTTGTTATTCGGTTTTACTTCTTTTCAGAGCTCTGCCAATACAATGTGAATGAGAAGCAATTCCCCAAAATAGCCAAGTGGCTGGAACGTGTACGGGAGGCCTCCAATCCTTACCACGATGAGGCCCATAGCTTCTTGAACAAAGTCTCCAAGCAGGCAGCCAAGGCCAAGGTTTAATTTGCGGCAACTGAGCTAATATTTTGTTTATTTTTGCATTTATTAATATTTTAAGACATTACTGTAACCAGTTTGTGCCTTTGTTGTGTTTCTAATAGTGTGTCAGTTTATTAAACTTAAATATTTTTTAAATAAAAATTTTACCATTTGAATTTACCTCCTAGAGCGGGACAACCCTATAGCAATCTCACTCAGCCAGTGCTGCAAGTGGCTGAACTGATCTTTGGACTGGAGGAACCTTTCTTGTGGTTCCACTCAGCTGGGAGGGATTTGTTAATACTTGCCGGTAGTTCGTCGAAGAACCACAACAATTCAGACCGTCATGTCCAGATCAATTAGGTTCTACTTCGACTTCTTGTCACCCCCTTCACGGGGACTCTGGTTGGCCCTGAAATTGGGCAAAGCGCCGATTGAGTATTGCCCTATTGCCCTGCGTAAATGTAAGTTAAACCAAGGTATTTACATATATGTTTCTTCAGTTAATAATTTAAATTGTATTTCAGTTGAGCAACTGACCGATGAGTACAAGAAGATCAATCGATTCCAGAAGGTGCCAGCCATTGTGGATGGCGACTTTCACTTGGCCGAGACCATAGCCATCATTCGGTGAGTGGTCCACGCACCTTTAATCGGACTCAAGTCGAACATTGCCCCTCTAGTTATCTCGCCGACAAAGGTCAGTTCGATGAGAAGCTTTACCCGAAAGCTATCGAGGACCGGGCCCGCGTGGATGAGTTCCTGGAGTGGCAGCACTTGAATATCCGCCTGGCCTGCTCCTTGTTCTTCCGCGATGCCTGGCTCTTTCCCATAAATGGCTTGGCTCCCAAGCCCAAGCCGGAACAGATTCAGCAGTTGGTGGAGGGCGTGGAGACCAATCTGGGTCTGATGGAGCTGCTCTTTCTGAAAAATGAATTTCTGGCAGGACCCAATCTGACGGTGGCTGATCTCCTGGCCGCTTCGGAAATCAATCAATTGAGTGGGTTTAAAGGGATTTAAATATCTTCTGAGAAAATAAATATTTACTTGTATTTCAGAGATCTGCCACTATTCAGTCGATGGTAAAAGGTTCCCGAAGGTAGCTAAATGGCTGGAACGCGTTCGACAGGCCACCAATCCCTACCACGACGAGTCCCTGGTGTTTATCAACCTCAAAGCCAAGCAGGCTACTGTTGCCAAGTTGTGAAGAACTTTAAGGATATCCACCTTTTCCCTGCCTTATCTGAGATCTTAATTCTGAAATCCCATTCACAAGTAGCTCGCTTTAGTTTCGTTTAGTGTTCATATTTTGTACAACGTTAAGGATTAAAAATTACTAAAAATTACTATTTAAAGTGTAAAAGTGTGTCTAGTCACTAGTCAATGTCGAGTTTCCTGAAGGAGCCTTCGATTCCGAACAGGGATTCTGCGTTGACGGGCTGTCCCCGTCTCAGCTTCTCGTTGGTGCCATAGGAAACCTCCTCCTCAAAGAAATCCTTGTACGCTATGAGCTTTGTTCGCCACGTATTGACCACATCCTGGACGGTGCCGTTGCTGCCTCCATATTCAGCTGGCAGGCATTCCTTGGGCACGTACTTGTACAGGCTCTCCAGCTTGGAGTGTATGTGGAACTAAGAGTAGATGAAGGAGAGTTCCAGTTAGTTATCCCAATACTTAGACTTGGAGGAGAGACTAACCCGCTTGCGAATCTTTTCACTCATCAGACTCTTGGCAATGGACATGAACTTCTCGGCACTGGAGGGCGCATTGACGAAGTGGAAGCCCTTGGGTCTGTAGGGATAGGCCTTGTCGCCGAGCACGGCCAGCTTCTTGACCAGGACCGCATCGAACTGGAACAGGTGGCCGGTGCCAATGCCCTTCATGTCGATGATCTCCACAAAGCCGGAGATCATGGCATTGTCGTCCTCGCGTATCTGAATCTCACCCAGCATGGTGTTGACCTGGACAACCTCGGCAATGGAGTACTTCTTGGAGTCGTATTGGCCATAGCGGGAGATGTGGATGCGAGGGCCATCTGGCTGCAGGGGCTGGGGCAATCGGAGGAGGCAGCTGCAAATATAGGAGAAAATTAGCAAAGGATATTCAAGGATCTTTAAGAGGACTTACCCCGTTTCCAGAATACTCAGCTGCTTCTCACCCACCAGGCGATTCTTGTAGAGCTCTGGCACTGCTCCCCGCATGGCGTAAAAGTTGTCTAGCTTGAGCTTGCTCTTCTCCAGGCTGTACTTGCAGCCTCGCAGGAAGGCCACCAGGAACTGGGCATCTTCGCGCGCCTTCAGATGTGGCTGCTTGGCAATCCAAGTGCGCAGGGTCTCGATGTCCTCGTCGATCCTCTCGGGCACCTCGGCCAGCTCGTCCTGCGCCTTCTTGGCCAGCTCTGGGCTCAGGCTGCGAATGGTGTCCGACATGGCAACGCTGCTCCTTATCACCTTAACCACCTGTTGTTGGCTGCAAAGCATAGGTTTGATTTATTGAAATTTCGCCAGGTGCGATTAGTCAACGCAGTAGTTGCTGGCCCCGTTTCCGCCTAGCTGTGACATTAACTGGTGTCTCTCTTTCGAGGTGATTAGATAGCACCCACGCCATATGGCCATCGACATCCATTCTTCGTTCGACATAGTCTTGGGTCGTGTTTTATGATAAGATTAACTATGTTGCCACTTAAGCGGAGATCCCAGCTGGTCACCGCCATTAAAAATGGGGAATAATTAAGCTATCTCGATTCGGGAACACTAAAACTGGAGGCCATTTAAAGGTATAGGTAACAGGTGGTGTTCTTTGATTAGATTAACCAGCTTTAACCGCTTAACAGCTTAAAGATCAGCCATAAACATTGAATAACAAACAATAAAGGCAATGCACCGAGAATCTTATCAATGGGAGTCACCAACGGGTCTGGTTCATTGTATTTTCGGCAGATAAGCTCTCTAGTGACTTGTACTTAAATCAATTTAATGGGAGCTGCTTCGATTAGTCACAGCCTCAAGTGTTAAATACCAATTAGTTTGGGGGCTCACGCACTATGTGGTATCAAGAATCAAGAACACACCGACCGAAAAGATATCGCTTATCACCAGGGATCACCGGTTGGAATTCAAGTGCACGCCTACCAGATACCAGGTTGTCTTGCCCTGGAAAGCGAACTGTTCGTTCTCGTTCGGTCGCTGCCGCGACGACCTCTACTCACAATTGTCTTTAATTTAATATTAGCCGCTCTATATACATATATGCATATAAATTTCTATATATTATATGCGATATGTGCCGCCTCCTCGCGAAAATCGAGTGTTCCAACCGCTGGCTTTGACTGTGGGCGCGCGACTGTCACCGCCTCGCCGTGGAATTGCCGATTTTGGGTCTGGTTCTGGGCACCTCCACATGGAGACCGGGTCGGGATCGCTGTGGACGTCACTTCTGCCTAGGTGACGCACTGCCTAATGACAGTCGAACGAGTAATCGTCGTCGACGGTGAGAGAGCCGAGCGAGAGATCTCACTGGCTGGTGTTACATTAAATTAACACCTTCCGTGTCGAACGGCGACTAATGCACAGGGTTCGTGATAAGATAGGGTACACCAGAGGCCATAATCATTACACTACCATTACAATCGGGGATCTACCTGGCTTCCAATAGCCCTGGCTCACAGATGAACCGACAGGAAGTGACCATTCAAGGGGATATGGGGGATACATACCCTACATCGGAGAGCACTCAACACTTTCACCTGACACGACACCCGGCATTGCTATCAGCACACTGGCCTCGGCGGAGATTTCCTTCCAACTTGTCTATATATAGAGATAACGATATTATCGCCGAACATGATACATTTGTTTATTTCTGTTATAACTTTTTTTTTGCGGCCTCATTGGAACTCTGCAAACAAGATAATTTTCCATCGGTGACGGCTCACATTTACGAGTAATTTCTGGCTATGTCATCATGGATATGGGGAATTTGGAATAAATCACGTTTACTGGCCCTCAATTGTGGTCAGACTTTGTTCCTTCGTTGGGTTTCCTCAAGCCATGTTAGTAAAGGCTTTGCTTTGGGCTTTACTCGGTTATATGAGCTGTAAAATAGTTACAGGTGTTCGTAAAATCATACAATTAAGTTTCTTTTAGAACGTCAAATCTAAGAACAAGTTAGAAGGTTACGGTCGAGGGTGAGCGCACCAGCTGGGACTCGAACAGCGGTTTAAGAAGCGACTAACCATCTAAGGAGAGTGCATGAGCGAGATAGACGGATGGAAGGATAGAAGATAGAACTTTAATGACAAATAGCTCGCTAGCTTATTCTCCAATTCTACTCCAATTTTTTAAGTGATATTTTTATGTTATATATCTCCTTACCTTTTACAAAAAATCGAGGATATATTCATATCTTTGTTATACGTTTTTCAAGATTTATATTTTGTGTTGGCATCGAGCTAGCTTATTAGCCGGGACTCCAACCACGGCTTGAGAGGCGACTAACCATCAAGGCAAGTGCAAGGGCGAGCGAGATGGATAGAAGAAATTGATTAAATAAGTTAGGTTAGGATAGGTTAACCCGCACGGCACTCTTGGGGAAATATTACTTGAATGAATGAAAAATATAACTTGAATTTTTAATAACTCTGAAGACTATTACACTTAAATTTTCATAAAAAGTCTTAAAAAGAGTATTTATTATTTCTTTAACAGAATACCAAGGCTCTGTTATACATTTTTTCAGGATTTTCGATTTCTCTTTGTAACCCTATTTAACAATTTTAGCTCTAATAGCCTCTGAGATCCAGGTATTTATACAGATATGGAGACGGACAAGGTAAAATTAACTCTCCAGGTGATGCTGGTCAAGAAATTATACCCTTTACGGACTTGGAGATACCTATTTCTGCGTAATAATTACTTCTTAAATTTGAATTTACAATACACCTAATAAAAACAACATTATATTGTGACGAAAGTAATTGTTTTTCTTTTATTTATTTATAAAATTTAGTTTCGATAAAAATGCATATCAAAAGATGGTTTACAGCTCGAGTATCTTAAGTAAATTAAACTAAGAGAAAGCTAGCCAAAATGTTTTGTTTTGCTGGGTTTTTCTTTTCTTTCGTGTACAATCGCTCAGAATTTATGATAATATCACATTTACATATATATATAAATAATTAGAAACCTTTTCGTCAAAACAAAAATAGGGGAGCAGATGCTTCCAGCTAGACACGGTTATGTTCGTCAATAAAAAGCAATACTATTACTTATTTATAAGGCAGTTGCGGTCCCGAATTTCAACTTGGAATTTCGGCATCTCCTGTATGCAGTATCAGTGTGTGTGTTTGTGTATCCTTAAGACTTTATTTATAGCTACATTTATGCAGGCTAATAATAATAGTAATTGTATAATTTTGCTTTTATCTCTTACAATTATCATATATATGGTTTATAGATCTGGTAAAACAGCCCTGCTATTTGTCGAACAGACGGCGCCAGTATGCACAATTGGCAAGTGTCCATGAATAAATCGTTGCAATTCCAGTGGCGAGTCCTAAAGTCCTTCCTCTATGGGACTCTCACTCGAATGTAGATTTATGATTTACGATTATCCTTAAAACTAAAAGAAGGCCGCTCGGTGTCGTCTTGGGAGCAATCAAGCGCCAGACTGTCACACAGTTGCGCTCTGCTATAAAGTTGCTACAAGATCTGGCTTGGTTTTGAGTGTCCTTTTAAGCGAATAAAACTCCTTAAAACCAAAGCAGATCGATTTACTTCTCGTTTTTCTTCGTTATGCAAAATGAGGGATCCGAATGAGGCGAACCATGGCGCTTAACGCTAAGTATTCCTAAGTCTAAACCCTTAAACCGATCTTAACTGCGCCATAAAAGAAGAAGGCTCAACAGCAGCAGGAACAGACTGATGCCCTGCTGCTCTCTGGCGCCCGAACTCCGCTCCGAGGACTCGTCGTCCTCGCCGGACACCAATGGCGCCGTCCAGCGCTGCTCGTCATCTACCTCGTTGGCACTCCGGGCACACTGCATCCACTTTCGTGCCGAAAACTTGGCCTGGGCATGGGCCACCTTCATGCGGTCGTCGTTGAACTCCCAGTAGCCCAGGTTCTTGAAGAAGTATGTCTTGCCGTCCTTGTACTGGAAGGCGTCATCGATGTTATAGCCTACGCCCGACCAAATGCTCATGTCCCGCGGATAGTCAAGCTCCACCTGGCCGGTGTAGTCGTCAATGCGCCAGTACAGGGTGCCGCTGGTCAGATACGTTCGATTGTTGTGGCCCCACACGAAGGAGGCATCGATGTGGGAGAGAGTAGGAGGAGTCCCAGGCTGGCCAGGGGCTTGGGGTAGCCAGGAGCCAGCTCCACCGAGTTGAAAACATAATACTGACGGCCTGTAAGGGGGAGAAATTAGTTATATGTTTATAGAGCGGGAATATTATTAACTTACCTATGAAGAACACTATCTGCCGCTGCTTGTTCTCGTAGACCGCATCCACCTTGGTGAGGTTCTCGGGCAGGGCAGCCCAGTGCCTTCTGGTCTCTGTGGGATAACCGGGATACAGGCCGTTTTCGCCCAGGCGCCAAAGGAACTGTAAGGAATTTGCAAGGCTTTAGTTGGGATCTTCATATCCTAGAATTCTTTAGACTTACAGGTCCCCGGAAGATGAACAGCTCGCCGCGGATCATGGATATGGCATCGTAGTAGGTCATGCAGGTGTCCGGCTTGGGCTTGCGCGGCTTGTGGTTGCGGCTGTGGTGGGTGCCCTGCGACCGATGTCCTGTGGTTGGATACGGCCTGGCCGTGGGTCTCGCTGTGCTGGTGGTCGTCAGACGTTCTCGTCGCCTGTTCTGCTCTCGTTCTCGCTCCTGCCGCTCTCGATTCTGACGCTCTCGGTTCTGACGCTCTCGATTCTGACGCTCTCGTTCATATTCCAGCTGGCGCTCTCTGTCCCTCTGGCGCTCTCGCTCCTGCTCCTCTTGCTCCTGCCTGACTCGTTCTCGCTCCCTGGCCCACTCACGCTTCTGCTCTCGCTCTCGCTCCCGATCCCTGCTTGGATCCCTACTGGGAGTCCAGGGCTTGTAGACGGGCTTGTAGCTCAGGGTTCGCATGGTTGTGGTGGTGCTGGTGGTGGTGCTGGGCGTGGTAAGTGGCCTGTAGGGGCCCCAGGTCTTGCTCCTGGAGCCGTACAGCTCCTGGATGCCGTTGCGATCGTCGTCGGGCAGCTTGCCGTCCACCTCGTTGTTCTGATACCATGGAAACATGACCGCATCGGACACCGCGGAGTGGCCCAGTCCCAGCGAGTGACCCAGTTCGTGCAGGGCCACGTTCAGAAAATTGGTTCCTGCAACGGGAGTGACACGGAATGCAACATAAATACGCTGACGACGTTAATGGCCGGCATGCACAGTGGGGTTTAGTTAAGACGGGGTCCGGGTTCGGGTCTGGGTCTGGGCTCGGCTTCTTCCGGCTCCGTGGAGACGTCGTCGCCTTGACGACTTTGTAAGTGGCATAAAAATGGCGACGCTTGCAACATTTTAAAATGGCTGCCAACGTCACGCGTCATGCTGACAATTTTTTATTGGCATTAAAAACCATTAAAAATGCCGAAGCACAGTTCGGGGTCTGAGGGGGCTTTTGTGGGGTTCTGTGTCCGCTGACGATTTATTGTGCTAAATTACAAAACGCAACCGGCAAGCGGCATTCTGCAGGCAACGCGTCGCCAGTCTCCCTGCCCTTCTCCTGATCTCCCCCTGGCTGGAACGCCGCAACGTATGCAGGCTTTATTGATTTTACTCGTGTGTGGTTTCGGCTTCACACATCCTGGCACTCGTAAAAAATTTAGGCAACTTACATGAACTATAAGCTACATTTGATTTCGTTTGAATACTTTATGAACCACTTTTTGCTATGGTCGAGACTTTTTAGGATCTATTTCTTTAGCTCTGGCTTTGTAGGCTTTTCAAGTTACTTTGTATATAATATACATAGTTACAAAAATTTTAAATATGATTCTTACTTTTCTAGATTTCATTTTAGCTATACTTTAAGGTTTATTAGATGTTTTGTTCCAAAAAGCCTAAAATTGCTCAGTTTTCTAAACAAACTTCAAGAATTTAAATAAGTTAAAAACCTGGGGGAAAAAAAAATGATTGTTGGTTGAGTCTATTATATTTTACAATTATTTTACAGTAGAATTGTTTTATATTTATTTTCTGGTTGGATTTTGTGACTGTATTTACAGTATAATTGACTACATTTACAGTAGCTATTTTAACTACAAGTTTATTTGTTTTTTGAGTGGGAACGATTACTAGAAATATATAGTTTTTAAAGTTACAGTAAAGACACTATAACAACCAGTTAATCTTATTGTTTTTCTGTTATTCTATAAGTAATTAAAAGTCAAATTGTATTGTTTACTGTTTCATTTACTGTTGCTTACAGTAAGTTCAACCAACAAAAACCATTTGAATAGTTTTACTTGTAAAATTTGTTGAATTGATTAGGTCTTTCTGTGTGACACTAATATTAAAAATTAATTTTCCTTTTGTGAATTTTTTTTATTTTTAAACAAAAAATAAATAAACAAATAAAATTAAATGATTTTATCATTTCACTGAGCCTAAATTCGTAGAACAATATGAAAGCAATTTTAAAAAGTAATTCTCAAGAGCTATAGGAGATAACGAAGAGTTCTTTTATCTAAAATCTAAAATATAAATTCCATAAGGGAATAAATAAATTTCAAAGCCAGATTTTTCCCCCAGTACACCGCAGCACACCCAAAAAATACCGCAGACCAGACTGTGCCGCGCCGCGGAACCCCATTATTGCAATCTAATGCAATTAATTCCCGTCATTCAACTGGACGCCATGTGCAACTGAGTTGATGAACCGAACTACTCACCGCGGCTATCGTCGGCCCCGCCGTCGAAGTTCCAGGTCTCCTCCGCATCGAAGTGGGCATCGCCACCGCGCCCCTCGCCGGGATAGAAGGCGTGGGCCAGCACCTGGCCAGGTCCATCGAATGTATAGCCATCGCCGTGCTGGCGCCTGCAAGGAGTAAGGAGCAGAGAGGAGCAGGAATTACATAAAATTGAAGGAACAGAGAGCTCGGCTTATCTAAGGACAGGCAGCTGGCGCGCATAAACTCTTTGATTCGTCGGTGGGATGTCCACATGTCCATCGACTTTGTCATCCGTCGGCGATGGCGGCATTTCATCATCGCCGTCGTTGCACGGTTTAATACTTGGCTTATTTATCGTTTGCCCCCCGGTTTTAAGTGCAATTTTATGTGCGTTTGTTTATGGCACTAAAGCGCGTATTTTTTTATGATCTCTTCCACCCGGAAAGCTCCTCGCCTTTTCCCATTGCTCCGGAAAGGAACGAAAATTCGGTACACGGACAAAAATAAATCATGTGAAATTGAAGTTCCAATTAGAGGTGGAAAATATAAATATTTATTGGTTTTAAATCGATTATTAAATCGATCATATTAACTGCAACTTCCAATTAGAGGGGAAAATTATCCACGCTTATAGATTTCAATCAATAATTAATTCCATCATAAAAAAACTTCGATAACTTTTATTCTTATTTATGTTTATTTAATATTGGATGAAATAAATATCGAATGGGTATTATTCCGTACAAATTTGAAGTTGAAACTTAAGCTTTTTTAGTTTAAATAAAGGGCTTTAAAGAAAATTATATATTTTGGAACATAAGTGGGTTTTTTATTATGATCTCTTCCACCTGAAAGCGCGTTTTCCATCGGACACGGACAAAGAGATCATTGGAAATTGGAACTTCCGATTAGAGATGGAAAATATCCATGTTTATCGGTTTTAAATCGATTTTTTTGTATAAAAAAATCGATAACTTCTATTTATATTTATATTGCATTAAATAATAATTAAATTTTTGCTAATTTTATAAAAACCATGATCTTTTTTAATTCTAATTTAAAATTAAATAACTTGATTTAATAAAAATGAAGAAAAAAGCTTCGACAGAGCCTCATAGTTATCGGACCACCTAGGATGCTTAACTTTGCTGCAGTTTCTTAACTCGACTCCTTCTATATATGTGGCCTTCCATTTGCTATTCAAATTACTTTGTCTACTTACGTTGCAAACAGAATCTGGATGTCTGCCTGGTCGCTGTAGACCTCTCGGAACGTCAGCTTCGAGTTGTTCTCCCAAACACTGAGGGCCCGTCGCACCATCGCAAGGATTTTCGGGGCATCCGGCATCGACTGGTTGACCAGGCTGCAAGATATAAGAGAAAAAAGGATATCAGCATGCTAAGATATTCCACTTTGTAAGGGTTCCGTGGGGGTTCCCCCGCGCATAATTTGAACTTCGGGCGAAAACTTTCCCACATGCAAGTGTGGCCCGTCCCGTGGTAGGCCTTGTATCTTTCTCTTATCTTGGAATATATTTTGTTAGCCGCTAATGTGGTGGCCAATGAAGACAACACCCTCCACTTTCACTTTGTCATGGTAAAAGTTTCCCCGCTCTCTGCTCCCATAAAGACGAGGGCGGACTTTGGTGGTTTTCACTTAGTTTCGTATTTTGTAAATTCTGTGCAAACTTTGGCAAACACACTGTGTACAGGTACTGGGGCCTCGGGTCAAAACCGCAGTGGGTCTGGGCTTGGGGACAACGACAACTCTCCTTGATTTCCGTCAGCAAAGTTTGCACTCCCGGAAAAGCTGAAACTGAGACTATCGGGGTGTGTCTCTGTGTGTGGCCCTTGTCTCCACATTTTATGCAAATTAGTTATGTTTCTTTTATGCCGGAGCCGAAGCCGGACCCCGTCTGCTGTTGTTAACTAACGCAGGAAAAAAATGGGCACAGGGGCCGAAAGTTGAGCCTTTTTTGCGGTTTACCCAACCGAGGACCTTGCCTTGTCTCTTCTGGCATATGCCTTGTGCCTTGTGTCTTTTATCTGCCAATTTCCCCGTCTACTTTGGCCTAGGTTGACTTTGCGCCGCATCCTTTCCCCAGGACTCTCTCTCTCTATTTCTTTCTCTCTAGGGGCATTGCGTGCGGCTCTTCAATATGCATTAAGGCATTTAACCACTTGCAGCCGGGCAGATCGCTTCACTTAAATGGAGGCTTTCCTCCACTAACTGCATCGTTTCCAATTACTGCTTTCGAGCCATTGAGCCCAAGGACATGGAGATGGAGGAAGGATTTGTAGGTTTTTTGGAGAGGAACATAGAACGATTTCACAGCTAATAAGCCAAGCACACAGATTATTCACAGGATGTACAGAAGGCTTAGACTTAAAGTCAAGTGAATAATAATTAGGATTCGATTCGATTTTAGTTAGAATGCGTCCAACAGAGTGTGTTGCCAGATGGCGAAGTTAGATCGTCACTTAATCATATTTTCTTTAGGGCCTTGACTTTCTATTGATTTTCTGCACAGTGAGAGAACTATGGCATCTTGAAATTAAGAAACCCGTACTCATTTTGAGTACGAATTTTTAAAAAATTCTTAGTTTAAGTGTTTTGTTCTAACTTTGAGAACAGAAAAACTCAAAATATTCAAACAAATATTCTTTAATTGAAGTGCTTGCCATGAGAATGTAAGATCTTAAAGTCTATTTTCTTGTTTAATCCTCAAGCCAAAGTGTTGCCCAAAACCAACTTGATTTCCCTTTTCAAACGGAAATCAAAGGGCTGAGCACAGTTTAGCTGCCATTCAGCCCTCAAAGAAGCGGCTTACTTAGATGCGCACACATCCGGGGATAACGTCCTTGGGCGCACGTACTGTCAACTGCCGCATGCCACTTGACCTGCAACATGGCCGGGGACACAACTTGGACCTGAGCTCTGACTCCTCGATCTGCTTGTCCTGGCAAACTGAATCACCGTGTCGCAGTTCATTTCCATTGGAGTCGACTCGACAAAAACGTGCTCAATTGCAACGCCATTTGTTTGCTCGGCCGTTGATCCGTCGGGCCCAGGTCTCAGGGATTGGGATTCGGTTTTCGAATGCGGATCCGAACGGGGACTGGTACTGGCGGCCGTTTGTCGTTTGCTATTTGCGCAGAGCTTGTTGCTCGCCTCCTTGCCAGGGTAAATTAACTCAAGCGCCCAGTCTCCAAAACCCTATCCCTTGCGCCTCCAAAACAGTCTAATCCCCTCCGGTTGTTGGGACACTCCGACTGCTACCCTTTGTCGTGCTAATTTCGTTGCTGCTGCCTTTGGATTTAAATGCAAACCGCTGCAGTGCATCCGGTCACGTAGCCATTTGCAGTTTGCCAGTGCAGCAGCAGCAGCAGGAGTAGGAGCAGGACATGCAGCTCCGCTGACGGAGCTTGACCTCTGTTTGTCTTTGCCATGTCACTTTGTGTGCCGAGCATTTAAATTATTATGAACCCGACAGGCAGGACGGGCTCCGCCTCTCCACTAGGAGGTGCCCGGAACGTGCACTATGGAAACGGAAGGGCAACCTGGACTGGGCCTGTCTGGGGAAACGTGTGCTTCGGCCAATTTGTTGCCTTACACGTAAAACAAACTGAACAATTAGCCAAATGGATGGAGCTCGCTCTCCATAGAGAGCCCTATATATGGCCTGTGAATAACAAAAGGGGAATCATTTGCTCCAGCTGCCGGCGTCGGAGTCGGGAGACGGGAGTCCATTGTTATGGCCAGTTTTTGGTTTGCCGGTCCAAGGCCTTTTAGTAAAAATTCTTTCATACATCGAGGATACTATTTTTAAACCGGAAATCTTTGCTTTAGTTGCAGGAATAGCATTTCATCTTTGATTAAGAGATAATCAACAGGGGAATAGTGGTGGAATTTAGTAGATTTAATATCTGACAGTAAACTTGGAGATTTGTATATATATTTAATAAAGAAAAAAAAGTCGATGAAACAATTGAGATATTCGTTAACAAATCAAAGTTATTTATAAATAGAAATTAGTATAATTTCCTAAAAGAATATTTATTAAAATCTGACCATATATACACTTCGCCCGCATAATTATTGTGTTCCGTCTCTCTTGTTAATTGTATTCTTAGAGAAATAATGCAAAGCTCTCTTTTAGAAAGGAGCTAACAAGGAACTCTCCCATTCGGTATTGCTTGTACGTTGCAGGCGAAGCGTGGAAGAGAGAGCAAGAGAGTCTGCGGGTAACTGTTATACTTTAGACTTTGAATGTAACTCTGATTGAAATCAATGATTTTAAAAATAAAATCCATTCTAGTTATTAATTTAAAATAAGTTTTTTTTTCCTTACTCTGCCTTAAATCACGACTCCCCAAAATTCAGAATGGCGGTAACAAGAATTGAATCTCTACTGAGCCTTTTCTTTGATATTTTCTTTTCCAAGAAACTAGAAGTCCTTGCTGCCAGTTGGCCGTCGTGTTCAATACTCATTTGGTGGCATGTCGCCATTACGGCAACCTGTGACAACCGTCGGCAGGTAAGGCCGCAATCTATCAGCCGGCACTCACACACACACATGCGAATTTTTGATTAAAATTGCACCAGGATGGGACATCTTGTCGGCCGCTGTTATCCTCGCCACTGCCAGGACCTGATCCTGTCTCTGTCAATGGCAATTGATTGAATTGAGCACATCGAGCCATGAAATGTTTGTCCGCAGGCCAACAACTAAATCACCGACGGCAGTTCTGCTGGAAGAGCTTTGCATGCTCGCTGCGGCTCCACTCCGCTTCCTTAGAGGAGTCGTCACTAAGTCATGGCCAGTACTAGAGGAGGAGGCCTGGCCGGAATGAAGATGCCGTCGTAATGGAAAACGCCGGAGGCTCAGACGCGGAGTGAAGTGGCATTGAATTTTGCAATTTCTCCTCAATCGCATAGATTTTTCTTCCGCGCACAGAGACAATTTCGTGCACATTTTACTCGAGTTTTCCTGCCATCAACTTCCGCCGAAAGTTTTCCCAGCAAGCGCGGCATTTTCGATTTTTCCCCCGACGAGTTCTCTCTTTTCCAGTTTTTTTTTTGTTAGATTTTTCCTTTTGTTGTCAGACAGCTATCGAAAAAGTTTCGCCATGTTTGTGCTGCTACGGCTGCAGCTAACGAAATGAGTTTATTTTTTGCTTAATTTCGCACAAATTAAAACCGTCGCAGAGTAAAAAATGTTCTCTTTCGACAATTTTTCGTTGTCGTCGCTGGGAAAACTTTGCCCGAGCCCGAGCACTCTCTCATCCATCCGCATAGATGCCATGCTATAAGCTCTGGCCATAAAGTATCTAATGTACGGAGTAGATTTTGAGTCAATAACATAGAGTCGTGTGTGTGTGTCTTTGCCAGCGTTTTCATAAATATCAAGGGGGCTCATCTGGACGCAGTTCGACACTTTCCCAGGAAAAGTGCTGCCTTGCCGGGCTCTTCCCTACAGTTATCCTGGAGTGAAAAGTGTGTGGGAGCAAAGTGTCTCATAAATGTCAGGCTCAAGTTTGTTTACTCTGGATATTACAGCCAAAGACCTGAGAGAGAGAGCCACTGGATCAGGGTTCATTTAATGCCTGTCCAGAGGCCGAGTTTATGGCACTTTAAAGCAGATCCTTACACTTTGAGGAATATGTTTTTAATAATCAGTGGAATCTGCTTGTAAAAATGTATTTAAAGCACTTTTTACTGGCCTCTGCCAGCACACACACATTAGGCAAAGTACGCGCCGGTGGCTAAATCTAATCTTCTTTAAGAGTATTAAACCTTTGTTTTGAGCCATAACTATTATTTATTTAGGCAATATTTTAAAATATGTTAGTTATTATTTTTCTTATACTGCTACTTTGCTCTGTTTCCTACTTTCTTACTCCTTTAAAATACAATTTAAATGGTTTTAAAATTGGAAAGACGTAAATATTCGAAATAAAATAAACATTTCCTTCCAGATATTGCAGAAACGTAGAGTTAAATTTGTTTCCCGTGTAACCCTCAGGCTTTTCTGTGGCCTGAAAGGATAAGTGTTTTCCGCTCAAAGTGAGCTCAGATTTCGTGGGTCGTACACTTTGCCTTAACACACGTCTCACCTGTTCGGGTCCGAAAAATCTGAACCGAAAATCCAGCCCGCTCTCATCATAAGCATCCGGCGGAACCCCCAAAATCCCTCGACCCATCGACAAACATAATTACGCTTAACCGTCTGCTCAACATTAAAAATGTAAACCTTTGTACGAGGACGATGGCATCTGCGTGCGTGTGTGTTTCGGGTTGAAAAAAGGGTTCGGGCTTGACGTGGGACGCTGGCCGAAGTGGAAAACTCAATAAAATAGCTTAAAAGCAGGACAAGCCCCTGGCTAAAGTCTTAAAATAATAGCCGCACCGACTGTCCGGCAGGATATTGCGGAAAAGCCACAGAAACCAACATGCAGGAGGGGCAAGCAAATGACTTTGCATCTTGTGTGTTGTGTGTGTTGTCATAACAAATTTAATTAATAAATAATCGCAATTTAGCCACAAGAGTAATAACGAAAAAAGTACAAGTACGAGAGTAATAAGTGAAAATTTGCCATTAGCCAGAGAGAGAGATGTGGGAAATAGACAGAGCTTGCGACATATTCCACAGCCACTGAGTCTCAAGTCTCAAGTGTTTAAAATTGCAAATGTTATTTTCTCATAGAGAGCTCTGCTCTCGTCGGAAGCCGGGAGGAGCAGCGGAAGAAGACCGACACATGCGGGATGCCGCATGCCCCCAAAAGGTAAATATTTGCCACAAGAAGCTGCCCCAAGAATGCCATCTATGCCATGCCTTGCCATCATCCATGCTCTGGGCCCCCAGGGAAAAAGGAATCAAGGATGGAATCGAGGAATGGAGAGGACGGAGCAGCAGTAGCTGCCGGAGTGCTGGAGTCCCGGAGTTCCTGGGGTGGCCAATATCAAATAGCAAGCCACTCCCCGGC
Organism: Drosophila triauraria; assembly: GCA_014170255.2. Lineage (NCBI taxonomy): Eukaryota > Metazoa > Arthropoda > Insecta > Diptera > Drosophilidae > Drosophila > Drosophila triauraria. Next base: position 18,187,572 of record CM024335.1, on the reverse strand, counting down.
GAATGCCATATGCGCTTATGAATTTATTACCGAAAATGATTCTTGCCATTAAGCGTTATTAAATTGACATGCTGCCGAGTTTTGGCCAAAGGCAATGCCGCCAAACATGCCCGATGTTTTGCTTATTTTTCCAATTAGTTTAAGGCTGGAGATGTTTTGTTTCTTGAATAAATTTGATTTACTTATTTATAGAGAAATTAATAAATACAAGAAAGCTTCAGTCGAATGTGCAGACTATGAGATACCCGGTACTTACAACTTTTTTGAGTTAATTGGTGAGATTGAGATGGCTAAACCATCATCAGAGGTAGACAAAATTTAAACTAACATGGCGAATGCTTACAAAAATATTTCTATGCAAATTTTGATAGGAAAATGATATTTTAAAAATGTTGCTAGGAGAATGTTGAGTAAGTCTCATAGACACACTTTTAAAATCTTTTCTGACTATGATAAATGAAGAAATAATTTTAAATCTTTTAACATAAGTACAAAATCTTCATTTTGTAGAACCATTTACCATTTTATAAATGCAAAATTAAAATTTCAGAGAATTTATTATTTATTATTTAGTTTTTATAAGACTTAAAATTATTTGTATTATGTTATAAGTATGTTCCCACGTACGGTTGTATTAAGAACTCTTTAAAGCTTTAATAGTTCCAATTATTTCTTATTGTTAGCTGTCTTTGGATTTTATTTAATTTAATTATTATCCTGACGCTACAGGTATAGGACTTTAACATTATTGCGCCAGTCAGTTAAGACATAGTTTATTTTGAGTACTGAGTATAATTTCCATTTGGCCTTTCCTTAAGATATTATTGACCTCCCTTCTTTATTTTTTACAATCAATCAATCCGGTAAAATTAAATCAAAAATAGCTGTTAAAACACTCGCGTTGATTTCCGTTGCTGATTAATGATTGATTAACTGGACCTTACCTTTCTTCTTTCCATTTTCCATTGGTGCAAGTTAGATTCGTGGATACTCTGTCCTGCTATCGCTCACTCAAGGAGGTTGTGATGGATACCATATCGAAATAACATCACACCCAGGTTGAGTGAGTCAAAGCAAGACAAAATGCTGCTAACTCTGCTTCGGTTTCACTTTTGGCCTAAACTCCACCCCAGACACAGGCGGCGACTTTTGCCACTTCATTTGGCAAACTTTTCACAGGTTTCCCTCAGGTTTCCCCAGGTTTCCCAGGGCTTAGGTGGGGATTCCAACTACATGGGCTGTAAAAATAACACTAACACTGAGGAGTAATAGCAACAGTTTCATTTTGAAGTGTCAGGACCCAGTCCCAGTCCACAACGTGCTCTAAAAAATGAAGAAAAAACACCAGAAAAACAAAGCAAAAAGGGGCAGAAAAGGCACCACTTTACGCATGACTTTTGGGCAAACAAATTGCATGTTTTATACATTTTTTGATTTGTAAGTTCGGATCCGAAATGGAACCTGGACAGGCCACCTAATTGAGTGGCAGGCGCATGTTTTATTTATGAAGAGGAGAACATAAATAAGAGCAGGGAAGGCTGCTGCTGCTTAAATTAAGAATCACCACTAATTTGACACTTGATTGAATTGAAATTTTAAATGCTTTCCGTCCGGAAGGGAGGAAAAGGAAATCCTGCACAGCCCCGGGGCGATTTGCAAGTGTTAACAATGGCAGCGGCACATTCCTGATAAATGTGTCTGCGGAATAGTGAATCCTTGGACAGCACACATACAATAAGTATACGCAATAAATCATAAAATAAATCGCTTACATTCATCGCTGTCGGTGGCACAATACTTCATTCACTTGGAGCCATTCCTGTTCCGCTTTTTTTCCTCTTCCTTCGCGAGGATGCGTCTAACAAGCTGTCACAAAAACCCCCGACATATATATACACAAAGAGAAAATGGGAGAAGGGGGTTAAGGATGGGAATGGGGAAATCTATACAAAACCATTTGACAGGCAAAGGCGCACCGCATCGCGGCAAAGTAAGCAGTCAGGCCAAATGATGCGCAACGTTATCTAAACTTCGACAAATGTGGGCGGTGGGCCATGGTGAACCTGCTACCTGACCGGGATCCGGGCACCGGGATCCTCGGCTTGGCTCCAAGGATGCGCGCCTGTCACACGCTTTTCAATCAAATTCAAATTTACTCGGCACACAGACAGCAAATTCAACTGTGAAAATTTAACACATTACCAAAGCGACGAACGACGTCGACGTCGATGGCAAGTGTAGCACACAAATTGGGGCCGCGTGGAGGAACGAGAGGATATATCTGACGGAAGTGCGGTGAGCACAAATAGAGAGATGGGCGTAAGAAAGGCACAAAGTGAACTGCGGTTAATGCATATTTAATATGCAATCTGGGTGCCAGGACACAGTGGCAAATGCATAAATGAATTTGCATAACTTAAGGCATCAATACGTGCAATTAAAACTGGCAAATACAGCTTTAATGCGTATCAACAGTAAAGTTAATTGAAAATCAAAAGGTTAACAAGCCATAGGAATTTCATAAGGAATTTCATTTAATTAGTTATGTGTCAAAGGGTTTTCTCTCAAAATCTATTACGATTTCCGTTAAGGAAAAGGAAAAGCTAATAGAAAATTTAACATGTAAAGAGAATTTTAATTAATTATATAATTTACTGCAAACATCTAAATATTTTGTTTTAAATATAATTATCGATATACAATCTTTTCGATAAGCAGCTTGGACCAAAGGATGGTCACACATAAAGTTCAAAATAAAGAGTTGGTCACTCTCAGAAGCGAATCAAGCTTGAAAAGCATGCCACTAATAGAGACATTACTCGAATCAAAGCTCGCAAGCCTTTACTTTACTTGCTGCACTTAGTCCATTTTAATTAGTCTTTCATTTAATTAAACCTACCCACTATAAAGTATAAATCTAAATCTAAAGCCAAAAGAATTTCACAAACATGCTTCTATTTTCGCAGTAATTTGTTGTTTTCGCTCAGCAGAAAGTTTCACTTTTGACTGCAAATATTTGCCACAACTCATTAGAAAGTTTGTGATATTTCATTATTACTGCAACTGGCTCTGACTGTTCGTTCTAGCCGGAATGAAACTCTCAACAAGTAAGCCACATAATTACGTTATTACAGCTCGTTGTCCCGAAAGGGCCAGAAATATCAGGAATATATCATGTGTCGCATAACTTTGCCAGGGTCGTCGGGGGAAACTCTGACCGACCGACCAGTTGCTAAATATTTAAACGCAGTGAGCCGCAGGGATCAGAGGAGGAGAGATTCCATCAGTTGGACAGGCGGAGGAGGCGACCTGGTTTGCTTTTTGGACATTTTTAAGCGCGCTTTGTCGGCTTTGCTTTTGCTTTGCCCGCCTTTGGCCGCGAACAACTTTTCGCTGGTATTTACACTGCCGACAGCGACTCATTGGGCGCTTACTGCTTTGCGGTGTTTAATCTACTTTGCTTATGCTGCAGCTTCCTCGATTCGCCATTCCACGCTTTACCGCGGCGCCCTTTCCCGGGAAAACCCCATGGCCTTAAATACGCCATCATCCGCCACAGCTGTGTGTTGTACATGTGTGTTTATCCCGATTTTGTGCGCCCTTCCCTGTGTGCTTGGTTGTGTTTGGTTGGGGTGTGTGTTTGGTGTCCTCTGTATCCTGTGTTGGCTGTGTAAAAAACAGCTTAAGCTGCGTTTCACTGACTTTGAATTTTTTATGCGCTAAGTCGACCCCGGCAAGCGGTCTCCTCCGGTTCACAGGCGGGGCTAAGCTGCTTTCTGCGCTGCTTTTCTGGTTAACTGCATGCCGAACCCATGTCCTCGCTGTGCCCCTAAAAGGCACTGGGAAAAAGGGGATTTTCATTTGGGGGAAATGCTCTTGGAAAGGTAGAGCAGATTGAGTTGAAGATAGAATCAATGATTTTATTAGATCTGGGATCTTGAAATTCTTGGATGTCTTAAATATTCTTCATCTTAAAAGATGTGAGAAAGCTGACTATGTAATACCCGGTACCTAAAGCAATTTACGTTAAATTAAAAGCATGTCAAAATCACCACATCTAATTATACTACAGTTGTGCCCAAAACCCTGACTTGCAAGTCAGCCAATTTCTCTGTCCGGCCTCTGCAGGCACGCAAAACAGTATGCACAGACTGTAAGCAAAGTATCAGTGTGGTTACATTATAGTTTTGTGACTAAAGCAAGACTTTTTAAGAGTTTAATAGTTTTTTTTAAAGGAATATTTCTTTTTAAGGAATTTTACCATACATTTTTGCGACATTTTTACCTAGTATCTAGCCTCTTTTTTCAATTTCGTACTCACACAAATGAAAATGTTTAACGCTGACCCAAACCTTTATTGCCCAAAAGTTCCCATGTATTTCATCCAATTGTACTTAAATTTTAGAAAAAAAACCCCAAAACTGGCTATAAAATAAATCTTGAACCTCTGTATATTTTCCTTCAGTGCATTGCTCCACTTGTACTGCCTTGTTTGTTCTGGGTCGGAGTTTGCTCAAATTGAATTGCACATTTGAGCGCATTCACCTAAATGCAAATCGGATAATGGAGGTTACCTTTTCCTGCCAGGGCGTCGACACTGCACTAAATTGTTTGGCATTACGAGAGCTTCCCGTTGCCGCTCCCAAACTCCAGCTAAAGCTGGGGAGGAGACCCACCCCATACTCGCCAGGAATTCACACCCTTGGACTATCATAACAGCTGCAGATGCAACTGGCCATAACGCTTGCCATTATCGAAGCGTTTTGCATACGGGGAGCTGGATCCGGATCCGAGTCAATTGACGGAGGAGCTGTTGCCCCAAGGTAAAGTCAAAGTCATGGGATATGGAGACTGCTAAGGGGACTGGGAGTGGCTCCTCTTGGGGTGGTGTCTCGAGCCAGGGAAGATAAAGACATATTGTAAACATTAGACAGCTATCAGGCGGATACGTTCGACTTTATTGATTCCCAGCTACCCCTCCGGCCTTTGTCGCCCCGGCTTTCCCATTGTATTATTTCGGGGGGCGAGTGGACGAGGTGTCGGGCGAAGTACGTACTTTGATTTTACAACCCGTCGTCGATGTCGGGGCGAAGTGTCTAAGAGAGCTCAACTCACCTGCAAAGAAACCAGAGAAAGAAATTGAAATTTTAGTCAATTGTACATGGCAGGGAAACACTCCCCTTCTTATACATAAACACGCTTTATATTTGGATACTATATACTATATACTCTGTATTCTGTATGCTATATACTAACGATATTTATGTTTATTTTGCTGACAGCGTAAGCTCGCGAAAAAGAAAAGCGGAAAGCGGTTGCTGTGACAACTATTGACTGACTGCCTTCGGAGGTGTGTTTCCATTTTCTTTCGGCTTCTCCATATACATATATATCACATATCGATTACCGGGTGACGACGTCGGTGGGGGTTCCAAAAAACAAAACAATTTGTCAAACAAATGTGCCAAAAGTTGATGCCAGCCAATGGGTAACTTATGGCAAGCAAACAAATAAACAAACAAACGGAGCGAAGCAAACAAGGGCCGCAAAGAGGAGCGCGTTGAGGGCAAACAAATAGCCAAGTACAGTCGAGAATCCTTAATGCAATGACGTAAGATGGCTTACGTAAGCCAACTAAAAGATGATCAATATTTGCACCTAACAGGTTAAGGGTTTTCTTCATAGTCATCAGTGTAAGTTATACTTAAAAGGTAATTATTTTTACACTAACAAAAGATTGGGGATTTAAGAACAAACTATAAGAGAGCCTAAAAGTATGCAAACATACATTAAATGGTTGGTAACATTACTGTAACCTGACATTAAAACTTTTCATTATTTAATTTTAGGTTCCTTTTTGGAATTGCTTGTTAGAAAAATTTGTTATGTGATTTAAGAGACATTAAAAAAGGTGCCTAAAAGTATGCAAAGGAATACCTAATGCCTGGTATAAGACATTTAACTGGAGGTTAAATTTGTTCATAATTTAATGTTACATTTTGTTTTGGTATTTCGTATTTTGTATTAAATTCACCCTAAGATGAACTAGGATAAAAGAGTGCCTAGCAGTAATAAATAAATAAAAATACTTAATGGCTGTTTTAGGAAGCTTAACCTGAGGTTAAATTGATTCATAATTAAATTTTGAATTCCTGTTTGGATTGTTTGATTTATTTAATTGATTAATCTTAGGTTTTTATAGAACAATTAAAAAAAGAGTACCTAAATGTATTTAAGAAAATATTTAATGGGTGCTATAGGAACTCTAACCTGAGGTTAAATGGGTTCATAATTTAATGTTACCTTTCTTTGAAAATTTCTTATTATAAAATGATGAAAATTATTATGATTTACCGTGCAAATTTCAATATAAATTAAGAAACTTTCCTTCTTTTTTGAAGTATTTTAAAAATTAATAATTTAGGGCTTAAAGGCGTATAATTTGTATTAATAAAAAATTAAACAACCCTCATAACGCCCCAGAATTGTTCCCTGTGCCTAGTTTCGCCTTAGTTAAACATGAAGCTCTCTACTAAGCACCACGACCCATACAAAACCCATCAAAATATTAGCCTCATTGTAGTCAGTTGGCCAAACAAAACTATGGGCAATCCAGGGAGAGAAAGGCCACAAGAACATTGTTCGATGAGGAATATGTGGTTAATAGCAATGGCGGAGACCATGGCATAACTGGAGATGGGGAAACTGCTGAAACACCCATGGCCATCCATATGCTACATCCATAAAATCGAAGTGTCTCGATGCTGGGGACACCATCAACTTAATGATGCATAATGATATGGGACGCGAGACGCGGCCCATTACCCACACGCAGGGCAGGCCAGCAGGACCAAGGGCAGGACATCATCAGGGCCCTGTATAATGGGTGAGTATTATATAAGCCACCATCTAAATATATATCTAGAGCCACTTGCAGAAATACCACCCACTGTTAACCACTTTGACGGTTCTGCTTAGCCAAATGGCCAGTGTCAGCGCCATGGAGTTTGTCGACTTGTCAATTATTTATTTTTATTGGCATCATTATGATTTCTGGCTGCGATAATGATGATGGAACTGGAGAAGGAGGACATGAAATGGAGATGGAAACAGGACTTTGTTTATTTTAATTTCATTTAATCCAAATATTTAAGCAGCTGCAGGAGACAGATGAAATGGATGGATATCTGGTTATCTCTGACATTTCTGGGTTGAATGGAGATATAGATTACTTTTCTCTTTTTAAAATGAAAATTGATAAAGCCACAAGCCACGAGACTAGCATTAAGTGAATAGGTTTGACCCTTGGGGAGTGTGTCCCCCCTGTAGAGTATCTATTGCAAAGCTATCATATCAATCAGCGTATCCTGGCCCCAATGTATCTGTGAGCTTGTTTATCTGTTTGCCTGGCTGGCTGGCTGGCTGTGAGTGTGTGTGGAGTGGAGTGGCTGCTGAAGGGTGCATGCAGCCGGGACTTGGGACCTGGGACTTGGCCATATGCAATATGCTGTTTGTAGACCCGACCCGGCTGTGTTTGTCATGTACACACTTAATGCTGAAAGAGTGTCACTAACAATATCATACTCTGTTTGTCCAGGACGAGGACTCCCACTACCAGTCCCACTCGCACGCCCGCTTCCAATCCCACCCCGGTTCGCGCTTCGTCCTTCCGCTTTGCGTATTTGTTTAGTGCAGGTGACATTTAAATTAAGCTGCTCCCATTGCCATTTCCCATTTTCCAGTCCCCACGCTAAAAGTACTTTCATGTCGTCCTCGCACACACAGAGACACTAGGGGGCACAGGAAGTACAGGCGCACATGCCAGGACATCCAGGAGGAGACCGACTGCAGACAGCGCTCGTTAAACTCAATAAACGTTTGCACTTTTTATTTATGTTCCCTTGCAATTGTTCGTCGCTTGATTAAATTTCTTTGTTGTTTTTATTGGACTGAGTGTGTGTGTGTGTGTGTGCTGGGTGTGTGTGTTTGCCCATCCCACTGACAATTAAACTAGCCAATTAAACTTTAGCCCCTGAACCCCTAAAACATCAGTCCAATGGCCATCTAGCCACTGTCTGTTTGCGTTAACCCGGCCCCTGATCCTGCTCCAGCTCCATATGGATCCTAGTTCCTGGCTCATGGCTCGTGGATCCCTGGTCCCTAGCAAAGTGTTAATACACAAATACCCAAATGTGTAGTTAACACGAGTTTGTGTTCGTCTTTCTCCTTTGGCAGTTTGCGTTTTTGGTTCCGTTTGCTTTGCCCGTTGGTCGAGGTGGACAAAAAAGGCAAAATAAAAGCTAGGAAAACCTACGAAAACCAAAACTAAGAGCAGCAAAAATAAATGTTGGTTGAAAGAAGCCAATCCTAAAGAAAGCACAGCTAGGAATGGAATTTGTCCCGCAAAGGGATAAAGAAATGGTAATTAACATAACAGCTTAAGCTGCAAAATATTTAGGGATTTAAACAGTCAAGGAATGAGAATTAACAGAAATAAAATCTATAAGAAGGTGGCTATAAAGTTTAATTAATAAAAGCAAAAATGGAATTTTAAAAAGAAATAAATAAATAAATAATAAATAGCACTGGAAATCACTTACAAAGGTGTCTAAAAGTGTGCTACAAAGAATAATAACTAAATATTAACTGAATTCGGTGACTCAATCATTTTTATTGCATACTTTTAGACACATTTTGAAGTGATTTCAAAACACAAGTTATTTCTGGGGCATCCCCGATAAAATAATCTCTAAATACAGACCTTAAAATATTTTAAATCCCAAGCTTAAAGAAAACATTTTAATAATTGCATTTTAAATAAAGTTTTCGCTTTCCCATTTTCTATGTTGTTATGCCTCGTTTTTATTCCATATTTACTTTGCCCTCCCTTTCCGCTGCTTCTCTTTCTAGTTTTTATTTGCCAATTTATGCGCAGGGGGATTTCATGGCATTTTCATATTTACTTAAGATTTTTATTTTCGGTGTTGATTTTTCTATTTTCTCCAGAAGTTGAACGAAAGTTTGTGTCGCAAACTTGAATGACTTTTGCTGCTTCCCTTGCAACCAAGTCTGAGCTTGCCTCTTGGCGAAATAACTCGAATAAGCTCGACTGAATTCCAATCTCAAGGTGAATTATAAATGAATTCCTGGCGGGCCGTAATGCGTGATGAATGCTTGTTAAACTGAAACTGAAGCGTGCATTAATATTGCTTCATTTGTTAGACATTCACGGCTTATCAGGCAGTTTCCATTCGATTCAATTTAATTCGATGGGATCCTTAGGATGCCAATTGCCATTCTTCTTGCCATTCGCTTTCATTTCGTTGTATAAATCAGAACAAAGTGAAATTATTCTTTGAAAGGCAAACAAATTGCTGAGCATATTACGTATACGTCGCATGTTGCGAGCTGGTGCCGAGGTTGCCACGGGGCGAAATGGGCACAAATCCATTGATTATTTATTTATGGCATGAGAAAGGTGTACAGCTCGTTGTTTGACAGATTCAATTGTATATTGTGTACATATCCCCGTATATACCACGTCCACACACACAGCTGACTGGCTGCGAGTGTTGGTGAGCTATTTCCGTTTTATATTGAGTCGAAAATGTCAAATGCATAACGAGAGAAATTCACAATTTTGATGTAATTGACAGCCAAAGGACGGATTTTGGGGTGGCTTGTGAATGGATGGGGCTGCAAGGGTGGAGCTGGCAGTGTATCGGTGGCAGTGTGGTCATATCATAAAATGTCAAAGCTGCTTGCCGTACCAGTTGTGTTCGTGTGCCGGGCAAATGGCAACATTTGGACAAAATGCCGTCTTATTTGACAGGCCATTTGGCAGTGACACGATGGCGTTACAACAACGCAACAGCCCAGCTGCGACCACAGGCGAGGCCACAGTTATAGTCGCCGCCGAGCCACGCCTGATTTATTATGCAAAGCGCTTTAATTAGAGTTCGGCCAGGGCTCCACAAGAGCCATCTGGCCACAAACACCACGCACACACTATGCTGATATCTACAAACATGTATGGAGAAGTGCATATGCCACTTAGTAAATGCACTGGGAAAATAACTAACTATTGAGAGAGGAAAGTCCTTAATAGGCTTACATTAATATAATATTTATTAAATTGTGTTCACTATATAAATTGGGTGTGTTTGCATCAAGGAGCAAGCATACTAAGAATACTCTAGACAACAACCATTGAGACGAGCGAGAAAATTACTAACAAGCGGATATCAAGACGACGAATAAATACAACGAGTAAGGACAAAAACGACCATAAAGACCAGGAGGTAGGAAGCAAACGAAGATCAAGTAACGAGCAAATTCAACGAGAAAGGAATAATACGAAGTCGAGATGGAGAACGAGTAAATATTAAAAAGCAAACACAACCTCAAAGACGATGAATTTGAGAGGAGAACAACTGGTAGAGGCAACAATCAACCGTAAGGAAGTTAAGAGCAGAATGGATAGTAAAGAGGAAGAGCAAAGACGCTGAGATGGAGAACAAGCGAGAGCGGGAATACGACGAGAGAATTGAGTTCAAACCGTTAATGACGACTGGACTAAACGACAATCAAGTTTATTATTTATAATTTAAATTTACACATTTTCTATAAATAATAAATAAGTAAATATAGATTAAATTAATTTTCTCAAACACTTAATAATTTATTTTTAATTACCGAATATAAATTAAAAATCCTTCACATACACATTTCATGACGAGAATTTTTTGCTGGTAAATAATTATCTGATTTGAGAGTCACGCATGCTAATTGCGTCGAGCCCTAAGCGATTATAAATGAGGAATTTGCGTTCTAGAAAAGCAACTTTATCAAGATTTAAACTACAATTATGTCATCTAAAGCAAGCCTTCTGACAGAAATTTTGTTTCTTTATATATCCACCGTAGTAAGTCTTAATTAAATCAATAACTTGACAGCCTTTATTTAGTTTCTGTGTAGCACACACTACATAGTCCCTAGTACACACATAATAATTAAACAATGAACCGCAAAACAATTAGCTGACTGGGCAGGATGTTCAGGAGCCAAGCCGCAGCTGCCTCGGGTTCCCTTTGTGCCTGGGAAAATATGAAATCACGTCAAGGTTTTTCAATCGGTAGCCGAAGCTATATAATATACATATATATATAAGGGGATATATAGCTCCCTGAGCTGTCGCATATGCAAAAATCAAGCTGACATCTGCTTAAGTGGCTCGGGGTTTTGGGCCATGGCACTGGCACCGGTAACGGGCAACGGGCACCTGGCTCTCGGCTCTCGGCTCTTGGCTCTCGGCAGATGATGTGGCTACCCCAGATCCTGCTCCACCGCTCCCTTCTGCTGTCTGCCAGGTTGATTGGACATGAAATTGATAGCTCACCCCACACATGCATATGTGGGTTTGCATGTGCCCGTGCTTAAGCAAGTTAATTGAATTTTGCACTCAAGTCGCCAGTTGCTGTCGCTGTCGCTGCTGGGGTGTTGCACTTGCACACTTGCACTTGCAACAGCTACTGCTGCTGCTGCTGCTGCTGCTTCTGGTGCCATATTCAAACATTGACAAGACATTTGTGAAGTTTTAAGTGCATTAGCTGTCAGACAGCGTAAACGGCCATGCAAGACAGGGACCTGCAGCTATCGTGCTCGTGTGTGCGTGGCCATTAGTCCCCAAAAGTAGGCTATTAATTCAGGAGGGACACCGGGGAGACATCATAAAAAGTATAACATATTTCTGAATAATAATAAGGGTATATTTTTGCTTTTAATTATAATTTAGGGATTTTATATGTAAAGTATCTTAAAGAATGTTACTGATTGTCATATTTATAGAGTGAAAAGCACAATTCCTTTCCTTTTTTTTTTTATAAAAAATTTAAAGCTCCCTTAGAAGCCTTTTTGAAATTTTGCAGCTGTTAATCAATTTTATTTTCAAGCAAACAAACAATAAATGAATTGGCCAAACAGTTTGCTTACCAATTTACACAATGCCATGAAGTGCAATTTATGCATTTTTGGGAAATTCAAATTGAATATTTATTGGGCTGAAAATTAATTTTCAGCTCCCGGAGTGCCACCATTCCGGCGAACATTGCCCAGAAACATTCTTCGAATTGCAACTGTAAGAGAGCAAATAAAAAGGCGAAGGCAGGGCGGGCAAAAAGTCCTGGCAAGTCCTGGATGCCATTCCATTGCATAGATAAGCACTCGCTATAAGTTTCTCGTATAACTGGGCACGAAGGGGAACAAAACCGAAAACACTGGAGAACGTGTATTACCATCCGCGCATCCATAAATACACAGAAGAGACCAGTGAGCTCGCGCGATGAAAATGTGCGCCAACTAAAGCAATTTACAGTTCTTAAAACAGCCAGAGCTGGGGGTAGAGGCAGAGGGGCATGCCACTGAACTGACCTGCCACTAGGAGTTGGGAATGGGAATGGGTGTCCTGGAATGAGTCGGCGAAACATCAGAAGGAGCAAGAGCAGGAGTTGGAGGGGCAGTAGCAGAAACAACTTCAAACCAAACAAATGGAAAAAATTCAAATTATCTGCAAGCGGCAAAACGGACGAAAATGCAGCGAAACAATGCCTGACACTGAGAGGAAAACGTGTTAAAAAATATGATTAAAATACTGAAATTCGTAAGGAAAATCGTTGCCAATAAGAAATAAAAAATATCTGCCCTTTTGCTTGTGAATTTTGAGATTTTCTCTATTCTTATACGAGAGAAAAGTGTTTTAAAATATGATTAAGCATTAAAAATTTCTAAGAAAAATCTTTAAAATGTATAACCTTTGAATCATCAGTGTTTTTGCTTGTGAATTCTGAGCTTTCTTTATTTTCGGACTCTTTAAAATATGAATATAAATTTTAAATAGGTAACATTAAAAAGTGTTGCAAGTAACCTATTGATATTTCTTTTCAGAATTCTATATAATTATAAGATATAAAATATGCACAATATTTTCTGGATTTCTGGATGAAATATTGACATATTTTCTGAATGATTCGCATGCTGCAAGGCAGCCTCATCAGCAACCTTTTTTTATGTTAAGTAAAATACCTAATAGAATAAAGTATAAAACTAAAAAACAATCTTAAATACAACATTTTCTTCCAGTGCCACAAGCTAAAGATGCAGAAGGACTTGTGAACCGGACTCGCGCTTCCCAAGTTGGAGTTTCGAGCTGGTTTCCTTGGTCCTTTTCGCGTGTATATGTGTGTGTGTGGAAAACTTGAGTTCTTTGCACACATTCTGGCACTTGAACATTTTTCTTATTGTTCCAGTGGCGGGGCCAGTGGCGAGAGAAGAGGGAAGGACACTAGCAAATTGTGCGCGCTGTGTTCTCTAACGTGTTGGGCTTAACTTGGCTTGGTTTTTGGTCTCGGTTTCGCTTTGGCTTTGGCTTTGGCTTCGTTCTCGGCTTCCTCCCTTGCTGGCTGGCTAGCCCCGTTTTATTTGCATGCCAAAAGGCAGCAGCAGCAGCGGCAGAAGCACACACAAAGACCCTAAGTGAAAAAGTAACTCGGCATGTGTAGCAGTGTGCTGGTGCTGGTGTGTGGTGTGGTGTGGTGTGGTCTGGAACCGGGAGCAAGTCACTTTGCCTGCTTAATGCACGAGAGCCAGATGAAAAATGAACTTAATACAGTTGCCAACTACATGGAGCCAGCAGCAACAAATTTGCCTCTGCTCGGGTAATTTGCACGCTGATTTGCAAAATTGGATATTAGAGTGGCCGGAATGTAAGGCCCACGCACAGGGCTTAAAGCCGGGGCTCAAATTGGCCACCAAGTCGGCCCAGCTCTGGTATTTCGGTTCAACCCTTGTTGCGGTGTCGAGTTGCGAAACAAAAACCACGCACAAAAAGTTGACAGTTGGCATTTGCAACAGTTTAAGAGCGTCGGCCAAAGGAAAATGTCAAGAGTGCAAAAGTATTGAGTTGTCCATCCTTTTTTCCCCCGAACTTTGCCTTAGAGGTCTTCATTTTCATCGCCAAAGAAACGGTCGGTCTTGTGGCTGCTGTCCTGGCCTGTCCTGTCCTTGTTGATGTTGCTGTCAAGCAATCTGACAATTTATTCATTGTACAGCTTGGCTTAATCCATTAACGATCCCTTTTGGCCAGCACAAAGTTTAGGAACATTTTTAGTAAATTACAAAGCTAAGGATACCGCATGGAAAATACAATAAATGTGTCTGATTTGTTTGCATAAAATTGATTGAATGTGCGACCGAATTCAAGGAAGGCAACCCTATACTGAAGCCATATAAGTACAGAGATTTCAATAAGAAATTCGAAAAGAAAAAAAGATAGAGTGCAAAGGGAGATGTAAGTTTAAAGTTTAAAAGGCGATGTATTTCTTTAAGCTGGGATAAGAGTATTGTACCTTACTGTAGTTTTAAGATTGCTTTTCAAAGAGTTAAAGGTTACAGATTGAAATAAAGAGAGAAAACAAATTTCTTAAGCTTAGACTTTGATTGTATTATTAACAAAATAATTGATTAGGGTTTCGCCTTGTACAAGACAGCAAGAGGATGGCCTAGCTACTCAAGCTTAACCTCACGAAATGTTGCACCTTGATACGTCACCAAATCAAGCAGTTGTCTTAATCCAACCTAACATCACCTATGTATCTTCTGCTTCCTCCTTCCTACTTTCCTTACTTTCCTTCTTAACAATCTGCTGAGCATAGAACTCTCCGTTTGCATATCCTGTTTCCAGCCATTTTGTATATATTTACTTTACACCAAACCCGAAGACCGGGCACCATATTTGAATAGATTTTTTCAATTACGGCAAAAGTGTCAAAACAGTTCCCAACCAAGACAAAACAGAAGCAGCAACAGAAGCAGAAAAAGCAACAGAAACAGCAACAGCAATGGCGGAATGCAAGAGCAGTGGCAACGGCTCGGTTGAAACAGTGGGAACAGCTTCCACGGTATCAGCAGCCAGGAGGCAACAAAGGCAGCCAACTGACAGCTGCAGAAAGAAAGATGTCAGTTGTCAACAACAATGCCCCAAGTTGCAACAATAAAATTCTGACACATTGAAAAATGTCATTGTGTAACTTAAGTAGCCGGCAAGCGAAATGGGTAGCGGGTGGTGCTAGCTCGAGATGGGGGGTGCAGGGGAATATGTTGCTTATGTAAGTCACATCCTCGCACAGATACACATATTCAAATACAGGATACCGCCTTTGGTTGCTGACTTGGCCGACTTCATCTTCATGCCAGGCGTCCGTCCTGCCTGTTAATTTACTTGCAGTTCCGTTCCATTTTTATGGACTGCCGCCATCTAAGCATGTGTGTGTGTGTGCGAGGGGGGGTGTGCTTTGTAGCTGTATGTGTGTTTCGGCCATTTGTTATGCACTGATATGGCGTCAGGCTAGCCTAGCAGCAGCAGCTTTTTGTGTGCTTTACATAACAATCCCATTAGAGATGGGTGCGTGATAAGCCCGCCCGCAGCTGGATGACAGATTTGATGGTCGAAATGGGAAACACAAATAAAATAAAATTAAAAAGGGAGCCAAAGCGTGTCTATCAATGGAACAAGTGCTAATGTCATTAAATCAAATAAATTAAGTTTGTTGTCGAAAATGGAATACATATGGGAGATCTCTAAAGATGAAATTGTGTGGTAAAAGATATTAGAAAATTAGTTTTTAAATTAATTAAATCAAAAGGGAATCAGGAATGACCTTTATGTTCTTGTTTTATTGAAAACTTTACTCTTTAAATTTTTTTTTTTTAGGTCAGATAAGATTCTTTAATATAAAATCCGAATTAAAATAAATTGTTTCTTTGAAATCTTTTATAAAAGCGCCTAAAAGTATGCTATATTTATATAAACATTAAATATTATTTATTATAATAGTGCTTTCTTGTTTAAAATATATTCTTTAAGTCTAAAATTTTAGAGAAGAGCTTAAAAGTATGCAATATTTATTATAAATATTAAATATAATATATTATGATAGCGCTTTTTATTTAAAATATTTTTAATATAATTAAAACAAAGTTCTAAGTATAAGTGCTTAAAAGTATGCAATAATTATTAGAAAATTTTAAAATGGTTTGCATTGTCAAGATTTTATCTATTAGAAATCTATTCATAAAGTCTATTAGAAAAGTGCTTAAAATTTTGAAATTTTCGGTATTTTCTATTTTTGTAAGATGCTTATATGAGTAAGTTTTTTCATAGCATACATTTGGGCATGATTTAAATTGGTTTGCATTGTCAAGTGATTTTAGAAGAGCTCCTTAAGCCTGTTTGATTTTTAACCTCAAAATTGAAAAAAAACCCTATTTAATTATATATTAACCAAGAAATAACTAAGCTCACGCTGACACCTCTTTAAAATATGCACGCAAAGCACGAAGCCTTCGTCACAACATACACCTACACCCACTCCATCACCCACACCCGCACCCACACAGGGATGTGCATGTCGAGTGTGTGTTGCTTATGCAAGCGAGAAATTTGTTATAATGTGCAGGCCATAGAAATGGCGTGAAGAGCCGACAACGAATCGAGTGATACGAGAGCGGAGCGGAGCATATAGAACACATTATGTATGGGACGCAGGGCTTTGATAAACGCATACAAAGCCAGCGAGGCGTACACTTTGGCCCCGGCCTAAAGGGGGGATCCGGTGTAGTCCCATCTCCAGCCCCATTCCCGACCAGGACCAGTACCAGAAGCAGGAGCAAAGCCAAAGCCAAAGCCATTTGCCACGTCGATCAAGTGCACTGAGCCGGTTTATAACTGCGCTTAACAAACCTCGACGATGCCGCCGCCGGCGGCACTTATTGTTGTATGATTTTTTCGTCGCCTCCTCTTTTTATGTCCTCTGCTTATTTTCATTTACTTATTTTTTCTTTTCGGTCAGAAACACGGCGACACGGAGCTCACTGTCCCCAGTCGGTCACCGGTCGGTGTAAGTGTTGTCCGCGCTTGCGGCCTCGTTCTCGTCCTCGGACAGCGCATAATTTAATTCCCCCCACAGGAACCCACCGCTGTGTTATCGTTCCGGCCGGCGTCATTATTACGTTGAATGGAAAATAATTGCTTTTGGATAAGGCAAAGTGAAAGAAATAACGAAAAAATTAAGCCGTCAGCCGAGGCGGCGTCAAGGAAATCGGAGGAGCAAGAAAATCTGTGGAAAAGCCAGAGCAAAGTGCTTGACAGTTGTCTCCGTGCCGGAGCTCGTCGCCTTAAGTGATTTGCGTAAGCCGAGCGAGCTTGCTGGGCTGGGATGTTGATCTCATTAGCCTGGGAAATCGGATAGGAAAAACACGTCTTGTTGCTGCCTGCAATTATTTAAATCGCTCGTAAGTTATGCAGCGTGATTAAACGCCAAATGCAGTCGTGTAATTAAAGCTACGAGCCCGATTTCGGGCCCATTAAACGTCTTCCGAATGAATAAATTACTCGGCGCTCTTTGATTGGCTTTTAATAGTTGATAGCAGAGGAGTCTCGAAATTTCCACTTACATTTCCTAATTAAATTGAGACGTCAGTCGTGCTAGGACTAATTTAATGAATTGGCCATATTGTAATTAGTTTTACACTTTCGGCTGGAAGCAAAAACCCAGGCAATAAGGACATAAATTGCTTTAAATTTATACCAAGGAGCCTTCGGGATAAATTTGCATTTGGCTCATACATGCACATAAGCCAAGATTGTTCGCTACGGCTAAGACGCTTACGCAGACAGTAATTGCTTGAGTCTATGCGAGTGCGTGCTGCATTTGTCGAGGACTTACGGGGGCTTTGGCATTTTCCATTTCCCATTTCCCAGTATCCCCTTCTTAATGAGCAAAAATGTTCACACTGCCTGGCGACGCGCATAACCCACTTAAATATGTCATGTGCATGCGATGGCCGCCGTGGCCGCCTAATCATACGGCGCAGCATTTGAATTTCCAATGCCGGCACGCCCCGCCAAGAAGTATGCTATGAAATATGTAGCGCATGAATGTCAGACACAGCAGCGACATCCAGCTTAAATGTCAGCTCCTGCTCCTGGAGATGGAGAGCCTAGAACTGGAGGACTGCTGTCGCTGTCAAAGCACTTTATGTCACAATAATTTGCAGCCTCGTTGTGCGTTGTGCATGTTGTGTAAGAGTGAATGTATATGTATATCTATTCATTTCACGTAGCATAGCTGGAGCAGCCAACATCTCAACGTCGGGAGTCGTCGGAGTTACGGCTCTCCGAGCTGGCCAATATGCATATGTAAAATATTGATGAGCGCGTGCAAATTCATTTCATTGCTCCAACGCTCTTTGTCCCTTTGCACAGCTTCTTCCGCCCTTCGCCAGGGAAAACATGAAAGCGGATGATGAAGGGGTTAAGCGGGGGACAGAGAAATATGCATATCATTTTGAAGACATTTCGTAACTTGATGACAAATATTTGCACATCAAAAAAGGGCACAAAATCTAGTTATAATTATTCCGAAAGAAAATTAAATAAGATTTTAGGAATGTTAAACCTACTTGTGTTTTAAGTTTTAAGTTCAGATTGTGTATTATCTGATATTAATTTATAAAACTATTTTTTGATATGTGTGCCAGTTATGTTCTTTGGCGGAAAAACGTTTTTTTATAAATTATAAATGTTTAAATAATTTTGTTAAGGGATAATCTTCATAAAAATAGGTACAAAAATGAAAATAATTTAATTTAGTGGTAAATGGATTAATTTATATGAATAAAAATGGTTTTATTTAAATAAAATCGTATTTAGTGGAGAAATCATATTTAATGTTTGAAAGTCAGACATGTCAACTGTGCCAATATTAAAGTCCGCCCCTGTATTTATCGATAACTATTTTGGACGAAATGGTCACCCCAAAAATTCAAGTTTGGTTAAAAAAAGGAAATCAAGAGAGGGTAACCTTGGACCATAGGTCGAGCAGGAAAAAGGACACTCGATAAGAACAACTAAAATATATTCCCTTTAAATAAAGCCGATTATAGAGGTATTATTCTAGGTTCCAAAGTGTTACAAAACTTTGACTTTGTACTTTCGGAGATTTATCTCTTAGATTTGCGTATATTTTCCTTGCTTTTTGGCTGGTATAAATATCTAAATCTAAATCTGCCGCCACATTATTCTCGCCAGCCTTGTTTTTCTTTGCCAGCAGATAGTTTATAGTGCCATTTTATTATTGTTGCTGCGTTTCGGGGCCCTGCACACGAGTTTAATGCAGCGCGCGACAAATTTTCACAGCACATTTGCAAACAATTTCATGGCGAGGTCGTTGTTCTGCTCAGCTTATGGCCCTAACTTGGCTAAATGGGCGGCTGACAAATTGTCAGCATGGCCAGCCACCAACAGCCACCGCCAGCCACCGCCATCCAGTGGCAACAGCCAACATTTGTTGCCATTTCTGTTGTGTTGATTCGGTTTGTGTTGGTGTTTCTGTTGCTGTTTCTGTTGCTGTTGGTGGCGCGTAAATAAATACAACATTGTAGATTGTACAATATGCACGACACGCGTTTATTTGTATTGTATTTATATTTCATGCTGGGCCGCCGCACATGGGGGCTGGCTCCTGGCTCCTGTCCCGTGGCACCCGGATCCCCACGATGGCCGTGCGGAAATCGCAAAAATATTTTGCGCTCGTTGCGGAAATGAGAAAAATATTTCAGCTCGGGGACGGGGCCTGTACTGGAGTTTGTTCGCCGCTTATGGCATGCAATTTTAATGCCGAATATTATTTGTAAATGAATGGAGCTCGCTCGCTGTTTTCTGGCATATGTATACCCAGTTTATTTTTTTGTTTGCTGGCTTTTAACTGATTTTGCCGCCAGTTAGCGCTGGGTAATCTTATTATGCAACACTTTTGCATAAAATTGAATGTGTTATTCCGCTGTCTAGTTTGTTTATGAGTGGCTGCCGCAACACGCGGCGTATGCGTAATATTCATACGCCCCGTTGGCGGGGGCGGGTTGCGGACGACGGGCATCCCATATGCATTCCGAATGCTGCGAGGCAATTTCAAAGGATTAAGCGCTTGAGTGCGCAAGGACATGACAGCACGCCGATGCGTCTACGTGGGAGGATCTAACCCCAGTCAGAGCAGAGTCTCCCCTCCAATTCGCATTGACTTTGCATACAAATTAAAGTTTCCGATGCTGCCCCTTCTGCTGCTGCTGGGTTTGGTTTATGTAATTGAATTAGACGAGAGTACAGAGACAACGACCTCTTGTTTTGGGGGCTTAAGCTCAGCATAAATCGAAGTTGAATCGGATCAGGAATTGGATTTCCAGCTGATGAGCTTTAATGTGAATGAAATGTAAGCTGATTGGCTTAATTTCGATGCAGTTATCGCATCAGTTGGGGAGCTACTTATTTAAGTCTATGAATTATATTCCCCATAATATACCCTTCATATACCCTACATACCCCAACATTCCCTAACATTTTATTTAGTTTTTTTTAAAGCTCTCTGGAATTTTTCCCCCTTTCGAAAACGAAACGACAAAAATCTATTACTCACTTTTGGGCTTTGACCCATGCGAGGGGCCAACGTGCATTGAACTGGTCGCGTGTCAGATTGCGTTCAATCGCCCCCTAAACTCCCAGGGCCACCCTAGCCCCTCCACTTGCCACCCCCTTCGCATTCAGCTCGGAGCTGAGCCCCTGGGGTGCCATAGCGATTGATTGGCTCTGGGGCGGCGCGGCGACGCGTCGCATTTGTCCTTTTGTTTATTGGTTCTGCCAGTGCCAGTGCCGAGTGTGTGGAAGTTTTTCATTGTATTTAGTGGAGCAGCAGCAGTAGCAGCAGCAGCAGCTCTATGGATTACGGATTGGGTTTCCGTTTCCCGCTTTCCACCAGCAACTGCATTAATCCGATTTCCCCGCCATTGTGCTGTCGTGGCTGTGGCGGTGCACTTTAAGTTACATAATGCCATTGTTTGTTGCATATTTACTTTTGACTGCCATGTCTTTGTGCCGTGCTCTCTGCTGATTCTCCCGCTGATTCTGGCACGTATATGTCGTTTATGTCGTTAGCCCAAAACTCCCCATCCGGAGCTCCATCTGCATCTCTATCCATCGTTCGAGCCACTCGACGCCAATCCAATCCATTCAGCATTTTTCGATTCGATGCCGCCGTGTGGCGTGTGCAAGCTGTTGCCAAGCGTAACTAATATTGGCAGTTGCATTTGGGTTATTGTCTTTCTACTCCAGTTGCATTCGCAATTGGAAATGCAAGCGAATTCGGCTCAGGGGAGCAGCAATCTTTGCCGCAGGCCCTGGATGTTGCATGTTGCACGACGCCGATAACTGTCCATGGCCAATTGCCTGGCATTAGCCTGGGACTTTTGCCTGCCATATTCATCCCAGAGCACCTGAAGCTAATTCGATTTTATGTCTTGGTTCCAATCGATTGATTGATCTCGGCTGCATCTAAAATTGTTATAGCTTGTCTTTCACTTCACCTTGCCTGGTAATCTCTAATTAGTTTGCAAGGCAAGACTCAAATTTCTGCTCGCTAATGAGTTTGGAAAAATTAAGAACATATTTCCCCTGCAGCTCGGTAGCTCGGCAGTTATTTAGCCATTAAGGAGCAGTAGGAGTTGAAACGGAAACTTTAAACGCAATCTCGGTTCACTCACAGCTCCCGCAAATTAAATATTTTCTGCTTGGCCACCTGTGTGTGTGCTGTCTGTGTGTGTGTTACCCGTTTTTTTTTACCCCCTTTGGCTCAATGTCATGGGTTCTCGCACTCGAGCTCACCAAATTTAAACTTGATTTTCGTATTTGCTCTGGCCACTTCTTGCTGCCTCTGTGCTTTTTTCGGTCTGCCATGCTGTGCGGGTGGCTGCGTCTCTCTACCTGCATTTATGGTTAAAAGTTTCCCCCGTGCACCCGTGGATTCTACCAGGGCCATTTCATTCCATTCCTCCGGTGCAGTTGAGCATTGTGCGATGGCTACCAAGCTGGGTGAGCTGGGAACCCGTAGAGAACATTTGTCCGTGGGTCTTGCGGTTGGTCCAACGTGCGTGCCGTTGGCCATTATTACACCTTCTCGTCTCGATTGGAGTTTGGAGCAGCCCATCCGGGCCGGGTTCGGTTTTAAAGTGGTAACAGATCCGCGGGCGTCGCTGATGTTGAGTGGCACGTGGAGTTGTTCCCTCGTAGTTTGGCATAAAGTGCATTTTGTTGCCATTTTTCCACGGCGCTTGGCTTATTTCGTTTGATTTTATGCGGTTACGTGAAATCATTCGAGTGCTGCCGACGCTGCCACCACAGTTCCTGCTCCCGTCCTGCTTTCCCTGATTTTCCGCTTTTCCGCAACCGTTCTTTCTCCCTCTCTCTCTCTCTCTCTCTCTTTTGTATCTCTTGGTTGAGCTTTTAACGTAAGCGATTTTTTATGTTCGCCTGTGGTTTTAATTTCAATCATTTCGCCGGTTGCTCGTTCAGTTGGTTAGTTTGTTGGTTGGTTAGTTGGTTTTTCCGGAACGTCATTGCTGGGTGGGTGGTTGGTTGGTTGGTGAACGCCACTCGAAAATCAACGTTAATAAATATGCAAATGCGATAGCGATGCGAGCACAAATGCGATTAGCGCTGCATTGTTTTCAAAGCTTTTTCTACATATGCTGCTGCTGCTGCTCCGCATTTTTGTGATATATTTGCACTTAAAAAAAAGAATACGAGGACTAAATGGAAAGTCGTTTAATTTCTGGTTGGGTAAAGTGTTGTTCTAAAATGTTGGAGTGTTTGAAAACAATTACAAAACGTGATCTTTGTTCAATGGATTTTTTAAATGTTTTTTGATGAGTTTGATAGAATTTCAGAATACAATTAAGCAAAGAGCTTTCAGCATTTATAGGAAATTAAAAGGTTATTTAATATTTTGTATCAAAAACCCCGTTTTACTTATTTAGATAAATTTCTTTAAATTTCTTACTAAACATTGTTCTTTGATGAAGAAGAAGAGATCGAGAGAAAAATGACAGCTGAAGGTGTTGCCAGACCTCCTTAAAATCGTGTTATTTGATAGTGATCGGAGGGTTCGAGTTATCGATAGGTTTAATTCAAATTCAAAGTAGCTTAACATACATGACGTTATACTTGTATACCCGACAAAATAAATTGTTTAAACGTTGAGTTTGAGTGAATTTTAGTTTTAAAATTAACAAAGATCTTTTAGAAATTATATAAAATAAATAATAATTTAATTAAACTGATTTGAATTGATTAATTGACTTAAAGACTTCTATTATTTGGAAGTCACTAATCTCTGCGATATTTTTAAACTAATTAAATTAATTAATAAATAAAAGCCTTGCGGTTTTTTCGCCCAGTTTATTCTACATACCCACTCTTGCCCTCTGGCTAATTGCTATATCATTTGGCTATTTGCCGAATGCGTGTGTTTGTGTGTGAGCGTGATATGGCTTTAATGCTTTAATGGCCACTTGAGCCGCAGAAGTTGAGGTTTGTGCCGGGCACTTTTTCAACTCGCCCTCTACACACACACCTCTCTGCTACATATGCTACAAATTAGTTATAATTAAGTTGGGGCACACGTTGCCCGGATCCGGATCCGGCTCCGGCTTCGGTCCAGCTACTACTGCTACTCTTACTAAATACGACTCTGGAGCACTCGGCTCTCTTTGGTTACGGCCGCACAGCTACGTGCCGCCTCAAAGTGTTTTAATAAGCCGGCAAAAGGCCAAAAGGGGGCGGCGTAACACAATTCCCGCTGCCAAGTTGCTTACTAGACACATTAAATGTAATTAGCTGCGCTAAGGTTAACACAAAACTACAGTTAAGTCGGCCGGGCCCCCTCAACGCTCCCTAATTAGTTATCTAAAGTTAGTTGGCGACACTAATGGCGAAGCTACAGCCACTATGCAACTATACAACTATACAGCTATACAGTGTGCGGCATTAGTGTAGCACACTTTGCAGCATTAGCATTAGCATGCCGGGCGTCGCAAATCATTTGTTCAAGTGCAGAAACAACAAGACTTTTTCCCTATACATACAGTAAATATATATATCTGGCGCTACTCATTGTTTCTGCCCTATTTCGGCCCCTTTTTTGGCGCTGTTCTGGCCCGTAAATCACTCAAAACATAATGCGCTGTAGTTAAAATATGCGCACAAAATGCTCCGCTCTATGCGGGGAAATTTGTTGAAAGTTTTTTTGTTGCTCGCTATTTTTGTGTACATCTTTTTCCTCCTGTTCCCTACTGTTTTTTAGGATTTTTTGTGCGGAAGTTGTGGCCTGGCTTATTGAGTTGCTTGTGCTTGTGCTCTGCTAAGGACACGTCCATAAATGTATGACTAGAGCTGCAGCTGAACCGACTTTGTACTTGAACAAGTCCCTGAAAAATTGTTTGATATATGTTCTCCGCGAGCGAAAAGAAACTTCCTTCGGAGAATATATATTTTACCACGGACTTTTACTATAGATACACAGAAATTTACATTTTAAGCGCCAAGAGCTGGTGTGAGCAATGAGCTCATTTATGGTTATGGCTTCAGTTCTGGGGAGGAATGAATGATGAACTGCAGGAACCTCTTCAGCTGACCATAAACTGACCTGGACCTGGCTAGCCTCCCCGCCATTATTATTGTTGTATCAGGGTCGGTTTCATTTGTTAACCAATGTTTACTCAGTTTCTGTTGTTGTTTTTTACATTTTCCCATATTCATTGGCCCGGGGACAGTTTAAATATTTTTATTAATTCCTTTTCAACTTTTTGTTCGCCCATTCCCTTTTTTTGTTGTTAAACAAGGCAAAAAATGAGGGAAAAATGTTTACATAGGGGGGTGGTGGTGGCCCCAAATGGAAAAAAGTGCCAGAGGGCACAGTTTGTGCCAATTTCCAGCGGCGGCGGGACTTTATTTTTTGCTGATTCTGCAAAATGGAAAATCATAATAAATAAATACAATTTTTATTATTACATATTGTGAGGCGAGCAAACAGAGTGATGTTGTCAGCGAACCTTTTCCCTCTTTTTTTCGGGGGGAGAAAAGTCGAACAACGCGCCAGCCCACCAACAGTTTCAATTTATTTTCAATGTTTCAAAATAAAAGGAAGTAAGAAGGAGACCCACACGTAAATTGAACATTTTAGCGCGCTTTTAAGCAATGTTCAAGGTACCAACACACAACACACTCAGATATATACACACCCACCCTCACCTGACAAAAACAACAACATCATTGCACTTAGAACTTCCGCACGATAAAATTAAATGACGGCTGGTGGGTGCTTCACTCCGCCTCACTCACTCCCTGATTCTCTGTTCCGAACAATCTATATCAAAGTGGGAACAACAAAATAAACTCGCAGGAAAAAAAATGTATATGAGGGACTCAAAAATAAGAAAACAACGAGCAGCGGGAGAAATCACTTATGGTAAAGTTGTTGCCCTGAAATTATGTTAACGCTAACAAGGTAAAAGCGCCAAATGAAAAATCACTTAAACAATTTGATATTTGATTTGCGTTCCCCGTGTCCCTGCTTTAAAGATTTATAGAGTTTTCGCTTGCCCCCATAAATGTCATTGTCAGTGGGCTTTGGATTTCCTCCGCCTGGCCTGAATTATGGTCATAACAAATCTGTGTGCCACAGTTATTTATATGTTTAATCCGGAAAACCAAGGATCCCGACCATGGGATGACCGGGAATCAGTTTAGCAGAAATCGTAGCATACTTTCCAGCGACATACCAATTGCCTGCTATAAAATATTATAAAAATAAACTTAAGCCTCAACCTTGAAAAATTATTCCATTTGGTTTTATTGTATTTCTTTCAATTTTCTTGAAAATGTTTGCATACTTTCTAGGGACTAACTTCCTACTGGCAAATATTAAATAAACTTAATTCTTTGTTGACTTAGAGTCTGAATTTTCTATCAATAAAACTAGATAATCATTCCATAGGATTTCTATAAAAATATTCAGTTTTCGTGCTCAAAATTACGTTTAATCCATAAAAAAATACCAGTTCCTAAACATAGTAGCATACTTTATGGTAGCCCACTATATCCCTGCTGGCGAATTTTAGGGCGCGAAGTATATTATATAATAAAGAATTATCTCCTCTTTAAATCTGGGAAAATCACTTAAGCAGCTTCATATTTGATTTGCCAGCCTGTTAAGCAATAATTCTCAGCGTCGTCGCTGCATCAGGATTTATAGAGTTCTTCGCTTCCCGAGTTCATAAATACACGCATAAAGCTCAGTTGATTTTGGATTTCTTTTTGCGATTCTTCTTTTGGCCTGGCCTGAATTATGGCCATAACAAATCTTCGCCCCAGTAACAGTCAACGTCACGTAGCCACAGCAAATGGCAGCGGAAAAGTGGGGAAAATGAGAGCGGGCGACGAGGATCGACGAGGAGCCTAGACTTTATTGATAAAGGCATATAATTTAATTGAACAATCGACAAAACGCTTTTGTCAATAAAGCCAGATAAATATCTGGCATTGTAGCAGCTTTATGGTCGTCTTTTTTTTTCGTCATTCCCATTTTTTCCGCTCTTTGTTTTGCGGTTGCGTGACAATGGCAAGGAAGTGTGGGAGTGGAGGCGGAAGGGGCGACAGAGCGTCCTGGTACTCGAAATCGGTTTATGGCCAATACAGTGAACTAAATCTATAAGATACACAACCTATATATGGCTGGATTATCAGGTATATGGGACTATCAAGGAACTGAACTGTATTTATCGTATTTATATAGTTTTTATCGATATTTGGCGCGAAAGTCGATACATAAATGGATGTTTTTAACGTTGCGATATATGTGCGATATAATAAAAATTTTAATTTTAACGATGTTTTAAATAAAATCGCTAAAAGAAACAAATAAATCTAATAACATTTTGCGGCTATTTTTTCGAAATCGATAATAACGATATTTTTCGATATTTACCAATTTCGATAAATCAAACTTAAAATAATATCGATATAATTTTGATAGACATCCGTAGTCACAGCCATTTTTAAATTATAGTAATTAAGAGTAAACAAATCACTTTCCTGCATATAATATTTTCACTTTTTTTGCATCAACTCCCAGGACCTTCTACCACAAATCCACTGTAACCCATTGAGTTGCACGCATTCAATCCATTTTTTATCACTAGCTCTTTCAGTTGCGTAATAATGTCAATACTTAATTGAAATGTTGAGCCTTTTATAAATAAAAGGTCAGTTTTAATGAACAAATTGGTTTAATTACATTCGAGGTACTGAACGTTCAACACAAGTCGATGAATAAAAGGCTTTGTCGTCGTTGTGCGAAGTTCAACTTGTACCATAACCAAAATGCTGACATCATATATATATACAGAAAATATATATATATGGGCGATATAAAAAATAAATGTGCGGTGGGGAAAACTGTTTGTTCCTGCATATGTTAAACAAGGAGATTTATGCGAATATGAAAACAGTGAAAGCACGGCACACGACACGTCGCACTATTTTGCAATTTTTTGCCCTATTTTAACGTGACATGTCAGCCTGGGGGCTTGCTCTGACTGGATCCTGCTCCTGCTCCTGCTAGGGCTTCTTGGAGGAAGAAAAAAAAAGCCCAGCTCACTTGGCAGGCAAACATTATCGCCTACGTGAGCTGGAAACTTGAGTGAAGCAGCCAGCTGCCCGAGTCGAAGTTCGCCACGTGTACAAGGACGATGTGGGTAGTGTATGAAAGTATCCTGTATCTGTATCCTGCGCTTGGCTTTCATCAATTTGTTAAGCATTCACACGTTGCACTGATAATTTTATTTGATTTTTATTTGATGCTACAAATTAGATGTTGATAGCGCCCTGCTCGGGCTCCACTTAAATTATAATTCCATTTCGAGTCCCTTTTTCGGGGCTTCCCTTTTTCCTTATCTCACTCCTGCCAGACCCTGCTCCTGCTCCTGTCTCACCCTCTCCTGTCTGTGTGCTTGAAATGATTATTTTATCGCTGTTGGCAAACATTTGTAAGCATTTTAATTACATTAGAAAGCGAACACTTGAAACTTTGTCAACTGGCAACTGGCAAGCGCAAAAACTTACCACAGAAAAGCGTAAAAATAAACGCCAAGAAATTACGGCAACGCGACGCGAGACAAGTGGCCAAAAGGAGCAGGAGCCGGAGCAGGAGCAGGATTGCAGCCCGAAATGGAGCAACTCCGCTGCAGTGGAAACTGTCGCCTTGGCTATAAAGACGGCATGTTGTAAAGCCGTTTTCTGTCGCATTTTCCGCGTTTTCCTCGCCCATGAAAGCTGAAATGCCGCTCTGCCGCAGCGGAAAATGTCGCCCTTTTCGCCATTTGACGTTCCATCGATATATATATATATACATACCTGCAACGAGAAGGAGAGAGATGGAGAAAAATATTAATAAACGGCTTGTGCAAGGGCGTAACTGGTACAAAAAAGAATATATACATCAGACAACCGCCGACCTACCAGGGCCATTCAGCCAAGTTACGCAATTAACTTGGTTAATTGGCATTGTCCTTAAAAGATATTTTGTTGAAAGAAGACCCATAAGCTTTAAGGTCTTTTAAGCTTTAGTTAAAGTAAGTAAAGAAAATACTTTCACTCAGAAAAACGATGTAAACCGTAATTTCCGCTTAATTTAAGAGTCAAAAGCACTACCCATCGCTCCACGCAGGCAAATCAAAGAAGGCTGACGAAACGGTCATTTGGTATTTTTAATATTTTCTGTTATTCTTTTCTATGCTTTTCAATTTTTTTAAGTATTATTTCTATTAAACCTTCTTAATATTTAAGCTATCAATTTCATTCTCAAAGCAACCAAAATATTCCCTAAAAAATAAGCATGTTTTTCTATTGCTTATAGGATTACCCAACTTTCTGTTCTTTTTTGCTCTTTCCTGTTTTTTGAATAAAAACAAGGGCGCAGAAAAATGTAATTTGAAAACTTTTTGCTGCCCTTTTGTTGCTGGATAAACAACACTTGGTCAGCGTTGTCCTTCCGCCCAATTTCCGCCCACATTGATCAGACCAGAGACTGTGCGTGTTCCATCAGTCAGCACTTCTTGGCGGCGGCGCTCTCTGTGTGTGTCTACATGGACATGGGCCGGAGGACACGACATGTGGGTGTTGTGGGTTAACGTGAACACCGCGACAACAAACAAAATGGTGGCAGGAAAAGCGGCCCGGTTGGTTTAACGGCTGTTATCCTGCCCAAGGGGCTCGGCTCGGTCAGGTTGTTGCTGTGTTTGCGTGTCCCGACTTTCACAAATAGCCCCGTTCCGCAGTATTGATCCGGCTGCCGGACACAAGCTCAATCTGCGTCAATCTAATTCAATATGATTCCAGGTGAACCTTAATTGCATATGAATAATTACGCTTGAAACGCAATAATTAATCAGCTTGAATTACTTTGAACAAGTTCTTGAATAATGTATGAAAAAGCCATATCCTTGACTGAATAAATAAGGTCTCAAAGCTGCTGGTTTGCTTTTATAAGTCATAGCCCTTGAGCTATTCCAATATTTTGCAGCAAAAAAGTTCGCTTTAAGCCTTTACAAATAATATTAAAGAACTATCTTTAATAATTTCAAGTTTCATTTAGTGAGCATTTAATTCTCCTTTGAAAATTCATTTCTCCCTTGCTTTTTATTCAATAATAAATATATTTTCGTGGCATTTAATCTTTTGTTGAATAATGCTTAAGCAAACATTTATTCTGATTGCAGATCAAGAGCAAATTGCGACAGTTCGTAGCCCATTGTGCGGAAGAACACTAAGAACACTAAGCCATTTATAAATTTATGCAGACTAAACACAATTCCCATTGGCTGTAGACGGCGATGACCGCTGCTGCCCCTGCTGCTTTTGCCTTTCCTTGGCCAAAATGCCAAGCTCAAGTCAAGAAGAGTCAAGTGCAATTATAATAACTAACTGCAGACAGTCGAAAGCTAAAGCTAAAGCTCAATGAATGCAACCCGAGAGATGCTGAGATACAGGGACAGAGATACAGATACAAAGACGAAAGATTCGCATGGAGATGTGCGGCCAAAACTTGTGTGCAATTGTGCTGTTTTAATTGCTGGCTCGGACACGGACACGGACTGCGACTGCGACAAAAAGCGGGCCAACAATCTGGATTGCTGGATGCTGAATGCTGGATTGTGGACGCTGTATTCCAGATTTTTGGACAAATGAAACAGGAAATAATGGGTGCGGAAAAACGGGGCAGAATGAGCTGAGCTGAAGTTGAGTTGGCATTTCGAACTGGCGGAACCGTGCAGAACGGAAACTAAATCCAAAGCTGCATCTGAAGCTGCCTGACTGGCTGGCCTGGCTGGCTGCCTGACTGGCGAAAATAAAATTAAATTAAAAGTTTTAAACAAGTTTTCCATTATATGGCTGCACGTCGAGCATCGCATCGAGTCGGGGCAACTTGCCTCGTTCCCAGTTAGAAACATTAAAAGTTATGTTTCGCTGTTGTTTCGCCCGCCGCCTGCCGCCTGCCGCCTGCCTGTGTTTGTGTTCATATTTCTGATTTTTCGCCTTTCACCCCTCGGGCTTTTAGCGATTTAACAGCCTCTGGTGTTTTTTCTCGGCTATTTAATTATGATTATTGAATTTTAAATGTCACAAAACTGAGCTTAGCTTTGCTTTGCTTTGCTTTTCGGTAGGTTGGCCCGAGCGGAAAAGCAAAAAGCGGAAATGGCCGGCACATTTTACCTGCCGCCGCCATTGTTTAAAAGCCTTGTGCTACTTCCGTTTCGCCTCGCTGTGTGTTTGTGTGCGTGATAAATAAATTATCAGTGCTGTTTTTGCCGTGCTCTAATTAAATTGCAGCTGTTATTTGGTATCTAATGGACGAGGAGGCCGGAGAGCATTGTAAAAACACTGCTTTGGCCATAAACAAAAATATGTTGACGTAAAATGGCACAAAAAATGCCTAAAGCAATAAGCCAGCTGGCAAACTCCATTTACAAATATAGATTCCAGCACTAATTTAATGAATAATAGTCAATAAAACAAATTTATGACTGAAATAAAGTGCAAAATATTGATGATAAGCAGTGTGTGCTGGAAAGTACTTATTAGTTATTAATTGGTGATTGGTTCCCGGTTTTATTAAGAACAAAAATTTTAATCGGAAAGTTTATAGCTCTTAATTAGTCGTAGCAAATTGTTAACAGAGTTCATTCTTGCTAGAAATATAGATATTTTTTATAATGACTAATGGTAGATAATAACAAAGATAAAACTCTTTAAATAAAGCTTAATGATCAAGGAGTAAAGGTTCTGGGATTTATTCTCTAGAGAAGTTCAGGCTCCTACGAACTATAAGCACTAAGCATGATTAATGGCTAATATTTCCGGAATTCAAGCTTTTTTAAAACCTATTAAAGCTTCAATTTATAGCCAATATATCAATGAAGAGCAGAATTAAACAATTCCATTGTAATCCATTATTCTTAGCGTTTAAGGGCTTTGCCATAATATTTTCTCCATTTCATTTGTTGAAGGACTTGCAGACATTATTGTTTTGTTTTACAATATTGTTGCTAACAATTTCTCCTGCCCTTCCCCTTAAAACCAACCAACAAAATGGTTAAGCTGCCAGCAGAATGCCGTCACTTAACTTCATTACGGCTGATGCCTGCCCAAGCCCATGGAAAACCTCAGAGGGAGCCAGGGAAAACCAAGGGGAAAAGCAAGAAAAGGCGAGGAAAAAGGCTAAGCTTTATGGCGTGCGTAATGCCGGGGTAGAAATGAGCGCACGTTAGCGCAAAACGTGCTAAAATTTAATGTTTCAGGTTCCGTTCGAATAATGTAAGCGAGCGCAAAATGAATGATAAACGAGCACACGTCAAATTCCTGGCCAGACCGAGCTGGGTTAAGGGCAAGGACCAAGAGGACCGAGGACCGACCAAGGAGCCGTAACAGCTGCCGGAGCAGCCGAGAGATGCTGGTTATATAAATGGAGCATGAAAAAGCCAAAATAACAAAACGACCAAGTGAGTTGCACGTTTCCACAGGATGAGAGACATCCTCCGTCCCGAATTTTATCCCCTGTCTGCTTCGGGGGAAAGGAAGCATTGTTTACTTTCAGTAAACATTCTCAGCGTTTTTAGAGCCATTCCGCCGTGTTTTTGTTGCTAAATTAGAATTATTGAAATTGACTTTAAGCCCCATAGCTTCACTTTGGATTGACATTAGAGTCAGCTGCTTTTATTGGGCTTACTTAAGCTCCTCGCTCGTCTGCGAAAAATAATAATAAATTATACGGCACGGCCAGGCTTTGAATGATTAAACAAATCCTTGACAAAAAGGTGTGAAAAAGGCTATGAGGGACAGCTGGTCGAGTATAGAAACCTAGTCGGAGGCTTGATTACTCCTCGCACATGTTATCCTCATCCAGGATTTCGGGAAATGGAAATGGAATCACAGGCATAGGGTTACTTTTTCATTGTTTGCGGCCTGCATATTTGACTGCTGACAGCTGTCTGGCCGAGGCTTATGACTTGCACTGTACAGCACAGAGAGTGAACAAGGGGACAGCCGGGGAAAGCCGGGAAAAACTTTTTGGCATGTCTACGCTTTTTTCCACGAGGCCGCATCGCGACTTTTCTGCCGTTCACGCCGCATATGTTTGCATAAAATGCAACTGTGGCATCAGCACAGGCGTCAAAATGAAAGATAAATTCTGCACACACACCGAAATCACGGAATAAGAAAGTTCAAATCAGAAAACATAAAAAAAGGGAGAAAAGGGACATTTTCATGAAGAGATTCTGCACAACAAATTTAGTTTTTGCTTGCAGAATAATTTAAAAGTCAATTCCATTTAAAGTTTAATTCGAAACTGGAGTTACACAAACTTTATATTATATTTTTTGTTATAAGAATTGTATTGAAATATGTAAAAGTCCCTAGAGAATTACTAAATTTAAGAAAGAAAGAAAGCTATAGTTGAGAGTAGGGAAATTACTGTATCGATACATAACTCGTTATTTTTGTCATTGCGATGTATGTTCCATATATCGATATTCTGTTTGATATATCGGACCAATTTAAAGATTAACGTAAACTTAGTTTAAACTATCAATGTTGGAAATAAATATAAAAAGGTTATCAAAACTTTAGCTTTAAAGGTGTTTTAAATATAATCGCTGGAGAAGATAAATAAATTGAATATAATTTCTCGGGTATTTTTTGAAAATATCTTTAATAACTATATTTAAACGTTAATTACGATATTTTTCTTTATTTACAAATTTCGATATATTGAACTCAATGATATTATCGATATGACATTAAGCGCGATGTTTTTGGCGATATATTGACTCCTATCGATATATGTTGCTATTCAAATATTGCGAGAAACATGTTCACAGGTTCAGCAACTTGACTAAATCGACTCCGCTGATGATGCTTATTGAGAAAATATGTACTTTATATAATGATTCTTTTTAAATTAATTTATAAAAGGTTATATTTTCCAAGGAATTCCTTTAATTCTCTTAAACCCACAAACATTTCTCATAATTTTCAATATTATTTCGGCCACTTATAGCATTATGACACTGTATTAAAAACTTCATTAATTGGCTCATTAATTAGAGGCTTGACAGCAACCATAGGGTTTTGCCTAAGTGCGAGCAAGACGACTATACAGCACTTTCAATGAGATATTAATACATTAATTTCTCATTAATTGAAAAACTTATCGGTTTATCGAAAAAATACCAGACAAAAATGAGTTCGATAGAATATACCGACTCTAATACAGAAAATTGTATCTAAAACTATATTGATTGCTCATTAGACAAAACGGTCTCACAAAATATATTGGTTTTGCTGAAGGCTTAGCATAATTTTCAGCAACTATTCTGCACAAAAGCAAAATAAATAAACAAAATAAATAAGTTTTCGGTGGCATGGTTTTTCGCCGTGAAATCTTGCAATTATAATGAATTAACTAAATCTATGTACAAGAAAAGCTGCAAAAATCAGTTTAATGGTTTTCATATTAATTTCTGCAGGAGTATTGGCATGAGGATTCCAGAAATGAATGAATTGTGCACTGCGAATTCCGGCCATTGTTATTGTTTACCTTTTAAGTCAGTCTGACCGTAGTCGCATTGCGAAAAAAATCCGAACCAAAAAAGACATATAGTTGTCTCTTTCAAGGTTCTAATGAAGTAGCTAATTAATGAAAACTTGTGCCCTGTATCATAGCCGTATTACTTTTCGGAATGCAATTAAAACGTAAATTTATATTTACTGCGCTTTAAATATTAATTAACCAACACAACAGCCTTATATTCGGAGGGTCCCACGACAATGACAAATTAATTGATATAAAGCATTGGCACATGCCACCCTGTATATGTATACAATATGCCTCTGTCCTTCGATAAATCAACATTGTTAATAACCAGTTTTAATAGTTTTGGAAAGTCATAAATATGAAGCGAACAATTTTCTTTTTGTATCGTATTAATTTATATGTACGAACTATGTGCACTTCCCACTACATATGGGTCAATGATTTATGGCAACACGAGACTATACCCTCTACATTGGCCGTATTTGTATAGGCGAGTGTAATCGATCAATTACGAATGGTGTTTCATTTCATTAAGTCCCAGGCAATGTGGCTGGAATATAACAATTAAGCCACCAGCAGGCAGCAGCCAATCAATGGTTAACTCCTGTTTTAACCAGACGAGGGCGGGTCCGGTCGGTCGGTCAGACATCAGTCATCGCATCACCACCAGAGGAGAATGAAGACAAAAACATTGCCGCTATCAATGCTGACCAGACTGACTGTCCATCCTGCCGTTTTCCCCATTTTCCCTCTCTCTTTTCCCCGCCCCAACGAGGGGGGATAATTTTTCATTTTCATCCCGACACCTTTTTCAATTTCAGCAATACAAATGTTTGAATTTGTGCCGCTTGACTGACTTGACCGACCAAGGCTCCTGCCCCAGACCCATAGTCTGGGCCATTTTCCTGCATTTTCATTCTGCTTCCAGCCCCCCGTGGGCCGAATGCAATAAAATTTCAATATGCAGCTCGGAAAAGTCATTCGAACATGGAGCCAGGTGAGTCTGGGGCTCAGTTTTAGTTACACTTTAAGGAAATCTGGTATTTTTACTTGAAATTAACTATGTTTAATTATATGTTGTAAAGAAAGTTATTAAAATTTGAAAGAATTTAGGAGAAAGGCTTTAAATTGCTGGAAATACAAGAGATATTTCTTTCCGGCTGCAATAAATGTTGCTTATCAACATTTTCCTGTCAACATTTGCCTAGCAACAGACCCTGTAACCCATAAATTCTAAGATAAATAAGACACTGTGACTTAGCCATGTTCAGTTTTCATCTAATTTAACTCACACAGATTTTAGTACCGGGTATCGAGTATAGATATTTCTTTACGGCTGCAATAAATGTTGCTCAACATGTTGCTTATCAACATTTTACTGTCAACATTTTGCCTAGCAACAGACCCTGTAACCCATAAATTCTAAGATAAATAAGACACTGTGACTTAGCCATGTTCAGTTTTCATCTAATTTAACTCACACAAATTTCAGTACTGGGTATCGAGTATAGCTTTCTTACTTGTTAATAATCGCATGCTTAAGAAAATACCTAAAATATTGTAGCAAATGTCTAGGTATTTCAAGGATTATCTTCATTTTAGACATACTAGGAATTTATGTAGCCAAGAAAAAAAAAAAGAAAACCTCGTTGGTAACATAACCAGCTCTCTTATAATTTAACCTACAAGGATTTGCGTACCGGCTATCAACTGTAGCTTTCTTACTTGTAATTTATAGCATATTAAAAAAAAAAAATCCTAAAATAATATCTTCATTTTAGAAATACTTGGAATTTATGCAGCCAAAAGGCAAGGAAAGAGGTTAAGCTTAGCCATACCCAGCTGTCCTTTAACTGAACCCATAAAGATTTCAGTACTGGATATCGACTGTATCTTTCTTACTTGCTATTGACAGCGTACTCTATAAAAACTCAAAAATAACGTGGCAAATCTCTAGCCATTCCAAGGATCATCTTCATTTTGAGACACTAGGAACTAAAGTAAGCAAAACTTTCCAAAGTTTCCCGGACTTATCACACTTAATACTGATTGGCTTAGATGGAGTTTTTCTTTATGTGCACAGGTTCGTTTTTCGAGGGGGACTTCCCCTTTTTTGTGTTCTTTGGAGAGTGTGACATCTAAACGAAAATTCCGCACGAAATCGAGGCGAGGATGGCTGTGGTGTTCCTAGGGGGAGATGCGGATCGAGTGCAGCCTGGAGCGTTGGCTCAGCAATCAATATGAAGCAGCCACTTGTTTGGCTTTCTTAGCCCCGGCCAAAGACTCGAGGCAAAGTAGCTGCTACCAGCTTTTTCAGTCCGAAGAGGTGGCCTCAAGTGACCCGCTCTCCCCTGTATCCTCGCTCCATGTATCTCAGATACTCGGGTTCGCCCTTCCTCGCTCCTTCTGCCAGAGTTTTGTATTTTTAGACCAGTTTGGCTTGGGTGAGCGAAGAGCAATATTGCAGTTTTGGCTCAAGTTGCTCCTGCTTCTTCTTGTTATTTATAACTTTTTCTTTGCGCGTTCAGAAAATATCAATTGAACACGTTTCCACACATACACGCAGGGCAAAAAATATGAATTCCTCCTCAAGTTGTCGAGCTTAGAGTGCACTTGAGCTGAAAGTACTAGGGGGGAACCCGAGAGAGAGAGTGCGGGACCGGAGACAGAAACAGCGTTGACAGCGGAAGTTTTTTGTTTCCCGGATTTTTCCACTTTTTTCCCCACTTTTACCACATTTTCTCCATTTCATATTTAGTTACAGAGGGAGAGAAAGGAGAGAGAGACTTTGGCTCGGTCATGCCTTTGTTACAGTTTGCTTAATTGCAACGTTTTGTAACATAATTGCGGGACTGCCGTATCCGCCAGATACATTCTGGCGCTGCATCATCCTTTTGTCCGCCTCAAGTGGCATTTTAACCATACCTCCTTCCCTTCTCCCTTATCACCGACCCAAAAACGATTGTAGATTGCGCACATTTTCAGTTCGAACCTCGGAATCGAATGGCAGCCAACAATGGGCCCATTGATTGGCCGGCGAACACGTACGACGACGTAGGACCTACGACGGGTTCATTAAAAACGCGACGCCTGCAAGTAGGCAACGGCAACGATACTCGTACACTTTCGATGCTTACAAATCATAATTAGCGCTGCGGCCCTGCATAATTAACGCTATCAGCGAGCGAACACATTATTATGTACGATTATTATCGGGCCTTTTTTTGGCGGCGGCAAAGAGTGGGAGGAGAGCTGTGCCGGCATAAAAGCTCACTTAGTATGCCAGACAGGCGGACGGAGTCGGAATCGAAGGTGGAGACTCTTTGCCCGTAGGCAGCTGCCAATAAAAATATACACCCGCACGCTCTCCTGCATTGCCACCAGCAGCAGCAGCCCCATATCCTTGGGTTTTATGGAGTCCGGGAGAAGGAGGCGGAGGCTGTGCGGCTGTGAGGCCGCCCCCGCGACACGTTTTTGGTTAGGTTGGCATATGCAAATGACTTTGGCGCCTGGTGCGTCATTATGCGTATCTCCCAGCCCCCGCCACGGCGTCTGGATTCTTTTGGCTACTGATGGTGCACGGTGGGAAAAAATGGGGTACAGAATTTGAAAACTGCAGCCGATGTTTCAGATAACATTTTGGGAAATTGTTCTATGCGAAATTGTTTCATTTTCTATTTTTAATAATAATATTTTGTGGTTTGAAATTTAAGCTGTTTCTAGTTTCAGGACATAGAAAGAGAAAAAGAAACTGAGCTCGGTGAAGGAATTTTATTCCCATTTAATAAAAGGTTAATTATTTTAGAATTCCACAACTTGAACCTTATTTTTCTCTCTGTATAAAACAGGGTGTTGGCGGGGTAAGCGGGTCCCAAATGAAGGTAATGGCGTCAAATTCAAATCGCGTCTCATATGTTTTACTTTTGTGCGCTAATTTTATGATCATTTTGGCAGGGCAAGCGGGAGGGACGCTCCCTGTCAGCCGGGGAACATCTTCCTTCCTCTAGTCCTCCCCAACCAACTCATCCTCCCCGGCATTTGGCATGTCACGTGTAATTTGCAGCGACCTTTTCTGCCCCCTCTACCCCTCCTCAACCAAACAGGCACCCCCCTGGAATGCCAATGTGCTAACGACCAATTTGGGGGCTCGATGCGAAATGGGCCTAAAAATACGTAAAGTCCTCGCCCAGTGTCATTGTTGCTTCCCCGTATTTTGAATATTAAATTAAATGTATTTTAAAGTGAGCCTGGGTTTCTGGTTTGCTCGCTGAAGGAATTTCATTCTCGCATTTTTAATTAATACATATTTTACATGCTGGGAATGTTGTTTATTTTTCTGCGGCCGAAACAAAACACCTATAAATACAAGGACACTCGAATAGCAGACATACCATCAGGCTTTTTTGCTCAATAAATAACTCAAACTTGTGAATGCTGTGTGAATTAGAATTTTGATTTTAGGTTATTTCCCCGAACAATAAAACTAAATAATGCACGAAAAATGGGGAAAATGTGGCAGCCAATCGAGCGAATCTCCTGGGCAGGACGAGAGAGCAAGAACACATATCCTTTGTGTTGCATAACGTTTGCTCAGTCGGGTTTCGGGCATTAGTTATGCAAAATGCGGCCAGCACAGGTAAAGGTACAGGTACAGCAGGTGGGGAATAAATTAATTATTGAGCCCGCAGGCTAAATGGATACTGAAAAGCTACCCCTCCCTTTAGTTCTTCCTCTGCATACGGTTGGTTTTAAATAGCGCGACAGCTTCGTAAAAAACAAAAGCCAGGCCGCACTCGAGGGCCTGAAACTTAGACACAGGCCCGAAAACACTCGACGGACTGTGTGGGGGATGTGTGTGTGGAAAAACGCTACAATTGCTGACTAAAAGATGAAATTCTACATTTTTAATGCGCCTCACCTGACACGCCAGTCGCCTGTGTCAAGTCGAGGTAGGTACTTCAACAGGACACACACACGCACACTATGCTGTACGTACTTGTATCCACGCAAAACAATGCAGAAAAGGATCCAGTTGACAGGACAGGATGGGCAGGGGCTGGGACTGGGACTGGGGCTGGAATGTAGAAGGACTCGGCGCGGCTTGTTAATTTCAAGTGGCATGTTAACTTTCTGACATTAAGTTGGCATTTCATGTCAACTATGCAGCCGTTGTTGAGTGCCTCCATGCCGTCACCGTCACCGTCTCCGCTCTCTTCAGCTATCTCCCCGTGTGTGTGCGAGTGTGTGTTACATGCGGAAAACGGTGTTTAGCAAAATGCCATCATTATGTTAATTATAAATGCAGCCCCGGCAACGCCGCCTTGCCTCAAAGCAGCTTAAGGAGGCGACGGAAACAGGACAAAACGCCATGTCTGTGTGTATGTGCGCCTCTGCGGCAGTTACACTTCCGTTTCCGGTGCCAACGTCATCGGCTGTCGTTGCCAGCAACGAAAAAAAAAACAGAAACACGAGCAGCAACGGAAGTGCTAAAACGCTGCGTTTTTGTGTGATCCCGCCTCTAGGAGAACTCCTCCTTCTATTAGCGCCACGCCCTCCTCACTCAGTTAATGCCCGGACATTATCTTTTATTCCACAGCACAGATGTGTGCAATTATCGGGGCGGTGATACCCGACTACGACCTGTGTCAGCCAATCAAAGGCATGGCCAGCGACTGAATCACCTTCCATAAATTACATATTCATAGATCTGGCTATATATGGATATATAGAGCACACACAATATGTATTCAAATAAGATATGTATGCTACGAATCTCGTCGCAGCAAAGTTCGGCCACATGACTTGACACTTTCAGTTGAACCCAATTAAGTTCGTGCATAAACAACATCGATGACTATATAGCTATATGGTCTATGGTCTATATGGAGGTGCTCTCCCTTTTATCTGTCCCGTTCGATTTCCCCTTTTGGAAACGCGATGCAAATTGTATTTGATTGTTGTCATGAAGCGCCCAGGGTTTCACTCAATTCCGGAATTGCTGTCAGCGAAAAACAGACAATCTGGTTTGGCGGTATATATATAGAGATGGAGATTTTACTTTTCCAGTTTCGCTGAAATTTTAGCTTTGCTTTTGAGGGGTCTTTTATCTTATAGCATTTTTATTTCAAGAGTTTTCTTTGGTTTAAGGTTTTAACAAATTACAAAAATGTAAGTAATATAAATCAAAACGAGACTTTGTGG
The DNA here is from genome assembly GCA_014170255.2 of Drosophila triauraria. Taxonomy (NCBI): domain Eukaryota; kingdom Metazoa; phylum Arthropoda; class Insecta; order Diptera; family Drosophilidae; genus Drosophila; species Drosophila triauraria. The sequence goes on along the minus strand of CM024335.1, from coordinate 18,147,280 downwards.
TAAGTAGACATAAATAACCAACTTTAAAATTCAGCGTAAATATCAACAGTTCGCCGCCCGAACCCGTTGGGAATTCTAGTGCAAAGCAATGCGGCAGAGGCTTCTCGTGTGCTTGGGACTTTGTTCTGTTCTTGAATTTTCATCAAAATTATAGAAACGACTGCCAAGCTTGTGGGATTTTTTCAAGCAGAAGAAGATATATCAATTTTTATAAAATTAGATCTTCATTCCTTTATTTAAATAATTTTAAGAAAATTTTTTAAAGAACAGTGTAATATATGAACGATTTTCTTCCCAGAATCTCAAACAATACCCTTAAAAAATCGCAGATAAGTAAAAACTCGCTTCCCTTTTGATTTATCCAACTTAACCAAAACAAATTCAGTTGATAAATGAGTTAATTATGTTGTCATTGGCAAGGCGAGAAAGAAAATTCTGGGCACTTTGCTTAACGCAAATTTACTGAAAACAAGGAAAACTTTTATGGCCCAGCAAGGAGCCGGAAGGAGCAGAAGGAGCAAGAAGAAAATTATGTATACTTTCATCAGCCGATGGAAAACTTAAGTTGGTTTTCATAGCCCTCCCCCTGCCCATCTTCTTCCGTTTCCCATTCCCTGTCCACTCGGAGGAGCAGCTGCTTAACCGCACTGACTTTTTGGCATATCTCTCGTAATCTGTGTCTGTCAACTCCTCGGACCCCGGCTCCGTCGCCTACTCCTCGTACTATCCAAGCGAAATCTCATTAAAAATGTCCTTGCAGCCATGGGCATAAATCGGTAAATTAAAGCTCACAAATCGGCGGCAACTCGAGGAAAAGCGAGTCTCGCCGCCGATTCAAGTTAAGAAAAACTTTACCCCAGGGCCAGTAGTTAAGGAGAGAGGCCTTTAAAAGTGGCGATGCTACGAATTTATGGGCCCTGCCGCCGTGTCCTGTGTTCCCGTTTTCCCACTCCCAAGGCTCGACATAAAAACCCATTTAAAAAGCAATTATTTTGCGTTGATTCAATATGGCCGCGTTTGATGGATGCCGCCGAGCGAGCAGGCATCATCAGCGCTGGCCGGAACACCATGAGCCCCGGAATACCAGAACACCAGCAACGGGAGCCAAGACAGGTAGGGAATTGGCCTCCACTCATCTTACTGCGGTTACCCAGTGACCGTTTACATTCGGGGAAAAGTTTTTAAGGACACAGTAATAAATCACTAAAAGCTGTATTTCTGTAGTTCTCATATCTAGCACTTTTGTCACATTTTTACTCTAACAAATGGAACTCTAAGTTTTTCTCTTAGTTTAAATTAGTAAACCCAAGAACCACTTTCTTGGTGTTAAACACATTTCCCTATAAATATTTTTCGCCTGCACCCATTGCTGTGGGCTTTCGCCAGTGCCTTGTCTTTCATCTTTATGACGGCCAGCTGCAGCGTATCCTTCGAGTCCTGCCACTGGAACGAGCCAACCCCCCTGCTGCCTCAGCAGAAATCTGCATTTGTCTGCCTCAGAGTCGCTATCTCTGGTTGGGTGTGTGTGAATACAAGGGGGTGTGAGGACAAGGGAGCCTGCTCTATCAACACTTTTGCGCCTTAGTGCCTGCCATGCATAAAAACAGTGTCCTAGCTGCGTGTCCTGGCGCTGTTCATGCTCCTCCAGAAACTGGAGTCCAGCTGCTGACTCTGACTCTTGGTGTTGGGTTCTGGCTTCTGGCTTTTGCGTTCTGCGTTCTCGTAGCTGGGTGCTGGGCCGTGCCTATCTGCAATTTGTGCTGACAGGCAACAGGCAACATGTTGGCCCAACGCCAACTCGGTCAACAGTTCGATGACGTATGCAGACTGCAGCGCCGCTGCAGCCGAAAGTGTCCTGCAGTGCGCCCTGTCCGCATCCTGTCCGCATCCTGCTGCTCGGAGCAGCAAAAGCTGCCACAGCAGAAGCCACAGAAATATTACGGCTGCCGCCACGTAATAAATAGTAACAATTGTCGCTTTTGACCAGGCATAACGAAAAATTTTAAATGAAATAACAGTGTCATGCTGGCTATCTCTTGTTACTTGTTTACATTCAAGGTATTTTTTGTTTTTCTGATGGAAGATTGAAGATACAGAATGTAAGTGGTAAATAAATAAAAATATTCGGGTCTTTGGGAGGCTTAGAACTTCAAGAAAGCTTCCTTAGTAAAAGGCAATCTCTTTAAAAGGTTTAGAGACGTAAAGGAATAAAATATTGCATTCCTGAAATTACAATTTCTAAGGATTTTCTCTGTTTAGAAATAGTTTTAAGTGATTTCAAGGATCTAACATCTCATTAGGAACTTTGTTCATATTTTACTAACTATTAAATCCTTGAAACTTAGTTTCGTTATTATAAAACACTTATATTAATGAGAATTTTTAAAACTTTTCTGGAATCTAACTTTGCAATCTGGCAACACTGTCTTGAGGACACATTCTAACACAAGCGCCGATTGGTCACACTAACTCTACGAAAACGTCGCTACAGTAAAATATACATTTGATTTCTCAAATCATATTAGGTTCAAATATTAAGTAAAGTGGTTATTAAACTTAACCCAAGGTTGAATCAATTAACCATAAGGTTAAGTAGTACATAAATTAAAACAGTCTGGTCTTGAATATGGAAAAATAAGCTACAATACTATATACCTGGAATACAGAACCTTTAAGGTAAAGATGTTTTTGCCTTGATCATTTGTATGTTTTTACTAATTAACTAACTTATAAAACATATTTCCTATTATAAATACATCACATATGTTAATGAGTATTAAAAAAGCTTTTTAAGTAAATTACTTTGATCCCTAAATATAATTTCCTTACCACTTTATTTATTTTCTTCTCCCAATTAACGCTACATTACGTTTGCCCCATCCTTCGTTGACTTTGACAACCTTTTCGGTTTCTGGGAGTACCATTTGCTGTCGTTGTCCCTTTTAAGGCTCTTCACTCCCCCCTTCAATACATCACTCTGGCAATTTGTGTTTTTCCCCAAACTTGTCCTGTGTCGATAACAATGGATCATCTCGAACCTGCAGCCATAATCTCTACAGCACTTCCTCGGACCCATAATCTTTCATTAGGACCCCCTGTACTTTACACTCCAGTTCACACAGCAGCAGCATGAGGAGCAGCATCGGCATCCTTCTAACCCATTTGAGTTGGCCAAACATATTTCAATTTCCTTGGACCGGCCGCTCTCCGGCTCCCGCTCCCACTTCCTGCCAATTTATTGCCCCTTCATTGTTTTTCCTGCCTGTGCCCGGCGACAATCCCGAAATGTCTGAAAAACATTTAGGCCGCATTTCATTTCATTACGTTTTTATCTTTTTTCGGCAACTAATTTCATTTTGTGCATATTTTGGTCCTTTCACTGGAGCTGAAGCTTAATTAATTCCCCCGAAAAAATATTTATAACTTTGTGTCCAATATTGTTGCCCGGCTGGCTTTCTCTCCTTTCTTACAAGCCGAAACATATTTTAATTTGTATTTCTTGAGAGTGTGCAGAGTGTGTGTGTGGGGTAAAGTCTAAGAAATTTATGCATGACTGCAACAGGGTCAAGTTGCAAAAGCCTTTAGCCTTTAATGCCAGGCAGCTGTTGGGAAAACCGAACAGAGGGAGCTCTTAGCCCTTTTCTGGTGGAGTAGGGTGTGGATCCAACTCCCCAGATAAGCAGATTTATGAGCTAAACAACGAAACTCAAATAACTGGAGACACAATTCGGTTTTTCGGTTCTCCTGCCTCGGCCGGGCTTGGATTGGTTTGGAGAAGCGCCCGGAAGCGTGAAAAGCCAGATAAAAGCACACACACACCCCCAGAAATACTCTCCAACGGCAAGATTTATGAGCGGCCAGGACAGGACACAAGGATGCGTGGTGTGGCCAACGATGATGGGCAACAGAATGTCACAGGAAGTGCGAAGCGAGCAACTATTGACATGTCCGCCCGAGCCCAACCCTCTCTGTAACATTGGATATATATATATAGCCCCGCCGATATCGGGGGGTAACTGCAGACGTGCGTATAATTTTACGTTGCGGTTGGAAAAAAACAGGAGCCGGGCAGACAGTCCCGTTACCCTACCCCATCCTGATCCTGAGCGCAGGTAGGAGGTGTCAATTTCGTTTTCATTAAGTTGCTTCTGCTTGACTTGCTCCTGGCCGGCCAGGGGTTCTCTTAATTTGCGTCACTTTGCTTGGCCGGCGGTCTCAAATTTCAACAAAAAAATATATAAAATACTAAATAAAAAAAAAAAACAGAGAAAATAAAGTAAGGAGGGCAACGACTGGAAAGCGGCTGCTCGTTTGTAAAACAAGAAGTAAGAGCACAGAAGCCCTACTCTCCGTCTAGCCTTCATTTTTGCATTAATTAATACTTATTACAAAAAAAAAAGCACAAAATAAGTAAGGCTGGAAAAAAGGTAAAGGACAGGGGCAAAAAAGGAGCAAACTTGGCCCAAAAGGCCAGCCAGATTCCTTGGGTTTTCGGGAGCGGGCTCCGAGCTCGGGGCTTAGGGGCTAGGTAAAATTTTAATCACTTCCTTCGGCGGCAACATTTTTGGTCTCATTTTGTTGCTGTTTCTTAATTTTGTTCAGTCGGTTTTTTCGGGTTTTTTCTCAGTTGGTTTTCAGTTGGTAATTTGAGTCTGGTAACATTTTTTTCGTCGGCCAGCTTTCGGTGTGGAAGGGAATTTTCTTTGTGGCTGCGCCTCTAACCTAGCTAGGGACTTAATTAAAACTAATTCCATTTAAATATTATAGGGAACATTTTGTGCCAGCGACAAACGATTTTCACTTCCTTTTTGTTTAATTGAATTTTTAGCCCCAGTCTTTGTCTCTCACGCAAATCTACAAAAGATGCTGAGAAGCCGGGAGGAGAGAGGCAAGGAGGGTTGACTTTTTGGCTTAAAATCTTTTGGTCTTGTTTGTGGCCAGTTTGGCTTTAAACAAAGCCAAGGGCTTAGAGAAAACGTGGGTAGTTAAATGACAAAGTTTAGCCTGAAGGGGACACAGAGGGTTTATGGTTGGCTAATTTTTCAAGAATTTGTGAAAACAGTAACCAAAATAGATAGATTTAATAACTCTTGATGAAGTGTCTGAAGAAAAGTTTAAAAAAAGGTGCTTAAAAACGTCAAATATATATTTAAGATACTCAATACATTACATTATATTTTATTAATTTATTAGAATATTTTTGCTTGAATATAAAAAAAATACTATGATGGAAAAAAGTAATTTCTAATAGAGACATAATATTCTAGTTACATTTCTCTTACCTTTCCGCCCTCCTTTTGACATTACAATTATCATATAATTATTTCAAACATAAAGAAAACATTATAAATGCAAATCAAAACGCATTAAAATATTTAGTACTTTTCACTAACTGGCAAAAAATTAATTAAAGCCTAAACAAAGAATTGCTGAACACAAAAAAAGGCATTCTGCATTCAGTAATCAACTAGAAAATGTTTGACAATTGATGCCTGATTGCAGACAGACAAAAAATCAGCAAACAAATTTGCATATTTGTGGCTCCGAGATTGTGTGTGAGTGTGTGTATATAGTGGGTATATATGACGCCTAATTGGCAGGCTGACAGCAACTAGAATCGGGATGAGAAGTTGTGTGGCGTATAATTTCAAATTGATTGCTGGCATATGCCAATGAGGCTAATGGCCCTGGCCCTGGCCCCGGGAAAAGCGGGTGAAAATCGTGCTGTAATTTATGAAGAGATTCGGACCACACTTAATTAACATGAAGCCGGGAATAGGTGCTCGGTGCTCGGTGCTCGGTGCTACTCCCTATCGGAGCAGAGCAGTGGAGCCCGGCGGGCATCCTAGGCTAATTTGGACCGAAATATATGGCCGGGCGAGCAGATGGTCGAGTGCAATCTAATATTAATGCTCCTCCTGGCCGCCTGCATTTATTGGCATATAAATCACTTGGCAAATCACAGCGCACACACACAATATTGGCCCGGAGGTGGCCTCGCTGCCTCGCTGCCTCGTTGGGGGGCTAAAACCGTCTTAGACGAGGCTTAACCAAAGGCACTTACCCATCAGGAAGAATCCTCCTCGACGCCTTTGTGTCCTGGCCCTCATTGGGGGCACATCCTTTGCTGCTCTCTGCATTCGGTCTCCACTTCTTTGTTTTTTTCGTGACTCTCTTTCATGTCAATTAATGCGACGCACTCTTCAAATATTAGCAGACATTATGTGAGACTGCACTAAGCCTCGGCTGGCTGGGGTCCTTAAAGCATTTCCGCCGGAGCAGGAGCCAGAGCCAGAGCGAACAGCAAGGAGCTGCTGGATCTGTTTGCACAATGAGCACACAAATGACTTGCAGCACTTCAGCCTGGCTTTTTGTTCTTTAATCGGGGGCATTATTATGATGCCTCCACTTCGACGAGTTCTCGTTCTCGTTCTTGTCCTCCGCCGCCTTCTCCTCGGGGAGCTCAAGTGGCGGGGATTACGTGTTGACGTTGAATGCGCCGCTGATTCATTTTCCGCCGGATTCATTCCTCCTCACCTCCGGGCTGATCTTGATGTGGCCCCCAGGTTGAGGAGCTCCTCTGTTGCTGTGGCTGTGGCTGCTCCTGCTGCTGCTCTCCATCTCTGGTTTTTTGTTTTGTTGGCTTCCTGGGAGCACCACTCACACTGACCACTTGGCAGCGACTGAGCTCTGCGCCGGCTGTGCCTCCGTATTTCAATGAAAAGTGTCACCAAGCTCCGCTCGATCTCGGAGCTTTCTTGGGAGCTTTTGTATAAGATTCGGTGAGAGAGTATAAGAGTTTGCTGCGCAGGCGCATTCTTAATTGCAGCTCGGCTCACCCGAAGACCAAACTTGGTTTTAGCTTCGTTTTCCGTTCGGAATTCGTTCGTTTCGTTTCGGAATTTCGGCCTCACATATGAAAATTAAAAGCGCTTAACCACAATTAACAATTGGTCACCCCAACCTATCTTTTTCTATATTTCTTTCCCCCTGTTTTTGTTTGGCTTTTGGTGTTGGCAAACAAATTTACCGGACATGGCATTAATCAAGACAGTTGTGACACTAAAACTGGCCAGCAATTAATCAACACAAGCTCAGGAACCACTAGAAACTAGAAAAAAGCAGGCAAGAAGCTAGAAAAGGAGCAACTTCTGGCGCCTGCATTAACTGATTGTTGTTGGTCTGGGCCAGGAAAGTTGTCAGTTTGAATAAAAGTTCGGACAGTGGCCAGCTAGCTGTATCGAATCAAATCAAAGTTTGATTTGACAGCCAGACAAACAGACCGAAAGGATACCCGAACCCGGAATTTATGTGGTTCTTCTTCCTCCCCCTTTGGAGAACTTCAACTTGAAGTGGAAACTTTTGGCCAAAAACCGAGACCAGTGCAGCCTGAAACATCTTGGGCATATATTTCGCCCCAGCAGAGCCGGAGCCAAAGCCAATATCAATTTATCAATTAATGCGGCTAATGAGCAGGCGAACTGTGACTGGTTGCTGTGTCACTTAATGCAAGGCTACCCCCATACATATGTATTGCAAAATTAATTAGGATTCGCTCATCATCAACTCTGACACATAGCACCATAAATATCCTATACGGGTCCTGTCTATATATTAAATATATATATATTCTATATGTGGTGCGTACATGGCGTATATATATTGTCTGTCTCGGCGACTCGGCGGCGGCTATATAAACGTAACGAGATTTCACCGCACAGCAAATTGTTGTTGGGCTTTAATTGACAATCAAAGCAAGTAATCAAATTTGCTGCCTGACATTTTTCATTAGAATTATTATGTAGTTACACTGAGTATAACCCAGTTGCGATTGCACAGCCCCAGCCTCCCGCCCTTCGCCCCCGAAAGACCCTGTATCAACAACATTATATCGCGCCCACATCAAAGGCGTAAAATTGTGTGGACAAGAGACCTTTAATCAAGAGATGACGAAGACTCGCGGGGTTTACACGAAGTGCAGAGTTCATGGGAAGTTCTAGGAGAGTGGAAAAAAAATTAAATGGAAAGCTTGGAAAAATAACAGAGTTTACGGAGAAACTTTTTTAAAATAGACCTACGGAGAATAGCTTTTTATTTTACTAGAGTATAAGAAATTTTCAAAAGTAATTATTAAATGTATATATTTTAAAAGAAAGTATTTCTGTGCTTTAAAAACCCTTAAAAATATGTCTAAAAGTATGCAATAAAATGTTTAAGGTACCAAATTAGTACCAAACTTCCACATCTGGTAACACTGTTTGTTAGATTTAACACAAACGCCGATTGGTCACACCAACTCTACAAAAGCGAAGCTGCAAGGTACATTATAAGATCAAATAGTACGTTTAATCGTTAATAAATAAGTTTATAACTTAAATGCATCCCTTTTTAAGTGATTTCGCTAGTGATTTAAGAAGCATCCGTTACTTGAATATTTTATGAACATATTTTAATATTTTGATTAATATTAAATGGAGTATTTAATACTTTACTCGGCACATATCCTTTTAAAATTAAATAAACCCAGGTTCTTATATAAAGAATATTTCCACCGTATGAACTCTGTTCCCAAATCTTGTTTCTACAGGGAAAATTGCACTTTATTATATTGATTAACTCTCTCAAAATCCGAAAAATCATCCAAAAATTCTGTTCGGCATAATTCCACAGAATTAGATAACATTGGGCTTATTTTGATTTGAGTTTTTCCCTTATTTTTCTTTTCGCTCTTTTGCTGTTTTGCTTTTCGGTTCGATTTGATTCTGGCGCTTGTCATTTAATATCCGCAATTAAAGTGGTCATCAATCAAAATGAACAGAAATGGGCGGCTAGAAACCTAAATGAATTAAAAGTAAACGAAAGAACAAAGCAAAGGATGAATGCACAACAATAAATAGAAGGAGCAGAGAGAGGAGCAGAGGGGCAAGGGAACAGCGGAACCAAGAAGAGGGGCAGAGGAGGAGCAGCACAGCAAATGAACGGGAAACGAAACGGAGCGACAGAAGAGGAAACCAAAAAAGGAGCAGCGCCAACCGAAGGATGAAACCCAACACAAGCAGGCAAAGCCCACACATACATACATAGAGACACTATAACAATGACCGTTATCGTTGTCCAGTCCAACACTGAGAGAAAATTATTAAGGCTTAAGAGTAGATACCAGAGTCTCGAGCTCGAGAAAGTATGTCAATCCTGAAGCCGTAGTTATACACCTCAGACCACACCAATTGCGCAATCTAAAAATTTTGATTGGAAATATTATTTTTCTCAGTTTATATACAATTTATTTAATATATGCGCGAACCTATTGGGAATTATAGCAAGACAAATGTGGAAAAAACCTTGAAATAAAATTATGTCTGTAAGCAAAACCGACAAAATAAAAAAATATTTGCAAATAAAAAACATGAAAATCTGCGAACAGTTTCAACATAAAAACATATTTTAATTTAAGTAGGAAAGCAGGTTCCGAACTGCTGCAAAATAATATGCTGGAACCAATTGGGAATTAGAACATGACAAAAGTGCATAAAAAAATGATCTAATTAAAGGTACATAGATCAGAAAATATGAAAGGAAATAGTTATAAAAAAAAACAAAAAACTCTGAAAAAAACTTTCATTTCATGAAAACTTATTATAAATCTGCTTATAATAATGATAAATATTTTCGTACATAATTTCTTCCAATGCCCTTTTATCCCTTGTCCTTCCACTGTCTCCGCTCATCCAGGGCGGCGATAAACAAGTGCTATACAAACAAAGATGGCGCTGTACGCTGAACCATTGATGATTGAACAGGACATTAATCTAACAAAATGCAGACAGCCTGCAGAGGGACGAGGCGAAGGCGGACTCGGAGGCAAGGGCGAAGGCGGCGGCGGAGGCGGGCAGCGAGCAAGCGACCAAATCAACTGACCAACTGTGAAAGTGTCAAATTTCAAGCCACACATTGTTGGCTCCATTGCCGACCCCCATATCCTGACCCGGCCAGGCCGAGTCCTTGTGGTTGCTGGTGCTTTTGCTGGCCATCGTCATCGCCAGTGGCGACGTCGGCCACGGAAGCAAACATAATTACGCGGATGCCAATGCTTCACGGTCGTCGTGTATAATATTATGGCAGGATCATACGCAGGCATACGGTACGTGCGGCTTGTACAGTAGTGGGTTTGTCGTCCTTTTGCGTCACGTTCTAAATTCTCCGACTGCTTGTGGAGGAGGTTAATTTATGGCAATATAATAAGTCAATTCAAATTGATGGCCATTTTCAGATGAACTTTGAAGGGAATAGAGAGGATTGGTCTTATGAAGTATTTTCTATTAAAGTAGGTCCGTTTTTCTTAAGTTTTACTATTTAAGTTTATGACCTGAATCTTTCTAATAATCTATATATCTTATCTTATCTAGTTTTGGATTTAGCGGTTCCCCTTTTTAACATTTCATAATTTGCTGCCTTTGTTTTTTCTATCAAATTAGCATTTATTTATTCCAATTGGACTTGTTCAAATTTCACGCTTATATGAGTTTTGCCACAGGGTTTTCCATGAGCAGAGTGGCGCAGTGGAAGCGTGCTGGGCCCATAACCCAGAGGTCCGAGGATCGAAACCTTGCTCTGCTAGAGTTGAAATTAATTTTTTTAATTATTATTTATGATATTTTTTCTTTTTCTCTTAACTATTTGATGTACTTAATCACTGTGGACGGCGGTCTACGTAGTGAAGATGAGCTCAGAGAGTGCGCAAGGCGACTACTATATATACACGCAGGATTAATTGGGGCTGTTGAGGCCCTTATACACTAATTCCCAATTTTTCTAGCGATGCCGTGTTCTAGATTTCATAATTAATTTCATTGTTTTCCAGCCACAGAAGCTAAATTTCCAGCGTCCATAATTCCTAAACGGTTAAAGCTACAGAAACGCGCTATACATATGTCTTTGGAAAGGTAATTTGAAATGCAAAACACCTTGCCTTGACATAGTTAAGGTAAATAATTTTTTTTTTTTAAATGGCTCTTACGATTTTGATAGTCTTTTGATATTGCTCAACTTTTGGTATATAACACATATCTGGGAAAATTCGCTTTCTTGAGAGATTACTCGTTAAAATTAGTAGCAAAGATCCCATATACCTGACTTTTTACATGAACTATACATACAAATATGTAACAATACATATAGAAACAAGTTTACAAAATTTAAAAACAAAACTTTAAAAACAATCAAAGGAAACTAAAAATATTTTAAATTAAAGAAAACTTTTTCATAAAAAAGAATTAAAAGATAAATGTAATTCTCTGAATTCTAAACATGGTTAGCTACGGGGCGAAGGAAACTCGATAAGAAGCAACTAAATAAGAAGGAGATAAGCATGAAATAATAAAATAATTAATAAAACCAATAATAATATAAGTAATGGAGTTAATTGTGACTTTCCAGTCACCAGAGCTAGTCTGGCCTAGTTTTAATTTAAAAAAAAATGTAAAAGTAAATTTAAACCTCTGAAGTCTGATCATGGTACACTTTGGGGCAATCGCAACCCGATAAGAGGCAACTAAATAATAATATAATAATTAATAAAAAAAATAATAAAATAAGCAATGGCGTCAATTGTGACTTTCCCTTCACCAGAGTCTGAAGCACATAGACTACTTCCGCAGGACCGACATGTGCAGCTAAAGATTAAGAATTTTTTTAGTTAAAAAAAAATTTTAAAATAAAAGAGAACCCTTGCCGAAACAGCTACTCCGCAGGACCGACAAGTGCAGATAAAGATCAAGAATTTTTCAAGTTAAAAAAAAAAAAAAATAAAAAAAAAAAAAGAAAGAAAAAAATAAAAAAAAAAATTAAAAACCCTTGCTGAAAACGATTTAGGAGCAACTCGACTTTCAGGACAAAACTTAAAATATTTTAATTTAAAAAAGTAAATTCAATCCACTGAAGCCTAAACATGGTCCACTTTGGAGCTATCGCAACTCGATAAGTGGCAACTAAATAATTAGTAATTAATAAAACAAATAATAAAATAAGTAATGGCGTGAATTGTGACTTTCACTTCATCAGAGCCTGAAGCACATAGACTACTTCCGCAAGACCGACAAGTGTCGCTGGAGATCAGGAAGTTTTCAAGTTGAAAAAATTAAAAAATAAAATAAAGAACTCTTGCCGAAAACGATTCAGAGCAACTAGACTGAAGCCTAAACATGGTCCACTTTGGAGGTATCGCAACTATTATAGTAATAAATAAATAATTAGTAATTAATAAAACAAATAATAAAATAAGTAATGGACCAGAGTCTGAAGCACATAGGCTACTTCCGCAGGACCGACACGTGCAGCTAAAGTTTAAGAGACCTCCTCAAGTTAAAAAAAAATTTTAAAATAAAAGAGAAGTAAAAAATCAATAAAATAAAAAAAAAAAGAAAGCAAGAGTTGAACAAAATGATGCTTTCGCCTCGAAGGCAGGTAACTGAATAAAAATAAATATGTCTCTTAGAGCTGGTAAACATCGAGCTATGCCTAAATCGATAACCTTCGATGTATTTCCAGCAGGAATTGCCAACATAGTTTTTTATTTCAATAATAACAGCTCTTTCATCAGGCATTGCCAACATGGATTTTTTATTTGAAAGTAACAGTTGAACTATTTGTATTTTATTTTTGTGAACGTTACTATTAATCGTCACAAAATTTGATATCAGAAAATTTTGAAGTTGATGGAGCCATCGTCACTTTTATCTCACTTCCTTAAGAGGTGTTGTTGTTTGATAAGTAAATCTGATAAATACACCCGCAACTGAAAGGCCTCTCAACATTCCCTTGCATGCATTTAACGAAGTTTTCCCTGGTAAAATATCGGTGTCGAATCACAAAAGTGACAAAATGCAATCGTTTTCGTAGCTCCAATTGCAGCGTCATCTCGATTTGATGGTTTTGACACGCCGGCGGAGGAACAAAGGAGCCGGAGCAGGAGGCGGCGTCAGTTGAAGCTGCTCATTTGCTGTCCATGGAAAATTAGACGCTAAATTAGCACACAAAACTGATGCACTAACGGTGCTTGCCGGAGGCTGAAATAATGGGTGGCTGGGCAGGACGACAGCCTGCGAGTGTTAAGTTGCCCAAAAACGACGTCCTGCAACTGGCTGGCTGTGTTTGTGTTCGTTCGTTCGCTCTGCTCCTGATGTTTCTGTGGTACAGTGACTGATGTGGCACAAAAACCAATGGCCCGGCCTGACTGACTAGTAGCCAGCGGAAAAACAGAGCTAACAGTCCCTGGTCATTACACTGTCGGAGAAGGATTATGACTTAATTAAAGAAAAATACGTTTAAGACTAAACACAAAATATTTTATTTGAAAATATAAAAGAAATATTTTTGAACCCTTGATTACCTAGGGGGAAATAGCAAGAAATGAATAGAGAATTTTATTTTTCGATTATAGACTTTACTCTATATTTTATAACCCTTGATTAACTAATAATTAAAATATATTTTGCACTGTTAGCCTTTACCCAATTTCTCAATGTACAAAAAATATATATTTAAATTTCTTAATCCTTGATTACAAAGGAGAAGATACCAAAAATTATTTTTTTTTAAGTAATAACCCTTATTAAATTTTTCTCTGTACAAAAACCAGTCGTTGGCCCCCAGGATTGACACGTACAAAGAAGCGGACCGCTCGTCCATCCGCTTCTGCCTTCGGAACCCGTTGCCTCCTCCGCGTCCAGCTGCTGTTGTTGCGGCTGTGTCAGCGGGCGGTTGGCAAATGGGTTTCCAATGGGTTCCGTTCCGCAAGAACCCTCTCCACAACCCTTCTGCACTCTGACAATCCTCCTCCTGGCTGGATGGATGGCTCGAATTCGGTTTGCCCGCAGCTCGAACAGGAAGCGAGGGACTTATAGGAATTCGTGCGGCGGCAATTCCTGCAGCCCACTGCTGGTTATTAAATTTTGAAATGCTACACCTTGTGCGGTATCGGATTGCCGACTCAAGGAGTGCGCGCTAAGACAAAAGGATATACAGTATAGCATTGTGTGTTCTCGGTGTGTGTTGTATGTGGTGTGTTCGGGAAGAGGGAATCCCTAGCCTATATGCTATCAAAGTTCATGCAAAATTCAAAGGCCCAAGCCAGCATAAGAAAATATTCCACATCATAAATTTGGCATATCACGGTGCGAGTATGCAATCCTTTCACAGACACTGGCCCACACACAGACAGATGTTGACACAGTTTTCCTTGAGCCAAGACCTCCTCCTGCTCCTTCGTCTGAGCTCAGCACAAAATGTCTATTTTAATATGAACCCAAATTGAGGATTTTATTTATGCACAAGCTTAGTTTACAATACTCGCTGGCTTTACCTCAAGCAGCGCCGCCCAGCCCTTTGTTACCAACTGTACTCCGGGCTACTTTTGTTTCTCAGACTCGTAGCGCTGAGGGACCTTTCGTTCTTTCTTTTTTATGTATTTTGACTATAAAAAGCACCCAGACAAGTGGCAAATGACTTAAAAAACAAACAGATATGGAATTCTATAGGAAAAAATATCATAATAAAAATCTCCAGCAGTTAAAATAATTGTCACAGTAATAAAGCAATGCACGAAATTATAACTGACCCGATGAGGGGTGGTTTGAAAGGTCTTAGGAACTTGAAAGTAATAATAGAACTTAACAGCGTTAGAAAAGTTGGAAAAGTCTAGTTAGCTAACCTGCTAAAATAAGCAAATATAGGTCACTAAACATAAAATTCTTAACGTTAGAAAATGTTAAAAACATTTTAGAACAAAAGATATATCTAAAAAATTGTTTCTAAATAAATAAATAAATATAATATAATAATAAATATAAATACAAGTACATTTTGAATATAATTCTTTATATAATTTGTTATTAAACTATTATTTCCTATAAGTTAATTGACTAAATTAATTAGTTGAGATCCTGTTCAAGTTTTAAACCTATTGTGAAAAGTCTTTGATTGGGGATGGAACTTTGTATCAGTTTCTTATCGAAAATATCGATATGTCATATTTAAATGTAAAACGAAAGTCCGATAATTTTCATTTGGATTTTTATAATGATTTAGGAAAGAAACTTAATAATAAGTAATTATAAAAATAGTAAATATTGCAGTTTTGCCCCTAAATTCATGTTTTAAAAAATGTTCTTTTTGCTAGGAATTATCCTTTAGCCAAAAATCAACCAACCTTTCCCACTGACACATTCTTCAGGCTCCTCTCGGAATGCGTCTCCCAGTCGCTCACTGCCAGCAGTCACTGTGTACAGTCCGTTTCGCCGGCGTACTGCTGTTCTGCTCTGCTCTGTTCTGGCTGCACTTGCTCCATTTTATAGCTGGCAAACATTATGGCCATGATTAATGGCAGATAATAATTTCGAGTGCCGAGCACTTGACAGCATACGAAAAGTCAGAAAACTATGGCCAATGGACGCCCATTAGCCCTTCGCTGCCGCCGCCCTCCGAAAAAATGCACTGCGGACGAGGACGAGGACGAGAATCGAGGAGTGGAGAAAGCTGAGTTGAGAGAAAGCAGAGAAGGATGAAAGGACAAAGTGCAGTAAGGGCAACTCTGCAAATGACTGCTGCAAAATAAACAGCAGCAGCAGCAGAAGCAGCAGCAACAGCGACAGCAACAGAAGCTGAAACAGCATAAAACTATTGCCATGTTCTGTTTGCGGCATTAAATGCCTCTCGCATCCTCACTTCCTCGCTTGCACTTTCTGGTGCGTGTGATTTACTCCGCCTGGCGAATAAATTATGATGGGGAATAACGTTCGCTGGCGTTGATCAGCAAATTATTTTATGCAAATTAAAAATCGTAAAAAAAATCCCTTATAAATAAAGGGGATTATGGGGAGAGGACAGTGAAGGGCAGGCAAACTGGGGTAACCCGATAGCTTCCATTTCAGAGACTTGACCAGAGCCACTGACCACAATTTTGTTATGGTTTTGCTGCCATCCAAAATTGATTTAGCCAAAAACCCTTCATTCCTCTCTGCCATACTTGACCAGCATTCACTAATGATTTTTGCCTGCAACAGCTGTGGCAAACGACATTTAAATCTTGGTTTTTGGACCAATAACTGGGTTTAAAATTTAACTAGTAAAAGCAAGAAATAAAGCAATCAGATTTAGTATTAAATTAGTTGTAAATTTAACAGCTAAATAGGGCATTTAGTTAAGTCAAAACTTCTTTTGTTGAATAGTTATCTCACTTCAAATTTTAGATATTAAATATTTATATATTTAAGAAATATTTTCCTTGTAGGAAAAAACACCCTAAATACCTAGCTAAATAATTCTCATTCGAAATATTTAATAAATCAAATTTTAAACAACATTTAAAGACAGTTTCTCTTAACAAGATTCCTTGAAAATCCCGAAATTCCCTTGCACTTTAACGTCAAACAAAGGAAAAAAGGTAAAATAAGTTAAACTGCATTCCCTCGGCCACCGATCTAAACTCGATCCGGAGTTTGTGTGTGCTGGAGTTTCCGGCTAGAGACCGTCGTTGGTTAAAAGCTTTGCCACCAGGACAAGCTGGCCAAGGACACAATGTCCTGCCACCACGAGCAATAAGTGCAACTCGAGGTGAAGCTGCAGCCAAGCTGCCGGCCAAGCTGGCCAAGGATCCGGTCCTTTTCTTTTGCTGGTGGGTACGAGAGTGGCCGTCATAAAATTACTTTTTATCATTGTAACATGGCCAACATGATGGCGCCTTGGGAAGGTCCCTTTCTCTGCCAATACATGCCCGAGTGGAGCATAGTTTTTATGACGTTTGCCACAAGGCATCAGTATCCGTCCACGTCGCCTCCTGCTCTTTATGTGGCAGCGGCTAAAAGGTTGCCACGCCACGTGCTCCTCCCCATGTTTCTTTCAGTGCAACCCAGTATTAATGGCTCGCATGCACGCTAATAAGCATAAACGCAAAGGAAGCCCAAGGAGCAGACGAGACGAGACCTCCTTGGCCGGAATGTGCGTGTTAAGGACTCGCCGCAATCCGCACACTCCTTTGACTTCATTGTGCACTTTATTAATGTTATTAAAAATCTAACAAATGCCTGGCAAGTGCGCAATGCACATTCGCTGCGGTTTATTAATGCCACAAAAACGAGCAATTAATGGCCAGTCCTTGACCACATTGTTGCTGCTAATAGAGAGAAAGAGCTGTGTTAGCCAGGAGCGAGACCGAAGCTGGCCAAAATGAACCCACTCAATTGGCCGGCAAATTAAGCCAGCATTCTGCTCTGCAGTTCCCCGGCAAACTTTTGCCTTTTGCAATATTTCAAGAATTTTTTAAACAATTTCGCCAGCAAGTCTCTGGAAAAAAAGGAGAATAGAACAATTTAAGCTAGGACAAAAGGTAAGTAAAGAGAGGCAACAGAGCAACAGGTGCGAAAGGTCCTTTTATTGACACATTTCCTGGCTGGACAATTGTTTGCCGATGCATTAAGCGGTAAAAGGAAAACGAAAAGCTGAAAAAAGCGTAGTCTGAGACTTTTAAGAACCCCTTTTAGGAGTCACCCTGAACTGCATTAATTAAGACGGATTTAATTTGGAAGAAAAGTGAGTCAACACATCACAAAGAGGGAGCGAACTCTGGCGAAACTTCAGTGGCAGCCAAGTAAATGCCACATTACGACGACTATTGCCATGGCCAAACAAAGATGCTCCCCTCTTGAGCTTCCTCAGCTGCAGAACAATTGCCAATTTAGTTTAAAACAATTGCGCAAAGTGCAAGTTTTTGGTCACTTCCGCTGGAAGTTGCTGCTGTCACTTGATTTGTGTCTACACAGGAAGTTATAGGGGCTTTAACGCTTAAGTAAGTTGTATATATCTCAATGTTTAGGATTTCTGGGTAAGTATATGTGAAGTATTTGTACGGTTTTCCGATTTGTTTGGGAATAATTTTATAGAAGTATATAGATTCCTTTACTTTTTAATTACTTATAAGCTGAACCCGTATCTAATCTTCCAATCGAACCTAATCTTAGTCAATTTTATGGCTCAGTGTAAGCGAACAGCAATTCCAACAGTTAATATCTCAAGGATTTCTGAGCTGGCGACAACTTTGTGGCAGGATGTTGTCATTGTGTGTTTTTCTCGTGAAAATGCGGTGGAAACAAAATGAGTACAAAACTGCTAGAACGACTTCCGCCCCACAATTTCCATGCTGAGCGGAAATGGAAAAACACTTGCGAACACAAACACTCACAGCCATTTCCAACTCATCTCCGCGGAGCTTGCCTCATTTCGCCTTTTGTGCTGCAATTAAGGCAAACACATGCAGCTAGGCCAAAAGCAGGTCAATACATATTGATATCCCATCGTCCCTATATATATATATTTCATGTAAAGTCAATTTGAGGCAAGCAGCCACCGCTGTGAGAATCCGGGATCCTGGTTTCTGGATCCTGGATGCTGCGTAATGCTTTAATTTAGTCGCAATATTGTCCTGCTGCTGCTGCTGCCTTCCCCCCTTTTGGTCGCCTGCCACTTAATGGCCAATTAAGGGTAGACGACACAAGAAATAATTAAATAGCTATCGCTGCATGAACCCCGATGAACCGAGCTGAGAGCTGAAAGCTGCGGGCTGGAAACTGTGAACTGCGAGCTGCGAGCTGCTAGCTGAACTTTAAGTGCCACACGGCGTATGTGCAATGTGCCGGGAAGCTTTACACTTTCCCAGGGCCGCCTGAAAGTATGCAGCAGCTGCCCCTCGCAGCCATGCAAATTTAATTGCAAGATTCCATAATGAGATGATAGAGCTGCTTCTTAATCAGAGCTACGTGCCGGCGAAGAGGAGAGTTCGCCAACTGCCCGTTTAATATTTCAAGCGCAATTATGCAGCTGCGCATTAAAAATCAAATACAACACTAAAAGTGACAGCTGCAATCAGGGCGGGCGAGAGCGCCTTCGTTTCGGCTCATCATAAAATTCAATTTGGCGCAAAGTGTTTAATGAAAGCCACCACCAGCAGCCTCCGGAGTCGCCCCAGAGCCACCTCCTGCGCCACCGCCCACTCTGCGCACAACTTTTTGCTGCCCAGGAGGTCAGCGCCATTAACATCTTGGCCAACAACTGGGAGCACCACAACAACTGGGAACATCAGCCAACTAAGGTTCCGGAAAACACTGAATTGTTTTACATAAAAACAAGCTCTCGGGCATCAAATTATGCAATCCCATTCTGGGGGCGAGTGCAATGGCCGTAATAAAAATTAACAAGCTACGCAACGTTTGAGTTTTGAATTAATTGACAGCGCGTATGCACACAGGACACCAAGGATCGGAAGCGCGGGAAGCTGGAAAAAAAGGGGAGCCAGATTGTCAGAAGCAGGAGCTGCTGCTGCTCCTTGTAAAATTATAAATTCGCATCTAAATGAACGCTGCAAAATTAATGAACTGCATGCAGTTTAATTGAAATGAACATCCACAGGAGGGAAAGGAACGCGAAAAGCGGTTGGGGTTTAAGTTCTCCAAGGAAGAACGGCGAAAGGGAGCTGGGCCAGGATTGGAGCATCAGCAATTTAATTGGAAAAATTCGGAAGCATTACCACGTTATTACGTTAAAAGATTTAAAATGAAACTGGAAAACAGCGTTTTTATAAAATTTATATATAAATTTAATTATATTTTAAAATAAACATATTTGGAGATTATTATATACGAGTATCTACTTTGTTTCGGAAGAGGTTCTTGTCTAATTTTTAGTCTAATGTATTTGTAAAATAGAGACATTTTTCAAACAAGGTGAACCTTAACTCGATCTCTGGTTGTATTTACTTTAAAATATTTTATATACCTCACCTAGCATGGGGTTGTATGGCTACAATCCGGATCGAAAGACCAAATTCGAAAACATGCCAGTCACACTTTCACGTTTTTTTTTTGTCGACGCTTTATTCTCGAATCGTATTTTTAAATTTAAAATGAACTTAAATATACAACATAACCCATCTTAGATCTATTAAAGCTTATATAAACCGGACTTACCTCCATGTTAGTTCCGTTCTGGCCCACTTGGGTCCCTGAAGAACGTATCGCCGCACCCTAATATTGCCAACGTCGTGATCTAGATTATCCGGTGAGAAATTATACGCGTACTTCTTGTCGCCCACGCCGCAGCGCGGTTGCTGTATTAGCCGGGCCGTTGCCGAGTCGATTTCGCCGGTGACTGGAATGTTGCCAAAAGACTGCAGAGACGGTAATGTTAGTTGTGAAATTGTGCATAATAATGGCGCTAGGCAGCAGCCAGCAGCCAGCAGCCAAGGATGGCTCTTACCTGGAGACTCCGGATTGCATCTATCAGCTGCTTTTCGGTGCGCAGGGCACCCGTTTCCAGGTCGGACTTGGGCAGATAATCAAACTGCATGAGGTAATTGTACTGCAAGGAGAGAGAGACGGGATGGATGGATGCATTAGGGAAGTGTGCCAAAGGTACGAGCATCAGCCCCGGCGGAGGCAATAACAACGGCACTATGGCCACAATGGACCTGCCGCCTGCCATATGGCCAGTTTGGTGAGCCAAACTATTTGTCGTTTGCAAATGATGCTGCCTGCCTGCCTCTCTGCCTGCCAGCCAGCATATACAAAAAAAAGGAGAAAAAAAAACACTCTCGAAAAAAAGGAGCAAGACCAAAACTTTTTGCATAAAGTTAATGATAAAAGCAACGCCAGATAGGACGGCAAAAGCATAAACAGCAACAAAAACTTTAACATTAATAACCCAAAAAGTATGCCACGGCAAAAAAGTGCAAGGAAACGTTGATGGAGAAATGCTTGAAGGAAGGAACAGGACGAGCAAGGGCTTGGCAGGGCTACAGCCCTTACAAGCCATTCCCCTTATCGCCTGGCCAAAATCATTAGGCTAGTCGGGTACTCGGGACTTAAAGATGTCAGTAAGTATCCGGAAAAATGTATATCTTAACATATATACATAAGATGTTTTTATAATAATTAGCCATTAAAAATATTCATATAATTTTTAAGACGATATTAACATTATAGACGTTTGGGGACATAAAAGCCTTAAATATTAACTTATTTAGTTTGAAAAAATTCTGTATTCTCTATCCGATTATTTCATATTAAAAGTGTACCTAAAATCAATCATATCTTCAAACAAAAAATTAAAAGATTTAATAGATTTCAATATTATTATGCTTTGAATTCCCAATAATAATAAAATTATAAAATATGAAAAGAGAGACTGTTTAAACTACAATAAATATATATTAACTAAAATGGTTTCATTTTGCAACATAAAAACTGACTTCTCTGACATAAAATCCGTTAAAATGTTGCCCAAAAGTATGCCATATAAAGAATTTAGTCTTGTAACATAAAATACTTTATTGCATACTTTTGAACATATATAAAATTGATATAAAATCGCCTCTGTATATAAGATATTCTCCATGTTGATTTAATAAACATTACACTAAAAACATTACGTTATTGGAAAGCTATTATGATTATTATTATTACTCCCATTTCAAGCCTTAATTCTTCTTCCTTCCCATTCCTCATTGACTGCCCTGATATTCCCCAGGGAATTACGTACAAGCATAACGTTATGTTTGTCTGTATATTGGGTCACAGCCGAAATAACAGCGGTCTCATAACGGTAAAGTGCGAAAACAGAAGGCAAATAGAAGCCAGAAACTCGATTCTCCATTCTCCATTCGATTCACACTGGCCATATGTGTGTTGCCGCTGGATTTACATATTTTTACATCGCGTGCGCGCATATTTATTAACTAACACAAACACAGAAACACACTCTTGACAAACTTGACACACACACCAGCACATTACGTGACCTGCAAATTTAATTTTCTCTTTCATTTTCCCCAACATCCACACATCCACACGAGAAAATTGTCACACTCGCACCACCATCAGTTTTTCTACCCATTCTCTCCCCTTGAATATCGACAACTTTTCGATTTTTGCCTTACTTGTTATTGCCAGTCGCTAAAATAAAAAAAAAGAAAATACAAACTTTTGAATGGCCAAACGATTTGCAAATTTCATGAAAAGAATCGTTAGCCAAAAGTTTCCATAGAGGCTTCCAATGGCATTCTTATGGGCGACGTGATGTGTGGCGATTAGTTGGGATTTATTCCGAATGATGAATGGCCTATCTACTTTCCGTTTAGGTGCTGAAATGCAAATGCACACAAATCTCGAATCGGATTCCGAATTAACTTGGAACGTTACTTGAACTTTTGACGGAGGAAAGTTCTTTCTTTATTTATGGAGTCCAGCTCTTTACGACTTCCAATTTTCTACATTTGTCTTTATTTGACAATCAAACAACAGCCATACACTTTTAATTATTTCCTCTCTACAAAACCCAATAAAAGCTGGACTTGGGCTTGATTACCGAATAAAACCAGAGACCCCTTCCATTTCGTTGACACTCATTCGGAATCTAGCATTTAAATGGCCACAAAAGTAACACTAAAGTAACCACATGTTCCAGCTTAAACGGAAGCTTATCAAAGCGACTTGCCCCTGTTGTTCCTTGGACTTGGAATAACAGGAGGAGGAGAATGGAGAATGGCCGGCAGCAGCATTTTGTATGCTTCTGCCATTTTATTTATTATTTTTTTACGTAACTCCCGCAGCGCAGCAAGTGCACTGGGTACTGGCCATAAAGGATGCAGCAGCAAGTAAACCCTACCAACACACAGGATGCGAGTGCGGATCCGTATCCGGGGCAGGTGCAGTGAAAGCGACGACTTCGCCGACGACGACGACGACCTCCTGACCCCAGGACCCCACGGATTCCACTTAAATGTGCGTCACAAAAAAAAAGTTGGCTTAGCCATTCCTTCTTTCATGCGTTGTCACGTTGCCGGGAACGCGTCAGCAGCAGCCACAGCGACAGCGGGGCTACAACTACGTAACGCCAAGTAACGTAAGAAAGCCCACACCAGCAAATTGAAATTCACATAACGTTTCTCCACAGCTATGTGAGGTCTCTGCCGAGTCTCCGAGTCTCCCGAGTCCCCGACCCTAACCATTCTCCCTTCCAGCTACACGAAAACAATATCAATTAATATATGTATGTTGAAATATATGGACAAAATCGAAGTACAGGCAAGCATTCTAATTAAAGTACTTAAAAGACAGATACTTTGAAAAAAATGTTCTGCTTAAAAGTTCTTAAATTGAAATTTACATAGGGATCCAATTAGGGATGTACATATGCATATCGCATCGAAATGTCCAATGATATATCAAAAACAATATTCATATCGGAAATATCGTAAAGTTTGATGTGTCGAAACTTAAAATATATCGAAAAATATCGCATTTAACTCTAAAATATCGATATAATCGATATTACCAAAAATATCATAACACAATTTATTTAATTTATTCGATTTTATTGAAAACATTTTTAAAACAACATATTTCTTTATATTTATTTCCGAAAACGATTCTTTAAATCAAGTTAAGGCTCTTTTTGTACAGTTCGATACATCAAATAGAATATTTAATCTTTAAAACATCGATTTTTCGGTCTTCGCGTCAAATATCCATACAGTGTCGGTATATCAATATTTTCTGCCATACCCAGTACCATTTTTCTTAAATTACTTGTGCGTTAAAAATCCAATATTATTTCCACAGCTGTTTCAGACGAGAGCCAACTTTAATCTTAACAATCAGCGTGAATATAGCCATGCCTTGTATGGGCGTCCTAAGTTATAGTGAATGAGTATTAAAATTAATAATTACTGCCTTAAATCTTGGCTTATAGACCACAATATTCTAAAAATTAAAATGACTTAGTTATAAGAAATATTTAAACATATTCTTTTACTTAAATATGTCTGTTATAGGCAATCTCCACTGCTTAATCTGTGTGGGTGGGGAGAAGAATAATGTGGCACACAGCGGAAGCCGAACGTCTGGCCGGTGGAGACAACAACATACGCCTCAGGTTTCTTAATGAATGGAAGACTTATCCATCGAGGAGCCATCCGAATGGCTGGATAATGACTGAGTTCCTTTCGCTCGAACGCAACTAGTCAATTTGGCTAATCGAAGGCTTTTGCGGACTGTGAATAAGTAGTGCTTAGGCAAAGGTGTGCCAAATGGCCAAATGGCTTAACCCGATGACGACCGAGTCAGCGAGCGAGCGTTTTATGACGACAATAAACTATAATTCGTAGTTATGAATGGATGGGTATGTGAATGAATAGCCCAAGACTTTCGAGTGACGGAAGTGCTCACCTTTAACCCCCTGCCCCCTCATAGTGTTGGATCAGGCTGTTCCGCAGGTAATATCGAGTTGGTATCAATCATTTATGCATCGGCCTTTTGCGTTTTTAATGGGAAATTTGTGGCCCCAGCTACGTGTTCGAAAATCGGGAAAAACGGGGGTCTGGCTCTCCTGGAGTACGTACGTGGCCAAGCCATGATTCTGACTAATAGAAAAGCGCCAGTCGAGTGGAAAACGGAGAACGGCGGAGGTGGAGGTGGAGCAAGAGCTGGGCAAAGAGGTGAGAGCTTCGTATCAGAAACAATAACAGTAAAACATTGCTACGTGAGTATTTGTCGTGTAAACAAAATCATGTTATCAAAATATAATAACGGAAAGCAATAACGAAAAACAATTGAGAAAAGTGCGAATGGCGATCGAGTGTATATAGCTTTTTCCACACTCGCACGTCGACCCTCCAATAATTGTGGGGCTTAATTTAGTTAAGTTGGCGTGACACAAGGAAAACTTCTTGCCACCGCCCCTTGGTGAAAGTGTGAAAGTAAATTGAACGATGAACGAGGCGATATGTTTATTATTTTATTGGATTATAATTATACGAGAGCGGGTCGCTTGGTCACACACAAATAAAATAAAGAAGGGCTTATCAGGGGGCGCCTAATTTAATTAATTTCGAGGGCAAGTGAGTGAGCTTTAATCAAAGGGAAGAAATAACAATTAAAAGGCAACAGAGAAGTGTTTAGGGAGAAAATATGATTAAAAAAATATATACAGTTTACTGAGAAGTGTTTGGGGAAAAGTATTCTTACAATAATATTATTTGCTTCAAAAACCTATTATACGAGGTCTTTGATTTTTTCTCAGCGTTGTAAAAACCGCAAAAACAAATCATAATGGCTCACATGCTGGCCATAACTCTCCGCTCCACATGCGACAGTGGCTAATAAAAGCACCTACAAATGTCGTCGGTTCGGCAGGCAAACAAACCTATAAAAATGACAGGCAACTGCAACAAACGAGCGCATCCATCCTTCGAGCATATGCACTCAGGGTCCTTGCAATGTTCCGCCTGCCAAGAAGGACACACACAGGCTCTTCTGTGAGCTGTGCAGAGGAACAAAAAAAAAAGGAGCACCATGAGCAGTAGGAGGAGCAGTAGGAGACGGAGCAACCACAAAGAGCATGAAATCGGGGCCAAATTGCCAGGATATGGACTCAAATGTGTCCGTAGAACAACAGGTCCTTGCCACAAACAAATTTACTGCGAGTGAGTGTGTGAAATGGATTCGAAATCAATCATATTAATGGCTTTATTGGGTTTTCTAATGGCAATGGAAGCAAGGATCTATATAAATGGGTTTTATAAATAAATGAGAAGTCTAAATAGGTAAGTACTATCAATCCTTTAATAGTTTCATTCAAAAATTAATCATTTGAAAAATATATGCATTTTTAAGTAAAGTTTATAGCTTAATAATATTTATGAACTTGTCTTTAGTGTGCTTTAATTCTATTTTATAATTAAGGAATGATATGGAATTTGATGTACTAATTTCAAATAAAAAGCACATTTATTGTACATTTTTTACATCTTCAAGTATTTTTGCTATTTAGGAATATCTTTTGCAATATTTATCTAAAAGGCCTTTAACATTCTTCGTCTCCTGCTTAGTCTTTGGCATTTCCATTTCGGACTTGCACATTCTTCAGACGACCTGCTCCATTTAAAGAAACACACGTTCCCACTTTAGGGGCCCAGCCCAGACCATCGTGCCATGCATTTCCTGTTGCTGTCTCATAAAAGTCTTGGATACACACACACGCAGCCACGGACATATCTTTTGAAACATGTGCGCGAGTCATCACGACGACCCTTTCCACTGGCACTTCCACTTCCAGTTCCACGCCCACGTCCGTCCAGCCCAACTTCAACTGCAGCTCCTTGGCAATTTATAGACTGCGAATTTTAATAAAAAGGATGTGGCAACTAACGGATCAGAGTGATGGGCACGCCCACCATTGGAAACATTTAATAAAAAACACACGCACACCCACTCGAACACACAACCACACACACACACACTCCTTCAAAGGGCTGGACAAAGTGAAGAGATGGTTAAATTAATTGAAATCAACATTGATTAATGTGGGATAAGAAAAGCAACGAAGCCAAAGGAAGGAGCGGACAGAGAGAAGATATCGTTGGACGACAGTGCTGACAGCAAACTATTTAAAGAACGGGACAAATCGAACAGATATTTATGATTTTAATTTTTTTAACAGCTTTTCTATAATTGAAATTGCAATGAGTTATATATATTTCTCGTTGGAAAAACAATTCACTTTCATAAATAGGCATTAATATTTAATTAAACACGTGTTATTTATTTATAGCTGCTATCAATGATTTTAACTCATTCCAGAGCTTGCTTTTATTAAAAATTCAATTGTTAAAATATTTATCTAAGCAAAAACATTTTACTTTCATTGAGTTTTAATTATTTATTGATTAAATACAAGTTTTCTTATTTTAAAACTGACACATAAACGATTTTTAGCATATTTCATCATATTGTTCTTCATTAAAAGTAAAGCTTTTCATCTAATTTTTTTCTTTATTAAAACTTTCATTAAATAAATGTATTAAACATAACAAATTTCCATTTATAACTCTATTTTAAGCTTTATTATTTTAGTTTTATTCGCTAAAAGGATAAATAGACAGCACTATTGGAGACCATATTATTAAAAGTTGCTTTGTTGGCTCTATCGTCACCAGTACACAGAAAGAAAAGTTCCAGTCGATAACCAATTAAGTAAGATTTACTTAATAGAAAAAGAAAATAAAATGGTTTAAGAGTTGTTAAGAAGTTAGTAAAGAAATTCTTTTGATTAGGCAAGGAATATAAAATACATTTTAATGAACTTGGTCACACTGTAGTTCATATAGAATATAGAATAGTCAGGCCACACTGTTTTTTTTATTATTTATTTTAAAATAAGACCTGGACCTTGTTAACAATGTAATATAATCTTTTTGAATGAAAGAAGAAAATAAAATAAATTTATAAAAACTTGGTCACACAGAGGTTCCTAGATAGTATAGTAGAACTTGATCACACTGGTAATCATAGGGAGTTTTTTAGCTGCTCTTCAAAAAACACTCTGAAGTCGAAATAAAACCTCATATATTGTATCAAAATAAACCTTTACTCTTCTTGAACCTTGCTAACATAGTGATTATAATCTCTTTGATTGATTTGCCTATTTTTTGCCGTGTGTAGACCATCAAATGAACCGGACCGCAAAGCTGCAAACACGCAACGTTCAATGCGCCTGGCGGCGAATAGCTCGTGGTGGACGGTACGTCTTTCAACCTGCCACAAGTTGAGTTGGCTCTCGGTGTTTGTGTTTGTGCTTGCACTTTAATTAGACCACAGGACGTAAATTGCTATATCCCCGCCCACGGATCACAGCCCACGGGCCAAGGCCCAAGGCCTCGTTCCCGGGCCTCGGGCTCCAGGCCCACTTGTAGCCCCCATTTGGGGCGCAGTGTTTATGGGAAAGTGATGAGATACTCGGCACTTGCCAGCCGCCGCCAGGTTCCAGCATTTACTTTGTCGCTGCGACACACAGGAAACAGAGGAAACAGAGCAACAAGTCATCAAAGTTTCCCCAACCCAACCCCAGCCCCCAAAAGCCAAAGCCTCAATCATTCCTCGGCCCCCTTTCAATCAACCCGCCCGCCCGTCCGTCCCAGACAATGGGTCCCCGAGAGCAGCCTGCGCAAATAATAGCAAAATGGGAAAGATGGGAAAATGGAAATGGAAATCGAGGTGGCAAAGAGTCTTCTGGGATGCCAAGGCGAGCTGCACTGCACTCTTGATTAACTACGCATTGTGTGCCCGAGAGCAATTTGCAATAAACAAATAAATCATTATTATTTATATCAACGCAGCTTCGCTCTGTTCCGTTCCGTTCCGCTCAAAAACAAAGCAGCTTCCAAGTTTGCGTTCAATGACTTGGCATGACAGTTAAATAAACAGAAATCGATGTGTGGACATGCAGCGCCTTGAGATCAGATCCGGCATGGCCTGCACCGCAGCATATGGCCGGCCAGGCTCGCCAATTATATGCAAATTCTACAGCGAGAGGAGCCGGTCTAAAAAGGTTTTAACTTCTGACATTAAGACCATTTGCAGACGGAACATTAAGGCGGCGGCAACTCGATATGGTCGGTGATATATCGATGCCCCGCCAGACCCTCAACCACCGCCCGTGGTTTGGCATCAGCTTTCTGCTTTCAGGGGAACAAGCATAAATTCTCTTAATAATTCAATTGAGGATGCCGTTTTTTCACCAACTTTATGCCCTTGGTCGGCTAGAAACAACTGCCATAAGTTGTGGAGGCTCTTCAAAGAGAATGCAGCTAAGGGCGGAGTGCTTTTGGTTTTTAAAAGGGGGTAATTTTATAAGTTAATATTTACTACTCTATAAGTACTAAAAAGATACTTAACTAGGTACCAGAATTTTCCAATTCAAGCAATCTAGATATATTTATCAATAAGAAATATAATATTCTGGCTATGAAAATAAAATGGTTCAGTCCTGAATAAGCCAAATAACTAATTGATAAAGCTCACTACTAGATCTTTTTTAAGAAACCATCAACAAAATGTAACCCGCTTTTTACAACGATTGTATAAACTAAATAAAAAGAGATTGTCTGCATTAATAATCTAGGTTAATTCCTTTCAATTCTCTTCATTTTTCTTCTCTTAAATCCCTCATTCATGACATTTCCCCACGACATGTTATTTGATCCCATTTAGTTGATATTCCCCTACCTGCTTCTGCAATCCGACACTTCTTTACAATTATCTTTCTTAGACTAAAGACCAGATACTATCTTCTACCGCAGCTACTGGTTGTTTGGCGCCAGTTGGGTTATGTAAATAAAGCCAGAAACCTGCTGCCAACTGCAGCAGCTATTATTTTGACCAACCTGGCTGGATTACCGGGCAATGTTTTTAGGCACAAGCCATCGCCAGCATCTATCTCTCCCCGCGATACATAAATTTTATAAAAAACCCGTTTAGGCTAACAGCATGACTGCTGTTTGATGAAATTAGCCAAAGAAAGGCCCAGTGGCGAATCGCCGCTGATGAGTGTGGCTAAATTAGGTGGCCAAGCGGAAAAATAAAATCCCCGAACGCCCAAATGACTTGGTCAATATTTGTGCACTCTGAACCGCAGATGAGACACGAGATGAGAATGAGTTCCGCGGGAATGTCGCTGACTCAGAGAGCTGGACTTTAATAAGCGGTGGCAAACAGGTAAGCAAGCTTCCATATAGCGTTGAGTCTCACACTGTCGAAAATATCATTTAATATTCATAATTAAGGTTATAATCAGTGATAGAACATATTTGTTCACTTGAAACTCACAATTTAATTTATTTTAAAGATTGAGTCACTGTTTGAAATTATTGTAAGAGAAAATGTATTAACTAAAGTTGATCCAAGGAATATAAGAAATAAACAAGAATTTATAATAAAATTTAATTCTTGAACGTTTTTTTTTATATTTAAACCTATTTAGATTGTTAAGATTCAGGAAATCATTTCTTTTACTTAAAAATATACTTATTTTAAGTTCTCTATTGCTCGAAATTCCATTTAAATTTTCTGAAAATTTCTATTACTTTAAGACATTTAAAATTACATAAATTTACTAAGGAATTTAGGATACATTTATTTTTAAAGTGTGTTGCCTTATTAAGAAGATTAAACAATTTGTATGAGCAATGATTACGTTGTGAAATAATACACAATACAACTTAAAACACAGTGGGTGGTATCTAGGGAATAGTTTTGGATGTAGATGTTGTCCCAAAGAGTAATATTTTTATTTAGAATCAAGCAAGCTAAAACGTTGAATTAAAAATATTAAAAACGAGAAAGAAAGCTAACTTCGGTAAACCGAAGTTTATATACCCTTGCAGTCAGCAATTGGATCATTGAAAATCGATCCAATTTGGTAATGTAAAAAAAAATGTCAAATTATGTAAATTTTGTAAATTTTACATTTTACATGTAGAATTTTACATTTTCATATAAATCGACCGATCCCTTCTATGGCAGCTATATGATATAGTTGTCCGATCTTAATGAAATTAAAACCGTAATTCTAGAACTATAAAACGACTATATCTCGAAATTTATAGAAATTCGTTGAAAAACAGAGAAATTAAAAATTTTTGTACATTAATTTCGCCATCATTCCTATGGCAGCTATAGGATATAGTGGTCCGATTTCGGCCGTTCCGACATATATACTGCGTGCTAAAGAAATAAGACTATGCTGAATTTCAGCCCGATAGCTCAAAACTGAGAGACTAGTTCGCGTAGAAACCGACAGACAGGCGGACAGACGGACAGACAGACAGACGGACATGACTAGATCGACTCGGCTGGTGATGCTGATCAAGAATATATATACTTTATGGGGTCGGAGATGCCTCCTTCACTGCGTTGCAAATATCATGGCAAAATTATAATACCCTCTGCAAGGGTATAAAAATACAGTTTTCTTTTTAAATACACATGAAATTTGAAAATATGATTTGTAAAGGTTCCTTATTAATTTATTTCCATAGAATTACTGATATTTAATTATCTTTCTGTAAGCTTGTGTCTATTTATAAGGATAAGATGGTAGCACTAAGAAATTTAAGAAATAATTAAATAATAATACTGAGTTATTGCTTTCAGAGGGTCATTGGAAATTTATAATATAAAGCGGGATCTATGCGATCCTTCACCATATCTTTTCTTGACTAAATCACTCATAACACTTTGATTATTAACATTATTTTAAAATTTAAAAATAATTTTTCCGCCGTGCACAAGTGACTGACACCTACGTGGCCTGCTGCGTGTTGTTGCTTTCGTACCTTCTTTGGCTCTTTGGAGTTGTAGCTTGGAGCTGGGAGTTTGGAGCCGTTCTCGATCTGCCGTAACTGCAGCTGGATGTGAGCGAAGCTATAGCCTCAGATCGGGGCAACATGCCGCATAATTGATGGCACATTCAGCGCTTAAAAGGAAACCTGCTTGCTGCACAAATGTCGCCCCAAAAAAGGCGTTGTCATTGCCATTGTTGCTGCTTGTTGGATGTCAGTCGGGCTCGGCTCAGCTCAGCTCGCTGGGCTCTGCGTTCTGAGTTCTGCGGAAAAGGCCAAGCCAATAACCAAGCAGCTGCAGCATCATGTGGCATCATTAAAATCAAGTCAAGGAATCACAAGACTCCGCCGTCGCCTGCCAAAATGTCAAAGATTTTTCATTCGGTTCCTGCCCCTTGCTGGGACTTAACAACAGAATTGCCGTTAGCTCGCGTGCTTGCCGGCATTTCGGGGCTCCTCCTGCCTCCACCCCGAAAGCCAAGCCAAAATAAATAAATCGAACATAAATTGTTTTTATATGCTCCCGATTGTTGCCGCTGCCGCTGCTGCTGCTGCTCTGCAATCACAAGCGCGCGTCGAGGCACAAAAATGTGATAATTAATACGAGCAGAAAAAACACAACCGAAAAATCCGGAGGGGAAAACGGAATAAAAAAGAAAAAATCAACGAAAACAGACGGCAGCAATGAATCTGGGTCAAATCCAATTGCTTTATATTTTGTTTATATTTCTTTTGTGCAGCAGTGGCGCTCTTAGAACTCCGCCAGCGGACTGTTTCGCTTCGCTTTGGTTCGGTTTCGGGAATATATATTTATTTATGCACTTCCACCTTTGCATTTGCCGGCGAAAACCTCTCAGATTTATTGCGCTTTTATTCTTCCTGCCATTTATGTAAAGTTAGAAGGAGGAGGAAGCGAATCTGCATGCCACTTTTCGGAGTGTGAATGCATATGTTCTTGCTAATGGCTGGACCCTGTCTTTCGCCTCCACGCACATAGACACATATGTATATGGAAAGAATATATCTTTCAATCCTTCTTGGGCTCTGCCTGAGTGAAATGCATAGCAGATAAAGCCGAAACTTTCCACACACCATAACAATAACGATTGTGCAATTCCGATAATGCATTATTCCTTATTTTTCCAGCACTCACTTCAATGATATGCACGAATAGCAATAACAAAAATATATATATACGTTAGCTGGTATATTTATCTGTAAAAATGTCGGTGAGGTATTATTATTTGCCCTACTTTTATGCTTTTCTAACTCGGTTGAGGGGGAGATGGCAAGGCTTAAAGTTGGTAGTTGAAATTTAATTAATTTCAAGGCTTTTGTTTTGGAATATGCAGCTTAAAAAAGTTAACAAATAAATTCACAGCCTAAACAATACAAAAAGGTAAGAGTAATAATTAATTTGTAAGTTTCCTGCCTTGTATTTATATTTTCCTTACTAAAACTTATGGAAATCTTAGTATTGAAATTACCTTTCTAATTAACTTTGTACCTTTTACTTGCTTCTGTATTTCGATCACTCAGTTTTGGTAATTAAATTCTATAAATATCTCCCATTTTTATGCCATTGACTGATGTCATCCTTCCCCTTTTTTTTCAGCAACAGAACTTCCTTCTCCCTGATATTCCTGGAATTCCAGCTAGCCACCTTACAACTGCTCCTTTGTGCGGTGCATGAATCATAGAATTTGCTAACCAAAATTGGGGACATACTCCCCGTAAGTAAGATAAAGTTTGTGCAGAGCAGATTGGCTGTCCGTCCCTCCGTACGGAAGTCCGCCATGGTGTCCGTAACCGCATCCGCGTTGGCGTTCCATCGGCTAATGTGAATGCAGATTGAGTTTGAGAGCTCGCTAGCTCGCTGGATGGTTGGCTGGCTGGAAGGCAGGCTGGCGGGCGACTGTCGTCCAAAAATTGTGTATGCACAGCAAATGTCTCATATTTGTGGGTACGCAGCCATAATGATGCAGCGGATATACGCAAAATGCATAAAATGCATGCACGAGACAACGAAAAAATGAGCGGAAAGCGAAAGAAAATCAACATAAATGCATCAATCATACGCTGCGTGGGTCGTCCAGACGATAACACTTCAATCCTCTCACTCTCTCTAGTCTGTCTTTCCCCTTCCCCAAATGACATTAAAAATCAATCAATGGCACATAAAATTAATGAATAAGACAACAACAATGGAAATCGGGAATCGGCTTCTGTCTGTCGACGATGCTTTTACTTAGCAGGCTTATCGCCCAGCTGAGTGTTTCCTTTTTGATGCAACGCTTTTTTGTCTGTCTTATCAGCCTTTTAATTAAGTATATATTTCGAACGTATAAATAATTGGAAATGCTTCCTATTTACTCGGCTTTGTTGTACATATTATTAGCTGAAAAGAGCACGTTTTTAATTTCGATGACGTGGAAGTGTAGGGTAAGTTGGCAGATTAAAAAAGGCAAACCTTGAAATTGTCTGTTGATTTTTTATTAATTTTAATTGGGTTTTTATTTGGAAAGATATGTAAAGATTTAGAACTGAAGAAGAACTGATCATAAAATAAACCAAAGCCTGAATGATAAGGCATTAATGGAACAAAACCAGATTAAATAAAAATTCCCATAATTAACCCCGATAACAGGATAATATGTTTTCAATATAATCCCATAAAAAACCCTTATTTTTTTCCACCATTTCGTTTTCCATGTAGTTTTTATTACCACAGAAGCTGGTATTAGCAATGTTTTTGTATTCCACTCTTTTGCCAATGCAAATTGGGCATTATTTGTTCTTGTGCTCGGCTCGAAAATTTTTCCGCTCTTTGCATTTCAATGCGTGCAGAGCAGCACAAATATAGTATGAAATCCGTGCACACACACACACAGTCACACGTATCAGATGTAGTTTATTTTACTTATTTTTTGTATTTTGCCAGCCAGCAGCAAAGCTAAAAAGGCAGCTGCCTTTTTTCTATAGCCGAATGCAGTTCCCTACGTGACACAATTAAAAAAATAAATAGAAAACAAACCTGCGGCGACTGCATCTCCACTAGCTCCTGCACCTCCACCTCCACCTCCCACAACACTCTCGGTATTGAAAGCGAAATTTAATAAAAAGCTTTTTTAGCCAGGTAAATGCATGTGCATGTTGCATGACTGCCCGGCAGGGGGCGCCATGCAGCGGAGTCCTTTTAGCTTTGCACAGGATTCCATTTTTCGCTTACGAAAAAGGAAAAAGGAAACAAGTCAGGGGCAAAGCGGTGGAAAATTGTGATTGCCATTGGGAAAATATTCTAATTAAAAAATAGGGAGTCGCAAAATTACGTGTATTACTTGAATGCACTAAACTGCTGTCATTGCTTTGTGATTTTCAGAATATTTTATATAAAAAAGGTTAATGCAACGATTTAAATGCAAGAGAAGGTTTTTCTATATAAATATTGCGTCTATTAAAAATATTTAAATAAAAAATGCGCCTCTGTAAGCTTATATAGAATGTGCAAATCAAAGTGAAATATTTAATTCGTCGCAGAATTTAAAACCTTAAATGACACGCAAAAAATCATGTAATGCCAGTTAGTCATGGACTTAATGTGTGCTCAGGGATTTCCTACTCTCGATTCATTTCAGTTAGCTGCCCAAGTAGCTGGGGCAAGTCTCATTAAGGCCTATAAACAGGTGTCAAGCGGCGTTTGTCAGTGGATTGACCTACACACAGTCGCCATTCATTTACTCACTGACAAATTACCTTAAAAAATGTAAATTTATTCGAAAGAAACGGGCATTCCGGTGTCGTGTCAACGGTTCGAGCGGAAATATCTGTTATTGTTATTGATAATAAAGTTAATTTGCTACTCGATTTATTAAAATTTCCCCCCTCAGCGATTCTGGAACAGCCGTGAATCAGCAGCTTTGACTTAATAATGCGCCTGGAAATCATCGTCGCCAGATAATTAATAGCGGCAAATTTAATCTGCTCCAAGTCCGATCCGATCCGATCCGACTCGATTCACTCCCTCGCTGTCACTGTCAGTCGGTGTCGGTTCCTGCTCAGATGCTTCTGATTATCGCATATGGAGTTGGCATTTAATAATGTTACGATCTCAGATCTGGCTCCTACTTTATGACTGTACCGCTTAGTGCATTCAACTGGCGCTCCAAGAATTGTCATAAGCCTATTAAGAGGCCGATTGTTTTTGTCAGAAAGTTGCTGGGGCTGCCTGCCCTGCCCTGCCTTGAGTGTGCCATAAAAGCAATATAAGCGAGATCGGGTAGGGTTGGATTTCTCGGGCCCCTTCTACCAGGAAGCCATAAAACAATCAACGAAAATGCTCACAATGACTTCCATCAGCTGCAACTGCGTTAATTGCATTCCGAAAAAGGAGAAATGCGTTGAATATTGAGGAATTCTTCTGCGCTGACGGTCGGGGGCTCGGCGATGGATCAATTAAGAATGAGTAACGTGGAATATATTAAGTATAATGTTTTTGTAAATATTCCATAAAATCAGGCATAAGTTTTAGTAAGTTCTTTTATAAATCCTGTTGTGATTCATTTAGGGAAGTAAATTTAATCTTTAAGAAAGCTTACCATTCTTACAATTCTTCTGAAATTATCGAATTCTACAAATATATTTCATCTGAAATCACACATTTTCTTAATAACTTGAAATGCTAAAATACATTTCTTCGAAATAAGATTGGACATACAAACTAATAAGTTGCATATTAATCACAGCTGTCTGGAATTATGCATTCTTTAGCTTTTACTTTAAATATTTGTGCCCCAAATAAAATTCAAAATCTCCCACATGTTCCGATCACTTTCATAAGCCAAGAAAAACAGAAAACACCTGTTCCAGTTCCTATTCTTTCTTTTGTGCTTTCTTCTCCCGCGATTCATTAGATACCAACCCCGAGTGAAAAGTGTAATTCCCGTGGAGTGACAAAGAAAGACCTCGGCCGCAAATAGCAATTACAAATACAAACACGAGAGTTGAAAGTCCCTAAAGTCTGCGGATGACAACGCTTCCTTCTGCTGTTTCCTATAGTTGTGCCAATTAGAATTTTGCGAAAACTTGGAAGCAAATTGCAACAGTTTGTTAGGTCGCTCACTCCGTCTGTCTTCAGTGTCAGTGGCAAACGGGACTTTATTCGAGAATATATATATGCTGGCCCTTCTGCAGACAGATATATCCGAGTAAACATATATATATAGCAGAGTTGCGCGTGGCGATATGCAAATGCATGTGTGTCGCTGTGCGTGCAGATAAGTTAACTTCACTTCACTTTCTATGTGTGTATGTACACTTTCCGGACTACTTCCGCTGGGGCATGCAACCGCAGTGCAGCACAGAGCAGTGCAGTGCCGTGCCGTGACCCTGCCACCCACCCGCCATCCCGCCAACCCCTGTTCCTTCCTTTCTCCTATCGAGAACCCTGTCCCCATCCGCCCCCCAAGAACAACAGAGCTACACGATGAGAAAGGGGAGTTTATCATAAACTCAAAATAATTTCACGATATCTAAAATAATATTTTTAGCTAAATTTAATTTTATTTTTCGAAAATAATTTAATTTTAACTAAAACTAATGACTAATTGGCATTTATATTACAATTTTAATATGGCAAAATTTTATTCAGTAAGTTAAGGCTAATGTTTTTTTATTTTCCAAGTTTCAGCTTTATTTTATTGGTGATATCCGTATATATATTATATTGAACATTTTTTTAAAGCAGTGGTGCCCACAGTCCTGACTAGCCACTCAACAAATTTCTCTGCACGACCTCTGCCGGCACCCTCACAGTAAACACAGAATGTAAACCACGAACCAGTGCCGTCAAATTGGAATTTTGTGGCAAAATCTTTTCTGTCTGTTATGTTATGCCTGTTGTCTATGTTATGCCTGGGCTCCACTTTTTTTACGGTTGCCCTATATCATTTCCAACTTCTTGACAAACAGATCCAGCATTCAGTATCTAAAAACTAGCATCAAACCCCTTTAAATTGTGAAATGAAGAACTATCTCTTCCTTTCTCTGTGTGTACTCGGATCTTACTCTGCGTCTTGGCTCCGTTTTCATCATTTATTTGATTACACGCCACTCATAAGCGCGAGTGCGTGAGTGTATGCGAACAATTCGGAGAGTGTGTGGGGTGTGCGAGTGTGCCACTGGGTGTGTGAGTGCGTTTATTGAACCGAGAGAGAGCTCCTCCATGGCAGCGCCTAGCTGGCGACACTGAATACAACTCAACCCAGCCAGAACTCAACTCAGCTCGATGTCGCGACGTCCCAACTCGGTTCGCCTCGGATTCAGTTCTTTTCTTTTCGGTTCCGCTCATATCGCTGCTATGTATAGTGCTCTATATATGCGTATAAATATGTAAGAATATATATATACGAATATATTCGTATACCTATCTTTATATGGCATATGTTGGCCCTGCTCATCCAGCGGGCAGCTGTAAAGCGGGGACATCCATCGCTTCTGATATCCTTACTAAATAAACAATATGCGGGCTCGACAGCGACCTCGACTCTCCTCTCTCCTTAAACACCGTTTCATGGATATAAGGCACTTTCACCGCAACAAACTTGCGGGTCCTTAAATTTATTTCACTCTTTAATAAAGTTAAAAATATGTTGCCTTCCGACTACAGGTTTCCAAGAACTCACGACCTAAAAAGAACATAATTCACCAACCCATATCCCGCCTGCCTTGTACTTATGAAACGCGGCTTATTTTCACCCTCCTTCGCTCAATCTTTCATATTTTTTCCCCTACCGTTTCAGCAGACCCTTCAATTACAATTTTCGCACTTTAATAAATGCCAAGATTCGGTCCAAGCCGCATGAGCAGAAACCTCCGGATGGCGGACTCCGTACCACGGACCGACTGGCTGAATGGCTGAATGGCCGACTGGCGGAGTACATAAATAGTTCATCCTGGCTAGTGCCTCGCATGTCTGGCGCTGCTGAGTCAGCCACGCGAGCGGGTTCAATGTCCTGGCGCGCCTTCAAGAATGCCACCGCGACTCCTTGGCACACTCACACAAAAGGAAAACAAAAGGGAACAATAATAAGTAAATTGCTCATATTTTGTTATTTTGATTAAAAAGGCGCCCGCGCTCATTAACTGCAGCAATCCACAGGCAAATGTCCTAGTCGCGAGGGCTTTTCCGGCAGGGCCAGCCCGGGCCAGACTCCAACGCAAACCCAGAACCCCACAAATGCATTAAGAGCCATGGGACGCAATGGATGGCCCCAAACAATAAGCGTGCATTGTGCACTCCGAACTGCAGTGGCCAACCCAGAGACTGGTGGCCCCCATCTCGTGGCAACTGAATGAGCACACATGTACAGTGCGTTTCAGGAGCTTAAAACTAGCTCATGTTCTTGATGCAAAAAAATATAACATTTATTATATATAAATTAAGTCAACTGAAGTCATTTATGACGTGGGACTTGGATGTGTATTACCAAATAATAGTGATTAATCGGATTAATTCATTACGTTTTCAAATTGTGGTTAAAGTGGGTGATGTGGGAACTTCCAATTAAGTATAATCCGCACTATAATGATTCTGTTATAATTCGGTCTCTAATTTATTAGCCATCCTAAATAAAAGTTCTATATAACCATTACTTTCAGGTAAACCTAATTAAGAAACATATGCAAATATGTCCGAATACTTAAAATAAAATACAAAATTAAGCAAGAGTTCAATTTCCATAAAATAATATTTCTATGACGCACACAACTGTAAGTTAGAGGAGGGGATATTTTAATCTGAGTGGCGGAGCTTCAATTTAGGTAATTTGAATTGTTCTTTAAGGTTTTATAATTCCGTCTTCAAAATACCGATTTATTAAGAACCCGTTTCAAGGTTGCTATCTATGACGCACACTGTGCCTGTATATGTAGACCATTTTGGGATTTTGGGGTCATAGGCATGAGCAGCCGCAGCATAAGCAGGCAGCAGCATCTGTACACTGGACGGAACGGGGGTGACTGGGGGCCTTCGGATCCGCCTTATCTCGATGGTGCATCCCCGCCCCGTTGTCGCCGCTCGCCGCTCCCGTACCCATATACGGATACGGATTGAGTATCTGAAGCTGCTACTGCAACTGCAACTGCAATGGAAATTCTCCTTCTTTATGCTGATTTCATTTTCAGCTGCTTGCTGCTTGTTCTTCCGTTTTCGGATGCATCTGCAGCGTTTGGGGATTTTCTTTTGGTTTCCCCCTGCCTTATTCATATTGGTTTATTATGCATGTAAAAGCAGTGGTAATTAATGCTGCTATTTTTGTTGCCAATTCAGGTCTGTATGCAAACATATGTTGCTCTCAAAAGGGGCTCTGGGAGTTCAAAAGTTAATAATTGATGACTTTTTATTGGCTTTGGGCAATTGTGTCAAACAATGTTAAAGCGTTCATCATCAATGATGCATTGCATTCAGTTTATTTGAGCATAAATTATGAGAATAAATGTGTTTTCAAATTGAATAAATGATATTTTAAACATAAATAATAGCGGTTTTTACACATTGTTGAAAAATATTTGGATTTAAGTTAAAAAATAATCAACGTTAATTAGCAGTACTTTAAATTAAAGATTAAGAATTAAAGTGTTCTTGGAAATGTGACTTCTTTACATCTTTAATCATTATTTTGATAACTAATTTCCAACTAGACTCCGTTTTAGCTTTAAATTAAAAAGATTCTAGCAATATTTGGTACATTTCCATTAAGTATTTAGTTCTGTTTCGATTTAATTTTGAGAGAGCTCTATTGATACATTATTTAATCTGATTAGTTCTATTTAGTAAAATTTAAATAGCTTATCTAAAGCTATTTTTTCAAAGACCGCGTCAGGCTAACTACCACTATAAACCTAATAAAATCATAATGTCTTTGAAAATTGTAATTTCTGTATCAAAAAACTGGCCGTTAGTCTATTATAAAGTCCCTTAATTTAAATAAGTTTTTAAAGTATATGTAAACTTAAGATTAAAACTAGAATTTCGATTCTGAATACATTGATCAGTACATATTCGTAGGTATTTGATGTAGGTCAAGAATATTGAAAGATAGAGCTACAAATCATAAATGTTTATCAGGGATAGTGGTTTTACATTTTAGAAATGTATTATTTTAGAACCTCTTTCTTAATGTGAAGTTTAAAGTTTATCGTCATACTAGATAGTTGTCTTTTCTTCAATTTACCGTGAAGGTTAACCCTAACCGGACATTGAGAAAGGCAGTCTCAATAGCCATAGTTGTTGTCTTCCAAAGAATCCCCCCTTGGAGGGGATCCACAACTTAAAAATTGTCCAAGCCTCGAAACTCACCATTGTATCCTCGGAGATGGCGCTCTTGGCTTTGCCGAAGGACTTGCCCGTCTGCATGTCCAGCTGCTCGACTGTCGGCCGATGTTCCACGAGTCTCTCCTGGTGGTGATGCTGCT
This sequence comes from Drosophila triauraria, assembly GCA_014170255.2. Classification (NCBI taxonomy): domain Eukaryota; kingdom Metazoa; phylum Arthropoda; class Insecta; order Diptera; family Drosophilidae; genus Drosophila; species Drosophila triauraria. The sequence continues at coordinate 18,106,590 of CM024335.1, read as the reverse complement.
CCAGAAAGGGCGGCAGATCCTGGATGCAGGTGGCCAGCGTTGCGAGTGCGAGCAGGACACCTAGCCGCCACAGGCCGGCGACACATGTGGAGCACATTTTCTTCCTTTTTCTTTGCTTTTACTTCTTCTCGTGTTTGCTTCGAGTTGAGAAGAGAAGACACGAGAACTTTGCACTTTTCCTTCACTCGACGATCATTTGGGATCCGTGCGGATAACTATTTCGTATTTCGCTTTCTTTTACGTTTTTCCTTCGCGGCTTAATTAATTCGTTGTCGTATGGGGGCAGGGGGGAAATTGAACTTTTCTTGCGGGGGTTGACACAAACACACACATATACACATGCGCAGTGGCGGACACACAAATAGCCGGCAACATAAACAGCTGCAGAAGCAACAAAAGAAAGAAAATTTGAACCGTTGCTCTGTTTTGTGCTGCTAATTCTTGTGCTTGTTTTTGTTTTTGTTGTGGCCACTGCTTCTTTTGGTAGCTGCTCTCTTTCACTAGCACTCTCTCTCTCCTTTTTGGCCCTTTTTTTTCCCTCTTTTACATATGACGCATACGTAGTGGGGGAGGGGGAAAACAGGAGCACGGTGCGGGGTGCGTTTAACTTTCCCAAGACAGTGGTGGCACTATCAAAGACACATTAGCTTTGTGCAAAAAAACACAATTAATTAGCACGCAATGCACTTACAAAGGAGAGCACTGGCTTTTGTTGTTCGTTTACGTTTTTTAATTTAATCCCGATACCGAATCCCGCGGTTCCCGGTTCCCGATTCCCGTTTCTCGCCACGCTTTGTTCGCCTTACAAAAGAAGTGGGCGGTGCAGCAACAACAACAACAACAATAACACCAGCTAGCTCCACTCTTTATTCGTATTTCGTGTAAGCATAAATCTCGCTGTATTTTTTTGTAAATTTATTTCCTCTTGATATTTTGTTTTCTGCTTTCGAACTGAGTGAAAATCGCGCCGAGTATGGAATAGCGGTCGCCTCGCGCGACCGACAGTGACTGTTGACTTGCTGCGACGTGAAGCGACATGGCATGCCGTTCCCGCACAAAGAGCAGCGACTCTCTTCATTCGCGCTCTCCGCGGGGAGCGATGGCGGTGCTATCGAGAGAGCGCCACTGATCATTGCTGGGGAGCAGTTGTAACTCCAAGATCTGCGCTAAGGATAAAGCCCCACCAACTGCTTGTAACTCGCGCTCTTTTTTGATGTTTTCTTTCTCTTCCGTTCTCTTTGGGTTGGCAAAGAGCGCCGATGATCGTTGTGGGTGTCTGTTTTTCCCATTTTTTAGCGATTATGCTTTTTTATGCTACCTAAAAAAGTGTCGGTCTTAACACGTTTGTGCCAAGATTGGCGCCACTCTAGCGATTGCACAATGGATCCAAAGCAGATGGTTAATAATAATGATTGATGGACCAGTTGAAAAAGCCGAATAAAGATTACACAGCGAGAAAAAATTATTATTTTAAATTTAATAATAATTTTATAGATCCGATTTAAGCTATATTAAGTCTTAACTCCTATGGATTATATTAAGATCAGGTAACTTTTAATTATTTTTACGATATAAACTTGACATTTTAGATAAAAAAATATGTAAATTATATTTACATATTTATTTACATACGGAATGTTAAATAAAAACCACTGATTTCCTTAATACTCTAAAAATAAATATTAAATTTAAAATATCCCTTAATTTATTATCCTATCATGTTTTTTTTCCAGTGCCTCATTAACTGAAAAAGTTTTATTTTTGAATGAACGTCTAATCAATTTACGCACGAACGAATAGCAGCCGTTGACCGATTACTCACCATAATACTCGATTGTATCATTCGGTTTTATCAACGAAATAATCTTTTGGAAAACCCCAGAAGTCATTGATAAATTTTTAAGGCAAACAAGTTTGAAATAAAGATGTTACGTTGATGTGTCTTTTGTTTTCGACGATCATCGCGCTCAATGCCTGTTTTAAATTCAATTTATTGTCACTTAATCATAACCAATCTACAATAGATACAATAGTTGATCTTGTAGTATATTGATGACTATTCCAAGAAGAGCTACAAACGTACAAACATGTGCGTGTGATAGGAACCTGAAATAACCTAAGCTAAGTTCCGTTCTGTACATTACCTTCCATGAAAAGATCATTAAAGATTTTTAAAATAATTTCATTAATATTTGTAGGTCTTTATTTTAGGAAAATCTTTATTTAAAATTTAAGTGATAATATAATTTTTGTAAATCTTAATTTTAGGAAAATCTTAAATTACAAATTTTGTGATTAAGAATGTTTAAGATTCTTAGATCAAGAGAAAAATCAGTATTTCGTAATTAAAAAAATTTGTGACCATAAGTAATATTATTTATAATTTTCGTAGGACATTATAATAATAAATATATACTCGACTATAATAAGAATATTTTTGTTCCAAGTCAAGCTTTGGCTTTTTGTAGAAATTCCCCTAATAACTTCTGTAATTATGATAGTCTCCGAATATAAAGTCGGATCTTATGATAGCGACCAGCACTGTACCTACACAGATATCCAAAACTGCTTGCCGGCAATTTCTGAACTCAGACTGAGAGAGGTCTTGGGTTCAAGTGCTAATTGAACACGAAATTGAATGCAAAACCGATTTCTGCTTTGCAGTTGACCTACAAAAAAATGTACGAGAACAAATGAAATTAGTAAGAAGCCCACAAAAGGTGCGTACGAGAAATCGGAAGTGACTGTGTCATAAGTTAAGCTCAGACAAACTTAAGAACTTAAGGGAAATACACATTATTATATCGTTATTATAACGTCTCAAAGGAAAATATGTAGTATTATAATGTGAACATAAAATTTCAAAATATGCTCTTCAGTTGACCCAAATACAACACCAATGACACATGGTCAAGCCTCAAAAAAAGGTGCGTAATATGTCGGAAATATTATAACGTTAAGGAAATCATATCTTATCGAATCGAAGGGGCCTACACATTACTCAATGGGGATGGCTTACGCAACTTTCAGGTGAAACTGACCATGTATCATTCCCTGAAAATATTACAATTCTCCGGTTGCCACGGTCAGGATCGTGGCATGGAGTTATCATGTCGTCCGCTTCCTGCGCGGGACTGGAAAAAACACGCTGATAATGAACGGATGGATCGGCGACAGCATAACATGTAAGTAAGGTTAGTAACTTTTGATGTCAGTGACTCAGTGGGGCACTATCTTGTTTATTGCATTTCTCCGCGAATGCACCCTGATAACCATATCAGCGCCAGTGCCTCCCATCCCCAACTCCGCCTGCAGTATCTGTGTATCTGTATCCGAAGAGGCCTCGATTCCGAATTGCCGGGTGCAAGTTCGTGAGAAATCAATTATGGAGAACGACAAGTGTCGTCTGGCGATGGCCGAAAGCATAATGTAGGAGTAGGGGTAGGGGTACGGGTACATATAATGTTGTATTAAATGTGTGGGCGGTCGAGCACGGACGTCTGGCCGATATGGCGAAAGTTATTTATTTATATGCGTGCGTTCCAAACACTTGGTTCCTGTGACTGCACTTGGAGAATTCTTGGCTGACATTGAGGGGGTAAGAAAAATATGCTAAATAGATCCAAGAAATCCAAGAAATTGTTACAAGAAAAATATAAACATAATATAAAGTCCAATGGTAATAGAAATAATAATTGAAATAGTCTAACAATCCAAATTTATGGAAATTAAGCTTAATTTAAAAGAAAAAGCATTCTAAGAAATAAAATAAATAACATTTCTCAAAGTCCTCAGTTCTGATTATTTTCTTTTCCTTAAATTTAATTGATTTAATTAAGACGGAATAGAAGACTGTAATGAAACCAAAGAATAAACGCTGAAAACCATATGTTAGCTGTAATGAGCAGAATGTATCCTTTATCAATCACAATTTAGCCTTAGCCGAGAATTTAATTGTTATAAAAGTTATTATAATCATCGTATAAATGTTAAAAATGTCCTTAAGAGTCTTATAATATGATTAGAAAATTTAATTTATAAAGAAATCCTGAATTGATCTACCCTTTTTATGCCATAAAAGATTTTAAGATAATGAGTTAAGGATAATGAGTTTCTAACAATATTAATTAACATTTAAAACGACCAGCAATTATCCTGAGCCTGCTAAGATAGCACGGATTTAATGTACAAATAAATCTATTATCTTTTGGATAATATTAAACCATTAATATATGTACATTTTTAATTTAAATATGAGTAAATAACCGTATAAAATTTCAATTTTTCTCTTTTTAACATGAACTTGTGACATCAATCATAATTTAATAATTTATATAAAATTTTTTTCAGTCTACAAAGCAGAGCGTGTGGTTCCTGTGTACGCCTGTCTGTCGCCTGGCTGGGTGCCTGGCCTGCCTCAGTCAGATCTCTCTTCCCATTGTGCAATCTGTGACTCAATTCGAGGCGCTTGGTCGAGTGATCTAAAATGGAAGTGGGCACATGTAGCCAGCGGTGGTCGGACATGCGATTTACATACTACCATTTCCCAAGTGCGCAAAATCGAACACGTTCCTCCTCAGACAGGAAATCAAAGCAATTACTAATTGTGTTTTACACAGCGCCAAAACTTTCTCGCATGACGCACGGCTCTATGGCCTAAAGTCGTTTGAAATGGACAGGAAATGCCAGCCCAATTGACCTTCCTCCCCCATACAACCCCACAAAGCAGATGTATCTGTATCCGAGTAATTAATTAAAATATGCATCCAATGCACTCCGATTTTCCCTGGCACCGAGCATTGCTCTCGCCTTGATGTGTCCATCTGGGAAAGCGGCACCGTCTCTCACGATTTCCATTTAACATGTTCATTAATCACATTCGGCGGAGTTTGTGGCCCGCGCCATTATCGCACGGAAAGTGTCACACGGCCAACTGAGAATTTATTGAATTCACTCACTCAATGGCAAAGGGAGCTCGCAAACACACAATTAATATGGAAACAAGTACAAATTAAAATTCCACATCCGATTTGCATGAGAAATAAGCCGCATTTTTTGTATATTAGCCAACAGGTTGCCAAAATCAAACAAAAGACTTACATTTTCGGGTGCTCGAAAGCCAAATGCCCTTCCCTGAGGTAGCATCATCGGGAGATTAAAGCGAACCCATTAACTCGATCAGAAGTCCAGATAAGCCTGAAATTCGATTCGAAAATTTACGAGTTTATGTCTGTATATCTCACTGGCATTTTTTCACACCTGAAAGCGGTCACCATGGTGAGTGCTTCCCAAAAATAAAAGGCGATCCAGCGACCCTCTTTTTCCCATGAGTCAACAGCCTCTGGGTTTTGCGGCGCTTGCCAGCTGCTGACGCACACTATATTCTTTCACGTTTTAACAAAAAGAGCACAGATTTACATCTGAGTATCTGCTAGTGGCTCATCCGTACGAATTACGCAGAAACCGACCACTGACAACAAAGAATTTTAATTTAATATACACACATGCATCATATATAATTTTCTGTTTAAATGCGATCGAGGGAAAAGTTGCACAGTTTGCTGGCTAATATAATGGAAGGAATATCGCTTAAGTAAAAGCATGAATAATTTGAGGATTTTGAATTATTATTATCAAGGTATTTTCTTATGATGGATTCTGGTGCTTAGGATTTTTAAGGGAACACAAAGAAAGTTGAATACCAAGGGAATGTATTTTTACTGGCTTGCTTCTGAAATTAAAAAGCGAATATAGCTTAATTTTACTTACCAATATTTATAATGCCTAAATAGTCCTAGGTAGGATATATTAAGGTATAGTTCTGATGATGCTCATTTGTAATAGAAACTTTTTTCATAATAATTTCAAGTGAATGCATAGTCAAGCCTGAATTGCCAAATGAATGAGTTTTACTGGCTAACCTCAGGAGTTATTAGAGAATTTGCTTCATTTTAATTAGTAATTTAATGCATAAATAGTAAAGGCTAGGATATAATAAGGAATTCGATTGGTGCACATTTATGATTGAGTCAATGCAGGAAAAGTGGTTGCACGACTTAGAAATATCCAAATAATTAGTAGTTCAATCCCTAAATTGTCCAGGCTACGAAATAATAAGAAACTGTTGGAATCTTGCTTTAATATATACTTGTAAACTTGAGTTGCGAATTTATTCTATTATACTGGCTAACATTAGAAATTTAGGAACGAATATCGCTTAACTAGATTTATCAATGTTATGGATATATAACCAGAATTCTAAACTAGTAATCAAACATTACTCACGTGAAATTTATACTCTTACTTAACAATTGATAACAAATACAAAGTCAAACGTTAATTTTACTAATCAGAAGTTTCCAAAAGTTACTGGCTACTGCAAGGATGAAGAATTATGGATGCTCTTAGCTTTGAATGGTGCGTATTCATGATTTATGATTCTCGCATTTAATAAAAGCAAAAATTAAAACAACTTTGATACACGACGGCATTTTAGTGGGGTATTAACTCACAGGATTCCAAAAGTTGTAATCAATTAATTTAAATTAAGATATTAACGAATATTGATACTTTGTACTCAACAATTACGAGGATATACACGGAACATCAATCTTTGATTCGCTAATTTCCCTTATCGAAGCTGTGCATAATAATATTTAAAGGAAATGTATCTTAACAATTAAATTGCCAAACTATGAAATCGACAGCTAAGCAGCTTATTAAACTGCTTCCCAAAATCACAAAATGATTAGTATCCATGGCAAAGGAGGATCGTAAACTTTGATTAGCCTGCCGAAAACCGGCTAAGTAGTTCGAGGAAAGTAGATGCAAAGCCTTATTCGGTACTCCCCCTCGCCCTGTGGGGATTCCCGTGTCTATCCGTTTCGGCCATGTCTGAATTCCCCGCCCCCGATCCCACCCACGCACACGCACTTCGCCCGCACTCCTGTTTGTTTCATTATCTGCATAATTTAAGCAAGTTTCTGGAAAAGCCACAGAAGGCCAAGAGGAAGACGCAAAGCTGCATAACTTTGGCCATACTTCAGTTGCATTGCGTGTAATATTTAATTATAATACGCCACCGCCGCCCGCTCAGCCCCCGCCTGCCGGCTGCATTGCAACTTTACGGCACTTGCCAATTGCACTTCGGAGCAGCAGCCTCCTCCGGGGAGTGCGAGTGGCATAAACGTCTTGAGAGGGTATAAAATATTTAATTGTGTCACGTAACTTTCTGCCAACTGACTTGACTGACTGGCAGCAGCAGCAGGAGCGTATGGATAGATACTTATGGTGCAGTATGCATTACAATTTCAAGTTTGGAACTGTCGGGGGAGAAACAGGATAACGGGATAAATGGGATTACCGAGCTCCCTCCAAGTGATAAACGAAATTATCCAAGACATCATCTCGCGGGGGGCGATTACCATATGAAATATACAGCTTTATTCATTCGCTTTTCTCCGTTTTTCTTGCTTTTTTCTTTTAATACAATGATGTAATTAGTTTATACGTTCATATAAAAAAAATATATGAGTGAAATGTGAAAATTTTCCGCCTGCCGACGCCGGCTGAAGAGAACAGTGTCCAATTTCCAATTTCCAATTACTCAATGCGATTTAAATCCGCCTTCAGTGCTCCGTAATTTCATTCTCATTCGTTTACAACTATGCTGAGCAGAGAGTTTCTTCAGATGCAGTTAAGATTTGCTTTAAGTCGAGTCTTTGTATTTCGTATGTTGCGAATTCATTTGCCATTCCTTAGAGGATACACACATAATATATATATATAGTTTCTAGATCTGGGTTGCTGCTCCTCGCTCCTCGTGTTTGTTCCTTCCATCCATCCTTCCGTCCATCCCTCGGGTAGTGGTGTTGTGGTTTAAATTAAAATGCAAACAGCTAGACATTTCATTTTGTGTTTAGAGGTGCGCGTGCGGGTGTCTCCGAACGACAAATCGGGATCATAAAATAATTTAATGGTTAAATTAAGAATATATGTGGGCTTAGGGCAGCGTGTAGCGAACGTAGGGCACCTCCACATCCTCGCCGTCGGTGTCGTTGCAGCAGATCTCGAAAACCAGCGAGCGCTCGTGCGATTCGATGCGGCGCTTGGACACACGACGCACCACCTCCGACATGGGCAGCGGCAGGCGCTCGGAGCACTTGGCCTTGGGCATGAAGAACGAGTACAGCATGGACACGCCTTGAGAGAGCATCGTGATCTTCAGCTTCTCCCTCTCCTCGAAGTAGTTGAGGAACTCCTGCAGCGACAGCTCGCCGGTAACCTCGAAGCGATCCCACAGCGTCCACTCCTTGCCGTAGTACGTGTTCTTGGCGGCGGGCAGCGGCTCAGAGAAGGCCATGAACGGCAGCGCCAGGTTGACAAAGCCGTTCTTGAACTGGTCGAGATCGCGGTGGCCGGCAATCAGCTTGATCACCTCCAGCACAGCCAGGCCGGAGAGCACCGACGTGGTGGTGGCAATGGCGGGTATGATCTTGCCCGCAATCAGCTTGGACTTGTGACGATCGGCCGGTGGGATCTTATAGTTTGTGGCGCGCAGATTCGAGCAGGCCACAATGAAGTCCATGTGCAAGTTGCTGTCGTCGTCCTTCTCAAACTCCAGCGGTGTGATTTTTGAGTTTTTGTCGGCGTTCTTCAGCAGCTCCGTAATGATCTTGTCCACGCGATCCTGGTCCACCTCGCCATCATCAAAGTTGTTGGCCGAGGCGGCCGCGGCTGCTTCATTAGTCTCGATCTTAACGCCCGAACGTGGCTTAAACTCTGGGACCTGGAAATTAGATTATTTAGAGATGGCTCCCTATTGAGTTCCATTCGCAAAAACTCACCTTAACCTGTTGCACCAACTCGGCAATCGTCTCGCGATTGCGCACCTGTTCAATGCCATAGACCTCCGCTCGCAGATTGGCCGCGGCATAGATGTAGTCCAGGTGCATGGGATCGTTCACATCAAAGACCAGGGGATCGGGACAGCGCTTGGGTCCAGACCAAAACGGCTGACCGCTGGAGGTGATCTGATCGGGTGGGAAGTTGAAGAGCAGCTGCTTGATCTGGTTGGCATATTGATCTTCCCAGTGGAAACGAGCCCACTCCACGCAGTGGGCAAAGCTCTTGGGCTTGTCGTCGATCAGGGCTTTCTGTAGAAATTCGAAAAGGAAGGGAATTAGGTTTATATTCCATTAGAAGCTTAAAACATGTTTCTTTTCTTAATGTTGGTCTCTTTGCTGAGTGTTCTCAGATCTTCGTATGCTTTTGTAGAGTCAAAAGATGAGCGTAACCCTTAATAACATGATCTTAAAGCATTCATTTAGCTTAAACCCAAACTCACCTTGATGGAATCGAGAATCTCGAGGGGCTGAATGCCTGGCAACTTGGCAATACGCTCGGTGAACTGCGGATCACTGATGTACTGAGCAGCGTTCTCGGCATTTTGTTTGAAGACACCCTCGAAGGCGTCGCGGGCCCACTGCAGAGTGTGTTCGATGGCATTGGGGAAGTTCTTCAGCGTGCAGATGGGAATGCTCTTCTCTGGGGGATCCTGAGACGAGCTGTACGACTCGGTGGCGAAGGGCACGATCACCTGGACATTGCCCAAGGTGCCCAGCGTTCCGGTCTCGACCAGCGGGATGCGGTTGAATATGCACTTGCGATCCATGTAGATACGGGCATCCACATTATCCAAAGCATTGGCCACGCCGTCCAGCTTGCCAAAGAAATCCTCGGAGAAGACCTTTTCTGTCTCAGCGCCGACGCGCAGCTCATAGGAGGTGACCTTTACGTCCGGGTTCATGCGCTTAATGGCATCGGCCGCCGTCAGCGACTTGGGCTTCTGCACGTCGTGTGGGCGGAACAGGAACTGTCGGTTCAGATTCGACTTTTCAATGAGATCCATGTCGGTGACGAAGATCTGGCCCTTGCCCACGCCCAGGCCGAGCATGCCAAAGTTCTTCAGCAGCTCACAGCCAATGGCGCCGGCTCCGACAATGAACCACTTGGCGTCGGCCAGCTTCTCCTGGAACTTCTGGCCGAAGATGGCGATCTGGGCATCGTAGCGTGAGCCCACGGGTTGGGCCTCAGCCTCCGGTACACCTCCAGCGGGCAGACACTCCAGGGCATCGTAGTACAGCCACTGGTAGATCGGAGTGAACTTTCCACTGCAAGCCTTGAGCACCTCCTGGGCCACGACGCCGCCAATGGCCGCATCCAGCGGGCATGTGTTGCCCGAGCAGATCTTGGCGAACTGCAGCACCAGCTTCTCGTCGATATCGCCACTAGCGTTGTCCCGGCACAGCTGCAGGAAGTTGTTGGCATCCTCGTCGTTCCAGGGACGCGGCAGAGCTCCATTGTTGGCCGCGCGGTAGCAGGGGAGCGCATTGAAGGCCACGTGCAGCGTGGCCGGGGCATCAAGCTTGGCGAAGTCGGAGATCAGGAATTCGGGCTCTTCGTTGGCCACTGCCAAGGGCTTGAAACTGATCGTCTTGGGCATCTTCACCTGCGTGGCCACGCCGCCGCTCTTGTACTCGCCGAACTTGCTGGTGTCGCCGATGCTGAAGGTATAGGGTCCCAGCACGGTGATTTTGATGGGCTGGCAGCCGTTAAGCTCCTGCATACCCTGCACTTCCGAGAAGGTGACGTGGTCTCCATCGTTGAAGCCGTGACGGGTCTCATCCAGGCACGTGACCACTCCCTGGGCATCGTGAGTGATGCTGGCGATCATGGTGGACACCGGCTGGGCGCCATCCTGGTCGTAGATGGTGAAGTTCTCCCCGAAATCGCAGAACACCTTGGCGAACAGGCCGCGCGTCTCGGAGATAATCAGAGCAATGTCGTTTTCATGGGCAAACTGGGCAATCCGCTGCTGCTCGGCGGCATCCGAATTGGTGAGGACCACGACGCGGAACTGGCGCAGGAAGTCCTCCGTGAGTGGGCCCGTGTGGGTGAGCGTACGCACATAGCTATTGAGCTCGGCGAGCTGGGCGCAAGAGGCCTCCGCACGGTTCTTGCCAATGTCGGCCTCGGTGAGATAGAACTGCGACGACAGGTCATGGAGCTGCAAAGCGAATCAAAATCAGAATTAAAATCCAAAATTAGTATATTGCACTCTGATGAAATTGGCCAGAGGCGAGAGGAGGGGGCGACGGCGGAGGCGGTTATGACTAACAAAAGAGTATTTGTTGCGTTTCCAAGTATAAAACAAAAGCGAATGACGGGAGCAAAGCGGAATGCAAAAACAATTGCAGACCGCTATGCGCGCACACACACAACCGCACAACTCCCTATAGTGGACTCGCTCGCACACTTTTCGCATGGCGCAGACATTTTGACGCAAATAGAAAAAGAAAGAAAAACGAATTACACATACAATTTTTTTTGTCTTTCTTTTTGCGAGCGAAAAGGCTAGAACCGAGAAGCTAACCTAACCTAATTTCGCGCGAAAATCTCTGGAAAAGCGACCGCGTATGAATCACAATGCCAGGGTTGGCACCCCCCGTTAGATTTTCTGTTCATTTCCCGCGCACTCCGCTTTGTGAAAAGGAAATTATCGATTTTTTTCGCCACTCTCCTCCCGCCGCTGCTTCTGCTGCGTAACGGAACACACATACCCCACAAGTTGCTGTGTCATGCAGGGTGATCGATTTCACACCGCCCAGAATCACATTCTTGGCTATCTCCAGTCCCAATCCTCCCAGGCCCGAGAGCAGGATGTCCGAGTTGGCCATCCGGCGCATGGCATCGTGCCCGAGGACGTACAATTGGCGCGAGTACAGCGATTCATCGATATCTCCGCCAGCGGCGGCATTGTTGGCAGCCATGCTACTACCTCCTAAATGCCGACTGTTACTATTGCTGTTGCTATTATTGCTATTACTGGAGCTGACGTTGTTGTTGTTGGCGGTGGTGGAGCTGCTTCTGGAGGAGCTTGAATTGGCTGAGGAGGAGGCTTCGATGTCCAGGTTATTCCGCTTCTCCGGGCGCTTACTACTTTCCTTTTCCACTGCTGACGATGTACTAACGTCGTCGCTGTTCGCTTTCGCCGCTGTTTCGTTCGCTCGCTTCGCCGTCGCATTCAGGGCACACGTGTCAGAGGTAGACGACGATACACACAACTCCAGCTGCTGCTCTATTGTTGTCTCGCTCGAAATGTCAACGCCGCCTGCTGCTTTGTCGTGATTTTCGTAGTTGTTGCTGCTGCTCGTCGCAGCGCCGGCTTCCTCGTTCTCGGCCGTTGCCAGCTCCAATCTTCGCTTCTTGGCCAGCGGCACGCCGTCGGAGCTGCTGCAGGCTGGCGAATCGGCCATCAATTGCTGACCGCTCGACGACATTTCACAGAACTGTCGAGAATGTTGCGAAAATGCGACTGTTGCGGCTGCACCGCTCACCCCCTCGCACACGCACACTTGACCACTGGGCACGCACACTGCGACACAAAAACACACGCACAATGGGACACACACGGACACAACACGCGCAAACACGAGAGAGAGAACGGAACGTCTGGCGAAGTGATTTTGCCTTCGATTTACTGTCTGTTCGATGCCGTTGAGCGGATTCCGGTGTTATTGCACTCTGGGCTGGGCCAAATAAAGAACACGCAACTAGCAGGTCGGCGCACGATCGAAATTGCAATATAGAATTTGCAAAGACAACGTTGTGAATGGCAGCGGGGCTGGCAACTCGCGGCGAATTCAAAGGTACCAAAAAATGACGGCCGCTATTTTGGTCTTCTGGCAGAGCCGTCGAGGGCTAAGCAAAATGTGGCAGCACTGTTAATAGTTGAAAAAATAAGTGGCAACGTTACGGGGCTCTGTTTTCCACCCATCAGGTAACACTATCGCTTAAGTAGTGTTGGAAAATTTGCGTAGGGCGCACTTTTTGAAGGAATTTGAAATGTTTGTACGAAAGTATTAGATACATTTTATTTAAAAGATATAATGAAATATTATACAATTTTAAATACATAAAACTTCTAAAGATTTTAAAATCGTTCTTTTGTCTAAATTTTGTTTTAATATATTCGTTTCTCTCACAGTTTATTGTAGCTTAAAAAATAAATAAATAAATATAATAACAAATTGCGTAGGGCAATAGATTTATAATTAAATAAAGAACAATTCTTAGTCAATATTTAAGTACAAAAATTACAATAAGAAGATAAAACAATTAATTAAATGAAATTTCACAAAGGATTTTGGTTTCTTTTTATCAAAAAGCAGGAAATAATTGAATAACTCATTAGGCTTCGACATCAATTAAAATATATCCTGCAAGACGACCAACGGAACCATCAATCTGTCGGCACTTGAGGCAATTATCCTGGGCCAGCAAACTCCGATCGTGGCACGCGCGCCCCTCGGCGATTGTCTAACTGACCCACAGCCGAGTCCTTTTGGCCGTCCCTTTCGGCACTTACGAGTTCCGAGTTCAATATCCTTTGAGAGCGGCTAATCTATTTTCGGTCGGTGGTCGCTCGGTCGTCCTCTCTGTTCAACGGTAGTCGAGCATGAAAATGCGTAAATTTCCACGAAAAACACAGGAGAGCTATCCCTGGCGGGGGTGTCCTTTTCAAGTGTTGAGAGCGTGCCATTAGGAAAATAGGAAAAATACGAGGGGCAAACAGCTGCAGGATCTGAAGCCCGGATCTCGTCGAGCAGTTGCGTAAAATGCATTTTAATTTAGAGCCACAGCTGCGCGAAATACTGTGCTCCCGTTTTAGACTTCCTCGCTACCTCCCTCCATAACCTTTCTGTGCTCTAATTTTAGTCCGATCTCGATTAGAACGAAAACTAGCCGCGGACTTTATCGCGTGCGGTGTGTCCTTGTCCTTGTCGCGTGGTAATGCCACAAATATTCTGGACAAATTAGCATACTCTGATCGCTCCGGCATTGTGGGGGTGTCCTTTGCTGCCCATCTGGCCTCCGAAATATCCTGCATCGCGTGCCTCTGAGGATAGACAAAGCGGAATGCAGTCGGGTCTCGTCCTCGTACCTCTGCCTTAATTAAGTCTCCTCACATATGGCACAGCGCATCCCTATGCAAATTTTTTCACCCATTAATCAATTTGGAATGTAATTTGAATATGAAAACTCGAAAAAGGAAAAATATAATGGCTGGTGCTATTAATTTCGGTGCTGTCATCGGATCGAAGGGTAGAAAGGTATATTTCGTAATTTTGGCAAATGGTTTTTCAGGTTCATTACAAAAAAAGAATGAAAATCTAAGGGAATATAAAAAATAGAAATAGTTTATGCTGCACCAGAATTTTGTTTCACATTAATATGTTTTTTTTTAAACCATGACTGGTGAGTTCGAGTTTCAGGCAGGGCGTATTTTAATTTGTTTCTCAAACAATTTTTACATTTTTAGAATATTTTCCCTTATTTTTCAAGTAACTGTTTCGGAGATAAAGTCTTGAAAGACATTTAAGCTTAGGGCTTCAAATTACCAAAAAAATTTCCTTTGCATTTAGAAAACTAATTCTCTTATTTAGGGAAAAAGCCATCTAAAAAATAGAACAATTTTCTGAATCAAACTTGTTTTTTTGTTCTTATCTTGAAAAACATTTTTGGTTCCAATTTTATGGCGCTTTCAAAGTTAGGTTTTAAGTCATAGTTGAGTTTTTTTTAAGTTGTTTAAATTCAATTGATTTTAGGTACATATTTTAATAAGAGTTATTTAATTAAAAGTACAAAGCTTTGCGTAACGGGTATTTTATAGTGAAGAACATGATGTTTTCTTAATTTACTTTAAAATTACGAATAAAATGAAGGATATTTTATTTTTAAATTCAATTTTAAAGTCAAGGAACCTTAAAAACATTAAATACCTCACCATGTAATCATTTTTTTTTGAATTGCTTAATCGTAGGCATTTCTGAATGAGATAACTTATCTTCCTAGTATTTACCATATTTTAATATGTAAAATTAAACAAATTTACAATTTGAAATATTTATTTTACTTAATGCTTGAAATTCAAATTTATATTAATAATAATTATACACACAATTGTCCTTCAATTGCTTTCTAATCTCATTTAGAAAGTTATATCTAAACATTCACTCATTCGCAGTCACTTCCTTTTGTCATTTAAATGAACTTCTTGGTCCCTTTTTAACGTTTAATTTTCCTCTTCCTTTAAGATTGCTCCCTTTGACCACCAAAAGATAGCAGAGACAGCTCCTGGTTGACCCATAATAGCCAGCGAGCTCTGCTAACTCAGTGTCTCATATTGCGGGGCCTTCAAGGAGTCAGATATTTATATCTTTTATGGCGATCAACGTCTTCTATTGCCACTAAATGACTGCAGTCGGAGTTTCCCTCGTTTTTAATTGTCTGGGAAAATGCATTTTATCGTAGGGCCACAATCTCACAAGGAGGAGAATAATACAGAAACGAAGACGCGAAGACGAAGGCGCAGCGTAAATTTTAACAGTCTGAACAATTAAAGAAGTGTCCCCTGAGAGCCCTCCTAGGCCGAGTTATAAACGGAAAATACGTTACAAATCCAACGCTTCGGCGAGTTGGCATCCAGAGCTACAGAGCCACGACTTGGTCAAGTGGATTGTGTTGGTAGCTGCTGGTCTTCCCCCTTGTTTCTTGCATTTCGTTTCTTGCTTTTTCACTTTTTTCCTGGCCTAAATACGCGCCGCTTTATGCTCAGTGAATAACGTGTGAAACCCGAGGGGAAGGAACCCAAAGGAAGTGCTGGCTGCAATTTTGATTTGGCCCTGAGGCAGCGCCGATCCAGGTACGAGGGCGCAGACAGTCGGCCACAGGTGAGTGCGTCTGCTAGTCAAATGCCAGGTAACGCTGCTAATTGGTGCCTGCAACTGGTAACTGGCAACTGGAGCCTAGAGGGCATTCCGCCGGCCCCCGAAGATGATGAAAAATCCCACCGAATGCAATCAAAATATTTACAAACGCAGTGGAGTAAGAGATCTGCCAGAGAACCCATTCCCGAATCCCGCGAGGAGGTGTGAAAGGACAAAGCGAGCTGTCAGGGAAATGCAAATGCCCAGGACTTACCTGAATCTCAAGAAGGGGTTTCCTCCAGACAATGGCGGGCACGACAAAATATTTTCAAGCATTTCGAGTGTCTTTTCCAGCAGAGACAGTAGAGACCCGAGCCGAGAAATCTTAGATTTATGTATGTAAATGCCCCGTCCAAGCACTCAACCCAGAGGGCTGAAAAGTCGAAATTAAGTTGTTATCTTTGTAATTTTTGTCACTCCAAAAAGGGGTTGACAGCGGACAGCAGCTGCCTCACTCCTCACTCCTCCTCTACCCCTATTTCCCTGCATAAAGCGACACATTTGTTTTGTAAATATTGCGTTTGTAATTAATGCGCGAATATCGAGAAATGCATTTCTCCGAGTTCTCCGATCTGTCTCCTCTTCTCTTGGCTAAATTTGCATATGAGTCGCCGTGTTGGGCGTCATTTTTCAATTGGTAGTCATTTTTCATGAAGGTTCAAAGGGTTTGACTATTCAAATTTCATTCAACATAGATTAATGGGTTCAGCATTTGGGTTTAGTGTTTGGAAAACTTCACAAGGAATTAGGTTCATTAATGGTGAGGGAAAAGTATTCACAGATAAGTAACATTAGGTTTTACAGAGAAGGTAATTTTTGCAATATTTTATTAATTACTTTGAAGCAGTGGGTATTTTTATTAAACCTAAAAAAAAAAAGAATTTAAAGACTATCTTAGGCAAAGGAAACAAGAAAATCAAATGAAATTAAAGCGCAAACTTAAGCGTACGATACGGAAGACATTGCTCTGGAATTCCCAAGTACGAATTCAGCTCCAAAAGGCAAGCTAAATATTGAGGTTGGTTTGTCAGCAAAAGTAGCATTAATGTCGTTCTTGGCTTTAGCAAAAAAAGCAATCTTGATCTTGATCTTGTCATATAATCGAGTTTTGATTTACGTATGAGAAATTAAGCCGATTCTAACTTCGAGTTAGCTAAAAACCTTTAATAACCAATATAAGTCGCCAATGTAAATATTAAGCACTATACAAAATATGATATTGTATATAGATATTGTATTAACCTCATATTTTTAATGACGTAAGAAAACAGCACGTACTTAGAAGATATTCATTAGTTTTAAGCTCACTAAGCTTTTAATCGAAATACTTACCTACATAGAGAGAATAATATATTAGGTGAGAAGATATAATAACTTAAGTTGAGGATTTAGGTACCTCTTTGGGAATTGTATTTAAATTACAGTATTTATACTACGAAAAATCTCAGATTTAGCTTATTAATTTCTTTAAAACTAATATATAATTCCCTCTGTGTAAAAATGCAATATATTGTAAAAGTAAGTGGCTAAGACATCGACTTTTACCACAAAGTAAGCTCATTGTATTCCTAAAAAGCATTTACTCTAAGCAATTTTCCCTGAAGCTTCTTAGCCATCACAGCTTCCAATTAAACATTGATTAATGTGCAAATACTAAACTCATATGCTTATGAAAACATTCTCACTCCTCTTGAGATTTTCCCAGCCATTTGATCAAGCCATCATCGGGCTTACTCCCTCCAGGACAAACTCATTGAGCGATAAATCAACTGAGAACTTTTCACCATTCAATTTGCACATGCAAAATCATTTTGCAGAAATTTGTAAACATTTTATTACAACACCAAGGAGAAGGGGTCTCAACCCCTTTCGCCAAATCAGCCCCTAAATGTTTGGCAGCTACTTAAGATGCAAGGACGACTGCATGCGGGACCCTCTAAAAGACAAAGGGATTTTGCAAAAAGGAGAGAAGACAGCAGTCGGCAGATAATGTAACCCTTTCAGAGCCACCACCAAGAAACTGCAGCGAGGATCGGGTGAGACCAGCGAAGGTCCTGCGAGTTTGCATATGTAATAAATGGCAGTCTCGGCGGCGCGTTTATTGCCCATGCATAATCCCCTTTAATGTGCTTACTGCGGCCGCCATTTGAATAATGCCCAGTTAACGCTTTAATGTGCTTAGTCGCTGTCTCCAAGGAGCACTTCCTGTCTGGGAGACAGGAATTGGGAATCACAAGTTCGGCAGCTCGGAATTACGAGTTTAATGCATTTCTGATACTCTCGGCTTAAGCCAGCGAGTCTCCATTTGCAACATTTTTATTGAGCGCCGCGCGCAGCGAATCCATCAATTTAACTGCCGGCCAGGAATATTTTTATATGAGATCAGGCCAGCCAGCGACAAAAGCGACACTTCCTGTGAAACAAAAGGCAGAAGCCCGAGTAAAAAACGGAAAAGAATCGTTACAACTGTCGTAAAGTTTCGATGCAGGCAGCGACTTTAAGCTGCTTATGCGAGGAGCGGGTAGCGGGTAGCGGGCACGAAAAAAATATTCTTATAAAATGTATTATGTGATGGCCGTGCAAAGCAGTTTGCGGTTTATCCTTTCAGCAATAAAAGTATCCGATTACGGAATGCACTGGGAACTGGGAACCAGCCAACGCTGCTGTCAGCACATAGATCAAATGCTAACAGCCCAAGGACCCAGCTGTGTCTCAGGGTACGCTCGGCTCGGTCGGTCCTTTTAATTAAAGTTTTAAGCCCTTTAAATGCTGCAGCCGGGATAAAACAAGGCGACAAGGGCAAGTTAAATGCCAGCCAAAGCGCTGACATGATATCCCAGCAGCAGCAGCGGCAGTAAACTGACACTGAGTCCCGGGACTGGAAACCGGGATGTGAAACCGAGCTTAGACAACAGCTGGGCCTAACGAAAGATGAACTTACCTCTGTCCGGATGAGCTCCTGTAAAAGTTGCTGTGCACGGGGAAAAATAATGTGAGACAAGGTTTTATCTATTTTGTTGCTTTATTTTGAGAAAAAATTGTATTCGAGCAGCAGTACCCAAAGCATAGGCTTATGAGTCAGCGAATATAATAGTCTGCCGAGCCTTTCCTGGCACACGCACAGTATGCATAAAATGTAAATAGTCTAGTGGATAAATGAAGACTATTTTAAAGTTAAATATCTATTTTTTAATCATATGAAAATTTTAAGCTATTATATTCTCAAAGAGAATATAGGGAAGAGTACTATTCCTTTAATTATTAAGTTAACAAATATTTATATTTAATAGATAGAAGACTAATAATTACAAGACGATACCTTAAATAAAAATACCCTTATATTTTTAAACACAAACCAATGTGTTTTTCTTTAAAAAATAATTCAAAATTACATACATAATAATGACGCCTCTGGCAGAGCATTTTCCTGATTAATTGATTAAAATAATATATATAATTAATTTTATTGATTTAATTTGATTTAATTCAGACTTTAGTAAGATGATAATAACACAACTAAAACTATTTATATAAAAAATTTAATACTTTAAACAACATGTACCCTGCATAAGCAGCTAAAAATTACAACGACATAAGGTGAAAAATATTCTTTATGTATGAAACATAAGATCAACATTATATTCCAAGCAAAAATAATATAATTTCCACCATATATCGTTATAAAATTCCTGGAAGTAAAATCAAACAAATAAAAAGGGGAACTCTTCCGCTTTAGACAGCCCACGACCTTATGCACTCTCTCCAAAAATAATATCATTGCACTCCGGAAGGAAGTTATTGACCCGTGCTAGGGCACTGGAGTGAATCAGTCTGGAAAATCCTCAAGTCACATCCTCCTCGCCGACTTTGTGGATCAGCCGCTGGAAAAGGGGCATCGCGTAGATACGAAGAAATTATAAACCCGCTCCTCAAGTGGCTGCCGGTTTTAGGGCGGCCAACCCCTTGAGAGGATTACAAGGGGATCGCCGGGAATTGCATCTGGAGTTACACGATTGAAATGGCCGGCCAGCTGGATAGCTGGGTGACTTATTCAAATACATTTTAAGGCTGGCGGCCCTTTGTTTTTCGGCCTGCCTGCAATCACTCATAATGATTATGGAGGCATTGTCTCTGGTTCCACACCCCTAATGATTCAATTAACAAAACAGCTGAAGTCGAAGCTGAATTCGAAGCTGAATTCGAAGTCGAAGCTAACTCAGAGGCTGACCAGTTGCAGTTATTTATGTGTCATGTGGGAAAAACAAAAGGGTTTGGAAAGCGGCTCGCTCGGGCACTGAGAAGTTTTCCCCGATTACAAGCCCTTTTGTTGTCATAACTCCTGGCTTTGGACATATTCAGGAGCTTGTATTCAGGAGGTTTTTCTGGTCCTGCGAGATGAGAGAGCGGAGCCTGGCATTGGTCAATCCAGAAGGGAAAGGCTGCTGGAAACTCAGGTAAAACTCATCTGCCAACTTTTGTGCGGATGCTTTGGCCAGTGAACATTTTATATTAAAAAGAAATCTGGTGAAACTTTAATTTTGTGCAGCATCCTGTGCTGCTTTTGATGCTAATCGAGGGTAGAGAAATCCAGGTGAAAGGTTACTGAGTTTTCTTGCCTAGAATTAAATTAAATAAATGCAGAGAGTTTCCTTTTTCCTGAATAAAAGGGAGTTATTTACGTATTTTCTGTTTGAATTTTAGTTAGATTTAAATACATATTTTTAATAGAAATTTATAACTTTAACTGCAATAAATCTTATTATCCCTTAAATGTATTAAACGGTTTATTTAGGTTTAAGAAAAATACAAAAACTATACATTTAATAAAACTCTTTTGGTTTTATCTTAATTTAAGCTGTGTATATAAAGAATAACAAATAAAATGAATCAATAAATCTAAAGGTTTTAGTTTATGTGAACTGCAAGCATTTATTTTCCAACTATAAACTATTTTATTATATTTCTTAGCACTTAAAGAATTCTTTATTTCAACTTAAGTTGCTTGTAAATTATTCTCCAATTACCAAACGATTATTTCATGAGTGTCATTAAAGTGCAAACGAATTCCTGGCTATTAATTCATAGCATATTCCAAGTAAATCCTTCAGCAATAAACTGCAAATTTCAAAGCATCTTAATGAACTCACATTTCATCTTTGATTTTGCATTTCTGCCATGTCCTTAAATTTATGTTCAATATTTTACTGGTGTCCATTTCAGCATTCAAAGGCTTCCCTATCCCATGACAAATTCGTCTTTGTGTCCTGGGCAAAATCTTCTCCAGAGCGGCATTAGAAGCCTATTAACTAGCCGCCGCAAATTCAAATATTTGTTGGGTTATTCCATAGAATATTAAGCAGAGACTGAGCCTGAGGGTAGCGACGGGACATTTGTTTGAGCGAATCAATTAGTCACAATGGCCCTCGGACTTCGGACGGACGCAGGACAATGTCCCTCGGCGGCAGCGACACTTTTTGCTGCCAACTAGAGGGACCTCTGTTGATGTTTCCCGGGACATAAGGGCGTTAATTATCGGGCAGACGTTTAATGAATGCACCCGGGGCGAAGCGGAGCTCACGTAATTTAAATTTGCTTAAGGAGATTGCGTGTGTTTTTTTGGCATTACGACTCTTGCCGCTGGCTAGTCGCTTACTTAGGAATGGAATTTCCACCCTCATCCATCGTCCACTTTAGTTTCCGCTTCCTGTCTTGGCGATGTCGCATCCTTCGGGCAATTAGCGGGGACAGGAAGTGTGGGACTCCGGACTCGGGGTAGACCATAATTCTCGGACTTACACCAATCTTGGATTTAATTTGGCAGTTCCTCCGAGATATACATCTGTTTGGCGGCGCAGAGGGAGCGATCCTCGAATGAAGCAATTTAATATGGCCATAAAGTGCGATTTTGGTGTGCAGATCGAATGATTTTATATCACCTTCGGGCAGCTGCTTCTGCTGGCCACCGAAAGCCATTATAAAATCGTTTATGGACCCTGACAATTGATTGATATATGGCCGCAGGAGGGCTAGCCCCGATTTATGCTCAAATGTCTCATTTACTCGGGGAAGTTACAAGAGAGTTTCCCATCTGCTGAGCCCAGAAAGTATTAGCTTTCACTCGCTTTCATTAACATATGAATATGAATGGGAATATTTTTAGAGAAAGGGTTGGTAAGATATCAAATAACCTGGCTTCCAATTAAACAGACTTTACTTAATTGCAAAATACACGACAAAAGATAGTTTTGCCTTAAAGATGCAAACATAAAATCCATGATTGATGCCCTGTCAGCGTGGACAAGAAAAAAATGTTTTAAAAACGTAAAAAAAAAATCCAAAAATCAGGAAAAAGCGTTGGGAATCCTTGTCAAACTTAGTTTTCCAGCCAACCACTTTTTGTGTGTCGTGAAAACTCAGTCACAGCTGCCGGGGAAAAACCTCTACGCTGCCCGTATGCAAATCAGTTTAACTGTCGGTTCATAACATCCTTCGTCCTTCGAGTCCTTGGAGTTGCAATTTGAGTAAGCGAGTGACATAATTCCCGACAGCGTGACCAACTTTGATTGATCTGCAGATCGGCGAAAGCAACGTCCAAAGGCGACAGGCATGGCGAATTCGAATTCGTAAACTGGTACAAGCCTCTCTCTTTCTCCTTTGTCCTGGCGCAAGGATCTTCCTGCAAAAGTGTCAGAATTTCAGAGATCCCAGCGATTGATCACGCAAGTCCTTAACATGATGTAGAGCGTTGCTCTTTGCATAATTTCGATTTTTTGGGTTTACAAGGAGGACTTACAAGGGGATTTAGTGGGAAAGTTATGGGAAAAGTTATGGGAAAGTAAGGAGAAGGTTCTTGGATGGATGTTGGGAGATGAGTATGGTGGCGGAGATATTATTATTATTATTATTTAAGACATTTTAAGGTGTCGGTACTTAAGAGATTTTAAATAAAAGTAAAATAAGTATGAACACTTATAAATCATTTAGAAATGAAAGAAATTTAAATACATATTTAAAAATATTTTACACTTTAAAAGATATTAAGTATGAACACTTCTATTTCAGTTAGAAATGAAAGGACTTTAAATACATATTTCGAAATAATTTACAAAATAAAAGGTATTAAAATATTTCACAGTTTCAATGAATATATTAAACATTTTCTCTAAAAACTATTATTATGGCTAATAAGAACTAGTATCTTTAAAGAAATACCTCATAAAACTCTTTTTAGATATGGAAAATCAAATAACTTTAGATTAACTTTTGCTATATTTAAATCTGTGTTCAAAAAATAATATTTTTATAATTCATTTACCAACAGCTAATAGAAATTATCTCAGGAAAATTACCATTCGAAACTCTCTTTACGTTAAAAAGGTTTCAGACTTTAGATTAACTTTTGTGATATTCAAAATGCTGTCCAAGAAAGGGCACAATATTTTGCATACATAATATAACAACTTATTACTTATACAACAATTTACTATAAGTCTGAAATATTACCTCTAAAAAGTCTTTCTAATTATAGAAAATCTCCTAACTTTAGATTAACTTTTGCAACGAATATTTGTTTGTATTTCTTGCTTCAATCCCAATATAATCCCCACAAAGTAGGTCATAAACCTCATTTACTTATTTACCAAAGGACCTTTTCACCCGCTTTCTCCTCACAAATGACCCAGAAATACCCTTCCGGATCTGATCAGAGGATTATGCAAACAAATGTCATTAGTCAATGGTCCCATATTTGAACTCTGACCACAGAGCAGCGTTAAGTGGACAAAATGCCAGCAGAATATACGAAAAAATCAAGGCAATTTCTCAGGCTAAACCGCAAGTTGAGACAACCCCTAGCCGAAGAGAAAGCAGCAGAGGGAAAATAAAGAAAGGTGAAAATCCGATACCTGGACCCAGCGATGATGAGGATCTTTGGGATGCTACCTACCGAAGGGTAATGTATTTCGCAAGTCGCCCAAAAATGGCATAAACAATCTCATTGTGCGCACTCGAGCCAAATGATGTGTGAGATATCAATTGTCACATCGACAATGGAAATTGACAGATCGGTATCTGTAACGTTCGCTCTCCAACAGGCAGCCGTAATAAAATTAGAAGTTTATTGATTTGTCTTGACACTTTCGCAGAGGAAATGCGTCGAGGATGGCGAGGATGCCGAGGATGAGAATGGAAACTCACGTTTTCTGGGACAGATTGATGTCTGGCTCAGCGCATTATCAATGGGAGTGGCCATCCTTGCCAGCATACGCTGCCCTATAAAAATTATATGCAATTAAATACAAAGAATTTTCCGTTGGCTCCTCGTAAAATATTCAACTTTATGAGCCCAGTAAATATTTTGATGGCCGAAAGTTCGCTAGGAAAAAAATTAATTTCCCATAGCTGCAAAATTCGCTGACACTGGACAATTTCTTAATGTTCGGATGCTGACGCGACTGACAAATGAATCAGGGCTTCCTGCTGACCACGCCCTAGAGCTGTCAGCCTCTCGCTTTCCGTTTCCTAAAAGAGACTTCATTAAGTCCACATGATGAGTTGCATTTCCCTTAAAACTCTTTCGTGTTTGTACTAATTATTATTAATGCATTTTCAAATGAAAATCGAAAAGGGAAAACGCTCAATGATTTGTGCATTTGTGGACAATGCGGGACAGTAGGTTATGAGAACAATATTTGGAGGGTCACATTTGGTAGTGTCATTTATTACTCGAATTTTTTTACGCCTTTTATCAAATGATTTCCTTTGCTAATATTATTTCTTGAGCAAAAGTCTTACTTATATCTTTCTGTAGGCTTCAGCAGCCCATTTGTATAAGGCCTTTTTCGCCCTTAACTTCTTTTGTGCATAAATCTAATTAGCATGGGCTTTCACAATGACTTGGAGCAACTACCACATCACACATTGTCAAGTCAAGCTCTCGAGGAAATCCGTTTAATTTCCCCCGAACTCCAAAAGACAGCGACAAATGCTTCCAAGGGAGCAGGAATGCACTGAGCATAATTTAAGTAATATATAAAAATATAACCCTTAAGTAAAAATCATCAAAAACCATTTAATTATCTCTAGTAATATTAAATTTACATTATAAGGATTTTAATTTAAAACAGTAAACATAATTGTACAAGTAAAATATCTATAAATCAGTGCTCTGACTAGCAAGCCAGCAAATTTTTCAATCCGGCCTCTGCCGTCACACACACAGTAGGCACAGATTGTAAACAAAGCAGCCGTGCGGTCATATTTAATTTTGTCACTTAATCTAGACTCTCAATAAGGTAAATAAGTGTTTATTTTGTCATAGCTATTTTATATGCAATATTATAAACATTGTTAGGTATTTTTGGTCTAATATTTCTCAAATCTAGACACTTTGATATATTTCTTACTCTGATCTATAATATGCTAATATGTCAATGCCTGACCATAAATACATTTTTTATTTAAATACAGATAATTTAACAATATAAATAAAAGGGTATTTTGAATAGGAAGGAGACGGTGGCTTGTCTTTAATGTTTTTCGATAGATTAAATAATACAAATGCTCTCTTCTTCTCTAAACTAATGTAAAATGTTAATAGATTTATAATCCTATTAATGCATCAGCGCCTTCCGTGAGCTGCTTGAAAGGAACTACTCCCCTTGCTTACTTTGTGTGAAAGTGAAATCGACTCAATTGCGGGCGTGTTTCTGTTAGTCTTGCGGTTGCCATCGCCTCCTGCTCCTAATTCTGGTCCTGGGCCCGCACAATTGGTTCAGGTACAAAGTCAGAGATTGCCAAAAGGTGTTGGGAGAGATGCTTCTTATCCGCAGCATTGTGTGCGCCGGCTGCCTTTGCCTTTGGCTTGTGCCCTCGTTGTCGTCCGCCGCCTCCGCCTGCCTGCTTGTGTATGCACAGGTGTCATCCTTGCACGCAGGAGCGGGACCAGGAGCAGGCGCTGTGAAACGGATCCTCTCGAGGGCACAGCTCGTGCCAGAGCATCGTCGCCTTTGTTCGGCCGCATAATGAAAGCAAAACGTTTTGAAATATGAATTGAATCTCGTCGAGTGCATTTAATATACATTACGCCCTCGTCCCTGGCACCTTGGCACCTTGCTAATATCCTGGCGCTCCTTTGCCGACAAAGTTGCCGAGTAGTTTGGCATCTGCTTCCGCTGTTTGCCAAAAAAGATTCCTGTCTGGGTGTGTGCGCCACACAATATCCGCTGAAACGTTTAAGTGAGATTAACAAGTGATGACTGATACTGACTTCGGCGCAGCCTCGGGCCTGTGTGCTTTCTATTAAATTAAAAGTGGCAGGGAAACATCGAGGAGGAGCCACGACAGGTGGCACAAAGTGGAAACTTTATTGGAAGCTTAGATTGTCAGCTTAAAGTGACGGTATCTGTATCTTTATTCCTGGAACTGATTCATGGACTTAATCGGACTTTAAGTCAAAGGTCTTGGTGAGATTATTTTGACAAGCAAGCTAAGTTATGTTCCACGGTACCTATAAATATTCTATAATATATTATATTATTCTATAATACATATATTATTCTTCAGTTATCAGACTCAAAAAGCTTTGATTTTTCAGTAATCAGCCTTAGTCAGCTCTGATTCTTCAGTTGTCTACCATTTGGGAACGGAACATGAATACTTTACTCTGCATATTTGCTAAGTTTTTATTATTATTCAATTTATTGAATAAATGCTTAGCTGGCGTTACGGTCCAGGGAGAACCATTTGCGTGCCTGAACAAGGAAGACTATCCCAGATTCGATGTCATAATGCAGGGCGAGAATAGAGCAGCTTTCGTAGTAAGTTGGGAAATATAATATAAAATAATATATATTAAAAATATACAAGAATTAAATAATAACCTACTTAAGGTCCCCGGCGGTTTCTGGTGCGAAAATAAGAAAACCAATCATGTTGGCATGGAAAAGTTGTATCTGCAAAAGACCTGTGGCACCTTCAACGGCTCCAACTATAAGGTAGCTGGCGGAGTAGAAGTTGACCTGATGTCCAGACCCTGGATGGCACTACTCCATGA
This sequence comes from Drosophila triauraria, assembly GCA_014170255.2. Classification (NCBI taxonomy): domain Eukaryota; kingdom Metazoa; phylum Arthropoda; class Insecta; order Diptera; family Drosophilidae; genus Drosophila; species Drosophila triauraria. The sequence continues at coordinate 18,079,707 of CM024335.1, read as the reverse complement.
TCCGAATCAGGCGGAAGCAGGGCGATGCGGTGGCTCTCTCATCACAGAACGTACTTATTATCATTCTCTTTATATAAATAATATTTACGTATTGGGTTTATTCGAAGGCTTCGTACTGACGGCTGCCCACTGCCTGGAAGGTTGGCCCCAAAGGCGCCAGTTGCGAGTTCGTCTGGGCGAGCACAACTTGACCTCGAACCCAGATTGCAGCTTTCATACGGGGGAGAGTACGTGTGTCTCCTCGGAGGAGTTTGACATAGAAAAGGTCTACAGACATGAAGACTACTCGTATACGCTAAGCCTGCATGATATTGCTCTCGTGCGGCTTAATATGTCGGTGGAGTATAAAGGTGGGATTATATACCACTTATTATTTAAACTTATTAATCGTCGATTGCAGCTCACATTGGACCCATATGCCTGCCCCTTACCAGAAATCTCCAAAGAACGCCTTTTGATTGGAACACCTTCTTTCTGGCCGCTGGCTGGGGCGGCACTGAAAATGGCACACTGTCCAATACCCTCCGGGAGACTGAGCTCCAGAAAATGAGCTGTCCGGGTCAGCGGGGGGGTCCTATTGACGACACCAGATTGTGCACTAATGGCTATAGGAATGATATATGTGCGGGCGACTCGGGAGGACCTCTGATCAGGGAGTCTTATTATTACGACAAATGGGTATATGTCCAGTACGGAATAGTTAGTCGCGGCAGTCATCCAGGCTGTCAGCGAGGAGCTTCCATTTACTCAAAGGTGGCCTACTATATACCCTGGATAATAGAGAAGCTGGCTAGGGAATAAAATGAAGAGTTTTAAATAAAATAAAAGATGAATTAAACACATGGAAAATAATTTGTATTTAATAATAAAAAAAAGTTATTCGTTAACTTATCTGCTTCTCGGTGCTTGTTCTTTTCCTCTCGTTACTCTCTAGCGTGTTGGGTAACTTCTCGCTGTCAGACTTCAGTGCTGGTTAACGTCTTAATCATGTTTCCCCCCAGAAATTCTCCGTCTAAGTAGGCCTTTGTATTCTGGTTAATACTTGAAAAGATTCATTCAAAGTTTACCTCAACACCGAGCGAAACCGAAAGAATTTTTTTGCTAAAAAAATAGTTAATAAAAATCGAGAAAGATGAACTCGGAACAGACCAGCATCCAGTGTGGGGGTCACTGCGACTCCGTGGTCCAACTATCGTACAGCAAGGAGTGCGGATCTGGCTACTACCTGGCCTCGGCCGGTCTCGATGGTTACGCCATGCTGCGTCGTGGCTGCACCGGCGAGTGGATTGGCACCTTTGAGGGGCACACCGATGGCGTAACGGGAGTGTCCCTCAATGGCGATGGCACCATCCTGGCCAGCTCGAGTTCCGATGGCACCGCTCGCATCTGGGACGCCGTCACTGGGGTGCAGCTGAAGAGGTTCCGGCATCCCGGCCAGGTGACCTGTGTGAGCCTGGATGCGGACTCCACTCGCCTGGTGACCGGTTGCCGGAGCTCAGATCACTATGTCACCCTCTTCGATGTGGAGAGGTCGGACAAGGCCCCGCTGGAGACCTTTCAGGGCCACACACGAGGCGTGAGGAATGTGATCTTCTGCCGGGACGATCGCGCCCTCCTCACCTCGTCCTACGATCGCACGGTGCGGATGTGGGATCGCCTGAGTGGCCAGGAGACGAACTCGGTCGAACTGCCGCACCACGCCAAGTCGCTGGAGCTTCACAGGGATGGCAAGACCGTGACCCTGTCCTATGGCACCAGCATGGTCTTCCTGGACGTCGACAAGTTCGAGGTGCTGACCCACCGCAAGATGGGCTTCAAGGTGGCCGGGGCCACCCTGCATCCCTTCAAGGAGAGCTACGTGTGCGCCTGCAGCAACGGGCGCATCTTCAAGTACGACTACATTACGGGGACTCTCTTGGACATCTACAGCCTGATGGGAGTAAACTGTGTGAGCTTCAGCCCTGACGGGGAGAAGTGCGCCAGTGCCTCGGGCACTGGACACATTACCATTTGGCAGCAGAACTGTCACAGCTCCGAATGGGAGGATGAGGATGAGTCCATGGGTTGACTTTTTACCTTTAGTTGTAATAATCTGTGTTTTGTTTTCTTATTAAAGTTCAAACTCATGACGAAAGCGGGCTGTCTACAGATAAGCTAATCGGACTTTAAATTTATATATAATATTTTAATAGGAAAACCCCTTCTCCGTCGTCGGAGAATTGTTTAATCTGGAAATCATTTACTGATAGCACAAATAGTAGGTCCCCCAAACAGCGCGATTAATCTTTCTAGTCAGTCTCAGTCTCAGTCTCATCATGATCTTGTCGGCCTCTAAAGTGTCTTTGATTTTCCTCCTGTTTCAACTGGCAAAGCCGGAACCTACCTCCGAAGCAGAAAAATGGGTTTGGAATGAGCTTAGGCAACAGGGTTGCGGAACTATCCAAACTATCTCGACCGAAATGAGGCCCAGGAACCCTCTGTTCTTAGTGACCCACGGCCATAGGATTTCGCTGATGAGTCGTCCCTGGATGGCACTTCTTTTCCTACCCAACGCCATGGATTTCTGTCGCTGCGGGGGAACCCTCATCACACATCGTAGTGACCTTCTTGGAGAACTCAAGGATTCAAGGATTTTATTAGATTTTTCCTGATTTCCAGGCTTTGTCTTGACCGCTGCTCACTGCCTGGTAATGTGTCCAAGAAAAAAGGAGTAAGTTCTTTATTTTTATAAACAATTTAGATCTTTTAATTGTACTTTGATTTCTTACCAGCTTAAAGGTACGTTTGGGTGAGCACACTATAACCTCTTCGAAGGATTGCTCGATGGTCCTGGGGGAATGGATTTGTGCTCCAGCCGTTGAGGAGTTCGATGTAGAAAAAATCATAATTCACGAGAAGTTTCTCGCTGTTCAGGCAGATTAATGACATTGCCCTGTTGCAACTGAGTAAAACTGTAAAATTCAACAGTAAGTTTAACAATTTTACACATAACTCTTATACTTCTTAACTATATTTTTCTCTACAGTTCACATTCGCCCGATTTGCCTGCCCTTGACCCCCGACCTTCAGGTGCAAACTTCAATACTGGGCAAGTCCTATTTTGCCACAGGCTGGGGCACCACTGAGCTGGGGCATATGTCCAATGAGCTCTTGGAAGTGCGTATTGCAAGTTACCAGTGTCCCAGCAGGTACTTGAACAGATCGAAACTCTGCTCCAATGGGGACACCCAGGATACCTGCCAAGGCGACTCCGGGGGACCATTGTTCGAGAAGAGCTCCTTCTTTGGCTCTGACCGCTACGTGCAATTCGGGGTTATAAGTCATGGAAGCTGGTCCTGCGGCCAAGGAGCTGGAGCCTACTTCACAGAAGTTGCTCCCTACATGACTTGGATAGTTAGGAAGATTGCTATTTATCTTACGCAGAATCCCGGGAGAGCTGTTGAAATTGATAGAAAAGCACTTGTTTCCCTTATAAAGCTCATCACAGACACTTCTGTTATTATTATTATTTATATATTAAAATAGGTAAATTCCTTTTATTCGAAGTGAAACATAATTATGGTTCTTTTTTCTAGGAAAAGATTATTTATTATTTCTATATTTTTCATTATTCTACATATTTTATTTTTCTTGTTTCTTGGTTGATTCTTTATTCCCAATGATTCTATAAAGCGATAAGCAGCTTCTGACAACAAAGAGCCACTTGATAAGCTTTCAGTCGCATTCAATCTGTGCTTCAACCATGAAGTGCTCTCTCGTCATTATTTCTTGGTTTATTTTTTTCCTAACATCCCTAATACAAGCTGAAGACCCACTTTTAACCCCCAAAGAAACCACTGTCTTTAAGCACCTAAAGAAACTGAACTGCGGAGCATTAACGAATGCCATTCCAATCCAAAGACTGCGTCACAGAGTCACGAATGGCAGAAGGGTCTCCCTGATGTCCCAGCCTTGGATGGCGTTGCTCTATGTTCCAGATAATATGGATGTGTGTCGCTGTGGAGGCACTCTTATTTCAGAAAGTAAGTATTTTTTAACAGGAGCTTAAGATTTTATTTAAATTTAATTTTTGCTTTCTTAAGGGTTTGTTTTGACTGCTGCTCATTGCATTAAACTGTGCCCAAAATCAAGCGAGTAAGTAAAGTATATTTAAGTATTTCTTTCGAGATTTATTGAAACTGATTCTGGGATCAGATTAAAAGTACGTCTGGGAGAGCACAATATAACCTCCACTGAAGACTGCACATCGGTGGATTATAAACAAAAGTGTGCTCCTCCCGTGGAAAACTTTAATATCGAAGAGACGGTGATTCATGAACGCTTTTCACCTTTCTACCATGGCAATGACATTGCCTTGCTGAGATTAAATCAGTCTGTTGTGTTTAAAGGTAAGTTTAATTAATAAAAATATCAAGTTAAATATACATACAGGGTGCGCCATCTGAAGCGGATCGATGTAATGATTGAATAACTTTGACAATTTTTAACCAATTAGCTTCACCAATACAATTTTGTAAACTGTGATCCAGTACAATTTTAACCATGTATCGACATACACCGCAAGAACGTGCTGAAATAGTGTCGCTTTACATTGAAAATAATCGGTCAGCTGTCCTCACCCAGCGTGCATATCGCCGAAAATATCCTCGCCGTACTGCACCCACAAGTGTCACGATACGTCGTTTAGCCTCAAATTTTTTCGAGCACGGGTCTGTAGCAGATCGCCAACAACATCCTAAGCCACGGCCACGTCGCTCAAATGAAAATATAGAAGCTGTTCGGAAGAGTGTTGCTGAAAATTCCAATGTTTCGTACCGGCGCCGATCTCAACAATTAAACATTAGTGGAACCACCCTAAGGCGGATTTTGAAGCAAGATCTTCAATTGTTCCCATACAAAGTGCAGATAACTCAAAGGTTGTTGGAAGCAGACAAGCCACGTCGCTTGACTTACGCGAATAGTGTCATTCGAATGGAAGAAGTTGAGCCGGATTGATGGAAAATGCGAAAAAAAGAGCTCACTATTGTATTAGCAATAAAGGAGGCCACTTGGTCGATATTGTTTTTGGAAACTAGCTGACGTAAATTGTATAAAAGTAATCTGAATAATAAAAAAAAATTTTTTGAAATCTATCAAGAATTGTCGAAGTTATTCAATTTTCCCATTGATTCGCTTCAGATGGCGCACCCTGTAGATAATGATTTTATCCTATAACTTCCCCGTTACAGACCACATCCAACCCATTTGCCTGCCCCTGTCAAAACAACTCCTGGAGTACACTTCTGTGGTGGGAAACTCCTACATGGCGATGGGCTGGGGACAAACGGAGGATTTAAGCCACTCCGACACCCTGATGGAGGCCTATGTGAATACGGAGCAGTGTTCTGCGAATACCCACGAAACGTTTCTGTGCACCAATGGCCTTATACAGGACACCTGCAAGGGCGACTCTGGTGGGCCGCTCGCCTGGCAGAGTTGGTACTTTGACGCCGCCCGTCGTCAGGTGCAGTTCGGGATCACCAGCTGGGGCAGCTGGAATTGTGGGCGTGGTCTGAAGGCGTACTACACCAATGTGCCTGCCTTTATGTCTTGGATAATTGAGAAGCTGGCCGAGTTTTCTGATTTGTAAACTTAAACTTATGAGAGTGAATTTTTGAAGTTACATATATGTTTAATAATCTCTAAGAAATATTTAAATGCGAAATATCTTAAAAAAGTTTGGATAAGGGATCGCCAAAGTGGCCTCGATAAGTTTGAGATATTGAACTTCCGAGAAAACATGTACAGTCCCCGTGGGGAGGTGTAGCGCAGTGCCTCCCTAAACCACGCTGGCCACACTAACCGCCATGACTTGCCTTAGTGCGAGGTCAACTGTACCCCGGTTGTGATTCTAATTCTCGTTGCGTTGCTCCGATCTCCACAGTTGGAGTGGGAAAAGAGTCATGCACCGCTCCTCTGTCTCTAATAAAAATGTCTTGTGATCGAAAACCCCAAAGTAACCGGCGATCTACCTGCCCTGACTACTCGTGTCTCCCTCTCCTTTTTCCAACCTGTTTTGTGGATGATTTGGGAAAGGATTTCGGTTATTTTCTGTTTTTTTTTTGGCTTCGTTGAACGATCACCGCCGCTGATTGCATCGCTGCTTTATGGCGTTTCTCACCCGATGCAGTCATAAATGCGTTTTTATTATTATTTGACTTTGGTCGGGGAGTCGTCTTTGGGTCGTTCCCTTGGGTCCATTCCGCGCCGAATATGTATCCAAAAGTGACTGAGGCTTCCCTCCCTGTTTTTTTGGGGGTAGTTTGCCGACAGATAGCATGTCCAAATACCGAAAGATACATGTGCAGCAGCTCTGAGTGATCTGCTTCGGTTCCCTGACCTAAGATACGTTGAGATTTGACAACTTCTTGACTCCAAGCCTCGTGTTTGTTTATCTTTCTCTGGGCTTGCTGTCCTCAAATGGTTTTCCATAAATATTTATAATTTCTTGGCTGATAAAACGAGTTCCTCGCACCACGCTGGGCCAACGTATTTTCCGAAACACGTTTTCCACGCGTTTACCAGGAACAGAGGAACCTTTTCACACAACCTTCTCCTTCTCTCCAGTGTTTGTTCGCTGTTCCAATAAAGTTGAGTTGTCATGCTAGCCTGGCTCCGTGGTCAGGACAAGTGGCTATCCTGTGATTGATGATTCCAATGGAAAGTAGCACAGTAGCCGGCAGGATCAGCAAAGGATTAGCTTCAACGGTAGCCAGTCTAAATATTTGCATACTTGCCCCGGCTATTTGCATTCCACTTTCGAAGAGTCCATCAATAACATCTCGATCTGACCGCAATTTGTCCGAGCAAAAGATTCGAGATAAGTAAAAGTCATTTATAAATGTCCTTGGCTGAGATTTGGTAATATTAATGATTGGTCATTTGCCACAGAGAAATGTTTTGTAACACTCGGAGAAGGGATCACTGTTTTGATAGGGATCACTGTGATTACGGTTGTGGGATATATTTATAAATGGGTTTCCTTCTTATGAGAGCTTCTCTGATGGTCAGAAATAAGGGGTTTGGCCTGCCAAGATATTAGTATAATTAATGCCTGAATCACAGCTCAACTTCCTTCAATTAAATATCGATTACCAAGATCCTCAACCTTATAAATTCCAACTTTATTTTAGGGTTACTTTTGTAAAAAGGGCTTCCTTTGAATAATACGATTTAATTTTGTTTTTTAACTATCATGAACTCATTATGAATGCCTCCCACTTCAAGTTTTGAGTCGAACCCTTGAAATATCCTTAAACATAGCACACCTGCCTAGCAAAAATTTTCGAAATTGCGGTCACAGTTCCGTGAGCTGAACAGTTTTTATGGTAATTTCCTTACGGAACCGAGAATTTTGAAATATATATCTTATACGGCCATTTCGGGCGTTACTTAGCCGCTTGGTCATGCTCGCTGAGCATTTGCACCCCCACCCGGAACACGTGGCATATCGAGCTTAGTTCTTGGTTCCTTTAGTTCCTGTGGTGTTCCATAGAAATATAGTAAGATACCTTGGGCCTCCTCCTGGGGTGGAATGGGCCGCGCTGAGGCGATAAGGCGCGTTGCATTCCAAATGAGTGTAACGTATATTTTATACAAGACCTAAGGTTCCAATAGATACGAGATAGTGTTTTACAGACCGCGACCTTCGAGCGCTGATGATGTTTGTCCTAGGCCTTATCGGCTTAGTGTGGGATATTGTTAAGTGCACATTAGATATATTGAGATAAGATTCGATTCCGACCAGCATTAAAGTATCCAATCAACTGAATACCTTGAGTATATCATCTAATGCCCGCACGTTCTACGACAATCCTTTGAGATCGCTGCTGCCCTCATGAGCCGGGACACTTGAGAACTGCTCCTGAAGTGTTTTCCACCTCTTAGGTACGCCTCCCTTCCGCGTGTGTTGACACAACCCATATAAGCCATATATGACCAGGATATCCTGCTTGGGAGGAAATTACTTAAAGGGATCACGAACCCTTTCCCCTCTTCGAAAACTCCTTTCTTGAGTTGTTTATGTTTTCAGGCATGACTGCAACCGGCGGAACGCCAGCAGAATTCTCAAATTTGTTAAAAAGTGTGTAAATTCACGTCGCTTTTCTTTCTTCGGCGACCAGGAGGGTGTGTCCCATAAACAGAAGACCGAACCACAAGGGATCGGATCGATTCGGATCTGATGCTGCCTAATCGAACGATCGTCTGTCTGCCTTTTTTTGGGGTGACTGCACTCGGTTTTTTTCCTTGTTTTTTCTCGGTTTTTGTGTGGAAAAGCCAAGAGGTTTTCCCATTATTTCGTCGAGTGCAAAGGGACAAAGCAAATGATGTCTTTAGTCTCCGGAATCTGACTTCCAAGGTTTTGTTCCTTTTCTTTTCTTTGGGCTTTAATTGGATTTGTGCAAACAATATAAATCTCGTTTTATTGCCTCTGGTAGTGTAATTTAATTTTTTACGATTTTGAACATTAATAGACGGGGGAAATAGGAAAAATGCAGCATGAAATGGCAAAAAACTTTGGAAATAAAAATGTGATGCATAACGGAAATTTGAAAATACTCATTGCCATGGCAACTCTATGACGAAGCTCGGACAGAAGTTCGCTTTCTGAACCAATGCCCCACATTGCAAGCGATTTTCCCCTTGGCAACGGGAGGAAAGTGAAAAGAAACCGTGCCCCAAATCCCCTTTCGGTCGCTCGCCCCCTGTTGCCACGCCTCTTCGACAGCAACAAATCCAGTTTGAAGCCAAACAAACCAAAACCGAAACATTTTTTTTCATTTATCAACCCATCGCGTTCAAAAGTACAGCTCCACCGATGCAGCAACAACAAACAGAAGAGCAACGGCAGCGAACACGAGGACGGTAAAGGAGAGAGAGCGATAGGAAGAGAGAGATAGGGAGTGAGGGAGTTTTCAAGCTAAGCCGACTATTAATGCACTCTACTCTACAAGCTTTCTATTGAAACCTTGATGGAGGGATTAATTTATTAGCCGTTTTAATATTATTTTATGTTTCCGAATCCCTGCAGTAGATGATAAAAGAGTTGTGTGATTTAATACAAAACTAAGGTTTCAAATGCATTTTCGTCGGGCTGCAAAATTCTTTAATATCTGCTTTATAAAACTCTTCTTATGTATTCTTATTTGTATCCTGGGAATTGCATTGCCCTTTCGTTATGCTTAGCTCGCAGGGTAAAAGCGCAGTCGAGAACCCGACCGCAGTGCTCTCTTCCGCCATCTCTTTCACTCCCGCTGCCTTGCGATCGTTTTTGAATTCGAGGGTTGCTGCATAGAGAGCGCGAACTGCTCTCCGCTGGCAACGTCTGGCAACGTCGTTTGGTGGTTGTTTGACGTTTGCCTTTGCTCCGTCTCTTCGCTGGCTGTTATTCTTTCGGTTATTATTCGTATCTCCGAGTTCGTCGAGAGAGGTTCGCCCCGATCCGCTATAACCCAAAACCCAGTGCGCAGTGCGCTAAACACAAAATAGTCAACAAACGTAGTTATTACAACGCATGGAAGTTGTATAAATAAATATAAAACAAATAGTGCTGCCTCAAGGCAACATAAAACCCAAACTATACAGTGCTCGCTCAGAAGAGACACATAGTCACTCGTAACCTTAGTTTTGTGAGTGAAGTGGTGCTGCCTGTTTAAACATCTAAAAAACCCAAGCCAAGTGCAAGAAAAACAAATCAATTTGTTTATAATTATTTAATAAACAATTGCTGTGTGAAATTTCACTTTTAAATTGGGAAAACGCAAAAGAGGCTGCCACACAGCACGCACACAAACGCAGGCTCGCTCTCCCACTGACACGCACACACACTCGCGTGGAGACCGTAATTCGTCGTTGGAGACTGCTCCCTCGCTGCGCTCTCACTCTCGCACTCTCCCACTCATTGGGGCAGCGAGAAAACAAAGTTTTGGCGCCAAAACTTTGACAGTTCGCTTTGGCGTGCGATTCGCAAACAAGTGGTCAAAAAGCGCAGGCGAGAAAACTGCGTCCCAAAACAGAGAGTGCGAAAAAAATACAGTCGACATGGTCAGTGCACGCGTCCTGAACCCGGTGATGCTGACAGAGTTCTGCAAGATGAGCAGCAGTCCGGCGGTGAGCCGCAACCTCCCCTGCGGCCGCCAGCTTAATCGTATTAAGCGCGACCTCTTCGGCAGCTCCAAGTCCACCGAGGGCCCAGCCAACAAAACGTGAGTTTGCCGGGATAATCCCCAGTTTTTACCCAATCCTAACCCCTAATCTCTGTTGCAGGCCCTTCAGCGCCGAACTGGAGCGCCATCAGGAGTTGGCCACTCAAAAGTGGGGCTTTGACTTCCGAGCCGGCTGCCCTCTGGCCGAGAAATCCTCCTTCATCTGGGAGCGCGTCAGCTTCCAGGAGTCCAGCTTCGCGCCGGAGATGTACACCCTCACCCGTGCCGCCCACGTCCGCCCCGAGAGCAGTCCCAGCGACATGGACGTGCTCATGAATGAGCGTTCCGAGCGGGAGAACTTTGGTACCCACCTGGCCAATTCGTCGATGGAGTCGAATACGGACAACGACTCCTGCTACGACTCACAGGATGAGTCGCTCGCGTCGCGATTCACCTCCTCCAGCCTGAGCACCAGCGTGGCCAGCACCAGCACCTCCTCGATAGTCCTGCGCAAGCGACAGCCAAAAATCACAGGTGAGTTTCGCCCCGGGGGTGGCTTGTATAAATATATGACCTGATCAGCCGAGCTTGACGGTTCCCAGAGTCAGGCTTGATTGCACTCCTTCGATAGACGTTATAAATTGGTTTCCCATGGGCTTTGGTAATTGTTCCGATCCAGTTTTATTTATTTCCGGTTCCCAGGACTTTATTTTAGCGAGGGAGTGGTTTGCAGGGCTTTAAATAGAAATTGTAGGAAGTATATTTAATTTATTGAAAGCTCCGTTTTGCTTTTAATTTTATTCCCGATAGTATGTTTTCAATATATATCTTCGTTTTATTTTAATTTTATTATGAAAAAAAAAGCAGTTAAAGGGACGATTAATGGTTACCTCTGCTAAATTAAATAAAACGGATATCGACAGCAAATTGGTTTCCCATTTAATGGCAACCACTTTTCCTCCATATTTCCTTTCACTGGACAGGAACTTTTAGTTGAGGGCGTTGCTCGGTGGAACTTAAACCCAAATTACAGCAATTAGCGAATGCTTTGTGGGAGATTTATTTTCCTTTTAAAAGGGTTGTGAACTCCAAAGCCGAGTGCAGCTGTGTTTCAGCTCGTCAGCAAGCGATTCTGATCTGATCCTCGGCTTAGCGGGGGTTGAATTCCATTCCAGATCGATCGCATGCGGGCTAGCTTGGCTGCATCTATGAATGCCAACAGCTGTGACTCCGCTTTGTCTATGGCCTGACCTCATTACGGGCAGCGAGAGACGCAGAGAGGGGTCTGGGGATCGGCTTTCAATGCACCACCATCCAGAGTCCGTGGCCTTATCAAACCTCCCTTTGATTGCTTTGTACTCCGCTTTTTTTATGTTATATTCCATACATGCCAGTCGCACATACTGCATGTGTAATTATAATCTGTTCGGGGCATTATAAATGCACCCGCATCCAGGGTGGCCAGTTGGGAGAAGAAGCCTTTAAAGCCCCGACTGGCTTTAGGTTGGATGTACTTTTGGCCAGTAAGCTAGAGAGCGTGTAATTTATGCAGCTATGCACCACCACCACTCTTGCTTTCACTTGGTTACCTGGAAAAGGAACTAAATAAACCGGCTGAAGACCGACTGTCTGGCTGCCGTCTGGCATTTGTTTGCTACCCCTGAATGGACCCTTCGCTGCAGCAGCAACCCTCTTCAGGGAACTGCTGCCGGCCACGTGCCACAATCTGGAAACCTACCCGAGACCGAAATCAAAATGTGCAAAAACAGGCGGCGCCTGCTGTTTCTCTGTCTCCGGGATCAATGACTGGGCCGGAAGAAAGGAAGTGCAGCAGCTGACTTTTTGATTTACCAATAACACGTAATAATAATCTGTCTCTTCTTCTCTGATTTTTGCAGAATTCATGAAGGAGCGCAAGCGCCTGGCCCAGGCTCCCAAGAAACTGTCGTCGCCCGCAAAACGCCTGCGCACCAGCTCACCCACGGCGGGCACCAGCTCGGGATTCGGCCTGGGAGCGCACTTCGGGGCGATGCTGAAGCGTCCGCGTCACAACTGAGCAGCGGACTGGCGAAACGAATTGCAATTTGTAATTTTATTTTATTTTACAAGCCACTGCGATTGTGTAGTATTTCCTAATTTTTTTAATTACGAACCTTTTATATGCAGTGCAAGGGCGACAGTTGCGAATATTAATCGTTAGTCTTCAACTACTCGTAACCAGTAATTAGTTGTAAGCCACCACCAGTAAGCTCGGGCTAAATGAAACTTTTTAGATTTCTCTAGTGAGAAATGCCATAAACTAAGTGATTAGTTCTTAACAAACACAACAACAACCAACTAACTATTGAACTAGAAGAGAGAGAGACCGCAAGCTAAATGGAATTAGTCTTAACTATCTTGAAGCCAACCGAAATTTAACCTTTATAACGATGAAATACTTTACTCTAACTTTACATAACTTTGTTAAATCCCAGAGAAATTTCTGCACGAAACTTTTGCTTGTGAAATTTGTCTGGAGAACAACAGAACTCATCCCTGCCCGGCTTTGGCGAGCTCAGAGCTGAGCAGAATTGAGTTCTGTCTTGCATTTTGGACGGGCGCTAAAGCGAGGCCACAATAAGCTGGTGTTTCTCCAGCTCATTGCCGCCTTGCTTTTGCCGCCTGCGACTAACCTTGTCCTTAATTCGACCAGTGGAATACCGAATAACTTTGAATTATTTTTGTGTCAATTTCTGCACGTTTGAACGTCATTTATTTATGTATGCCGCCAAATGAACACAAATTGTCGCGCTCTCATTTCTTAACAAATGGGGTAAAAATGTCTTTTATGATTTGCTACGATCGATCTCTGGGCAAATTATGAAAACACTTTTGCCTGAAAACTATCATGTACAAAAATACCTAGATTACTATTATAATTATACACATAGGCAGAGCCTATAGCTTCTTATAACACATACAAAGCATCTATTTGTAAGGCCTAACTAAGAACAAAATCCAAAGTATTCTCCTAATATTTATATGTATAGAGGTATTCTATGTATAATTAAGTCTGCACACACCCAACTCATACACTTCAATAAACAAAAACAAAAAACGAAACAAAATACGCACTGTTCTCTTTACAAATTAAAAACGCGAAAAACATATGCTGCATTAAATCATTTAAGTGATTGCTTGTTATTGATTTATTGATTATAATTTCTACCCATTGCTTTGGTTGTAGCTGTAGTTAATTAAATAATTTTGTACATTTTTTAAGTTGATATTTGTTTACTTGCAATAAATTGTTTGATTTTTTAGTTGGTAGTAAGTATGATTTAGTTTTTATTTGACCGGAGAGGGGTCCTCGGCGCTCTTTTAAACGCTTTGACTGCAATGTAGAAGCAAAGCAGCACAAACAGCTTATAATTTCCACTACCGAGTGGCGACCGAGAAAGCTTTTCTTAGTTCCACTCTGAGCGAGCTTTGCTTTTTTTTCTCCAATTTCAATTAACCGAAAATAAGCGTAAAATAATAATTAATAATAACTTTAGTTTCAATAAATAGTGTGATTTTTAGTTGGAGGTAAGTGGAATGTAGTTTTTATTTAAGCAGAACCCGCAAGGACTCTTCCACGCTTTGTCTGCAATGTACCAGCAAAGCAAAGCTCCAACAGCAAAAGTTACATTCAGTTGTGAGCGAGAGACTTTTTAAGCTCCACCCTGACCGAGCTTTGCATTTTTCTTACCAATTTCATTTGATCGAAACAGCCATAAAATATTACAGTTTTTAGTTTGTAGTAATTGTAATGTGATTTTTATTTAATCAGAGCTCACAAAAGTGGATTCTCTGGTCTCTGGTCTGGTATAAATTTCACTCAGTAGCGAGCGAGAGAGCTTTTGTTTGCCTTCACCCTGAAAAAAGCTATACAATTTGTTCTCCAATTTTCGATTGAGCCACAATTAGCATTAGATAATAAAAACAATAATTATAATTATTTTTACTTTTCATTTTATTTAAATAATTTATTTTGATTTATTGCTTACATCAAGTACATAAATATTAATTTGTTTCATTTAGCAACGTTTGAAGTTTTACCTAAATTCCTTTAACTAGACGAGCACTCGCTTCCGCTGATCTGTCCTATACATACAAAAATATATATATCAGATATATATATACAGGGACTCTGGAGCAGAGGGACACTACTTCCCCGTCGCCTTCTCCTCCAACTTGGACTGAATGTGCCGGACGTTCTGTCCGCCGCCGTTGTGGTTGTGACGCTGGAAAAACGCATTGATGGAACTCATAGAGCGGTACTCCAGGTTGTCGCTGACATGCCAGTCCACGCTGATGCTCTGGTGGCGGCCCATGGGATTGCGGGTCCGCGTCTCATTGTACTTCTCCAGCAGATGCAGCAGGCAATCCTTGGTGGTGTTGGCCGCCTCCTCCAGGTTCACGGTCTGGTGGGTGTCCGGCAGGCCGACGGGCACATCCCGGCTCATTTGGTTTATCCGGAACTTGGCTCGTCGACTGCTGGCCGATTCGCTGTGAATGGGGTTGCTGGTGCTGGCGGAGAATTGGTTGTTGGCTGAGCTGCTGGACATGTGGTGACTGGAGCTGGTGCTGGCGCTGTGGCTGCTGCTGGAGATGACCTTCGAAGAGGTGGTGCTGGTTCTTTGTACATGCTGGCTGGTAATGCTCCTGGAGCTGGCATTGGAGCTGCTGCTCATAGTTTGCACGCTGCGCTGAGATTGCACCTGGGACTTGGAGCTGCCGGAGCTGGTGCCATTGCTAAGCTTGGGCGTTTCCTCGATGGACTGCTGCAGTCTCACGGACAGAGAACTAACCTTGGTCTTGCCCTGGCCATCGTCGTAGCTGCTCTGGCTCTGGGAGCTGCTGCTGGCCTGGCTGAGCAGTCCTCCCGTGGAAGTGGGGCGATTCCAGCTGCTGCTGGTAGAGGCTTTGCTGGTCCACCTATTGCCATCTTGGCTAATCTCGGAGGTTTTACTGGAAGTACTTCCTGAGGGTGCCACTGCCTGTGGAGCAGCTGGAGCAGCTGGAGTAGCTGGTGTAGCAGGACTTGCCTCACTCTTATTATTATTATTGCCATCCCCCAGCTTGGTGTTAATCTCGGCCAGCATGAGCAGGTGATCGGACAGCTTCCTTATCTCGTCCGCCAGGTTCACGCGCTCGCCGGAACTGCGACGGCCCAGGAGGTAGGTGGTATCCGAGTTTCTGCGGTCGAAGGTGTGCAGGTAGCTCTTCATGCTGCGCTGCTGCTGGGCGGTGGACTGGCTGCCGGAGTACTCGTCGAAGTTCTCGTTGAACAGGTGCTGCGGCGTGGGCGTGGCCGGACTGGAGGTGTCCACCGTTGGGAACAGCTTCTCTCGGGACTCGTTAATGGGCGTGGACACCGAGTGGGGACTCTCGTTGTCCCCACTGCGTTGCTCATCCTCCTCTGGGAGATCCGCATCCTCGGCCAGTTCGTCGTCGGTCAGGGTGTCAATGGACTCACAGGGCGAAGGAGAACAAACTGGAAATAGAGAAGTTTTTTAGAAGGTTTCTCTGGAGAGAGTTTGGTTCTTATACATAAAAGTTGTTAGGGTGTTAGGAGACCGGTGGGTTTATTTATTGCCAAAGGTATTTTACAGACAGATTATTGTACATGAAGTGGTGTTAGAGACAAAGATCATGCTGAGGTGAGAGCTCAGAGAGTTGTGTAAAATGGCTCTCATTAAGGTCTAAAACTACAAATGGAGTTAAAGTGAGTTAGTGGGTGATATTCTAAAAGAATTACTTTAAAATTAGTATTTGCGTGAGTAAGAAATGTAATAAAGTGTCTAGATATGAGAAAAAATAGCTAACATTTATTGTAATATTTTATTAAATATAACTATGACTAAAATTATCTATTTAGCTATACAAAAAAACTAGATTTAGCCGCACTGGTGCGTTTTTTACATGCTGTTCATACTGTGCGTGAGCCGGCAGAGGCCGGGCAAAGAAATTTGCTGACTTGGGAGTCAGGGCTTAAGGTTCCACTGTTTTAAATCAAGCATTTAAGCAGAAAGACAGCTATTTAATTAATTATATATTCTAAAATTCCACTAAAATTTAGGAGCTTTCCCAATATTCTTTATTTTTTTCTGTATTATTTTTTCCGCCACTTTACACAGCTCTCTCTTGGGGAACATCACTGGCTGGGATTAATCAAAGCATTCGATATAGATATAGATATAGAGATTCTCCCTAAACGGACAGATAACAAATGAGCATGAGACTGACTTTGGAATTCGACTGCGATCTCTGAGGATGATGGATAGTCGGAGCTGGATGTTGGGCTTACCTGGCTGGCAGACCAGAGACAGTGGCTACAAGTGTGTGTCGATCTAAACGTGAACTTGGGAGTGGGGGAGTTGTTGGGGGACTCGGGACTAGGAAAAGAGCGGAGTGGATTGAGTTTCGGAATGGGATTCGGTTTCAGAGAAGTATCCTTGGGCTTGAGTTTGAGTTTTTACATATATTTTCGGATATATTTTTCAGTAGTTCTTGTTGATTTGTCAATGGCTGTCATTATCACAGTGTCAAAGTGGTTAATAGAGCCGGCCGTCCGCTACAAGGACGGGCCGGGCACATCGCTTAGGTCTACGGTTACTTAAACATAAACAACAGTTCTGGCTGGCTAGCTGCTCCTCCTCCCTCTACCGGAAGTAAGGGGATATATAGATATATCGAACAGAGGTTAACACAGAGACAGAGAGAGATAGCAGAGAGAGTTGGAGAGCTGGAGAGCTGGAGAGGGGGCTGGGCTGGCCAGCTTGGTCCACATTCAAGTTAAGAACAACAATTAGTTTGACAAGTTAATCGTGTAATATACAATGTTGATCCGGTGGCAGGATGCAGTTGGAGATGCAGATGCCTCACTTGCCGTGGATGAGGGCGTGGCGGTCGCGCTGGCGCTGGGATCCGTACTCACCTCGGGACGAGGACATGCTGTCTGGGCCGTGGGCTCGCCGCGGATGGGGGTAGCTCGTCTCGCTCAGCGGCGCAATTACATTGCCCTCCACGTCGAACACGTACGGACTGTTCGGATGCGTCTCCCAGCGGACAATGAAGTTCTTCAGGTTGTCCTTTGTGGCATCCAGCTCTTTGTTCTGCAACGGCACAGAGATGCGAAGCGTACAATTACGGCTTATGTGGGTACATGTGGCAGGAAAAGTCTTCTTTTCTTCTACTATAACTTTAGTTACTGCTAGTATTCATGAACTGCATAGAGTTTGTGGTGGTTTGAAATATAAATTTTTAAAGTAAGGATGAATGCCTTAATATTTTTCTTATTTTACAAGTAATCCTCATTTTAAATTAAATGCTTTCATTATTTGTGTATATAAAAAATTTAATTGCATACTTTCGGACACCTTTTTAAAATGATATCGAGTCCATAGCAATTTCTGTGGCATGCCTGCATAAAGTTTTTAGTAAAATAAGCTCATAAATGGTTTAATAATTTACTATAAATTTGTTTTTGTTTGGGATTGGAAATTAAATGCTTTCAAACATTTTATTTTTGTGCCTAAAATATTTAATGGCATACTTTTTGACACCTTTTAAAAATGATCTCGAATCCATAGCGATTTAAGTGGCATCCCTGCATAGAACCCTTAAAGAAAGAGTTCTCAAGTGGTGCAATATTTTACAATAAATCCTCTTTTTAATTGATTAAATGCTTTAATTATTTGTGTACCTAAAATATTTTATTGCATACTTTTGGTAAACCAAAAGGGATTTCCTTGGCATTCTTGCTTAAAACTCTAAAAATGTGTGGTATGATATTTTATAATTATTCCTCTTTCAAGTATTCCTGCTGTCAAATATTATATTTTTGAACTATAATATTTTATTGCTTACTTTATGACATCCTTTTTAAAAGTTGTAGCTGTAGTTAATTAAATAATTTTGTACATTTTTTAAGTTGATATTTGTTTACTTGCAATAAATTGTTTGATTTTTTAGTTGGTAGTAAGTATGATTTAGTTTTTATTTGACCGGAGAGGGGTCCTCGGCGCTCTTTTAAACGCTTTGACTGCAATGTAGAAGCAAAGCAGCACAAACAGCTTATATTTTCCACTACCGAGTGGCGACCGAGAAAGCTTTTTTTAGCTCCGCTCTGAGCGAGCTTTGCATTTTTTTCTCCAATTTCAATTAACCGAAAATTAGCGTCAAATAATAATTAATAATAACTTTAGTTTTAATAAATAGTGTGATTTTTTAGTTGGAGGTAAGTGAAATGTAGTTTTTATTTAAGCAGAACTCGCAAGGACTCCTCTTCCACGCTTTGTCTGCAATGTACCAGCAAAGCAAAGCTCCAACAGCTTAAAAGTTACATTCAGTAGTGAGCGAGAGACTTTTTTAAGCTCCACCCTGACCGAGCTTTGCATTTTTTCTTACCAATTTCATTTGATCGAAAATCAGCCATAAATATTACAGTTTTTTAGTTTGTAGTAATTGTAATGTGATTTTTATTTAATCAGAGCTCACAAAAGTGGATTCTCTGGTCTCTGGTCTGGTATAAATTTCACTCAGTAGCGAGCGAGAGAGCTTTTGTTTCCCTTCACCCTGAAAAAGCTATAAAATTTGTTCTCCAATTTTCGATTGAGCCACAATTAGCATTAAATAATAAAAAAAATAATTATAATTATTTTTTACTTTTCATTTTATTTAAATAATTAATTTTGATTTATTGCTTACATCAAGTACATAAATATTAATTTGTTTCATTTAGCAACGTTTGAAGTTTTACCTAAATTCCTTTAACTAGACGAGCACTCGCTTCCGCTGATCTGTCCTATACATACAAAAATATATATATCAGATATATATATACAGGGGACTCTGGAGCAGAGGGACACTACTTCCCCGTCGCCTTCTCCTCCAGCTTGGACTGAATGTGCCGGACGTTCTGTCCGCCGCCGTTGTGGTTGTGGCGCTGGAAAAACGCATTGATGGAGCTCATGGAGCGGTACTCCAGGTTGTCGCTGACATGCCAGTCCACGCTGATGCTCTGGTGGCGGCCCATGGGATTGCGGGTCCGCGTCTCATTGTACTTCTCCAGCAGATGCAGCAGGCAGTCCTTCGTAGTGTTGGCCGCCTCCTCCAGGTTCACGGTCTGGTGGGTGTCCGGCAGGCCGACGGGCACATCCCGGCTCATTTGATTTATCCGGAACTTGGCTCGTCGACTGCTGGCCGATTCGCTGTGAATGGGGTTGCTGGTGCTGGCGGAGAATTGGTTGTTGGCTGCACTGCTGGACATGTGGTGGCTGGAGCTGGTGCTGGTGCTGTGGCTGCTGCTGGAGATGACCTTCGAGGAGGTGGTGCTGGTTCTTTGTACATGCTGGCTGGTAATGCTCCTGGAGTTGGCATTGGAGCTGCTGCTCATAGTTTGCACGCTGCGCTGAGATTGCACCTGGGACTTGGAGCTGCCGGAGCTGGTGCCATTGCTCAGCTTGGGCGTTTCCTCGATGGACTGCTGCAGTCTCACGGACAGTGAACTAACCTTGGTCTTGCCCTGGCCATCGTCGTAGCTGCTCTGACTCTGGGAGCTGCTGCTGGCCTGGCTGAGCAGACCTCCCGTGGAAGTGGGGCGATTCCAGCTGCTGCTGGTAGAGGCTTTGCTGGTCCACCTATTGCCATCCTGGCTAATCTCGGAGGTTTTACTGGAAGTACTGCCTGAGGGTGCCACTGCCTGTGGTGCAGCTGGACTAGCTGGAGTAGCAGGAGTAGCTGGCGCAGCCGGCGTAGCATCACTCTTATTATTATTATTGCCATCCCCCAGCTTGGTGTTAATCTCGGCCAGCATGAGCAGGTGATCGGACAGCTTCCGTATCTCGTCCGCCAGGTTCACACGTTCCCCAGAACTGCGACGGCCCAGGAGGTAGGTGGTATCCGAGTTCCTCCGGTCGAAGGTGTGTAGGTAGCTCTTCATGCTGCGCTGCTGCTGGGCGGTGGACTGGCTGCCGGAGTACTCGTCGAAGTTCTCGTTGAACAGGTGCTGCGGCGTGGGCGTGGCCGGGCTGGAGGTGTCCACCGTTGGGAACAGCTTCTCCCGGGATTCGTTGATGGGCGTGGACACCGAGTGGGGACTCTCGTTGTCCCCACTGCGTTGCTCATCCTCCTCTGGGAGATCCGCATCCTGGGCCAATTCGTCGTCGGTCAGGGTGTCAATGGACTCGCAGGGCGAAGGAGAACAAACTGGAAATGAAAAGGTTTCTTAGAAGGTTTCTCTGGAGAGAGTTTGGTTATTATACACAAAAGTTGTTAGGGTTTTAGGAGACCGGTGGGTTTATATATTGCCAAAGGTATTTTACAGACAGATTATTGTACATGAAGTGGTGTTAGAGACAAAGATCATGCTGAGGTGAGAGCTCAGAGAGTTGTGTAAAATGGCTCTCATTAAGGTCTAAATCTACAAATGGGGTTAAGGGGAGTTAGTGGGTGATATTCTAAAAGAATTACTTTAAAATTAGTATATGTGTGAGTAAGAAATGTAATAAAGTGTCTAGATATGAGAAAAAATAGCTAACAATTATTGTAATGTTTTGTTAAATATAACTATGACTAAAATTATCTATTTAGCTATACAAAAAACTAGATTTAGCAGCACTGGAGCGTTTTTTACATGCTGTTCATACTGTGCGTGAGCCGGCAGAAGCCGGGCAAAGAAATTTGCTGACTCGGGAGTCAGGGCTTAAGGCACCACTGCTTTAAATTAAGCTAAAATAACAGTTAAGCAGAAAGACAGCTATTTCATTAAATAAATATTCTAAAATTCTTCTAAAATTTGGAGCTTTCCCAATATTCTTTATTTTTTTTTGTACTATTTTTTCCGCCACTTTACACAGCTCTGGCTGGGATTAATCAAAGCATTCGATATAGATATAGATATAGAGACTCTCCCTAAACGGACAGATAACAAATGAGCATGAGACTGACTTTGGAATTCGACTGCGATCTCTGAGGATGATGGATAGTCGGAGCAGGATGTTGGGCTTACCTGGCTGGCAGACCAGAGACAGTGGCTACAAGTGTGTGTCGATCTAAACGTGAACTTGGGAGTGGGGGAGTTGTTGGGGACTCGGGACTAGGAAAAGAGCGGAGTGGATTGAGTTTCGGAATGGGATTCGGTTTCAGAGAAGTATCCTTGGGCTTGAGTTTGAGTTTTACATATATTTTCGGATATATTTTTCAGTAGTTCTTGTTGATTTGTCAATGGCTGTCATTATCACAGTGTCAAAGTGGTTAATAGAGCCGGCCGTCCGCTACAAGGACGGGCCGGGCACATCGCTTAGGTCTACGGTTACTTAAACATAAACAACAGTTCTGGCTGGCTAGCTGCTCCTCCTCCCTCTACCGGAAGTAAGGGGATATATAGATATATCGAACAGAGGTTAACACAGAGACAGAGAGAGATAGCAGAGAGTTGGAGAGCTGGAGAGCTGGAGGGGGCTGGGCTGGCCAGCTTGGTCCACATTCAAGTTAAGAACAACAATTAGTTTGACAAGTTAATCGTGTAATATACAATGTTGATCCGGTGGCAGGATGCAGTTGGAGATGCAGATGCCTCACTTGCCGTGGATGAGGGCGTGGCGGTCGCGCTGGCGCTGGGATCCGTACTCACCTCGGGACGAGGACATGCTGTCTGGGCCGTGGGCTCGCCGCGGATGGGGGTAGCTCGTCTCGCTCAGCGGCGCAATTACATTGCCCTCCACGTCGAACACGTACGGACTGTTCGGATGCGTCTCCCAGCGGACAATGAAGTTCTTCAGGTTGTCCTTTGTGGCATCCAGCTCTTTGTTCTGCAACGGCACAGAGATGCGAAGCGTACAATTACGGCTTATGTGGGTACATGTGGCAGGAAAAGTCCTCTTTTCTTCTACTATAACTTTAGTTACTGCTAGTATTCATGAACTGCATAGAATTTGTGGTGGTTTGGAATATAAATTTTAAATGTTAGGATGGATACCTTAATATTTTACTTATTTTACAAGTAATCCTTGTTTTATAATGCTTTCATTATTTGTGTATCTAAGAAAATTAATTGCATACTTTCGGACACCTTTTTAAAATGATATCGAGTCCATAGCAATTTCTGTGGCATGCCTGCATAAAGTTTTTAGTAAAATAAGCTCATAAATGGTTTAATAATTTACTATAAATTTGTTTTTGTTTGGGATTGGAAATTAAATGCTTTCAAACATTTTATTTTTGTGCCTAAAATATTTAATGGCATACTTTTTGACACCTTTTAAAATGATCTCGAATCCATAGCGATTTAAGTGGCATCCCTGCATAGAACCCTTAAAGAAAGAGTTCTCAAGTGGTGCAATATTTTACAATAAATCCTCTTTTTAATTGATTAAATGCTTTAATTATTTGTGTACCTAAAATATTTTATTGCATACTTTTGGTAAACCAAAAGGGATTTCCTTGGCATTCTTGCTTAAATCTCTAAAAATGTGTCCTTAAATGGTATGATATTTTATAATTATTCCTCTTTCAAGTATTCCTGCTGTCAAATATTATATTTTTGAACTATAATATTTTATTGCTTACTTTATGACATCCTTTTTAAAAGATTTCAAAAAAACAAAGCGATTTTTGTGGCATTCCTACTCAAAGCCCTTAATAATGAGTCCTTAATTGATGTAATATCCTGCAATAAATCCTCTTTTAATAACCTGATGCCTTCTTTGGAATCTCTTTCAGATCTATAACGATTTCTTTCAGGTACAAGCCCCCAGGACTCTCCATCACTGGTAATATGACACCTTGGTTGGTTGGCTGTTTGTTAGCGTGACGGGCCTTCTGCTCCAATTACTCACCTCCAAGTCCGCGGCGCTGCAGAGCTTGGCCAGCTCCTCGTCCTGCCCATCGTCCTGGGCCTTGTTTTGGTCCGCCGCCGCCACCACAACTTCCTCCACCTCCTCCTCATCGTCCTCGATGGTTTCCGTGGAATCCTCCGAGGATTCCGAGGGAGCCGTCACCGGAGACTCTGACTTCAGGCGCGACTTGGACGCCGAGGAGGCGGCCTTTGTGATGGGCGTGGCAGAGGCAGCGGCAGCCGGCCGCTGCTGGAGCCATTTGTGCTTCATGCACTCGGCGGCTGTCATGCGGGTGCTGTGGATGCAGAAGGAATCGGGTTCAGGACGCAACTCTAATTAGGGGGAGAAGCGGAGCACCCACCCCAGGTCCTTGGCCAGCAGCTTGGCTATGAAATCCAGACACTCCGGGGAGATGCCATTAAAGCACTCGTCCTCGAAGTCGTATTTCGCAATGGTTACGTTTGACATTGTTTCAATGTCGTTCTCGCCCATGAACGGCGACAGTCCTGAGATGCTGTTCCCAAGCCACACAACATATCGTATCGTATCCCCATCCAAATCGCATCATATGTGGGCGGATGAGTGTGTGTGTTTTGCGGTGTGAGTCGGGGGGCGTGGCAAAGTCAATAAACATGAAATGGAAAGGCAGCGTAAGTAGAATAAATAAAAACACAAACCAACACTTAATTAACTAAATTAAATTGGCTCACACTCCGAAGGAAATGGAGACACAGCCAAGGAACCCCAGCCCCTCTGTCTTGATTATTACATTTTTAGCTGTACACATTTTTAATTGGTTTTCCTGCAAGTACCAACCCTTAAGATATGAGTGCTGGCTTTCCTTGATTAAATTTCTAATTGCTGGGGTGCGGCACAAATTGTTCGAAAAATATAATCCAAGCTTGAATATAGGGGGTTATCAAGGGAAGAGTTTATGGGTATATATTTGAGGGAATTAAGTTCATTTAAAAAAGATTTTTAAGTGCAAAATTTAAGAGTTTCTACGAATTTTAAGGAATATCTTTAGAACCAAAGACCAATTTAATCAGTGAGATGCCGAAAGACCATATATTTGTGTTGCAATATGCAGCTATTTTTTCTTAAAACAGAAATTCTTCTTTGTGTGCTTACAGATCTAGAATGCTTGAGAATAAGAGTGCACACAGTCGTTAGTCATCTTGGAGTTCTAATATCATTAATATAACCCTAATTTATTTACTTTTTCTTATTATTTAAATAGCCTAAAAATATTAGTTAAACTTACAGCACATAACATATTACACCTACACTCCACATATCGGTTCCATACGATATACAGTCAAAGTTTACAACTTCTGGCGCCACAAACTCAGGTGTGCCGAAGAGTACCTGTAATATACACAATTTTAATGCCATATTCAAAATAAATCCCATACATTTCCACTCACCCTTAAACGCTTATCTGGATCGAACTTACGGGCCAGGCCAAAGTCTATGATCTTGATGCGATTGCCCTTCTGTGTGAGCACCAGAATATTTTCGGGCTTCAGATCCAGATGGACTATGCCATTGCCATGGATAAAAGCCATGGCCTCGCACACCTGCCGTATGAAGACGCGGCAGACCCTCTCAGTCAAGACAAACTCATCGTCCACCACGCGATCGAAGAGTTCGCCGCCTTCAATGCTGTAAAATCGCATTATAAAAACGTTTTAAATACTAAGAATATACTTTAAAAATCGCATCACAGGAACAGGCATGCATTACTAAACAAAAACATGGCAAGCCAAGCACCAAAAGCAGAGTTATCGCCTTTCAATTAGTCTCTCCTCATCGTTAACCAGATTTAGATCCGTTTAGATTGGTTTTTAGTTACCTTACCTGGCCCTAAGCCTAGTTATGTTATTTACAAGAGTACCGATTGCTCTGCCAGAACACGAAAATCAGATAATCCATGAACATCCATCCATCCGCACGGGTGACGGGCATCAACTTACAGCATGCAGACATGGAATCGGAGGGAATTATGTTCGGGCACTCGACAAATGTCAACCGAGATTTGCCTCGATATATGTATAAATGTCGAATGCCGTAACATGTGGACAATGCAAAACAAAAGGTCCTCCCATCATCCATCGGATGCTCATAATAAATGTCGGATAAAAAATGAGAGAAAAGCCTGCATTGCATTAGTTGTTCTCTGATTTTTTCCGCTTTCGTTTTTTAGTTAGTTGATGCACTTCACCCCAAAATCGAGTAAATTAAAATTGCATGTGAAACCTTGTTCATTTCGTGTGTGAAATGGAATATTGTTTGTCAGTTAATGGATAGCTGCCGAGTCCTGTAAAAATTCTAGGTCTGACGGGTGTGTTTTACTATTTAAAACGAGTCTAATAAGAGTTCATTAAATATTATGCTGAGTGCTAGGCAAATTCTGTTGGATTTTACCAATTGGACTTACCAAAAATAAAAATTCTGATCTGAATTTATTTAGCTAAAAGGTCCTTGCCATGAAACTGGCCTTACAGGAATTATTTCCCGATTAACTAAATTTTTGCCGTCTAACTAGAACTCTTTTGAAGCTGGAAGTAAATAATTTTCCACTTCAACTGCTGATTTCTACACAAATTAGATTGGTTTTAAACGGCATTTCATTAAATTCTGATCAAAAGCAAGTCCCTACCGAATATTCTCTCAATTAACAGAATCCGTTAAAGCTTTTATCCCGGTGATTTTGCATTTTGCATGGCAAGTGCAAAGTATTTGCCAATTTGTTTAAATATTTATACGGAAACGAGGACTATGCCATTCGGAATCCGGTTAAAGTACTCGCACTTTGTTTGAGTTTCGGGTATTTTTGTTTACTCTCCCCTTTAACGGCGTTTCTCGGAAGGAAACTTAATAGTTGAACAGCACCATAAACTTCCTTAGCTGCTGCAGGACTCATTCCTTGCTAGAATTTTCCTCTCCTTGTGAAAATATGTTGGCCTAAGTTGAACATTCTGTTATGAATATGATGCCAGGGAGAACTATGCAAGTCAACAATTAACTTTTCTTGTGGGGGAAAAATACAAGAACAACAGCTTCAGCCTCACAAGTTGTCCGACTGCAGCTGCCTTGTGTTTTGTGGAAAATTAATTTGTGTTGACACAGACCTGGGCTTGGACTTGGCTCTATGAAAATGAAATTGTTTCACGTCGTGTTGTGTTCCCTTTTATTTCCCCAATGGGCGGCGGCGAATGTGGGTCAAGGCCGTTGACTAATCAGTGGAACGAGGCACCTGCCTCAAACGTTTTTATGGGCCCATTAGACCCTAACCCATGTCAGCATTCATTTGCGGACAAAGGAGGCTGAGGAGCAAACTTTCGCGAGGCGAATAAAAGTTGTTATAAATTTGTATAAATGCCAAAGGAGAGAACCTGTTGCTTAAGGCTTTTCTTTCGACTTTCCTTTGTGTCTGTGTCTGTTTGTGTGTGCGTGTGCTTGGGGCGAAAAGTTTACTAGTTTACGATAATGTGCGTACGTGTAAATCGCATTTTATGCACATTCCCACTGATTGCAAGATATTGTGTCCCTGTGTATCCTGTCCCCAGCAACAATGTGGCAACAAACAACAATAGGGGACAACAAACTTAACGAATAGTGAAATAGTGGGGCTACAAATATAAACATTAGGGTGATTCGAATTGGATAAACAACTTGAATTGCTAAGGAAATGGCTTGTTTTTGCTATATTCATTATCTATAGATTTATTTTAAACCTAAATTAACATGTTTCCCATGCCAAATCACTTATAATAAATTACAAATACAATTTATTTAAGTAGTTTCAAAGCAGAAGTCGGAACTGGTTGGGATTTATAGTGTAACTTATGTTTAAAGCCTTTGCAAGGCGTTCTTGACTTTTGGGATCGTACAGTAATTTACTCAAGAAAGTATACTAATAAAGATTTAAGTATAACTTGTCTTAGCATTATTTTTTATTTTTAAATTTAATTTTTATATTTTTAAGAATAGTTTTCAAAATATTAGGCTTTTTAGTGCTTCTCATAAACCAAAGAAATTAGAATTAAATTAAATATTCAATTACTTAAATAGTTGTCAATGCAAAAGTCGGAACTAGTTGGGAATTATAGTGCAAGTGCAGTTTAAAGCCTTAGGAAGTCGATCTAGACCTCACTAATTTATTCAGCTTTATAATTAGATTATAAAAAATTCCCCAATTTGTTCCTTAATTCTGTTAAGCAGTAGTTTCCAAAGAATTAAGCTTTAAAGAGACCTTCATATAACCATTCTTTTTCCTTATCCTTGTTCATCCAATTCGATTCACCCTTATAAAATATATTAAAAATAAAGAGCTACATAGAGAGAGAGTGAGGGAGTTACACCCATGGGACAAGGACATGGACTTGGACATGGACAAACAAAATCAACACATTCATTTCGTATGGGCTTTTGGCTTTGGGTTCGCCCTTCGCCCTTCCTTACAGTTCCAGGACGACGCACATCATTTTCTGATATTCGTATGCCGCGTACAATTGTATAATGAGGTGATGCTGCAATGAATTCATAATCTCCACCTCCCGCTCCACGTTCCGCTTGTCCTCCCGCTTCGGAATGGGCACGAACTTGGCCGCCAGCTGCAGGCCGTTCGCCTTGTCCCGGCACTTGTACACCGTTCCGAACTTGCCGCTGCACGGGGAATAAAATCGATTAGATGATGGCCAAGGATGTGGAGCGATTGAGTCCCCAGGTTAGTACTCACCGTCCCACCTCGCCGAGCACATCGTAGAGTTTATGGGCATCGACGTTCCGATTTATGGTCACATCGCGCATGGGAAACGCCGGTTCCAGAACTGCAAAACAGAGAAGGGGAAATTGATGGAATTAACTCAGCAGTTGAGACTATAAAAAAGTTTACTGGCTAGTGCAAAATGCTGAAAGAAACCCATTGGAAAATATGGCATTTCTGGATACCTTTCAGGCTCTCCTTAATGCCACTCTAACAGTTAACAATTCCCTTATCAGCTGGCTGCCATAATTGGACAAGCCGTAGATGGGTTTTCGGTCTGATTAAGCCCTCAACCGGAGTGATTTGATTAGATTTCCTGTTCCTGCTCGAAAAAATAACCAAAATAAAGCACAATAACATCAGGCAGAGCTGCCTGCTGCCTGGGGCAGTGGTTGTTGCAATATGGCAATTCAATCATTTCCATTGTCCATTGTGCATTTAATATCGGCTATTATGGGAGCTTGCAAGTCCTCGACTGACTGACTGACTGCTCAACAACAGTTTGTGCCTGTCACAGGACGTATATGAGTCCTTCGTAGGACATATTGCAGACAAGTTTGCTGGGGGAAACCCTTTTCAGAATTTGATTCGTTCGCCGTTGTACGTCTACAAGTTGCCAAACAAATAAAAATGACTTGATTCAATTGAATTTGTGCAGGATCTGAAATGGGGACAACAGCAGTGACGAGTGGAAATATATTGTGACAAATATGAGCATGTTCATATACATATATATTGTTGTTTCGCCTGTGTGTGTTCCGGGCTGATTCCCTGGGGCCCGGTGCGGCTTGTACAATTTTTCATATATTTTTCCCATTAACCACAAGAGTCTCAACTTGACATTTTGACCACAATAATCCCTGGAGATTTTGGCAGAGGCATGGTAACAGTTGACTTCAAAGATTCGCAATTGGAATTATTGATAATCCGGTCAGGGGTCATGGTAAAAGTGGGTCAGTAAGTTAGTTTAACCCATAAGTTAACCACTCGGGCGGAAATAGTACTGAGGCGGAAGAAACTTGGAAAATCAATTAACAAACCAGCCAATTAGCATGGTAGAGTTGCTTTTGTGTAAGTAAGAAATAGATCAAAGTGGCTATATGTGATGAAAAAAAAGTTAATCTGTTTCAATATTTTGCCTGTAAGATAGATATGACTAATAAAATGGCTGTTTACCTCTAGAAAAGGATAGTTTTAGGGACGTTTTCTGCCCTCCCTGTCAAAATGTTGCTGTCAAATAAAATCCCGGTTAAGAGCTAATTTTGTCATGTCAAATTTGTACAGAAGAGAATAAGAGTTACCAGCAACCGTGGTTGACAGCATAATTCGGTACTTTACAGCCACCGATATTCAACAGGTTAACTGCACCTTTAAACCGCCTTTATAGTAATTATTCTCTTATAAATAGGATATAATCAGTTAACAGAACTAAATTTAAATATTGGTATTTCGAGATAAATATGTTTCAGGAAAGGACTATTTGGTTTTCCTAAATAAGTTATTGTTTCCGCGGCAATAGTAGGCAGGTCTGCTATTATAAATATTTCTTTCCTATAACTGGCTATAATAAAACTTGATATATAATATTGATTTCCCATGAATATATTATTTATATACTTTTATATAATATTATTTTATAGTGTTATTATTTATAATATTAAATTTCTTTTAACAGTATTATGTATTTTATCTGTCATGGGGTTTACTGGGGATATGTAATGATTTCGTTACTAATTAAATAAACTACAAGTAAAGCTAGGGATATTTTTCAAACAGGTTTTTTATAAGGTTTTTTAAATATCTCTTCTTGTAAGTTTTTTCTTGTATTCATATCTATAAAAAGTTCTTCTTGTAAGATTCTTCTTGGATTTATATCCAGTATTCCATCTGTAGGCCAGCTTTGTAACCTTATTATCTCTTATTTTCGCTGCCTCCCTTTAATAGGTGTATTTAAGGGGTTAACTTGTTAGCCAGCGCCTATGAATGCAGTCATCTGCGTAGCAGCTTGTCCCATTAATATGTAAATGGCTCGCATAAGTATGCTACGGAAAACACGATAAATCTTTAAAATCAAAGGCGAGGCAGAGCTGGATGCAAGCGGCGACGGCAAAGGAGACTTTTCAAAATCGAGAAGGACGCACGAACGAAAGGCAGCACAAACTTGGCAAATTCAAAGTGAAAGTTGAGCGTCTGCTGTGAATAGAAATGATGGAGACATGGCGAGGAGTGTGTGTGCGGTGTGTGTGCCGGGGAGTGTGTTTCTTTGCTATTTGTGTGCAGCGAGGCACTTGTATTCCGCATGCATTTGCAGCGATTGCCGAGACTTGACGCCTCTCCTTTGGCCACGCCCCCCCTTTTGGCCATATCTTGTTTAAACGGTTTTCGGCGCAAATTTATGCAGCGAGAGCTAGTGAGTGGGAGCGAGTCGGCGAGTGAGAGTGAGTGAGTGCATTTGAGTGCACTCTGCCAATAATGCGCACAATTTAAGTCCGGGCAAACACGTTCCAACACTTGGCTTAGAAATTGAAGGAGGAAAGGAATGTGTCAGCCTCTTTGAAAGGATAACTTTTGGCAACTTTTCGGCCTCATAACTCATAATTCCAAAGTAGCAAATGTGAGATCGAAGTGGGACAACGCGATTTGGGGTTATTTCATCGCTCATATAATTTTAACAGAAGCGAAGAGAATCATTATGCATGGATGTGAATGTGTATACTTGCAGAATGATTCACAGTTTTACACGGGAAAGAAATACAGTACTTGGTTGCGAATAAATTGGAAAAAGTAATTAATAACAAATATATTAAAATGGAATATTTGCGCTTTTATAACAATTGAGACTTTGATGATTTATTTTTATTTTTACCATTATTTGACTCTCAACTTTAATCACAGCTTAAGCTATTTAGCTTTATATTAATATTAATATAATATTAAGGATACATTAAGAGGAAGTATTTAGTAATTTTATATTTTATTACTAATAAAGATATACCTTGAATGTTCAAAGCACTAATTAATCAATATAAGGTTTAAACTATAAGTGATCCATATAAGTTTAGACACTAACTTTGAGTCAAGAAATTATTTTTTGAGACCAAGCTTTTAAGAATCAGTAGCTTTGCAGAAATTTATAGAATTTAAAAAATTGATTCACATCTTATTTTGAATAAATAACTAAAGTATTTGGAAGCTTTTTCATAAAATAATGTAAAATATAAATAAAAGGCCAATCGAAACTCATAATTCTTATTATAATTCTTGAAATTCTTTTCTGGCATAAAGCTAAGTTATTAGAATACATAAAAATCGAACAAATAGAATAATTCAGTATATTAAGAGTTCTTTTAAGATGCCCCTGAAAACACAAATATCCTCCTGAAATTTCATCTATTTGCTAACAAATTGATATTAATTTTTCTTTGTGGAGACATATTCACAAATGGTCGTGAGTGGGCGGCGGCAGGTGGCTCCTATTCATTTCCTGGTTCCCGAGCTCATGAATAAATGAATTTATATCGACTCTGCTTGGCATTTGCACTGCACCGCTTATGCCGAAAGGACGATGTATAGGGACGAGTTCCCATATGCTTTTGCGAGAAGGCGGTGGGCGTGGCTGCGGGGCTGCGGTGCTGACGACCTCACGTCTACCCAATGCACAAACCAAATGCAATCGAAATTGGACTTGAGCCCTTTGAAGTGTTTTCGTAAATCAATTTCAGTTCCATTACGCTTCACGATGTGCATATAATACAAGAATCGATAAAAAGAGCGGGATAGAGAAAATAATATTGATGTATCCATTGTAATTTGTTCTGCATATTTATGAAGTAAGTATTCTTGAAGTAATGATGCTTTAAAGCATTCTTTAAGGTACTTGTATAACAGTATAAACTTTAAGTTAACTTAAAGGGAA
This sequence comes from Drosophila triauraria, assembly GCA_014170255.2. NCBI lineage: Eukaryota > Metazoa > Arthropoda > Insecta > Diptera > Drosophilidae > Drosophila > Drosophila triauraria. Next base: position 18,047,973 of record CM024335.1, on the reverse strand, counting down.
TTAACCATTCACTTCCATGGAAATTAGTCAAGAGCAATCTTTCCCTTTCTTACCGGTGTTAGACTAGGTGGCAACTTTGAAAGGATAAGCGATCGAAGCAAGTGGGCAGCCCTGCTGTCAGATATCTATAGACAGAAAGCTGAACTTCTTTTTATATATTTTAGTTTAATAAAACTAACTAAAAAACCACTGATTTTCCTTCTTTCATAAATATTTCAATTCATATATATTTGAAGGGATTAACCCTAACATTTCCAAGGGTTTTAAACGCACTTAATCGGTATAAATATCTACTTATGAAACCATTATTGAAATAATCCATAACTGGTACTTATCAACGTAACGAGTTTATCTCTGTTGGCTGTTAAATGGCTTTCGTCTGAAGTTTGAATTCTGTGTCAGACAACACTCCGGATATATAGATATTCGAAAGGACTCTCGAGAAGTCTGCACCCAATCCCCAATACGTCTGGGCTAGTGTGTGGGCCGCGTTCAAAAGTGCAACTCGTTGCAGATTCAATTCAAAAACTTTATAAAGTTAATTTATGCACAATATCAATAAAACTGGGAATGTGGGCGAGCGAGGGAGCCGGAGATACTATATTTGCACTTCTCATTCAATAGAGTGCCACTCGGGGAGGATGCAAATGGCGAACGATTTTTTGTGCCAACGATGGCAATTTTTTCTGATATGAAAATCAGCAAATTTTTCTTTGATTCGCCTTCGCTCCGGTTGTCAAGTCCTGCTCCTGCTCCTGTCCCAACCCCTACTCCTGCTCATTTTGGCAACTGTTGCCAAGTTTGCCTTGACTTTCAGATTAAAAATGAAAGAAATCTGAACGAACCAAATCCTCGGCGGAAGCGAAAAAATGTTTCCTCACCCCCAACTGCTCCTCCATCGATTGGGGGCTGCAATTTGTTACTGTCATAAAATTGTGTAATGTCCTTAATGAAATTTTTTTAATAACACAATTTAAGGGCTCGTGAGTTAAGCGATGAAAAATTTGTACAACAAATGCAAACTGTTGCACATCAAACGAATATGGATGTCAATGTGCCTGCCACAAAAACGGGAAACAAGAGCGAAAACCGCACGCCAGACGTCGGCATTTTAATACGAACTGAAAACAGAAACAAAGTTATAACCAAACACGAGAGTCGAGTCTCTCGCTGGCATCTCCTCATTGTTTATATTCGCTTTTAATAACACTTTTTATGCGACCAACTTAAGCGCCTTCGTCGGACGCAAAGCAATCCGCTCGAGAATGCCGAGCATTTAATGGCAAGGCCAGACGGGGAAGTGCATGCAAGTAATATTATTTACACATAGCATGTATGTTTGCGGAACGCATTTCTCTGGGCAGATAGCACAGAGTCCGCACAGCATTAAGCTATTTGCTTGCCGAGTTAAATCATTTGCAAAAATTCGAAACAAAGGAAGATTTTAGTTCCTGTAAACTGGGAATTTGTTTACGTTTGGCTTTCGAGGCAACAAAATTAGGGGATTTCCGCATTTGGCAAATATTTAATCCTACAAAATTGTATTTTTATTCTGAAGTAAAACATATTGTAACGAAAAATGACAATACGGAAGCAGCGACTTTTTTCTTTACCGACGTAGACTAGGTGGCAACGATAAAGGGCAGAAGATCGATACAAGTGGACAGCCCAGCTGTCACATAGCTGTCAGTCGTCAGCTATCGTACTCTCTGTTATTCTGGCGACCTGCGAGTGCAGCTTCTTAACAGTATCACTTTACAGAAAATAACGGCTCTGGTCACATCTTTTTAACAAAAAAACATTCGTTTATGCTATTTTAAAACACTTAAATATTAAAATAAAAAGTTTTCAAATTTTTTATTATTATTATATATTATTGGTCAGATGTTTAAATGGATTAGTATTTTAATATTTACTTTGCAAATGTATTCAAAATGAAGTAAAGGATTTACTTTTTCTAATCTTTAAATTTCTGAATTTAAATAAATTCTAAAACTTTTTTTACATATTTCAGATTCAGTTCAGTTTTTGACAGTTTTAACATTTTCCTTTAATTGGAAATTTTCGCATCCTTTCTCATCCCTTTTTAGAATTTCTCTTCCCAGTTTTGACCACCTACAAATTACTGCCGATGACATTGTGCCAACTAATGGCGAAAACTGTTGCCAATGTGGGCTGCACAGTTGCTGGTGGATATTTTCCCAGTTATTGTTGAAGCTGCGGGAATGTCTGTGCATTTTAATCAGCCTAAGTGCCTGGGATATAGAAGGCATGAGAATGGGCTAGCTCAGATGAAAGTGTGTGGTGGCAGCAGGATTAAAAAAAAATTGCAAAACTTTGCCTCTACTACAGGGATGGTGACTGAGACTGTGAATATGTGCCATTCCAAATTGGTTATTACACGGATCTTCCGACACACACTCTCACACTCACTGGGCCTTCATCAAATGGTCATGCATAAATGCAGAGGGAAATGAGAGCTGAGAGGGCTAGGAGAATTCACACTTGCTGTTGGCCTGGCTAATGGGACATCAAAGCCAGGAAGCAGATTCAAATGCATGCTCATGAAAGCCCAAGATTGCACTCTGGATTCCAGGGTGCTTTGGAAGTTATTAAACCTTTAAATAAGGATTCTCTTTCTAAGAAAATCCCAGAGATCCCTGCTTAATTTATGTTGTTTCAGTTCGAGTTTCCTTAAAACCCGTGATCCTTGTCAGAGCAATCCTTGATTAGAGCCACCCGCAGACAATTTATTTCTCTCAATCGAATGGACACGTTAGATGTTCGCTAAATGTTCGCCCGATAACGAATTCAATAAATGATAAATGACAAGTGAAACTTGCGAAATTAAGCCGACATTTTTTGTTTTTAAACAAATGCTCTTGGCCCAGCGAACAGGGACGGCTGACAGGAGACAAATCAATACGATGTAGCCATTTTTCCACACATAAATGTATGTACGTATATTTATATATTTCCATATTAATCCTCGTGCATATCTATATCGAATGTTTCGGCTGTATCTCAACAGCGGCAATTCATCTTCATCATTTTTTTTTTCTTCCTGCATGCCAAGCGTAAATCCGCTGCGACAACGCCCAGTGCCTGTTCCTCCTGCCTTTTACTTTTTTTTCTTTTTTTGCATGTGCGGAAAGCGAGGGAAAAATGAAAATCGTTATGGAAAAAATGAAAAGTAATAATCAGTGCGGCGGTGAGAGTGATTGTGGGGGAACCTTGAGAGGAGGCAACGTCCCCGACTGTCGTAAAGCTCTCTCTCAGTCTCTGGGTCGCCTCTAATGCAGTGTGGCACACTAACAACTGGTGGCATTTTCTCAGCTTTTCCCAGGCAATTTCCACTTTATGCTGCATATACTTTTGCGGCACACTTTAATTGGGCAATTGCCATTCAAAATTTATGCGAAATACTCTGACGGGATCTACTTTCTTTTTCTTTTTTTTTACTTTTTAGTATTTTGTGTGCTCAAAATGCCAATTTACTTGGTGATGCAATTTTATTTTATTCTATTTAATTTTCGCCGGCTTTGTCACAATGAAATTAGCATTAGAAATTTGTATGCATGTGTCGTGTGTCCTCGTGTCGTCCTGGTTCTGCTCCTACTCCTGTTTTTATCCCATTACCAGACTCATTCAATTGGAATTTTCATTTTGGCTTATTTCGCTTTTCATTTAGTCAAGAAGGACTCTAAGCGAGTTATTTCTATGCATTTCAATTATTTTAGGGCGAAAATATTGGTCGCCTTGAACGTCACGCATACGCCGTGTGTGACGGCAGTCTTGAATCGCTTTTTGCCACCGCTTTGTAGGGTTTTCCATGGGGCTTTTCCTCTTTCTCCCCCTTTCTCTCTCTGTCCTCACCTCTCGTCCTCTGGTTATCCCTTTACACATTCATTACGCTGGCTTTTGTGGGCACACACATAATCTCCGCCCGGCTGTATGGGTGAGCTTTTCGCGCTTATAATCAACGCCGCCATTCGAGACTCGTGTGTATGGGTTGGTGGGAATTTTCCATCCTGTTTTCATTTTTAATCACCGAAAGTTGAGCTGGACGAAAAGTGCTTAAAGGCAACTGCAGCAGCGCTAAATTTAAGCGCCACCGAAATCGCTGTCGCTGCGTAAAAGGCCTGCTAATTGATCGATGTGAGCACAGCAATTTCAAGGCAATTCCAAAGTTCAACAATGGCCCAAAAGGACATGGGCTGCAGATTGCAGACTGCAGACGCAAGGATAAACACACAAGTCCTGGCCGGGGAGTTTTCCCCCCTCTTTTTTCTGTCCCCGTCATCGACAAAGGCAAATCAGGGGGGGAAATGCAGGGAAAATCTGGCGAATCTGCATCTGGAGCTGCAGGAGCAGGAGCAGGAACAGCCGCTTCGAAAATGCAAAACAATTTCAAGCCAGACTAACGATGCACACCGCAATGAACTCATTAAAACTTTCTACACAGTCTGCAGCGAAATGGCATCAAAAGTGCACCACGACGGCGCGCGGTGAGAATTCAAAGCTGTTAGATGCCTAAACTGTGAGCGAGTGTCTCAAAATGTGGAAAATAGGAAAAGAAGCCGATGCCGTTGCGATTCGCAGTCGCGACTCAACGTTTAATTAATTTAATGAGCGACATGCGGCAGCGGCGGCCCCACACAGTCACCGAGTTACCGTTCCCGTGCTCATAAATGACTTTCAGCGCCTGTTCCTGTGCCATTTTCCACTTTCCACTTTCCCCGCTTTTCATGAGCAACACTTGGCGTTGAAACTTTAGCAGGTGAATGTGGAAATTGAAAAGTTGGGTCATAAGTAAATACCACAATATTTTTAATTAGCTTGGCTTTGGCTGGAATCTAGAAAAATCTCACGAAGAGTATATTAAGTAGAGTTAGGAAAAAGTTTGTTGTGGGTTCGAGGTCAAGTTGGTTGTTTTTGGCCATGAACTGGGGATGTACACATATCGAGGGGCAAAGTCCGATAGATATAAAAATTTCAATAATCGATATATCAAAATTTTAATTATCGAAAAATATCGGAATTTACTTTTAATCGATTTTCGATTATTTATCGATTTTCGATACAGTATCGACATTTTCTGCCATCCCCAGTCAGTACCTCGATTGCTAAGAAACTTCAATATTCCTAAACAGCTCCAGTTTAAGCTAGAACCCTTTAAGAATTCTAATTTAACGCAATCTCTAAGTGCTGCGGGAGCCCCCTATGAGATCCTTGGACTTTTTATATTTAAGTTATATCATAAAGTTGTATTAAAAGTTTCGAAAATTATAACTTGTTGTACTTTAGTCTAAGACCTACTTCCAATTTGCTTTATTTACTTTAAAATGGTTTAAAACCGATCTAATGCTTGATATGTAATGGTTACGCCATCTATACAGAATTTTAGTGCTCACTAACTTTTTTTTTTTCTGCCACCCCTATTATTTTACCCACAACTGTAATAACCGAGGTAAGCAATTTCCTGGTCAAGGGTTGGGAAATTGCAAAGCATGAGCCGAACTCGTTAGCGTAAATTCCTGGAAATTTAGTCAATGAACTAGCCGATCCATGTCCCGATACTGATGGCGGTTGGCGCTTAGCTAATAACTAGCTATCGATGGCATCTCGCTCAAAGTGTATTAATTTACGAGTGCGACACAAAGGCCAAAGCTCCTGTCATTTGCAGCAGCTGCGGTTCCAGCTTGCATATTGGGAATATTTTTGGCATTTAATTCCTTAAATTCAACCAGAAATACTTGAAAAACGCAAGCCAAAAACAAATGAATCAAGGAAGAAGCACAGAAAAATACAGCCAGTGTAAGAGATATATGTATATATAGAGATGTAGTATTTGTGGGTCCGTGTAGGCCATTGGTCTCATAAATCAAAGGCGGAGACCAAAGTCTGCGGCTGCCTCGGAAAACCAGAGGGCAATAGCCACAGATACTCGGATGCCGCCGAGCAAAGCGAACACATATTTGCACTCAAATCGAATTGCATTTGTTTGGCGGCCTAATTGAATAACAACTGTAAGTGGCAGAGTGCAGAAACTGGGCTAAAAATGCCGCCATCGCAACCGGAAGTGCCACTTACACAGAAGTGTGAATATGTGTATTGATATATGTGGGCACTGGAAAGAAAAAGGTAACTAAAGCAACTAAATTATGGAATTTCATGATTTCAGAAAATTGTTTTAAAAGATTATATCTTTTTTAAAAGGTTGTACATTCATTTATAACATTTTAGTCCCATAAAAAATTGTTAAGCTACAAAACATTATGTTAAAATGGTCACACTTAATGTTATGCTCAAACCAGTTGGGAATTATAAGCAAAATGCTATTGAAAAAACATTTAATTCAAAGTTTAGGCAAAAATATTTAAAGAAAATCTTCTATCAACTTGTATTATAAAATATTAAAAATAAATTTATTTTAATTGAGATTTTGATATTTTTATGAATTTATTCGATTTGATTTCGAGTGCTGGGAGGCGTATGCCCGCCTGTAAATAATTTGCCAGCTCTGTGAATTAGTTGCGGCATCAGCAAGATAAATCAATTAACGCGCAGAAAACAAAACAATTAATCAAGATGCAGGTTTTTAGTGGGACTCGCTCGGGATCGGGATCGGGAATAACAGCGAGGTAATTGAAAGGTCATCGATTCACTGACGGCCGGCCACATGGTGCCTGTTCGCACGCGCTTCTGTCGGCAATTTGTTAAAATTTAACGCTTTATTTACCGCCCTCGACTGTCTGTCCTGGATTCTCGTCACTCCTTTCTCGATTTCTCCACCAGGCCCCCCTATTCAGTAAATGAATGTGAGCGTGCTGACACGTGGAACCCACTCCCGCACATTGTATCCGTATCTGCAGTTGCATCTGTATCTACAGCGTGTCCTGGCTGAGCGACAGTTTGACATCTCTAAATAAAGTTTGCACTTGCCAGCTACGTGGGCACAACCAGGACACACACAGAAAGGACACAGTACACCCCGAGGATAGAGGATAGAGGGACAGTCACCCACAGTGGCACGTTTGACAATTTAATGGTGTTGAGGTTATTTATACAATACGCTCGCTGCAACTGCTCGAATATTCAGTGACCGGCAGCCAATGACGTGTACAGCACTCGGTTCAAGAACCACTTTTATGGCTTTAACTAGTCTGTTAAGTTTAGGGGGTAGTATAGGGAATGTCTGGGGAATTTAAGTTGAAAGAAATTTCAGGAACGGGCTCATGAATTAAGAAATCAAAGTTAAACTCAGCAGCCACCGAATGGAACATTTTCGATTAAGCAAGCAGTTTATTTGCTTAAATTTAATAGTATATTTCTTTTTTGTTAAAGTGCATTTTAAATTAGTATCGAGAATCAAACAAAGAACCTTCAATTACATTAAAGACACATATATCTAGGTTGAAGCAATATTTGCCTTCAGATAAGATTACAAATCAGTTCATTTCACTATATTAGATAAAAGGTTGTGACTGCTAAAAATCTATTACTATTTATACTTTACTGTGAAGTTTTATTTAAGAGATTTTAATAGAGAAATTTATAAAAAAAAATATGTCAAATATATTAACTATGAGTTTCCTTAGACTTTTAAAACTTATATATATATATTTATATTATATATATATATATTATTAATAGTCTATGAATTTCTTAGATCTCCTTAAAATAAATTTCCAATCAGGCTTCAAATAAACTCTAGGGGCTTGAAATCACTTTAAAAGTTGTCTAAAAGTATGCAATAAAAAGTTTGAGGCCCATATTCAGTGCAAATTTGATATTTTATTCTATGATACATTTGGTAGCACACTTTTTAGACCTATTTTTATGAGATTTATCCGTATATAAATATATTAAAAGATAAATATATAAAATATATATTTAAAGATAAGATTTTAAGAGAGAACTTTATAAAAATATGTAACAAATATATTGCCTAAAGGTTTCCCTGGAATTTTTAGGGAAAATATTTATTTTAAACCTTCGTTTTTCATTAGTTTAAGGATTTGTTGGCTTGTTTCCTCTTTAAATTCCCTAAATTTTAAAAATAAATGACCAAACATCTCAAATTTTGCTTTAATAGACTTAATCTCCGAATCCTGCCAGCTAATAGCTGAGCCAAGCTCAAATTGCATTTCCAGTCACTGATGATAGACGTTTGATTGACAGGACAGCTTCCGACAGCTAACAGGATCCAAAGTGCCTCGTCAGTCGCCGGAGCAGCTAAGGATGCTCTGGCTCTAACAGCACTCAGTACTCAGTAGTGGCTAACCAACGGCATTACTCTTGGCCCGACCAGAACGCAGTTACAGGCTACAGTTTATTGCCTCTCATTTAATTTCAGCCGGAATGGGAAAGCGCTCAGAATTAACGATCTGTTTGGCCGCATAAAGGCGATTACCGAGGGAGATTCTCCCCCCCGGGGCTGCGAGTTATGGCTTTTTAAATGCAGTTGCTGGCCAGCAAATTAAATAAGGCTGCTCTTTCGCCATAATCTACAGCAATATTCGAAACGTTACGCATTCACAATGCATGGATATCGAACACACTTGATTATGGGGCCTGATTAGCTGGGGAATGAATGAATGTCCCATTCGAAAATTCGAATATCGGTTGGCGGGGCCCATAAATCAGCGAAATGGGAAATTGCCAGAGCGACGATGACTGTTCGTGGAATGCAAATGAAATGACCTGCATGACATGCAAAGGCGGAATGCAAGGCTGCTAATAAATAAAAACATTCGAGTGAATTTACATAATTTTGATTATTTTTCGGCTTCGGCGTCCTTAGCCCCGAATAACATTTCCAGTTGCCATTAGGAGGGGCTGGGTGCTGGCTCTTGGGGGTGAAAATGAAAATGTTTTGCATTATGGAAATTTCCGTTTGTCATTTTGGGGCGCGAAGTGTCTGCATGCAAATTGAGTTGCAACAAGCAGATCTCTCCCGGCGTTGTTTGTTTGGTTTTTGCATTTGGCAAATGCAATCTTAACAAGGCTTCCCCGTCTGTGTGTCTGTGCCCTGCCAATACATTTAAATTGCAATTTTAATTTGTTTAGCATGCGGCATTCCTCCATTCCATTCCGTTACGCTTCCATTCCTGCCGAATGGCGAACCACATGGCGTATGCGTTATATTCATACATAGCCATAGCCCTGCATATATGCACTCACGAGTACGGGGCGGTGTCTGCATATTTAATACTGCCATTCCACCTGCAGCTGCGGCCCAGACATCTGCCGGAGATACTTTCGCATTAAAAATTTAAACAACACTGCAGACAAAGGGAGTCGGCAGGCTTCTAAATGGATTTCGAGGGCACAAACATTTTTAAGCTGCCCGTTTTATGTTATTTTCAATATTGGTTTGCCTAGACCTGCCTGCCTTTGCTGAATTAAATATTCTATAAATTGTTATAATCCCCAGAAACATATATGCAAATTAAATGTCTTTTAATTTGGCTTCTGCCAGTCGTGTTAATAAATTTTCTGTATTTTTTCAGACGAAACATAACCTTATACCCAATCACTATATACTGAAAGTATCTATAGGAAAAATATTGAGCGAGAGCCAAGAAATCAGGAAATGCATGAAATATTTACATAATTTCTCGATCTTCGGCCATAACATATTGGTTAGAATCCCATTGAAGAACCCGAGAGCACTATGTATAGTAGAGGCAGAGGCAGAGTACAGAGACCCCGCGATGAGGCAGACTCGAGGAATGCGCAGCGCCAACTGAAGTGAATATCAACGAACGACCTTCAACATGAAATGCGACGTAAAATAAATTTATCTCAATTATATATATGTATGCATCTGGCTCTATATACACTCTGGGGGCAAAACGGACGGATTTCGTGCGGGGGGAGAGTTACCTCTCAAGACGACGGCCAGTGAGAGATTCCTTTGCCTGTTTGCTTTACATTCACCTTGGCAATATTCGAATACGAATTTATTTTTGAATTCTTTCTTCTTTTTTTTCGGTTAGCGGCGGCGTAAAAAAGAAATGAAAAATGTTTCCCGCCCAGCGAGGGGCCTGCCTAAAGCGAACTCTATGCCTCATTAATTAGAAAATATTCCAAAGTTATTTATTTCTAATAATTTCCTCGATTTGTTGCGGTTCTCTTACTATAAAGCTCCACTGTCTGCGGCAGAAATATCGCCTCTTTTTGTGGAAATATGTATATTTCGTTCATCTAATGACGCCAGAACATTTTTATGCAGATTTCTTGTTTAAATATTTATACAATATCGGCTTCAGCCTCCGCCAACGATGTTGGAAAATGTATCAAAACGAACTGCATTTCAAATATAATAGTAGCAGGTCTTGGCTTGTTTGATTTATTTGACTAGAGTTTGTGTAAACAAAGAAGAAAAAATATTTTCATGTTAATTTTCGTTTTCATTTTAATTTTCATTAAAAATCCACGTGTGAGGGCTTGCCATTTGAATGTCTCCTGCGGTTTGGCAATTTCCGCCGTAAATGCTTTAATTTCCTCTTCGATTAAAGTTCCTTTTCGCCGTAATTGCCCAGAGAGCGAAGCTGGCCAGAGGAAATTGAGAAATCAGCTTATGCGCCATTAGCCCATGATTCGGGGCGAGAAAGGCTCAGAGATACACCTGTTCCCAGGCCAGCAAAGGGTTGGCCAATCGGTCAGGTGGCCACCTTTCGCCACAGGCAGACAAGTATTTCCGTTTGTTGTTATTTGCCAATTTGCGAAAACGGCCTGGCAAAACGAGGCGACGCACAACCCTTTTTTCTTTGCTCCTGCCAAAAGGATAGCCGGGTTGTGATGGCACTAAATCAGGACAACGCCTCCTCTGTGGGTAGCTTCCTTTTCCCGCCCGTGTTACGCGTCCAAGACTTCTTTTTTTCCCATCCGGCTCGGAGTTCTTTTCATTTTTGGAATTGCCCGACGCTCGACATTTTTCTTGCTACAGGGATTTGCCCAGCACTATTCCCCCTTTAACCATTTCCGGCTGGAACCCAACTACTTGACACTTCCTTTTCCCAGTTTTTGACTCGCCTTTGTCTTCGACTAAAGGCACTGTAGATACAGTTACCACAGCTTTTCGAGCGGATTTTCCCGCTCCTAACGCTCATCTGGTGTGACATTTATCCTTCATCGTCTGCTCCCGCCTTTAGCTTTTATTTCGGCTTTAATACTGGCAGAGGGAAAAAATTATTTGGCCTCTCTTTTGTTTTATGCGTGAAATTTATTGTTTCTGACAATGGAAACGGCGTCGCAAATGTTTCCTGATCACAGCGCGCCTTATCTGGGCACCCTTTTCGGCCCCATCCCCCACTCGCCTCATAGTCATGGCCGGGCATTGCCGTATTTTATTGAAATTCATGTATTTTTAAAAGCCCCGGCCCCTGGGATGCGGCTCTAAATCGTTTAAGCATTTGTTCCAGCCATTCTCGCAGCTTTATTTCGCCAGATCCATTCGGTTTCGGTTTCGGTTTGTTTTTTATCTGTGCATAAAAGTTAATGTTTTGCATCGCCATCGGTAGTATCAGTATCATGAGCCCAAAATGTTTATTGTTTTGGCCCTTTATTAAAGCGTAGTTAACTGCTGATAACTTCCAAAAAAGAGGGGAATAAAAATAGGCAGGGATAGAAAACAGCTGCTAAGCCATAGATTTGCGATGATTTGATTTGTGTCCATTTGCAATTTTGCTTTTTCGGGGGAACCAATAACACAATCGCTCTAATCTCTGGCAAGGAATATACAATAATTACGATTCCCTGTTCGCGAACAGTATCGGGGTCGCTTGAATATATACAGATAACTGTTGACAGCGCTAGACCCTTATCACTGGTGAAACACAACGCGTATACGCCGCGTTGGCTGCTCTTTCTGCTGCAATTTAGTGGACTTACCACCTTCCGGCTCTGAGTCATCTATGTAGATCATGTTGCTGCGTCGCTTGGCGCCGATTTCCCTTAGACGTTGACCCGTTTTTCAGCTGCTCCCAAAATTTTCCACTTGAACAAACTTATTCGTTTTTATTTATTTGTTTTTTTCTTTTCTATTTCAACAATACTTAATGGAATTTATAAGTATTCATTCACTCATCACTCTGCACATTTTGCGTTTTAGCTTCACTTCACTGTTTTTAGAAATTGATTTGGATTTCTTTCGATTTTTTGCGCACTTAAAAAATGGCACAAAAGAATTATACTCTTTATTTATAGCTGGTGGTCGGCGGCGCACCACGTTGCGTATGCTTGATATTAGCGCAAAATTCGAACGCGAAAAAGCTATTGTGCTATTGTGTCATCGCGAGCGAGCGTTTTGCCTCAAACTGTTTTGGCCTGGCCGAACACTATTTGATTTGAGCTGTTTTTCGCCTCAGCGGCGGCTGTTTCTGCGTTTTCCGCTGCACAGAGAGAAATTTAAAAAATTTTTAAAAATTGAAAACATTATTAAAATTGATTTTTTTGTAAGTTTTTTGGCAAGAAAAATATGGATTTAAATTGTTTAATTTTAAATTTAATTTCTATAAGCTTTATTTATTAGTTTGGCCTAATTTCTCGCCGTGTGCCTCTTCTGTCTTTTTGCCAATACTCGCATGTGTGTTCCTTTGTGGTTATAAATGTGTTTCGGCTGATAACTGCGACGGCACTGAGAGAATTCTGTGGGCACTTTTCGCCGATCTGGCGCTCCTCTCTCTCTCTGGCTCTGGCTCTGGCGAACGACCAATACGTATCTATAAATAAACAAACACAGGCACATATAGGGGGCCAAAACCTCCGATATATATGTATATATGGCAGGCACTCTCGTATTTGTATGCGCGGTCTTGTCTGTTTGGTATAAAAATAAATTGCAGAGCAATTTGTACGCTCCGCTCTTGTGTTCTGTGTTCTGTTGGCTTCTGTCGCTCATTTCGCGGCTTGTTTTTGTAAGCGAATAAAAATTATATTCCCTGTTGTCGTTTAGCACATTTTCTACAGTTTTCCGATTTTTCTTGATTTTTCTTTTCTATTTATTTTTTGGCAACCGAAAGCTGGCAGGACAACAGCAACAAACACGAGTCTGTATATATTTGCAGATCTATCAGTAGTATATAGTTTGGCAGAGACTGCTTCCTATACCTCGTTTGTCAGATTTTTCGCAACTTGTTGCCGTTTTCAGCGCCCTTTGGGAGAACTTGTGGTTTTGTTAATTAATTAAATGCTTATTACATGTCAGTATTCCTTAATTTTTCTAGATTTCTAATAAATATCTTTGGTAAAATCATAATGCTTTAAGAGCAGTGCTTGGAAGATAAGACTGATGTCAAAGAACCTTATCATTTGTAAAGAAATTTATAAGGCACAGCCCCATTGTCTGATATTGGTGCATTTCTATTTGATGAGTGAAAATCTATAATTAAAAATAGAATACTCAACTCGTTTCCGTAATTTCCGTATTAATAGAACTGTAATAAGTTCAAGAGGAAATCTTTGGCATTTCATTACCCCCGAAAACATTTAGCAGAACACTTTGCATTCCATAATCTCTGGCATTCCTTAATCTCTCCCACAACATTCCTGTGAAACAAGTGCATAAATTCTCATTATACAAGTATATCTGGCCCAAAGTGTGAACTATAAATAATGGGCGAGCAAAGCCATTATCTAGACTCGTTATTAAATTACGTTCGTCTATATTTATATGGGTTACCGGTACCCAGTGGGTGCCCCGTAGAACCGAGCCTCGTATCTTATCAAACGGAAGAAAGCCTAATAGCCGGACGTTTTGAGAATGAAAGGCCATGCGTCATGGTCACACATGGAGGCAGACGTAAGTAGGTGAGTTGAATGCCTACACTGGGGTAAAATAATAGGAGTTACCTCGAGTTACCTTTCTAGGTAAATGAATTATAAAATATTTTAGCAAAAACCAATGCTATCTTTAATATTTACAATATATTTTTATATATAATTCAAAAGCTTAAATCATGCATTTAATTAAATATCTTGAATTTCTGTCGGTGCATCTCTCTTTAGACCAGCTGACTAACTGTCTATAGTAATTGCCCTGCGATTGGAGTGGGAATACCATGGCTTAAATCGCTTTAAAAATGTTTCCTCTCTGCCTGCCTCGCCTGAAGTGAACAATAACACCGTGTGAGCCGCAAGGAGCAAACAGAAACCTGTGCCATTAAATTACGTATACGCGCTGTTGGCAGATGCAGCCATAGAACTGGCCGCCGGCCGCTTGGAGTCTCTCCAATCTCCCCCACGTATACGTAATATCCACTCTCCGGCCAGGCCAGAGTCACCTTCGCCGCACGTTAAGCCAGCGAAGGCAAATAAACAAAACGCCTGCCAGGTCGGACCACTTGATGCGAACGTGCCCAGACATCGGTGTGTGGCCGGGAAACGTGTTCACGGAACACCAGCAACCGCATCCCATGGAATCTGGCTACATCTCCCACCGAAGAAGACCACTCTAGTTCGGCGAGGCCGGTGTGGTTTAAGCCTTTCGGACAGAGTCCAAGGCAAACAGCGAACTAAGCTGTGTGTTTTGATTTGCACTGGGCACTGGACACTGGGCCCGGTGACCAAGGGCTCATCCTGGGGCTGGGGTCGGCTTTTACGTCACGGGCTTCCGCCTTTGGCCGCTCGCTTTGAATAATGTAAATCCCCTAAATGCGCTAAACGCAGCGGGCGGTGGTCGCCGCTCGTCCTTGTCCTCGTGATTTTTTCGCACAGATCGAAAATTGCGATTGCGCCACGTTTTTGTTTTGGAAAGTACTCTATCTAGGGGTTCAGATGGGGACTTGTACAGGGATATTTGAGATTATTTAATTGAATTTCCATTTAATTAATTTTTAAGGAGTCAAATATTTTTTTAGTCATTTTTTAAAAGGCTTCTTAAAGAGTTTTATTTATTTTTTGAATTTTTCTGGTCGAGTTTTCTTTTTTTGATAAGAAAAGAAAGGTAATTATTTAAGGAGGTTTTTAAAATCGTTTTTGCATCCCTTGGCATCTGATTTGTTCCATAAAATATCTATAGACCCTTTAATTGCAATAACCTTGCTTATTCGTATATACTTTTATCAAATAATTAACAACGTTTTGCCAAAATATTTTCTCTATCAAGCTCTCAATTATTCTGGAGTTTTCTGTTATTATTTATATATTTAAATATTTATTTACTGCTGTTAGTTAGCTTTAAAATGGCTTCAAGACTTCTAGACTCTTTTTTGCTGATTAAAGATTTTGACAAAGAAATAGTAAAATATTTATTTATTTATTTTTGAAGGGCGCAGTTTATATTAATCTATTTATATTTTCTGTACATTTTCTTTCCATAAAACTCTTATCTAAAGGTTGATTTTTATTGCATTTTAATCTCTGAACAAAGGGAATCGAAAGTTCCTGCTGCGATAAGAGAACTTTTCCACTACAATTGCGTTGATTTGTTGTTGTTTTGCTTGGCGTTGTCACTGCAGTTTTCATTGCTTCGCCTTTGTTTTTTTTCGAGTTTCTTTTTTTTAATGCCTTCACACCTTGCCGGCCAGGAGCAAAAGCCACCGTTATAGGGGAATAATGTTTTTACACCTCCGCACACCTTCTGTTGATTATTTTCGGGGTACACAGAATTGTTTAGTTGTCGCGCAGTATATTTTTTTCCTGTTCGGGATAGAGTTTTCATCTGGCAAATGTTTACGAATGCGAATTGCCGTGCGCTGGGATGATATTTTGGAAAATTGACAAATTCTGCCACTCGACACGACTCGATGCCGCCGTTGCCGCCGCCTCCTCGGTTGCTCATTGCACGCGCAACTGTTTCGGCATGTTCGAAAATATTTTTCAATTTCAGTCTAGTTTTTCTAGTTTTTTTTCGTTGGGGAATTTCTCTCTAGGCAACGCCTCGTTGCGCTATTTTCGTGCTCCTTTTGTTCCCGTTCCCGCTTTGTTGCGTCGAGCACGATTTTCGAAATCATTTTCCATTTTTCCCCCGATTTCCGATTTCCCTGTGAAGTCAGTGTGCGTGTGTTTACCTCGCTAAACTTCTTTGCGGGCTAATAATAAACCAGCAAACAACAAACAGCCAACAAACAGCAACAGCCGACAATCGGAGCTAAACAACTGCAGCATCAGCATTGGTCCATTAGCCCCATTTTCCCCCTCCATTTTCCATTTTCCGGGGTGGTACGTGAGGCCGAGCAGGCAGATAGGACAGAAGATATAAAGAAAATAGAGTATAAACAGGTTGTTGCTGGATAAATTAAGCTTAATTAAGGATGCACTTACAATGCAGGCAAAAAGGAAAGTTAAGGGAAAACTCTATTGAAATTTTGGGTATTTTTGGTTACAGAAGAGGGTAAATAAAAATTAAAAATATATCCTCTTCCATATTTTAGATAAACTGTCAAAACTCGATCAATTCCCATTTATATTAGCTTTATTTCATCAAAATCTTACGTAACATAGTCTGATTTAATCTTTAAATTGAACTATTAAGTTAATTAGATGTAATGTCTAGATATCCAACGCGTGTCAAAGTTTATGATGAACAAACACGCCAAGTGATCGACACCTTTAAATATATAAAGCCATGAAAACAAAACGAAATTGCAGTTTTTAAAACTGAAAACAAAACAAACTTAGGAAAAATGTGGCAAGGATTTCTCAAGGCTCTTTTACTTCTATTAATCTCAACTGTGGTATGATATCCTCCTGATTTTATTATCACTTACAATTTCTTAATAAGAACCTACTTCTTCAGGGCCTTGTTTGCGCCTTGTACGATTATCGATTTGAAACTTTTGAAAAATTGGAAGGAGATAACGAAACACTGATCGATTTTAATTTGCGGCTGCTGGGTCGCCAACGGTTGATGAATGGCACAATTAGGTGCCACACGGACATGGATGAGGATTTCGAGTGGAGGGTCAGAGTGTACCAGCACAGGAACGGCGATTGGAAGCAACTTGACATTGCAATCAAAAATACAACCTGCCCATTTATTAACACTTATGGTAAATATTGGGAAAACTCAATGGTGGACTCCAACCTGCCCAGGGGTAACGACGCCTGTCCCCTCAAAAAGGGTGAATATTATCTCAGGAACGTGGCCATGCGCTCTGAGAATTGGATGAGATACGTGAAGCAAGGTCTGAACAAGTGCCACCTCACTGTATCGAAGAATAATATGGTGTACGGTGGCTTTATTGGCGTTGCTGTTTTGACAGAGATTTCCACATGAAAAGTCACAGAGGACCTGAAAGAAGGGTGAGTATATAAATATTACGTTAAGAGTCAACCCAGATGGTTCCCACTCGTTTTAATTATTATAAAACCTTTAATATATTATTTTTACATTTCATGAAAGATGTCAGTTGTCCAGCTTTGCCGTTTGGATGGATAATAAAGATAAACTTGCTAATAAACTGTTTTGAATTTAATTAAAAGGTTGTATAAACATAAATTTCACTTATTTTCCCTTTCAATTTACTGAATTTTAAATCAGAAAGTTTAATAAAATATCAGAACTTATGAGAAATGCAGACTGCGTAAGCAATTTTTATAAAAAATTGTTTCTTTTAGTTTTAAACAAAAAATGTAGATACAATTACAGAAACTATAAAGGTGCATACCAAAAAGCTCCCGAAGTGTCTTGAATATTTATATAACCAATTGAACTTACACTCAGAAAACGAATTCGCCATAGAACTTAGAAAATCGCCATAAAACGAGAGTCACCCTTAAATTTAGGAAAAATTTTTATTTATAAGAAAAAATTTCTACTTCATAGAAAAATTTTCTTGATTTCAGAAAATGTTACCCCAAAAGTAGAAAATAGGGCGAAACTTTTCACCATTATTTTCTATTTTTAGAAAAATTTCACATTTTAGAAAGTTATACCCTAAAAATAGAAAAGTTTTTCAGAAAACGTGGGATTGACACTGTTTCGAAAAACCAAAATCCCAAGAAATGGCATCCTTTTCCTGGAAGAATGCGGTGTTTTATGTGGTCACATAATACCGGTCTGTAATATTGATGTATGTAAATTTGGCTGAAAACATCGATGTGCGTGCTCTTATTGTGAAATGCGAATTTAAACAAAATGGAAGAAGTGCTAAGACAACTGGGTGGCCAAGTGTTTGCTGATCTTTTAAAGGTAAGTCTAAATAAAGTCCATAAATATGCGCATGTGAAATACATTAAATACGCGCCCATCTTAAAGGCGTTTTTTTATGAAAGATGTATGCATTTACGTATAAGTGTGATTGTTCGTATGTGTGCATATTGCCTATTGCGCCAGTTGCGCCATGATACAATAAATCAATGAGTGCGAGTGAGAGTGGCGTAGTGGCGGAGATTTTAAGCGAGTTTCCTATTCTAGAACAATCGTTTGGTTACACATTAGTAAGCTCTTTATATTATTATAAAATAATTAATTATTTATTGTCTATTTTTATTTAGATTGAGGCAGATTTTAAAAGCTGCATGAGCCTGTTCAAACCGCCTTCATTGAAAAATGGGAACATTTTCAAGAAAAGTTTTGCCAATACTTGTAATGAATATTAAAGACCAGCAAAGCATTGGCTTAAAACATTCAATTTACAATCAAATGGTAATTATAGATTTAGTAAGTTTATTATTCCTAATATTTTCTATGTGTTTTATTTGTACTTATATTTCAGATGCTAAACGGGCTTCTTATACCGACTGGACGAGGTAAAAAAAAACAGCCGCGGATGCAAAGTGAAGTTCACCATACAGGATTCCAGAAATAAATTTAATTTCTGAAAGTCAACACCAGGAGAATTGCAGACTCATATGAAGGACATAGTGGATAATTGCTACCGCGAAAAAGCACTCTTCAGCCACTAATTTGTGGTACTGGGAAAGTATTTTAATTTAAAAGAGTTTTTATTTACGTGTCAGGTTATTATTATAAGCTACCCTCAATCCTCAAGTGCGTAGAAGTCTGTTTTAAAATATTTACAGTCTTAAACTTAAAATACCCAGATGAGTGTCATGATATGGTCATTTATTCAAAGATATTTTTATAACATAAACCTAAAAACAGAAGTGCAAAGCCGAGCAATTTCGGAATTGCTAAACGACTTAAAACACGTTGCAAAAGAGTAGTTTAAAACTTAATTAAATTTAATTTTTATTTTGCCTATTTCTTAATGTTTTCAATCATTTCTTTCTATCATGAAAAAAAGCTGAACAAATTTTAATATTATTTTTCACATCTTAAATTTAATTTGAGTTCTTTGACATAATTCATCAATTCGAAAGAAAAATGTAAATAAATATATATAAATGTAAATAAAATAAAATAAATAAAATATAAATGTAAATAAATATGTAAATGGAAAATAAAAGAATAGAAAAATTGTTTATACTTTTAAAAATCTTTATTTAATAATAGAAAATGCCTTTCTAAATTTCAGAAAACATATTTCTAAATTAAAAAATTTCTTTAAAATGAGAAAACTATTTTCTAATTTTAAGAAAATAAAATTTCTTAAATTTAGAAAAATTTATTTCTTAATTTAAGACATTAACTACCCTAGACTCTAGAAATTTTTTTACATTTTAGAAAATAGTTTTCTTTATTTTAAGGTCAGATGCCCTTTATCTTAGAAATAAATTTTCTCAATTTTAGAAAACAAATTTCTGCTTTTTAGGGCGAGTCGCCTTTGGTGACAAAAGTATGGCGATTTTCTAAATTTCAGGGCGATTATTTTTCTGAGTGTAGGAAGATCCTAGTAATAATTCCTCGGAGCTTAAGCTTTGGTTGAACTATAACTTTGGTTGAACTATAAGTTGTTTAATTTTGACCGTAATTACTAATTAAAGGGGATATAAGAGGTCCAATAAATTAAAATTGAATTCTTTTTGTTTAGTTTGTCGTCATTGCATATAATTTCTTATAAACCATATTGATCGAAATCCTTGTTATATTTCTCATTAAGTTTAAAATAATATTACTCCTTTTTAATCTGACCTTCAGTTTTTATATTCAATTACCATAATTACCAATACCCAAAGGATTTATATTCTTTGCTTATAAAATGGACCAAGGTCTTTCCAAAATTAACCATATTTGCGAAATCTCCTCCCATGCGTATCGATAACTAAGTGGCTTTCGAAATCAATTAGCTTGCTTTCATCGTTCCCCTCGACATTTAAATATTTCTTTCGTTCTCAGCTGCTGGTGGCCCGTCTATTTTCTGGGTCATTAATGTAAAATATGCAAAATATGCAGACAAAGTATAAATTATTTAGCAGCAGAAATTATTTAATTCGAACCGATCATAGAGCGTCCGAATTATCCGCTATGTGGCTGCGGCTTTGTTCTGACTCTCTAAGGTCGCTGGCGAGTCGTTGACTGGTGGCGCCGCATTTTATGACATTTCCCATCAGAGCGCACATATTTTAGTGTCTGTTTCCCCCCTTCTTGTATTTTTTCGTATTTTCTCTTTATTAAAAATAAACGACGGCATTTGGCCTTTACACGGCTCGTTGACAGCCAGCTCTCAATGTTAGAGGAGAGTGTGGCTGAAAGTGAAAATTTATAAGCCCGCCGGCGGCGGTAGACCTTGCCGCTTGAACTTGTGTTTTGTGTCAAAGTGGAGCAATGACACTGCTCCTGCTACAATTTGATGTGGGATATATATTTATATGAGATATATCATATGCTAGGAGTGATTCTGCCAGAGTGACGATGATGCTGCTGCTGCTGCTGCTGGCCCACTTCCGGCGAGACTTGTTTACGTCTAACTGGCAGAGCGACCGCGTAAACAAATGCACAGGTGAGTCGTATTTATAGCCAAAATGCGGCCTATTTCGATCGGATTCGGATTCGGTTTGGATCCGATTGGATTAGTGGCGTCAGTGATGCGGCACTTCATCCGCCTGATTTGCGTTGGCTTGTAAATACATTTAATTGGCATTTCTGCTGGCGTGTTTCTGGCAGCTGAGTGCCTCCTCCTTGTTTATTATAAAAGAAACATGCTGACTTATTTCTGGCATTTCATTTTCACTTGTCAGGGCAGGGTGCCTCCCTGTATTTCTTTTTAGAGAAAAGCTTTGGGAGCTGGAAAAGTTTTGTGGCCAACCGCAAAACAATTAAATTTGATTGCCTTTTAAACCCTTTGAGGGGTGTTGTGCCAGCGCCCAGGAGGAACGTGCGTTTCTAATCCATTCCGGCAAGTTTTCTATCTCGGCACGTACGCTCTGCCACGCCCACTTTTCACTCTGGAGTTGGGAGTTTTCCCTTTCCCTCTCGCAATTTCCTGGGCCTCGGACACCTCAGACTGCCTCAGCTGGGCTGTCATGAGTGGCTGGGAATTTATTTTACCGCAAGGACTGCTGCTTTATGTGGGGATTTGTTTCGGGGAAGATAACTTTGTTTATTTGCATTCGATTTAACTTAAAGTTCCGTTTCATTGATGAAAATTTTGCCTTGTTTAAAGGGGGAATATATGCCTCAGCCGATTGGCATGCGAAAGTAAATATTTAAACTGCGCCACTTCCAGTTGATGGCGTCATTTCAGGGAGCTGAGAGAGGAAAATAGAGTAAAATATAGTGCCTATATATGAAGCGCCCAAAAGTCGGCCACTTTATTGGGAAATTAAGTGGGAAAAACTCGCTCTCTCTGGGTCTCTCTCCCCCTGCGACTACCAATTAAACGGCTGAAAAGGAAAGAGTATTTAATTGGTAACTTGATTAAGGCACATACAACTGCTGCTAACCAGGTTACCCCATGAACCCGCCCTGAAAGGTAAGGCTTATCCGATTTTCTGGATCATCTGGCTGGTTCTGGGTCCCTCGATCGATGTCGCATTATTATGCGGCAGCGCACAACAAATTTGCGAGTGCTGCTTGAAATAATAGAGCCCGCGTGCAATTTGGGGCGAGAGTGTGTGCCGCAGAGCAACAGCCACACAGCCACCGCCATAAATTTAATGCAAGACAAACAATATGACGGCTAAGAGGGGGCGTGACGCCAAGGGAAAAAATCTCATCAGCGAGAAGAAATATTGAATGCAATTTTATTTGCCACACTCTGTACTAGGGCATGGGCTTGCGTTTCACCCAAGCAAAGCGTTTGGCGAACTGCCGGGTGAATTATGGAAATGCATCATATTATTCTCCAGCTCCTGCCGCCTGCTCCTTGCTCAATCTGATCTTCTCTTCCTCGTCCTCGTCCTCGGCTGCAGGATGTGTGAGAGCGTGCGTGTAACTATGCTACTTACTGTCTGGCCGGCTGTCTGTCTTTCTTTCGTTGAATGTTTGCTTTAGGGACTGCACTGGGGAAAAATATCCATCAAGATCAAGGATGTATATTCTTTATATGATAAATATTTTTAGAGTTTTAAAGAGTCTTAAACATACAGGAAAATTATAAAAGGTGCAGATGTATGAAAGCTAGAAGCGTAACTAAAATAGTCCTGCATTTTGTGACTAAAAAGTGACTTCAATTATATTTTAGAACATCCACATCACATCTTCAGGCACTTGGAAAAAGATTTCTAAGGATAAAGGGTATATATTCTTTATCTAGATAATTATGTTTACAGTTTTAAGGAGTCAAACATATAGGGGATAAATTATAAAAGGTTTAGGTAAATGACAGCTAGAGGAATAATTAAATGAGAACTGCATTTTGGGACTAAAAAGTGACTTCAATTATGTTTTAGAACATATCCATCACATCTTCGGGCATTTCGCTGGTAAATAAATTTAAATTGTTATTAAAATTGTCACTAAACATCTCTAGGAAATTCTTCAAGATATTATTCAAGTTTCTTTCCAAATATTTTAAGCCGACTTAAGACCTACTAACTGACAGTATTAGTATTATTACTAAAGACCTTTTCTATTACATCTCTTAGTAATTCCCTCAAAATATCATTCGAGTTCTATTTCAAATATTTTAAACCGAACTATTATTAAAAACTTAAAGGAAAATAGCAAAATGTATAATATTTTGTACCGTAAAAGCAAGACTTACTACCTGACAGTTCCTTTCTTATGACATCTAAGAGGATATCTCTTAGTAACTCCCTCCAAATAAAATTAAAATTCTACACCAAATCTCTATAACTGATCAGTTATTTATTTCACAAAGGCAAACATCAAAATGTCTTGTCTCTTCTACCCTAAAAACTACACTTACTTCCTGACACTTCCCACTTATTTTTCAAGTGTTCCTCCGACAGCCACATGGCCAAAACAGACACCTAGAGATATGTATAGAAGTGGGGGAATCCAAGGAAACCTTGTATATATCTTCCACCGCGGCCAGGGAATCGCGAGAATGGAGCCAGGCGCTATTTTAAGGGCCATCTCCCCGGCAAACTCGGGCTTCTCCTCGCCAACCGCATGCAGCGTGATAAAAGACGCAGTCATGGCAACCCACCTGCCACTAAATGAGTTAACGTGCAGGTATGGGCCACCCAGCGGGAGGAAGCCAGATGGAAACCCCCTGAAAAACGCCCGGAAAACCCTCCTGAAAACCTGATGTTTGTTTGTTTGGCTTTACCTGTTTACGTGCAGTCATGCGAGACTCCGGCCCAAACCCTGCTCTCAGCTGATGCTGCAGGAATGTGCTTCAATTGTTGTCTGTCTCCAAAGCACACCACCCTCTCCCTCTCCCCCTTGCTTCCACACATATCTCATCAAAATCCAGTTTAAGATTTTTGATTTAATTCAGCTTTTGTTGTTTGCCAAGTCGGTTACTGCTCATGCGACTATCTGGAGCTTAGACTTCGGATCCCGCCCAGCGCCCAAAATAAATTTGCTTGTGCCCGTCAAAAGGCTGACTCTGGCGGAGACATATGAACATGTGAAGGATCCACTTGGAGCATCTCCCGTATTTGTTTGTACTATTTGCAGTATCTCAAGGGTTGTAGAGGAGCAGCTAGCAAACGGAAAATCCTATTCAAAGTGTCCCAATAAAATGGCTTGAGCTGGAAGTTGAAATTAATTAAATTTGGTAGCCAGTCGTTAAAAGAAATAATAATACAGACAAGAGGGTTTAAGGCCTGAGGCTTGGGATACCTGGAATATCCTTTTATTTGCTGGTATTGGGGACTGCATCTAACTTGAAAAAAAGTCAAGAATCAAAGAAAAATTACACATAAAAAAATATCCAATTAAATTAAATACATAACTTTACACTTTCTTGTAAAAGTTGTTATAATAAATATGTACGTTTATTTCATTCTAAAAAATTGTGGGACCTTTCGGATTTCAAAGAACACTCTTTTCAGATATTAGCATTAATAAATGATTTACATAATTATGCAATTTGTCTATAATAATAATAATTGTCTATAATAATTTTATGAAAAACAATAAGTAAAAGGTGGCTTAACTTTGTTTTTTAAAGAAATAAATACCTTAAAAAAAGGGATAAATGATTTAATATTAATAATTTCTGCTTATTCACATAATTTCGAATAAACAATTAATAACTTGTTCAACAACTTTTAGTTTAATTTAGCTTAACCTAATAAAGATGTTTCAATATATCAGCCTTCTGAAATTTTTTTAAAATAAATAGAAAGCCATAAAATACTTCGCAAATATTCCATTTTTTTTTAAAGGAAAATATAGGTAATCGGAGTTTGACTTACGCATTTTTAAATTCAGCAAATCATAGGTAAATAGTAGCTTAACACACATATTTCAAATGCCAATCAATGTGATCTACCACAACCACATTTTAAATGTTTTTATAAACCATTTTTCATTCATCAATGACTATAAAATCGAAAATAATTGCTTTTTCTTTGTGCAAACGTGAAAATATTGTTTTAACCAAAGCCTAAGCTGTTGATATTTATTGAAAATCGCCCGGACAGGTAGGCAATGTCAACCGTACGGCCAGGTTTAAATCAAATTACCTACGCTGCATTGGCCAGCACAAAAATATCCGTAAATGTGCAGCAATTTGTGGCCAGAAAAGAGAGCTTGAAGTGAAGAACAATAGCTGGCAAGGCACAAATCAAATCATGGCAAATTAGTTGTAATTCAATTGCCGACGACTGTCGCCGCCGCCGACAGATTGTCCCTTTCCCTGGCCATGGCCCTGTCCCTGTCCCGGTAGCTGTCGCCTTTGCCTCCTGTCCACGCTTTCCACATGTTTGGCTCCTAATCCCCTTAGGAGCGCTGGCGAAAACTTGTTGATACTATACTCTGGACACACACAAACACCTGCCAAGGTGAGCGGTCAGTGTCTGCAACTTATAACACCCAGTAGCCAGCATATATATATATATAGAGAGGCCACCTCCAGGTGTATCTATGCACTGGCTGACAAATATTTGACGTTTTAGTCTAATTAAATTAGCCGCCACGCCGCTCGGCCCTCGGGAAAGGTATATATTTCCGCGCGTTAGTCGCTGCGTGTAAATTTCGCAGGTGGCACACGTTCGCGGTTCGTCGCGGCTACTACGGGTATCTCGGCGGGCTTCTCTCTGTGACCAAAAAGCGCAAAAAAATATTCTAAATAAAAAAGTTATAAGAATAAATAAAGTAAATCCGGTGGTCGTGGCCTGAACGTATGCCAGGCAATTGTTGTAAAATATACATAAAACTATATACAATTCATATTCTTAGTCCCTCACCTAAGCCGGTCGGTCACATGAAATTTCAACGTCCATTGTGCCAGCGAGTTGAACAATTGCACACATTTCTGTGTGCCGGAATGCAAGAAGTACGTATCCGTATCCGTACGGTTATAAGTGGCTTAAGTGCAGTCTGCAGTCCGGGAGCCTTAGCCAGAGCTGAATTATGTAGTTTTACAACGACGACGAGTATCTTTCATTCATTGTGCGGGACTTTGTGGTCGGTAGCGGCAGTGGCAGGGAAAGCTCAACGACAGAGTTGCCATTTCTATCCTGATAAGTTTTTTTTTTGGTTTTTATGAGCCCTAAAAACTCCACAGAGTTATGCTATTTAATTGCTATGTTACAAGGGAGGAAGGTGGAAATTAATGATGCTTTAAAAATGAAACTAGCTTAAGCTCTTATTTAATGATCAGTTCATTAGAAGTAATTTACTTGCTTTAATTCCGAAAGTTACTTGGTTTCCCTTTTATTAAAGGTACTTCCTTAAAACTTCCTTAAAAAAAACAACGAATTAAAAAGTTAGCTTTAACAATTAAGAGGTTCTTATCATTTTAAATTAATTATGTCAGAAAAAATAGTTTTTTTAATTAAATTGTGGCAATATAACTGCGCCATCTGGCAACACTGTTATTGAACAGATTCTAACTCAAACGCCGATTGGCCACACTAACTCTACGAAAGTGACGCTACAAGAAATACACATTTGATCTCTGCAAATATTTTAAGTTTAATTGTTTATAAATAAGTTTACGGTTGAATCGAATAGCCATACTTCCATTAAGAAAATATTTAAAATTTAATATTTAAAAAATAAATAATTAAATAAAAATTAAAAATACAACATTTACAATTAATTTAGCCAAATTCTATTTTTAATGAAAAAAATTAGAGGTTTTAAAGAACTCAATGAAGTTAATGGTACCAAAATAAATATCTAAGGTATTCCTGCTTAAGGATTATGACACTAATACTTCCATTGGTTAACAAGAGCAATATATGTATGTAGCATATTTCTCCCACCAGGAAAGGGCTATAAATCCCTATATATACATATCAGATATATATACGCTTTGGCACCCACCCATTAAAGTGGCAGATAAAACCGAATTTATTGTGACATTTTTATGCCCAGGTGTTTGTTCCCCTCCCTTGACCGTATCCATACCCGAAGTCCGCACTTATATTTCTATTAAGTTAATTAAACAATGCAGTGGCAGCAGGAACATCCTTTTGTCCGGCGGCAAACTGGCCCCCGGAAGTGCTTTTTTATACGTGTGACAGCCCTCTCGATGGGTCAGTGTTTCGGTTTTTTGTGGCTCCTTCTCTGAATATGCAAAGCGCCTGCATTTTTTATGGCGCGGCTCAAACACTTTTAAATGCATCTGCAGCATCCGCATACGTATCCGCAGGAGCAGGAGCAGGAGCACAAGCATAAAGCCATTTTAAAGCAAAAGCATGTAGACAGAATGCATTTTTTGCTTGCTCGCGGATTACCGGAAAAAAAGCCTTCTTAAATATTCATTTGGCATTGTTCACACATGCGAGGAGAGGAGAGGCGGAAAATAAAAACGAAAATGCAAATGAAAATGGAAATAAAAATAATATTGAAACAGGGAAGGGGTAGGGGTTAAGGCAACTATAGCTGAACAAAGAATCGCGAAATAATTTCTAATGGGAAACCGATTGATGGCGGTGATGTAAACAAATAAAAATTGCAGCTGGCCAATATAAGGGGAAGTGCAAAATCGAATTAGAAAATTTGAATCAAAACAGAAAAAGTGATTCGTGAGTGTGGCCTCTTAATAAGTAATGAGTAACAAGTAATAAGTGCATTCAGTGTGGCCTCTGGGCTTCGTTCGGAAGGTCGGGAAATTTGAGGAACTTCCTAATCAACTCGAAAATCGCCGAAACTTAAATCCCGCAAATGCAGTTGGCACTTAAAAAGGGCTTAGTTGGTTGAAAAAAAACATTATAAACAGCTTAAATGGAAACTTTTTGCACGCCGGAAACCAGAGACCAGGGACCAGAGACCAGAAACCATAAACCAAGACAAAAACCCGCAGACAGACGCACACACGAACCCGCTTGGACAGACATAACTATAAAGGCAAAATCAACTCGAAAGTTGCATTTGGCCCGGCTTAGTATTGGACTTTTTTGGCTTAGCCATTGTGTGCATAAATATATGTAAATACCATACAGTTCCCACTAAGCCCCCTGACATGGAGCCGCCGAAGCTGTGAACTCTGAACTCTGAACCCGGCGACACAGTACATAAAGTACATGGAATATTAATTACGCCCGGCTTTTTGTTAAGTGAATTCTCTGTCTGTAAATCAAAAACGCAGCATGGGCCGCAAAAAGAAGCTGCCGACGGGCGTAAGTAGAACCTCCCCGACTCGATCGAGAAAAGTAACGCTTTGGTATTAACAGTAACAGTAACAGTAACAGCCAGTTGCCACTTAAAGCTTAGCCTAAACGCCGCATTTCCATGCTCCCAACGCAGCATCCCATTTAGGTGGAGCCAGACAATCAGCCCAGCATCCTCCACTTTGCACTTAATTTTCTTGTATGTTTATTTTTTTATTTATTTGCAATTCCGCATACACGACTTCCCCCGCCTGGTCTACACACAACACTCACCTGTCCCGTCTCCCCCCCTCTTTCGTGTTTAAAATATGCCAGGTATCGTCTGGCAGCAACAACCCCGCCGCCCCCAAAACGGTGGGCGGGTTCTGTGTGCCGCTGGGATTACCGCAACCTCTGCTGCTCGAGGAGAAGAAGTTCCTGCTGGCGGTGGAGCGCGGCGATATGCCGAACGTGCGCAGGTGAGTGCGACGCCTTTTATTGCGCCGATACACCCTTAGGCATCCAGCAGCAGGTGTGGGTGTATTGGATCCAGGTTTGAAAAGGAATTTAAGTCATATACTCAAGGAAGAAATTTACTTTATTTTTTTTTTAAATGCATTCTTGATTTTAAATGCAATTTTATTAAAAATGTAATTTTTTATAAAGAGTAAACGGAGAGTTTTATGTGTACAGATGACAGAAGGAAAGGTCTGGAATTTACTCATAATTTTAAATTAAATATTATTAAATTTAGGTAATATAATTATGTATATCGGAAGCATATATGTTATTAATTTATAATTCTTATATTATAATACCTCTGAATGTGAAAAATAAGTAAAAATTATTATAATCAGAGGAGAAGGCAAACGCGCCTTTCTGTGATGTATAAACCGTGCAGCGCTGCGTAGGCAGCATGCACAGCATTCGTATTTCTCAAGCATAAATCAGCTTATCGGAAGATCGCAATCTAAAAGAAATCTAACTCTAAAAATTCGCCACTTGGGGTTATATTTCTTTAAGTTTTTTGGGAGGTATCGCGAGTTCGATCTACTTTTTAATAAAGAGACTCGCCGGTGTCGACAGGGTTGGGCCGCCGGGTGGCATAAATCCCTTCGGGAGCCACCTTCAGGCTTCGGTACGGGTTTAGACTTCGTTTGGGCTTGGTGGTGGCGCTGGGTGGTTTCAATTATTTGCACAGTCGCCTGCCACCGCCTGCGGGCCTCAAATGGTTACCTAACTTGTATCTTACATGCCACTTAATAAGCAATATGAGGGTGCCGCTCTTCACACTCCCTCTGCTCAGCTGCTTTTCGCTCGTTTACGGCTTTACTTTAATAAATGCACAATTAATTTCGCTTGCCGGCAATGAATATGAGGCAAGCCAGGAGCTTCAGTAAATTTGGCCAACTCATCGAAAATTAGCTCAAGGGAATGCGGGTCTAAAAGGATTTATATTTATTTTGATTTATAAATTTGAGTTGAATAAAAATTAAAATAATAATATAAGCAATTTAAGAAAATCAATAAAAATAATTTCGTTGGCTCTCTTTTAGAAACTTGAATCTGAGAAACCCAGAAGAATTAAAGGTTGAGCTTTCATTTATATTAAAAGTAAAGTAACATGAGTCTCAGAAACCAAGAAAATTATGGAAGTTTAAAAACAACTAAAGTCTTGTCTACAAAATGTTCAGCGATGCCTATATATAATTTATATTAATTTTGGTGGGAATCTAAAAACAACTGAAATGTGGAATTCAAAGGCACAGAAACATCCCTCAAGAATTTTTATTAAAGTTATATTAAAAATAAGATTATTTAATTAATTCAGAAACGCAGAATGTTGTGCAATTAATTTTAAAACAATTGAAATTGTGCCTGAAGTAGGCTACCACCTGTTCAAAATGCGATTTCAAGGCAATAGTAATTTCTGCAAAAACTAATAAATGTTTAAATATTCCATAAAAGCTTAAAGCTATAATAAAAACATTAAATGAAGTTTTCCCTAAGTGAAAGTAAGAATTCCCAGTATTTTGGTCGACCAGCCTCGCGCTGTCATTTATGAACAATTTTTTATTGTTTTGATCGGGTTGGCCGCGTGGCAACGAACGAATGTACGGTGTCCGGTGTCCTGGGTCTTGGTGGTGCTGTTCCTGTCCTGATCGCCGTTTATGTTTGGGGGAGGCATGCATGGTGGTGTCGCCACAAGGTTGCATCTTGTGGGTAATGGTTGGTAGGTGCTATCTCTAGATGTGAATTGAGTTCTGAGAGTGATGCTAATGCTGATGCTAATGCTATTGGCTACCTTCGGATTCGGATTCGGAATAGGATTAGGATAAGGGGACGGGCGATGCCATGTGGATGGGAATGATGTAGAGGCGATTGCGATTGCGATTGAGATGGTATTGACGACGATACGGGGACTCTTAAAAGTTGATGAAGCGATACGGATTGTAGCTTTTCATCTCATCCAGCGTGTAGCGGTAGACAGTCTTCGAGGGCTCCTCCTCGGAGCCGGCCGAGCCGTCGTCCGAGTGGATCTTGTTCAGGCGGATGCCCTTCAGCTGGCAGGCGCGACGGTACAGCTGCTCCTCCCGATCCATGTAGAACTGGCACGAGACGGGCGGGTGGTTCGGTATGACACCCGCAGGATGATGCGCCATCGCAGGATGATGGCCACCGAACGGAGCCCCGCCAGCGCCATAGCCGAACCAGTTGTTGGCCAGTCCGCCGCCGGCCACCAACTTGACCGTTTGGGTCTCTGTGGGGATCAAGGGCACTGCCAGTCAGTGGTTTCTTTTGGGACCAACCACCAACCCAACTCACCCTTGTTCTTCTGGGCCATTTTGATGACCAAACCTTGACCCTCGGCGGCTTCCATTTGGTATAGATTTAGGAGAATCGGTGGGGTTAACGTTCAATTTAATCGCCTAATGTTGGGAGTCGCGTCTTGAAAAGCGGATTCCGGTTCCGGTTCTTCTTTGAATTTAGTACAACAATTTATGTTGACGAACGAGCTACCTGAACTGAAAGTTTTATTTTTTTCGCCCTCACTGACTGGCAAATATTGACAACTGAAAATGTGACGGCTCACTGCCGGGCCGACTAGATTTATGTCTGAGAGTGGCCCTCTCTCTAACATAATATTTTTGGTTCTCCGATTTTTGTGTGAATTCCCTTTTTCTGGCAGCCCATTGATTGGCAAAGTTTTTCCTCATCCGAGCGGCCGCGATGTAATTAGAAACTTTGGCTTCAAGTTTCTATTTGACAGAAAAGTGAGGCCGAGGGAGACCCTGCAACGAAATGAACCAAAAAGTAAAAGTTTCCAAAGGAACTTGCTTAAATTAGCCGAGCCCAGACCAGCCCCCTTTATTAAGTAAATTCCAATAATTGCCATGTCCTGGTCCACTTTCCATTCCTCCATTCCCCGCAGGATCCTGCAGAAGGCGCTGCGCCATCACCACATCAACATCAACTGCATGGACCCCTTGGGCCGGCGGGCCCTCACCCTGGCGATAGACAACGAGAACCTGGAGATGGTCGAGCTGCTCGTCATCATGGGCGTGGAGACAAAGGACGCCCTGCTGCACGCCATCAATGCGGAGTTCGTTGAGGCCGTGGAGCTACTGCTGGAGCACGAGGAGCTCATCTACAAGGAGGGCGAACTCTACGTAAGTTACACTCCTGGCTGATACATGCACTTAGAGAAATAGTATTACCTATTAGAAATGAGGAAGAACAATTTAAATGCTGGACGTAAAAAGGAGGCTTTAAAATAGATTTTATTGGATTTTTTTTCGGAAAATTAAGTGTCTTAAAACAACTTAAATCAAATATAAAAATTAAATTAGTTAGGAAGGGGACTTAAAATGTTTAAATTAAGGAAAACAAATACTTTTAAAACAGATTTAACTTAAAGATATTCTTATATGCGTTTTTAGTACTTTTATATAATTTTTTAAACTTTTCATAACATTATTAAAGTCTTTAAAGTTACGTAAAATTTAAAACAGTCTGCCAATAATGATATTTTTGATTAAAGCCATTAAAAATATAAACAATTTAAGGAGACTTGGTATACAATTTTATTTCCATACAGAGATTAAATTTAAAAGCCCTTTTAACCATGTTTTCTTTTAACATATGGTAAAATTTCATTTATAATAAAAAAAAGGTTTTAAAACCAAAAAATTTTAATATGTCCCAAAAATTTACACTTTATTACTGAGGCTCTTAATTGATTTAATTTAAATTTAAAATAGGAATAGTTTCTATATTTATTTAATAAGTTAACTAAACCGTTTTTTATACGAATTCCCATGACTATATAGACTTAATTAGCTTCCAAATAAATATTTATACTATTCTCCCTGTGCATCATGGGCCTTTGTCTGCTGTGCTCAGCTAATTTGTGGCCCACATCATCGGGCCGTAGGCGGCTTAGGCCGGTAAGTTGAGGCTAACACGATTTTAATCAGTTTCCGTGTGAGGGGCGTTGGGTGTTTGGAATGTTTGGAGTGCCTCGAGTGCCAGAAGTATCCTGGAGTGGGAGTGGGGGCGCACCCATTGGTATCATCTTCGCCATTGGGCACGTACACGCAGCATCTCCAGGCCGGGCTCGAGTGATTGGGAGTGTGCGATAAGCGGCCAACGACCAAGCCCTCGTTCCTCCCAATCCACTCCCTGCACTCCTCCTCCTGGCAAATATAGTCGTCTGGGCCTCCAGTTCAGCCTCCTCCCTCCTCAGTGCCTGCTCATATTTATGCACACGGGCACGCTTCATTAGGCAGCCATTGGGCGCTGGTGAAGCGTGAAAATTACTATTGTAACGCATATGCAATAAAACGTTTAACAGGCTTAATAGCATCTACAAATGATGAAGACAACTGGACTCAAGTGGGGATTTCAAGCGATTCAGGAATGTTTTCTGTAAGTTCTTGAGGGGAAGTTAGACACCGAGATTGATATTTCCAAGGAATAACCACTCCAACTGTGTTGGTTTTGGATTAAAGTTATAAAGGGAAGGAGATAGAGGGTTCCTTTTATATCAAAAGTAGTGAGGATTTGACTTGAATTAAGGTGTCTTAATTTATATAGATTTTTATTTAAGTGTTTTTGGGTTTATATATGTTTTTAAATATGTTTATAATAATATAAAATTATCTGAAACCACTAGGGCTTTGAATATATTGCAAAAAAGGAGAACAGATTTACACTGTCTGTGCATATACCAATGTAAAATCTAAAATGACGAACGGTCATACATTTGTTTTGCAGTATAGAAGCTATTTTTCTGCTGGTGACGAAAATTGCGAAAAAAATCGAATGCCGCTACTCATCTTGAAGAGTCTTTGCTATTCGATATCCTAAATAGTTTATAACATACTTTTAGACACCTTTTAATGGATTTCAAAACTCTAGTGATTTTTCTGGCATCTCTGAAGATTTATATAATATTTTTATACCTGGTACCCATAGGGTACAAGGGTATTATAAGTTAGTGCCAACCGAGAATGTATGTAGCAGGCAGAAGGAGAAACCTCCGACCCTATAAAGTATATATATTCTTGATCAGCGTCACTAGCCGAGTCGATCTAGCCATGTCCGTTTGTCCGTATGTCCGTCTGTCCGTCTGTACGTCTGTCTGTCCTCGTGAGACAACAGATCTCAGAGACTATAAGAGCTAGAGTTACCAAATTTGGTGACAACATGGAATCTTTTGCACGTAGATCAAGTTTGTTTTAAAATTTGGCCACGCCCACTTCCGCCCCCGAAAACCATAAAAAACGGCATATAAGCCATATGCGTGATTTTCAGCGTTAAGTAAATAGATAGTCTTAATAAGTAGGCAATCGTGGACGTGTTCTGAAAATTTGAGTAAAATCGGATGATACACATAGAAGTAATTAAACAATAAAGTTTCAGAGAGAGAGAGAGAGAGAGAGCAACATTTGTCTTTGTTGGGTGTTGCTCAGCATGTTCCTAGCAACATTAGTCGCTTTTGAGAGTTGCCCAACATGTTTCTAGCAATATTTGTCTTTATTTGTCAGAAAATGTTCTTTTTTCCATGTTCATGTGCTGTTTAATTTCACCCACAATGTTTTGGGTACCGGGTATCTTACAGTCGGTCACACTCGACTGTAGCTTTCATACTTGTTTATCTAAAACTTTATTATAATTTCTATATTAAAATTTAATTATATTTTCTTTATTTAAAACTTATATCAGAGTTGGCAGAAGGTGGACATCAATACGGCCATGTTTGCTCCGGATATCACGCCCCTAATGCTGGCCGCTCACAAGAACAATTTCGAGATCTTGAGAATCCTGCTGGATCGTGGAGCAGCTGTTCCCGTTCCACACGATATTCGGTAAGTTTGTTATAATATAATATTTATTTAAATACTTTATTATAATTTATTCTCTATCCAGTTGCGGTTGTGAGGAGTGCGTCCGCCTCACCACTGAGGACTCCCTGCGGCACTCTCTCTCCCGGGTGAACATCTACCGAGCCCTGTGCAGTCCCTCGCTGATCTGCCTCACCTCCAATGACCCCATACTCACCGCCTTCCAGCTGTCCTGGGAGCTCCGTAACCTGGCCCTGACGGAGCAGGAGTGCAAGTCGGAGTACATGGAGCTAAGGCGGCAATGCCAGAAGTTCGCCGTGGATCTGCTGGATCAGACGCGCACCTCCAGCGAGCTGGCCATCATCCTCAACTATGATCCGCAGATGTGCAGCTATGAGCCCGGCGACCGGATGAGCCTCACCCGGCTGGTGCAGGCCATTTCCTACAAGCAAAAAAGGTATTCGCGGCAAGCAATTCCCTGGAGAATTTTGTAGGAGCTAAATTTCTCATTTCTTTCTCCCTTCCGGCGGCGGCAGTTCGTTGCGCACTCGAATATTCAGCAATTACTGTCCTCGATTTGGTATGACGGCCTGCCCGGATTCCGGCGCAAGAGCATCGTGGACAAAATCCTGTGCATCGGCCAGGTGGCGGTGCTGTTCCCGCTCTACTGCCTCATCTACATGTGCGCCCCCAACTGCCGGACGGGCCAGTTGATGCGCAAGCCCTTTATGAAATTCCTCGTCCATGCCTCGTCCTATTTGTTCTTCCTGTGTGAGTACGAGTTCGAGTTTGAGTATATATCGGGCAAGAGGGAAGCGGTGCACAAAGCAAACATTTTAAGCTTGGATTAAGATGATTTCAGGACCCTTGGGTTGGGGTCGAAGTCGGGGTTACTCTTTGGAAAGAAGGCTACTTCAGATAGTTAATTTATTAAAACTTTTATAGAAATAGCAGCTAGATACAAGGACTTTAGGATTTATTTGGGTTTGATTTCTCATTTGATTTTTAAACTAAGCCTTTTCCTTTTTATTTTAAATGCTCTTAGGGATCAGGGATATTTAGGGGTGTCAGAAAATATTTCTTACCTTCTTCTAAATCCGAAATATATTTTAAGAAAGAAGATTGACCAAGTTTTAGCGTATCTTTTATTTAAAAATTTAAGAAAATAACACAGAGAGAATTTTTAAGGAAAAGTGGATTTAAAATGCGAAAATATGTACATATATAATGGCCGAGTCCATTTGTTCTTATTTTGAGATGATTTTTTCTTTGTTTGAGTACAATTTTTAAGAACACATATACTCATTTTGAGAATTGTACTACGTTTTCGAGAACTTTAATGCTCAATGAAAGTACAAAATTTACCTAATTTAAGAACGAATATTTCTCAATTTATTACAAAAAGTTCTTAATTTAAGAACGAATCATTCTCAATTTATTGAAACTGGGTACAAAAATGTCTTAAAATTGAGAGAATCACAGACACATTTTTCACAGTCACAGGGTATGATAAACTTTCCCCCTGAGGAGATTCCTGGCATGTGCCAGGAGGTTCTCCGGCCCAATGATGACATACCAACCTGGGAGCCCGCACTCATTGTTGTTTGCTTTGCAGTCATCTTAATTCTGGTCTCCCAGCGGGCGGACGATGACTTTGTGCGCATCTTCGGCACGGCCAGGATGAAGAAGGAGCTGGCCGAGCAGGAGCTGCGTCAGCGTGGCCAGACGCCCACCAAGTTGGAGCTGGTCGTTGTCCTCTATGTGATTGGCTTCATGTGGGAGGAGGTCCAGGAGATATTTGCCGTTGGCATGAAGAGCTATTTGCGAAACATGTGGAACTTTATCGACTTTCTGCGCAACACTCTCTACGTGAGTGTCATGTGTTTGAGGTGAGTAGTACCTTTTTTTTTGGGGGGGCCACAGATGTAATTAAAGGGGTTATTGATTTATAGGTAAGTGATGGGAAAAGTCATAGAAATTTCTATTAAATTCTACAATTAATCTTAGGGAAATTAACCCTATAGCTCTCCCTTTTCCCTCTATCCAGAGCCTTTGCGTACATCCAACAGGCCACAGAGATAGCCAGGGATCCCCAGATGGCCTATATACCCCGCGAAAAGTGGCATGACTTTGACCCGCAGCTCATTGCCGAAGGACTCTTTGCGGCGGCCAATGTCTTCTCCGCCCTCAAGCTGGTCCACCTGTTTAGCATCAACCCGCACCTGGGCCCGCTGCAGATCTCCCTCGGAAGGATGGTCATCGACATCGTCAAGTTCTTCTTCATCTACACCCTGGTGCTGTTTGCCTTCGCCTGCGGCCTCAACCAGCTGCTCTGGTACTTCGCGGCGCTGGAGAAGAGCAAGTGCTATGTCCTGCCGGGCGGAGAGGCGGACTGGGGCTCGCACGGCGACTCCTGCATGAAGTGGCGTCGCTTTGGCAAGTAAGTCCAGTCAGCGGGGCAATTATGCCTTGAGCTAATTCAATACCAATTCCGATTTGCAGCCTGTTTGAGTCCTCGCAGTCGCTGTTCTGGGCCAGCTTCGGGATGGTGGGGCTGGACGACTTCGAGCTGAGCGGCATCAAGTCGTACACGCGCTTCTGGGGCCTGCTCATGTTCGGCTCTTACAGCGTCATCAACGTGATTGTGCTGCTCAACCTGCTCATCGCCATGATGTCCAACTCCTACGCCATGATTGATGTAAGTTTCGGGTATTTGAGTCTCTGTTTGGGTTAACTTTGTGGCCTTTCTGGCAGGAGCACTCGGACACCGAGTGGAAGTTTGCCCGCACCAAGCTGTGGATGAGCTACTTCGAGGACAGTGCCACCCTGCCACCGCCCTTCAACGTCCTGCCCTCGGTGAAGTGGCTCATCAGGATGTTCCGCAAGTCCAGCAAGGCCATCGACAGGCAGCGGTCCAAGGTCGGTCTCGTTTCTACTCCAGATCGAAGATATATATATTTGATTTTATTCAGCAGAAGCGCCAGGAGCAGGAGCAGTTCAGCAAGTACGACAACATCATGCGCTCCTTGGTCTGGCGCTATGTGGCTGCCATGCATCGCAAGTTTGAGAACAATCCCGTCTCCGAGGACGACATCAACGAGGTCAAGAGCGAGATCAACACCATGCGCTACGAGATGCTGGAGATCTTTGAGAACAGCGGCATGGACGTGTCCTCGGCCAACAAAAAGGAGAGGCGTAGGTGTCTCTAAATCTCTCTTTATAAGAAAAGCTTAACCCTGACTCCTTCAGAACCAAGACCGCGACGCATCAAGGTCTGGGAACGACGACTCATGAAGGGCTTCCAGGTGGCTCCGGTACAGAACAACTGCGAGCAGGACGCCTTTGGCCATGTCAATGGGCTGGGCGATATGCGGGAGATCAAGGTGGAGTCCATACCCTCCAAGCCCGCCAAGGAGACGGCGCGAGAACGCTTCCAGCGGGTGGCGCGCACGGTTCTCCTCCAGTCCACTGCCCACAAGTGGAATGTGGTGCTCAAAGCGGCGCAGGACTCTCAGATAGGTCGCTGCACCAAGGATGAGCGGAAGAATCTCCAGCATTTAGGACGAGCCATCGAGGAGGCCAAGAGGTGAGTCTATTTTTTGTGGTTTCCTATAACTAACTTATCTCCCTTCCCACCCAGACTCATCTTGCTCAATCCTGGCTGTGCCTCTGGCCGGGAGTCGCCCATTCGCATCGAGTTCGAGGACGAGAAGACCAGCACCTTGCTGGAGCTGCTCAACCAAATCAGTGCCGAGATCAGCGACAAGGAAACACCAAAAATCAAGCCCATCTGGCGGCCGCCCTTGAGAACGGTGCCTGCTCGTGCCATGGCGGCCAACAATACCAGATCCTTGACAGCTCCTGAGTTAAAGATCGTGAGCCGAAAAGCCTCGCCAGCTCCCACGCCGGGTGGAAGTCCGAGACAGCATCAGTTTTCCCAGCTGGCCAGATCCCGGGAGCTGCCCTTGTGTCCCAGCAAACTGATAGCCACCTCAGGAACATTAGGAGCTGGTTCCAGTACTGCTCACCCCAAGAAAGCAGCACCCACAGCTCCAAGTGGTGCTCTACCGCCCGTCTACAAGCCCTCCTCCAGGCCTACACCCTTCTCCGTGGAGAGAGGCCTTCGGGGAACACCTCATGGTGTGCCAGCCGGCAGTTCCAGCTTCGACATACACGTGGTCGATCTGGACGAGAAGGGTGCTGCTGGCAAGGATAATGTCTCCGATATCAGCTCCATTGCCAGCACGAGTCCCCAGCGGCCAAGGCATCGAAACTAAATGTGATTGTGGCATGGACACGGGCAATAAGTCGGTCCAAAGGATGCCTTCCATTAAGCTATGTGTTTATCTACAAAAAAGGAATAAAACTATTTAGGCAAATTAAAGGCGAGTGACTCTCATTATTGGAGATACTCCCAAGCTTAAATCCAGCTTCATCTTCCCTTAGAACCATTTACATAAAGCCAATGAAGCGTTCGTAGACATGACGGACCCTTAGGGGCTTAAACGTATTTTGCCCTCGCATTTTCCCGGGGAAAGCGTGCGTAAATTCGTAAGCCGGAAGCATCAAAGGCAATTGAGACACAAACATAAACAAGTCTCCCCGGCTAAACGCTGCTCTTCAGGGCAAAAAACGAAACGAAAAAAGAATTATAAATTCAATTTGATGTCATATCAATTGATTTTGTTCGACATCTTTTTGCCGCTTGGCCTGGCGTTCCGGTGCTGCTGCTGCTGTCGACAACTCCTGACATTGTGACTTTCGAGGGCTTTTTCCTTATACCTTATACTGGGATATAGTATGTGTGCGAGGAGGACTCTCTGTGGTCCTTGGCCCAGTTGGTGGCTGCGGCTGGCATTTGATTTTGATGACTCGTGGCACTTTGAAATTTATGCGCCACTCCGACACACTTTGTATGCGCCCAATGCCTCGGAAAGATGATGAACGTTCGAAGTTTTTTGGGGGGACGTGTGTGTGTCTCTCTCTTAGCCTCGACTTGTGGGGTGTCCCTTGTTTTGCATGAAACTCGAAACGAGACGCAGGTATCATGATTATTATTCCCCCCATTTTTCCCATTTTTCTGGGGTGCTTCTTAGCCGGAATTAAGATAAATATAAATGCCATTTTCCCTTGGATTTTTATGGCCGCGTTACGGGCAATAATATATGCTAATGTGATTAGGTTACACATAATTCAGGAGCATCTGCACTCGGGTGACACGCAGAACTTAACCAAAGAATTTCCCAACTTTCAGAAATTAGTCTGGACATGTCCAGGCATGGAAATTCGATATTTACCAAATATTTACCATATATTTCCCATGCCAGAAACGTTTGCCGGTGAGTATCCAAGTTGAGAAATTTCCAAAATTCCAAAAATTCCGTTTATTTACACAAATTCAGTTGAATTCCAGACAACATACGAGTTCGCATTATTTCGCTAGGCAGACAAATGTACACAGAGATGGGCTAGTTGCGGGTTAATTACACAGTACACTTAACCTACTATTACTCAAGCATTCGGATTGCAGATTAGATTACGCCTCGAGGGGATTAGGATTAGGAGCCGCCTTATCCCGTCTCCGTGCGGGCCAGCTTCAGTCGCACGGCAATGCGCTTGCACTTCCACATCAGCTGCGTCTCCAGGATGCTAAAGGACATGGCCACCAGGACGAGGCCCAGCAGCAGGTAGGCGCAGCAGGCGTACAGCTGCAGCTCCGGGCCCATTGAAGCTCCGGGCGGGCACAAAGTCGCCGTAACCGATCGTCGAGAGCGTGA
The DNA here is from genome assembly GCA_014170255.2 of Drosophila triauraria. Classification (NCBI taxonomy): domain Eukaryota; kingdom Metazoa; phylum Arthropoda; class Insecta; order Diptera; family Drosophilidae; genus Drosophila; species Drosophila triauraria. Next base: position 18,007,877 of record CM024335.1, on the reverse strand, counting down.
CGAAGCAGAAGTAGGCTCCGTCCACCAGGACCAGTTCTCCCACAGCGCAAAGATCACGGTGCCCACGCAGATGTAGGACATGAGGATGAGCAGCACCAGGCTGATGGGCACCTGCCTTTCAGCTTCCTCGCCCTCGTCCTCGGAGTCCTCCGCCTCGCGGCAGTCCTCCGACTCGCTGGGCAGTGGTACCTCAGCTTCTTCAGCACGAACTGCTCGCTCCCGTGCTGCATGTACTCCTCGTCGTCGGAGGTCTCCGTGTTGTTGGCCGTGCTGTCGTAGAGCGTTCCGGAGGCGTGCCGCTGACAGCGGCGCGTCAGCAGCAGGGTCTTGCGGTTCAGCGGCTGCATCGAGTGCCGGTTGAAGGCGGCGGCGGTGCGGGAGTTGTCCTGGGGCACGCTCAGCGGACTGGCTATCAGCGGCACCGCGAGGGCGTGCCATGCGGACAGTTGCTGCGAAATGATAAAAAAAGCACGGATGGACAATAAATATTTATGCGGGAGCTGGCCATAAAATAAATCAATTAGGCATAAAAAGCAAACCCCAAAGCAACCTCAGGCCATAAAATCGGAATAGCTGCCAGCCAGCATCCTGTCCAATCAATAAGGCATAAAACTGACGGTAAGTATACGTGTTCCCTGCTGGTCAGTGAGGGACATGGGGCGTATGCGTTATATTAGGATAACTTAGATGTGCTACGCTGAGGTTAAAGTGAAGAATAAGCGAGGAAAATGCGAGTTTCTGCCTTAAAGTTTGTCTGCTTTCTAACTTTATTTTTCCTCTACTTCTTTTATATATATTTCCTTTATAAATTAAAGACTATTAAGAACATTTTTATTTACGTAAAAAAACTGGTAAACAGTCTCTACATCTTAAGGTATCGAAATTCTGTCACTGTCAAAGTACCTGATAGCTATCTGTCTGGAAAAGAAAATCTCCGGATAAACTTATCGTAAAGCAAACCGGGTTTCTGCCCTCGTAAAATGTATCTGAACGTGAAAGAATAATATATTGCTGTTAACTACTCTGCTATCTATCGATTATTGCTGTAAAGTCCCGAATTGTGCTGTAAGGCGCAAATACGCGGTTGCTTCTGTTATCAGAATCATTTAAATAGTGCTGTAAAACTCTTTATCGATTGGCTATCGAAATCAGCTTTTCTTTTGCGGGTTAGAAAAGATTTTACACGGTAGAGAACCAAATTTTCTTAGCCGGAACTTTAACTGCCGGGAAGTTTTGACAGGGAGGGTTAAAACCGACCCATAAAGTTAATAGAAGAAGCTGTCTGCTTTCTAATTTTATTTATCCTTCATTTTATTAATTCTGTGATATTAGGAAACTTATTTATTTAAGTAATAAAACTGGTAAACACTCACTCATCATAAAGCTTTAACCTTTACAGGAAAAACACCTAGTTTACTTTAATTTAAAGCCCCAACTTCCCATCAACTCAAAGTCACAAATCCTAAACACAGTCTGATTTGATTGACAATCGAAATACCTCTTCGATTGCAGCGAACGAGGGTCTCGACAGCCTGCAACAGTGCCCGGGGATTGCTCGTTGGCCAACAGCACTCTCTCAATCCCTCGAGTTCACTCTGTCAAACCAATTTGCCGAACATTTATTGAACTTGGCCAACAGGCTCTCAGGGGAGACTCCTGGCTCGAAGCTCGAAGCTTGGCTGGGCAAACACCGCCTTGAGATGCACTCGAGGCGAGAGCGATTGGCCAAGAAACTACTTCCGATTTTGGGCGGCGATCAATAAGGACAACATCACGTTGGCACATATATACCTAAGACAAGAAAGGATGGGGCCAGAGCCAGAGCAGGAGCAGCACCATTCGGTCGAGATTAATTGACCCGATTCATTGCGAGTGAGTGCGCAGCTCGGCTTACAATTAATTACAGACAAGGCTGAAACTGAAGAGGGGCTATATATACAGCTATATATACTCGTATATAGTACATGCCCCGCGACGCGTGCCCAGGTTCACTGTCAAAATTAATTACCAGATGCTACCGCGGCTGCCTTTTTATTAAATAAAATGCTCAAAAAGCGCGCTCGAAAAAGCGAAGGCAAGGCATGCTCTCGGCACTCTGGCAAAAATGGCAAGGATGGAGAGGAGCCAGAGGAGACAGCCACCGCAGCGGGAAATCCGCAAGGCTGTGGCGGGGTCTCGTGTGCATCATGCAGATTCTGGAGTGTTGCCTTAAAGCAAGGCTGGCAGCGCAAAGTTTGTTTATGGAATTAAATTAACAGCTGAAAGTTGCATCTAAACTGGGTGAAACATACCTCAATCGCTCTCTTTCCTGCTCATCCTCGTCCTCCATGATGTCCACCGTGCCCGTGGAGTTGGCGCTTAGCAGAGCCGACAATGTGGCTGCTGCCGAGGAGGCCGTTGCAGTGGCTCCTGATGTCGATGTTGCTCCTGCTACCGATGCTCCTGTTAAGCCGCAAACACCTGCGGCCATAAAACTGCTATCGGACATTGTGACGCCGGCTCCTGCTGCCATTGTGGGTGCTCCTTTAATGCCTGCTGACAGTTGTGGGCTTGTTGCTGCGGCCGTGTAGGTCAACAATGGCGCTGCTGCGGTGCCTGTTGCCGTTGTTGCTCCTGCCCCCGAGGCTGGCAGCAATAAATCATGTCTGCCGGATAAGTCCGACGATCCCGTGCCCGCTCCACAGTCCATCAGCGCATTGATCTCGTGCGGCAGCGGCTTCGTCACGAACTTGGCGCGACGAACAGCTGGAAAAATAAATGAAAAGTATAAAATATAGTACAATAATAACATTAACCAAAAAGAAAACACAATGCTGGCCAAAAAGTTGGCGCACAAATTGGCAAAACAACTTCCGCCAACTGCCACACACGGTTAGATTATCCCGTTAGCCCGTTAGTTCCGCCGGAAGTGGCAGTGGCAGCTACGGAAGCCGGAGCCGGAACAGCGGCTAACGGTCAGGGGGGGAAAAGTGCGGCGGAAAAACCGGAAAAGTTGTGCATTTAGCCAGGACACAGGGAAAATGATTTGCTTTGCATTTTCAAAGTTCGCCGAACAATGCAACAATGTGGCGGACGAAGCGTTCCGGAATCCCATTCCCATTCCCATTCCTATGCCCATTCCAAAACGTAAAAGTTTGGCGTTAACTTTCATTAGCGGCTGCCAGTGGCAGGAGTCGGTATGCCGGGTTGTCAGGGAATGTCAGGGGGCATTAAAACATCTGGCGGGGCCAAAGTGCACCGGGCACAGTGGGCATTTGTCTTTAAATTATTCAGAGTTATTCTGGGTAAATTTACGAATTTACTGCAATTGGAGCTTTATAGGAAGCGGTAGTTTAGAGAATAAGTTTTAAGAAGGCACTTCTTATTCTTTGATAAATTTTTCTCATAATGAACAATTATGCCTTAAAACAGGGAAGGGCGCGCCTTTGCCTTTTCCTGCTCTTAGTGCTCTTTCCGTTTTTCGGGAATCATTCCCTTATATTTCGTGACCAACTCTGCTTTAAAATATAGAAGCAAGTAAAGAAAATGTTGCAGTAGAATTAAAGACATTTTAAATAAATTTAGAAGCTATATTGAGCTTAAATAATAGACATATAAAGTATATTGATTAATGTTTGAATCTTAACTTGCTAAAGTCATAGCTGGCTACAATGTAAATTTTCTTCTAGTTAAATTTCTAAAAATAAAATAAAATAACGCTTAAAAAGTCTTAAAGATCAATAGAAATATTTTTAAAATATTTTAAAAAGACAGGTCTCAGTGTGTCAATTCAACAATGTTTAATTGTTTCCTGAATCATTCTAAACTAGAAAAATAAACATTCAAAGAATAAAGTTTAGGTTTCAATGTATAACCTATTATCCTAACTTCTAGCAGTCATTAATGACTAAAATATAAAGTGTTTGGTCGAACTAGTAGTTAATATTGATGAAAAATAATAAAATAAGCCTTTCTAATCCATTAAAATATTTCCATAATTTAATTAAAGGCAAAAGACAGTTGTTAATATTTTAATTCCAGTAATATTTTCCACACCCACCGTCCTAAGCTCTGTGTTTAACCCACTGGCAACCCCAAAAACGGAAGGAAGAGCTCGTCTTTCGCCTGGGAGCTGTCATCAGGACACTGGCGTATCGCGGAGTGGCGTGCTCTGCTCCGGACATGGAGCAATGTGTGGCGGAGGAGGAGTGAGCACACAAAGACATTCATTAGAGAGTGCAGGGACATACTACTATATATAGTGCACGCTATGTACTCGCTGGAAAGTCACTTTGGCCCTGCGGTCAGGGGTTGCAGCAACTCAGGCAGTGCTTTAATGGTGCGGTGAGCCAGGGATTCGGACTCCGATGGGAGCTCTTTTGGAAGCGCTTGGTGTCAGTTGCAGACAATTAACATGCATAATGGAATCAATGGCATAGTGTCGACAAATGGCCGAGTCGCACGCTAGAAGCCGCTGTGAAATTAAGCGAAAATCTTTTGACAAAGCAAGTCACGTGCCGCCGCCGCCACCGTTAACTTTAATGAGTTTTGCATGCGTTGCACAGGCCAAGAACCGAGAGCCAAGAAGCGGGAAGCAAGATCCGAAGGCTGACGGGCCTGTCTCCTTTATGCCAAGTCATCATTATCGTCAATAAAACTGTCGCACATGTCGAAAGTTGCCTCAAGTGCATGTTGTCCTTGTGCTTGCCGCTCTCCTTGTTGCTGTTGCTGCTTTCGCCGATGTCCTGGCATGTCAAGCAGCACAAGTTGAAAAGTTTTAATGCCCTCCTCCCAGCCGGAGGAGCCCCGCCCTCTTGGGTGAAGTACGTCTGCTTAACTCTGTCATTTTAACACGCCGCTGCTTCCGCCGCCACCGCAGCCTGCAAGCTGCTGATGATGACGATGATGTTGCCATTGCCGCCCAAATTGTTATATAATTGAAAGCGTAAATGAGAGCCCTGGATGGGGAAGGGCCAGGAGCAGGAGCAGGGCTCAGCCTGGCCTGACGACAGCAGGGCGTATGATTGATTGATTACAGTTCGGTTTTGTTTCGGGACTCAGGTTGAGCCAATGCCTGTCAGCAAAACATTCTCGGTTTAAGCATGCCAACAAAGCTGGCACAAATTGTTCATCCAATTAAATTCCATTTGCCTTTGTTCGATTTATGCATATTTACCGCCACCACTATCATTATCACTCATTAACAATTCAAAATTAATACGAAATTGAATCAATTTGCAGTTCAACGTAAAGCGTTTGTGGTCTTGGGTATATGTTGAGGCTTGTAAAGTTGAGATTTACTTCGTTGCCTTTATCGAATTGAAATTGTAACATTCAATGGGGACTTTGGATTATATTGATTCTTATTTTGACAAAGCAACTCATTTAATAATTTATTTTACATCTATGATAATTCGGTTTAACATTTCTTAGAAATAATAAATAACATAAGAAATAATAAATACACAAATTTACCAAATAATACAGACTCTACAAATTCCTTAAAGGGATATGGCACTGTAGCCAAACGTTCGTTCGAGGTTTTAATTATTTTTTCGTAACGCAAGTACGGTCACACCGGTTTTAAAAATATTCTTTATATTGTACTATGTATTCAAATATTTTTTTTTTGTTTAGTTTAATAGGTGTAATTCTAGCATAGCAAAACATATAGTTGTCTTTTTCAAAATCCTAATGAAAACTCTAATTAATAATAGTTTTGCTTGTCAAAACACCACAATTTCATTTTTTCTACAGTGTCATTACCGTTTTAATTGATATAATAGACTCTTATTAATGAATGTTTGCTACTGTATTATGATCACCCTAAAATAATTATTTACAGAGGCATACCCTTTAGTTATTAAACATTTTGTTACTGTGACATAACATCATAAATGCCATTTACAGTGTTATAGCCTTGTTAATTGACTCTAATTACACTCTGATTAACGAAAATCATGCAATTCTTTTATAACCACATAAGAAACAATTTCCTACAGTTTAATAGTCGTATTAATTGGACATATTAAACTCTTATTAACAAGAATGTTGCTACTCTGTCATAACACAATAAATTCCCCTTTTTATACAGACTGAAAGCCATATAATTTTACACAATAAACCTTAGTTAACGAAAATGTTGCTTGATGCAAACTAACCACATTAATTACCTTTTTTTCTACAGTGTCATATATCCATTAATTAATTTAATAAACTACAATTAAACCTTTTTTAAAAACTCTTTATAAGAGCATTGTAATATCAAAGAAGAAATAATACAAAAAACCGTGAAATTCCTGAATGGCAATTGAAAACCCAGCTCTGACAGTCCTTCGTCACATCGTTTGTCAACAAAAAAGAAAAACAGAAATAGCGGCCATAAAGAAAGCAATTTCGGCACTCACCAGGACCTGGCACATTCCCCGTCTGATAGGCCGGCGGCGGTGGCAGCGTGATGGCTTCCAGAGTCGCAGACTCCACGGCCGACGCATCCTGGAGTCCCGAAGCCAACACTCGATGCTTGCCGGAAGCGGGCTGCAAGTGTATCGTGTGATACTTGACCAGCGGCTGTTGCCCAAGTGCCGCCGTCCCCGTTGCAGTCGCAGCATTCCCCAGGGATTGGCCAGCGGATTCGCAATCGGATTCCCTGCCAGATGATGTGTGTGGGTCAGGGTGTGGGAGTGGGCGGGGCTGCCGGGCGCGGACGGGGCGAACGGAAAGTAAATCGTTGCAGTCGCGGGCCCATAACAATTGGGTGGCACTGTCAGCGGCATTCGCAGCATGCTGCTGGGCACAGCGACGAAATTCTGTTGCAGTTGCTGCTGGTATTGCTGCTGCTGCTGCAGCTGATGGTGTTGTCGCGGGAGAGTTGCTGTCGATAATTGCTGCTGCTGCTGCTGTTGCTGTTGCTGCGGTGCGTATTTCAGCAATGCGCTGCCTGTTGTCGTTGTCATTAGCATGACATCCGGCTGCTGTTGCTGCTGCTGTGGCTGCAACTGCAACTGCTGCTGGTGCTGCTGCTGCTGCTGGTAGAAGTGCTGCTGCTGATTCAAGTTGCGCAACAATTGACAGGCATCTGCTGACCGCAGGGCATGGCACAAAAGAAAAGCGAACAGAGACATGTTAAAGATGATTAACGACTCGCAATTGTGCTGACAATACAATTAGCATGCGACAGCACTCACCTTCCCCCTTGTCCGGCGGCACTTTTCCCGAGCCCTTTTGGCCGTACTCGAGGCAGTCGTTCAGGCTCGTCTCGCTGTTGGCCGCATCGTACTTGCAGCCCTTGCAATTGGCCTAGAAAGGGAGAAAAATAGGTATATTAAAACATAAGAATAAAAAGAAAATATTAAAATACTCTTTGAATATCAAAATATGAAGCATGCTATGAAAACCCTACTTTCCAGTGGAATTTAATAAAGAATTCTTCGATTTATACACAGAGACATATTTGGCATCCTGAAATTGAGAAACCGCGTTCTCAATTACGTACTTTTCTAATTTGGAGTACGGATTTATAAAAAAACCTTAGTTAACGAATTTTTTCTCACTTTGAGAACAAAAAAACTCAAAATGAATACAAAAGTACTCACACCAATATTGAGAAAAAACATTCTTGAATTGAAGTGGTTTTATCCTCAAATTGAGTACGTAATACATTAAATGAGTAATATATAAAAGTTTACCCTTCTATCCCACACTATCTAAAATTAATAAAATGGAATGAATGTGTCTTTAGACACTTTTCTTTTAAATAATAATCCCTACAATACATAATCAAGGACACAAGAGCATCAAAATGAGTAACGCCATTCGATTATTCGAATTTTTTGGGCTCGCTCCAGGCTCTCTTGAAATTTTTTTCCACAGAGAGAGAGCTCTTTTTTTAGATTTTTACGCTCTCAGATCTGTTAACTAACGAGAGCGGCGCATATATGTCGCTTGCAGAAAAATGGCTTGCATGTGGCAAATCAAATGTATGGTCATTCGACATCTTAGTAATTATATGTATTGGCCTTTGACATAACCCTCATTATACTCCCTTTCTAATTAAGGGATAATCCCAAGAGGGTTACTGGGCATTGCAGTAAAGGTATCAATGATACGGCGGGGCCTAGGCCTTATATAATTTTCTCGGTCCACACTGCGGCTACTTGACTTGATGGGGGGCCCTTGTCAATAAGACACGTAATTTGCATGCTCAATCCCGGGGCCTTCTTGGGATCCCAGAACTGATGTCATCATGCTCGGCGGTTAGCCCTGAAAGCTGTTTGCGGCCAGGCGCTCTTGCGCCTCTGCCACATGTATATATGGTGTGCGTTGCGGTTCTGCGGCATCATCATCAAATGCCAGGGCAAATCTAATGGACACACACACGCAAACAGCCGAGGAAATGTCTCTCGAATTGTCTCACTCCCTGCTAGCCTTGCGGTCTGAGCCGGTGCCGGGGTTACGGCATGTGCGCCATGATAATTGCAAAAGACGATGGCGTCGGCCGAATTGCCGGAATGCCGACATGCCAAAAGGCCAAAAGCCAAAGCCGAAATGGCAGCAGTCAACACGAGGGCGATAATAATTCAACCCCGAGACGGGATGTCCATCCCCCCGAGAGCCAACCGCAATCTGCCGACAGCCTTATCAATTGCCAGGCGCATCCTTGCCGGAAAGACCCAGGAGACCACTTGGCCCGGGTCGGCCCGGAAGATTGGATGGCGCCCTAATGAGTTGTTGAATGCAGCTGGCATCGAAACAAGCCATCACAATATCCCTGGCATATCCTAGCAAATGCAAAAATCCTGTTCAACAAGTCGCATTCCGTCGTCCTGAAAGGAATGCCTTGCTCGAGTGCCGGCGAACACAGCAAGTAGATTACTCCACTCGAGCGTGGGAAATGCGGGAAAGTTTTTTAGTTTTTCCAGCTTCGATTTCGCGCATTCTAGTTTCACGTGTCTGGATATCTGGGATGGCCGGCATCCAAATCAATTAGGGCCAAAAGTGCCGGAAATGAGAAGTTATGGCCTGACTCTAAAGCAAACTTTTCGCAGCGCCGCATTAAAGTGGCTCGCACTCATTTCAATTTACTTGGCACGAACAGAGGAGTTGCCCGACCACTTGGCCGGGAAAAATTAAATTTATGCCATCGCCGCCGTTGCCGCCGTTGCCGCCGACCTTTTGACCCGACTCAAACTTTTAGCTGAAGTTTTCGCAACTCTTAAAGTGCCGAAAGGTGGAGGGACTCTTAAAGAGTTCGACGCGAGCGCTGGACAAAGTTGGCGAGGAGTTCATTAAAAGTGTCGAGAGGAGTTTGCTTGCTTGCCGCGAACTGTAAATGTTAATTTATGAAATGAATTTATTTTTTTTGACAAACAGGCGATCGAACTTGCCCAGAGGTTAACCGCAAAATCACTTATTTATTTATTGATTGCCAGTTTTTCACCCTCTCGCAGTCCTCAGCCATAAATTGCCAATTAAACAGAAATTTGTGCAAGCAAAACAAACAAAGGACGGACAAATGAGTGGCCGCCACAATGGAAAAAAGCTGCAAGAGCAAACAAACCGAATCAGAATCAGAATCAGTTTTAAAGCTTTAAAAACCCAAACGGAAAACATGGAAAAGCTGGAAAAGCTGGAAAAGCCGGAACCAGCTAGAAAGCAGAAATGTCATTACGCGGGGCCAGCAAATCACTTACAAAACTTATGCACGAATGCACAAAACACGCAAACAAATAAATACAAACACAAATAAGGCTTCGGGGGCGCACCTAGTCAGAGTTTTGATATCCTAAAAAATTATTTATAATGTATACAACGTTGGAACAGCAAATAAAAAGGCAATAAACCAGCAAAAAGTGTACAAAAAAAGTATAGAAAAACGTAACCGACCCCGAAACCGGAGGGAAAGCGAAAACCATCTGCAGTTGGAAGACCTAGAAAGCACGGTTGGTTCGACGTGGAAAAAACAAAAAGGGCAAAAACGAAAAGTTCTTTGTTGTTTTGGCCCAAATCAATTACAAACTTTCAGTTTGCGTTAATAGAAATCCGCAGCAGGGATGGCCAAGTTCAGCTGGAGAGGGAACGGATATTTTTGAATCCACTTAAAAGGCTTCTGCTGTCGTAATTAAAACTCGAAATTCGAGCATCCTGGCATGCAGTTTGATGTGCGAAAACCCTGGAAACAACAAGCCAAAAAAGATGGATACTCGAGTCCTGCGTAATCAATGATTTGAGTTGGGAAATCATCCCTGTCGGACACCGGACTTCTGGTTAGCTTAGGAGCAGCTTCCATTTCCATATATCAAGGCAGAGCCCAGAGTGGAGTTTCCTATTTTTCGCTGGAAAAGTTTCGAGGCTGGTGGAAAAACTACAAGCGAAACACTTAGTGAGTAGTGGGAAAAGTTCTGGCGGAAAAGAGCGGAGTAGCCAGCGAAAGTTGCCGCCAACTTTGGACACACGAAACAATGTCGCAAGTTTACTTTAAACCGAAAGTAAGCAGCACTTTTCTCCCTTATATTTAGCTTGCTTTTTTCTGCTTTCAAGCAACAGCTGAAAGGGAGTAAGTTCGAATTAGGATCCATAAAAGTGTCCTTGCTGACTGCGCTGATGGACTGCAGCTGCTGCTGCCGCTGCGCTCGCTTAAATAATATCAATCATACGCCATGCTTACCCCCATGCCAGCTGCCAGGCGTCGCTTTTGGCCCTTTTCCTTTGCCTTGGCTGGCGTTGTCATTGCTGTCGGAGTGGCGGAGGCCTTCCTCCTGCGCTGCTGCTGGTTCTGGTGATGCCGCTGCAGCTGGCAGCAGAGACGCACGTAGGTGCACTGCAGGGCGTCGGCGAGCAGGGCTCCCAGGCTGGACAGGCACATCAGCATCAGGGGGACGCCCACCAGGGCGTAAACGATGGTCGCCAGCTTGCCGGCGGCAGTGCGCGGCGTCAGGCTGCCGTGACCTGCAAGAAGAGAGGGTTCATCATCTGGGTCAGTCCAAGCACGAACTGGCTAATATAAATGCATGTACTTTTAATCGGTTGGGAATGAGGATTGGGAGGGAATGGAACAGGTCTCCAGGGGTGAGCAGCATATGGAGTTAGTTTAAAGATTTATTAAAGGTCAGCAAGCTAAGGATAATGTATTTTATAATTATTTTAATGTTTGCAAGCAATTAGAAACATAATTTAAATAAAATAACAAATTTAGAGTTATACTTTTATATTTTATGACTTTGTTTAATGTTTGCAAGCAATTAAAAACATATTTTAAATTAAATATTAAATAGCTGAGAAATTCCTCTCTAAAATGTAGCTGCAATCAGAATATTTGTTGATTTAATTAAGTTGTTATTGATGGAAATACATAAATAAATATAAATAAAAACCCTTATAGAACGTTAGCCTTTAAGCTAATTGTAAATTTCATTATAATTAATATTACATTTAATTTAATCCAAATTAAACTCAGCCTCAAGCTATATTTATTTATTTATTTATCTTCATATTAAACTCTCAAACAAGATTAATTCCCCACATAACTAAATCAGCTCGTGAGTTAACTACCCACTCTTTATAAACCCAAATATTATATACCAAACACTCACTAACTGCCACTAATATTTACCACTTAAACGAAATTATTGTTTGGCCCCAGCCATGTCCACAATAAATCGGTTCGGAGACACATTTGAAGAGCTTATATTCGGCTGTTCCAATGGACTTTGGCCCCCAAAGAACTCGGAAGTCGGTTGTTAAAGTTAAAGGCCCTGAGATACAGTTAATTTGTAACAACAAGGTCCCGCCGCTGCTCTCTCTGGTCTCTGGCCCCCATCACTTAGCATATGCAAATATTTTGTCTCGGCCTACGGGTCGTATACACAATGCGTCTGATGTTCCTCCACGGCTCTTGGTGGCTTAGTTTGCACTAGAAGGCGTTGGGATGTCGAGGTCTATTTGGCCTTGCCCCCCGCAGAGTAAATATTTGGTGGCACAGCACGAGTTGTGGCAAATTCCCCGAAATCATAATAAGCAGCTCAGCGCGCCGAGTCCCAGGATAAACACTAAACATAAATCCGAACGGCTTAGTTGTGGCAGTGAAAGTGCGGAAGCGGAAGCGGAAATGGGAAGCGGGGAGCGGCTGCCGGAAACTCACCAATTGTCGTTATCACAGTGACCGAGTAGAGCAGAGCCTCGCTAAATGTCCAGCTCTGCGAGTCGCCGGCATCGTAGCCAAAGTGGCCCAGGGCGCTGGCACTGCCGCCCTGGAAGAGGGCTCCTCCGCCGCCGCCTCCAGAGCCGCCGGATCCTTGGCGCGTGGCCGCCACAATGGAGCCCTCGAAGCGACGCAGCTGCTCGTGGACCAGCATCGTCCAGTTGCGCTCGTACAGCACGTTGAGTTTCTCTGCAAAAGAAATTCGGGGAAAGCAACATAGATGGAAGGTTAACTGGGTTTGAGTATCCTCAAGAATGCGACCAAGTGCCCTTGCCGTAATTATGCAATTTCATGCCAAGTGCAGTGATAACCCCTGACATCCTTCGACCTCCCATCGACACGGGCCACAAGTGCCGACAAATCGGACCATCCTCCGCTTGTAACCATCGCTCACCTTGCCCCAGTCCGCCATCTGCCATCCTCCCCTTCGATTTCGAGCGAATGTCTTGAGGAATCTGCTCCCATTTCGATGTCGATGTCGTGTGCTTGGTCGCCTCTTGTGGAGGCAAATTGTAGAGGTCGCTTGTTAACAGCAGTTGGAGACTAGTTTGCCTGGATTGCCCTTGCCTGCTGGCCACGCCCTCATCTCACGCCTCCGGGCCTTGGGCGGGGAAGGAGCCTCGAGGGTGCACTTTCCCCAGACATCGTCAAGCCCTCCTCTCTAATCGACCGACAAACGAAGCAAGTTGCCAAGAACAAAGTCGAAAATCAAATGTTTCTTCATTGGCAATTTTTTCTCTGATGGAAAGACATGCTTCTCTCTTTAAAAGGAGTTCAATGGAGATTTGGTGATGCCTTACTTTAAGGATTAATATCCTGTTTCTTTAAAAAACTACATGACTTTTATGGCTGGAATTTAAGTGTCTGAAACCGAATTTATTAGGTTAAGGGAATCTGTATTAATCTTAATTGTATCCATAGAAAAATCTCTTTTTAAAAGTAAGTATAATTTATTTTAATTTACTGTCTAAAGTTAAATATTTTATTAAACAATTTAAAAGCCTCTAGAAGTAGGCCAAATTCTTTTGAAAAATTAAAGAATAATCCTTTAATAGTTACCCAGATCGCTTCTTTTAATTTTTTACCAAAAACCTGCCTAGTTAAAGCTTTGATTTAATTTCCTACAAAATATACTAACCCCTGCTCAATCACAACTCAATGCTAAGGCAAATAATAAATGACCTTTGGCGATGGGAGGAAGGCTTCACATCATTAGGAGCTCGTAGGCGCTCGTTGGCGCTCGATGGCGCTCGCTGGCGGGTCTCATAGAATTAATCATAAGCCAGGTGAGACGCCTCTGCCGCGGATGAGCTCAAGTTAATTGGTTTATTTATTATGTGAAATTTTAATTAAATAAGCATCAGACCTAATGAACACGCACGTGCCGCCGTCCCGCGTGGAGGAATGCGCCAAGCCGAGTGCCACTGGCAGGTGCGACATAGTAATTAATTTCACATAAATCAGGCCTGCAAATAGACCTCAAACTAACACATAGTTGCGATAAACGAACGCCAATCGATTGGATTAAATATCGCCGATTCAAAGGCACTCCCTCGCCTGACCAAATATTCTGGCCAATGCAAATATTTTGCTATTGCGAAATTGAAATTTTGCCAGCCTTTTGTTTAGTCTCGCTCGTGGAGGAGGGTGGGCCGTGTTTGCGGGCACTTATAATTAAAATATTTGTGTTGGCCGGAGCCGGCAATCGATGCTATTTGCTAAGCATTAATGGGCGATAACAAAACATTGTCGCTTCAATGTTCGCATTACTTTGCCAATTTGCAGGCAAATCAAGCGTGCAAAGCGCCCCCGAAAATTTACGGGCAATGCGCCACAAAATGTGGTGGCAGCTACTATAATTTATGCTCACTTTTGCGCGGTGCCAGCGAAGCGTTAAAATAACTGTTGCAAATTCAGGCGGAAGCGAAAAAATGTGATTTTCTATTTGAAATTGGGAGATCAAAGGTCATAGAATGGTTGAGAATGTTGATTAAGTGAAAGTAATTGAAATATATCTGAAAAAGTGAAAGCTAAATTAAAATTTTGCTTAAAATAGTCCGAAAAGGGTATCTCAATTAGGTATTTAGTTGAAACAATACTAGGACAACGTAAATGTATTATTTTTAAAGGTTAATCTCCCCTTGATATCCTTCGTTCTCCATTGGTTAATGGTTCGGACTTCTATATTTAAAAGACTTTACACTTTCTTAAGTTCCAATATCAAAATTCTGTTTAAGAATACGTTAAAAATAAATATATTTAAATATTTTCCCTTGTGGCAATCTAACTGCCATCTGGCAACACTGTATTTTGGACACATTCTAACACACGCGCCGACTGGTCACACTAACTCGAAAGCGACGCTACAAGAAAATTCAAATTTGCTATTTCCACTCATATTAGGTTCAAATATTACCTAACTATACATATATCGTTAATAAAAAGTTTTATAATCTAAACGGATCGTCTCACCCCTTACTTAGCCCTATTCCACGCATATGGTTTAAGGTCTATGTCATCTTTAATAGTAAATTTTGCTTATTTTAACATATTATAAAAATTTAAACAATTCCTAACAATTACCAAAAAAATACTGCACTTGACTGAAAAAGATATTAGTGGCATATTAGTCAAATTTTTAACCTAATAACCACTCACCCGTTATGATCCACAGTTCCCGCAGACAGTCCTCTCGACTCTTGGCAATGGCCGCCGATTTGCTTAGATCCTGCGGCGCCTCCAACAGTGGAAAGATGAGGGCGCCCAGTATGGAGTAGCCAATGACCAGGAGCACCAGGCCGGGCGTGGAGAGCAGCAGCTTGAGCAGCTGGCCAGTGCAGCGTCGAAAGCAGCTGCGCGGCTTGGCGGTCAGCGTGGCGGTGGTCTTGACCCCCACCTCAGAGCCGGCAGCGACTGCAGTGCCGTGCTCGGGATCCGTCTCATCGTCGATCCCACAGTCCGGCTGTTGCGGCTGCTGGTGCTGGACCTTAATCGCCTTCTCAACGTCGGACATGATCGCTCAGTGTTCAATGGCATTTAGTGGCCACCTACTCCTCCTTAGCATTGTTTCGCAAGCATTTCCGTTTCCGCTGGCAGCCGAGCTGGTGATTCATGGCTGGACCAAAACCTCTTTGGCTCACACTAATTGCAACAACGATTTCTCATTATTCGCAATGTCGCTTTGTCCGGGGATTTCCCCTTACTCTCGGTCTCCGCCTCCGAGTTGGTGCCTGTCTCTCTGTCTATGGTTGTTGGCTAGGGGATCCCCCTGATTCTCTATCCGCTTTCTGCCTTTAGCTGGCGTATTATGTTTTAAGCTGTCGTTGACTCGTTTCTGCTGTCGTTGTTGCTGCTGTTGCTGGTGATGTTGCTGCTGATGTTGCTGACGTGGCATTTACCATTGTTCCTGGTCTATGCACTTCATGGACTCTTCCTCCTCTTGTGCCGCTTGTACTTTTAAAGTTGTTGTGCCAGTTTATTCCCCTCCGTTTCGTTGTGTTGCCTGTAATTGAAAACATTTGTATGCTGTAGTTGCCGTAGTATTCATATTGTTGCTGCAACTGCTGCTGCTACTGCTACTGCAGTTGTTGCTGCCTGGCTGCCTCCGTTGAAGTGCACTTGGGAGTAGGTTAAGCGCACACAAAGTGAAAACGTACTAAATTTGACACTTCACTTAATCTAATTAGCAGCTCTTTAAGGCCTGGCCCGGCCATTCTATTGTTGCCAAAGTGGTCAGCCGAGAGTCTAATTTCCTGCCAACTTAAATATTTAGACAAAACAATAGTTGATTAGGCATAAAAGGATTGAGTGGTAATTGAATTCTATTACTTTTATTGGTTATTCAAGTTTCTAATCTCATTTCCTGTATTCTTGCAATATTAAAAAGAAATTTCTTAGCTGTTTGCATCTTAAATATAAAATCTAAGCACTTTCTACCTAAACTATACATTGATTTTAGCATTTCTTAGGTAGAATTTAAAGAGTAATAATTATGTAAAATTAAATTTAAAATTTTAATTTAGAAAGAACAACTAAAAATTGTTCACTTCATTTTTAATCACAATTTAACTCACTGTTCGTTTTACAAAAGTAATTAAATGTTATTAAAATTTGTAAAGCATATTTTTCCACAACTTGACTTTTTAAAAGTGAAATATAAAATCTAGACATTTTTATGCTAAGCATTAACACGATTGAAGCAATTCTTAAGAAGCAACTAAAGAGTAATAATTCTGTAAATTTATAGTTAACAGAAAGAACCACAAAACATATTTTTTACTTAATCTTAAATCATAATTTAACTCCCTGTTATTTTTACAAAATAAATTAAATGGTATTGCAGTTTTTTAAGCACATTTCCCGACAATTTGACTTTTTAAAAGTAAAATATAAAATGTAGGCCCTTTCTAAAAATGTATCGCTTAATTTGTAATCATAATGTAACTTCCTGGTTTAACTACAAATTAAATAAAATATTGTTACAAATTGTTAAGCACATTTCCCAAACCATATTCCCCCTTTTCTAGCCCATTTAGATATTGATTTCCACTTCGCCTTAACCCGCATCATGTTAAGGCTTCATTTAACCCGACTTACCCACAATGAGCTCATTATCGTCTCCCACCGATTAAGTCCATGAAAATGATAACAATGCTTAAGTCCATATAGAATATGGAATGTAATACAAATTGAATGAGCGTCTGGCATTAGCGCAGATAGAGACAGACAGACGGGCAAATTGAAATCCGTCGGCTGTCTGCCTTCCACATACGAGTAGAAGCCCGTCCAGCCTTCACACATCAAAGTCCCTAATCGTAATGAAGCTGACTTTGTGGGCGGCTGTTGGTGGGTAATGTGCTTAGGATATTTAGACATTGAATCAATTAAAGCCGAGCGGCGAAAACCGGCGATTAGTTATAGAAGCTCCTTCCCGGGAACACGCAACATTTATTGATGTGGAGGGAAGCCCAACGAGGAAAACATTTATTCTTTTTGTAGTAGTCGCCCCTTTGTGATGTGCAGAACAAAGGGGAGGCCTCTTCTCCTTGGTCTGGCTCACGCAATTTACTTAATTGGAAAATAAAATAAGCCAGAGCCAGAGCCAGGGACTGGGATTGGGTTCGGAATTGGGCTTGGGCTTGCGGGTTTTCGGTCTCGGAACTGTGCCAAGCCGGAAACAATGGCCACTCGAGTTGCTTTTTTTTAGTGCCAAGCGCGCATAATTTAATTCGGCGAACAACGGGGCGTATGAGCGACAAAGGAGCAGCAAGCAGGGGCCAAGACGAAAGGCACAAGACGCTGGCTAATGCAAAATTAATGTCAATCGCTGATTTAGACCCTGAGTAAAGGCGGGCCAAGGAGGGCAAGGAAATGCCAATGCCCTCTTAATTGTGACCTAACATTTGAACTGCGATGGCATCACGAACACTCACACACACACACACACCGAAGGCCAAAGGACAGCCAGGCGGAAAAGGCACAGGACGAAACGTCTGCCGGAAGTTATCCCTTTTAGCCAGATTGAAATCAGCTTAGAGTCGCTGCTTAATTGAAATGTTTGCGTTTCACTTTAATGAAAACGTTTTCAGAAAACCCTTTTCAATGCTCTGTGCTCAGCCTTCGCCACCAGCCATATTTTCCTTTTATTCCGGACAGTTTTCTTTCATTTCATCGCTCTTCCTCGTTTTTCGCACGTCATTTTATGGAGTTGCCGCTGCCAAAGTTTTAATAGTTAAGTACGGCTGCAGCTCTCGGGATAACGAGGGAGAAGCCGCCGCCGCGCCTTCATTTCCATTCATTTCCCCGGCTTTTGTCCCGCTCCGCCCTATTATGCATTATTTATTATTATTTATTTTAAATGCAATGACAACAAACGCAGTTTAATTACAATTTTCAACTCATCAAATGCAGCAGCCGCAGGAAACGACGAAGACGAAGAGCAGCGGAAGCGAAGGACATCGGGGGACATGGACGTGTCCAAGGAAAATGGCGCTAATGGCGCCCACTCTCTTCGGGTTCTTCTCCCGGCTTCCATCAGCTTTTCCCACTTTTCCCACTTCTCAGAGAGAGACCAGGACAGCTTGGCTTGGCTGTTTTTAAATCCAATTTTGCTTCATAATTTTATAACGCGCCAAGCTAAACCCTCGTCGTCGGCCAGTCCCTGAGCCCCATCTCTCCCTTGGCTGGCCATTGCCGATTTAATTGCATTTGCTGACATTTAGCACCCAGCAATGAGAAGCCACAGAAAAAATGGAGAGCAGACCAGGGCAAATGAGGAGAGGATGAGAATGGCAGGAAAAGCGCATGCAAAGTTGATTTTTTGAACCATATTTGCATGTTGGTTTGTTAATTGAACTCGAACGGAATCATCCCTTTTAGTCGATTTAGCAATTTTGCGCTTTCAAATTGTTTTCCCTGCTGAATGCAGGACCCGTGTTCAGGCCAATGGCCAGTGCCAGTGAAAGGATTAAATTCGAATGGAGATGCTCTAAGCTGCCAGATGGCCTTTAACTGAACTAGAATCAGAACAGGAGCAGAGTTGAGCCTGTTGAATGGGAAATAAATCAAAAATCTTGATTTGAATGCCGCAAAAGTTGGTGGGTAACAAAAGGCATAGAAATATATAACATCTTGCAATTAGCATGCATTTTTTAAGGTTGCTCAATAAAGTAATTAGTTAAGTTAATTAAGTTTAAGGTATCTTATTATTTAGCTATGAATTTTATTACATTTTTAATACGTGAAATGTATACGAAAAAGGCAAATTCATCAAATGATTTTAGCAGAGATTCCACACATTTAAAATTAGGTCACATTGTTTGCGGTCAGCTGTTTATTATTATATTTTATATTAAGGAAAAAAAGATAGAGAAATCCTAGATAGACAAATTGTTGTCCTAATTTACCAACGGTGGAGGTTTCTTCATCAATTCGATTCCTGATCATTTTCAGAAAAATTGTCTTTGGGCTCCGATTGGCTTAATCGGCTTACCTTTTCACTTGGCGTTGCCACCTATTTTATACATGATGAAGTCGAATGAGGACTTCATAGCAGGCTTTCATGTGTAAGGTCACACATTTTTTTCATTTCATGAAAGGAATGCTTGAAATTAGCTAAGCAAAAATACAGCATAAATTCCATATTTTTATGTCAACATTTTCCAATTTACATAATATCTATATAAAATTTACAATATTACAATTTTAAATTTTACTTACATTTTTCCACTGAATAAATTTAAAATATGTTATAAAAGATAATTTTGCCTACGCCTGAGATTAGCAAAAAAAACCCCTATTGAATTAACTTTAAAACGCTTAGATAACACTCCCTTCCCATTTATTGCCTTAATAAGTACCTATAAAAACACAAAATCGCTAAATAAATTAGAAATAAATTAAAAGCAACACGGGAGGAACAAGACTCACCGCTTAGCATTATTTATAAGCAGAGAACAATAAAATTGTTCAGTCAAGTGCCTATAATGAAAACTAAATGCTCCAAGAATACTGGCCTGGAGGAGGAGGAGACTAAGCGAGATAAGGGGATTTCCCGGCGTGTTTTTCACGCCTTTGAAGCCATAAAAGCACTGGAGCGTGAGCTCAACTTTTAGCACATTAGAGATTAGAGAGTGCGAATAATAGTTGGTTTAACGGCCAGAGGTGTGAAACAAAAGCAGAGTATACAGGATAAACAGATACAGATGGGGATATCCGTTTGGATCATACCACTAAGCCCACTCCGGAAAGTCATATGATTATGATTATGCAATTGAGAGTGCGGAAAACACTTGAAAGGCGCTCGTAATTCAAACAAAGGCCGCAAAAAGCAGCAAAAGACCGCAAAGAAAGTGGCTGCCTGGCTGCCTGGCAAATGCAGGCCAACCAACGGACATTATGTGCTCCGGAAAGCGGAGGTGCCGGGTTCCAGGATATAATGACCATGTTAATGCCCAACACAAAAGTGCACTGAAAGGAAATGAGCAAGATAAGTAACGAGCCCGAAAATGTCCTCCCCTCGCCTGGCAAAGTTTTGCGGAAAACAAGGAAAAGCGAGTCTGGAGAAGCCAGGGACTAGCTCTCAACTCCTTGGCCGTTCCTCATTAAACGCACTCAAGTTGCTTGCAACAATCTTAATTATGTTGTAAAGTCTTTTGGCCAGGAGGGCGAGAAAAAGCAACCGAAGGATACCGAAAGCCGGCCAGGAAAAAGTTTTGCCAGCGCTGATTAGTTTTTCGAGTGCCTCCAGAGCTGCAGTCAGGTCAGCCAGGCGGCCAAGTCAAGCGCTTCCACTCAGTCTGTCATCTAGTCAGTCCAGCGGCATCAGTTGCACCCAATGCTCCCGAGGCCCGAGACCCGGCAAAACTTTCCCGAACTGCGTGGCGGAACAACAAAAACTCATTAAAAACTGCACAAATGCAACGTTTGGCCCATAAATACACGGCGGAGGAGCCCACTCAGCAACAGCAACAGCGCCATCGCCAGCTCCAGTGCCGGAAAATGAGGATGAAGTGGCTGGGCTGCGGCCGGGCCAGGCCAAGTCAAGCAGGGAAATGCAAAACTGCCCAACAAATGCACAATAATTAGAAGCAAATTTAAAAGTCGTTTGCCTGCTAATGAAGGCTTCCTTTGTGCACCGGAAAGCTAAATGGCGAGAGGCCACAACCAAACATCGGCCAAAACTGCAGGGCTAAGTGTTCAAAGATGTTGCAGCTAATGGTCGAAAATAAGTTAAATCAATTTCCTTGAATATCATAATTGAAATTTGAAGCCGAAAAGTGTGCGAAGGAATTATTAAAATTTGATTTAAATGGGCTTAAGTTTAAGGGAAGCTTTCGAAACGTGAAATGAGTGAACTACATTTTAAAGGTTCCCAAAGAACACTATAGAAATTTTTATTTTTTAAATTGTATTGCCTTTTAAAACATGAAATCTGTAGAACTTTAAAATACCCAACAGAATAAATAGAGTTTTGGAGTTAAACATTATAGTTGCTGTACCTGCTGAACCTGTGCAACATCGATGTCTGGCTCAACATGTTTTCAGCTTCATTTTATAGCAAGATTTGCGTAGGAATATTTTCTTGTGCATTCGTGCATGTTAGATTAAAATTTTTCTTAACCTCTTTCATATAAATAAGTGCATAAGACTGTATTATTTAGCCAAGTCCATCAGTCTTTATTTTTAACGCACGAAGCTTTGCGTACCAGGTATCTCAAAATCGGAAAAACTTTTACTTTTTCGCTTAATTTTTTAATATATTTTCTTTGTAAATACGCCAAGAAAACTTTATTTAAAACTTACAAAAAATCTAAAAAATATATAAAAGCTGTAAACTAAAGATAAACCTATTTGCCTTAAAGTACCATTAATTGCGGGATGTCAGCAATTCCAGTTTGGCTTTCAAACTCAGCCCAAAGATCCTTTACTAATATTTTCTGCTGACACTCGCAGGTTTTTTTTAATCAGCAATTGGAAAGTTCTACCAGCCAGCTGCTGGCTCTAGTTCCACATAAACTCGTTAACTTTCATAATTAAATTGTTAAACATCAGTTCGGCTTTAATTGACAGTCGTCGAAGGCGAAGGAGGAGGTGAGAGAACGGACAGCCTAAGGAGGACATCGCCGTTTCGGCCAGCTCAGCGAAATTCCTTAAGTGCCAATTTAGTGGCAATTTGCTTTTGTCTTAACACTTTTTCGGGAGCTGGAGAAGATAAGGCTCGAAACTCGGAACTCGGCGGGGGGCGCCTCTAGTACAACACAATTTAATGTTAATTAAGCAAAACGTTGCCAGTGGCAGTTTTGTAGTCGCAGCGAGTTGAAATGGTCCATTGGTCCCCGCCACTCCACTCCTTTCGCCACTTCCGATCCAGTCGGTGAATGTGTAAACAAATGTTTGCACAGTTGGCCTAATTGACTTTGCCGAGTTAAAGCAAAAAGTTTCCGACTCTCCCCTTTCCCATAAACGAGATAAAAAGAACGAAATTAAATCAAATAAAATCGAATTGTTAGCCAATTGAACGGGGAGAGAATCCTCTCAAAAAAAAGGATAGGGAAAAGCTCTGTAAAATGGGAAAACGGCAAGGGCATGCATAAAATGCATGCGAAAGGTTGGCAGCGAAAATTTGCATAAAAGCCCCGTGGCACGTAGTCAGCTTTGATGTTCTGCCCTTTAAGCCCCGACCGACCGACCTCTCACCCTTAAGTACAAATGTGTGCGAGGGGCTCTGATAATGCCATTTTGAATGCACTTTATGCGCACTTTGTCTCAGGGTCTCGCTATCATTAAAAACATTCCAGATTCGCCGCTAATCCTCTGATATATGAAGTGTCGTTACGCCACGAATGGATCTCGCCCTGTATAGGGATATGTGGATATGGATATGGATATCTCTGGCATATCCTGCAGCTGCCATTAAAGAGTTAGCTCCACTGCAGACTGGCGACAGGAGGAGTGGGAGTCGTGGCCACAGGCCAAAGCACCCGCAAGCCAACCGCCGAGGCATTTTAATTGAGCCAACTAACGCAGACATGTGCCCAAATTAAGCGGCAGGTCCTGGCCACTGTTCGAGTGTGTAGTTTGTGTGTGTGTGCGAGTGAGTGTTGATGCCACCGAATGCGATAATGGTTCTATGCAGCGAAAATCCCAAAACTGGTTAGCATAAATGGAGTTTAGTTTAGTTCGGTGGATTAAGTACTAGGTTTAATATTTATGAGCCTGAAGAGTTTATACCAGGGATTTGAAAACGGTAGTTTTGGGGCCTCAAAGTATACAATATTTAAAGAAAATATTTAAAATCCTTAAAGTTTTCATTTTATATAAAAATACAGCTGTACAAAATTCAGTTAAGAATCCTCACAACATTTCTAAACAAAATTGTTACGAATCGGACTTGAACTCGGTAAGTTAGATTTATAGTGCAGCGCACTACCCATCGCTCCACGGAGGCAACTTTGAGATTTGTCTCTTTTATAATATTTTTGCAATATTTATTTATTTTATTTTGTAAATAAGAAAATAAAAGAAAATATAGAGCTTAGAAGTTTGTACAGATATCTAAATTCTATTAACAACATTTGTTCACAATATTTCTAAACACAATTGTTACGACTAGGACCTAAACTTGGGAATATCAGATGCATAGTCCAGCACTCTACCCACCGCTCCACTGAGGCAACTTAGAGTTGCTTTACTTATCTTAGAGCATAAGCTAAAAATATGTACATATATCTAAATTATATTAAAAGTGCTCACAACATTTCTAAACACAATTTTAACAAACCCGGAACCATCAGATTCATAGTCTAACACACTACCCAACGCTCCACGGAGGCAACCTTGAGTCTCGTCTCGTTCATTTTAAATTTATGATGGAACATTTTATAGCATAGTTTTAGACAATGAAGTTGTTAAATATTTTAGTATTTTGTACCCAATGCTTGAGTACATTTTAAAGATGTCAGAAACACCTTTACTTTTTACTGAAAAGTCTGAAATTGATAAGTCTAGAAATAAATATTCTCTGCTGACTAGTGTAACTCCACGACTGTCTGGCCTTTTCTCCGAACTCCCTTCATCCAAAATTCCGCACCTCCTCACACCCCGCTGGCGATTGTAATTGCTTTGTTTTGCTTACTAATTGTTTGTGGCCAGAACGCCAAATTAACTTGGTCACGTGGTGGGATGTCGGGAAGAGGGGTCTTGTTCCCGTCTTGGCCGCCAATCTGATGAACGTTATTGATGACATTCTCGCTTGGTGTTTCGAATTAATTTGATGCACGAGTGGCTCCGCTATCAGCCAATGATTGAGTGCTAATGGAGCAAACGTGGCGTGGCATGAAAGAAGAAGTCAGGGAAATCGACTCGGCGGTGGGATCCGTCCCAAAGGTGGGCTCTGAGTGGAGGCTGGGCCATAACATGCACGCCAGTGACCTCAATGCTCCTCTGCTGACCAGACTGAGCTAACAAAACGCGTTTCAATGCGTTTCTGGGGAGGATGAGCAGGTGGAGCAGGAGGAGGAGGAGCACACAACATATGTTTGCAGATGGGCGGGCGGTCTGGTATGGGCTGGAGGTGGTCACAGATGCAAACACTGTGATATGCAATGGAACGCACACACACAACACACTAACACAGATTGTGGAGCAAGTGTGTCATGGACATGGCGAGGCTGGACGAGGGGAGAACACGTGTTCCGGCGACTGCGACGATGACGATGATAATGATGGCTGCTGCGATTCCATAGATGGCTGGGCTCTGCCTGGGATTGCTTTTACCGTTTGCTGCTGTAAAAAGACGCATACTAAAATGGCGATCCGAAGGACAAACAAACATGGAATACCGAATACCGATACGAACGCACACACAGCCACGGGCACGGGCAGGGGCACCCCTAAACACTCTCACCCATTTGGCGCTCTTCAAAAACTCGGGCGCACGCATTTATGCAAGATTGCAATTATGATATAAAACACCGGTCGGAGCTGGAAATGGGCACATATGGCTGAATGGATTCGGCCCAGGCATTGTCTGTGGTCTCCAATGCCCCGGAGTCTGCTGGAAAGTTAGCCAAGAGCATAGCTGATGACACAACGAAGGTCGGTCAAGATTAACATTCCATTAACTGGGCAAGGTAAAGTCTAAAGAAAGTATTTATGAGATCTGGTGGGGCATGGTGTTAGTTTTTCACTTTATTAAGTAGCTGGTGAAGGGAATATTCTATATTCTAAGCATTTTTTAGCTCTTAACGCAAATTTTATTAATTAATGTAAGCTATGGAAATAAACTAGAGGACTTCCTTCATTATTAAATTATACAAGGACCAAAAACTGCACAATTGTCTTGTTTTGTATAGTACAAATTAGGTTAAAAATTATAAAATATATTTGTTCAATTTATTAAATAAAGATTTGTATAAATACGTGTATATGTATATACGTATAAATTACGGTAATTTGGTCATGTAGATAACCCTATTAAATCATTAACATGGACATTAACAGAAGCACCGCCAGTATTTATAGCTTGCAGTATATTGCGCTCCTTACGTTTATTCTAGTATATTTTCCGATACCAATCGCTTATCGAAGTTATTCGATAATATCCTAACCTTACAGTGCCTAAAGGATATCGAAATCGCTGAAGTTTGTGTTAAAGTCGAATTAAATTAAATTTAATTAAAATTAAAACATTATTAAATGTTATATACATATAAATAAATTCATGTAACTTCGTCCACAATAAACATAAATTGTAGCCCTACATACGTATACCAAGAAAAGCCTTAAAGATTTAAGCTTAGTACGCAGATGCTCGAACAGCGTTTTAAAGCAGTGAGAAAAAGCGAGAGGTCAATAGTCGGGAAACACTTTTCGACAGCCCTGTTTTAAAGGCCGGTACGCAGATGAACGAACAAAATACCAGAAAAATACCAGGTGGCGCGAGGAAGACTTTTGGTATTTCCAGGGTGAACAGAATAAATAATTTATTAAAACGGCCTGTTCTCAACTATTGGCATCTCACTCTATCTCTTGCCGCTTTAATTGAAGTTTTCGCGAGTTAACGACATTTCGCACGCATTGTATTTACATTTATATCGAAAAACAGTTGTTCATTTGTTGCGTTAATTTGTTTCGTTAATTTCTTAATTTGTTTGGTTCAAAATGCTAAATTAACCAAGATGCGAAAAAGCAGAACAATGGACTTTACCAAGGAAGAGACAATTATCGTAGCTTTATCGTTAAACATGTTGACTAACTTTATATTTCAAATAAATTATTTTGTCAACAAACACAGCTGATTTAAGATTGGTATGACCGCATCATTTACCTCCCAAAAATACCGAAGAGCGTTTTAAGAAACGGTCACACTGGAAAAAGATTAAATCTGTTTGGGGTTGCGAACTGTTCGAGCATCTGCGTACTAAGCTTTAGTCAAAGACAAGCAAAAAGCTAGGTTAAAAAGCAGTTTCTGGGAGACCCTTGTAAACCTTGGTCTTTATATTTTTCTAAAAGTATTAAAAGTGGAAAAGTAAACCTCTTAGGTATTAAAAAATACAGAAATATGCATAAGAATCCTCGTAGCTCTCCCACTGACGTGCTTTTGATTTCCTATATTTTTTCCCCGTTAATTACATATCAAAACTAATCCCCTCTTGATGTAAAACTGAAAGGGATGCTTGAATATATTCAACCTATAATCACTTCCTTTGACCAGCCATCGATTAAGGGCCTTCAGCTCATTATCTTTGCTAATCACTGCAGCTCCTGTCAGTTGCAGAGGTCAAGCGGTTCCGGGATCCGGATCAGCACAGCCAATTAACGAGTTTGAACTTGAGTTGACGGGCAGTGAACAGCAGGCACTGGACAGCGAACAGCGGAAGTGACCTCAATCCGTGTCGCTGTCGCCTGTCTTTGGCTCCTCTATTCCATTCTATGCCGCTTCGCCCGGGCAAACTGTCAAAGCGTTAATTGAGTTTGACACTAATGAGCATGCAATCGCTGCATAATTGATTTATAAATGTCGGGCCATCGCCATCAGGCCACGCCTCCTGCTCGCTGCAGTTGGCCGCCTCAGTTTATGAGTTTGTTGCAAATTTTGCACTAATTGGGTCAGGCAAACAAACAATGGCAGGCCGACTTCTGGCTGCCTGGCGGGGGGATTAACATTTTAGGGGAAGAATATAATATGCTCAGAGCTCAGAAATTGAGAGGGGACGGACTGAAGCGGCTGAAAAATCTACTCGGAAATGTAGGCCGAACATCGACCCGTCGTCCGTCGTCCGCCGTCCGTCGTCGTCTCTTGGCTAGGGCCCTGGATCTGGGGCTCATTTCAGGGCTTGCCACAAGCACTAATTCCACACAATTCGTAATTAATTTGAATTAATTATGTGCCACTTTCTACATGCAGCCACAGCAAACATTCCAGCCCCGCAAACATCACGTGTGGGCAGGATCCCGCATCCTGTTCGTCCTCCGGGGGCGTGGCTGGCGGCGGCGACGGCAACGCCATATTTTTAGACTTCACTCCGGCCACAAATCTGCGGCGGAGCGGAAGGATAAAGTGGGCGGAGCAGGGCTGCTGCTTCTGGCTGCTTTTCGTCTTCATTTATCTTCTTTGTTTTCATTGCCTGCTTTCGGGCGCCACTCGAACCTAACGGCAGCCCAGAATGAGGAGAAACATAAGCCTAAAGCACTAGGATTAAAGCAAAAGTCATCTAAGGAGGCCTTTTATTTAAGGAATAAAATTTTATAAAATTTGTAAACCCTACTTTTGGGAACCTAGAAGTAAGTTGAGACCAAAATTAAAGACGGACTCCATACGAAACATGAATTGGAAAGACTTCGCGATGATTAGAGCCGATAAGCCGAACGAA
The DNA here is from genome assembly GCA_014170255.2 of Drosophila triauraria. NCBI lineage: Eukaryota > Metazoa > Arthropoda > Insecta > Diptera > Drosophilidae > Drosophila > Drosophila triauraria. The sequence goes on along the minus strand of CM024335.1, from coordinate 17,980,325 downwards.
TTCTGCAACGAGATGGCAATGAAATCGAGCCACATCCAAACGAGTAACGCTCAGCGATCCATTTTAATGTGGGGTGACTTTGCCTCAAAGTGCACAAAAAATACCCTAGACAACATCCATAGATACTAGCGAGAAGGTCGAGTAAAGATGACGAGGCTGAGAGCAGAACGTCGAGTAACTACAACGAGCAAACGACGTTCAAGACGACGAGTAAGGATGACGAGGATGAAAACAAAACGACGAGTAGCGACGACATGCAAAGACGACGAGTAAAGTTTACGAGAATGAGAAGAAAACAATGAGTAGATTTATTTTAATTTTTCAAGATTCCCTATTTCTTTATAATATCGTAATCATTCAACAAATATAATGATCCCACACTATGGGTGTAAATTATTCTAGTAATTTTCACAATTGATAAAAATGGCCCAAGTTATATAGACTGTGTTCGTTTTAAAGATTTTTTTTGGAATTTCGTTCGAATTACTTTACTTGACATTGAGTCCAAAGTAAAATATTAAATTTGCATTCTTTAAATTTCAAATTCTAAAATTCCAAGAGCACTGAGGAGTAAAGTAATCACAAACCAACGTTATATCTGCAGAGTTGATATCGATTTTGTTGTCACAGTGAGTATATCTATGAAATCTCAAGTTGCCGAGTGCCGAAAAATGCTCAATCGCTTAAGCAGCCGGAGAATAATTGCCACAATTTATTAAGGATATTTCTTGAATGTCATATCAAGTGTCCCGACGGGACTGGAGATGGCGTGGAGCTGTACACAGCACGCCCAACTCCCAATCGGGACGATGGCTCACGTAAGCCGTAATCTCGAAATCATCAAGCCAAGGACTTTGGCACTTAAGACAAATGCAAACAAAAACACGCATCCACTGAGACATAATCACTGAGGCCCACGTGCTAGGCAAATTAATTTGGATTCCGTCGGTGGATTTGCCAGAGAACGGAGAGACAGACCGAGGACAGAGGGAAAAACCTCAAAAATATCTCTCTGTCTCTGTCGGAGTGCCAGACAATACACCGAGAGATAGAGTTTTCTGGGTGGAGCGTTGACAGCAAAAATTTAACGCTTGAAATGCCAAACACACAAATATTTTGACATTCAAAGCACAGATCCTTATACACATGCATACTATACTGTGTGCCCTTAGACGATGTCCTTCATGGGCGAGTGCGAGTGGATGTGTGTGTTTGCTCTGTTCTTTTGGCGCGGCAAATTTTCCATGAAAATTGCATGAATTGCAGATTTTTGTTGGCCCTTCCGTCCCCCCAGCCCTCTTCCGCTTTTTCCGTACGCACGAAATGCGCTCCGGCCGGAGCAATGGGACCTTCCCTACTCTCTCTCACCCCATCGTAGTCCGGAGTCAAGTTGCGTGTGCCGTAGACATTTTTATGGCATGCAGCGAACTGCCAGATGGCAGCTGCCGCTTGGCACTTGCCGCAAAATAAGGAAAATGCTTTACAATATAATAGAATTTGCCAGAAACGTGACTTTAACAAGCTCTTAGACATGTAAATACACAGGCACACACACCCCAGAATGACTTAATATACTGCAACGCTGATATGTGGACAATGTGACGTATGCGTGATATGCCAAGTGAGCAAAAGCACAAAAAGGACAAGCGACAAGGAGCGCAGTGAGTGCAGCGACATCCGCAGCGGCCACAGCTCAATTAGTTTTTCTTTTCCCGGAACCGGGCACGCAGGGCGTATGATTAATGTGGTTTCTATTCAAATGGCGTCGCCCGAAAGTATGCAACAATGGAGTTCCTGAGTGCCTGACACTTGTGGCATTTTCATGTGCCAGCAGCAGCAGGCAGCAGCATCAAGATTACGAGCAATTTCCCCTTGGCTGGAATGCAGCCAACCCCAAAAACTCTTTATTCGCCAGCAAAGGCAAAGGCACACGGATGCCAACAAAATTACATTTCATTCCAATTACTTTGCCGGAGCAACAGCAGCAGCCTTAAAGGTAATCCGTATAATTGCCCAGCCACAACTCATACATGTAGTACAAGCCCAACTAATTCGCCAGCATCTCGATCTAAAAGTTGCAGCAGCTTAGATTCAATTAGAGCCTCTTGCTCCGATAGTTGCCGGAATTTTAATTAAGTAAACACCGGATAAGGATCAAATTAAGTTTGGCCAGAGTTGAGACGGAATCACTTTTCACTCCCAGCCAGAGAGTGGCAGAATGGCACCCCAAGGAGGCATTCAACTGCTAACTCTGAGGTCGGACTTAAATCATCAATTTTTCATCTCACTCGAGTGCATAAATCAGGCTGCCAACCTGCCACGTGCCATATGCCACTTGCCACTAAAACAGCCACGTTAACCTGCCTCATTGTCCTTTGTCAGCGGCGCGACATTTGTTGTCCTTTGTTTTTAATGTCCAACAGTCGAAGGCCATAAAATTTAATGCCAGCTCCTGCCGACTTCCTATGAATAAAGTAGTACACTCTAAGAATATTTGACTAAAAGAGGCTTTTAGAATACATTTTAGGATGTTTAAATAAGAAAAAAAAATACTTTAAAATCAAATAAAAATATTTAAGGCAAACTAAGAAGTGTATATAGAAATATACAAAAGATTAAGCTATATTTTCTTTAAGCAGTATAATTTATCATAAATAAATAAAGATTGTTATGGTCTTAAAGGTGTCTTTTCTAAATAAATTCTCTAAAAACTGGTTAGTGATATTTTCCAATGCAAGACCCTGAAGATATACATTTTTCTGAGTAAATTAAAGTTCAATAGATCACCATTTCGAATCGTTTTCTGCCTCTGCATCAAAGACAATTGCGTGCCGCGTAACATTATGGCCACGGTCTGGATTTGACTTTTGGCCAAGACTAGTACCGCTTACCTCAGGCTCAGACGGTTGTTGTGTTGTCACTGCTATTTGCTTAGACGAGATTTATGCCCTCCTAACGCTTGATAAATGACTGGGAAAATTTGTAAGTGGCTTTGTACTTTTTGTCAACTCGAATCCGAAATGCTTACTGGCCATAAATTCACAGTTCGCTGCTGCCCACGGCTGCTGCTCGCTGCTCTCTCATTTGCCCTGCGGCTGAGCCTCATTAAAATACCAAATTAGTCCGGCTAAATTAGTGAAGTTCTAGAGATAATTCATGTAATTGTTGACGAATAACCCGGCAGACAGCCGAAATTAAATGGAATGACCAGACGGAATGGCTAATTAAATGGGAAAATAAAAGAGCCGAAACACAGGCTAAGCAGGGACCTCTACTGACCAGGATAATTACTCTGAAATTCCGCTTTGTTTATAAAAACTACATATAAGAGAAACAGTAACTAAAGCTGTCATTAAAAAAATAAAAACAATAATACCCGCATTTTATTGTTTGTATTTTTTTACGACTTTTTTAAGGCAACTGTTTCATTTAAATTACAATCAACATCAAGCACACACTTACAGGACTCATTAGCTTTTATTAATCGAATTAACTGCATATCGGGCCATTGCGAAACATTGTTGCTAAGTCTTTTATCCGAACAATTACCGACCGGCCAATAAATAAGCCACAGAAACACATGCAAAGCCCATAATCGGGCCTGGGTGGAAATTCATCCATAAACAGACAGATTAAACCCGTCAACGTCATACTCTGTGCGTGCATTAAAAATTAATTACATTTTAAATGGCAAAAAGATTTAATTCCTGCGGGTGGTCACTTGCCCGGCCCTACACAGGATAGGATATATGTTACTATGAGAGCACAGAGCACTTAATTGAAAAGTAAAAATAAATGTCATTACTGTAATTCGTTTGTTGGCCGGAATGCGATTTAGGGCGCTTTTTGCCATTTTCCAGCACTTGGCCCCGGCATCGTTGAGATTTTAATTGAATTGTTGTGATCAATACACCAACGCAACGCCGCTCACATGGAAATAGTGCTGTAAATTTGCTGCGGTCAATTTTGCGTGATAATGCCGGGGAAAACCGAAATTTGTTTGCCACTCCAGCCAGCCAGCGTGGGTCTCTCCCTTCCGCAGCCGGTAAACGAACCGCAGCAGCCAAGTGTCGAAAATTTGCATCCAATTAAAATGTTTGCTCTAACTCACGGCACACACACGGCACAAACATGGCCAGAAACAAACACCATTACCTCCGTGGCCCAAATGCAGTGCGGTGTCCGTATGGAAGCCACCAACTTGGCCGCATTTTTCCACAGCCCAGAAACTGTAATTGGGCAACTACCGTATCGTAATAATAAATTTATGGAGCTTCCTTATCAATTTCGGGTTATACCTGGTACCACGCTTTACCACCTTGCTTTTATTAGTTTACAATAACAATTAATCGAAACTTGGGCAAACAGTCTGGGTTTAATCATTTGTTAATCTGTGTTCAAGGCAATTATACAACGTTTATTAATGATTTCCAGCTAAAAACTGCTATCCGATTCCGGGGAATCTCGGTCTAATTTTAGACAATCATTGACCACCAAAAAGGGCAATATTGGTAACGAAAAGGCACTTCAAGGTAGAAATCAAAAGTGAGCGATTATTTGGTGTAGAGTGTAGGCCATAAAGGGAGATTGCAGCTAGTAAGGCTGAAGTAAGATGAGGTAATTTTAGGGGTTATTTACACTTGGCCGTGAACAATTACACTTTTAATGATTTTTTTAATATTAAAGAAAATAATGTAAAAAAATAGTTATTGAAGTACTGTTTTTTTGTATTTAAACCACATAATTTTAAGATTTTATTCAGATTGTAAAACTAAGAAATAACAAAGTTATAGCCAAACTCCTGGGCACCTCTTTCCTTCAAGTGTCTTGTTATAAAGAGTTTTAAATATGTATTTTTGCGACCTTTCTACTTCTTAATGAAAAGTTTAACCGGTTCGAGGTGAAGAAATTTTCTTAAAATTCTGTCTTCTGCATTTTATGCTACATAATTTCCAGATTTTATTCAAACTTTATTTACTAAAAATAGTAAAAAAGTTGTAGCCAACCGGACCGCCTTTTTTCTCCAAGTTCAGAGAGACCGAGTTATCTGAACTCAAACATTTTAAAATTTAATAGACTTAAATAAACCTGAAACTATAAACTAAACAACAAACAGCAAGCTCTGGGGAAAATTGTAAACCAAAGAAAAGAGAGATATATTATCATAATTATTCTTACAATTTGAAGGCATGTAATAATAAACTAAAAACATTAAGAGAGTCATTTGAATATTAAAAGAAAAACACCAAGTTAATTTATTTAATGTAATTATATAATTAGTAATATTTAATGTTACTGGCATTTTATTTTCATATTTTAAATACAGTGAAAAATGGCATAATTACATTTATCATTATAATGTAATGTATCTTTTATTTCTTAATGAGATCTCTAAGGAAGATGTTATGTCATTGACTCTTAGAAACAACAAAGAAGCCAAGTTACTTATGTACAAAGTTCAAGAAACAAACTTCTAGGAAACAAGGAAAAGGTTTAATTAATAATAATTGACAAACAAAGTAGTGTTCATGTCACTGACTCTTCTGAAAGCACGTCCACACTTACAAGTGTTACAAACAAGAAACGGCACATACGCAAGTTCGACGCGCTGGCAGTTTGATAATCACTTAATTTTCATATTTTCACTTACCTTGGCTTATGTCAACTTTAAGGCGCCAAACTTCCCCAAAGACACCTTTGGATCGTACGTTTTTTTGTTTTTGTTTTTCGCTTTTTGTTGTGGTTTTCGAGTTATTTCTTGCTTTGTTTTTATTCCTCAAAACGAGCGCCAGAGACGCCGCTGGGCAGACCGAGCCCGTTCAGTGAGCTTTTGGCGCTAGCGGTGAGCGGTTCGCTTGAATACTTCCACGGAACTCAATTGTTTACGGTCGTAACCCCACTGCAAAATAGATAGTACATCAAACTTTAAATAAATGTTAAATAATTCGTTACTTAGACAGTGATTTTTCCCACCGCGAATCGAACAAAACCATGCTAAGGCAGCCAGAACACCTGAGAACACATTGCTGATCCCGAGTCATAAAATATACTGAAACCGGCAGAAAGTGGAAAAAAAGTAATAAAATAAGTTCCCTAACCTACTTTTGAGGTGCCAGCTGCAAAAATCCTTAGGGTGATAAAACCATAAGAACCATAACTCAAGTGTCGCGTGCACAAGCTGCAAACATTAGATATGATCGGGCTATATAGTTGGCAATAAAACCATATAATTCAAATAGCCATTGGGACTGGTGACGTAGCCAAACGCAGAACTCTCCCACAGAGTTTTGTTTGTTTTTTGGTTCCAATAAAACCTGTTGAGGTAACAAGCAAAAATAAAACAAATAAAGCTGTCAGCCCAATGAAAAGTGATGTGCAGATGATGAAGGTTCCTCAATTTGCCCGGCGCCCTCTCGATTCGTTGTGAAACTTCTGCCCTCGCGATATCTTTATTGATAACCATAAAGATTCTGGAATCGCATGTCTGCAGACTATACGATATGCAAGTGCCAGATAAGTGAGGAAGTAATCCCAAAGAGACACCTCACAGAATGCTTTGCCTTAATTAGAATACAGCTTTGTATCAGACAGGCCATAATATACGATTCCTAAAAAAACAATTTAAGATTTCGAGTTGGTATCAGTCAGTCCACTCATTTCTGTTCATTAAACCTAAACAGAAAGGGTAACAAAGAGATCTGCAAGCGACAAGAAAGCGGCGGCTCCTCGGGTGCAATTAAATAATTGACTCTTGCCAATATAAAATAATAAAAACTCATTTAGAACGTAAGTGGGACTGACAGACGGGCTTTATCGCACCACCAACAGCGTCGGCGGGGAACGTGCCGTGTGGTGAAGCTATCGAGTTTTGCGTGGAGCGCACTTCACGCTTTGTTTTGTTTGGGCCAAGTTAGCGAGTAATTGCCGCCTGCACGTTCCTCTCTGACATTTTTAAGTTGCAACAGCCGAGCAGGCACTGGAGTTGCAGGGCCGCCTTCACTTTCCATGGCGACGAGAACAATCGACGGAGCAGCTGCGCATGCGCAACGGACACTCCGACTCAGAGACACAACAGACACGACCTATCCGAGTCATCCGAAAAAGTAAATAAACAAAGGAATGTTCCCAATCGAGTCGATGGGTGAATACCCTGGCTATAAATAGGCAGTGATGGAACGTAGCTTGGGGCTTTAGCCAGCTTCAGTACTTCTTAAAATTATACATAATATAAAATTACTTAAATATTCATAGCTTTGTTTTCACCAAAAGAACTTATTTATACTCTGCATACTGTGATCTTATCTCGATAGTATATGTTGCAACTTTTCCTAAGTGACTCATATAGTTAAACCATATCAATCGATTATGAAAGCCGCCTGTTACAGCTTGTCCATAAACAATCAACCTGTTTTCGATTTTTTTCTAAGTTAACAAGGCCAATGTCTTGGTTCGTAGACTGGTTTTTAATCAGGAAGAGGACTGTTCAGCTGTTTTGTGTAAATAAATACACTTTCTACATAGCACTTTCAAACATAATTAAACCCATATTAGGAGGTTTTATTTGTGCGTGACTAGAATCCAAAGCATCCACTTTAAGCTTCCTAGGATAAATATTTTCTCTGGCTAATATGACAATCTCTAGACAATGGGAGAGTTATCTTTGGGAAATTCCTCAGCTGCCAGAGCTGGTAATAAATCAGTGTGAAATTTGAGATATCAGGAAAGATTGCTGTCCCCGTATCCGGATGCAAAATAAATAAACAAGAAAGCCAAAGTGTTGCCATGAATGGAGTCGAAATGGCAACAACAACAAAAAAGTGCCAGACGCTCGGAGACCTTTCCCTGAAAAGGCCAGGAAACTGGTTTCGCCCTGAGGCTTGACAGCCAAAATTGCCACAGATTTTTGCCTGCTGCATTTACCAGTTTGATGCAGTTTCCACTGCACCGAGGCGGCGGTGGTGAGTCTGGCGGCACCTCTCCATTGTTATGTAATGCGTAATCGTCTAAGTCAGTGGGTCAGTGACTTGCCTCCGTCTCTGGCCCACTCGAGCCGGTAAGCGAGCGTGTTTGGGCTCTCCACTAATGACCATAATCGGGGTGTTGCTCGGCGGGGCCTCGAATCTTGACCACCGGGGGAAGTAACCTTAAGTCGAAGCGAATTAAGTTGAAGGCTAGTGCAACCACATTTCTGATTGATTTGCAGCTGCAACATGGACACCACCACAGCCAATAACAACAACAACAATAACAACGGCTACATGAATCCGGCCTTTGTGGGTTCACTGAATGCCTCAACCATATCGATACCCGGCGCATACAAACCCACGAATGTGGCGAATGGCAGCAGCAATCAGAAGCAGCAGGAGGCGGGGGCAGCTGCGGGCGCTGGAGATCCGCCAGGACCTGGAGACAATCAGTCCGGGGCGGAGGCGGGCGAGCAGGGCAAAAAGCGCGACAGCTGGAACAACGATATCGAGTTCCTCATGTCCTGCATCGCACTGAGCGTGGGTCTGGGCAACGTCTGGAGATTTCCCTTCACGGCGCTGGAAAATGGGGGCGGCGCCTTTGTGATACCCTACCTCATCGTCCTGGTTCTGGTGGGCAAGCCCGTGTACTACCTGGAAATGCTGCTGGGTCAGTTCTCGAGTCGCGGCAGTGTGAAGGTCTACGATTTCGCGCCCATCATGAGAGGTGAGTGGGGAAATTAATTTCTAATTGGGTTTCAATTGGGCATTTAACTGATTATTTGAACTTATCGATAACAAGCCAAAGAACAGTGTGACCAAAGTAATCCGGAACAGCTTTGCCTCAAAAATCTTAATCCTTTAAGCTTTCATTAAATTTAAAATGATTAAGTTGTAAGGCTGAGAAATCTGTATTTTAATTACATTGTTTAAAAGTATACTTTAGGTCTGTCGGATGGACTTAAATAAGTTTTCACAAAAGTAAAAAAAAATATTAACAAATAACCAATATGTTTCACTATTTCTATATTTCCAATTGAGTTGCTGACAAAATTAAAAAAACGTTATTTGAAAAGTTTTAATTAACTTAATTAAAAGATTTCTCCTATGCTATGCTTAAAGATATTCTTTAGATCCGTAATATTGATTTAAAAATCTATTAACAAAAGAAAAATGATTAAAATGTTTTAACATTTCCATATTTCCGATTGACTTGCTGACAATTAAAAAAATCGTTAATTTAAAAGTATTTAAAACCTATATAACTTACACTAAAATTCAGCACATAGCTTCTCTACTTTTGCTGTACGGCAACCCTGGCAATGTAATCGAAAACCAATCGATAAATCATCGAGAAATAGAACCGCACGCAATTTGAATCGCCCAGCACAACGCTCATGTGTACTTTTGTGCTAAATCAAGGGATAACTCTTATCGGCTCCCTTTCACAGGCATTGGCTATGGCCAGGTCTTGGCCACGGGCATCGTGACCACCTACTATGCCACGCTAATGGCCCTGACCCTCCGCTACTTTGTGGACTCCTTCTACCCGACCCTGCCATGGAGCTATTGCCGCGCCGAGTGGGGCCCCGATTGTCTGGACTCGGCGCCGCACGAAGCCAGGGACATCAGCCTGGCCAGTTCCAGTTCAGGAGTGCGCACCACCTCGGCGGAGTTTTACTTCACGTGAGTGGGGCAGTCAGCAGGTGTCCGTGTCCAGGATGCGCCATTCATCACCTCCTTCATCCCGCAGGCACATTATTCTGCGCGAGAAAGTGAGCATCGACGACGGCATCGGGTATCCCAGCTGGAGCCTGGCGCTGGCGCTGGCCGTCGCCTGGGTCATCATTGCCTGCATCATGTTCAAGGGGGTGAAGAGTTCCGGCAAGGCCTCCTACTTCCTGGCCCTCTTCCCGTACGTGGTCATGTTCATCCTGCTGGTGCGGGCACTCAGTCTTCCCGGGGCCTTCGACGGGGTGCTCTACTTTCTCCGGCCGCAGTGGCACAAGCTGCTGGAGCCCCAGGTGTGGTATGCCGCCGTCACCCAGGTCTTCTTCTCGCTGGCCATCTGCTTCGGTAACATCATCATGTATGCCTCGTACAACCGCTTTGGCCACAACATTTACAGGTGAGTGGAGGCGTCGCATCCGTACGGACGGCCTTATGCCATTAACTTATCGCTTGGTTCCACAGGGATGCCAACATCGTGACCACGCTGGACACCTTCACGTCGCTGCTGTCGGGCGTGATTATCTTCGGAATTCTGGGCAACCTGGCCTACGAGAACAACACCACGGACATCTCGAGTGTGGTCAATGGCGGGCCGGGCCTGGCCTTCATCTCGTACCCCGATGCGATAGCCAAGTTCAAGGTGGTGCCGCAGCTCTTCTCCGTGCTGTTCTTCCTCATGCTCTTCGTCCTGGGCATCGGCAGCAACGTGGGCATGGCCTCCTGCCTGTCCACGGTGATCAAGGATCAGTTCGTGAACCTCAAGAACTGGATTATTGTTGTGGGCATTGCCATTGTGGGCTATCTGCTGGGCCTGCTCTACATCACGCCCGGCGGCCAGTTCCTGCTCAACCTGTTGGACTTCTACGGAGCCACTTTCGTGGCTCTGGTCCTGGCCATTTTCGAGCTGGTGACCATTGGCTGGATCTACGGGGTGAAGCGCCTCTGCCGGGACGTTCAGTTCATGCTGGGCATCAAGACCTCGCTGTACTACCGCATCTGCTGGGCGGTGGTGACGCCACTGCTCATGACCACCATCCTCATCTACATGCTGGCGCTGTACGAGCCGCTGCAGTACAAGGACTACACCTACCAGTCGGGCGTGTACGGTAAGCCGCGGATTAACCCCTCCATTCGCGTGTCCTGGCTAATAGAAATCCCTTTTAGTGTTCGGCTGGTGCCTCAGCGCCTTCGGCGTGGGCCAGGTGTTCTTCTGGGCCATTCCCGCCATCCGAAAGCAGCCCGCCTCCCTGGGTCTCTGGGGTCGCATCCGCAAAGCCTTTGAGCCACTGCCCAACTGGGGGCCCACCGACCCGCACACCCTCAAGCGGTACCAGCTCTTCGTGCAGGAGGACAACGTGAGCGCCATGTTCCGGCGCAGCAGTATCTGGCACAAAATCTATGACAATATCTTTGGTTAGCATTGAATTAGCAATAAAACTATATACCATTTAATGCCGCCGCCCCGAGTCGCTTTACGAGGTCATCGTGGGATCTAGTGGCAGCAACCACTACAGGGCAACCCTTTTATAATAAAAATCAGTCCCAGCCCCGGGCTTAAGTGCCAAATTAAATGGCAGTTGGAGTTGGCCGAAGGGCGATCATAAGGCCAACGAAGATGACATCGTAACAAGAGTCGTAAATGAAGGACTCTCAATCTGTGAGGGTGACGTAGGAATTAAGTCATAAGAAATATTAAAGAACAAGGAACTACAAAAATATTTCCTTTTCCATCATCTATATCAGGCGAAATGGTAAACTTTTTGCCAAGCAAAGTACTTTTTGTGTCCGCTTCGCATCTCTGGTGAGTGTGCCGGCAACTGGCGGAACTATAAAAGACAAGACAATTGCAGCCCGCGGCTCTTGCTCCTCGCCTGGTAACCCATTTCCGTATCCCTTGTGTGTGCTCGCATATATGCACTGATTATGCCATAAAGGGTGGAAAGTTCTGATTTTATCATTGAAAGAAAAAGTTACACGCGCTGCGTGGAACGTGTGGGTGTGTGTAAAACACTTCCGCGCAACATCAGGCGAAAAGTATTAAAGTAATTTGTAGAAAGGAAGCAACGGGCTCAGAGTGGATTCAGAACCCCATGACAGGCGGCTGCTGCCTGCTGTGCAGATAAGCAGGAACCAAGGGCGGCTGGGAATATTGTCAAATGACAAACGACTGGGAATTCTTTTTGGATTCAAGCCGAATATATATTAAGCAGTAGATCGTCCTACATTAGTCTGTAATTTAGATGGTGACACTAAGGCAATAAATACATGAGGCTAATGCTTAGATAAGCAGATACCTGGTAGTTACAGGGAGTAAAAAAGGTTGATAAAGACATGCCTTTATTCAAGTTAACAATAACACTTTTTCCAGTTCCACTTCCTCAAATAGCAAGAATTATTAAGCCATAACCTAAGGGGATAAAAATATAATTTATTTTTTGATAGTTGGACCCTCCAAATATAATTAATTATCAAGCAATAGATAGTCCTACATAAGTCTGTAATTCAGAAGGTGACTCTCAGTCTAGAAATACAAGAGGATAATGCTTTGATAATCAGATACCTAGTAGTTACAGTGAGTCAAACAAGTTGATAAATACATGGTATGCCTTTATTCATGTTAATAATAATACTTTTTCCAGTTCCACATCCTCAAATAGCACGAATTATTAAACAATAACCTAAGAGTAGGTAAATATCATTGATTTCTTGATAATTAATCCCCTCCAAAGTAGAGATTCCCCATTATTACCTGGTGCAAATACCCCGAAACGATTCCCACGGTTGTCACCTTAATGAAGACATCTGCTGGCCTGGACAATGGGTGTTCCTGTGGCTCTGTTTGGCTCCATCGGCAGCTGGGTGTGCGTAATTGCACTGATAAAACGCATTTAAGCGACATAAAGAGGCCCCACCACCCCCCGTCGCTTACGCTGTCATGCACACACGGCGTATGCGCAACGCCCGAGCGGAAAGCCAATGCGTTTCGAGCTATTTGTCAAGCCATTGTGCCATGTTAATGCGTTTTTAATGGCCAAACTTGAACAACATTCGCACATACAGTCGGTTGGTCGGTTGGTTCGTTGCTTTGTGCTTTTCAGTCAAGTGGTTTTGTCCCGAGGGTCTGTCCATCCAGCTTAATTTTATTGTTTTCCAGCGCAAGTCAAACATAATGAGACATTATGGCCGCGTCAACGGTTCGTATGCGTAATTGAAATATATAACCAGAATGGCTGAGTCCCATCGATCCGGCGATGTTCGCGCCACAATCAATGGATATGGAAATGGAAATGGAATTAATTTGTGTATAAACAAGCCAGTGATTTAACACTGAACGAGGCGAGTGAGCGAATGAAATCAGAATGAATTGCTTTTTAAAATATTATTGTTGGAGACAGATGCCAATAATAATATTTACTTATGATGTACACAGGAGTATATGAACAATAATTACATAAAATTCATAGCTAAAGTGACTTTTAAACACACATTAGGGATTAAAATAAAGTAAAGCCAAGCGGTTAACTTCAAGGAGTTCTTAGAAATTTAATTAAATAGGTTAGAAAGTAATAAATATGTTATGTATGATCTAATGTAACCTTTGAGCAAATTCCGACTCGTTTTAAGAGCCATTGAGATATATATTGCCAGGCAATCACTTCATTTTAATTATAAATGAAAGCCTGGCCAATGTCCATTAGCAATTAAGGTCAGAGTTTCCTCTTGAAACTGCTTGTTAAGCGTTTTAAAGAGTGTTTTTAAAGCTTTAATACTTTCTGGTCACTCGCTGAAGGATTTGGCTGAGCTAAGCCCCTGTCAAAGCTGAATGGAAAGCAAATATTTGGCTTTATTATAATTTACGTTTATTATTGCAGGGATGCGATGATTTATGGCCACGTAATAACAACGCAAAATCATAGCCAAGTATAGTGGGAGAAATCACAACAAGGGAGCAGGGAGCTGGGGAGCTGGGGAGCTGGGTAGCAGAGCCCACCCAAAAGGTGGCCAAATAAATCAGCCAACTGAAGTTGAGCGGCAGACGGCAAACAGAAAATGACAGCACACGGCAGTACACGGCGTTTACCTTTCACGCACATTTCCCCAAAGTAATCAACGCACTGGCCGCAGACAAAGGCTCGGATTCGGATAGGGACAAACGGGAGGCGACAGCAGATAGGATCCGGCGGCAGGCGGCAGGCAGTTGGCAGTTGCCACTTGTCGGATGTGGGCCGTTTCCAGGAGGAAGGGCAGGACAAAATGGCTGCGATTTAATGGGCCGACATCGGGCGGACTGCCTGCTACTTAGGCACACATTAACTTTTGGCCCTTTGTTGGCCAAGAACGCTTTGTCTGCGGACCCCGCGACCTGCTCTTATCTCGAGGCAATGACTCGACTAGACACAGCTGCTATTATTATTTTCCTTTTGTTTATTCCCGCCGGGCCGAAAATTTTAAATTATTTAAATAAATTAGGCCACATTCTTCTGGCCTGCACACAGATTGGCAGTGATTTAGTTTGAATGGCATTTAGCCGGATTTGTTTTGCACCTCGACCGTCTTCCGGGGATGCATGTGTCTCTCATTGTTCGTAAAAATTTACAGCCAAAGTGTATAGGCCACAAATGGCTACGGAATGCGTTTAACATAAAAATGTTGGCCCAAATGTCCCGCTTCGAGAGTTTCAGCTTACCTTAATCGGTAGGCAATTGTTTGGAATTTACATTTAAATTGGAAAGGTATTTTTTTTATTTTTAGGTAAATGTTTAACTCTTAAGGAAGGTGTGGTCTAACTGCAGGAATATTTAAAATTGAAAAGAAATAATGTTAAATAAAAATGGAAGTTTATAAATTGATATTTTTGGTTTTTTCTACTTTGAAATCCTTTATGAGTTTGAAAAGATTTATTTACTTAGTGCTAGGGGTGTTTTTAGGGAGATTAACATTAAAATCATATCTAAAATAGCGTATAGTTTGATATATCGAAATGTTTAATATCGAATAGTATTGAACTATACGGTAAAATATTAATATCATCGAATAAATATGTCAAACAAATTATTAGTTTTTTATTTAGCTTATTTTCAATTTTGCCATTGCTATGTTCGGATTTCGATTTATATATTTTGATACTTTATCGATATGTTTGATACTTTATCGATATGTTTACTATCGATGCATTATCGATATATAGATATTTTCTGCCATCTCTAGTCAGTAATAAAAAAGGAGCTTATACTGAAAACCTAATAATATTCTTTAAATACCGAGTATTTTATACTCTGTACACTCCCCTACATCTTCTATTGTTGTTTTATTTAAAAAATTGACAAATTAAATAATTATATACAACTAACAACCTTCTGAACAATTATCCTTGTATTAAATTGAACAAATTAGCATTCAATTAATAAGTTTATGCTTTTAACTGATACTAAATTCAATAATTAATATTTAATTAATAGTTGTTGAAACAGCTTTGTCCCCAAAGAACATGTTTTCTATTAATAAAAAAGCATCGCCCAAGATTTAATCAATTATCCCTGCCTAATGATAATGAAATAAATTGAAAATGGAACGGCGGCTAATTAAAAGTTGCCGATAACTACACTCAAAATCAGTATTTCTGTTTTGTCGGACGAGAAGGCTAATTAATTAAATTTCTGGCTGGCGACAACAAGTTGCAACCATTTTTCACGCTCGAAAAGTTACGGGTGGAAAGGCATTCCGTAGACGGAGGAGGCATTCCATCAAACGTTGCCTTGGCGAAGGACACGGGGATTCGTGTACCTCAGCAGTTTGTTATGTCGATTCCGAAGCCTGCCGCCTGCCGTCTGCCTCCTGGATGTCAACTACACAGACAGCGTACATATATCTCCGTGTATCTGTAGTTTTTGGCCCGCCATATTGTGTGTGTTTCATATTTATGACAGTCTGTCAATGGCAGGAAGCCCGGGCAAGGCAAACAAATCATGCGGCAGACAATACTCTATATATATGTATCCTTGCAGCACAGCCATGTCCTGGCTCGAGCACTTTTATTGTTCGCTTCGAGTGGCCGCCGCTCTTCAGCCATCGATTGGCCATTTGACGTGGAGTGCCTCCGATTTTATTAGCTGTTTATAGTGCCAATTAAAGCGTAAAAATTAAATGCGATCGGCTGCCAGAAATCGCGTGCCTCTAGCATACTTCGTGGGGCAAACACAACTTTCTGAATGGGATTTGTTTATTGGTTTTTGGTTTTTGGCTTTCGGTTTTTGGGTTGGTTTTGCCGGCTCGCCTCGTCTCGGCTCTCCTGCTTTTAAGTTATTTATAATTATTTTAGCCAGCCACAGCTGAAAGGCAGCAGAGAGAATAGAGAGACAGGCAAATGACAAAAACCTTGACAACTTTGCAGTTTTGCCAAAGTTTTATGATAAGTTTTTCATCATCACAAGACGACGCCAGGCATGTCGTGCCAAGAAACCAAACAGACATTAGGCCACCAGTCGGCAGGGGGAGGAGGACCGTGGCAGGAAGCCTAGCAAAAACTGACATCACAATGGCTGACTGTCATCCCGGTCCTGGCCTGCACCATGGGTTGAAATGTACCACCAACTGGCACGCCACGGGACACAAACTACCTCTGCGAAGGCATCTTAGCAACGACTCCAATTCCAATTCCTTTTCCGATCCCGATCCCACTCAGCCACATGGACGGACGGGCCATTAAATTTGCCAACTCATTTGCGGAGCTTCGGGACTGGGATGGCAAGAAATGCCAGCACCTTTGGCGCAATTAAAATGAAAAACGTTTCCTGGGGCAAAAATATCTCGTTAGATGAGGTTTTGCTAGCAGCTTAAATAATAAATTAAATGCAGACTGTCAACCATATATGTACCTGTCTGTGGTTTATTCTAAAGAGGATTTACTCGAATTACTCAAACGAATTACTTGAAGCATATCCTTTTAATAGAAGTTCAGCATTTCTCTACGAAGTTTAAAGATTAGCGAGGACTTTATCACCAGAAAAGTGTAAATATTTTTCCAGGAAACAACACACTAATATTTACTTTTGATGACCCAGAGAGCCCATGGTGCCCAACAGGCGGGAATCAAATGCGACAGCCACGAGCGACGAGCGAAGGCTGGAATTCCTGTGAAATGCAGAGCAGTGAAAAGAAATGTCTCCGGATGTCGTCAACGCAGGCAGCAGCAGCGTCAGAGGAAAAATGGGAAAAGCCACAGATGGCTGGCAGGAAAATAGAGGGGAGCTGGGAGATGGAGGAGCTAAAAAACTGTTAACTGGCAACTGGGAGTTGGGAGCCGGGCCAAAGTTTGTGACGAAGTTCATGAACTTGTTCAACACGTGTAGTTGGCACAACAGCTCGGCCGCATCAACGGAATGAACTTTAAATGTTACTCCTCCTTAATTAGGAGTCGGAAATCAAATGACTGGCTCTACTTTAAAGTATAGTTTTGGCTAATTTGATTCCTTGGAAATAGCCGCCGGCAGCACTTGCCCCCCTTCAAATTTTCCACTATTCAAAGCTCCGGAGCATGCATCATAATCTTTCATCTAAACGGTCTAACTTGCCAGTCAAGTGGGTTTATCTTTCGGCAAATAAAGTTCTTGGCAAATCTTGGCATACAGCCCCGAGGATGTTAATTCCGGAAAGCAGGCAGGCAGACCCGTAACTATGGCCAAAGCTCCTTTGGGGAGCTTGGGATGGGGGCATCTCGGGCATAATTTCTAGTACATTAAACCCTGGCTGAAAACTGCCGTCTCGAGTCGAAAAGTTTCGGGTGGAACAATCCACATTAACATTCATGCGTGCATAAAGCCGGAAATGTTTATTAGATTTAACCGCAACCCATCCCGCCCACCATGGCGTATGCGTAATGTCCCGCTGACCTTACGTAGTTTATGTTCGCAGCCGCTGGCTTTCATCAAAATTACAATGACGCCGCAGCAGCTGCCCTCGAGGAGGATTGGGTCCAGGTGAGGGTCCTTCATGGCCCTCGCTTTCAGCAGTTAAATTCTCTCCCGTCATCACTCAATTTATCATCCGGCAAGGGAGGACAGAAATGAAATGTTTTCCCATTTTATTTCGCTGTATTTTTTTCCTCCTCCTTGGCTCACTCTCTCGGAAATGTCAATTTAAGCTCGGGTTTTGTCTTAATTATGTGAGCTGTTTTTTTTTTTTTGGCCTTCCGCCCGGTACTTGTCGTCCTCCCTGCCCCGGTGGAATAGCCAGGAATTTATTTAAGCAATGACAATGGCAAGGCGCTGGCTTTTTGCATCGGATTACAATGATGTTCTTGGTGAATTATCTGCGAAATTGATTGATGATGGTGTCACATTCGAGTATACAGATGAGCATGTATAAATAAGAAAGATATATACGCTGTCACCTGGCAAAGGAAATCAGGAAAATCATTTGCTGAGGCCAATTCTCTCCAAAAACAAGAGTCCTTTTACCAAAGGCATCAACGCAAAAAATCCACTAAGGAGGTTAACCACTCAAGGGTTTTTTAAGGACATTAATATATTATAAGATGCTATGTTTATATTTATATCTAGTTTATATTTTTTATCTATTAATTAAAGAATTAAATCGATTTATATTGTAAGCATCTCATTATGTACAAACTGATTTAGAGTAACCAATCTGTTATACACTTATCGATAAGCGCGTTATTGTATATTAATCGATAGATATTAGTTGGGTTTTAAGAATAAGGAAGCACGGTCACATTGCACCGAAGATCAAAGGATAAAGGCGTTAACGGCGTAACAGATTCAAACAAAATACAAATAAATAAAATCTTAGCTATTTATTATGTTTTTAGATCGATTTTTATATTTTTGCCAAACTTACAAATGTAAATTCCCCAACATCATCTATCATTTAAAATCCATTTCTTTGGAAAACAAAAAAGGGCAAACCAAATGCCCAGCTAAATATCGTAACAAATGAGCTTTCGAGGAGAGAGTGTGGCGGCGATGATACGAAAACATTTAAATTAAATGAAAACAACGGACGATTGCAAATCCATGGGCAAAGAGCCCCAAAGATAAGCAAACAGCAACCGCAAGCCATTCACATAGGCGAGCGCCGGGACTAAGACAAAGCAAACAAGCAAACAGACAAATGGGGGCGAAATGGGAGTAGAAACAACCGCAGGAACAATTTATTATTTTGTGATTTCCCCTCCCCGAACAGGGGGCGGGGCGGAGAAGTGCCAATATGCAAGTTTGGCTCGGCAAACTTGAATAAATAATGAAATCGGTAAGCAAGCAGCGGCCCAAGACCGGTCCAAGATGCTAAAAGTTAAGAGCCTGGCCACAATATTGACTGGATCCGGGCCAGCAAACAAATCTGAATAGACTAGCTTTCAGAATGCCAAGATGTTTGGCCAGCAGGAAGGGCACAACACAACCCAATTGGCCAATATGTGTACCTACAATGGGAGCTCCATTCGTCATCTCTGTGGGTTCAGAGGGTTGGAGGCGGTCAAAGGCTCTGGCCCCAAATTTAAGCTGCGAAATCTGCCACTTCTTGTGCAATTTCTCAATCACATTCAAAAGTTGCCAGTTGCACCCAAAAGCCATGGCCAGCCAATCCCATGTTCCATTAATGGCGAGAACCGACCTTTTTATTTTCTTTCCCCTGGCACCTCGGCGCACTGATAAAATATGAAAAACCTCACCGAAGTCGAAGACGAAGACGATGGGGGAAATCATACGGCAACACCAAGAAGGCTCTAGCCACTTGGCCTTTGGGAGTTTATGGAAGAGCTTAGCAAACAAAATTATATTCAATTTCCTTTAATGGCCACCATAAAATAGCAGTCAGCAAAAGTAAAGCCGGCCAAAAGCCGCCACAAAAAAAATGAAAGTAGGCGTTGCGCCGCGAACTTCGCAGGGCAGAAATCAGGACGCGAGCAGTTATCCTGCCTCCTTCGGGCTTTTTGTTAGGTAAGCAACTTGTTTGAAGTACTTTCAGTACTTCACAATGGATTATGTTTAGATGTATGTTTATCACAAGATATGAATATTCCATTTGGTCGGGGCAACAGCAGCAGCAGCAGCTGGATATGGAACGAGCGCTGGAGCTGACGCCTCGTCGAGCCGTGTGAAAAAACGATTAAGCATACGCCCCGTTGTCCGCTCGATTAGCCACCACTGTGTTTGCCTGTCAACCAAATTCGTTTTGGCGACTTAAGTGCCCCGAGAAATGGTTGTAATAGGTAAATATTAGTAGGGGAAAATCTAAAAATAAACACATTGCTCAAAGGGGCATGGAAATACATACATATATGTACTTAGCATATTGTCTTAAATAATAAAATATCAGTATTTGAAGGTCAATTTCTGTTAAGATACAAGCAAATACCTTACTTATATTTAAATATTTAACTTTCAAGCATTATATTATTACTTAGGCTTTAACCAAGCATATTTTATTTTAAACCAAAACAAATACCTTACTTATATTTAAATATTTAGAAGTCGTTGATTAGTGAGGGGCATAATAGAACATGTTCTGATGTTTTTCAAGGTCAAGCATGTCACTTCAAACTAATTTAAATTGACATATTTTTATTCTTGATCTTTGCTAGTAATATTTAAGCATTAAATTGTAATTTAAATATTTTATTTTAAGCTCAAAATAATACTTTACTTTTACTTAAATTCTTAGAAAGCTTTAAATAATATTTGAAGGTCTGTTAAATAAAAGTATTTTGGCTTCAGCTTTTCCTGTAATATTTAAGCTTTAAAAAGTATTTTCAACAATTTTTTAAAGCTAAAAATAATAATTTACCCTGGAATTTATATTTAGAAGGCTTTAAATCACAAAATGGGACTATTTGAACAGCTAGAATGCCACTACAATTGTGTTATACATTATGTAGTTTAATTTTTGAGCTTGGCCTATAATTTTAATTAAAGTTTTAACTTTTTTAAATAATTCAATATACTAGAAGGATATAAATACAAAAATATTAATATAATGTATTGTGTGAAGGTCAAGACTGTCTTAACAATTAAGTATAAGCAGTTTTATTCTTTATCTTGCTCGTAATATATAAACTTTAAATTGTATTTTAAATCATTTGAAATCAAATATAATACTTTAATTTTATTAAAATACTTAGAAGGCTACAAAAATATAAATATTTAAAGGTCGTGTAATATTTTTATTCTGTACTCTGTAATAATTGTCCTATAATATTTAAGCTTTAATTAGTATTTAAAATATATTATTTGAAGTCAAAACAAATAGTTTATTAAAGAGTTTATATTTACACGGCTTTAAATAAAGTAAATCCGTTTTTTTTTATTTTAA
The DNA here is from genome assembly GCA_014170255.2 of Drosophila triauraria. Classification (NCBI taxonomy): domain Eukaryota; kingdom Metazoa; phylum Arthropoda; class Insecta; order Diptera; family Drosophilidae; genus Drosophila; species Drosophila triauraria. The sequence continues at coordinate 17,959,302 of CM024335.1, read as the reverse complement.
TTATGCAAATTATTCAAATATATCTTTCGTAAATCAAATTTTTGGTTCTTTATGCAACATTTACATTCAATTTGACTCCCAAAAATAATCAGCCTGAAAGCAACCAGATCACGTTTACATTAACTCAAACGAAATGCATATTTAATAAGCTAATCACGTTAAAGTAAGCTACTATTCGTGCCTTAAAACACAAACATGCTTCTGAATCTAATAAATTCAATGCAGCAGCCAGCCTTTCAATCAACAAAGGATAATCCGATTCCCAGAGACTGAAACAGTTTTATTTGCAAAAACTACTGGGTTTAAAGTGAAAAGCAAAGCCTTTTTGAGCCTTTTCAATGAGCTTAACAAAGGTATGATAGTACCTGTGTTCCTTGAAATTTAATTTAATAGAAAATCAGCTTAAGAGCAGCTTTGTTTAAAGTATTCGCATTTGTAGTTTTTTCTCTTGTTTGCCCACAAAGGTGTGAGACTTAAAGTTTATCTAGCAGCTTTAACTATGCTACAGCCGCAGAGCTGTTAAGCTTTGTGTTGGAGACAACATAATCCAGCAGATAGAGTCAACAAAGGGGAGCGTTTACTATTAGGTTTATCGCATAGCTAAGCCACACGCAGAACGGGCGAACTTAATGCCAGCCGTCCGCATTTTTATGGTCGATTTCCAGCTGCAAGCCAAGCCTGAAGTCCGGATCCGTTAATACATCAAACTCAAGCATCGTGACAGCCCCTTATCTTCCTTTGTGGCTCTCGGATAGCGACACTTGTCGGAGGAAGCCAGAGTCGGTTCCAGTAGCTGGAACCGTTGCCATAGCCCAAGCCACAGCCTTAGACAATTCGATTGACATGAAATGAATTGTGAAATTAAACAGACTGCACAATGACAGCCGCAGAAAGGAAAAGCTCAGCTGAAAAGGATTCCCGAATGGGGGCCACAAATTGCTAAGTGATTTCCCCGAAAGAGCCGAAAAGAGCCCAAAAAGCATGGAGCTTGCCAGTGCCAGTTGCCAGTTGCCTGGCAATAAAGATGGTCCTTAAAAAGTCAACAGCAAGGAGCATTAAATTGTATGAGAACGGTTCGGTCCTCGACTTTCTTTCTGTTATTTCTTGTGTTTCTCCCCGGCCTCTTCAAGATCAACGCCTTGTTTGTTGACACCATAAATACTGTGTAAATATATATATTGAGTGGGCGAATGGCCCTGGAACTTACCCACTTGGATACGAGAGCCCGGACAAAGGCTCAGCTGCATTGAGCAATTAGCGAGCTTGGGCGGCAAAAGAGATTTTCCGATTGCATAGAAAACTATTCAGGCGCGAGCCTTAATCAAAAAGCATTTGAATCGCACACCATGGAACATCACACACTGGCACACACACTGCTGGCTGACTGGGGCACACACTCTCGATTTTAAGCACTGACTGCACCGACTGCAAATATCAATCAACAATTGCGCCGCCCGAAAGCATGCAACAATTTCTATTTCTACTTCTATTTGTATTTTGCCAGAGCTCCTTTGTGCTGCTCGCTGGGCCCACGCGGCGTATGAGCAATCAATTGGCATCGAGTTCGGCACGCGTGGCTTCAATTATTCAAAAGACCGTTACGCCAGTTCTGAGTGAGATTCGAATACGGATTCGAGTACGGATATGTGTCCCCTAGTTCGGAGCCCACGACCCAAGCGTCTGGTTTGCCAGCCGACGTCGCACTGAGCCTTCCTTTGGCCAAGCACCTCGCTTTTGGAGGCGGCATCCCACTAACCGAATGCGTTCCACTCGAATCGGCGCCTGCGCGGTGGCCCAGTGGCCATGTGGATGTCATTTGAAAACATTGTCGCCGTCGTTTTTCAATTGCCAATTGTCCAAGGCAGCAGCGCCAGCAGGTCTGCCTTTGGCCGGAATGGAACGAAACAGTTGCTGCAATCGGAGATTTCAATTATGCATGTGCATCCCTCACAGCTGATCCAACGTCCCGACTCCGGCGGGAGGTCCTTGTTGCTGACTCTGGAGTCGTCCTTGTTCCTAGGAAATTGCAAGCGTCTTAAGCCGATGCCTGCTGTGAATGCTCTCGTCTGGCCGAAAGGTGTCCACGGCAATCATTTCACCTAAACACGTTTCAGGTCCTAAGGCGCTTAACAGAAATGCAGAAAAACAGAATTGGAGATGTGGCCGAAAATATAGGCGAATCATGAACACTTTTTAGTCGTTTTAAGGCGCCCACAGTCGTCTTTAAGGTTTATTACTTTAAACTTGGTTTTTTGTGTTCTGACTTAAGGAGTTGGAAGTTACTAATGGAAATAATGCAGTGATATTTGGGGCAGCGGGACCTAGAACATTTTTTTGAGCAATGATTTCTCCAAGCTACACCTTTGACTGGACTTATTGTTTACTGGGTTTTGTAGATATGCATTAATAATGGTATGGTGATTCGTTATGGTTAATTAACATTCTGGAGATTTGTTTAGATTACAAATTCATTTATTAACGATTAAACTTCGTAAATGAACTTAATATTCGTATTTGCAGAGATTAAATTTATATTTTCTTGTCGCGTCGCTTTCGCAGAGATAGTGTGACCAATCAGCTTTTGTGTTAGAAGGTCTTCAAAAGACAGTGTTGCCAGATAGCGAAAATAGATCGCCACAATGCATTTATGCATTTGTTCAATTAATTATATTTATATTTCCTAAACTGGACAGATTAAAATATAATTTTAAAAATATCTTCCCACTAAATCTTTACCAAAATCGTAGAAAAAGTGCTTTAAGTCTCTAGATTTATTTTTTGGAACGCAATGATATACATATATTAAGCTCTGTAATCTTGGATAATGAAAATATATAAAATCTGAAATAGCAAGAAGATGGGAATATTAATGAAAAACCCTGTACTTTAAAAATGTAATTTTCTTTAAGGAACTCCTCTAAATGTACGAACCCCCTCAATTATTCCATATCATTTGCCTTGCCATCTCTGGCACAGTCCCAACATTAATCTAATGCTGATATTTGTGTATGTAAAACCATTGCTTACCTTGGGCCCTTGGGCTCTCGACGCTTTTCCCTTTGGCCTCGTCCAATAAAATGCATAAAATGCGTGCACAGTTGGCTCCACAGTCTGCCTAAATGCAATTCCACCCGGCTCCTTTACTCCTGCCCTTCGATCCTTTCCTGGACCCGCTTTATGTGTATATCATTACCAGGAGGAAGGAGAAAACAGCGGGCGGAAATAATTGAATTTGGCGGAGACGAGTTAAGAGGCGATTGCCGGGCATTGCAACGCTCGATTTACTTTGCAACATTGTCGACAAAGTGCAGGATTTAAACGAGCTTGGGGACGACTACGCCTTCCCTGAAGTGCCTTGGTACTGCCCATAAATCGAGGGCTGGTCAATCGTCACGCTCCGGAAGTTGGCTGAATGGAAGGCGTATATCTTTACCTGCAGCCGTACAGGTGCTGCTAATTATGAACATCGTTAGTTGGACAGCTGAGCGATGGCGACCCCAGAGGCATCTCTTTTTTTGTCAGTAAGCCATTGGCAAAGCCATAACCAGGCGACTGCATCGACTTCGGCCAAACGGCCATAATTAATGAGCTTGGGCATAAATCACCGGCAGGCCAATCAAAGTTGTCTCAATGCCCATACGTCAGGGATTTGCCAGGAATTTATCGGGTTGTGTGGCTGCCTCATGGACTCATCTCCGCAAGCAGACATCTCCCTGCCTGCAATTAATAATCCCAAACGAAACACAAACAAATCAGAGGCCCGAATTACCTAAGCCTTATTCAGTCATTCGACGGAGGTCCTTCTAGAGGCACTTGTCGTTGCACCTTCTATGGCATTTCATTCACGTCTGCGTCCGCATATTTTGCATTTTGCATTCCCGCCTGCAGAGTCCACAATCCAAAGTCCTGTGTCCGCACTGACGTGTCACTTTATTTGCGTCTTCTGCGACACGCGTCAGTGGCTCAAATCGAGCACCGAGCCAATTGTTCTGGGTCGTTCTTTCCTCCTGCCTGCCTCCTGGCTCCCTGCCGGCTCCGCCTTCGCTCCTGGTCCTGTTCCTCGCATGTCCGTTCAACTGACAATTACAACGCATTCGGGATATAACTGTCGCTCGGCATTGCCTGCTGGTTGTTGCATTTCAAGCACCTTCTTCTAGGGTATATTCGTTATTTGTATACAATTACCTCCTATTGGAGGTAGCTTACGGAGATCACGAAGTACAATTACATATGTTAAGCAACAAATTTTTTAATGCATGCATCCCAATATTCTCAAAAGTATCAGAAATATTTTACTTATTAGAATTCTAGCCGAAAAATCAAATTTAAACTAGAAGGCTAACCTTATTGCAGAAGTGTTCTTTAAATGTGATCAATACGGCAACAAAGCTGTTTCATGCAATACCCTAGACAACAACGAGAGACGAGAAAGTAAATATCAATTTGACGAGTAAAGGCGACGAACAACAACAACGAGTAAAATAGACAAGCAACATCGACGACTAGAAAAGACCAGTGACCATGAGTATGATGAGTAAATACGACGAGTAAAGCCAATGCAAAGATGACGAATAAGCACAATGAGTAAAGCTGACGAGTAAAGCTGACGAGTAAAGCTGACGAGTAAAGCTGACGAGTAAAACTGACGTGCATCGAAGACGAGTAAAAGCGCGGAGCAACGATGACGAGAATTAAAACAAGCTAGACCACGCAAACGACGAGAGAGTTATTTGTCTTATTCCATTCATTCTATACATACAATAAATTTAATAATATAAGCATTTAATTAACTAATTTTAAAAAGGTCCCAATACCGGGTATTTCAAAGACGAGTTCTTTACTCCCTTAACCATTTTAACCAGCTTTAGTTGTTCTTCGTGGAGAGAGTTTATTTAGCATGCAGCTGGCAAGACGCGCGTCAACGTCCATTGAGCCACAGTCCTCCATGGATCTAATGGCTTCGCCGTGATAAAATGTTCGAGCATGTGAGCGTAGGTGTGTCCTCATGTCGGTCCAATTGGAGGGTGTGAGGTGGAAAAGGGACTTCCCTCCCTGCAGCAACAATCAGTGGCTGTCGCTTAAAACTTCTCGTTTCGCGAGCATTTTAGTTGCTCCGTTGATAATATCAGCGCAGCCTAATTGCCCACACACGCGCTCATTTAAGTAAGTTTTTTGAGATAAAATTAACGCCGTGGGCCAGTGTTTTGGGTTAAAAGCCCCCCAAACAATCGGACTGGGCTGCATGTGTGTTCCCAGAAACGAAATATGTTTATGATTGGGCTTCGGGTTCAGGCTCAGTACAGATATTCATCAGGACGAGAAGTCGTGAAAAGTTTAAGGGCTAATCAAAAAATCATTACCCAGGTGATGGGATGTTCTGGAAAACAGAAGGTTCTTAAGCTTTCAGGAGTGGAAGAATTTGAGTTCAATTGAAAAAATGTTATAGCTTTTTTTTATTTTCTGAAAAAGTTTGACATACATAAGTTCCGTCTTAATAGTATCCAGAGAATACGCAAAGAAAAGGCCATACTCAAAATTATATATAAAATGCAAATAGAACACCTTGGCAAGAGAGGAGGGTTCACCTCGCACTGGTCAGTGCCACCGCCAACATGACCGGAACACCGCTGCACGCCATTTTGCTTTTGCCGCAACACGAGCAGCGCAGCACTGGGAGCATGTTAAACCATGATTAATACGTGTTGATAAATAGTTATTGTAATTAATCGCGCGACCACTATCGCTTAAAAATTTAAATCAAGCCACCAGCCAAATTGGCGCGACTTTGCCGTGGACCTTGCCGTGCATAAATTTGAATTTGGCGCCTGCCCACGCGCACTTAGCAATGGAAATGCATTTATCATTCGCCTCTGCCATTCCGAAGTTAACAGTCGGGTTTATCTGAAATTAAAAATCGCCTCTACCTGGAGAATTTATGTCAGCACTTTGCAGTCAATACCTGGCGTTCCTTTGGTCCTTCTGTGCTTTTGGTCCTTTGAAGTTGTGTGTCCAATTGACGTTGCAATGCGCCGGGATGTGCCACTTGTTAGCCGCAACTAACTTTCGCCATAATTAAAAGCTAACAAAACTTTTGGCTTACGCTCGGCAAAAGAGTTCGGCAGCCCAAACATACAATATCTGCAAAATGCAAAAAAAAAAAATAGAAATGCGACATAGCTCTTCTATTAGCCAATTCCTGCATGTTTCGGTCAATTTGTATGGACCAGCCATTGGACCACATGGAATTCGTGCTTCTTTGTGCGAAAGTTTCACCTGTACAGAGTCGTGGCATGCATCGAGCAGTTCCAGGACAAAGAGGAGGAAAGAGGGATAGAGGATGGGCAAGAGGTAAAAATCTCGAAATTAAGTCGCTAATTATGTTAAGGGGTCTTAAAAGAGAACCGCAAGTTTATATTAAAAATTTTAATTATTTTAGCTAGAAGCAAAGTATTGCAAAATCATGTATAATTCACAAAGGGTTAAAACAACAAGTTTTTAATCTTGAAATATTTTCCATATTTACTTTACTTATTAAATCAGGGTTATAAAGGTCAAAGAAACACTTCACTTGATAAAGATATTATTTGATTTAAGAGGAATTTACTTTAATTATTTCCCTTTTATTAAATGGGCTAGAAATTTATTTAACAAAATTTTTAAAACTTGAACTAAGGAATTAATTCCCATAACCATCACAGCTACAAACCCTTGTACTTGGGTTTGTGTCTAGGATGTTAATTGACCTCACATCTAGATGGCGCTGCATGTAAAATGGTGAAACAGTGTGGCCAGGTGTGTAATTTCCGTTACTGTTCCTGTTTTTCCTTTTATTCAAATATAATTTCTCAATATTTCAATAAAATATACAATTTTAGCCAGTATTTGAATCGTATTTATGTGTTTTAAATAATTTAACTTTGATCCAAAGCAAAGAATTTGAGATTTCCTTTCCTTTTCCAGTTCTAGTCTTTAATTTCAAAGATATTTCTTAGTTATATCCATCAAATATATTGTTATAGCTTGTATTAACATGATTTTTATTCACTTTAAATATTTTCCCCTTCGATCTAAAGCACAGAACCATCCCCCAATCAAAGAAAAACCCAAGTTCAGCCTCATTCGAGTCGAATATATATTAAAAACACATTTGCAATGTATTGTGCAAGAGTTAAAAGTACTTAATCATACATTTCTACATAAACAGAATATACGTATATATTAAAAGCATACTCATATCGTCGCTGTATATCAAATATATATATCAAATGCTTCAAAGTAACAAAGAATATGTAGAATAGAACGAGGGAAGGGGCTAACATTACGCTTTGTACGGAGACGGAGATGTGCTGAGATGCTCACATCGAAAGCAGCGGCTGCAGTATACAAAAAATAATCCTCTCGCAGGAGATTCCAAAAATATGTGTGTCTGTATATAATATTATTCAATTGAGGATTTAGCAATCACATTACTGGCACTCGTTACATTGAAGCAAATTCCCTTCATTATACGTTTACGATTACGTTTACGTTTGTTTCTAAAGCATTTTCACATCAAGATATTTAAGGTGGCGGCCCCGCTGATGGCGGAACCGTATTACTTCTGGCCGAGATGCAGCTTGCCGAGCAGAGCGCTGGCCTGCTGGCCGGCCGACTCCTGGGCCTGTCCGGCCGCCTCCTGCACGTTCTTCTCGACGGACTGACGCTTCTGGTCCACGTACTGGTTGGCCTCATGCAGCTTCTGGTCCACCGCCTGGCTGGTCTGCTTGAGAGCCCCATCGATTGCGCCCTCCGCCTGCTTCAGCTTCTGGTCCGCCACGGTCTCAGCAGCCTTTACGCTCTTGTTGATGGCATCGTTGGCCGCCTTCTTGGTCTGGTCCACGGCATTGGCGGCGGCCCGCTGGGAGGCCTCGGCCACGTTGGCGGCCACCTGCTTGGAGTTCTGGGCCACGGCCTGCGCCTGCGCCACCGTGTTGTCCACAGCCTGCTTGCCCTGGTTGACGGCTCCGGCGGCACGGTTCACGCCCTGGTCGATAGCTTGTCCTGCCTTCTGGGCCTCAGCGGTGGCCAGAGCAGCGGCTTCCTTGGCTGTAAGGGATTTGAATGTTATTAGTTGCGTAATATTTATATAAACTCTTGGGGAAAGTGTCTTTATAACTGGGAAATTCGCTTGGGATTTTGTTTATTATTTTCTATAAATTACTGGCTTTTTAAAAATACAAATAAGTTGCAGGAAAATCAATATACTCGATAAGAAAATCCAATAAATTAAAAAAAATAATAATAAAAGTATTATTTTCTGGTAATAATCCCGAAACTATTATTCTTTTGTAGTCTAATGATGTCTAAAATAGAAACTAAATATTCTTTGCAAAATACTTAAGGCTTTAAAAGAATAAAATAATTATAAAAGCATTGTTTTCTTGTAAGAATTCTGAAAAGTTTTCTTTAAAAGAAACTATTTAATTTGTTTGCAGGCCAATAACGCCTAAAATATTCTTTTAAAAATACGTATGGCGTTAGTGCGTCATTAAAATTATTCATATATCAAAATGCCTTTGATTTTAGAAAGCAATCAGTTTAAATTTATGACAGACAAATATTTTGCAAAAATCTAAAGCAAACAGACATTTTTATTTTCATAATTATTTTGTCATAAATTGTCACAAAAGTTACGTTAATTTAAGGACATTTCTAGTGAAATACTATAGTTTTTAACTACTTGTTCAATTTTTTGCATTTTCTATCTAACTTTGCTTTAAATTAGTAAAGATTTTTAGGATTTAATAAACAAAAATTCCCCTATTTTCTCTGTATTGTTTCCGTGTTTCAGAGACCTTATTTTCCAATTCCCTTGCAGATCTCAAAACTCACCCGTGCTGGCGGCCAGCTGCTCGGCCTCGCCCTTGGTCTGCTGGACCGACTGGCCCACCTTCTTGGCCTGCTCCTCGGCTAGCTTCTGGGCCTCGGCGGCCTTGTCGTTGGCCAGCTTCTCGGCCTCATCCTTCTTCTTGCTGAACAGGTTGGCCGTCTTGTCGCCAAAGTTCTTCAACGAGGCTGCGAATGGAAGCGGAAGGAGATTCTAAATATTGCAAGGACTAGAAATCGGATTAAAGCTACTTTGATTTTGGCGACTGGGAAACATGCTGACTGTGTGGCTTTCGGGATGCAAACTAAACGCCGGAGCCGGCGACAATTATAATTTATAGCCGATTTTAATCAGCGGGCATTAGCTAATTAGCCAACGCCGATCGAATTCCAGACTATTAATTGCCGAAACATAAACAAAGCAGCTGGAGCATGAACTATTTACATGACTAAAATCTATATTCTACATTCTATTTTTCCATTTTGCGAAATTCTATTTTAAAACTAACTGCGCAGCTAAGAGCTGAGAGCTAAGAGCTGCTAGAGAGCTAGCTTGGTCGTGATTGTGAGCCTCGGCCAGCCATGGCGTCAGCATCGAAATTTAAAGCACATTAGCCGCCGCGAATAATATTCGCAATTTAATAGAAATTAACGAGCACGGCAGCGGCGGCACTTGTTCCCAGTGCCTCAGCTCTGTGCATTCACATCGAGTGACGTGTGCGGTCACTCAAATAGAAACATTGTGCCAGCGGCATCGGAACTGCTGCTTCCCCAAACAGGAATTTGAATTATTCAGAGTATGTGATGTCATAATCGCCTCGCTTCGGATGCCTTTCTTCACGCTTTCCGATTGTGATTGGGAAGGTGTTTATTCCTGGTATCATAGATATTTTAATGGCTCCACGCTCCTCGAGCGCGTTTCCACCCAATTTCATTCCGCATTTAATGATCCACTCGCTCGAAAATTGTGCGAAAATAATAGTTTCTGCATATCAGGCCTGAGGAATGTGTGGGCACGGTTGAGGTGTTAAAATAACATCTAGAGTATTTCGGAGGAACAGGGTCTATATAGTATATACTTTCAGATGCTAATTGCTCTTGAGGTTTCAGTGTGTGGCATTGAACTTGCATGGGGAATAGGATTATCTTGGAATTTGTGTGGCAAAAACGTGATTTCTAGGTTGTAACTATTTTTGGGTAGACTTAGTCATGCATATCTAGGAAATTATATATAAATATTTGGATGTGTGCTGGTTTGCTGCTGTAAAATTAAATTAAAATTAAGTATTCCCCAACTAAGATCAATAACTGCAAGCGAAACCCTTTTAAAGCTAAAAGATTGAGCTGTAGTTCCAATATTTCGTCTTAGCAATATTTTTCTACAAATAATTAGTATTCCTCGCTTATATCGGTAAACATTCGTGGAATGCCCAAGGCAATCACAAGCTCTTAGAGGCTTTTGCGTAATACGACGACGCATTTTGTTCTTAACTTTATTTTCTTATTTCTGTTCTGTGCTTTATCTGAGACTGTGGCAGTTTTGTGGTCAATATAAAATAAAACCGGCTAGAAGCATGGCCAGAAGGTAACACAATAAGCCCAGAGCAGCGACTCTCACAGCCTCAGCTTTGTAGCTTTGCTTTTGCTTTTATTTTTGTTTTTAATGCGCAAAAGTCTCGGAATGGCAGCGGTGGAAAACCTGTAGCTGAGCAGCTGGGTAGCTCACACACACCCAGAGAATCGGTTGGAATGAATATCTTCTATGAGTAACTGCGATTTGAGGTCTGCCGACTCACGTTCCACACCAGTTCTGGGAGCTAGGGCAGTCCATGAATCGATGGAGCTTCTGTTGTGGCTCTTGCTGTTGCTGATGATGTCATGTGAGATAGAGATACAAATTCAAGCCCTCTCAGACACAGATACAGATACAGCGCGTGGCAAGTGGCGGCACGGAATTCGCACGCCGAATCAATTGTTTTTACTCGAAGCGTCATCGCTCCGTCCTCCGTCCCAGGGGAGCCGCCGCAGGTCGAAGGTCAGCTGAGTCAGCTGAGTCAGCTGGCAACAGGCCAAACTTGGTGAAGGATTCGTGTCCCGGCCCAGGGACAATCGCTGATGGTCGATGGTTGGCTGCCGGTTGGCTGATGTCATGGCCCCGCCAGGTAAATCAATAATCGGAAAGAGTAAGGGCAGGTCAGACATCCCGGCCTTCGGGCGGGTTATGCTAATGGCTATGAAGTCACTACACGTCCGCCGATCGAATCAGCAGGGCTAACTACACTGATTTGGTGGAGGGTTGGGGCCCTTGGAGCAATTAAGATTGACCTTCATTGGGGGTTACCATGTATTTATCTTATTTTTGGGGATTTCTATATTATTAGTAATCTAAATGAATTTATTTTTATATTTAATGAAGATTATGCAAAAAAGAGAAACAACGAATGTATTTTTAAGACCTTTCTTAGATATTAACAAAGGCTTAGTTAAACTTCAAGCAAGAAAAGCTATTTAAATAGCGAAATTTAACTGAAAAGTAGTTAGACTTCATATTTTTGGGAAGATAATTTTATGGATTAATATAATTAAATCTTGTAATATCAGAAATATATTCTTATATGTCATTAAAAAAAGGTTGTATAAGATCTAAAGTCAAGTATTTAAGAATTTCAACAGCAAATATTACAAAGTATATAATCACAAAGTCCCTAGTAAGGTGAGGGCAAGATAAGGCAAGAAAAGTAAGGCTTTTCAATTACATAACTTGTAATGCGCTGCTCTTAATTTCCCTCGATTATTTCTTCAAGTGTACCTAATGAAATAGCCAATTAAATTGAATGACCCTAAACCTGACCCACAGACACAGAGCGAACAGAAATTAGCCCGCGACATTGGCGGCATTCCGCCTGGCATGAACTTGTAATTGAATTAGCCAGACGACGACGTCGATGGGAGTCGTGCCTCCGATAGGGCTGGAATCGATTGGACGCACTTGGACGCGCTTGGCGGCGGAGGATATAAGTACAGGAGGCACTCCGACTCCGGCCACTGTGCATCGACGGATCGCTAGCGATATGAAGCATCTAGTGACTGCACTCGTGACCCTGCTGACTGTCCTGCCGCGAGACCAGGATCTGGTCCTGGGCTCCACGAAGAACGCCTGCCCGCGTCGCTATCTGAGGAGGATCAATGGCAAGTGCTACTACTTCTCCGTGAAGAAGGTGAGCCGGAAAATATCGGACCGAAATATATCGATTTTGAAAATATATTCTCCCCTTCAAGATGACCTGGTTTGGGGCCCTGAACAACTGCCTTCGCAAGGGACTGACCCTCGCGGACCTGAGCAACGCCCGGGACTTTGACGGCGCCATCGGCTTCCTGAGCTCCCTGGGCAACACGGAGGACTTCTGGTTCGGGGGCAACGATCTCTACCACGAGGGTCGCTTCCAGTACATCAGCAACGGGCGGCTCGTGCGCTACTATAGCAACTACAGCAACGTACTGCCCGTGGAGCACTCCGACTGCGACGACTGCCTGGAGGTGCGCATCCGCTCCAACATCAACATGGTGGCGGCGGACAACTGCCTGGAGCGGCAGTACTTCATCTGCTCGGAGCGCTACTGCCAGGAAGACGAAGAGGCCAAAAGCCAAAGCATCACAGCCACGAGCATCTGCATCACTTCCATCACGACATCGGCGAGAGTGCCGACGGCGAGGTGGAGGAGGAGAACCGCGACGGCGGCCACAACATGCTGCCCATTGCAAGCGGATCGGCGCAGCATCAAGGGGGTTCCGAGGAGGCCGTCGGACAAGCAGATGTGCCGGACGAGGAGCAGTCCAAAAATGAGACGGTAGCCGAAGGCTCGGAGACTGTGTCGACCAATGGCGGAGAGGCAGCAGCGGTACCAGGGCCACCGAATGCCAATGCAACTGCCGCGGAGTCGCCGGTAGTTCCCGCTCAAGGTGGTACCCCTGGTACCCCTGATACCCCTGGTACTCCTGGTACCCCTGGTACCCCTGGTACAGAGGCTGTAAAACCTGCGGACGAAAAACAGCCAGAACAACCACCACCATAAGCTATAGATTATTCTCCAATTGAAACCAGCAATGCTTTTCTATTCAAACTAAACGAATAAATTGACAACTTCTAAATAAATACTTAAAGAAGTTAGAAACTGAAGTCTAAGAATTATTTTGGGGCTTTTGCTAAGCTAAGTTTATCGGAGATTACTTGGACACCTTATAGAGGAGAAGCCTGTATAAAATATATACTAGATATAAAATAAATACTTATAATATATATTTAATAGGTGAAAAAGCAGGAAAAATAAGGAAAAGTAAATACCAAAAATGGCACCTCTAATATCCAAGACACCCACTTAAAGAAACCTTAATAAAAACTATAAATATATTAACTCAGAGTCCAGATTGTAATAGTTTTCTCTTTGCGAACTGCGGAAGTAATCATGGTGGTTAGGTCTTACAAGGCATACCTTTTAGAAAGACAAATACTTCGATATTTGTTAGGAAATAACAAGTTTCTGAATCAACTTTAAGTGGACTGCAGATCGAGGGAGAATTTGCCTCTAGGACCCCCAAATATAACTCGCTTTCTACCGGGGCTATAACTTTAATATAAGTTTTCGGGTCAAACTAAAGACAACAGACTCCTAGCTCTCGCATATTCTTTCAAAGTATCTGTTCTAATTATGCTGCTTTAAAGTATTATAACATCAATTTTCAGTTAATAAGAAATCATTTCGAATCGAAAAACCCATTTTTCAGAAAGGGAACCACCCGTGTCCAACGGCCACCAGCATATTTTTCACACTCATGTCGAGACTCACCCAGCACCTGACCATGGGTAAAGCCAATTGGAGTTAATCGATTCGTTGGACCTTATCGGGGCAATGGAGGTGCCATAAAAGTGGGAATCGGCCACTCAGATCCAGATGTCACGCCCCCAAGAGGGTATATATAGAACAGGAGGCGGCACGCATGTGAACAGTCTGACTGGACAGACGGCTCAGTTCTGCTGGCAGCCATGAGGATACTTTCCATTCTGATACTGGCCTTGGTCGTGGCCCATCCCGACCAGGTGTCCGGCAAGAAGAAGGCGCCCAAAAAGGGAGGTCCTTGCGGCAAGACCTTTATAAAGCAACTGAACGGAAAGTGCTACTACATGGGCCTCAAGAAGGTGAGCAAAAGTCCTTGCCATATTGCTAGGGATTCACTATCCTGATTCCTCGTGATTCCCCGTTTCCCAGCTCAACTGGTTCGGGGCGCAGAACAATTGCCTGCGCAAGGAGCTCAACCTGGCGGACCTGGCCACGCCGGAAGAGTACAATGCGGTGGTCAACTACCTGCGGTCGCACGTGGGATTGGAGGATTTCTGGTTCGGCGGCAACGACCTGCACACGGAGGGACGCTTCACCTACATCAGCACTGGCCAGGTCGTCCGCTACCTGGGCGAGAACGGCATGGTGGAGGCGACGCAGCACTCCAACTTGGATGACTGCCTGGAGCTAAGGCTCCGGAACAACCATACCATTGTGCTGGACGTGAACTGCCACGATAAGAAGTACTTCATCTGCCAGAAGCCCGATCAGAAGTGCGCCCGGCCCTCCGAAGACGAGGAGGAAGATGCCCAGACCCACAGCCACGAGCATCTGCATCACTTCCACCACGACGCGGCCAAAAAGGAGAAGCAGGAGGCGGCGAAAGTTGTCGAGGAAGTGGAGAGCGACTCACGGCCACTTGACAATTCGAATTCAACCGAAATCGGCGTATCAAATGAGACGCCGCCAAAGATTGAGAGTCCGGGTGATAAGGATGCAGAGGGCGAGGGCGAGGGCGAGGGTGAAGGCGACAGCGAGAGCCAGGAGTCCACCACGGCAGGCACTAACTCGACAGAGCCAAACAGAGTAAAACCTCATGAAGATGCAGCTAATGGTTCCCCGGCAAGTAAAGCCACTGCACCGGCTCCAACACCAGGTGGCGGCCCCGAGACTGGTGGCGGCCCCGAGACAGGTGGCGGAGGTAATACCCCTGACGAAACAAAAGATAAACCGGAAAACAAGCCGCCTACCTAAGCAGAGGAGCGACCCATCAACCAGGCGGACTTATATATATGCACCTTAGGAATCGAATCAAATGTTTGAGCTTTTGGAAAATAAAGAAAGCAACAGGGAGCGGCAGGTATAACTATAAACGAAATGATAATCCCTTTCAACTTGATTTGAGAAAATTATAAACGGGAATATCTATGGACAATATGTATAATTTAGACAGATGTTTTTGAAGTGCAGGGATAAATATCTAGCTTAAAGAAGGTTACTCCTCTAGGAGTACTAAGTAAACAGGTAAGTAGACGAGTAGGAAAGCTACAGTCGAGTGTGTCCGACTGTGGGATACCCGGTACGCAAAGCATTTTGGGTGAACATGGAAAATGTTGAAAAATAAAGACCAATGTTGCTAGTAACGTAATGAGCAACACCCAAAAAGAACAAAATGTGGCTAGGAACATGTTGAGCAACACCCATTGGAGCTGCCTCCACAAATGTAAACGTTGCAGAAGTAGAAGCATATACATCAACTTTATTGTTTGATAACTTCCAGGTTTATCATCCGATTTTACTAAAATTTGTACAGCAAATCTGAAGTTTAGTTTGATCTGCGTGCAACAGATAAGAATGTTGTCTTTAAATTCGGTAGCTTTAGCTCTTATAGTCTTTGAAACCTCCGTTTCATACGGACACACAGACGGACGGACAGAATAAATAGACTTTATGGGGTCGGAGATGGCTCTTCTGCTTGTATAATAATACCTTGTACCGGGTATAATTATCATACAAAATAAAGGTTTTCTCTAGCTTAAATCACTGATAACCCCTAGGCATGCTCTGGCAAAAAAAGAAAAGAAAATAAGATGCTGCTACTGAGGATTGAACTACGTAGTAGGGTGAGGAATGTGTCGGAACAGCAGCATTATCGACTAAGCTAATTTCGTGAAAAGATCGCGATTCGGGTTACTTACATTTCGATGCATCTGTTTGGCATTGAGTGGGAACACAGATAATATTATTAAGTACATATATACATATAAATAAATTGCTTATAATAAAAAACGGGAGATGCCTATCTCGAGTGCCAATGCCTGACTATACGTTTTCGAATGGCGTCTTTTGCCGAAGAAGAATCTGATTGAAAACGGAAGCCAATATATTGGATTGGCCTTTGATTTCTTGCACCCACTTCAAAGAGCACGCATAAGATAAGTGTTCCATTTAGTTTCAGAGAATGGAATCCAACATCATAAAGCATAAACTGAACACGGCCCGCCGCGAATCTATATGTTCCTAGACTCTCGGCTAGTGTGTGTGTATCTGGGCAGCTATAATTATATATACGTATCATTGCTTTTGGGTGTGGGTTGTGCCAGCGTAGTCCATTTGGAGCTACATATAAACTGCGCCATAATTGGCTTACGTATCATCCACATTGCCGTTGTCATCATCATCATTGCCAGAGCTAGAGGCAGAGCCAAGCCAGAGCCAGAGCCACGGTAGCAGACAATTAAATATTTTGTTATTGCGACCCGTATCGGATCGAACACGCCCAACCCAACACCCAACCCCAACCCGACCCCACCGCACCCGAGTTCCCGGTGGCCAGCTGCTCCAACTCCTTGGCTGCTTGGCTCTTTGCCCTGTGCTCTGTGCTCTGACGATGATGTAATTCACTCTGCCGCACATCCTGGCTGCTTGCAATGCGGTCATATGTTTGTTAACCATGATTAATTCACTCACTGCACACGGATGGACGTGGGGGTATTGAGGCTGCATATACTCCCGTGTCTACCCAAGATTTCTAATTTCAAAACTTTCACGTCGAGGTCGAGGAGTGTTGGCTGTTGGCTTTACCTGTAATCGAGCTGAACATTTTGCAGCTTTTATTTTTGGTGTTTTCTTTTCGAGTCGAGAGAGTTGTGTGTTTTATCGAATGGGTATTCGAATATTTTTTCAGATTTCAGATTTATTTGCGGCCTGCAGACTTGGTATTTCGGGGCGAAGCGCGTTTATTTTTAAACGTCCGACTGCGTCGAGAGCACAGAAACGTATAACGTCGTATAAAGTCGAAGCGAAAGTAGCCGCCTGAGACCTGAACTCACATCGCATCGCACACAGAACCCGAAGCGGCATTATTTTTGCTGTGTCTTTTTCTATTTTGTATGTTTTAGTTTGGAAATGTTGTTGTTCTGCTTTTTGGTGTGTGTGGAACCTGTTCGGCGTTGGCGCGCTCAGTGCTGCCAGATCGATGGAAAATGGTTGGGAAACCAGAGGGTAAAAAAAGAAAGTAAGAAAGCTACAGAACAGTGTGCTCGACTGTAAGATACCCGGCAACAAGAGCACCGTTACCCGGTGTTAGATTTTTGCCAATAAGCCATAATACGCTTGTATCCTGTGGTTAGCGGGCATAGCAATTTATTATATTAATAGTTATACAATTAAAAAAACTAAACTATAATATTTATATTATGTAAAGATACATATAGCCTTACGGAATTTTAAAATATTTAAGCCCGTCTGATATGAAATATAAATAAATTATATAATTATAAAAGTGAGGCAGATATCCATATCCATATCCAAATCAATTTTACCATGCCTTAATAGAGTTCCAACTAGAGTTTTCCACTTGAATTAGCTAGCTTGCAAAGGTTTATTTCAAAAACGAAGTACAATGAATCAACAAGTGCAACGGATTTTATGCCTCTCTGTGCTGCTGTTTTACTTGCAATTCAGTAAGGTGGACTCCAATGGGATGTGTCTCTACGCTAGTGAGAAGAGAGTAAGTGTAATTAAAACATTTATGACCCCGATCCAATCCAAAATAATCTATATACAGGCCAATTGGTTTGAAGCCCAGCAAAAGTGCCAAGAAAACGGAATGTGTCTGGCTATGATCCCCAACGAAATTGTACTTCATCAGGTACAAACCATGCTGGGCACTGAACAAAAACTCGATACATATTGGATCGGTTTGAATTCAATACGCAAAAGCAACTTCAGATACGTACACGACGACAAACCCGCAGCGTTTGTGCCGACGGGTTCCACCCTTTTGTATAATGACAGCTGCGTCTATCTGGCGTACCATGAGAGGTCATTCCGTTTTGATTCATACGCTTGCGATTTTCGCATGAAATTCCTTTGCGCCCACACCCCACTTTGCCTGGGACCTAATCCGAAGTATGTTGATACTTGTAAGATAAGCGAAGAGGTTCGTGCCATTGTGGCTTATTAATCTGCAAATTACCGCCAATAAAGTGATGGATAATTCATAGTTGTGTCAGTTGTTTTCATTGTATTGTCCTCCTGGCGACCCTAAGTAATCCTGAGCCTCGTCAGGACGCACGAGTCCCTGCTTGTAGTTCTGATCGAACTCGTTCTGATCTTCTGATGAAGAATATATACTTTGTGGGGTCGGAGATGCCTCCATCTGCCTGTTACATGTATTTTTGGTTGGCACTAATGAGGTAGATCCACCGAATAGAATAATATACTTCCTAATCACAAATCAATTTGACCATGCTCTAATAGGGGTTTAAGCTTTTCACTTGAATTGGCCAGCTTAAAAGGTTTATTTCGAAAACGAAGCAAAATGAATCAACAAAGGCCGCGGATAGCTATATGCCTTTCCATATTGCTGGTTTACTTGCATATCAGTGAGGTAGACATGTCCCTGACTAATTTTCATACCTAGTTTTCAACATCTTTGTCTCTTTCAGAGGCTTTTCGCTTGGCATCCGCCTTCAGCTGAGACACATATGCTCGACATCGGGTTTTGTAGGCCTGAACCAGTCGTCCTCCTGGTGAAATGGCTATTGCCACATGAATCTGTAACCAAACAACGAAGAGTATTGCTTCGGCCGAGTACAATTTGATGGGTTTCATCTTACCTCCAGATATTGCAGCTCCTTTTCGTACTGCAATGACTCATCCAGTAGTCCCAGAACGACCTGAAACTTTTCCGACCCCAGGATGTAAGTCATTTCGCCAATGTTCTGCTTATACCACTTGGCATAGTTGTCCAGATTGCTCTGAATATCCATGGTCGATGCGGAAGCAGCCCGAGCCGTCAGAAGCAAGTGCAGCAGAGATTTCAGGCATCCGGACGAGGCGGTGTGCAGAAGGCGGTTCTTCAGATGCTCTGCGTTAGAGTGAATATGATTGAATAAAGTGGATATAAATAGTGTATAGAAGACGCCCTATACTCCCTACATACTTCTAATAAATGCAGTTGTTTCCGGATCGGCAGCGCTGGCAATGGACTGCACTAGAATCAGGTAGAACTTCCATTCCTTAAAAGTTTCCATGTTCGACTGTTTGAAGAGGAATAGCAGGACTTCCTGGTGACGACCGGCAAAGAGCTAAAGAAATGACAAGTTCAGAACTTTTTTACATTTCTTATATAGAAAATAGGACCTTATCGCAGAGGTGCTTCACAAAGGTCAGTTCATCGACTCCCTCGTTGATCCAGGCGCTGAAGTGAGCGAAAGCCTCGTTGATATCCGCAGCCTGGTGAAGCTCCAGCAGAGTACTTAGATGCATATTTCTGCACACACTCAGGGCATCATCTAAAAATAAAGCTTCCCATTATTTAAATCATCGTTTTAGGCCATTTTGACCCACCTGGCAGGGATCGAGGCAAGGATTCTACATAGCCTAAAGTAGTTATTTGCGGATTGCTGACAAGTCCGGAATACAGATTGCCCAGAGCAGCAGTCAGGATTGAGGTCAACTTCATTCCGCACTCGGCATCTACCGTTAGACAAGAAATGTAGCAGCAGAAATCATTTGTGTGTATACGGACAACAAACCATATGCCGCGGAAATAAAGAGGTTTGCTAGCAGCTCGAACTCTGATTCCAGAAATATGATCAAGTCCACTTGTAGCTGATCCGAGTGTTCCTTGCTGTGAACATGTAAACTGATAAATCTAAATAACCCAAAGGCTAATATCCCACCTAAGTATGTACTCTGAGGCTGTGAGGATGCCTAGTTGCTGAAGCTGGAGCAGGACGCGGAAACTGCCCACATTGGCGGGCAACTGGCAGAAGAACTTGGAGGCCAATAGCTGGAAAGTTCAATAGGTTTCAAGTAAATAATATTAATATTAACTGTGTGCTAATTACTCACCCTCTCCTTGGCATTTAGCAACTTCAGAAGCTCAACAAATTCGTATTTCTCACAAGATCCTAGTTGCTGGATTCCACATTGCTTTTCTAGGGTCTTCAGGAAAAAACAGCAATAAATCGTTTCAGGCTGCACGATCTTTTTAATTATTTCAATCAGACTTACCCTGCAAACGAGTCCGAAGCTGTTGCCTATGCCCAAGGCATACATTTTGCAAATAAATTTGATTTACAAATTCAAAACAAATTTTATTGCTGTGCCGCAAACTGCCAGTGTGACCGCAGCAGGAGCGCCTAAGAAATCCATCAACTGGCAACTAATCGATTTTTGTATGTGCTCATATATCGATTATATTATCAATTTGAAAAATCTACGTTTATATTGAAAGAAGTTGAAAAGGATTTGAAATTAAGTTCAGCAGATAAGTTGACCTAGGGAAATGTAATTTTATTTATAAAAATAAATCTCTTAGAGTAAATAATTATCTGAGAAATATAAAATCATATAACTTCACATGTGAAGACCGCATTTTTGTATTTATACAATCTATTTAACTCAATTTTAGCTTATTTCCCTCTCTTGCCAAAACTAAAGTTATGGCTTATTAATCGTGTTAAGTTCCTTTAAATTAGTCACCTATTTATAGTTATTTTTGAGCATTTAAGCTTGGAGTTTCCTTACATACATTTATATAAAATCTATTTTGTTCGAATGCAAACCGCATTTATTTGACGCAGTAATCCTTGCGCTGCTGCCTTATAACCGCGTTCAGCTTGAGGCACTGCTGCCGCAGGGCGTCGTTGTCGCCCTTCAGGATCTCAATGGTCTCCTCCTGCCGCTGGATGGTGTGGTGTACCCGCTTCTGAAGCTGATCCATCTCCTGCTTGTGCCGCTCGCTCAGCACGGCCAGCTCGCCCTGGATGTCCGCGTTGAGGTTGTCCCGCAACCTGTCCCGCTCGCTGATGATGTCGCCGCACATCTTCTTGCTGTGGCCGAGCTCCAGCTGGAGCTGCTGCACCTCCGCCTGGCTGTTCCGCACCTGGGCATCGGCCTCCGCCAGCTTGCCACGCGTCTCCGCGTACTTTTCCCGCAGTGACTTCTCCACACTCTCGGCCAGCGCCAGGTCCTTCTCGTACTTCTCCTTGAGGCGACTGGATTGGTTTTCGCAAATTACAAACATATTTTTCATTTTTTTTGTAATTATTTACTAACCCCGTCTTCTGCTCATGCTCCTCGCTGTGCTGCAGTGCATCGGCCTCCATGCGCACCACCAGCTCGTCCAGCTGGCGATCCCTCTCCGCCCGGTAGTGCTGCCGAATGGCGTTCTCCTTCTCCGCCTGGGACAGCTTGGCCTTGTTCTCGTGCTCCGCCTTCCAGAGCTCGAAATCCGCCTGGTACTGCTGCTCGATGGTGTTGATGCGGTTCTGGTACTTCTCCTCCTGCTTGGCCATGCGCTCCTGCATCTCGAACTTGGCCTGCTCCAACTCCTGCTCCTGTTCCCGCAACGCCTCCTGCCGGCGCACCTGGTGATCGGACTCGCGCTGCCGGAGCTCCGCCTGCAGGCGTTCCCGCTCGGCGGCGAACTCCTCGGCCAGCTTCTGGCGCTGATCGGCCTGAGCCCGCTGCTCCTCCTCCAGCTGGCGCTCGAATCGCTCCCGTATGGCCGTGCGCTCCTTCTCAATCACGGCCTCTCGATCCTGGGCACAGCTCTCGCGAATGCTCGTCTCGATCTGCTCGTGCTTCGTGCGCGCCTCCTCCAGGGCGTCGAGCAGCTGCATCTGGTGGGCGCGCTTCAGCTCGGTGACCTGGCGCTGGTGGTCGCAGGTCATCTTGTTGATCTCCGCCTCCAGGCCCTTCACCGTGAGCTCCTGAGAGGGATTAGGATGGAGTAAATATCGAAAGGAACGCCCTTCCAGCCATTTTACCTTGATCTTCTTGGTATTCTCGCGCACCCAGCGCTCCCGTCGGATCTTTCTCGCCCGCCATTGTGGTCTCCTTGGTCCTCGCCAGCTCCGTCTCCAGGCGGTGCTCCCAGGCCTGATTCTGGCTCTCCAGACGGCGGGTGAGGGCGGCCACCTTCTCGCAGAGGGAGCCCTTGTCCTTGAGCAGCTGCTCGATGAATCCCTGGTGTCGGGTCACGACCTCCTCGTAGTGCTTCTTCTGGTCCCTTAGCTTGGCGGCGCCATTGGACTTCTCGGCCCGCAGGCTCTTCTGCTTCTCGCCGCGCAGCTGGAGGACGTGCTCCTTGGACATGTGGATGGCGTTGGCCAGCTCATTGGCCCGCAGGCTCAGAGCGATGACCCGACGGGCCAGCTGGTGGTTTGGCAGCATGAGCAGCTCGGACAACCTGCATGGGAGTGTGGGAGTGTGGGTAATAAGTCCCAGGAGAGCTTCGGTGTACTCACTTCGGCACCTCATCCGTGACATCGGGCTCCACCACGAATTCCACCTCGGATCTGGAGCTCTCCGGGATGGAGCGACGTGTTTCCATCAGCGTCTTGTCGCAGCTGCTCTCCACGTTGTTCAGATAGGCCAGGATGTCCCTAGAATGGGGTTGATCTCGAGTTATGTACACCTAGTCCCCTGCTCCATCCTTACTTGTACTTATCGCCGCTCTCGGGAACTGCTCCCTCGCTGAGGGTCACCGTTTCGGCGGTCTCACATCGCGAGTCCAGCTTCAGGTTGAGCTCACTGGGAAGACGTTCGGAAAAGTTGTCTGGAATGAAGGAAGGAAGGATTTAGTGGAAGGGGAGGAGTACATCCCGCCTAGTACTCACCCCTCTTCTTGTCCTCTTCGATTTCCTTGATGACGGACACTATCTCGTCGTAGGTGGAGTCCCTGGAGTCCTCGTTTGACTTCAGGGAGAGCTGGGAAGCACTGTCGTTATCCTGGTCCTCCAGCCCCTGCTTGTGCTTCTGTTCGAACTCCTTCTGCTGCTCCTGCATGCTCATCCAGCTGTCCACCTTGTCCAGATTGTACTCGGAGAGCTTTCGCTCCTCCCGCAGGCTGCCCACACTGATGGCCTTCTTCAGCTTGCCCTGAGGAGCTGCCACCGGATTGCCCGACATCTTGGTCGTGAGCTTTGGCTTGCTGCTCCTGGCAATGGCATCCGCACTGGCCGGCTTCACGTTCTCCTTCTTCTTGCCCACGAAAGGAGGCGCCGCGGCCACCTTGAGGTAGTTGTTGATGACCGAGTCGGAGCTGGTGGTGGTGCCGAAGGCTCGCCGATCCTCCTGCACGGCGGGCAGGAAGTTGTTTTCGGCTCCAAAGTTCCTGGGAACTGGATGGGAAGTGGCTCGGTAGGCGGTGCTGTTGTTGTTGTTGGCCGAAGTGCTGCCGGAGGAGGCCAGGTTCTTGGTCTCGGACAGGTTGTTCTGCTTCTCCTTCGTGGGGGAGCCGTACTTGCCCAGATAGTCCGGCAGGGGCTCCATGTTGTTGAGGGGCTCGGGTCCCAGGTGGTTCTTCACCACCTGCTTGTACTCCCTGATCACGTTCAGCTCTGGCGTGGGAGCCTTCTGTAGGTCGGGAGTGGGGAGAGGAAGAGGAGGCTCCGCGAAGCGACAGCTCGGAGCGTCGCAGGCACACTTGGGCTCCCCCGCAGAGGCCTCGTTGGTGCTCGTGGTGGAAGAGGATCGGGTGCTGCAAGTGCAGTTCTCCGAGGGACACTTGGGGTACTCGTAGGTCTCCGCCAGCACCTCTCCCTCGGCGGCAGTGGAGCCAAAGTGGACGGACTTTTTCTGGCCAGCCGGATCCGTGGGCTCCGCCTTGCTCAGGAAGCTGGGCAAGGTTAGGGGACCCGGGGCCGAGATGCTGGGGCGCACCTCCTGCTTGTCGTTATCGCAGTCACTGGAGTCCAGGTCGTTGTGCATGTTCGGCTTGCTGAAGGACACTCTTCCCGGAAGATCAGGCTTGGCGGTGCGCTGGAGCAGCGCCCCATTGCTGAGGCCCTGCTGGCCGGCGTATGAGCTGTACTGGAGCGAGGCCTTGCCCTTGTCGCTGCCCGGCATGGTGACCAGGAACCGGTCCAGCTGCTGCTCCCCCTCCTCGCTGCTGTCGGGGGTGCGTTTGTGCAGCGAGAAGTCCGACTCGGAGGAGTTGCAGGTGCTGCGGCACAGCCAGCTCCGCTTGATGGGCTCCTCCAGCAGCGACTTTAGCAGGTCGTTGGACGAGACTTGTCGCTGGAAAGGATTCAAGGTTCAACTGGTTACCTAAGCCCGCCCACTATCTACTCACCTTGCCGCTGTGCCGGAAGCTCCTTGTCCCCGAAGTAGCTGCTCTGCCGGCGACCGAACTTGGGATCCGCGGACTGAGGTCGTCCCAGGAAGGGCGAGGAGCGACTGCGCTGCTGCAGGAAGTTCGCCGAGCGCGGCCGGAAGTGGGGACACGGATTGTGGAGAGTCGTTAGCGAGCGACTGGTGTACTTGGGCTTCGTTTTCTGTCGTGTGGCGAGGTTTATCTGCGGCCCGAGGAGCTGGCTTTAGCGGTTATCCTTGGGGAAAGTGGTGGTCAGACCTACCTGCGAGCCCTTGAGACATAAATCCATAATAGCTTAAGATTGGGCACTCATCTATGTGGTTTCCGAACTGACTGCCCTGCCATAGCCTGCTGATTTCCGAAACGCACTGAGTCTCCGCGCTGCCAGGTGCCAAGTGGCAAGTGGTTTGTTTTGGCCAACGGAGGGAAACCCGCCACCGCCTGACATATCGATTAAACGCATGTGCCGCCCTCCGTGTAAGGGTCAGGAGCAGGACGACGACAGATGTTGGTCAGCGCTGCAACCCCCGAAAAACAGGCGGTCGCCAGTTGACATGGTTACCCGGACCCACCCTCCGCGATCGGTGTCGGAACAGGTGTCGCCGCAAGGTATGATGATTCACCTACCCAACTCCATTGAGTTATTTTATTATTTTTTTTTATTTTATTATTAATTGTGTCCAACACAGAGTTCCACAATCAATCACAGACTATCAGGGACGGGGGCAAACCAGCTGAATCGAAGCAATTAATCACGGAAGGTAACTGATTGCGACTAGAGCATATCAAAGCGAAGGTCATCCTCGGTTTCGGGGGTTCGGGTTCAATGCTAGACATTGTCGGCAAACACTTTCCGTTTTCATTCACAGCCTTTACTCATTGCCTGAGCGCGTGGTCTTAACATTCTTAGATAGAGTCCGATAGCCAGACATTGTCGGTATTACTTACTCAAAGAGCTTTTCCAATAAATAATTCTGACTAATAGTAAACATATTTTGAATATTTTAAGTGTAAAAAAAAGAACCAGGGAATCAAGGGCTCATATTTCTTACCTCCTTTAAAAAATGTAAACAATACTTAAGCACTTTTGAGTTCTAAGGCAAAATTCTCCACACCCAGAAAAATTGAGAACGAAAGAACATTTCTTCTCACATTATCTCGAAGAGGCATTCTCTTAATCGCGACGAAATTGTTGTTGATTTAGTTTTACCGAGAAAAAGCGATCTTGAAGTCTAGAAGTTACTCTAAATTTTGACCTTTTATAGGAAGGACCTTAGGGGGAAATGGGAGAGACCTCAACTCTCTTGGTACTCTAGAAATATATTTTTTAATTTCGCTGCCCTTACAAGTATCGTCGTTTGTATTCATGTTTTCGACGGTCATCTTTGATTTGCCTGGGTGGAGCATTCGGTAGAGTGCTGGACTGAAGTGCTGGCTGATCGGGGCTCGTTAGAGTCGAGCCGTAAGCATTGTGTTTTAAAAATGTGTGTTCGGTTAACTTTGCATATGCATTTTAACATATTATATTACAGAAGAAATATAAAATTAAGTCTCTGTTTCCTTTCCTAAGCTCCAAAAATATTTCATAATACTTCGAAGTAAAGTAACTTTTTATTTCTATTAAGAACTATTCGTTCTTGAAAACGAGAAACTTTTTCTTTTCTTTTTAAGTCAAAAATACTCATTCTCAGAAAACAGTTCTCAATACGAGAATTTTTCTTCTCGTTTTTAGTATTTTTGTTCTGTGCCTGCTTTTGAGAAAAAAAATACTAATATCGAGAACGTTAAGAACGGTTTTTCCATCAGTGCAGGAACAAATGGAATCTGCCACAGTTTCGCGAATAAATATTTCTGACATGCTTAATATCATATTTTGAATATTTTAAATTGTAAAAAAAAACAGTGTATCAAAAGCTGATATACCTTACCCCCATTAAAAATAGAAATTAAAACCTTAGCACTTTCGAGTTCTAAGACAACATTCCCTTCAGAGACGAGTACCTTTAGTATAAACAAAAACAGTGTTATCTTTGTGGAACAACCTGAAGTACCTGAAAATCTTATCGCAGAGAAGTATTCCAGTTCAAAGTCCGGGTTTCAATAATAATAATATTTAATTTATTTAAATAAAGCAAATGGTGTCTATTGCAATAAACGTAGTTTGGTTTAGCAAGTCCCCGAACAACAACATATTTCAAGGGGACTCGGCCTCAACAGCTGGCTCCATCTATAGACCTACGACCTGGCGTTAAGCTCCTCCACTTCCACTTCCTCCACTCTCTCCTCTCGATACTGACTGATGCGCGAAGCATAAAATTAAATTTGGCAACATTTCTCGTAATCAACTTAGCAGCTAACACAAAATACAATACAATAGTTGATGGTTTCTCTTGTTTTGACAAACAAATTGCACTACTCCTGCCCGCCGATCCAGCTCGGTCTGCCTCCTAGTCCGCGCGCAAGGCTGGCGTCACCTGGACATCGTCGGTCTTCTCGTCGCTCTTGATGTCGAACTTCAGCTTGGCCAGCTCCTTCAGCTCTCCATCGGCCTCCGAGGTGCCCTCGCTCACCACCTTCACGGTGTCGGGATAGTTGTTCTCGCCGCCTCCCAGCTCCTGCGAGAAGCTGACCACCGTCTTGGGCTCGTAGTTGACCCCAAGGGCGCCACTGGGATCCGGTGCCGGTATGCTGGGGCCATCGCTGCTCTGGCCGTTGGTGTGGGAAATGGTGATGGCCTCCTCCTCTTCCTTGTGGCCATTTGTGGCTGGGGCAGCCTCTTCCTTCTGGCCATTTGTGGCTGGGGCAGCCTCTTCCTTCTGGCCATTTGTGGCCGGGGCTGCCTCCTCCTTTTGCACAGGAGCAGCTGGCTCTACCACCTCCACCTTGGCCTCCACTGGAGCGGGAGCTGATGTGGGTGTCACGGCAACGGGTGCCTGCTCTACAGGCTCTGGTTCTAGTTCTGCCTTCCTCTCAGCAGGTTCTGGGACTGCCACTGGAGTTGGCTCGGGAGCAGCTTCCACCTCGGCCTCATCCTCGCCAGCCACCGCCTTGTTGACCTCCTCAATGGCCTTGGCCACCTCCTCGGGCGCCACCTCAGAGCTCTCGGCCTGCGAGTGTCCATTGGTGATGGCTTCCTCGCTGTGACCGTTGCTGGCACTCACCACGGGTTCCGGTTCGGTGATCAGAGCAGAGGTGACTACAGCGGCCACCAGGGGCTTTTGCTCCTGCTCCTTCTCCACCTTCTCGGCCACTGGGGCGGGAATCTCGAGGGCGGGCACTATGGCCGGGCTGGCCATGGTCTCCGCGAAGGAGGTGCGGTTGGGCGAGTCCGGCGAGATCATGACGTGCGTGAAGTAGCCGCTGCGCCGGTTCTCAAAGTCCAGCACGTTCTCCTTGGCCAGTCGCTCCTGGATGCGTCGCTGGCGTCTGATGAACTCCGGCACGTCAGCGTCCTCCGCATCAGGGCGGCAGGTGTGGGTGACTCCGCCAGCTTGGGACGTCGCAGCACGACCTTGGCGGCCTCGTTCTCGCCGTCGGCGGTGCCGTTGCCGTTGCCATTGGTGGCCCAGCTGGCCGTTCCGTT
The DNA here is from genome assembly GCA_014170255.2 of Drosophila triauraria. Taxonomy (NCBI): domain Eukaryota; kingdom Metazoa; phylum Arthropoda; class Insecta; order Diptera; family Drosophilidae; genus Drosophila; species Drosophila triauraria. The sequence goes on along the minus strand of CM024335.1, from coordinate 17,931,404 downwards.
CGAGGGCTTGAAGACGCCGTTGAACTTGGTGCCGACGATGAATTTGTTGGTGTTGTTGTTGGCCACCGTGCTGTTGGCACTCTTGTAGGGATTGTAGTTGTTGGTGGCGCTCGGCTGGGGCGACAGCGGATTGCCGTTATCCTCGCCCTTGGGCGACTTTGGAATGGTGAAGTTGGGCTTGCCGTGGCTGATCAGCAGCTTGGTGGCCGGCGAGGGGCTCTTGTCCGGCAGCGGCGAGGGCAGACCGCTGCGGATCTGTATGCTCGGCTTGTTGTTGATGGTCTCGGCCATGTCTGTGTGTGTGTCTGGGTCGCTGGCGAAGCTTTTACTTTCCGTTTCCGTCGATGGATCTAACGGGTCTCTGCCGAAGAGAATGGGGAAACAAAGCAAATTAATAAAACATTTAAGAGCTGGCAAAAAATTAATTCACTATGCTAATTTTTAGCCATAATAATTGGGAGAGAAAAGAGAGCTTACAGCTGGCGGCTCTTGGCTTAAATAAATATGTATAATTGCCACAATTTTGTTTGATTAGGTGAAACCGTTGGACGGTTTATTGGTAGCGGAATAATATCTTATCTCAGGCACCCTTTGGCTGAAGACCCAGTCAAGTTTTTAGTTTTATGAATGTGCGATTAAGTTTTCCAGATAGGGCCGGAGTGAGTCACCTTAAAAACTTTGAAGAAATCTCTCCAGAAAGGCCATAAGTAGATGAATCATTCAAATATCTGATTAATTTGGGGGTTTTCTTAAATTTCAATCAGGAATATTTAAAAACAAAACAAAACTCTTAAGTGTTCAAGCTTTATCTTGGTATTTTTCACTGGCGACAAACATCTTAGAAATAAATTAAGAAACCTTTTAATTAGGAACTCTCCAAAACAGACTCAGTTATCTGTTTAATTGCCTTTAAATCACCTTTCTCAGACTTATTTTAACTAAGTTGAATTCTTTATATTTTCCATTCTTATTGATTAACAAATATCATTAACAAATATCCCGAATGAATCATTGGATATTTGTCAGTAATAACTTATTATTGATACTCTCTTCTCACACAACTCTTAAGTATTGAAGCTTTATTTTTATAATTTCCTTGGCGACAAATATCTTAGAATTAAATTACAAAACCTTCAATTAAGAACTCTCCAAAACAGGCTCTGTTATTTGTTTAATTTCCTTTCCTTTTCCTTTTCCAGATCAATACGAATGCAACTTAGTTGAATTCTTTGTATTTTCCCTTCTAATTGATTTACAAATATTATTAACAAATATCCAGAAGGAATCATTGCAAATTTTTTACTGATACTTTCTTCTCACAAAACTCTAAAGTATTCAAGCTTTATCTTTGTTATTTCCTCGGCGACAAACATCTTAGAATTAAGAACCCTCCAAAACTGACTCGGTTATCTTTATAATTTCCTTTAAATCACCTTTCGCAGATCAATCTGAATGCAACTGAGTTGAGTTTTTTATATTTCTATAAACAAATATCATTAACAAATTTCCACAATAAATCATTGTAAATTTATTACTGATACTCTCTTCTCACAAAACTCTTAAGTAATCAAGCTTTATCTTTGTTATTTCCCTGGCGACAAACATCTTAGAATTAAATTAAGGAAACCTTCTATACAGAACCCTCCAAAACAGACTCGGTTATCTCTATAATTTATTTTAAATCACCTTTCCCAGATCATTCGGAAAAGAACTGAGTTGAGTTATCTACATTTCCATTAACAAATATCATTAACAAATAACCAAAATAAATCATTTGATATTTATTACTGATACTTCTCACTTCAGACTTTTGCATGCGCGTTTCACACGGCGTATGCGTAATTACGTAACTCCCGAGCCAGGGGCAGTGCCAGGGTCAGCTACTTACTGTCTCTACTGTCTGCTGCCGTCTATTGTGAGGCCCCAAAACAAACACAACACCGTACGTTCCGTTGATTGCTGATAGAGGTAAACTTGCTTAAATATCAATTAGATCGATGGCGCACTCAGACAGCCGTCGCGGGTTTGTCCAAGTGAAATGGTGGGTCTGGCGCTAGAATCGATTTGAAGCCACCGGACCAGTAGCTAATTGAGCGCCGGACGGCAATCCGTTTTCCGATCAGGCGGCCCATGTGACATCCCCCCGATAGCGGAGGCTACAGCTGACCCAAGCCCATCAGTTGACCAACGCACGTACTTGTGTGATCGGAACTGATACTGACACCGATACGATATGCGATATGCGATATGCGAAATGCGATGTCGAGCCAATTCCATTAGCATTTCCCTCTACCCCCGTCGCTTGGAGGGGCAATTTAATTAAGAGCTGCAATTTATAGAGCTTTGTGCACTGCAGGCACTCGTAAATTCCAGACGCGTTCAATTGCTCCCGCCAGAGGTCAGCTCTCGGCGCTCAGTTCTGCTTTTGATTTTCGCTTTCTGATTACTTGATTGCTTTACGATGTGTGTGCTACGAATTATTTCACAGCCAAGTCAAGTTCAAACAAAGCGATTAGGGTAATGAAACTATCTGGAGAATCGTTAAGGGGTACGAAGGGGTGGAATTTCAAAGAAAACTACTTATTAAGTCCATGAAATTGCTTAGTTATTTTTTAAGAAATATGATGTCTATGACTAGATATTTGTAATGGTCTAATAACACCAGGTATTCCTAGGTACAAATGTATAAAACATGCAGAAGTATGTATTTCCGGCCCCATAAAGTATATATATTCCTGATAACTAGTGTTAGGCGGTCGTGTTTCCAAAATTTGAGTACTATTGAATAATAAACCTAGAAGATATTAGACAAAGTAGCTGTCTATGCGGAACATGTGTCCTAATGGATGATTATCAACATGTTCCTAGCAACATTTTATAGAAACATTTTTATAGCAACCGTTTTATAGAAACTTTTTCTTGTGCATTTTTTCATGTAAACGTTTAGTTTTTAGACCTGCTATACCATACTTTAGTTCAAAATGTGAGTTAGCTCAGACAATCTAACTTAAAATTTAAGACACAAAGCTTTGAGTACCGGGTATTTCATAGTTTCTTACTTTCTTACGTGTTCTTATTATTCATATTATTATTATTTATTATTTAGTGAAGGGAATTCTATCTTAAAGCCTTTAAATATAAAATATTTGATAGTTTCAACTAATAGAATGGTGCATAGCTTTGAGTACCGGGTATTTCATAGTTTCTTGCTTTCTTTCTGTTTCTAATTATTCGTAGCATTAATTTTCTTTTTAATAAAAGAATTATTTTTTTAAGCTCTTCAATATATATAGTATTGTTTAGCTTCCACAAATAAAATGATTGTTCCTTTCTTGCTAAACAAAATGACTGTAAATTTCCTGCTTTAAATGTGGAAGTACCTTCTCTATATGCGTTCTCTCTTATTATTTATCAGACTTCAGTTCTCCCATAATCCCCTTATTAATTAGTCACCTCCCCAATCCCTAACTTTCGGTGTTTATCTCTTTTAAAATTCTAGCCAGTCACATCAAGATAATGCCTCTGCCTAGTTTTATAATTGACACACTGACTTAATTATTCATCGTTCAGGTTAGCAATCCGGAGAGCGAACGTGCGTCAGGCGGAGTGGAGTTAGTCTCGACGTTTTTTCCCTTAACCCATTGAGCACATGACAAGCAATTAAAAAAATACAGTGTCTGGAGCTGGAGCTGATAAAGGCGAAACGAAAACGAATTTATAGCCCGAGACTCTCTGGTTATTTGCCGAATGTTTCAACTCTGCCGCCTGCCGAATGCCTGGCTTACCGCGCAAATGTTTGCTTTTATGAGCTGGGCGGGAGTGTTAATTGAGCGCAACTGGGGATGCGATCTTGCCCGGCACATAATTCCAAATAACAATATTTTGTTTGCGTTTTACTTTTTGTTTTGCTATTTGTATAATATTTTGCCACTCGGTTAGCCGGCCATCGACAGAATTTGGCCTTGAAATAACTGCTGTGAAGTGCACTGTGGGCTCTATTTTTGTTACCAATTTGCATAAGGTGAACGAGAATCGAACATTCTCAATGAGAATGAGCTTCGGTTTTGTACTCAATGCCATTTTTGGCATAGAATAAAATCAATTTCGAGTCAATTTAATTTTTTAAAATACTTATTTTTATGTTTTTTCAGACTAAGCTTACTATCAGCCTTGGCCACATTTTTGTTTTAATTTTTAAGTCCATAAAATCCACCTTTTGTTGCTCTGAAAACGAAAGCATACAAAATACCCATGGGGATTGGCAACTTTCTTATAAACACAAATATATGTATACAATACACATTTCACCCAAATTCTTTGCATCTTCGAATTCAGGGTGTGAATTGAGGGGCCGAGATAATACCTCCGGGCCATAAAAGAGCTTTTGCCATAGAAATTCGATTTGGCTCTGTCCCAAAGGGGGTTCCGAGTGGATTCCCCTTCCTTCAACTGAGTTGCGTGAGATCGGTGCGTCTATCACAGACGCAGATCAAATTAGTTTCTCGGCCCTGTTTTCCTGAACCTTTTTTTTTCGGTTCGTAGGAGGTTACCAAGCAGTTGTGGTTGCTGCTGGCAAACTCGGTCAGCCCAGTGGGAACCGAGATGCGATGCGAGTACAACAATTGCAGTCTGTCTGGGAACGTTAACTTGGCTAAGAGTTGCCGTTGCTGCTGCCGCTGCTGCTGCCATAAATATCAGTCGAAAAAAGGGTGCCATGGAAACGGGCTAAGGGTAACGGGTAATCTTATCGAAGCCAAGAGCTTGCCATTGCCAAAATCGGGCCTGATAAGAGCCAGGGGCCAGCATAATCCGCGGGGCGATAAGACCTGCACCGGGTGCTATTACCCAATCATGTGATTAAAGCCAAAAGAAAGTGAAATCGGCTGGCATGAAGAAAGGCATAAAGCGGAGCCCGAGCCCGAGTTCAAGGTACGGCAGCGATGGATCCAGCCAGCGAGAGTGCTTTGCCGCCTGGCCGCATAATTAGTTGTAAATATTTTTCATACGTTGGCGCGCTGGGCAATTTATGGGATTTATGGTTATGTGTTTGCCTTCCAAGCTGTGAAAGCTACACAGAACCAAAAAGAGTATTAAAAGTGTGTGTACTGTGCACTCAGGAATTCAGTATATAGAACGTGTTAAAGATACGCGGCAATTCGATATAGTCGGGCTATTTTAAAGGCCACAAATGTCAAAGTCACGAACGTTAAGCGGCTTTTTCGCAGCGGCCAGCGACCAGCGGCCAACGCGGCGTATGAGCAATCGTAAGGAGCTCAGGCAATATTTACACGTTTGCAGGTTTTTCATAAAAATACCTACACACACATCTGATACTTTTTGGCGTTTAAACAGAGAGGGTTATAGAGAGACGCACCTATAATTGGAGGCTAACTGTTATTGTCGTCCGCTGCGTTACCGTAAAACGCCGAAACGTAACTGAAAACTGAACGCTGAGCGCTGGAAACGAACCTGGCCAACTTCGGAGTTCGGACGCCTGGAGTCAACGTCGTCGTGGTCGGTTCGGTTATCGCTCTGCTCGTGCGCATGTAGCTATATGGCTATATGACTCGTATATTGTGGCAAAATAAATACAGATACAAATACGATTGCGAATGGCGAAAAATACCTGAACGGCGAGCGAGAAAAGCTGTTCGCTGTCGGCGCTTAATAGCCGCTCTGAAATGCCCTGGAGGCGCCCGCCCCGCCGCGTGAAAGGTGCGCTCCCTGGAGCTCCGCCGATATGTACATTACTTAATTGCTAGCAAATTATGCATCATCTGGACGCGCGGTGGACAAAGTGGACACTTCCGACTCGGCCGAAAAGCGAAAAGAAAAGCCCACAAACTCGCCAGCGATTATTTCTGTAAATATTTGACCAACTCTAGAGGTTTACACGTGCCGCACTCACATGATCTGCTGGCAATGATCATGAATATGCATTGGGCCATCGAGATTGTCTGTTTGTTTGCTCGTGAAAAGGGTTTAACCTGCATTTTAGTGAGTAATACTATTTATTTGCTTTGCTTTCCTAGGGGAACACGTTTGTTTGCTTCTAGTGAGCGGTTATTCAATCGCACTGAGATTATCCCTGGCGTGGCTTTATGGCCACTGCAATTATTGCGTCTAATTATAGACCAGTTATTATAACAGAAACCCGTTTGTGAGGCTCCCCAACTTATTTTGGAGGGTCTCTTGCTCACATTAAACTACTAATTGAAGAAGAGCCCGAGTCTGGTCTTATCTCATATAACAAGAAATGTCATAATAAATATTTTATCATTATTTCAACATGGCCAATAAACGTGCAATTCCTTTATAAGTTAAGTCAATAAAAACACTAGTTGTTTTGTTATTTATATGACATATTTGGCTTAGAAACAAAGTTAGCAAGCCAATATTTATTTAGAGCTATTAATTGCATGAATTTCCTTGAATTTAGATTTTTGTAAAAACCAAATCAAACTCCTTTTAAACTTTAAAATTAGACCCTTAAAGTTTATTTTCAATCAAAAATCTATGCAAACCATCTAAATTCCTTAACTTTAAACAATTTCCTTGAACTATTTCACACTTTTCAGTGCCTCTGAACTTGATTTGCCATAAACACTCGAGTTCCCAAAAAACAACAAACAAAAAGAACCAACACGCGAAGCCCTATCGGCTTGATAACATTGGCCAACATCGAAATTTTATGAGTTTGTGTTCGAATGTGTTGTGTTTTTTCTGTCGCCGTTTGATTATTTCGCTGATAGCAAGAGCAAAGTGTATTTGCTATTTACACGATTCTGTGGGAGCCCTAATGCGAGGCTTCCGCGCAAAGCTACCCAGAGATCCAAGCCGATTTCCCCCCAGGGCGGCAAGACGGCCGTGAAAATCGCAGGGGAGTGGCGGAGCTGGAGCTGGAGCAGGGCAAAGTGGTCTGGAGATGACTGTAGTGGGCAAAGCCGTTTGACTTGTGCGCTGCGCCTGCGGGGAGTGGCTTTGGCCCCAAAAACGGAATGAATGCCCCATATACATACATGCGCCCGGCCGTCATAAGGCCAGGAAAAACTGGTAAGCCAGCACAGGGAGAAAAACTAAGGTAAGTAGGTCATTGGTTTGGCAGATTTATTTAATACATTTGTAAGCCTTTTAAAGTTGCACAGTTTATAGAAAATCAAAGAAAGTAATTTCCTCTTGCCTCAATAATAAAATTATACTAATCACTTAAAAATCACTAAAACACCTGTTCAGATATAGAAATAAATATTAAATTTTTGATAATTTGAGGAGTGGAATCGAGAAAATTATTTACTTAGAATAAAAATTACTTGTGACAGATTTACGTGATAAAGTCATAAGTCATAAGGAAAGATTAAAATGAAAACTAATAATAGCAGTCAAGTAATATTGTAAAAAGTTTATAAACTAAAGAGATTAAATTTATTGCCCAACTAAAGACAGCAAGAGGACGCCCCAGCTACTCAAGCTCAACCTCACGGAATGCTGCACCGTGATAAGTACCCTAAAAGACTTTCTGCATCCTTAATTGACATTTATAAAAGTTTTAATTTTCCTAATTATTTATTTTAATAAATTTTATTAATAAATTGTCTGTTTATTATAGAAAGATATTTTTATAAAGGAATATATGGGGTTATTGTTTAGATTTTTTATTTATTCTTGAAACAAATAAAAATTGTATTTTTAATATCAAAGAATTTATGACTTTATAACTTTATAGATGCCGTTTATAAAAAATTGTGCTTCTTCTTGCAATATTTCAGCCATTTATACTTTTTAATTGCCTAATAAGTTTAATTGCCCCGCATTTCTCTCTGTGTGGCGACCTGTTTTCGCCTAGCGGAGCGGAGGAAGCCAGTTTTGGCCAGTGGCGCTGGCCGCCAATCGATGTGCTAATTACTGGGACTCCAGAATGTCCGAATGCCACACTGCCAGAGCGGAGAGAATGTCAGAATTAGGGAATTCCGTAACTCCGCTTCCACGCGAGCTGCCAATGTTTGCACATCATTACAAGTACGCCGTCGAGTGCTTTATTTTAATGATCTATTTGCGAGCGCGGTTGAATAACACGGCGCTAATTGACACGACGTGCACTTGAGCCGAAGTCTGATTCCGATTTTGATTCGGAATAGGAATCGTAATCGGAATCGTATAGTAACCTTGACAGAGAAAATTGCCAATCAACGGCGCCTGCCAATTTGCGTACACTGCGCGGAAGAGAGACACGCAAAAAGTGGCACACTTGATATTAATTATTTTCGTTTTGGCGATGGCAATTATGCCATATAATGGCAGCGGCAGTTAACTAATTGGTCGTTCACTCCGAGATACAAAGAGGAGAAGAACAAAGCCAAATTCTGGAACTGCGGCTGCTGCGTGATCGGGGTCTTATCGGGGTGTTATGGCCGAAATATGGGGATTGGATAGAAAACACACATTGATTGGCTTGATTATATGCACACTAAATATTCAAGAGTCGATGACTTGTCCACTTCTGTCAGCTTTCCATTCGTTTATGGTAAATTGCTGGGCGCTGCTGCCAATTAAATTAGAAATTGTTGACCAGCCGAAAAAGTCTGGTCGCCTGTCTGTCGCTGGTTGTTTTGCATAAAAAATTAAAACTTGGACACACACAAAACGAAACATACAAAGTGTTATTGTTATTGTTGGTGTTGCTGTTGCCGTTGGTGCACGCGGTGTTAAAACTTTCGAATCTGCTCGGGGATAGCTTGGATCGGATTCGGAATCAGTCGGAAAGCGCAAAAACGCTCTGCACAGGCGCGTAACGTGTTTTCAACTGAGCTCAGCAGCTCGCGATCGCGGCTCAACGCTCTGCCTATCAGCAGCAACAACAGCAGCAGCAGCAGCAACAACAATGCCAGCTTTAATGAATGAAAGCGTAATTTTTCCAGCCGCTTTTGTCGGGGGCCAACAATGTGCAGTTTTTGTACGCCGGCCACAATGCCCGTCCTTTGAGTTCGCACACAAAAGACGAGCAAAACAAAAGCCAAGAGATCAGTCAAAACAAACATAGCGTCGGACAAGCCGAAATTCCTGTTTGAATTCGATATCGCTATCGATATCGATCGCTTAACTATCGAATGGGCACTTTGCAACACTAGTTCAGGTTCGTTTCTTGGGAAGTGTTTTTAATATTTCTTATTTACGTCCTTGATATAAAAAGCTACAGATTAGGTTAATGCCCAACCCTTTAAATGTCGATCTAAGTTCTCAACCTTCATAATACAGTTGAGCTGCTGGAATTTGTATAAGGTCCTTAAGGATGGCAAATTAAAACCTGAGGAAAAGTTCTTATTAAATATCCGAATTACATTTTAATAAGAAAATATTACCTGAAATATAATAAAAGTCTTCTTCCAAGAAAAGAAATTTTTAATGGCTCCGCCTTTGTGCTGATTACTTCTTGCAGGTCACGATGTTAGAGAGCAGAAGGTTCAGGTGAGCGGGAAGCAGTGGGAATTCGAATGAAAACGTTGTCTGTGTCTTCAGCCGGCAATGGCAGATGTGATTTTTAAGGGAAGGAAAATAATTTGAAAAGTTAGCTTATATATCATCTTTGAAATTTAAAAAAAAAATGTATTAAACCAAAGTTAAGGGAGGCTCAACATCCAAATGACTTGGGGATCTACAATGATATACTTACAGAGGTCGTCTCCTCCGGACACTTGTCTTTCTTTCTCTGTTCGCAGCGGAGGGTCCTATCCAGGACCTCGCGATACTTCTCCTCTAGGATGAGGAGCTCCACCTTAAATCTGGCGCTCTCTTGGAGCAAATCATCAAGAACCTCCATCATGGGCGAATCTATCGTGGAAACATAAGTTTGGGTCGGGGCGTGGACCCGTTTCTCCCTGGCGGCTTGTACCTCGGCCAGCTGACGCTCGAAGGACTCCACACTTAGCTGGTAGAGATGCAGTCGCTCGGCGGACTCTTCCCGCTCCTGCTCTAGTTTGGCGGTGACCTGTTCTAGGTGCTCATTGACCTCGTTCCTCCTGGCAACCTCTAACTGCAGGCAATTCTTTAACTCGACGTTCACATTCTGTAAAGAGTACACTTTGTTGGCCAGCTCCGTTATCATCTGCTGGTTTAGCTTGTTGTCCTGGTCAGCCTCCGATACCTGCTTACTTAAGAGTCGCGCTTTACGATCTTGTTTCTTCTGCTTTTCTTCCAGCTTTCCAATTCGCTCCGAAGTGACGGCACGCTCTGCCTCTATGGATTCACGGTGGTCCTGCACCTGCTGGTGGAGCTGTTGCTCCCGGCCAAGGTATTCGTATTCGGCCTCTGATAAGAGTTCACGCAAAGCGCTATATCCTTAGTTGAGCGGTCCTGGGCTTCTTTAAGTTCCATCTTTTGTTCAAGGGCCTCCTTCAGCTTTGCTTCTAGACTCTGCTGGTTTTCCATCTGCCGCTTGGATTCCTCTTCGAACTTATCCCGGAGCTCGTGACAGGACTCCAACTCCTTAATTAGTTTCGTGATGGTTGCCTCCAATTCCGTCCGCTGAACCAGGAGGTCTTGCAGCTCTTTGTCGCTATCAGACAAGCGCTCCTCAGACTGTGACAGTTTACGCTTTAGAGACTCCTTCTCAGCATGGACCTTAAACAAAATGTCACTCCGTTCATGGTACTCCCTTTGGAGCTGCTTATTCTTTGCATTCAGGCGTTTTATTTTCCTGTTGGCCTGTGTGGTCTCTCGAGCCAATTGTGCCTGGAGTTTGGTCATCCGATTGTTGCTTTCCTCGATTTCGGCGTCCTTCGCCACCAACCTGGAGGCTAGGGCGCTCACTTGTAACCTCAGCTGATTTGACGTCGCCTCCTGGGTCTTAACCTCCTTTGACCACCTATTAAGAGTCTCATCGAGCCGAGTCGCCAACTCCTCAAATGTAAGCCTAAGGCCATTGACCTTCAATTCCGAGAAGCAATCGGGAGATCCTTCTAGGCGTTCGCCATTAATAAGCTTACAGATTTGGCCTAAGAAGCTGCGTATCTCCTTTTCGGGCAGACTGCTTGGCTGGGAGACAGTCGCATGATGAAGCCGCATCTCCTCGTTTTGCTCTTTCTCCTTCTGCAGTTGCTCCTGAAGACTGGTGTGTTCCTGTACTAGAGCCAGACAGTCCACGCTTATCCGTAAGCGATTCCTAAGTTCGTTAATTTCCGAGCTGTTCTCCATTTTTTACTAGCTTTTATTTAAAATATAAGGCTCAGCTTGCGATACAAAGATCTTTTTGACTAATATTAAATATTGAATGTTGTTTCTTATTTCAAATGAAACACATCAAACTTTCGCCAACTTGATTAAAAAAATATGTTTTTCATTATTTTTTAAAGATGCTATTGTTGAGACTTTAAACGATTTAAATAATTGTGCTTTATTCCGCGAACTTTTTCTAAAGTTACTCCAAAAATTATTTTATTTTTAATATTATGATATATATCCCAGATATCCGTGTCCCCTAAAGTTAAACTTAAATATTGTTCTAATTCAAGGCATCCAAAAGTCTATCTTATTATTATTTTCTATTATTAAAACCATAAATCGTTATTTTAATTATTTTGTATTTGATTTTAAAAGGCTGTGTTACCACGCTGGTCACACTATGCGTTGGCCTGCGTTGCCAACTGCCTCCAAAACCGCGGAATATTCTATCACAGCCGCTTCGGTCACACTAATTCCAATTTATTTCGACGCGACGCGACTCACGAGAAAAACAATTGAATTTTTTACCAATTTTATGACGAAATTGGCTCACAGCATTTACAACGTTTGCGCCGGAATAGGCGCCACCAGATGAGTGGCGCACGCATGTGAAAGATGGCACTGAACAAACGGAATAACCCGCGACCGGACGCCCTTTCGGGCGTCGAGGAGGTGAACTACAAGTTTGCGTGTCGCTGCTGCCTTACGGCGGACGCGGAATTCGTCAAGCTGGAATCGGTGTCGGTGGCGCGTAGCCTGGACGGCGCCAGCGAGGAGGATCAAATTTCGCTGCTACGCTGCCTCATCTTCTGCGTGCGCGCCGATAATTCGCCGGAGCTGCCGCAGTACATCTGCCTCGAGTGCAGCAAGAGCCTGCAGGTCGCCTACTACTTCCTGCAGAATGCGATGCGGGCCCACGAGATCCTTTGCCGCAAGTTGTGCCCCAGCAAGTCAAGCGCGGAGGGCAAGCGCTTCAATGGCACCATAGGCCAGAGGTTTCAGCTGTCGCCGACACTTCAGGAGGTATGTGTCGGGAAGGAGGAAGGGGGCCGCGGTGTGACGCATTGGGCCTACATCGCCTTTCTCTTTGTTTGCTTTCAGGCTGCGGCGGCCACGTTGGGGGACAGGACGAGGCCTCCAAAGAGCATAAAACACGAGTGCCAGGTGTGCGGCGAGGTCATCCACAATCGCATGGAGCTCAAGCAGCACATCCGCCAGCACGCAGGTACAGTTGTTGGCCAGCCAGTCATGTGTTGTGCTTAATGCTGGGAAAACCCCATATTCTTTCCTTGTATTTTAGAGGGAACTCCTCCTACAACTGCAAGATGTGCAACTTTACCACGCTCAAGCAGCGCCAGCTGCTAGAGCACTATCGCTGCGATCACGCCATGACCCCCAGTCAGGCGGAGGAGCACGTCAAAGCGAGTTCACTGCCGATATCCGCCCTTAAGGATGATGAGGTCAAGGCGGTGTGCACCGTGGAGGACATGGAACTGCTGATACCCACGGTGCTCACGCCAGACGACTACGTTCACCCCACGATCGATACGGATCAGCTGCGCGACATCGAACAACACCTGGCCGCCAGCATGGGCGAGGCGGTGACCGGAGTGGACACCCTAACATCCACATTGCCGCCCATGGACACGGCGCACAATGTGAGCATCGGCACGGAGTATCTGGTCCTGCCCGATGGCTCGCTGCAGCAGGTCAACGGAAGCGGTAGGTTTACATGCAAGCGTTCCTTTGTGGAGTGCCACTACTATTCGGTTTACTTTGCAGGCGTGGTCATTGAGTACATTGACGACAGCAAGCCGGCACCGCTGCCACCGCCACCGGCCAATCCCACCCAAGTCAACATCAGCCTCCAAAATCTCCTCGGCGGCCCAGACGAAGGCGAGGCCATGGATATCGATGTCAACGAGCTTATCGTCGAGGATATGCTGACAGCGCGTAAGCCTACCATCTCCACTCCAGCTCCTCTTCCAGCCAAGCCAAAGTCAGCCGTTGGCGGATCCCCAACTTACAAGCACAAGTGCAGCATATGCCCCAGAATGTTCTCCTCTGTACCCCGCCTGAAATCTCACCAGTTAACCCACAGCAGTTAGTTGAATCCCCCCGAGCTGGAGAGAACCCAATATTTAATGTCTTTTCTCCTTGCTTCGCACAGATTTGCCCAAGTTCTTCTGCGACCAGTGTGACTTTTACTCGCTGCGCAGCGTGGATCTCATCCAGCACTACAAGACTACGCACCACCGGGCGGAGGAGAACGGTAGACCCAGACAGAACGCGGCGCCGGAGGAGTCGGGCGTCTATTCGTGCGACATGTGCCTCTTTGAGACGCGCTCCTGCAGCCAGTTGCGGGTCCACTACACGGAGCAGCACGACGTCCAGCCCACGGAGGTGCAGCTGCGCCCCAGCTGGACGAACAGTGGTGGCGATGAAGCCAACAAGGAGCAGCCATCGTCAGCCAGGCAGCAAAATCACGCCGACCTACCGGTGGCCATTAAATGTGAGTCATGAGAATGTAGTAGCAAATGGGAATTCCAACTGGACATCGCCGGTGTTTCGGAGTGTTTAGAAATGAGTCGCAAAATGAAAGTTTTTCTTGATTATACTTGATTTCGTGACTGATTTGTTTAGCTTATAATTATTAACTCTTTCTTAAATCATTTATTTATTTATGCTTTGATTGTATTTTTTATTGATAGTTCTTATTTCTTATACGTTCCTTACGATTTCATTTGGGTTTCTTATATATTCATTGCTTACTTTTTGTTTTTCTGCATTTGGCGGTAATTTTCTAGCAACCCATATACATCAACATTCTTAAAAAACAAAAAGAAAAGTATAATTGTAAATATTCGAAAATAGAGAGACAAAGCAATACACATTTGTTTGTACCAGCAAATTGAAATCTTAATATTTTTGGCATTCATTAACGGGTAGGACTAAGGGGATTCTCTGTAGCCAAGGCTTTAATAAGCAAAAAACTTCTGGCATTGGAGGGATTGTTGACTTTCGGTAAGGACATGTGAACAGGCTAAACTCATCTTAGTTTTGTAGTTTATTTCCGTGAATTGTATTGTATTTTATTATAAGTTTATCCTACCATGAAAAGTTACTTCAGTTGAATTCCCTTTGTTTATATTTATTATTACTTTTCCTGGACATTTTTTGTAATGTAATTAATTGCAGATCCGCCACCAGTTGCGGATACGCAGGTGGTAGCTCAAGTTCAAGTGCAAGTGCAGCAGCAGCAGCAGCAGCAGCCATCAACAACCATCACTCAAGCTGGTGACAACATAAACGTGGTAGTGGATGCCACGCCGCTCTTGTATGCGGCCCCCTCTTCCAGTTCCGTGCCTGTGCAGGCAGTTCAGGCAGTGCCAACGGTGCAGACCGTGCAAACGGTGCAAACGGTGCAGATGCCAGCGCTACCAACGGCGCTTCCAACTGAGGCGGAACCCAACAATGAAACTAACAGCAATGCATTTGAAATCTTTCCGGAAATCTCACAAAGCAATCAGCAGGCGAACGCTAACGAGCCCGTTCCCGTTCAGCCAATTCCGGCCAACACATCCAATATCTCGATGTTTGGCGACATGCAGGACTTCATAGACAACACCGATGTGGCTGCTATATGCACGATACCAGCGGATGACATGCCCGTGGTGGATGGCGACGATATTGTGATTGATAATAACAATATTAGCCTCGATTTCGATGCCGAGAATCTGTTTGAGGAGTTCGAGGAGGAGGAAGAGGCGGTGGGCGAGGAGGAGGAGGAGGAGGAAGAGGATGAGGCGGACAATGAGGACGAGAATGACAACAATGATGCGGCCACAGATCAAAATCTGCTGCTAACCAGCGACGATGATGATGTGGACGACTTTGACGACGAGCAATCGAAGCATCTGCAAAAGCCCTACTGCATTTACTGCAACAAGAAGTTTACCAGCCAATACAAGTTCGAAAACCACATGTTTGTCCATCGGGGTGAGTTGAGTTTGACCCTATGTCACCATGAATCCTTGCTAACAAGTTTATTCTTTGCCTTAGGCTTGGCTCCCTATCGCTGCGAGCTGTGCACCAACCTGTACAACATGAAGCGCCTGCTGATCAGGCACTACAAGACCGTGCACAAGCGAATGCCCACCAGGGACATGGTACAGGCCAAGGGCGACAAGGTGTTGGTGGCCCGTAACAACATTGAGAAGATCTATCTGGATGCGATCAAGAGTAAGCTAAATATATGATTTAAAAGAAATTTTAGTAACTCATTTTATGCTTTACTAAACGCAGGTCCCATGGTCATGTGCGCCAAGTGTCCGTTTGAATGCGAGTCGGATGCCGAAATGCGAAAGCATTTGAATGCCCATCATGGGATCAATGACGGCTGTAAGTATAAAAATTCATTTATTTATGAGCCAAGTTAAGATTAGAAAGTGTTTTAAGAGCTTAAGAGACTTAATATTAATTAAATTGTGGATGCTAATGTGAAAATGCATTTTTTAATGAGTCAAATTAAGATTAGAAAGTGTTTTAAGAGCTTAAGAGACTTGAAATTAATTAAATTGTGGATGCTAGTGTAAAAATGCATTTATTAATGAGTCAAGTTAAGATTAGAAAGAGTTTTAAATACAATAGGGACTTTAAAATTAATTAAATTGTGAAATAAAATACTAATGTAAATTAGTACTATCATTAATTATGTATTTCTTTCGCTTCTATTTCATTGCCCACAGTGTCCATTCATGCAAACGAGGTCTTTATCATACGCAGTAAGTATCGAATCAGTTTTTTAATTGGAAAGTCACTAAAAACTCCTATTTATACACAGAACTGCCGTTCGAGTGCCCTCGCTGCATTCGATCGTTTGCGGCCAAGGGCACGCTCACTCGCCATCTGCAGCGCAGCCATTTGGTGGACACAATTATTGAGATGCAAACGCCGCATTCCTCGGCGGCGACCACCACCATTACAACAACGACTTCCACGGCAACGGCCACAGCAGGAGATAAAGAACCTGCTAAGGGGATGACGACGACGACGGCTGCTGCAGGCAATGGTAAGAGCCTCAATAGCCTTGCAAGAATCAATTCCCATTCCAACTATGCCCAACAACACATGCCTACGCCACCCTCTTTAATTGATAAACCTATGTTTGATGACCAACAATGATCCTCAATCGTTGTTGCCCTTAGCAGAGCAAGATGATGGAACTGCGGCGCCAGTAAGAAGGGGGCGCGCCGTGCCAGAGGAGGATGTGGATCCGGTGACATTGGACGCGGCCACTGCGGCGACAACGGCTGCCATAGCAGCAGCAATATCATCCGCTTCCGCCTCTCCCACCGCAACAACAACTGCATCCAACCTGTATCCAACTCCCACACCGTTTGATTTCGAGTATGACCTTATGAGCGATGCGCCGCGATCCCAGGTCTCGACACCCACCTCCAATCCCCAGTTCGGATCGCAAAGCAGCGGCCTGCTCAATGGCAGCGACAAGCTACTGACCACCGCCGCCCTGCCAGCGAAGGGACTGCGCTCCACGCGGCGGCAGGCCCACTCATCGATCTATGTCTGCAAGCTGTGCAACAAGTCCTTCGACGAGCTGGGCAAGCTGGTCAAGCACGAGATGGAGCTGCACTCGAACACGGAGCCGTCGCGATGGGGCTTCCAGCACAAATGCTCCATCTGCAGCACCAGCTACCGCACGCTGACGCTACTCAAGTTCCATATGAAGCGGCACGTTAACCGGAAGTCGCAGTGCAAGCTGTGTCCCAAAATCTTCGCGACTAGCATGGAGCTGGACAGGCACATGAAGACCAAGCATTGCAGGGAGAAGACCATTGGGCCGTGTGCGATGGATGGCTGCGGAAAGATGTTTGCCTTCAAGCATCACATGATACGGCATCAGAATGCCTCCCATTTGAAGTCTCATCATGTTTGCGCCGTTTGCAAAAAGGAGCTGCCGACCGTGGCGCATCTGAAAAAGCACATGACACTGCACAAGGGCCTGGTAACCTACAGATGTCCCGAGTGCGACCGCCCATACTTGCGGCGCGGAAGGTAAGTGGAACGAACTTTAACTTTAACGAGCTATATGACTAACTTTGGCAATTTTCCTATATTTAAAGGCTTCAGAGCCATCTTCTGAAGATCCACAAGAAGCGCGTAACCGAGGAAGAGATGGCCGCCATCTTTCGCGACATAAAAGTTTCCAGCAGCCCACACGAGCTGAAGGTGGTGACCCTTAAGAGGAAGCCGGGGCGCCCCAGAAAGGTCTTGCACGTCAAAACGGAAGACAGGGAGGAGACGCAACTGGATGCGGCAGAGGCGGCGACGGCTGTGGCAGCAGATATCTCGCAATAGTTCAGAATTCTTATCCGCCAAATTATCGCACACTGTACAAAGTATGATATACTCTAAGTACTGTTTTCGCCCCTCGTTTTAGTACATATAATGTCGTGGAGTTTGCCTATTAGGTTGTACATTAAGCACATTAACCTTAAAGTCTCGCATCATGTTAGCCCGAAATACAGACTACAACTTAAATATATCAGAATTGTGTATAGCAGTTATTAGGTTTAATCTGGGGACTTGTGTTGCTCAACCCTCAACTAGCATAAGCTTAAATGGCACACTGTATTTTATAGAATCATCAATGCGTCACAAGAACTCTCCAACTCGATCCCCAGTTAGTCTTAGAGAAATCATTTTCATCGATGGGGAGTAACTGCGGCTCTGCAAAGGCTCTCTTTGGCCGTCGATCAAGTATTTTGTAATAAAAGTCCTTAATATAATGATTAAGCTCACTTGTTTAATAGGCTTTTCTATTGATTAACTATTTATATTACTTAAATACACATATATATGCTATGTTATTCGTTTAAACACATATTCCCATACTTTTTTTTTATTTAAACTTAAACTTGAGACATTAAACTATAGATTCCACTATTTTCCACAGTACATCGAAATAAATATTCCTTACATCACACACACGAACTTACTTAGGTCAGGGAACTTCCTTCTTGAAGTTGTTCCACTTCCAGCTCCACTGATTCTCCAGGCTGACCAGCTGCTGGTAGGATATAAAGTCGTCCTTGACGAACTCCTTCAGACGAGCCAACTGCATCATCGCCTCTTCAATGCTGTATATGGGCTGGACCAGATCCACGGGCGAGAGGTTTTCCTCCCTGTTCGTGATGGGCTCGCTCTTCACAAGGACAGCCTCGAACTCCTGCAGCTCCAGGCTATCCCCAGCCTCATTGTAGTCTATGTTGTGCCTCTTCCGCCACTTTTGCAGCCATCCAGGGGATGCGGAGAATCCGTCGTAGCCCATCTGCAGCGCTATCTCCCTCGCCTTTTCGCGGACATACTGGCCGGAGATGGGGATGTTATCTTTCCTGGTCAGAGAGAACCAGTCGAAGACCAATTCGTCGATGTGGGCCCCATGCTGGCTCAGGGGATTTCTCCTCATCTGGCTCATACTTAGGTGTCCGGACATCAGCCCGTTGTTAATAGCATCTTTGTTTCTCAGAATCTCGTGCGCTTGCGTTTTTCCAATGTTAAATCTGAAGACATTCAAAATTAGCGCACATTTTCCACATCAACAAAGACGTTACCTATTGGCAAGTTCCCTCACTGTTAGTTTCTCAGCATCTTGTGTGCGGATTACTTCCAGCTTTTCCTCTAGCGTAAGTAGTTTCCTGGGACACTTGCGTCTTTCTGGTCTTGCGGGTGGCATTACAGCGGACAAGCAATGGCTTCAGGTCAGCGGAAATTCTTTCATTTGTCGAAATACGAACGAAACGCTGCAGAATCGTGAAAAAACCTTGTCCGCTCAAGGGAGTGTCCGTCCGTGGGTCTTCGATATATTTAAGCAGGGTGGACCTTATGATCACACTAATCGCCAGCTCTGCCTATTTACATATGTACGAAAAAGAAAATAACATGTTCATTCATTATTCCATTATTTAATCAACAAAGATAAGAGTGGAGAAATATTAACACGTCTTTTGCTATTTTTTATAGCAATAATCTTCCTAAAATTTCCAACCAAAGTCCACTTTAATGTACAGTGTGACCGCGCCAAGGAGTACCGCTAGTCAGCCGGCCTCGAGAACTTTTTGCAACTGCGCGCAAGGTCCTACATTTTCAACCACAAAAGAAAAGAGCGGTATAAAATACACACATTGTTTGAGGAATATATATTTTTGAAACGCAACACCCACAACAAAGGGAGAAAAGGGAATCCAGAGAGGAGGAGGAATCCACACTAGCGCCCATGGACGCCGCAACAGCTGTTGTTGCGGATTCCGCGCTGGTGACCATGAACAAGATAAATGCGGCCAAGTGCCGAGCCTGCCTGTCGGTGGACCGAAAAACCGTGCAGCTGGACGCCCCAATTCCCAACCTGCAAAAGTCACGTACTTACGGCCAGAGCCTGAAGCAGTGCACCAACCTGGACCTGCGGGTACACAGTCCCGGCGGCTACCTGTGGCCCATGCAGATCTGCGTGCGCTGCTGTCGCGCCTTGGAGGTGGCCATGCACTTCGTGGAGTTGGCACTGGAATCGAATCTCAAGCTCTACGCTGAGTCCAAAAGCGTAAAGCTGCCGAGTCCCACGGGGGAGCTGAAGAGGAAGGCCAGCAGCGAGACGCTTCACTGGAACCAGTTTAGCCAGTTCGTCGAGGGCTACGAGGGGATGACGGGCCCCATCGAGGAGAATGTCCTGTACATGCGCGGAGCCAAGATACCACGACTCGATGCAGATGCGGCGGCCAGCAAAAAGGCGCCCAAAGAGGATGAGGGTAAGGATGCTCGTTTATTTCAAGTAATAACTTATCTTATACGTCCTTCAACACTTTCACAGTCATCTTATTCGATGTCAAGTACGACACCAACGACCTGGAGGAGGAGGACGAGAACGACGGGTCGGATGCCAAGAACAGTGAGACCTTCTTCGAGAGCAGTATTACGCCTGGAGGGGCTGCTATTGCCAACAAATCAACGAGCAGCAAGAACGGCGAGAACAACAACAATTACAAATTTAATAACAAAAACGGCAACATGTCCAGCTGTTTGCCAGATGAGGAGTGCGATCTTATACAACGCGCCCTCTACATGACCCTAAACGACGAAAGCCCAAAGCCAGCAAAGGAGTCCATCAAAGAGCAGCCTCTTAAATGTAAATTAATTATCAAATATTGTTCACCTTTGGCTTTAACCATTCTTTGTTGCCTTTTTAGCTCGGGAGAGTGAGGACATTCTACTGATTCCCCGGAGATGACAACTCGAATCTTGCCAAACGGCACGATCGCCAATATACCCATCCTCAAGTGCAACATATGCCCATACACCCACACAGATGCCAAGCAGCTGAGAGGTCATTACAAGAGTATTCACAAGATATACATGCCCGAAGATGATATAATTGGCTTAAACAAAAGTGGGTTCCCCAATCACCATTCATTATTTTTAGAAAATATGTACAATCTTATACTTCCTTGCAGATCAAAGCTTCAAGTGTCGACCCTGCAATAGTTATGAGACAAAAGACAGAAGTGAAATGCAAAAACATCTCATCGATCACCATAAAATAGATGGGGATTTTGGTAGGCAGGCACCTAGGGATACATCCTAGAAGGCCCAACACTAAGCTGTTTTCTCCACAGAAATGTACTGCTATGTGCAGGCCAACTGTCCGGCCTGTGCCCGGATCTTTAAGGACCAGGGATCGGCCCGGAAGCATTATACCCGGGTGCATACACCGGCCCCGGTGGCGACAACCCCACCGGAATCGTACGTCTGCAAGGTCTGCGACAAGACCTTCAATCAGAAGGCCGGACTACACAGCCACCAGCGCTTTTGCCAGGTCAAGGACCCCGTGCATTGCACCTTCTGCGACCAGGAGTTCAGCAGTATGCGGAAGTACGAGCTGCACCTGCAGCAGCTCCATGCCGTCGAGACGCTGCATGAGTGCGAGATCTGTCACAGGAGTTTCAAGAGCGCCGACACCCTGGCCGTGCATCGCAAGCGGCACTCGGAGCGACACTTCCAGTGCGACAAGTGCACTCTGAACTACGTGAACTCTGCGGAGCTCCGGGTGCACTACGAGCGAGCCCATGTGAACGAGGAGCAGGTGAGCTGTCTCACCTGTGGCAGCCAGTTCCAGAACTTCGCTCTGATGCGCGAGCACGAGCAGAGGAGTCATCAGAAGCAGAAGGTCTGGCGCTGCGAGGTGTGTAACTTTGAGGCGCCGACGCGGTCGCGGTGGCGTCAGCATCAGTACGAGCACATGGAGTATCCCTACAAGTGTCAGCACTGTACGGGCGAGTTTGCTGACCGCAGCAAGTACGTACCTTAAATCTAGAGTTGGAGCAGAATTTCATCATTGCCGTCACTTACAGATTCCGCCAACATTCCAGGAAGATGCATGCCATCGAGCTGAGCGACGAACAACTGGCGGAGATGTTCCGAGAGAAAAGGGCTACACCAACAGGCACGATGCATTCAACAAGTCGAACAACTCGCTGGAGATACCCGGCTTTACGGAGGACTGCTTCACCGAGCTGAAGAGCCTGGGCGTGGACTACGACGACATAACCACAGATCTCTTCGCCAACTCCACCACCCTGGACAACTTGCTGGACTTAATACCCTGAACTGATGACCGATCCATTTACCTGCATAGAATTTACAAACGCAAACGGCCTGAAGAATAGCTGACGAGAGCTAGAAGACTGCCTCCACTTTACAAGCACCTAAACACACAACCGACAAAGCATTCATTATACACCACACACCTTCAGTTCGATCACCATTTTTGCTCAGATAACTCAGACCAACATGTATCCACAGTGAAACCATGATATTTTTGAAGTCACAATCTCAATAAACAAGAAACAAACAAGCGTTTCTGAAGCGCGCCCAATGCTCATGGTTTCATTTACACTCTGAGGGAGGATTTTTGTATTTTAGACTATTTAAATTTCAATAACTAGTTAACGCCCTGGATGAATTTTGAGAGGAAGTCTGTGGGTTTGGGTTCCTGCGACTCCTTCCAATAGCGCATGATGTGCCCCTTTTGCTTCCAGATCTCCACCGATTCCTTCAGCTCCATTTGGCCCTGGTTAAGAGAAAGAGCCGCGTTAGCTGCGTTCTCCAATCTTCGGTTCGCCACTCACCTTGATGACCAACATGTCGATCACACGGATGTCCGTCACGTTGCGGTGCTTGACGAACTCCTCACGCAGCTTGTCCCGGCACTGCTCCACGGTCATGGGAATGTCGTAGTCCATGACTGCAAGATCCAGGAATTGTTTATTTCACGTCGGGATGCGCAGTTCGATGACATAACCAGGAGCACTCACCAATGTAGGGGATCTGGCGGTACCAGGCCTTGTACAGGTTTAGGGCGCGCTTGCGGGCCTCCTCCCGGTCCACGGACAGGATGGGTCGCACCTGCTGCACGGCTCGCTTCACGGCTTCGCGTCCGGCCATTGGATTTGTTTCGTTATTCTGTTTTCTTACAAAACGAATATCTCTCAGCTGGACAGTGTGGCCGTCGTTCAATAAGTCTACAATGCCGTTGTGCCTGAAAGAAGAGAACATTTTTGTTTTGAAAATACCAAGATTTTTCGAAAAATAATAAAACAAATATACATAATTTGTCGAATAATTTTTGTGCTCTCCTAATGATCGTCTGATCTTTTGAAAATTCTTTCATTAATGCAGACTTAAAGGGAGTCTGGGAAGCACCAGTTGCAGTTTTAAGGCAAAATGATTAAATCTTTTTTATCAGTGTTGCTTCTGTTATCTGTATAAGCATTTATTATAATAAATATTTTCCAATACAAATTCCATGACAAAAAAAAAGTAGGTGCACAAAATTTTGCGGTGCGAAGCAGAGATACCAAAAATACTAAAATGAATACTCGCGTTAGGCCTTTTTAGACGGAAAAATGTTCTGCAGGAACCTGCGAAAGATTAAAAAATATGTATTCTATTGTCGCTATTCCAAAAATGGACACAGCCCGTAAGAATTACAGCCGTATCGCGTCTTTTTCCAGCGGTGACAAAATAAATTTATTAAACAAAATTAAAGAAGAGCGAGTACTGTGGGATCCTACCCATAAAAAACACTTTGACGTGGGTTTCACTAAACCTGCTTGGAAGAGAGTGGCTGAGGTAGTGGAGAAAGATGGTGAGTGTTATAAAATACACTGAACGTGCATTTATTATTATTATTATTATTACTATGGCCTTATTGCACCGCGACCAGATGTTAGGTCTTTTGTGCCGGCCTGTAGGATTAAGGTAGAGCCTCTATTCCTAGGCTTCTGATAAAGGAGAGCACTTTGGCGAGGTCTATCTCTTCCCAAATCCTGTAGGGGGGATAAGTTCACCTCCTAGTTGTTGAAGTCGACGTCTGATTAGTGAGGGGCATTCACATAGAACATGTTCTGATGTTTCTGGCTCCAGCTCACAGAATCTACATGTGTCGATTTCTGAAAGTTTTAATTTCTTAAGGTGATACCTTAGGTTGCAGTGACCTGTTAGGTAGCCTGTTAGAGTGCGAATCTCACTCTTTTTAGATTGATGATGCGTTTGGATCGCGACATCTGGGGGACGAGGAATTGTTTGGCTTGTCTCAGCCCTGCACTGTCGGTCCAGTGACGACTTATCTCCTTTTCCTCCCATTTCCTGACCAGTTCCTTTTGTGTCCTTTCGAGAGTCCACAGAATGGTTCAGGGCCGATTAGTGGTGTCATTGCCCCGCGTTTTGCTAGGAGTCTGCCACCTCGTTTCCTATATGGCCTTCATGCCCTGGCACCCAGCCCACCGTTAAGGTGTTTTTGGAGGCAAGGGCGTTCAGCTGCTGGAAACAGTTTTCTACAAGTCTGGAGGTGATCGTAAAGATCTCAGCGCTATGAGCGCCGCCTGACTGTCAGAGAAGATGTAAATCCGTGCGCCTTGCATATTCCTGCGAAGACATTCACGAGCACAGATTTCTATGGCGTGTATCTCTGCTTGGAAGATGGTTGGGGACTTTCCCATGGCTATGGATTTGTTGAACCTTGGTCCAAAATACCAGCCCCGGTGTCGCCGTTTTCCAATTTCGATCCATCAGTGTACCACGTTTGTGATCCACTGGGCAGAGATATTGATTTTGTTGTCCAGTCGTGTCTGGTGTACAGGACTACAGAGAAGTTTCTGTGGAAAACAAGTTTTGGTTTCTGCTCGTCAGTTAAACGCAGAATGGGTTCGTTTATTAGGGGTTCGAGTACCCGTAGATGCCCAGTTAGATCACCACTTTTATATCGGTGATGTTTTGGAGGCGAAGTGCCCCCAGGCAGGCCTCCCTTTTCAAAGGCGATGGGTAGAGGGGGAATGCCAGTTATAACTCCAAGTGCTGCAGTGGGGCATGTCCGGATGGCTCCAGTGATGCCTATGCAGACCAGTCGTTGTATTTTGGTAAGTGCAGCCGCAGCTGTCTTCTGGGTAGATTTCGTCCACCAAGCAAGAGATGCATAGGTTATGATCGGTTTTACCACAGTGTTATAAGACCAGTAGATCATTTTGGGACTCAGGCCCCATGTTCTACCGAAAAGCCTATTGCACGCAAAGTATGCTCGAGTGGCTTTGTTAATGGTCTTTTCAAGATGTGAGTTCCAGTTGAGCTTGGAGTCAAGTATAACTCCCAGGTAGTTAGCTTCAACCGAAAAGTCAATGGTTGATCCATTTAGGGATGGTCTTGTCAGGGAGAGAGACCTTTTCCTGGTAAATGGAACTAGCACAGTTTTAGACGGGTTTATGGATAGTCCTTTATCCTGACACCATCTATTGGCTATGTTGAGGGCTTGCTGCATGCGGTCCGAGATGGTTTGCTCATGCCAGCCCACTATATAGATGACTAGATCGTCAGCGTAGCCCTGAGTGGGGAACCCTAGGTTGTTGAGCTCAAACAGTAGCTCGTCTATGACCAGAGTCCACAGAAGAGAGAGTACTCCCCCTGAGGGCATCCCCTTGTGGCTGTGATTGAGGTCATGGTTCCTCCTAGGTCTACAGTTATGATTCTGGATTTGAGCATTTCCAGAATCCACCTAATAATGGGTGTGGCGACATTTTTACGTACAAGAGAGGCACGGATTGCCTCGTAAGACGTGTTGTCAAAAGCTCCTGAGATGTCTAGAAAGGCACCTAGTGCTATTTGTTGAGAGCCAATGGCCTTTTCAATGACTGTTGTAAGGCAATGGATGGCAGTCTCAGTTGATTTGCCCGTTTGGTACGCATATTGGTACTTATGTAGGGAAGATGCTTGAGGTTCGCTTCCCTGATGTGCTGGTCAATTATCTTTTCCATAGTTTTAAGAAGGAAGGAGCTAAGACTAATTGGTCTATACGATTTAGGCAGTTGGGAATCTTTCTTCCCTACCTTTGGAATAAACACAACTTTTACTTTAGCCCATTTGCTTGGTATGTGTCCAAGCACGAGACTAGCTCGGAATAGACGGACCAAGGGGGAGTGCAAATTGGTGCAGTCCCCGCTGCAATAGGCATGGATAAATTCCATCTGGTCCAGGGGATTTGTATGGGCTAAAACTTTGTATGGCCCATTGTACGCTATTTTGATGAAACAGTCTAAAGGGCATGTTTCTAATACGTTCTGATAGATAGGGGGTTCCCTTCTTTCAGCCCCATTGGAGTCTGCCACAATAGCCACGCGCAGGTGTGGGCACTCTCCAATCTCAGAGAGGTAGGTTGGTGCCTCACTTTCTGAGATGGGTTGCTCCATGGCCACGCACCCAGGAAAGTGAGTAGATAGGAGTAGACTACTCGTTTCCTTTGGGTTGTTTGTGTGGGTTCCATCTGGCTTTTCAGCGTACAAATGCCGTTTGAGTGGTCCTTGGAGAGGGCTTTTGTAGCCTGACAGCTTCCGGGAGAGTTGAAATCTGCCCGCAGTGTTGGCGCCACGTAGCCCGTTTTGACCTTCTCAGCTCTTTGTTATATAGCGTTAAGGCGGATTTGTAGGAATCCCAAGTGGCCTTCCCTTTTCTCGCCTTATTGAAGAGCCTTCGCGCAGCTTGTTTAAGATCGTCAAGGCTCTTGTTCCACCAGGAACAGCCCGACTGATCTTACGAACTTTTGTTCGCAGCTGACGTGATATGCCGATTCAATGTTTGTATGAAGCACATTAGCCTCACGCTCTAACTCGTCTATTGTTAGTATCGGACGGGTGGAGCAGTCTCTGGATTGCTCAAGTTCAAAACAGAAAAGATCCCAGTTTGTGTTTTGGGATTTCTAGTAACTAGGCTACATTGCAAGGCACCTCCTATATCAAATCTGATGTGCTGGTGATCTGACATAGTGATCTCATTCGCAACGTGCCAGTTTGAGACAGCGGACAACATATTCAGACTACAGAGAGTTAGGTCGAGGACTTCCTCTCTAATTGCATTGAAAATGTGGGTTCGCTGCCCTGATTTAGTAATCCTATGTTATTACTAATTATGTACTCAAGAAGGTACTCACCTCTTTTGTTGATGTTGCTGCTCCCCAGACCGTGTGATGCGCATTGGCATCGCAAGCAATTATCCACCGGAGCCGGTTTCTCTGGCAGTGCTCTACCAGGGCACAGGTAGCCGCCGGAGGCACATCGTCAGTGTCGCCGGGTAGATAGGCAGAGGCCAGCACTGCCTCCTGCTCGCCATGGGCAGTGGGTATTTTAACCCAGACCGCCACCAGGTCCTCAGTTATGAACTGTGAAAGGGGAACAAATGTTAGATTTTTGTTTATTAACAAAGCCGCTCTAGGGCGAGGTTGGCCGTTTGCATATAGCAGCTTACCAGATGGGGTGCTAAGCCCCAGGACACGTCCGGCATTTATCCATGGCTCCTGGATAAATGCTATGTCCATCGTAGCAAACCTCTCGCAAAGGACGTCAGACGCGGCCTTTGCATGGTGGAGGGTTCGCTTGGAGACATCTGAGGTGTCTCCGGGTGTTGGGAGGGTGGGGAGGAGGTCGGGACATAAGTCCGCCCTCTTGCGGCCCCTGGCCGCCATCTTCCGGCCTCGGTTCGTGCGCAGAAGGGCCTCCTCCTCAGGTGTGCGCCTCACACCCTTGTTTACGCGCCCTGTTCCGCGCGTGATGCGCCCGTACAGGGAGGGCGCATAATTTTCTTCTCGGTGGCATGGGCTCTTGGGCAACTGTGGTGCCGCTAGCCTCTGTGGCTGCGTGGGATGTGCCATCAGCGGCATTCTTTGTTGCTGTCGCAGCCGTGCCCTTTGTTGCCTTGGAGCAGGTGGGCTTCTCCGCTGCTAGAGCAGGAGCCACCGCCTGCGTCTTTGGCTGCGCGCTGGCCTTTGGCTTAAGTGTAGCCATGCCCCACGCAAAGGACAGTTGGTACGACAGCGACTTCAGTCGATTGGCCGAAACTGGGTCCAGCGCAATCGTGATGATGGCCATGTTTTGCCTCATCTCACGGTGGAAGACTCGCCAGTCTCCCACTCGCAGGCCGCTGTTCTGGCCCTCGACGAGCTTCAGGATCTCGTCCGTCTTCATTTCCGCGTTTGGAAGCGGAAAGTACCCAATGAAGACAGCGGCACGTGGAGCCTCTGCCTCAGGGACCACCTTAATGTGGGCGTCCTTCCACAGCCGTAGCTTTGGCACCTCTGTGCATAGCCACTCGGCTGTCTCCGCATTCCCACATGTTACGGCCATCCACCCTGGTCGAAAGGTACAGCCAGAGAACAACGGCTTCACAGAGCCGTGTCTCAGGGCCATCACTCTCGATAGGATGGCGGACTGAATGGTATTCAGTTGCTCCGTCGTGAGGAGATGCTCAGGGTAGGCCGCAGGGAGTATAGCCATCTTCACCAGAGCTGGCGACGTCCCTGTAAGAGGCCATGACACCGACTTGAGGCGACTGCGCTTGTGTTGCCTGCCCGTCCGCTGCTGCGGTTGTGGTGGCTGCTGGAGCCTCCGTGGCCGGCAAAACATTCGCAGGATCGCCCTTCGTCTGGGCACTAGGTGCCGCGGTTTTGTACATGGCCCTCTTTTCGACGCCTCTTCTGGGGTCGTGTTGGCCGATCTACCTCTTTTGTTGGTGGTAGCGCCACTCTTGCTGGGCATTTCCCTTGGAGGGTCCATAGGCTTCTGGGCGAGCCTTTTGGCCTCCTCCATGGGTACGCCATTCGCAAGGTGTCTGCGCAGTGCGCAACCTCTTCCTTGCGGCGCCCGATAGTGCGATCCGCTTGGGTTTATCATCTTTTGGGGAGGCGAGTAGGGTTTCTTCCTCTTCCTTAGTGATGCTGTCGGTGCCAGAGCTTTGTGAACAGATGTCCATAGCATCTTCGGGCTCCCGGGTGGGTTCGATTTGACTCGATTTGGGGCTGCTTGAGCACCCTGCTTCTTGGGGGGTATTTTCATTTTCATTAGTTTCCATGTATTGGTCCCACGAGTAATGAGGAAGGAAGTATCCCCGGGGTAGAGCCTCATACCCCGGATCGGACACTTATACGACCGAGGTGCCAGGTATCCGGAAGCCACCGTTAAAAGACACACTAACGTTGTGCCATTCATCACAGAGGCACGGTACGGTAACACCGGTGATTACGGGTTTTTTTCGAGTTTTCCTCTCTAGATCCGCCATATTTAGTCTAGAGCAGGGGCACCTCGAGCAGGATGTGGTTCTTCACCACGTATGGTCGGTCTTCAGTAGTCGGTATGTGACTGCCAACCTCCACTGGCTGAGTTAGCTTGGCGCGGCGTCAGGCACGAACGCTTCGCTACCAGAGCCTTAGCCCCCCACGTGCATTTACCATTGTTACTATTTTTTCTTACATATATTTAAGAAAATTCCTGCACGTGCATTTACCACTGTTACTATTTTTTCTTACATATATTTAAGAAAATTCCTGCAAGTCTGCGTGGAAGAGTCTGCGGGACAGCTATAGGTACCACTGCAGGTCGGCAAAATTTAAAAGCAGAGGTAACCCAGATGAGAACCATGATTGGAAGTACGCGTCATACATGGCGTTCCTCCCAGAGTTTTCTACAAAAAACAAGTAAGTATATGCAGTGAACTCTCGGTACAGCGAAATATTGTGTGTTTTGAAGGGAACCCATTTCTCTTAGCACGTATACTTCAAACTTCACTGAAGAGACCGAGGCAGATGAATTTTTACTGGAGGATTCCATGGGAACCGAATTCTTGGAGACCGATACCAGCAGCTTGGTGGAAAACGAGCTACAGCTGGAAAAGGAACTTTCCGAGGTGAACGAGTCCCTATTTTCGTATGTAAGTATTAAACATACATGTATCTCAAAATAAAGTTTTAAAAAAACGTTATATTTTACAGGAAAAAAGGCGAAGGGTTGAGGAGCCAGCCGAAACGCCAGCCAAAAGAATGGTGGACATGTTAGCGAGCTATTTGAAGGCCAATTCTGCTCCTCCAGCCCCTGCTCAACCCAGGCCAGTGTTCGGCTACTGGGATTCCCTTCTGAATCAGCTGCCTCCCAGAGACGCCCTTGCTGCAGAGCGTGAAATTACGGAGCTATTGTGGAAAAAAATCGCAAAAACTCAGAACTAAATCAAAATAATTTAAGAAAATAAATAAATAATTAATAGTTTAGTCTTCATTTGCTTATGTTGATATACCGGCGGACTCGGCTTGATAACGCACTTGTGAATAGCCAGCTTTGCTATTCAGATAGTCTCTTAAATTGTTGCGTATCTCCTTAGAAAAATCAGGAGAGCGACCACGGCGACAGGGTCGTAGGTCGGTAAAAACTGTCTCTGGTGGTATTGTGATGGAGTCTTGCGAAATGTTGTATTCTTGCGGACAAACGCGCATAAGGAAGTTATGGAGTGAACAACAGGCGCTAACAATTTGTTGTGCTCTTTCGGGTGGGATCATTATTGTACGCTGAACCGCCATCCACCTCGAGCATAAGATTCCAAATGTATTTTCAATGCACCGACGAGCTTGACCTAGCCTGTAGTTGAAAACGCGTTCCTCCTTTTGCAAATATTTCCCAAAGTATGGCTTCATAACTCTTTTATGTAAGGGAAATGCGTCATTCCCGATAATAAAATACGGAGTCCGTTGTCCATTGATTAAGCTGTCTTCTGGAAAAGGTAGTTCATCAGACAGCATGGCTTCTCCAAGTGTACTCCGGGAGAAGGCATTCAAATCTCCTTCACTCCCGCTACAACCAACGTCTATATATGTAAAGCGATTAAACGCGTCGCACACAGCCATGAGAACAATAGAAGAAAAGCCCTAAATAAATATTATTATGGTATTATTATCTTTTATAATTTCCTTGTCTTAGAAGTACATACCTTGTAATTGTAGAAGGTACTTTTAGAATTATGTGGAGCCTTAACTGCTAAATGCTTTCCGTCAACCGCTCCAACACAGTTGGGAAAGTTCCACCGATTTTCGAATTGCTCAGCCCAATTCAGCAAGTTGTCCGTTGTCCACTTAGGAAATTCGCCCTTGAGCACCGTGCAGATGGCACTGCAAACTTTCTCAATAATCGATCCGAGGTTCTCTTCGCTTATCCGGTATGTGTAGCCAACATGTCGTTGAAGGTCTCCGGAAGCGAGATATCTAAGAGAAAAATTGTTATTACATGTATTCATCTATAAAGAAATTAATATACTCCAAGACGATGGCTAGTTTCGCTTTTGGCGGGATGTCATCATTGTGCATCCAGATGAGGTACGGTTCCACCCGGCCAAATAAGTTGTTGAACTCCGTATCCGTCATGTGGAAATTTTCATAAAATATTGACGGCGTTTGCGTCATGTTGGTGAACTATTACAAAAGCAGGGGATAATTAGTTATAATGAACTTGAGCATTATAATACAGGCTTACGTCGGTGGAGTGTCGGCCCTTGGATCTTCTTCCTTGCAAATACTTGCCAGGCCTACGTTTTCTATGGGCGGATAATTCTTCCTCCAACGCCACAGCAACTGCACACACCCCAAATGCCACTATAATTGCTTGGTTATACGCCTCCATTTCTCAGTTGTGCACCAAACAATTTTGTTTTTGATTTAAAAACATATTTCAAGCACAGCTGTCTCAGCAGTATGACCCTATCTTATGGATTTCGGGTCAACCCATAACACAGGGTCACACTAGCTGGTAAGCAAAAAATATAACTGTTTTTCAGCAATGTAAGAGGTTGACTATTGACCCATTGCTCTCTGCTGAAAAACACTTTTCGTTGGTCTGATTACTATGCATTATCCAGCTAAAATTATAGCGCTGCTGAGACTAGGCCAAGCAAATAATAAATACCAAAAATGGTGCAGTTTTGGTATATTTGGCTGCTTTGGTCACTCTGAGCTGCATATTTGACAAGAAATTTGCTTTAATTCGCATTTAAAAACGCAAATGCAATGGCTGACGATTTCCCTTCGTGTGCCATCAGGCTTTGGATGCATAAGCTCAAGAAGGGCACAGCCCAACCGGTGACCAGTCTTGAGAACTGCCTGCTGCCATCCATGAGCAAGGGTGAGTGGGGAAATTAAGGCCCGATTTTCACTAACAGGGCTCGGACCTTTTTCCCAGAGGCGGCTAGATTGTCAGTGAAGATTGCGACGGAGCGGGGCATCCTGGTGACAAACAAAGACGCCAAGGTCAGGCGTCCCACCCTGAAATTCTGCCAGAGACTGACCTCGCTGCCACGACTCGCGAGTGATCCCTACTGCTACGAGTGTCATCTGCCTGGAGACCTAAAGACGTGCGTGTCCTGCGACCGCTGCTTCCACGACGAGTGCCAGCGCAAGGACCCCGAGAAGCCCAATTACCTGGTTCCCTCTGACAAGGATCAACCGTATCAGTTTCCGCTTAGCGTGCCTGACCAGGACAGAAATCCGAGCGTAGAGGTGGCCCCTACGCCCGCTCCGCAGCCGCTGCTAGATCACAACAGCAACATTGAACAGGAGTCACCGCAGACGCCGCATTTCTTCAAGCACGAGAACTACGAGTATGACGACGATGTGTTCTACGTCAGCGAACAAAAGGGCGTTCGCCAGCGTACGCAGCCCACCGTCAAGAACGAACAGGTGCCTAGTTCGGACACAGATGCGAGCAGCGAATTGGAGATGTGCACCTGCTGCCGGCTGCTTAAGCTGGCCGCTATCCGCAATCCCCCGCAGCTGGACAAAAAAGAGTTGGCCTGCCTCTTGAGCAAGGTCTGGCGTGATAGTTACAGTTGGGTGAGCACAGACGTGACCACGTACATGGCCGAGCACTGGAAGAATCGTGATATTGCGCTGGTCAAGCGCATTCTCTTCAAAACGGAGATCCTGGGACTGGCGGACATCAAGCGGAACATTGAGGCTGAGAAGTACACGTACTTAATGGAGTTCCACGTCGGATCTGCTCGATCTGCAGCACAATATCGCCGTGTTCTTTGGGCACCAGGCCGAGGAGTACGAACCCACCAAGAGGCTGATCAGGGATGTGTCGCACTACATCCAGGAGATCCGCAAGTGTGTCGATTGCTTTCGGTATTCCAACGAGGCCAATCTCTCGAAAATGTGGTTCGCCAAGCCCTGCACACAGCGGCATGAATTGGTCTTTGCCAAGACTCCAGGCTACCCGTCCTGGCCAGCAAAGGTGCGTATGAAGCTTAATGATTGTTTTTCTAATTAAATTGCTATGAAAATTAATTTTAAATTTGACAATCTACAAGTCAAGCTGGTGAAAACTTCAAGGCTTACTTGTTAATGAAGTTTAAATATTCGACTGCTAATACCTATAACTGTTTTGCAGGTCATAAGCGTGTACAACACCAAACCTATTAAGTATGACGTCCGCTTTTTTGGTGGCGATCATTCGCGTTCACTTATCTCCGAAAGAGATATAATACCCATCGAGCCGGATACTGATTTGAATTTCAAACCGAAAAACACGCGTGGTTTCAACGACGCCTTGATGGAACTGCAGTGTCACATGATGTTGTCCGGCTATTCCGCTTCGCTCTTCGGCTTCTATGCAGACCCCACCATAGCCGAGGATCTCATAGAAATGGCTCTGTCACACTGCACCAAATCGTGTGTGCCCACTACGCCGGGCAAGCGAGGAAGACCCGCCACACCGGCAGCTGGAAAGAAACGCAGGCTGCTGAACTCCTCCAATCCCCAATCTCCGGTGCCTACTCGTGTGATGCCGCGACGCAGTGTAGCGTTGCCGAGGGAGAACGGATTAGCCAACACATCGGAGAACGGTGTCTACCAGAACCTAACCGAGCAAATCCTGCAGGCCCACGATGATCTGCAGAAGTACCAAAGCGAATTAGCCGCCTTGCAGCAGCAGTTGAATGCAGCGAAGCGCAAGCGTTGGTGCCACCTCTGCCTGAAGGAGGCCGCGTTCGACTGCTGCTTCGCTGCGTCCTACTGCAGCACTGACTGTCAGCGACGTGATAAAAGACGCCATCAGGGAGCCTGTAAAGTCAATCAATAAAATAAGACGCATGTTGAATACAAATTTGATTGTTTATTATGTTGGGGTTGGAAAACTGAATTTGTATAATCAGAAATAATTTTTCTTTTGGCAAAGTTAGGAATTTTTGCAAAGTTTAACGCCATAAACTCGCCAATTTTTAAGAGACAGTTTCGTGCAAGATTTTGATTTTCCCTTGACACCACAGCACAGTTAATAATTTAATAGAATATTTAGCTTTTAAGTGAAATTTTTTCGCGCAAGTTTATTATTTTTTCCCCGAGATTTAATGTCGCCGTCGGCGAGATTATAACGTTTTGTCTGCCTTTACGTTTTATCAAACGTAAATTGGAAGGAACTTCTGAGTTATGGGCATCATTGCAGTTCTAGGATTGGGCAGCATTGTTGCCCATAGGTGGCGCTTTTGTCTTCTCTAATGATGTTTGCACAAAAAGAATTTTTATTTTTATTTAAAATGTAAAAACGGCATTAACTCTCTTTAGTCTAAAGTGTTTAGCCTAAAAGTACAAAACTAATTAATGAAGTGAACAACATTATAGTCAACAATTTTGATGCCTTTCTCCTAGCGCTTATACATATGGTGTTAATAAACATTTTTCTCATAATAAGACTCTACAATATATGAAAAATTCGGGTTAAACTTTAAAATCGATTCAAGATGCTCCCATTATGGACAATTACGCTTACTTAACCGCTCTCTGGCCTGGCGAACGTGTTCACCCGCAGTCTGCAGCTTAAACAGCCAAAAAGTTCAGCCGAAAAGGTCAAAGCGAATTGGCGAAACGCTGAAAAGGGTTCCCCGTGCAATTTACGAGTGCAGGCTGCCTGGCCTGGCCTGGTCTGGCCTGGTCATGTGAAATGCAACAGATTCGTGGGGTAATCGCATTTTATGAATGCAGAGAAGCCGCCGGGAATGACCGTTAAACGGAATCCCAAAAATAATTGATTTATGCCGGGTTCAGCAGCACTCGGCCCTTGTTCCCGGAATGGAATTGGCCAAAAGAGTTGGCACCTTGCGCCGGGCATAGATAGAAATACATGGCTGTAATAAATATTTCACTTAGGGGCAGCCGCAACATCAGCACAACACGATTAATGCTCAGTCTCGGGCTCCAGGTTTCGCTTCAAAAGAGACTCCCCAAAGTCGGAAGTCACGTTTAAACGTTTTCGCTAAAAGTTTCACACAGCGGCAAATGATTGATGAGCTCCTCCGCTCAGAGAGACGCACGTGTATCGCCGTTGCTTGTGGGTTCATGGGGAATATGTGTGTGGACGCAAAATGGTCATTAGGGCTTCTCGGTGTGTTTACTCCCGTCTCCGGCCTGCTTTTATGCACTTTCGCACTCGAAATAGTAAATCATTTTTGGGATATCTTTGCCTGCCACTTAATTAGGCCAAGGGGGTTGGGAGGATTCGGACTGAATCAATATCATCCTGTCCAGTTCTACAGTCGAAGCTTCATAAGTCGAACTAAGAGCTAAGATTACTTGAGGTTTATATACATTTTCGTTTTGATTTGTAATTTTATAGTGCTGGAATTCCCAACAGGATCTAGTTGCAGGGCAATTGTTTATAATTGTAATATGGGAGGAGACAAACATTTTATTTCACCTATTAAGGAAAAAGCCTTTTGAAACGAAAATCTTTATAATATAGTCGCTAAGGTTTAGTATTTAAATTATAGAGAAAAATTCAAGTTCAAGTTAAAGAGATTCGACTGTACTTGTTTCAAATTTCCAAGCAAGTCATTGCTGTTTGCAAAATATTTATTCAACATTTACGGCCTGTGGCTGCGATGTGAGACTTTTGCAGTTTGCAATTAAAGACCCAGTCGCTTCACAGTCAATATTTAAGGCAACAATTTTTTGACAAAGAAAAACAGACAAATTCCAGTGGCAATTAAGAATATTCTCTCTATTTGTGCAAAGTAAACAAGGTTCGTTTTGGCAACTGTGTCCTTCTGCTTACTTTTTGAATTGTGTTTTAATTGTGTGCCAACTTCCAGAGAGTTCTCCGGAGGTAGCGACAGGTAAGCCGTGTCTGCTGTCTATTAAAATCTGCCGAAACAAGACAGGATATTTTTCATCAGCCCGTAATCAAATTAGTCGCCTGCTAATTTTAACTGCACTAATTTGTCTGCGTCACGAAGGGAGTTTGGAGTTTTCACTCCGCGGCTAAAATCTTCACATCTTCGTGCTTATCGCTTACCTTCCAGGTTGTCAAAAAGCGAAGAAAAACGACGGCGACGACGATGACTCCAAGGAATTTTCGTGACAGGCGGTAAGGATTTATTGGCCCGGAGTTGTCTGCATTGCCTACAGAGTAACGCCAGGATCCTCTTAATTAATTTCGTTGTGCAAGGCGAAAAGCTGTCAGAGCTAAAAGCAAAAACCAGTGATATGGCAAGGGAAAATGAGTAATACAGTGTAGGAAGTGTGTTTTTAGGTGATTTTTATACATATTCTAGAAAGGTTTTTGGTCTTTTTGTATTAATAAATGCAAGCTTTTATTGCAGGGGTGCCAATTAAATATCTAAGAATTGAATACCATTGGAAAAAGTTAATGAAATCTAAATTCAAATGGTTTTTGTTCGAGTTTTCTGAAATAAATAATAAAATAATATTTGTGTACACTGGGGAATCTATATAAAATTAAGTGAAAATTCCTAAAAATAAATTAGAGCTGGAAAAACACCCATTAGTCCTATAAAACCTTAGCTGAAACAATTACAAAGATTAATGTTAAAACATAAGAATCTATCATTGTGTTCTACAGAATATCCCTGTCTTTCTCCTAGAAGAAGCTTTAAGATTTATTTATGAGACAATGAATATTAAAGGAAAATATTAAAACGAATTATATTTTTCGAACCTATTAGGGTACCCTGTGTTGTACAGACTCCCATTTTCCTTACTTACTGGTATACACTTCTTGTATCTCCAGCGTTTTCCAGCTTATCTCCAGCTGCTGCCAGTCCTGCCTCTATTTCGTCCTTAGCCTTGACTCAAACTTGACCATGGCCAGGAGCTCTCTCTCTTTCTTTGTTACCAGGACTCCCACAGCCTCCAGACGGACCCCTCTCCTTTATTTTTTCCTGCAACAGCTGTCAATGTGCAGGGAATTTAATCTCGAATCCGGATACCCAGCCCGGAGAGAAGCCCTTGCAATGCAATTTCAGCCGCCAACATGTGGAAAATGCTGTTGCTTGTAAAAATTTTTGGCATGCGACGAATATTTGCCACCAGGACGGGACGGGAGGCAGTCTTTAATTTATGGGCCACGACAAGTGCAAAAGCACGCTCCAACGCCATCAGCAATGGGATGCAACGACAACATGCAACATGCAGCATGCAACATGCAAGGGAACAGCATAAACCGAAACAAAACAACCGCAGACAGCCAGATTGCATATTTAAGCAGATGAGGAGGAAGTTAATGAGTCTATTATGGGCGCCAAGGGGATGGCGGCGGCCCATTCGGGATTTAGATGAAAAGCGCGTCAATTTGTGGGGGCGTTTAATTACAATGCCGCCCCCTCCGATTGCTAAATCCCCCTAATGGCCGGCTTAACTGTTTGGGAATTCCATCATGAAGCCCGCCGAGGGTCGGGAATTATGCTGATTTTTACATCTTTTATGCATATCGCCTTTTATGGCTATGCGTCACTTACATAACCTTAACGAACTCTGAAAATGAGTCGAAATCCGGGTGAGAAGTTTGGGTTCCACAGCCCCACCCAAAGGTTAAGGCTTCAGATCCAATCCGATCGGGTGAGTCAGCTTCTCGGGACTCTGGTAAATAATTTTTTGTGTTTAAGCACTTTATATGCCAATTTTCGCAGAAAACAAAAACACTCAGCTCAAGTGTCAATGGCCAAAAGTTGTTGGGGCTCCTGAGAGGGGTCATAAACTTGGCTGAAACTATAAAGAATATTTGGGAAAGGGAGCTGGATATTCAGCAATATATAACAATTATACAATCTTTTCCATTTATTTATATAATGTTGTTCTTTATTTAAAGTAGAAATAGAGAAAAAGTGAACTTTTTCGGCATTTTCTTGGCTTTAACACAATTATTTTCCTAAATGTTGCTTAAAATGCTATTTTTTCTTAACAAAAATCTTAAATTGTTTGTATTTGAACTTAGTATAAGTTTCCCAACTCGCTTTTTATTTTTTAAAGTGCCTTAACTTGTTCATTTTCATAAATTACTTTCAACTTGCAGCGACAATTATGTCTTTAAAGGTAATAACCAACCATAACTCTTTCATTTGTCAACGCTCTCCTCCTGAAAATGCTCTTTTCCTGCAAATGGATTAATTTTCTTTTATTAACATGCTAATAAGAGTTGACTTATCATTTCCATGTCAAAAACTCTAAAGCCAAATCCATTTCCATTTCCTGTTTTTCCCCCACAACTCGCCTGCAACTGCGCAGCAACTGCAGCTTTCGAATTTCTTCTTTTAAAACCAATTATCAAATCATGTCGCTGCCGGCTGACAAACTCATTTATTTTGCTCGCTGCACTCAAAACGGAGACAGGCCCACATACATCATACTTGCACTTTGTTGGGGACTCACTCGGGAATCGGAGCTGGAGCTGGAGCTGGCCCTCCTCTCTGTTTAAATGCAACCTAATTTTGCTTTCATTTCCACACATGCAACTACAGACATCTCTCGTTTGTTTGTTTGTTTTCCATAAGAAAATTCGGGGCTGGCCTTTCCACCACAAGGCCCACACGACCAAGACCGAGACCCAGATTCACATCCACATCTAAAAAGTGTCAAACTGTCGGCAGGGCCTGAAATTGTCATTACTCAGTGTCTATTGCCTCGTTTACAGGTTCGAGAATTAAGAATGAAAAATGTGTAAGGGAAGTGCTCTCTAAATTTCCAGCTAATTTAAATGTGTGACAATTAAGTGTGCAGGTTTTTTAGGCTAAGAAATCCGCCGGCTTTGACTGGTAATTAGGTTTTCTCTAAATTATTATTGGTTACCTTGCCATATCATTAAAGAAGAGAAATACTTTGCATTTTAAAGAAATTATTTGAATTATGGATTTTTGAGAAACTATTTAAAGAGTTTGAAAGAAAAATAGACATTCTTTATATAAATAACGATAATTGTCCAAATATAATGAAATTTGATCCAAAATAAATACAAGTGTACTTGGAAAACATCGATTTTAATTTTTTCATCCATCAGCCACCAACTTGTTTTCTGTTTTTCTGCATTTTCAATTGATTATTTTTTTCCCATTTAGTTTCTGCTATTTTTTCCATATTCTCGCCAATTCGTTGGCGCTCAAGATACATCAGCATAAATCACTGGCGGATCTCTGTGGCAAGCGCCACAAAAAAAGAGGAAAAAGGAGTGGAAACAAGAAAAACACAGCGACATATTAAATTTACAAGTTGATTTTGATTTATGCGCCATAAGCATATGGACAGACACACAGACGAACAGTGCAGACTGCGATTTCTTGTTGCTGACGGCGTCTGCAGACGTTAACTTAATTTAACTTACCTAGTTGTTGTTGTTGTCACTGAGCTTGTTGCTTTGTTTTTGTTGCTCACTGTTTGCTTCTCGCTGTTTGTTGTTGCATCTCAATTTGCTGTGCCTGCGCCGCCTGTCGCTGCCAATTAAGCCGGGAAGTCGCGCGCGGTTTTGCCGCCTCCAAATCGCTGTGGGAAATCCATTTAGGAAACCAATTTCGAAAAATATAATTGCAAGCCCTCGGTTACAGGCAAAATAATGGAACAAACTGGGTCTAAATGAGGGTTGGACCTCAATTAAAAATTGTAAAAAATTACAATGCATAAGTTAAAACCATTTAAGTCGGTTAGCAATGGAATTACTCTTTTACAATGCTAAGGCCAGAAATTTTAAGGTTTATACAAGTAATTTCCATTAATTTTCACTCTTAAAGAAATTCAGATAATTTGCTAAAAAGGCCACTAACCTTTTATGTATATAAGCAAATGCTGTTTGCAAAACCAATGCCTTGATTTATATATTTTCCCGCACTCGAAATTAATTCGCTTAAGCGCCTTTTCATGTCGGCACCTAACGGCTTTCAATGGGATCCACATGGGCGTCCCATCCATCTCCGCTCCTCTCCACTATCTCCCTTTTTTGTGGCTTGTGGGCGTCGAAGTTGCTCCGTCAGTCGCTTCAACTTGAAACTAGCAGAGCAAATACAGATAGGGATGCAAATACAGGCAGAGGCAGCCAGACAGACAGACAGACTTCAACTCGAATTAATTAAAACTGAAAATTGCAGTTTGCCAGTGGGAGGGGAACCGAGCCTCCCTCCGCCTCATTCGGAGGGCGTTCAGCTTTTTTAAAAACCTGCAATTAACAGCGAGAATCTGTGTTGGGCCTGGTAATTTGATAAGTCCTCGAAACTTGACCCACTTTTCGGGTATACGGATACGCTAATGAAGTCCATCCTCACCAGGCTCCCCCATCTCTTCTTATCCAGATAAAAGAGGGGGTACTTCTCTGATGGCCCTGCCCGCCGCCGTTTATTTTAACGACGCTTTCGTTCAGGCGCTGGCATTTAATGTGAAATTTATCATTTCGCTGCCACGCCCCCCGACCATCCGACAAATTGTCGGCCTTGGACAGATTTTTTATTGCATTCACATTTCTCCCAGGCGTAAAGTGATATTTTCATCTTTGTCGACTTTTAAAGTTGCGGGTCGTTTTTTTAATGAACGTTCCTTTGGCATGGATATTTTTTCGAGCCGCAACTTTTAACCACAACCTGTCTCGGCGGGGGTGGCAAAGAAAAAAATGCATTTCATATAGGATTTTTTCTTTTTGATAATGGGAAAAGTTTTGCAACGTGTTTGCAGCCTGTCAAAGGAAATTCCATTTACCCAGCGTCGGTGAGGATAAAGTTTAAACATATGCATATCGTTGATAATCCAATTAAAAAGTGAAATTAGTTTATCAAAGAGTTTGCCTATTTAATTATCAATTTCAAATTTGCGCGCCATCCACGGTTGCTGTCAATGCCCTGCCTGAGAATGGCAGCTCGTAATGTAGCTATTTAACCTATTTAGCGGGACATTTAGCTGAGCAATTTCATATGACGGCCTTATATGTATTTTTATATTTCAGAAGCCAAAAGGTAAAATAAATAGAAGAAACACCGAAAAATAGAGCTTAAAAATAGTCGATACTATCGATGTTTTTTTAGCCGATGTTTCTCAGCGCCGTGGCAGTATGACCAGCTAAGCAGCTTTATAGCTATATAGCTAAATAGCGAGAACTCTCAGAGAGCCACCTTCGGCTTCGCTCTCGGCTCTCTCCCTCTCGGCCAGAGTTGCCAAAGTCGCTTTTTTCCAGTCGAATCTGGCTTTTTTTTAAGACCAATTGCTAGAAATATTAAGAAACAGCGGGCAGCGGCAATTCTGGCGTTTTATGTATATATGTACCAAATAACAAAACGTATGCTCAATAAAATGATACAATTATTACTGATATTACGATTACTGTTTTGTTGATACTGGGACTTAAAACAGCGGCCACTAAGTTAAATGTGGGGTATATTTGTTATTGCACTATTGCACATATGCTTCTAATAATTAAACAAACCTATTTCAAGGTATTAAACTCTAATTAAAAATTTAGATTACATTACTAACAATTACTTTCGTAGTGGTCCAAATGTAGCTTGTAATGAAAATAAAATAATTAAACAAATGAAAACATATGTATATAATAAATAGGTAAAAGAAAAGGCAAATAAATTACTGACTTCAGTTTCAACATTAAGATACTAAATATATTAATACTTTTCGGCTAATAAATTATTATTTCGATATACAGGTTCCCAATGACTGAAAATGTCGCCGTTATATTTCGTTTTGTAACTTTAGCTACAAAACCGACAAGTTCGCAACACTGGTCGGCAGCAGTTCCCTTTTTTGAAAAGCGTTTCGTAGTTAGTTTCAAATTTTCTTTCTCTTATCGTTGGTCGCTGCGCGCATGTTTGCACCGTAATTACTCTGAAAACGCGAGAAACCACAAGCATTTAGCCGTAAAATGTACAAATAAAGCCATAAAAACCAATCGGCAAGCGAATATAAAAAATATACATCACGTTTGATACAGAAAACCATCGGGAATTGTGATTTAAAAAAAAACTGCAGCTGAGTCCCGACGCCTGGCGCGGGTTAGAGCGAGACAACGCTATTGTTCGTGTGTGTGCAATTTGTTGATAGTATTTTCTGTTGTTATTGTAAAAAACGCGCCGCTTGCAGGCAGACAACAACAAAAATAACTGAAACTGCAAAAAAGAACGGTGAATGCCGGCAAAACAAGCGTAAACGTAAATTCGATTGATAAAAAAAAGGCGCAGAATAAGAAAAACAAGAAGCATGCACAAATCGGCGAAGAATACACAACAAAAGTGGAGTGAGTGCGCGTTGACTGTGTGAGTGTGTTAGTGCGAAGGAATAGGAGAAGTAAGCGGCGATTGGAGCCACAAACACACGAAAAAAGAGGAAGGAAATCGAAAGCCAAGATGTTGTAAACAAAAACTGGGAAAATTCAAATTACCTGCGAACGCAAACGACGG
This sequence comes from Drosophila triauraria, assembly GCA_014170255.2. Classification (NCBI taxonomy): domain Eukaryota; kingdom Metazoa; phylum Arthropoda; class Insecta; order Diptera; family Drosophilidae; genus Drosophila; species Drosophila triauraria. The sequence goes on along the minus strand of CM024335.1, from coordinate 17,889,101 downwards.
TTTCAGTTAAATCAGCGCTAAAATCGCACAGAAAATGGCCAGCGAGGGAAAACACAATATCAGCAGTGGTTTCTGGATGTGGAGCTGGCTAATTGGCGGCTATCTGATACTCCAGCTGATTGGAAGCACTGCGGGAAGTCAAGGTAAGGAAGCAATCTATGAAATATGGGACTTTACTGGTCATTTTCTGAAAATAAGAGTGGCCGCGAAAGGTGCAGGATTAGGGCTTAAAAAATATGTATTTAATTATATTTATTAAAATTATATTTTCTTAGAAAAGGTCTCATTTGGACTCTATATAAGGACCTCGGCTAGACGTAGTTGGGAATTTTAGGCAAAACACATACTGTACATGCATAGAAACTGGTGGACCTATTTTCTTTACAAAGTCAAGATTTCTTCAGTCTATACCTTCCCTTTTTAAGTTTCATTACCCAGAACCATAGTAAAAGTCATCTTTTTTAATAACAGAATAACTGGATTTATGGATGGATCTCATAATTTCCTCAACAATTAGTTTATTTACAAATAGTTTTCACTAGTGACTACTTGTAGTGTAACTATTTTACCAATTTCCAGTGCGATCAGCATTAAATGTTGGTTTACATTTTGTATAAGAGCAAAAAATAATGCTTATTTTAAGCTCCTAAAAACGTAAATGTATCTAGTAAACTGTACATAATGTTGTTTTTGTTTTTAGGTACTACTTCTTTCGTTTACCTAATGGCTACTATTGTTCATTAATATATTGCCCCCATCGTGTAATTATCTCTAGTCTAGACCTCTTTTTATACCAAGTACCCTTGGTTAAAAGTCCAATAATATCGCTAGTAAAGTTTTGGCGACCCAGTGTCTGGTCGACGTGCCGCAGACCAGGTATTTCCGCCAAAAAACGCTCACAAATTCGAACGCTTATGTCAACGGCGGCTGATAACGACACAGTCATACGAGTATTTCGCACCTCACCTCTCGTTTGGGCTGTCGTAAAATTGACGTAAATTCGCAAAACCCTTTCCAGGTCGAGCAGCCACATGTGGCAATCATACTGGGTAATTCACCGTAATTGGCCGCCATCATATCAACTGCAGATAAGAGTTAAAAAAGGCAAGAAGGTTGCCAAACGGTTATCTCCCCGATAGTGCCTCGGATTTCGAACATTACTAATGAGCTTCGCTTGAAACGAGATAAACAAGGCACTGCACAACAAGAATTTGAGGCTGGCCAACGACTTTTCCAACAACTGATCTCTTGTACATTGAGCCAAAACAAACAGCAACTGCGACACCCGTGTTTCTGTGAAAACAAAATATATATTCGAGATATTAGGGAAGGCCAGACAAAATGGTGGCCGTAGAAGCCATTATCATTAGGGCCAGCAAGTGATCTTAGAGGATCAGGTAAGGGCAGGTAGAGCAAATGCAAGTAAAATTCAATTAGGACTCGGGATCAGCCACAGTTTCAGGTCAAATTTAGGGTTCCCCATAAATAGAGATTATAAAAGATCGTTAGGCAGCTGCACAATGCCATCAACTGATTGATTCAGGCTGGAACTAAGCCGGGGTAGGTTAAGGGCTTATCATATTTCAATTTCGCTTTCTTTTTTTTCGATTCTGAAAAGTAAACATAATCGCAGGAAATGAGGGAGGGAAACTGAGAATCACCACAAAAAGCGCAAATAATGCAAACAAATTAAATGTCCTTGGTTCAAGCCAAAGGAAAATAAATCAACCCCCAAAACCAAAGTTCTTTTTTTCTTAACTTGAAGGGGAGACTACGCCTTATCAGCTACGGAATTTATCAATGCCAGCGCTCCACAGGAAGGTCCCCCAAAAAAGTCGGGTGTAAAATATATATGCTGGGCATGTCACATGCAAATGGAATGAAAAATCTTTGAACAAATTTTTGGGTCATGGCATGTCATAAGTCGCAGGACTTTGCGACAGATTTAATTAAAAGCATTCCCTCGCATAACCTCAAGCGTTATGAGCGGAGGACTGTAATTAAAAATACTTTTACGTGCATGGGTGTAACCAGCAGCAGACAAAAAGGCAGGTGACAACAATTGGTTTAAGGTGGTCTCTCGACCATTAAATACCTGTTAATCATCTTTATTTGGTGGGAAAGGCATACTTAAAGTAGGGTTCTTTTAACTATATTTACATCAGAATATCCTACTAAATCCTTGATATTTAATAAATCCTACTAAATAATACACTTATTCCTCAGATAATTTCCCTTTAAAGTTTCTTCAAAACACACCCAAGTTCTGTGAAAACTACCGTGTATAAACTCACGTGCAAGAGGTCCTGTTCTCATTTTCGTGTTTATTTGCTGGCGCTCTTTGTTTTCACTTTTCTGGTCATATATTTTCCCGCTTGCTTTTAGCTTGGGAACTGTGGCAATTGTTTCGTGTTCCATGTCCTGGGCAAGTCACTTTTCCAAGGGGGTTTCCCTGGACTTTTCCCCGCGGCCATATAGCATATTTAGCCGCATTACGTGATACAATATATGAGTGACATGTTATTCTAATTTCGCACCCCTTTTTTCTTTTTACTTTTCCTTGCCACACATTTTTTTCCGCTTTTCCTGCGAGGGTGCGCTTGTCAAAATAAACATTTCCATATGGTGGCCATAGCCCCGGGCGATGTGTCGCAATGAGCCAAAGAGAAAAGGAGCAGCGGGGAGGGGGAGTTTAGAAGAGGGTCTCAGAATGAGGTCACTTCTTCGCCGCTGAATGCAGACTAATTACGACCGGGACCGATGCAAAGTCTCTCAATTGTGTCCCGGGCTCTGGCTCAGGCGACGTCACTTTGAAGTGTTGACACAGCAGCGGAAATTGTTCGTCTTTGAGACTCTGGATTCCCGTAGGGAATATAACATTTATTTGTGACTAAGAGCAGCTCAAAGGACTTGCAGGAAATATCGAAGTCAGGTATCTGCGGATGGTTTCTTCCTATTTTAACCAATTTGCATTGTTCGGAGGCGCAAATGCCGCCTTTTGTCCCTTGTAAGTTGCACAAATAAAGTTTCTTGCAAGTGAAGTGCGGTTAAACAAAAGTTTGTCTTGTTATTTTATTAAAACATTGCATGTGCATATATTTTGGGGGAAACTCATGTTGAGGGAATTTTTATGGAAAACAGCAGGAGGAACCGAACTCGACACCAAATAAAGACAAAGCAGCAAAAGGATTGCAAGCTCAGCAGCATTGGTGCACAGAGAAAAATGTGTAAATAAAAATAAAGTATTTAAAAAAACCTACAAACGTTTGAATATGCTTCTGTTATTAAATAAACCTAACTTGATCTATTAATTTAAAATATGTAGTCATGAATGCTAGAGTTGCCACTTCATGGCTTCTTCCTTGATTTCTTTAACGAATTTCTAGTACAGATTTTATTCTCTGTGTACTGCTGCTGCGTTGGCAGAATGCAATTTCGTTTGCAGCTTCGAACTCGAACCTTCCTGCGTTCCACCTTCCTCCGATTCGACATGACAACATGAATAATTCACTTGAACCCGCCACAAGAACACAACAACAGCAGAAACAACAACAAGCCGACGCTTATTCTGTAACCCAAAATGCTCAAAGTTCAATGCACGCAGCCAACCACAAAATCCAGCTTCTGACCAAAGCCCCAAAATGGAGAAGGGACGCTGGGATTTCTGGGAGATTCGTGAAGAATCAGGGTGAAAGAGAGGCGATCTTGAGGCGGCACAGGAAATGTATCTGGCCAGAAGCATACATATCTTGTTTCGCATTTCTGTACTTTCTGTGGGGGCGTGCGTATTCCTAGGGATTAAGGCCCAATTTGCATAGGTGCGTGGGTGATCCGATCCGCGACTGCCAGACTCACATTTCACCGAAGGACACGGATACTCAGGCCGATGGAATAGTTTCGCTCAACCCACTGCCAAAACCGATCTGTGCCAGTACTTAACTTGTTCTTCGGCGCTGAGTGGCTTAAAGTGCCGTTAAAACAAGCCAGGCTGCCTGGCTGGCCCCGCAAATCTCACACCTCTTCGGGGCTGCTGCTCCTCCATTTACCATTTACCATTCCAACCCATTCCCATTTCCAACTCCACACCGGGGCTATAAAATATCAGAAATTATCTGCCTCCACGCCTCGAATCGCACTTAATCACCACCAGCAGATGCGAGCTGGAGAAGAGTGAGTAAGGCAAAAAATCAGAGAAACGAGCGAAACGGAAGTCGGCAACAGTTTTTTAAATGCAGTAATTTAGCCAAAGTGCTGGCCAGGCTCTCCAACTCTAGGCCCCAAGATCTTTACTGACCACGCCCTGCTAAAAGAACTCAATTTTCCCAGAAACTTTCATACCCTTTCGAGGAGGTCTTTGCAGATCTTGTGGAGAGTTTGTGAAGCAGCAACTCGAGCCTTCTTTTAAAACTGAAACTGCAGTTTTTCAGAGTTGGAAAAGAGCAGAGAGTGCACCTGAAATCCTCAAGTACGAATTCTGGTGCACATTGAGTTTGATCATCAACCAAATTAGTATTCATAAAGCACCATGACTAGGAAATAAAACAGTTTTAGGCTGAAAGCGTGCTTCTTGTCTTCGAAATATGTGAATTAGATCAGCCGAATCTTCCTTGACTCAGCAAAAACCTCATTTAATTCAAAACTGAATAGATTTTTTAGGAAAACAACTTTAAAATACCTTAATTAATATAAAAGGATGATAAATTGAGAAGAATCCATTCAGGTTCTCTACATAATCGATCGATTTAAGAGTGTTTTCAACTTTGGCTTGTTGTTTTCTCTCAAAATCTTTCTGGGAGCGGGGTAAACGAGCTTCGGTAATTATTTTGTGCCCAGTGGAGCGAGCGATAAGACAAGCTAGCGCAAAGTAAACAAAGTTTTTGCATTGTTTTTTGTTTTTCTGAGCTCTCTGCATCCTCACGGCGTCTTCTGCTCTTCCACCTCTCGTCGTGTTCTTTTTGCATTTTCTGGTTTCAGGTTTCGCGTGCCCATGGGCTACATTAATTGAAAAAAAGTCGCTCGCTTTGGTTGTTGGCAAGCAAATGAAGTTGGTCTTGGCTTTGGAAGTTACTTGACTGCTCTTAACCCTCCTCCTCCTCCTCCTTGGTCTCTGGAACCCCATCTCGGGCCCCCCCCTCCACCGGCGGCTTATCGGTCAACAAAATGCAGTCGCTGGCCGGCGATAAACTGGCGGCCATGACTGCCTTAAAGTAGATCGATCGCTTGATTGGCGACGGAAAAGCGCCCGCCTCATCTCCAACTCACTCCCCTAATGTCTCGCCGCTTTCCACTCGGGAAAAAGTTTTTAGATTTTCTTTTCTAAAAGTTATCTTGATAAACTCCATAAAAGTATAAGATAGTCCCTTTAAAGATGTTAAATAGAATTAAAGAATACTTTGAATGGCACTTTAAACTCTTAATAACAAGCCTAAGATCCTCTGATCCTTTTTGTATTTTAATTTTTACTATAACTTATGATCTATAAAATATTTTGAGCCCCTCAATAGATCAGAATTTTCTCTGTGCAATTATCTGTCGAGCTTAATCTATTGCCTGCAATTGCCGCAGAAAAATAGAACATGAAAAACGAGCAGCGACAATGGCGACGACAATGTCTGAGAGTAAGATCGGCGGAAGCGGGGTAAATCGGGGGCCCAGCCAAAAGTAATTTGTTACAACAGCCACACGACCAAGGCGCAGACGCTGCTTTGTTCCGACCCAGTCGCTATCCAATCGTATCCGAATCGATCCTATCCGCTCCGATCCAAGCGCCAAGACTCTCGGCTCCAGCTCCGAATGAGCAGCCGCCGCTGCTATTATTTTATTATTATCTACAAAATGCACGTACTTTATACCACTTACGAGTCTGCAGCCACCAGTAGTCGTCGACGTTTCGACGGTCGACGATTCGACGTTCGACGTTCAACGTCGTTGTCGACGTCGAAGTCAAAGTCGTGGTTTGCAGTTTTCAGTTTTTGGTGGGGGAGAATGGCACAGTGGGTTGGATTCGGACTTGGATTGGTGGTCAGGAAATTACCTCAATGTGTTATGTGTGATTTTCTGAACTTGTATTTAATTTGGACACTTACTGTTGATTTTATGAGCTCATTCGCTATTCGCACTTCACGCAGATGTAAAATTCGCGGAAACCTTGGGGACTTTCTGGTGTTTAATGAGAAAATAAACTACTTATTTGATTTGGCTAGGTTAGCATTCGTAATTCCCTTAGATACAAGTTTGGGAAGTGTTGTTTAGAAAAAGAAATTACGAGAAAAGGTTTTAGAAAAAGAAACTAATTTAAAGGATATGCTTATTTATATCAGGATTTAAATCATATTTTCCTTAAAGTTATCAGTAAAATATCTTACGTTTCGTTATGAAATATTACAACTTTTATCTGCTTTTGTCCCATTATGCCGGTTTTAAGCCACAAACCGCTTTGGCCTTTGCCTATTGCCAGCTGTGTGTGATCTTATCTGAAGCGTTGTCCGCGTTCGCGCAACTTAAGTAGGTACTAAGTGCTGCATATATCATAGATGCCCAAGCCCAGGCCCCAGCCCAAGCCCAAGCCCATTCGCAATCCAATTTCCTTGCTCCGCCCGCCTGCATTCCCTCCGAGATGTTGAACCCCGAAGACCGGACTTTTTGTTCTTCTCCAGACTGCGGATTAGATGTGGTGTGCAGTTGTGCGGCTTATGACGTGCCATGACCATGTGTGGACTCGCCTGATTAATGGCAATTATCCGCCGCACATTTCCACATTTCCACATTCTGCCACAGCCGGGTGGCGTCTCCTCGAATTGAGCTGTCAATGGGGCCAGTGAGTGGAGCGGAAAAGCGGGAAATGCGGCACCGACATCTGCCATTAAATCCTGTAAAATGCAACCAGCCAGCAATGATGATTTCAGCGCTTTGGCCATTAGGTAAGCGACTTTATGAAGGAACACTTGACAAGCGAGTGGTTCTTAAGACCGCAAACTCAGCCAACGACAACCAGCTAACAGTAGTTATCACGCCGGCTTTTAAGATTTTAGCTCAAAAGTGGCAAAACACTTGACTCGCCAAAGTTGTGTGGCAGGAAGAAGTCATGTTTACAAGAGACAGACACTGTTTTCGTTTTCTCGGTGGTTTTCTAAATTTAGGTCTAGTTTTCTGAGAGAGCCAAATATCCTTGAGTCGAGGAGGCGGAGGTGTTGTGCCTGCCATTGTCTGGTCTCGGCTTTTGTTCTCCAGAAACGATGCAGACAATGGCAGATGCAAATATGCAAATCTCGTAATGAGGTGGTAAAGTACAAGTTCTGTGTTGGTATCTACATGGCACGATTCCCTCTCATTCTACGCAAGCGGAGCTCTTGAGGCTTCACTTCCACAGCTGCGGCCACAACAATAGCTTTAATGATGAGTGCCATGGACTGTGTTCTACTTATTTCTCTAAAATGGGTTTATTTTTAGAAATTGGAAATTGTGCGTACCTTATCAGAATTGATCTTTCTTAATTCGTTTAAAATATGCAAAATCCTAGGTCTACTTATCACTAAAAGTTATCGAAAGACCGCTTACCTGCGGACTCTATTAAAAGGGAAATCGAAGGATTCTTTCAATTTTAATCTTTTGCATCTTCGCTCTTAATGTGTGCCCCATCTCTCTTTCACGCTGTCTCTTTTACGCATTGTCTGCAATGTACAAGCAAAGCAGCAACAAGTTTTAAATTTCTTTACGTTTATTCATGGAATCTTAAAGAATATATGGGTTGATCCTAAACTGGAAGCCAACTAGAACTCAAGTCACAATTTTAAAGAAAGAATTTATCCGTAATATATAAAATACTCCCAAAACAATTCTCATAAATTCCTTATCCCATTACTTTGACCTTAACTGTGCTATCTGCCTGCTGGCAATGACACAAATTGCTTTTGTCTGCTCACAATTTGCATTCGCCCGAGTAGTTCCGCAGTTCCAGGGACAATGATGGAGGATGATGGCACCTACACCTACTCCTAATTGAATGTCGAGCATAAAATTATGTCAGTCGACTGCAGGAGGGGGCTCTTCACTGCATCAGCAACGATGCTGATGATGGGCATAATGACGATAATGCTGATGATAGTTAGGGCGAAGCATGTGGGCGCGCTCGGATCACTTTACAACTAGAAAATTAGAAAAGCACAGAGCAGAGAATAGAGGAGGCTGTCAGTGCGCCGGCATTTATCTAATTAAGTTGTCCGTCCAACGGGGAAGCACTTGAAATGCCTCCCTAACTTATGGGCTTCCATAAAGTTATTCTCGCTGCTTGAGCGGCACTTAACCCGCTCTCATGCCTGACTGAGTATAGTTTGGCCTCTAAGCTGATTTTACTTTCATTCGACAAATGAGCTTTTGTGTTGCCGACGACACCTTGGCTGATGTTTGTAAATTTCACACGACCAAGGGTGGAAGTTGGCGCCCAGGTAACGCTGACAATATAAGGAGACAAACTTTTTCGCCGACCCGACAAGCGTGAAATTGCAGGGAAAAAATTGCAAAAAAAATAAAAAAGGAAAGGAGAGGACGAGGACCCGGAGCCGAAGCCGGGACCCGCACTTGAACTTTTCTGCCGAGTGTTTGACATGACAACAGCAAAGTAGATAAATGCACGGCGGTGTGGGCAGGCGAAGAAGCTGGGGTCTTTGCTGAGCCAACCACAGCAGCGAGGAGAACAGGCAGAACTCGGAGGCTCGCGGGACAAATGGGCAAGCCAACAGTCGGAAGTCACGTAGACACGGGAATTGAGAGGGAAGTTGTGCTGGCTATGCGGCGCAGCAGCTAGATGGAAAGCATGTGGAGCTGCCAAAACGTGATTGATGAGACGAGATCTGAAAAAGAATAACCAGACGATGGCATGGAGCAGCGATGGGGGTTACAGCGAAACGATTGCCAAATACCTCGTGAAGTCGGAAGTACTTTAAAGTTTTTAAGGCCTCAACAAAAACAATATTATAAGGTTAAGGAGCTTTATAAAGAGGGTTCTTGTAATAAATAATCTTTGAACTTAGTACCATTTAATTCTAGTTAGAATGGATCCTAAAATATATAAAATATTTGATTAAGACTGGAAATATTTTAAATGAGATTACATATCCAATAAAATACGACTAATTCCAAGAAATTTTAATAAATTTAATCACAAGAATCAATATGCTCCTTATCACGATAAAAATTCCAAGGGAATCTCTGATAACGACATAAATAAAATTCGATTTCGAGTCACAAACTGAATACATTTTTGTAAATTCCATTTCAGTTTTATTCGCTTTTTGCAAGCAAAATTAAATTACTTTGCTGCCCAAGAGTTCTTCAAAGAGCAAACCTGAGGAAGTCCTTTACTCCTTCTCCCAAAAATATGTTCTTCACCCCTCAAAAAGATATACAGAAATACACAGTATTTAGCCAAGAGAACATCCGCATCAAATACATTTAATTATGCTTGGCTAGAGAACGTTCAACGTCAATCAGCAGAGCTCTGTTTATTTTTCATGCAAACACCGTCGTTGTCACTGGAGACATATGCAAATTGTTACGGATTCTCTACGATTCCCCTTTACCATTCCTATATTCCTATATATTTTTCGGTAGCCAATGCATGGAAATGTATGTACATGCAATTATTGATGTCAATCAAATCATTTATAAGTAAGGAGATCGGGATCGGTCACGCTCCCGCAGACGAGGAATGAATTTCAATTTAACTCGAAGAGAACCCATCATCATTGTGGCATCGTGGCTTGTTTACACGCACAAATATTTTGTCCAAATCTTTCCCTACCCTCCGTGGCAGCTCGGGCACCTTGAATCTCTGGCATTAGTCGTGTGTAAATATTTTCCTACAAATATTTTGCTTGACACCCAGTCTCATGTGTGTAAAGCCATCTCTCTTTTTAGTTAAGTTTTGGGTTCTTACTCCTCTGAGGAGAACATTGATTCGCTTGCAAATATTTACCGCATTATCATATCTAAATATGATTGTAACTGATTCCTAAACCAACATATTTACGATATTCGACTGGCAATTTAGTGAGGCCCCCGAAAACCCATCGAACCGCGACGCAAGTCACCATTAAGCAAGAAATAAACAAAGCTTGGGGGAACTGCAATCGAATGGGACCAAAAAATAAACGAAAATCCACTTAATTGCACTAAGGCCAGCTGGAGGAGGAGTGGAGGTATTATAGGCCTGGGTTCCCTGCCTTTCCAAGGGGCCGGGGGGTTCAATAAACCCCGAGTTGTTTGCCTTATTGATTGCCTTATCACCGACTTGGAGCTCGCAATCGGATCGTTGCGCTCGATTTTCCATTTATCAGCTCGTATGGGGAGTAAGGCTGGGGGAAACCGCAGACGTCGGCGATCTATAGATAACTTTTTCGGGGGTCAACTCCGGAATCGAACGAAGCGGCGACCTGCGTGTGCTGTCATAAATAAATATGTACGTACATGGTGCGTTTGTGTCGAGCATGAAAAATTTATTGTTGGCAACTCCAGCGAGTGTTTTTACTTTATTTTCTTCTTTTCCATCTATAGAGCCAAGCAGACGATAGACAGACAGACAATCCAGACAATCGTATCAGCATTTACCAATTGGATATGCAATGCATCCCAGAAACGCTTTCTATTTATGAAAGTTGCCAGTTGGCCACGGCCAAATTGGTTTTGTGGCCGACAGCAGCAGCAGCAGCCCCAACAGCTCTGGGTTATAAGTTCAACTGTTCTCCGCTGCTTAATTTATAAACGAGATAACGATTTCCCTCTGGGACGACGACCTACCATTCGATTTTAATTAAGTCTTGGGGTTTGTGTTTACAGCATAAACAATGCAGCTTGCGGTTGTACTCAAGCTTTGGGCCAGTGATGAGCAGACTAATTGCAGCCATCTATCAGGTATCAGTACCTTAAAGTGGCTCAATTAATAACTAAAGTACCTTGGGAAATAAAAATATTAAAATTCAAATTAAGTTCAAAAGCTTTTCTAATTAAGGATCAGTTTTTAAGGTGTCTTATTCTGAGTAGTTATGGTAGTTATAAGTTCTCATCACTAACTCTAGGCCATAAAATAGAAATGAAGTTGAAATGGCTCTCGGAAAATGCATGAGCTCTCGTATCTTATATGGCTTAATGCCCCGGGATCTCCGGAAATGGTGTAAGGGATTTGATGACACAATGGCCACACACTTGTCCAAACACATTCATTGATTTACCCACCAGCACCGGCACCAGCACTCGACCTGTTTTCCCGTACTCCGTCCTTCCTTTCAGACTGGGCAGGCCGCATATTTGCATATGAGTTGCCAAAACATTCATGGCTCTGGCCGGGAGGGATTTTTGGCTATCTAATGCCGGTCAGTGCAGCGCCACTCCACTCGGCTTGGCTCCACTGCCATCGTGGGCAGAGAGTGTGGCCCCGGGCCGTGTTGTCGTCCAGTCTTGCAACACAGCACCCAGCATCCAGGCGAGCAGCGCGTGTGGGCGCCAATTGCTGCCGGGCCATAAAACCCAATCCGAGCGAACGAGCGGCGAACGGCTCTGGAAAATTAAATGCGAAATTGTAAAATGTATCTCTGGACGGAGTGCAATGAGCTGCCACTTGAACTTAACCCGATGAAGAACCCGAGCTGAATCTCCAAGTAGGCGGAGGGATGCGGAGGACACAGACACATAATTCATACATTCGAGGCATTTATCGATTTTTCCACCCTCACCTCTCTCACCCACCCTCTCTCGGCCTCTGGACGGCTTGGGCTCAGCTGTTGGCTGTTAGTTGCTGTTGCCCCAGTCCATCCCTCTTAACGCACAATATTTTTTCGATTTTGCAACAGACGCTTGCCACACAGTAAACTCCGGCCATCCTCCCTCACTTGGGCGCCCTCCTACTCTCATCCCTGCAACCTCATCCTCAGCCACATCCCCATGCCTCGACAGCGAGCTGTGAGCATCGTCATCGTCATCTAACGCGGCTCTCAACAGCTTCACTTTATTATATATATTCCATTGTGTATTCCGTGCATCGCGGAAAAATCGTGGGGAAATTTAAAGCATGTGGGAAATAAGGAGGTTGCAGAATACAAATGATAAATATATAGGGGTTGATAAAATATACCTTTCCCTTGGATATAATTCGTAAAATGTTGTCCAAGTCCCCACAGATAATAATAAAACACAGAAATATCTTTACAAGAAATGGTTTCCAACTTTGCAGCTTCCTTAAATACTGATTACTTGACCTTATAGATTTATTTCCTCCCAACTTCCACTGAAACTATTGTAATATTTAGATTTAAAATTCCATATTTCTAAGGCACATTTTCCCCAGTGCAATGGTTGTCACTGGCGCTGTTGTTTGCTTGACTCTCTGCGGTTGCCCAACGCAGAAATGTTGTTTTGACGGGGCCAAGCGTCGAGACATCGGGAGATGTGGCAGCGGAGGGCCCTGGGATGTGTGCGGTGGGGTTTTCCGAGAGCTAAAATAAAATGCCATAAAACTCAGAAACGGGAACCCGGGACAGAAGTCAAATGGCAAATGCTTTCAGTTTTTTCCCGGCTCCTGCTGCCTTTCCTGCTCATCCTTCCCAGTGCCGAATGTGCTGATGATTCATGATGGGAGAACTATTCTTTCTATTCTCTCTACGAATATATATATTTAAATCTCACATTTAGACAGTTAACCGTGATTTAAAAGCTTTCATTCGAACAATTATCAGGCTGTCATAAATCGTCAACTTATCTATTCTATTTCGTACACCTTTATAGCCACCTGATTTTTACTTAACAGCAGTCGAGTGTAATATGTTTTCCCCCTTTTGTTTTTGCTTTAAGGGGCCCGACCCTTGCCATAAATAATAATGCATGTCAAAGTCAGATGATTTACGCTGCTTTGATGGCATTTTTCATTTTCATAATTTGTTGCCAACTGGAGCGGACAATATTCTCTGGCTGTGTCTTATCAAAATTGCCCTCTCGACACTCCCCGATTTGTGTGGGTGTTCCAGGGAGAAAAAAAATATAAAAGAGAAGAAATTATTTGTGAAAACTTTTACGGCCTTAAAATTAAGTTAGCAGCTGAAGTGTGTGTGTAAGAAGGTGTGAATGCATTCAATTTGAATAATGGGCTGCTTATAACTTGCTTTATACGAAAAAACTACAGAACTCATTATTCATTAAATGGATTTCTCCTTTCTCCATTCTCATTCGCAGGTGAGTGCACACAAGGCATCAACATTAAGTTTGATAATGGGTAAATTATGATGATAAATGAGCAAACACTGGATGCTTTTATGTAAGTATTTTAAGTTGGGAAATTTGATTGCAAAGGAATTTTAGCTCAGGGATGTGCACATATCGAGAGGAAAGTTCATCATAGTTCATATTATACATCCATAAAAATATTGCGCTCAATATCTTATCGAAAATATCGAAATTTTTCATTTCTCGAAATGGAATATATCGATGTTATTGAAACACGACCGAAAAATTTCATTTTATTAATTTTTCTAGATTAGATTTTCATTTTTTTATTGGTTCGATAAATCAAACAGAGAACGGATTTTTCGTAATATTTATATATCGATTTTTGTACCGGTCTTCGCATTAAATATCAAATCAGGACCAATATATCGACATTTTCTGTCATCCCTATTTTATCTCCCTTGTTATTTTCGGTTTTAATTGCTTTTTCCCAAAAATTCTCTGCATTCTTTCACTTTAATAAAATGGAATAATAAAAAATACATAAAATCACATAGAAATCACGGGGAATTACAACCACCAAACCGATAAATAACAAAAAGGTTCAACACATTCTCATTTCCAATTCCATTTTCATCAAATATAAATCAACCAAATGACACTCTATGCAAACAACATTTATTTGGCGTGGAGGTATTCCCAAAAATGACTCCCTCCCATTTTCATTTCCATTTATGCAAATGCAAATCCCATTCCGGTTAGCCAAAACTTTTTAGACTGTTTGCCCTGCTAATGCGCCACTAAGTATGCACTTGTTTTTGCGGCCGGCCGACTGGCTGTCCCCCCGATAAAATTATGCGACACATAAATCGACGTCAGGAGCAATTAACACTTTCTGAAATTGACATAAATTTGATCAAATCGAAAATAAAAACCCGTTTCTGGCCAACACACAGCATTTGGCGAATGTTTTCCGATAAGTTTCGTTATTATTGTCGCATACACATGCTACAAACTATATATATTTATGAAGCTTATATCGTTACGGCGAATAATTCAATTAAGAGCCTAAACGTGGGCAGGCGCCAGTCGCCTAAGCCGTGCGTGGGATGCAACTGCAAAATGCCACTGCGAGATGCAAAATATATAAAATGCAACTGCAACTGCGGCATTTTCCAGCTGCCTGAACCAGACGAGAGTTGCATAATCCCAGCCGGACCAAACCCACTAGAACTGATATGCCAGAAAAAAATCACAACTATGATTATGATGGAAACTCAGGTGTCTCTCTCATTTTTGCAGAGCAAACTTTTAGTTTTCAGTCATCAGTTGCAGCTCAGCTTCTTGAATTTAACCAAGTCTTCATTTTTACAAACTTGAAAACAATTTGGTATTATCAATTTGAATTCTTTGCATTTAAGAGCTTAACATAATTATTAAGATTCCAAAAAAGGAAATTTCTATGATCTCAAGTTTAGAATTCTGTAAAAAAAAGAAACAATATTTAATTGTTTTTTTTTTAACTCAAAACATCCATCATTCAAGTTTTTTTTTTTATAACAGATTCTGTTTATTGTTATAGAACTTGGACTGCTTATTAAAATTATGCAAAGCGTTGCATCAAACCAGAGCTGTCAACTTTTGCCACAAGATAAATTGAAATTGTCCCAAACTTTTTCACTTAGAGCTTAAAGGCAGATAAACTTCAGATATATTCAGATATCCGAAGGAACAGCTGACTGACTGTTGTGACTCAGACCGGCAGCCAATAAATTCAATGCCAGACGCATCCCTCGATTTACATATATACCTCAACAAAGCAATTTGAATCCCAGACCACGTACTTGGCACGTTGTTCCTGCCGCTTCCTTTTTTCTTTTTTTTTTCCACCAACTTAAGTTGGCAATATTAAACGCTTCGATGGATTTTATGGAGCATAAACAGGAAATTTGAAGAAGAATGTCCAATTTGCCATGGCCAAAAGGGAAACAAAGAGCGGCGAAAGAGAAGACCGAATGAATAAGTCGTGAAAAGGGGCGAGAAAGGAAAAGAAAGTCGATCCTTGGGATTGGCATTTTCTTTTGTCACTTGCAGGAAACTCTCCATGGCAAATTGGCATTAGGAAAATCGAGTAGATGTAGCAGAAGGCGCAGAATTGTTGAAGTTACTTGCTGCCTTCTTCGGGCTGTCCAGCTGTCGTATTTTCCCTTTTCGTCGTTATTGTGTCTGTGTGCGGTCGCTGCAGAAACCATAAAACATTAATTTCAATTGGAACTGCTGCTCAAGGAAGGATGGAATGGGATAGGATAGTTTGCTGGCCATCCAATCGGCAGTCCCACACACACACGAAACCCGAGGGCCAAATGAACTAAACGTTTATAAACAGCTGGGGGCGAAATAATAGCCCTTAGGACACTCTTTGCATGGTAAATTTTAGCATGATAATGGACAATGTCATTGAATACCTGCTCGTTGCGGCCTGGCACAAATATTTACTTTTTATATATTTTTAAGGAGCTAAATTTGATATTATTCCTTTGCTAATTATATTTTTCATTTAATTTATAGTTGAAAAAAATATCTTAAAATACAGTATTATAAAAGCTTTTACAGAAATCGATATTTATACTTAAAAAGCTCAATCGATAACATATTATCGAAGTTTTGCCAGCTTTAATAGAGACAACGTTGCTGAACATGATGTCACATCGTGCTATAATGATTAGCAGGTATATCTGAGGAACTAAATTTAATATTAATTCGTTGTTGGCTAAAATGTTTAATGAATTTTTTTTGTATACCGTTTAAGAAAGCGGAAATCTTGTTTAAAAATATTATTGTAATTGAACTTTATACTGCAGATCGATTGGAATATCGATTGCTTACTTTACAGAGCGATAACATATTATCGAAATTTTGCCAGTTCAAATTGTGCAGAACATGATCTCATGTGGTGCTATTGATTATTATATTTTATGAGTTTAAATTGATATAAATCCGTTGCTATTTTATTCAAGAATTACGTGTAAAAACTAAAAAAAAAATCTGAAAAACAACATCGATTGCTAACGGACTATCGAAGTTTTTCCAGTTCTAATCGAGACCAAGCAGTAGAACAGGCTTCTCTTATTATTATTATTTTGACCTCAACTGTACACAAACAAGCGGACGGACGTAATATGAAATTAATTTGTTAGGCAACCAGAGACGGCAAAAATGGTAACCGAAACAACAAACACGTAAACACTCCGGTTGGGAAAAGTTGCAGACCGCAGCAGCTGTTCAAAGAAAACAACAACAGCCATGAGAGGGCGCAGCATATGTTAATTAAAGAAGTGTTCATTTCCCCCTCGACTCAATCAGCTTTCACATTGCATTTTGGCCCTAATCAAAGCCACAACAATGATTTAACAGAAACCCCAACCAACACTTTTCCCCATATTCAGTTCGATTCGTGACACTGCCATACTCGCAATGTGTCAAAATCTGTCAGCGGCACTTAACCTGCACATAAGTCAGCGTCAGGCGGCGGGCAGACATTAATTTTAAATTTTCGGGCTATTTTGGATAGTGCTTCCGACACCTCCAGCTGCTGGTGTGGCTGATGCTTCTGCTTTCCACAACTTCCGCTTAATTTTCGTTTAATTGTGCAGTTTGTTCAAATACACATTTAGAGAGTTGAGAAGCCAAACTTTCCACTCGAAATCCTTGTCACTTGACTTGGAAAAATTGAACTTGACTCCTGGTGGGATCCCCCAGAGAATCGCCAGCTGGTTTATGGAACATCTGTCGATGTTTTCGGGGGTGTGGTCTTTGAAATGTGCGCTAAAGAACTATTCAAAACATGCCCAAGCGTTTGTAAAATGCTAATAATAATTGGAAAAACTCGCCTCTACAAAGTCTAGATGGGTACTTCCTGTAGAGGAGGTAACGCCGCATATGCTTTCGATAAATCATAAATTTATATTCTCCAGCACTCTTTGACACTACGATTTATACTCGGGTCTTGGATTCTTGGGAGCGGCCCTCTTTTTTATTCGACGGGGCCAAGAAAACATCAAACGAGAGGGCCTGGAAAATGCCGTAGTGCTCGGCCGCATCCGACTGTGAAATTCATGGATCAATTTGAAAGTTTAACAACTGGCCATTAGCACTGGGGAGAACTATTCCTCATTTCCAGCGCTAGCGAGCTCGCTCTCATTTCGCTTTTGCGTCCATAAAATATGGAACATGAAATGAAATCCATATTTTTACTGCCTGAGGATTATGGATTGTCAAAGCGCAGCGATGCATAAGTTCATAGGGCGGGTGGTGGATGGATGGAACAACCGGGAAACAAGAGGAGTATAGAAATATAGAAAACTAGAAAACAGAGGCAAAAAGGGATATTTACACACGCACAAACAGTTGCACACGTGCCTAGGAAAACCCTCCCTTGGAAAGGAAAATTGGCATAGGGCCCGGATCATTATGAGTCTCGGAAAATGCACTTTAATCTCTCTCTCAGCCAGCAATCCCATCAGTGAATCATTCCGACTGAACGACTGGAAAACTGGGATTTATCCGACAATAATTTCAGAAAATATAAAAACCGTTTTTAAAAACAAAGCTAATTTAACTTCTATATTTCTCAAACTAGACACCATCCCAGTACAAATCCTATCGTTATCTGATGAATATTCTAACAATATATATTCACTGAGCTTTAAAAATAAAGTTATTTACGATTCTGTGAATCTCTAGTAAGACTAAGCTAGGCTATACCAATTATAAGATTGTTAAATCTATCGATACTCACCAAATCACTTTGTAATGGATAAACAATTTATTTAAATCGAAAATAAATTGCAAAATAATTATAAAATAAAGTCTGTAATTCCGATCCGATAACTGACACTCCACCATTGATTAGACTAAATAAAAGGCTATAAGTTTGATCATCATTTCGTCATTAAGTTCGTGGCTGTAAGAGTTCTGGTTACTCTAAATTGTTGAGGAGACATTATAACCCGCCATACCAACATAAAGTGCGAGATTTTTGACAAATCGGGCCTGGAGGTTCCAAAGTTCCTGTTCCCAAGATAAGTTATATAATCAGCATTGAAATCGCCACCGACCGAGTGTTGAGAGGCATAATTTATTCATATTTGGACATCAATGTGGACAACAGTTCGAGAACATATTTTTAAGCCACCTTTTTTTTTGTACCAGGATATTATAATTAAGTTATAACTGTTCTTAATAAAGACTTTTTCAAGTCAATCGAAGTTTTAAGTTCGGAGATGGGTAGGGTATTTTTCAATTATAAGCCTAGAATAATAATATATTATATAGAATGATTAACTTGTGTACTCTATATAATACTTATTAGAGAACACTAATTATAATGCAATTCGAATGGATTTTTACAATATCAGTCGGACTGTTGAACGAGCTGTTCTGTCATGAGGTTCCTCTTTATTGCTGGTCTGCTGTGGACTTTAAGTGACCTAACATCAGAAGCGTTAAAAACACGTCACACGAACATTAAGTGTGAAGCTCAGGACAAATCGTTTCTAGAAGTAAAGCTTTGTCGGTTGAAGGTATTGGGACGTGGCATTATCGGGGCCAATGTCCATGTGAAAATGCTACAACTGCCCGTAAAGATCGGTGATAATAAACTTCGGCGTTTGGCGAAAGCTCTCCGGCTACCATCCCTTCTTGTTCAATGTCACCGTTGACTTTTGTCACTACATGAGGCACCCGAATCCCGTCAACGTGTTTCACTATTTCTACAGGGGCTTGAAGCCCTACACTAATTTGAATTATACTTGTCCCATCACAGTAAGTACGGTGCTCTTCTGATCACACCAACTCTAATGCCATTTTTTTCCGAGCAGACTGACTTAATTCTGAAGGACTTTGTCTTGTACGACGACATGTTCGCCAAATTTCCCGCTCCCACTGGCAGTTATATGTTTTCGTTAAAATTATTAAGTGGAGGAGATTGGAAGGGATCGGTTTATTCATATATGGACCTTTATGTTGACAATAATTTGACAATTCAAAAGAATCATTAGAAATGAGTGCAAACTGATTCGGTAACATACGAGCTCCGCTAGTTAAAAAGTTAGTGCAGATAATAAAACTCAATATCACATTTTGTCAAGGATTTCGGTCTTTAAGAAAAAGTTTAAAATTATCTTACGTTCTCTACTTTTATATTCAATCAACATTAAAACTTAATTTCTTCAATATGTTTGTGTTCTGCTCCAGATAAATCCACTTAAGTCAGGCCAAGGCAATGGCATCAGTTCCTAAAACAAATGCTGTGCAAAAACTTTGAACAAAAGATAAGAATTTAATTCCTCACACCACAAGCCGAATACACATAGATGAAAATTCGTTTTAAGGGGGTGAAAAGTTCGTTTTTCCTCTTGGCAAACTGCAAAACGATTTTTCTAAAACGTTTGGACAGCTCGGGGCAGAAAAAGTGCGTAATAACACTGGCGAGCAAGCTCAACGATTGTGGGCAACTGTTACACTCATATGGTTAGAGGCAATAAGCAATTTTTGTTTCATTTTATGTTGTTTATTTTTGTTGGCTTGGCCACACTTTCTAATAAGAAATAACAGTGTGGCCTTATGATTTATTTTATTGCGTTTATAATTCAGGTGGTCACATGGGTTTTATATAGAATACACTGTGTTAATTCTAAAATGTATAAACTAACAAAGAAATTAATTTTTTTATTGTTTCTTCCAACCTATTATATGATTTAATTTCATATTCTGTTGTTTATTTTTATCAGGCGGTCACACTCTGTAATATAAAAGAAACAGTGTGGCCCTATGTTTTATTTTATTGCATTAATTATTCAGCTGGTTACACTTGTTTCATATAAAATACACTGTGCGACTTTATAAGATGTAGAAAATATTCAAAAAATTATTACTGTGTTTGGTTTAATATTTTATTTATATACTTAAGAATGTATTTAAGCCTCTGCCAATATTTTCCTTTAAATATATTTATATTATAATATTTCCTTTATAAAGGAAACGACACTTTTTGGAGTTTGGTGTACATTGCTGGTTGTCGGTTGGCAAACATTTACAATTTCATAATGCAAAAGTTTCGCTGCGCAACAAGCCACGTCCTCGTTGTCGCTGGATGCCAAAGGACAAAGAAAAGGCAACGCCGGCAGCGGAAAAGCGCTCAACTTAGCCCAGCTTAGCGACTTGCTTGGGGCGAGGAAAACGTAGGGGGAAAATGCTGGGCAAAAACGGGGGAGTCACTGGGCCCCAGCATGTGGCCAAAGTCATTTGCCAGAGCAAGTGAAAAATGCCGCTCAGAAACCAATGAACTCTGGGTGCGGGTCTCTGAGTATGGGCCTCACGGGCGGACGGAAAGGGGAAACGGAAGACGTCGGGGCGGCGGCCATTTTGTTAGACAACTGCGACGTCGTCGGCAGCCATTTTGCAAATGGCAGCAACAGGAAGAAGCCGAGGCCCCAGAAATGCCCCCACATCATGTGTCAAATTAAAGGCAAATGAAATGATATATGCGTCAGAGGAAATTTCCCAGGTGGCACCGCCCCGAAAACCATTTGATTGCTGCAATTAAATGGAATGGATGTGGATGAAGCCGCTCCCAGGAATCCCTATTTCTTTCCGGTCCTTTGCGCCGGTCATGCAAAAAACTCGTTTGTCCTCGAATAATTGGACATTCTCCGGGTTTGATGGCGAGTAAAATTCAATTGGAGCTCAGTTTGCCCAGCAATCAAGCAACTCTTTTATGCGATGACTCTTGCTAAGCCCCAAAGTAAACTCCAAGTTGGAA
The DNA here is from genome assembly GCA_014170255.2 of Drosophila triauraria. Lineage (NCBI taxonomy): Eukaryota > Metazoa > Arthropoda > Insecta > Diptera > Drosophilidae > Drosophila > Drosophila triauraria. The sequence goes on along the minus strand of CM024335.1, from coordinate 17,868,070 downwards.
AAAAATAGGAAACGGACAGCAGAACGGATACAGGGGAAGTTCGATAAGGCCAACAGTTGCAGGGGAAGTTTAATGAATTTTTAAATAAATAGTGGACCTCATGGGATGTTAATAAAACAAGTTTATATTAGCAGTAGTAAAAAACTAAGCTTACAAAAAATTATTTAACATGATGATGAATCGTATATATTTCATCTAAAACCCAATAGTAAACTAATGGTTCCTCTCATCATTAGTCTCCTTAACTCGAGCTTTCTGTGCCTTTCAAGGCAATAGTTCCAGCTAACGAAGTTTGCCTGTGTGTGGCGCGTGCCTGGGACAAGTTATTGACCGATAGTTGTGCCTGCTAACTGGCGACGCTCTGGCCGGACAGTCGTCGTCGTCGTCGGTTGCCTTAATTAAAACATCACATACGGACTACGGACTCCGTGTACCCACGAATGCCCACACATTCACATCCATGGAGACAACCTGAGACACGGTCTTAGCGCAGAGTAAGCCGCTTAAGTTGCCCTTTCCATGGAACAACGCGACTGTCGACCGTCGTGTTTCGTAATTATGCTAAAGCCCCGTGATCCGACCTTTTCCCTTGCCGGCAATCTTATCACGGCCGATCGGCGGTGAATGCGTGGAAATTGATTTATAATTTCCAATGGCAGCCGCTCTCTGACACACTTCGATAGACTTATCAAAATATGGCGGCAGTTGCAGGGGCAGCTTTGGTACCGCCCAGCCCGGCACATATATCATATCTTATCGGGCCTGTAATCGAGCACCATTTATCGATTTCCATGTAACCAGCGGTTGGGGGGAATGTTAACATAAAAGAACATCGAGGTTATGCTGGCCATATTACATTTAGTCGCAATTAATTTGACGAATATCAATTACTAATTCAAGGTGTGTCTCTCTTACTTGCAGGTAAACTGATGGTTCTTGTATTGCAAAGGAATTTAATAATAATAGAAGGAGTGTGGTTTGTAGTCTCCGATTTCATTTATTCTAATTCCCCGTTTTGTGCTCTCAATGCTTGGGTAATCTGCGAGTCGAGTGAACATGATCCTTCTGGTTAAATACATATATTTTCCAAACGATTTTCCATTTAATCTCCGCTCGACAGCAGCTGCAACATCATCATCATCATCAGCAGCAACAGTGGCAGCATTATCGACGTGGAAGGGATCCATTGAGGCACGAACTCATTGAAACTGACGCGTCATAAACTGCTGAAGGCTTAACTCTCCGCTCCCTATTCAATGGATTTCTTTTTGTGTGCCCCGTTGGAAAACTCCGCCCCTAGGTTAGGGAAAACAAAAGCTTCCGAGCTGAAAGGATGAGATGGGGAACGGTGGAGACAGGCCAGGAAGAATGCGGAGAACTCAATAAGCTGCTCCTGAACCTGAACATTGATTGAAATCGAAGACGGTAACGAGTAAACGTGGAGTGACACAACTTGAATTGAATGATGGCCATAATGGCGAAGCCCCCATGATGTTGATGATGATGATGGTCTCCCGGATGGTAATAACCAAGTTATGCCAACTTGCTGCATTTGAAACCACTTTTGCGGATGGAATTCGTAGTTCACAACTTAAGTTTTGTTAGTTACGCAGTCGGTAGCAACAAAAGCAACAGATGAAATTGAATAAAACATGAAGTTTGAGCGGAAAGAAGAGAAGGAAGGATGCTGCATTCCTGGAATTGCCTTTGTAGCTCAAGAAGTCGGTATGCTTACCTCGGTTGGCTAGATGAGACTTTAATTAACTCGAGGAATGGATCAAGGCTTCCAACTCTGCCTCCTTAACTTATGTTTATCCCCAAAAGTAAACGAAAGTCAAGCCGCGTTTATTACTTGGCTTAAGCCTTATTATAGCCAAGAGCAAATTAGCTGGGAAAACCCCACCTCGCATTTCTTGGGAATCTGCAACCAAAGCGGCTAGACATCGTCACTCGTTTCTGTATGCGAAGCCGGTCTTTTGTGAGAAAGCTTCGGGCTTTGGAGCAGTCTTCTTTTCTCCTTTGGGAAGAGGAACAATATGGGATAGTTTATTTTTAATGCGGCCATATCTAGGCATCTACACACACGCTGACATTATTCTCTACTTTGTTTTTTTCTGGCGGCGCTTCACACGCAAAACTAACGAGAAAAAAATGCTGAAAAGAAAAAGGAATCTCTTCTGCATAATAAAATTTGTTGTCCTGAAATGAAGTGGCGCAAGCCCTTAGATGATTATCGGATTGGTGTAGACAGCTTTATGGCACTCGCACACACTTGTATATCTCCTGTAATTTGAGTACTTCATTTCCAGGACAAAAGCGGAATATCCAGCTCCTTTATTTAGTTTTGCGCAGGATTTTTTGTGTTTCATGGGCAAAAACTCCAAGGAAACAACAGAAAACCTTTTGTGAGTGCGGCATGTTTACAACCTCCGAGGGGGAAAAACTACTTTCTCCCGCTCCTGCTGCGTTGCTGCTTTATTTACAGATGGAAGGCGTACTCCAAGGGGTTCGAAATGGCCCAGAACAAGCCCATAAATTAGCAGCCAAACCGCAATAGCTCATTGACAAAGCGAACAGCATAGAAAGACAGAAGCCAGAAGCCAGAAGAGTTGCATTTCGGCAGGATGGGGATGAGAAATGGGGTTGGACTGACACATAAATCCCAGCCCGGGGCCATTAGGTGTTTGATGGCTGCTTGTAATTAGCATAATTGAAATGTAACCACAGGAACCGGGGTGGGGCCATGGCAAAGTCATCAATTTGATTGCCTTTTCGTGGCCATTGAACCGAGAACTGGCAAATGTCAATTCCGTGCAGATAAAAAACTCTCTCTCTCTCTCTCGTTGAGTCAAAATCAAAGCTCCCTCACGCCCCCCAAAATGTCCATTGATGTTTTCACTTGATGCGACAATTTCCCTGAACCTGCCAGCCAGACACAGGCCAGGCTAAATTTAGACCCATCTCTTGTGGGTTGGGGTTGGATTCCTGGCCGCACACACAAATTGGAGTCTGGGGAGGAGTGGTTACTGGTGGTTGGAGCCTTCTAACACAGCACCTAATGGCCGGGCAGACGTTTATAATTATATTTGTGCAGCATTTCGGACTTGCGATGGTTGTCTGGCCGCCGCACGAATGTATATCCTGCTCTGCGGCTTTGACTTTATCCTGCCGCCTTTAAATGGGAATCTCTGCAGCTCTTCAAAGTCACGGCCCAGCTCCCGTCTATCTTTTTTATTTCCTCGTCGCGTCCACTCAACATAAAAGGTTTCAAGCCTCTGGGCAGATTTTCACTTAATTTTTTTTCTATCACACTTTTTAGCCAGTCTGGCCTTTTGGTGACGACGACGTGAAAAGAAAAAGTGTCGCCATAAGGTGTTAATCATGGCAATGAAAGCGACAATCAATCGAGAGGGAAACCACATCAAGGTGAAAATTGGCTTATACCTTAAAAGGAGGTAGTATCAATGGGTTTTTTTTTGGGGGTCTTGAATTTGAAAACTTTTTTCAATTTATAAAAGATAAATCACATTTGGTGATCAAAAATCTTTCCACGAAAATACAGGAAAAAGGAAGCATAATTATGTTTGCTATTTTAATCATAAATTAAAAGCAATATATATTAATTTTAGGCTTAAAATTCCCAAGTACGAATTCAGCGAAAAACTGTTATATATACAGGCAAAGTTGTGTTGAAAATCATTTGGCTAAATTACTACTGTTTTGAAGTGCCTTTAATAAAAAACTGGATGATATGTATAATATAATATTAACCTTTTGCTTGTCCTTAAAAATTATATATTTGATGTTTTTTCGACAATATATTCACGTCTCAAGCTCATCCCTACCTAACATATTTTTTTAAATTTTTCTAAGTTTAAACAGGATGTATCTAATATTTTAATATATTTGTTACACTTTGTTACAAGGGCCAATGTGCAAACCCTTTATATATACTTCACTTGGCTTGGCTCCCTCAGTCTAATTTCCACTTTCAACTAACCCCGATTAGGGATTAAAATGGACCTTAACTCTTTACATAATTTTAAAATTTAAATGGGTTCTCTCCGCTTTAATCTTGGCGCTACGCTGGCAAATTAAATATTCATTAAATTTGGAATTCTTCTGCTATTTTCCTAGGGCTTTTGCACTTGGGCATGGGTGAGCAATGCGAATTTCTTTTTTCCTTTGGGGGAACCCCTCAATAAAATACACTCCAAGTGGAGGACTCGATTGGGGTTAAAGGGGGAAGTGACTCCTCCTCCTCCTCCGTGGTAAATTCACACGCACGTGGGAGGTGAAGTGGAAGTGGAAGAGGAAAGGGGTCACTGCAGTCGCAGTCGTTGTCGATGCAGTTTCCGTTCGCAGCAATTTTATTTATTTTTCTTTCCCCGCTTTTTATGTGCTTTTTTTTGCATACATTTGCGTTTTCCTTCTTATTTTGCGGGCATTTCCTTTTGTTGAAGGAGGAGGAGTAGAAGGGGGTGTTGGAGGTGAACTAACCAAACGGAAAATCAACATTGGCAAGCCAATCGATGGCGGACGGATGCCGAGGTCTGCGCCAGTCGCCGGAGTCCCATCGCGTCCACAACGCAGAAGTTGCTGCTGCATTTGATATTGCTGCTGCTGCTGCTGCTGCTGCAACTTGGGGCAGTGTTGCAGTGGCGAGTGCAGCCTGCGGGCCTTTCCCGAGTCGCGTGAGCGGGCGATGCACATTTTAATAGCAACGAATTGCTATAAATTTCGAGATAGTCGTTTTTATAGTTTTAGACTTACGATTTTCGGGTTAGTCTACCCTAGGAATTAGGGGGACTGGAAGGAGGTATACTGTTTGGTTTATTGGTGTACAATGTATATTAAATATATGTACATCTTGAAGATTTTCCAGCTAAATTTGATTTAATTATTACGCCTTTTAAGTTAATAGTATTCCAAGCAGTTACAAAAGACCTTTCAATAACAAGATGCATAACGTCCATACATTTGAGTTGCAATATGCAAGCAATTTTTCAGCAGGCGACACATTTGCACCAGCGAAAGTATTATGTTTGATTATTTGGGGAGTGGGGAGACAAAGAATACGTATTCATTTTATATTGAAATATATTTAAAAATAAAATTGTTTAATCATTTTTTTGAAGCCATTTTTTTATCGTAATCATAGGGCAGGAACCCCTCCTTCAATGATTACTCTTGGTTCCTATATATAGGGGACAGGAGGTAAATCGTGAAAAATGTCATGGCGGGATATATGGACAGCCCTCATAATGTGGAGACCCTATTACAATAAGATATTCTTTAGTAACTTTTAAACAATTATTTATTTGAAATACTCACTTTGGTTACAGGCGAGAGCAAGGCCAGTACCAAAAAGGCGATAGAGATGGTCTTCATGTGAGATTGAGCTGTTTGTCCAGATTGAATTGGATAGTTTCAGGGCTTCGCGTTTATGTAGATAGGTTTGGAAATCCGTAACTAATATATTTATGACTGTGTCAATTTAAATTAACAAGAAAAATCTAACCTTTCAGGCTTCACGCTTTATTTTTGATTTTTTTACTTTACTTAAACTTCATTTAATCTGATAATGGGATACAGGTTTCTAAGGAATAGTTACATTTAAGGTTTATATTCTTATGTGACCTTAAGAACACAATAGTTGTGCAAAACCTTTTCAGATAAAAGAACAAATTGAAAATATGTATAGGCGGAGAAGGTAAATAGAGAACGCAATATATTATATATATATATATTATATTAAATCAGATGTGTTAATAGGCAACATTTTCCGTCACCCTCAAATACGTAGTCCTTCAAGTTACAGTTAGCTTTTGGATGTCCGCAAAAGAGATATCCATTGCCATGATTTTCCACACATTCTAAAAATATATAAAAGTCTTTGGAGTTTGTTTTGTTTATGAAGGAGGAGAAATGACAAAAGAAAGTATCTCGAACAGTGGGTCATCTTGCTTCAATGCCAAGAACACAATGACTTAATAGTAATCATTCCCGAGAATATATGTATACTTATCGTCACGGAACCATGATCAATTTATTAGTTGTGCAAAACCTTTCCCTGTTAAGCAAGACTAATAATACTAACCTTTAAATGAAATCGAAGAGTTTAGGGAATCAAAAAATCATGAATATGTATTAACATTTAAATTTTGTGGATAGTTTAGCAATGATATTTGTTATGCTGGAAATTGCAAACTGAGTGAGCAACTGAGTAAGCAACTTAGGGAGTGAGTAAGCAACTGATTTAACAAGAGAGCAACTGAGCAATGGTTGTTCCTTCACTCTGAATATCTTAACTCTTTTCCCACTGCTGCTCCTTAGAGTATCGCCTGGTTGAAACCTCCATTTGTTATCCTGCTTCCCATCTCGTTTCGCTGCTCCTTGCCTTGCTGCGTCACTCGGCATACACGTACACCCGCATTTGGCTTATTGGCACATTTAACCCTTAGTTTGCGAGCTGTGCATAAATTTGGCCCGCGATAAGGCAGCAGGCGGCTGGCCAGGAGCCGACCGACAGGCCGAGCATCAGTTTCTGGCCTCGGCCTGCCTGCCCAATTTAACCTTAAAAGGTGCTACCATTAGCTGCCTCTAATGGTCTCCTCCTCGTCGCTCCTTCCTCCGATCGTGGCCCGTCGATATGCGAATTTCTGTGGCTTTTTGTTTGGCGCTTTTTGTCTCTTAAAAAATATTTGCTTTTGGCCCGCGAATCGCCTGACTGGCAAATGGAAATTTCTGCCTAATTGTGCGCGTCTCTTGCGTGCAACTGCTGCTGCCTCCTTTTAGGGAGTTTTCTCTTTTTGGCCATATGCTAATTTGATTGGCTTCGCTGCAGAGTCAGACTTTTGATTGGAAATTATGCGAGTATGGAAAAATATATATTTCGGTGAGGTTTTCCCAGGCAAGCATCATCAGTTGCGGCCAGTTGAGCCAGTTTTAAATGTGAGGCCACAAGCTACACCAGCTACGGGCCTAAATGATGATTGATTTGGTAACAATTACAATGAGCTATTACAGAGAAAAAATATAATATAAAATATATAAGATTTAAGCCGTTTTCGATGTCCAAACCTTTCAAATAAAATCTAAACATTTATATGTATTTTATTTATTAATATATATATTTTAATTATAAAATAAAGTTTGTTTCACGACTTTTGTTGTCTCCAAAAATTATGAAAAATGTATAAACAAGCTATAGTAAAATATAGTAAATACACAACAAATTTCAGTAAAATCGAATGATAAACATGGGAGTTATTAGACAATAAACTTCTAACCTTCTATCTTCATATTGCATCATCGTTTTGGAGAGTTTCTTACCAGGACTCTTCAAAAATCGCTCTTTTTACGCTGTTCATGCCACTTAAAACTCCAATTTCCTTTTATTTTGTACACAAAGCTTTTAGTACCGGGTATTTCATTTTCAAACACGCTGACATACTTGTTTCTTTATAATCTTAAGCCTTAATTATTTAAAAAATAATACTTTTTCAGCGTGTACCATTTTGTAGCTCACCTCGGCTGTCTTGTCATGTGACTTCCTTGGCAGGCATTCACTAGACCAATGTTTACAAAGTCTTTTCCTTGGGACTGCTAATTTTTTATCGACCAACAAACTGCAATTTGCATATGGCAAATGCGAGGAGTTGTTAGTCTTTTATTTTTGTTTTTGAGCAGGAGCCGGAGACGGAGAAACTGTCGCCATCTAAGCCTGCGCCTCCTTTGGGTCAGCTTTTATCGTCTGCAAATGAAAAATCGTAAAATATGCAAATTCCTTGGAATATCATAAATATTCATGTTGGCAAGAGAGCTAAATGGAGTCTCTGCCTCGATTTTGGATCACTTTTGACTCGCAACAAAGTGCATCAAATTCGTTTTGTTGTTATATTTTTATTTTTTCATTTTTGTTTGCTGTTAATCTTATGTAAATGCCTGCTGCGTGACTGGTCGAGTTGAGTTTGTAGGTCCGCTACAACAATTAAACTCAATTAAGGCATTTTTCCCCATTTCTCCTTCTTCGCTCGCTAGCTTGCACGGAGAAGAGGAGAGTTCCCATTTTTAAAGTGGAATTTCTAGGAAAACGAACGAGCACAAATCTCTGGCTAAATTATAATTGTTTAATTTGATTCAATGAACGCGTCGAGCGTAATTACGGGAAATGGCAAACTCGAACTCAATTGAAAAACAAAATTTGTACAAAATGTTTACTCAATTAAAGCGAATCAACTTATTTTCCGTTCTTTTTTAATTTTTTACACATCAGAGCTTTTAAAGCGACTTTAAACTGGTGTTATTTTTATTTTTTTAATTTCCCCGCCAACAATATTGGTTGGGGATGGTGTGTTGAGTCGGGGGAGCCATACAAATAATGGTAAAAAGGGTTTTTGTTTTGTTTCTGGTCCCTGGTTTTCTGTGTTCTTGTCGAAGCAGACAAAGGCCAAAATGTACACAAAAGTATACTCCATGTTCCCGACCTGCAGCTGAAATTTTTCTTGATATCCTTGTGCCGTTCCTAAGCTCTCGAGGGTTCACTGTATTTAATGGCAGACGAATTTGCATGCGCCGAGGCTTGCATTTGCATAAAAGTCCAAGGGAACATTGGCCATTGCCATGCACTTGGGCTTAAACCAAGAGTAGAGTGCAGCAAGGCCTAGAATACATATAAAATTGCATTTAAATTTAATTTAAAATCAAAAGAGAGTGATTCCCAATTAATTGCGCTTTCATGAAGCCAGAAACACGAATTAATTTCTCTCTACAATTTGCGTTTTTAATGAAATGCCACTTCAAATCGAGTCTTTTTGAAATATAATTGGTTTAATTTATTAATTATACATTATGGATTTTTTATGAGCACACACGAGTGCCTGGGGCCAGGGCGTGGGCGTGGAATTTTCCCATTTCCCCGCCCTCATGTCATAATTAAAACTGTACGATAGATAACCAGAGATGCAGCCAAGAGAAGACTGGCACTAAAAACCGAAAATGAAAGAGGAAATAAAATCAATTGACACAATTTTTTCGGGGAGCCACCAGCCAGCGATGATAACCTCTTTCTTTCCCATTGCGAGACGGACTTTCGAAATTGTATCCATTCCGGCGGCTATCTCTCTCCCTTTCTCTATTTATCTCGGCTGCCAAAGAAGCGAACAATAAAAATCAATTCGGGCAATAAAGTTTTTAATTGGATTCAGCTCCCTGCTGCCTCGCCGTAAAAACGAGATGTCTCCATTTGATTTAGAGCCGAATGCGCCAGCAATGCTCTCCTGCATAATTATTTAATATGCTAAAAAAATACTCGAAAAAAAGAATGCAACCCCGAGCACAGAAAATGCGGGCCTCTCAGTCCTGAAATTGAGTTGTTCATCCAGAAAAAGCGAGAGTAGAAGGGGTGAAAAGTGCAGGTGGCCAGGGAGCGAACTGCAGCTGCCTGGAAAGTGAATTCATCCGAATCCTAAAATGAAACTCAAGATTTCTTTCAGTTGAGTTCACCTTGAAGTCCATCAAGCGACAGCTGACAGTTGAGGGTTTAAAAAGGGGGTTTTATAAAGAGGATATAGTAAATTATATAGATCAATTACGCGCTCTTTATGCCCTGGCATGTCTGCCTTAACAGCTCCTAAAAGCTGGCTATAAAACACAGGTAGTGTTTTGAGAACACTTTCATCAAGTGAACGAAGGCAAAAGAGTTGAGGTTCCACTGCTCCCTCCAGATCAAAGCCAAGACCAAACCAAGCCCAAGACCCCCGAAAAGCAATAACCATAAAAGCCACACGTCGAGACTCAAATGCTCGAATAAAAATTGAAATACAAGGCGCACACTCACTCAGTCTCGGCAAGAGCCCCGCTCCTCCTCCAGTGAGTAGTTTACCCTAATAGAGTTGGGTTCGGGTTAATATAGTTGAGGCCAAACTGCACACGGTTCGCATAACTCTGGTTAAACTTTGAAGCGAGTCGGAGAGACGGAAACAAAGCGAATAAATTGCAGGCATACTTATCCACGAGCCTGCCCAGAAATTCAGGCAAGGAGGAGGCATGGGTTCATGTCCGGTCAGTGGGCACAAAATGCGGACCTGGGGAGAATGGAAATGAGAGCTAGCAGGTGCACCCTGCATCCTGCATTCGGGACAGCAGACTGAATTGAGTTGAAATGAGAAATGAAATGTGATGTGTAATTCATGACGCCAAAGTCATTTGCACAGCTGAATAAATCTCGTAAATTAAGTCATCATTCGATGGGAGTGGAGCAGCATCCCCTGGAATCACTTAACCCACAGTCTGCCCTTAAATTCTCACTGGGTTTTTTCCGGCCTTTCTCGTTGCCTAATTAAGGCTCTGTTCCTATTTTATATATAATTTATGCTGTTTGCAAAGGGTTGCATGGGAAAAGAGTGGAGGGAGTTTATTATATTCATTTATATTTTTTAAACAGGGAAGCCTATTGAAATGGTCATGTAAGAATTGTAGGCTAAAAAGCTGAATAGGGTTTTATTTTCATTGATATAATAAGGCTAAGCTTGTGTTATTTTCTTACGTAAAATATATTTTCTAGCATCAATATATATTTATTACCCAACTTTACTTCTCTTCAATCATTTTTTGAAAATATTTAATATAAATTCAAAATAGATTAATTAAATTATATAGAAAACATTTTATTATTAAAATTCATAAAGGAACTACTTAGAACTCTAGCTTTTATTAGCCAACCGAGCCTGAGTTTCTTCCAAGAGCTAAAACTGATTCTACCTGTATCAACGCTTTATCCCCCGCATGTGCTCAGCCTTTTGAGGATACACCGAGCTCAACGAGTTCCTTGCGATACTCGATTTTTCTTTCAGGCATGTTGTTAGGTTATTCATTGGCAGGCATCTCCATCTCCAGCTTTCTGCGTACTCTCGTCCACCCAACACCCCCGACGAGTCGGGCCCAAAGTGGAAATGCAAATATTTGCGTGCCTCCGGCGACCCCTTTGCTTTTCCGCCGCTCCTTCTCCGACGGCTGCTGCTGCATTCCACCCGAGAGGGAGTTGGCCTTTGTAGCTTCAATTATTCAGGCATGTTTACAAGTTGACAGATTGCAGAAGCTGTGCCGGTCCTCTCGAGTGGAGGCACACGCCGCCGGTAAACTGTGGGGGTTGGCTTGAGTCGGAGCCGGAGCATAAGCCTCATTTCTGCGAAGAATACACGCAGGAAAATGGAAAAGGAATGTTTTATAAAGTTATTATGGTTATTTTTTATCAGAAAAGATATATATTTAATGCTAGGTGCTTATACCGACAATCCTAGATTTATCTAGCCGCGCTACGAACATAATGGTCCTTCGAGCCGGATTGTGGGTTTGAGTATGAAAGAAAGTGGTCCCCTGAATATTTCTTTATTTATTTCTTTATATATAAAGTGCCTTAAAAACTCTTTTTAGACCAAACACTTTGGATTTATTTAAAATATGTAATCCTAGTTATTCCTCGCAGTGCATTAATTTCCCCCACTCTTCGTGCTTCCATTACAGCCCTCTCGTTCACCTTGGAGCCACAGGATGCCGTGGTGCCCGAGGGCCACTCAGTGCTGCTGCAGTGCTCGGGCGTTGCAACCCTGGGACGCGGATCCAAGGGAAAGGCCAGCACGCCCGCTCCCGTGACCATCCGATGGCGAGGACCCGATGGCCAGGACCTGGTCATCGTGGGTGACACGGTGCGAACGCAGCTGAAGAACGGATCCCTGTACATCAGCTCGGTGGAGGAGAATCGCGGACTGACGGGTGCCTATCAGTGCCTGCTGACAGCCGAGGGCGTGGGCAGTGTGCTCAGTCGTCCGGCGCTGGTGGCCATCGCCCGGCAGCCGGATCTGAACCAGGACTTCCTGGAGACCTACCTGCTGCCCGGACAGACGGCCTACTTCCGTTGCATGGTGGGCGAAGCCAGCTGGCAGGAGGGAGTCAAGCACACGGTGCAGTGGTTCAAGGACGACCTGCCGCTGCCGCTGGACAAGCTACGCATGGTGGTCCTGCCCAACGGAGCGCTGGAGATCGATGAGGTGGGTCCCGCGGACCGTGGCTCCTACCAGTGCAACGTCACCTCCGGCAGCGTCTCCCGGCTGAGCAGCAAGACCAACCTGAACATCAAGAAGGGCACTGAGCCGGGAGCGGATAATGCAGTGGCACCCTCGTTCCTCGTGGGACCCTCGCCCAAGACAGTGCGTGAGGGCGACACCGTCACCCTGGACTGTGTGGCCAACGGAGTGCCCAAGCCGCAGATCAAGTGGCTGCGCAATGGCGTCGACCTGGACCTCAACGACCTGGACTCACGCTTCTCCATCATTGGCACGGGCTCTCTGCAAATCTCCAGTGCCGAGGACATCGATTCCGGGAACTACCAGTGCCGGGCCAGCAATACTGTGGACTCGCTGGATGCCCAGGCCACGGTGCAGGTCCAGGAGCCACCCAAGTTCATCAAGGCGCCCAAGGACACCACGGCCCACGAGAAGGACGAGCCGGAGCTGAAGTGCGACATCTGGGGCAAGCCCAAGCCCACCATTCGGTGGCTAAAGAACGGCGATCTCATCACGCCCAACGACTACATGCAGCTGGTGGACGGACACAACCTGAAGATCCTCGGTCTGCTGAACTCCGATGCGGGATGTTCCAGTGCGTGGGCACCAATGCCGCTGGCAGTGTCCATGCGGCAGCCCGGCTGCGCGTGGTGCCTCAAGGAGGTGAGTGGAATCCCTGAAATCAAAACCCCTTTAGTGAGTAGTCCGTAGCTGTGTCGGTGTCCAGTATTTGTCCAGCTTCTGCAATTGGCGCCGCTCTCTGTAAGATTACCCAACGAAATTTGAAGGCTAACTATTAACCCCTGAAATCCTTGAAACTCATTTCTTGTACAAAAAATCCCTTCATTTATTCTCCTGCTTTTGTAAAATAATTTCTTTGTCTGTGTCTATATCTATGTGTGTATTGTTTGTGTATAAAATTATAAATATAAATCAAATTACTCAACTTAATTTATTGCCAATTATATGGAAACCTCTTTTGTGGCTTAAAAAAAATGTATTTTTCCATTTAATGTAAAGCAATTAACAAGTCCAAGGCTTACCATTCATGAAATAATTTAAATAATTGACATAGCTTTCCCTCTCCTTGTTGTTCCTCCCTGATAAAGCCCCACAATTACCCTTAATTAATTATTTATTAAACCAGTTTAAGAGCCACACAAAGGAGTTTCCATAAATTGTAGCCAAAAATTAATCCTTACGAAATATACATTTTTTATTAATTTCCAATATTTCGAATATTATTTATTAACTTTATTATTTATTTCGTTTATTCTTATTTCTTTTCCTTTATCCCCTCCTCATTTCCATTTGACATCACCATCACCCCACCAAACCCTCATCTCCCACGCCCAAAGTGAAAATCAAAAAACGCAAAAACCAAGGCCAGTCCACCAAATCCCTCCAGACCTTTGACAATCCGACCAAGCGACGCAAACCCTTTAGTTCCGGCGAGCAGCTGCGCACCAAGTCCGGCGGCAGTGTCCGCTTCTCGGAGGAAGACGACGTTGACTTGGACGACGACCTAGACGATGACTCTAGTACGACTCGCATACGGGTTCAGCCCCTCACCGATCGTCGGTTTGAAATCATGAATGCAGCCAGTGCTTTGCGCAAGGAGAGCGTCCAGAGTTACGAGGACGACGACGACAATGACGATAACTATGACGATGACGATCCGGCGGCCAATGCGGCTGCCCAGGCCGCGTACAAGAAGGGCGAGGATCCACAGAAAATACTGGACAACTGGCAGGAGAGCAAGATCAAGAAATCCCAGCAGCAAAAAAAATCCTTCCCTGCTTCCCCAGATTCTCCCGAACAGGATTCGAGTGCCATCAGTTCCGGCGGTGTGAAACCCTTGAGCAGCGGTCTCCAGGCCAGGCTGCCAAGCCAGCCGCGCGATCTGGTTGCCCAGATAGTGAAGCCCCGCTTTGTGACCCTCAGCTGGGTGGAGCCCCTCCAGAATGCCGGCGAAGTGGTCTACTACACGGTTTTCTACAAGATGAACAACAGCGAGAGGTGAGTGTAATATTGGATTCCACTTCACTAAACCCAGCAATTAGCAGAGATTAAACCTATTTGCGTAGTTTGCCAATCGCTATTAAGCGGTTAAGCTGGCTCTATCTCGTCAGCCGAGCGGAAATGATTTCCATTTCAATTCAATCGAAATGTCTGCCTGTCTGGCTTACATCCTGGGGCCACTTCCTGAGACCCCCACTTACTCAAGGACCTCGTGGGTGGCGAAGCTTACATAATTTCAAGCAAAAGAAAAATGTCCTTTTGTAGATAAATAAGTTACTGAATTTCTAGGGATTTTAAATAATTTAAATATGAATTTTAAAGTAGAATATTGCAGGATGTAGAGCTCTTAAATAGTAGTTAAAGGGGTTTATTCAGGGAGCTACTACTTCGTTTTTCTTTGTTTTGTTAACTATTTAGGGAGAACGATTCGGTTTGAGAGTCAGCCATTGAGCATTATTAATAAAGTTGGCGAAAAGTTGCTTGGATATTGCAAATCAAATGTATGGCCGTTCGGCCTCTTAAGTATTTAATGTTTAGTCTTTTGGTTCTAAGACTTTACGCTGGCTCCCTAATTGAGCTAAAAACTTCGTACCTCTCAGGTAAAATATTTTTTTTATATTTTTTTCAATAACTACTCAGGGAGAGCGATTTAGTTGAGGGCTCGCACACTGAGAAACACCAAATAAGCCGTAGTAGCAGAAAATCCAGAATTTAACCTGATTGAAATTATACATAAAGAATATCTAATTACTATTAAACTTGTATCTAATATTATTATAACTATCTAATAATTAATAAACTTAACATTTCCAGGGAACAAAAAATGGTTACCAAGTCGCATGACGATCAACAGGTCAACATTCAGTCGCTATTGCCAGGCAAAACCTACCAATTTCGGGTGGTGGCCAATACGAATTTCGGCAGCGGTGAGTCCTCCGCTCCCCTGGAGGTCAGTACGCAGCCGGAGGTGAACATAGCAGGGCCACCGCGCAGCTTCGAGGGCTATGCACGCAGTCACAAGGAGATCTATGTGCGCTGGGAGGAGCCGGCAGTGACGAATGGGGAGATACTCAAGTATCGCGTTTACTATTCAGAGGTGAGATCCATATACTTATTCCTATATTCTCCAAACATATAATTAATCCACTTTTACAGAACGATAGCGGCGCTGACTTGTATCACGATAGCACCACCATGTTTGCTTTGCTCACTGAACTGCGGCCGCACACGGATTACGTGATCTCGGTGGTGCCTTTTAACAGGAATGGCATGGGAGATCCTTCGTCGGAGATACGGGTGAAGACGTTTTCCTCCACGCCCTCCGAGCCGCCCAATAATGTGACCCTAGAAGTTACCAGCTCAAGCGTAAGTTAATGAACTAATTCTATAAGGATTCTAGTATTTATATATATTAAATATTCCCTCCTTAGTCCATCACGGTTCATTGGGAGCCACCAGCGGAAGAAGATCGAAATGGACAAATAACTGGCTACAAGATTCGCTATCGCAAGTACAAGGACGCGCCCCAGGTGAAGAGTACGCCGGCGAATATACGTTACTTCGAGTTAAGCAGCCTGGATCGCAATGCCGAGTACCAGGTAAAGATTGCGGCCATGACGGTCAACGGATCCGGACCTTTTACGGAGTGGCATCGTGTGAACACCCTCGAAAACGATCTCGATGAGACGCAGGTGCCGGGCAAACCGATTTGGATCAACATTCACCCTGGTGCCGACAACATTGCCCTGCACTGGGGTCCCCCGCAGCAGCCGGAGATCAAGATACGCAACTACGTGCTGGGCTGGGGCCGTGGCATCCCCGATGAGAACACCATCGAGCTGAAGGAGACGGAACGCTATCACATACTCAAGAACCTGGAGCCCAATATGGAATACGTGGTCTCTTTGCGGGCCAGGAACGTCAAGGGCGATGGTGTGCCTATCTACGACAACATAAAGACTCGCGACGAGGAGCCTGTGGATGCGCCTACACCTTTAGAGGTTCCCGTAGGCCTGCGCGCCATCACCATGTCCAGCTCCTCCATTGTGGTCTACTGGATCGACACGATGCTGAACAAGAACCAGCATGTGACGGACAACCGCCACTACACGGTCAGCTACGGCATCACGGGCAGCAGTCGCTATCGCTACCACAACACCACCGATCTCAACTGCATGATCAACGATCTGCGGCCCAACACGCAGTACGAGTTTGCCGTCAAGGTGGTCAAGGGTCGCCGGGAGTCCTCCTGGTCGATGTCCGTCCTCAATCAAACCTATCAGAATGTTCCCGTAACTCCTCCGCGAGAGGTTACTGTACGCCTGGATGAGCAAAATCCACCCACAGTCATTATCCAGTGGCTGCCGCCGAAGCACACGGTGGGCCAGATCACCGGCTATAACATCTACTACACCACGGACACCACGAAGCGGGACCGCGACTGGTCCATTGAGGCCTTTGCCGGCGAGGAGACCTCGCTGATGCTGCCAAACCTTAAGCCCTACACCACGTACTACTTCAAGGTGCAGGCGCGGACCACCAAGGGCAGCAACAATGCTCCCTTCTCGGCGCTGGTGTCGTACACGACCAGTGCGGCGGTTATCATGCAGGAGGCGGACACCATAGCCAAGGGAATTGACAACGAGAAGCTGCTGTACATCATCATTGGAGCCACGGCCATTGTGCTGCTGGTGGTTCTCTTGGGAATACTGCTGCTGTGCCGCCGCAAGCCGCAATCCTCGCCAGAGCACACGAAGAAGAGGTGGGTCTGCCTTGCATTTGTGCCATATTTGTGTGCTTAACTTGTTTACTCTGCCTTCAGTTACCAAAAGAACAATGTCGGCGTGCCCAAGCCGCCAGATCTTTGGATCCACCACGACCAAATGGAGCTGAAGAACATCGACAAGGGCCTGCACACAGTGACGCCTGTGTGCAGCGATGGAGCCTCAAGCAGTGGGGCCCTCACCCTGCCGCGTTCAGTGGTCCACAGCGAATACGAGGTGGAGACGCCAGTGCCGCCGCATGTGACCAATTCGCTGGACAAGCGTTCCTACGTGCCGGGATATATGAGTGAGTTCAAGCAGGAGCAGGAGAAGCAGCAGACCAATAACTAATTCCCATTCCTTTTCCCCTTGCAGCCACCTCGATGAACGGAACAATGGAGCGACCGCAGTATCCGCGCACTCAGTACAGCCACCAGAACCGATCGCACATGACCATGGAGGCGGGCCTGTCCCAGCAGAGCCTGACCCAGCCGCAGAGCAACTCGATGGCTCAGACGCCCGAGCATCCCTACGGCGGCTACGATGCCAACTTCTGGTGAGTGGGGAGTGGGAGTTGGGAGTGGGCGCTGCCTTTGCTTTCCCAGACAGTTTGGTGCTAGACATTCAACAAAATTCCCCAAAAAAAAGTCCCCTCGATTTTACTCTCCCCGTTTTAATTTTTTTTTTCGGCAAACCGAAAGCTGCTAACAACACAAGACTTAGAGAGAGACTGAGAATGTGTTCGCGGACGCGTTGGGGGCGGATCGATCCCAGTATCCAGGTGACTTTGGTGCACGGGCCGGCGGGCAGGGCGATCAAGCTTAACCGGACAACGCTGCCGCGACGGGTTGAGAGGCAGCTGCTGCTAATGGCGTCGACGTCGCCGTTCCTCAACTTCATGAACAAGTTCCGCCTGGACGAGATACTGATTAACCACCATTACAAAGGCGTCTACAGCATGCGCACCGCGGCCACCGTTACCGAGCTGGCCGCCTACACGTGGAACGCCATGTCTGTGGCCGATCGCCAGCCGTACATCCGGCTGGCCCGGAAGGCGCAGCAGATCCAGCAGGCTCGGCAGCTGCACTTTCTGGGCACCTGTAGCCGGCCGGTGATGAAGCGGGGTTCCCTCTGTCCCATTGTTGTTCAAAGCAGTCTTGGCGAAATGTTGGCCCTTGTCTAGGAGCATTTTGAAAAGTCTTTTAATAAATCTATTCTATTTCTAATTGAACGCATTTTAATTCTATATTTCAGCAATGCGGGCAACGCGGCGGCTGGTGGCAATGGCTGTGTGTCCACCATCGAGAGTGCCAAGCGTGGGCATCCGCTGAAGAGTTTCAGTGTGCCGGGACCACCGCCCACCGGCGGAGCCACGCCGGTTAACAAGCACAGTGAGTACAGCGACGATCTCTTGATGACAGTTACTATAAATTTACTTTATTCGATTAGCTCCTGCCGTCACAATACGTCCACAAAACCAGTCGCCCTACAAGAAGGCTTCGTTCTCGGCAGCCACGCCAAATCGCTTGCAAAGCGGCGGATCGGTGGCCCACTCAACCGATGAGATACAAAGACTGGCCCCAGCACATCCACCGAGGAGCTCAACCAGGAGATGGCCAATCTGGAGGGCCTGATGAAGGACCTGAGCGCCATCACAGCGAACGAATTCGAGTGTTAACACTCGAGACTGGCTGAAAGTATTAGTCATCGTCAAACCATGGATGTTACTTGTTTTTTAGTTTCTGTTTTTTATTGAGTTAACTCGAATTTGTGAACCGCATTGAACCGACTTGAATTGAGTTAGGAGGTCCCTTTAGTTTTTAGTTAATCAAATGTGCGATATATTTATGTAAATACGAACGAAGCCGCCATATACTTTTTGTAAGTCTAGCTACCCACATTCATACCTATAAATATAGCACCTAAGCATAGTTAATTATCGGATAAGAAGGGAGAGTGTAAAAACGAGGAATTAGAACAGATTAGACAAGTGTAGACGAAGGATATCTGTCTCTGAGCTGCCACACACGACATTTCATACTTACCATCATTACTTGCATCAACATCTTAATTTTGTAGGCTAAGTCTAACATACATATGCCATTCTATATACATACTAAGCTAAGTTTCATACTAGTAAAGACCCTAAGAACGTACTTCTACTTACTATAATCCCACACAATCAATCAAAACAATTTGCCCTAGACTTGCGCCTCCTAAAGTGTTCTTCTCTGTTTCCCCATTGTTTTTTTTACACCTAGACACGCATGACTTTGATACGTGCCATTCAGACAAGTCCCACGCAATTACTTAAGCTATAAAAGTCAAGTTGTAGACTGTAAGCCAGCAAAGCATTTACGATTTAAACTAAATACAAAATAAACTTTTTAAAGGATTTTGATGTGTTCAAAATGTTAATTGCCAAGAAAGTTTAATATTTGTATTCGTTGGAACGCTGTCTCTGTATTCAACAATGCTTTGCACAATAATCTCATTAAACTCAGCAATAAATTAAAAACTAAAACAAAAAACCAGAACAACTTAAAAATGCAAAGGAAAATGCATTTGGAAATTGTGAAACTTTTAATGTGTATTGAAACGTAAACTTTGTAATCAAAAGTGAAATTTGCTAAATATATAAAGAATATGTGAAAAGGAAATAGAAGCTTGTTTTATTTGTTGCTAAAGTTCTTTCCTCTCAAAAACATGGTAACCTGAACCCGCCAGACCTTGTCGGTGGCAAAACGCAGCTGAATCTTGTAGTCGCCTTGGGGAAGAGGCAGGTTTTTCAGGAACTCATCATCAAATTCTAGATTATCCAAAATTATGTCGTGCTAAGAGAGCAAAAAAGGCAGGAACTAAATAAATATATTCAAAATATTCAAAATTAACTCACATTGTAGGGACAAGTGTGATTCAAATTGGATCTGGTCATAATGGCATTGATAACAAGTCCTTCGAAGGACAAAACATTAGAGTTGCCCAAGAGCTGGCAGAAATTTGTGCTGACATTGTACAGAAATGGCCGGAAACCATTGTAGCGACGGTAAATGCTCCAATTAATCTGGTAAGAAAATTAAATAAAATAAAGAAGCTAAGGAAGAATGGCTCACTCGCTCGCTCACCCAACAGTTTTCCACTGGCAGTTGTAAGAGCTTCAAGTACATTTCCGCACCCGCTCGTCCTCTTCCAAGTAAGTTCGAGCTTACACTTGTTGAAAACGGCAAAGGATTCGTTGAAGGATAGGCACTGCATGTTGGTGAATCTAGATTTAGAACGCCGACAGTCGCTGCTCCTTAGGTTGGAGCTTAACAAAACAGCTGCAGTTATAAGAAGCCATCTCCAAGACACAAGTGCCGCCATCATTGCCGACGAACTAAATGTTCGGCCATCTAATGGCCAAATAAATAAATCAGCGATGGCCCCATCATTAGCCGTAGTTCATTGATTTTTAAATGTGTTTACAACGAGGTGTAGTTAGGTACAGGCATGTTAATATCTTTTTAAACTTGGTTTGTTTAAGCCCTCTTAATGCCAATATTATGTGGAATAGTGGATATAAAATGGCTAACTTTGGATAGATCCAGTAAAAACCCTTCAGTCAAGTTTACGATAAATCCTTTGGCGCTGCAAGAATGCAAGGGTATTCAGTTAGCTTTCTTTCCTTTTTCAAAATATTTTCGAACCCCAAAAATGCGCGAATTTGATGTCCTTTTGTGAGTCTCTTATGCCAAATCCGTATATCTTCCGAATTGCCACTAAAATCTTAATTATTTACAATCAAAACATTGAAAACAAATGGGAAAGCTACAGTCGAGTGTGACCGACTGTAAGATACCCGGTACTCAAAGCATTGTGGGTGAAATTAAACAGCACATAAACATGGAAAAAGAACATTTTCTGACAAATGAAGACAAATATAGCTAGAAATATATTGAGCAACAAAGAGACAAATGTTGCTAGAACATGTTGTGCAACTCTCAAAGCGACAAATGTTGCTAGGAACATGCTGAGCAGTGTTGCTGGACAGGCACGCAGTCCCTCTCTCGGAAACTTTATTGTTTAATAACTTCTAGTTTATCATCCGATTTTACTTAAATTTTCAGAACACGTCCACGATTGCCTACTTATTAAGTCTATCTATTTATTTTACGCCGAAAATTACGCATATGGCTATATACCTTTTTATGTATTTCGGGTGAAATTTTAAACAAACTTGATCTGCGTGCAACAGATTTCAATGTTGTCACCAAATTTGGTAGCTCTAGCTCTTATAGTCTCTGAGATCTGCTGTTTCACACGGACAGACAGACGGACAGACGGACAGACGGACATGGCTAGATTGACTCGGCTAGTGATGCTGATCAAGAATATATACTTTATAGGGTCGGAGATTTCTCCTTCTGCCTGTTACATACAGTCTCGGTTGGCACTAACTTATAATATCTTGTACCCTATGGGTACCGGGTATAAAAATCAGAAAAATAAATATCAATTTTTCAAAATTTGATAAGGGGTTACATCACTAAAATTGTCAAAAATTGACGAAAAAACATACAGTATAACAGTATAGCTTATATACCGTTTTTTATGATTTTCGGGGGCGGCGTGGCCAAATTTTAAAACAATCTTGATTTGCGGACATACGGACACGGCTAAATCGGCTCGGCTGGTGATGCTTATCAAGAATATATGTACTTTATAAGGTTGGAGACGCCTCCTTCTGCCTATTACATACATTCTCGATTGGCACTAACTTAAAATACCCTTGTACCCTATGGGTATTGGGTATAAAAATCAGAAACAAATTTTAGTCCAATTTTTAAAAATTTGATAATACTAAATAATAATCATAAAAATTTTTAAAAATTTGCAAAAAAAATTTTGTTATAGCTAAACTGAAAATTAAAATTAATAATCCTGATAAAGTTCTGTTACGGAACAACTTTAAATAAAAGAAAAGAAAATGCTAATGCGTAAGGAGGTCAGAATACGCTCTCCAGAAATACTTCCCAAGCTTATTCAGTCCGAAAACTGCATATTTAAGAGCGCGTAAAAACTTTCTCTTTGAAAACAACAAAGAGCCACAGCAGAGTGGCGACTTGAGCATCTGGAGCCCGCGCCAGGCAGCTTGTTTGGATCGCTGGAGCTTGGGCTGCCAGTGGCAGTTTGTGCCAGACAGCCGTTCGGTGTGGAGCTCGATTGCTGTTCCCGCTAGAAGCCACTTTCAGTGCTCCGCGTCGTCTCTGTGTCAACGTCACAACAGCTCTAGACAATTGGAAATCGAGGCATAAAACTAGTGAAATCTGATTTGAATTTAAATCACTTGCCTTTTGTTGGTGGCTGACTCTCGCGAACGGCCCCAAAATGAACAAGCTGCCCATGCAGGCCTGGCGTTCCACAGCCTCGGCTCCGAATCTGCGACGAAGTGTGTCCAAGATTGGGGGCAGCTCCGGCAGCTTCTTGCCACACGAAAAGCGACGCGAAAGCTCGACGGGCGTAGCCACCTGTCCGCACCTGGCGGATCAAGAGGAAGCCCAACCGCGCATACACTCCACGGCCGAGTGGCAGAATGCCCTGCCCTACAGTCAGATACCAGGACCGAAGCCCATACCCATCCTGGGCAACACCTGGAGGTACACATTCTCACTCATAAAAACGAAAGACTCGAGACACAAACTCGCTTTCTCCGAGCGAATTGCAATGGCTGTGTGCAGGCAGGCGGCCAGACTCTCCGTTTCACTTGACCCAATTAGGAAGAGTCTTCAGCGCTTGTTCGACAATTATTGAATTAACGATGGTGACGATGTTGGTATTTACTGTCCCGCTTATTGGTTTAGGCTTTGGGTGCAAAAATACTACATGCAATCTTCTCCAAAACTAGTTTTTCCCTTACTCCCCTCCCCTAGTTAAAGATTATGCTAGTATGCTAAGTAAATATTTATCAGTCTGAGATTCTCTAACGATTCTGGTTAAATGTGCGTTTGGAATTCCGGCAATTTACACCTGCATAGGTGCCCCTAACTTACTATCCATTCAGCAACACGTCATCTGCTTTGATTAGCGTTCAATTAGCGGCGTATTCAAGGTCACCATAATAACGTGTGAAATTTGGCTGCACGCTGACGAATTTCGCTCAAAAATCGATATTTGCACGCCTTCGGCTAAAGTCAATGCATCTTTCATTGTCATAGAATTAGCTTTAGCTTAACCTTGATTAATCCGCACTCTGTACTCCTCAGGCTGATGCCCATAATTGGCCAATACACCATCTCGGACGTGGCCAACATATCGTCGCTGCTGCACGAGCGTTACGGTAGAATTGTGCGTTTTGGAGGCCTCATTGGAAGGCCCGATCTATTGTTCATCTACGATGCCGACGAAATTGAAAAGGTAAGCTTAAGCGGCGGCACCTTAGCAGGCACTTTCCGCTTGATCAGCGGACCACGAAGGCACCAAGGCATTACATCAATTTCTGGCACCGTACAAATTGCCAGGCAGTTGTCGGTTGCCTGTTAATGTCAGTAAATTGATGTATTTTCCATAATTTTCTTGCAGTGCTACCGAAGCGAGGGACCCACACCCTTCAGGCCCTCCATGCCCAGTCTGGTCAAGTACAAGAGCGTGGTTCGCAAGGACTTTTTCGGAGAGCTCGGCGGAGTGGTTGGAGTGTGAGTATTGACCATCTCCTAAGCCACTTCATGTAGTAATAATATTTTTCCTTCAGCCATGGCGAGCCCTGGCGGCAGTTCCGGTCGCGTGTCCAGAAGCCAGTGCTGCAGCTATCCACCATTAGACGCTACCTGCAGCCGCTCGAGGTGATCACCGAGGACTTCCTGGTGCGCTGCGAGAATCTGCTGGACGAAAACGAAGAGCTGCCCGAGGATTTCGACAATGAAATACACAAATGGTCCCTGGAATGTGAGTGGTTCTTCGATATATATTCTCCATTTACATATAATAGCCCCGGATAATCATAAGGCATTGGTCGCGTGGCTCTGGACACTCGTCTGGGCTGCCTGGAATCGAATCTCAAGCCGGACTCGGAGCCCCAGCAGATCATCGATGCAGCCAAGTATGCCCTGCGGAATGTGGCCACCTTGGAGCTGAAGGCTCCCTACTGGCGCTACTTTCCCACGCCGCTGTGGACGCGCTACGTGAAGAACATGAACTTCTTTGTGGGGTAAATATTTTAAATAAATTAAATATAAAGGAAATTATTTACTCTTTGCTCCAACAGCGTCTGCATGAAGTACATTCAGAGTGCCACCGAAAGACTCAAGACCCAGGATCCCAGCCAGCGTGCTGGGGAGCCCTCGCTGGTGGAGAAGGTAATCCTCTCGGAGAAGGACGAGAAAATAGCCACCATCATGGCTCTCGATTTGATTCTAGTCGGCATAGATACTGTAAGTTGCAGAAAAATAATATCATAAACAAGGAAATCTCTACAATCTATCTTCAAGATATCCATGGCCGTGTGCTCGATGCTCTATCAACTGGCCACTCGTCCCGAGGAGCAGCAAAAGGTCCACGAAGAGCTGAAGCGTCTGCTGCCGGATGCCAACACTCCACTGACCATTCCTCTGCTCGACCAAATGCACCATCTGAAGGCGTTCATCAAGGAGGTCTTTCGCATGTACAGCACGGTGATTGGCAATGGCCGCACCCTGATGGAGGACAGCGTGATCTGTGGCTACCAGGTGCCCAAGGGAGTTCAGGCTGTATTCCCAACGATTGTCACCGGCAACATGGAGGAGTATGTGACGGATGCGGCCACCTTCCGGCCGGAGAGGTGGTTGAAGCCCCAACACGGCGGTGTGCCCGGCAAACTGCATCCGTTCGCCTCGCTGCCTTATGGCTATGGAGCCCGTATGTGCCTGGGTCGTCGGTTCGCCGACCTGGAGATGCAGATACTGCTGGCCAAGCTGCTGCGCAACTACAAGCTGGAATATAAGCACAAGCCACTGGATTACGCCGTCACCTTCATGTATGCGCCTGATGGACCACTGCGTTTCAAGATGACGAGAGTTTAGTTGTAGATTTAAGAATTTTTTTTATTTTTTACACCCTCTAGTTTGTTGTAAATAAAATATTTAAATAAATTAGCCACTAAAATATTATTTTTATTGGTAATGAAAGTCTATAAAGAGAGCTTCAACGAGAAAATTCAATGCTTTCGGGGATGGAAACCATAAAGATTTGTGAGAACTAGACAGAAAAGCCTTATAATAAAAATTATACCTATTAACAGCTTGTTGCAAAGCTAAAAAAAAAGGTAAAATGTGGTAATTACTTCCTTACAATCCCTACATATTGTCGGTGACGAAAACCGATCTCCGTCCTGAAATTCATTCCGCAGGCTTTATTTATTGCAGAGTTCATACGCATAAATATTCCAAATGAAGGTAAAATACTCTTCGTAAATCCCTTAACTTGAAAATGTTATCCAGCCTGATCAATTTATGCCTTATTGATGTATTCTAACACTTTTAAGGGATCTCCTGTTAACCTAGATTTACATTTAGACAACTTGAGTGTTTATAACATAAGCTTATAACAAAGCTATACTACAAAGCCTTTTATTTCCTTTTGTACATACGATACCAACTCTTCACCGTCTTCAGGCTTTTGTCGGCATCTGCCTTTGATTCGCCGGAAAGCTTGAACACCTTATCCGCTTTATAGGAATCGTAGGCCTCTTCCAGAATGGTTCCAAAGATCTCACATTCAACATTCGATGTGAGCTTCTTCTCATTGTAGTTGCGTTCTTTGAGACGATCGTACAGCGTCGTGTTGGGACAGGTGACCACGAAAACGGCCTGGAACCAGCGCTCCGGGAAGAAGTCGCAGCCGTGATACTCCACAATGTTGCCGCCCTTCGCCATCAGGGGCTCCAGGTGATCCATGAGCTGAATAGATTCATATTTGTAGTATTGTTTATAGATAGTTTGAGTTGGACTCACCTTTTCCTCATCGAGGACGGGGCAGTCGAACTCATCGTCGTACTCCTCCACAAAGCCATTGTCCTTGGCTATTTTCGAGCAGTCCAGCCACTCGAATTTCAGTTGGGCGGCCAGGCGCTCACACAAGTACGATTTGCCGGCTCCAGGTGTGCCTAAAATGTAAAGAATTTATTATAAAACCAAACAAGTACTACAGGATCTCATGTACACACCTGTTATTAATATGTTTGGCTTTGCATGTGGTGACAGTTCCATCTTGCTTAACTATCTAATTAACTACTAGCAACTGTAAGTGTTCAAGATTTGCAAAATTTCTTTGCAATAACTCCGTTTTTGTTGTTTAAAGTGCAGCGAATACACGTGCAGCTGATAAAATTGTTTTGTTATTTTCAGTACTCGATTCTTTTCACTAGACAGCACCGATAACGATAAAAAATACTTTTCGGCACATTAGTAAATACCAAAAGCTACCATTTCGGTCGAGCTGCCAACTTGTCTTGCCTGTTTTAATTTTAGAGCTGCCAACCTGGGTATTCTCATACTTCCATTTATTTCGCTGTTATGGCGCAAAAATCAGAAGAATATTGAATTCTAGTTCAATTTCTTAAAACAAAATTTTAAATATTTCGATAGCAAAAAAGCACATAATCACAACCAAGGTGTAACTCCATCGAATTAAGCTTGCATGACCGACGTGCATAAAGGCCTTTTGGTCTCCTATCTATCTATCTTCGCTTTGCAAATACCGTTGCTTTTCCTAGCCTTCTCTTTCTGTCCGTTCCTTGCGCCGACAACTTTACGAACAGAATCTGTATCTCTTCCTCTGCTTCGACACATTTTTTCGCCTGTTCTATTCGTTCGCAAATCTCCGAAAGTTCAGTCGACTTTTGAAGCTGAAAAATGTCCGCGAACGGGTCCGAGGCTAAGAAGCAGCTAATCGAAGAGCCGGACAAGCGCCAGCATGTGCCGTACATCCTCAACGGGGAGTTGTACCGCATCGAAAACCAGGTGGGGGATAATGTTACGGTCAAGTGCTGCTATTGTCCGCCGGATCGGATTTATCGCGGCAGCGTACGCTCCACCGGGAACTTTCACATGCACATCAAGGTAGGAAGAGCATTTTACGGATTGTTAGATTTTTAAACCTTTCGTGTCCCCTGTGCAGCGGCGACACAGTTCCCTGCTCGGTAAATTGCACGAAATGAAGGTTGCCGCTCTGGAGGAGCGCCGTGATCGCATCATGAAGAACCGTCGTTTCGTCAAGGACCGCAAGAAGACCACAACACCGCCGCCGCAGACCACGACTCCGCCGACTCCATCAACATCGGCCGAGATTGCGTCTCCGGCGGGCGTAGGAACTGGAACCCACGAGTTAAAAATAAAAACGGTGTTCCAGAGACACAAGCAGGAGCAGCAGGGAGCAGCCACAAGATCGGTAAGCGTGGGAGTGGGACAACAAGAGTTCGCACCTTGCAGAAACCGTTAGAAAAGCGCCATCAGTATCTGCTTGCACGGCGAAAGAGCTCAATGAAACAGAACTTTTGTATAGCTGCAGGCATGTGTGCGTGTACTTGTGTGTTTCCACGTACATTCATACATATAGATATACATTTATCTCTTTCTAGTCCGGAGATTCGACTTCAGATAACAGCGACAAAGCCAATTCGTCGAATATTGCCAATAGTATTGGTTTTCTGCTTCAGGATGTGAGTAGAAAAAAAAAAAGAAAGGGATGAAGGGATGAAGAAAGAATACGAAAGTGCTTTAAAGTTTTAATTTATTTTCAAAGATTATTGAATCTCAAATCTAATAAAGAAGCCCAATATCACTAAGAAAACGTCTCTTTCCAGCACTCGAATATATCTGGTGACTCCCAACTGCAGTCCAGCGCCACCCGTCGTCCTTTTGGCGCCCATCAAGCCGGAAAAACCGAGTGTCTCCTCCTTTTCGGCAGAACCAACGACGGCCATTGATCTGAGCCGGTCTCATTCGGTGCAGAATGAAAGCAAGTCTGATAGCTCGCTATCTTCCTCGCTGGAGGACAATTCCATGGAGTACACGCGCACCCAGGCCATCTCACAATCGCTGTCTCTGACCCACTTTATGGAGCAACCACAGCGGGATGTCCTGCAGCGCCTGGATCGCACCATGGCCGAGAT
Source organism: Drosophila triauraria (assembly GCA_014170255.2). NCBI lineage: Eukaryota > Metazoa > Arthropoda > Insecta > Diptera > Drosophilidae > Drosophila > Drosophila triauraria. The sequence continues at coordinate 17,840,099 of CM024335.1, read as the reverse complement.
TGGCCAGGAGCTGCGCTGTCGCAACCGCATCGAACATAATCGCTTGCTGCTGGAGGCGGCCAAGTTCAAGTATCTCAATCCGAATTTCCAATTTGAGCCCACTCTATAGAAGGGCGTACACATTAAGAAAATATCGATGTAAATATAATCTTTCTTATCCGCCTTTTCCTAGAATAAAATGGTTTAAACCCAAATTCGTTATTTTTTATTTTTCAAAAGCTGCCACTATGAGCTTAAGGACTGGTCTCATTCTTGGTGTTTTACAGCTGCCCGCTGATGGTCACACTGTATTTGGCTTTGTTCTGTTTTATTATGTTGTGTTCGCCTCTGTTTCGTCATTGATGTTTTAAATAATGGACGATCGAAAGACTTTAATTCGTTTGGACGAGGAAACTAGCGAGGATGAAGATCCAATTGTGCACCATAAGGAATCGGCAGCTAGGTCCAAGCCCATCGAAACCTTCGGAGAAAACCGAAGCGAAGAGACGATGCCCACAACTAGTTCTTCAGGTGGAGCGGCACAAATTTCGGGGATTCACCAACATATGGTGGAAGCTGACTTGCCGCCCTTATTAGGCAACAATGACCCGCCTCCTCCAGTTAATGTAAGTGTAAACTAGGGACTACAATGAATCATCATCTTTTTTGTTCCACAAGTGCAGCTTATCTCTAGGCGCCTTAGTACATATATTAAGTAATTAAGTTTAATTGCCTTTTAGACAATAAATGGCAGTGCAGGCAATGCAAGGAGCCACATCAATGATTCCGAGCCCATTTTCCACCTTAGATCCCGCACAGCAGCGGCTTCCACACCGAATTACGAGGTCTGTATTTGTGGGCGGCGGCGTGGATAACTGACTGATCGCTGGGCTTATCTATAACTTTCCCCTCACAGAGCTTGGACTATGAAGTGTGCGAGAATGTGCTGTTCCAAGACGAGCAGCGCAAGCGGCTGACAGAACGCTTCTCTCTGCGCAAGGACGTCATCCGGTGGATTATCTTCATCCAAATTGGCATCATCACGGCCCTCATAGCCTGTACCATAGATATAATCATTGAAGAGCTGTCGGAACTGAAGTACAACTTCCTCAAAGAGTGTAAGAAACATCTGTTTAAAGGTTCTGTTTTGATTAGTTATTTATTGTAATTCTTATCCTTAATTCCAGCTGTCGCCGATAACGTACCCCTTAGTGATGCCAGCGACCGAGACCTGGTGATTCCCTTCCTCTACTGGATCCTGTTGAGCATCCTGCCAGTGGCCTTTGGAGCTGCCATGGTCACCTACATCGAGCCCATAACCGCAGGCAGTGGTATTCCGCAGGTGAAGAGCTACTTAAATGGCGTCAAGATCCCCCGAATCGTTCGAATTAAGACGCTGGCGGTGAAGGCCATTGGCGTAATCACATCCGTGGTGGGCGGATTGGCCGGCGGAAAGGAGGGTCCCATGATTCATGCGGGCGCCGTGGTGGCCGCTGGCATCTCGCAGGGCAAGAGCACCACGTTCGTGAAGGATTTCCGCGTGTTTAAGGCCTTCCGTGATGATCACGAGAAGCGCGACTTCGTCCTGGGCGGCGGAGCGGCTGGAGTTTCAGCCGCCTTCGGAGCACCCATCGGAGGCATGCTCTTCTCGCTGGAAGAGGCGGCCAGCTTCTGGAATCAGAATCTCATTTGGCGCACCCTGGTGGCCTCCATTATCAGTGTGTTCACCCTGAACATTGTGCTGTCGGCTTACCACGGCCTAAACGATTTTACCTTCACGGGCCTCTTCAACTTGGGCAAGTTCGATCAGCCGCTGAAGTTCGACTACTTCGAGCTTCCGATTTTCATGCTCCTGGGCGTGACCGGAGGCTTGCTGGGAGCCGCCTGGAACTCGCTGAACACGAAGATCAATAAGTTCCGTAAGCGCTTCATTCCCTGGAAGTTTGCCAAGGTAATCGAAGCCGTTGTGGTGGCCATGTTGGGCGTGACACTGGCTTGCCTGATGATCTACTTCATCAACGATTGCCGGCCGCTGGGCAACGACCCTACCATACATCCCGTCCAGCTTTTCTGCGAAGATAATGAGTACAACGCCGTGGCTGCCCTGTGGTTTCAAACGCCCGAGGCAACGGTCCGATCGCTGTTCCACGATCCGCCAGGTGAGAAATATAATAATAATAACACAATTTATCTTTAAAATTCCTTTTATTTATTTCAGGATCTCACAAAATCCTTACCCTGGCCATGTTCACCCTCGTGTATTATGTCTTATCCTGTGCCACCTTTGGCCTAAATGTCTCCTTGGGTGTTTTTATACCCACTGCCCTGGTGGGTGCAGCTTGGGGTCGTCTGCTGGCTATGGTTACCTTCTACCTATTCCCAGAGGCGGTATGTATTGAAGCTCTTTGTTATTAACTGAGAAGCTTATACATTTTCTGATTCCTAGGAATTCCTGCATCCTGGCAAATATGCTTTGATCGGAGCTGCCGCCAATCTGGGCGGAGTTCTCCGCATGACCATCAGCTTGTCGGTTATCCTGATGGAAACCACCGGCATCGAAAGCTCCTTCTTCTTCCCCTCATCATTGCTCTAATCAGCGCCAAGTGGGTCGGTGACTACTTCAACGAGGGCATCTACGACACGCAAATCGAGGTGAACCATGTGCCCATGCTGCCCTGGGAGCCACTGCCCCAGTACAAGGGTCTGACAGCCAAAGAAATCTTGAGCAGTCCTGTGGTTTGCATTAAGCTTCGCGATAGCGCCCACTACATTTATCGAGTGCTGAAGAAGTGCGACCACAATGGTTTCCCCGTTGTGGATAATGTCATGGGCGTGAGTATTTAGTATATTATTTTCAATATGCAATTTTAATGTTTATTAAATCTGTATACAGGATCGACGTTCAGAGGGCCGCGTCTGTGGCATCATCTTGCGTTCCCAGCTAATTGTCATCTTGTTGAAATCTTTGTACGTGGAGAACAAGCGATTCTGGCTGCCGGAAACATCTATTCAGACTTTCAGAGATGTCTATCCGCGATATCCATCAATTAAGGTAATTAGCTGTAAGCACTGGGTGGGCACTTAGGGAATCTTTGGGGTCTTAGAGCTTGTTTCGTAGTGTTCTGATGAGTTTACGAATGCCAGGCCTTCTGAGTTTTTTTTTCGGAGGAAAACCGCACTATCAGGGTTACAAAAACAAAACCTACACTCGGTAGAACTCAAATACCGCCCGCTTAGTAATATAAAAAGAAACATTAACCCCTCCGCGTTATAATGTGTTGAGCTCCGATCTTGAAACTCGGTGCCCGACTATTCTTTGAGCCTAAAATTGCGTATGTGTGATAAAGTAATATAACTCCCAAGCCTGTTGATGCTTGAGAGTTGAGTCTCATTCTGCTCATTTTACGTTTCTCATTTTATAGTTCGAGTTGTAGGCAACCAATTTAGCCGTCGGATGTTTTATTTTACAGGTAATGAACTAACTTTCGGTACACTTTATGTATGTAGGTCGATAAACTTAAAAAGTGGAAATGTTAATCTGTTAACTCAAATGTTAACATGCTGCTAGCGTAAAGTTGATCGCCCAAAGTATCAAACAGGCTACAACTTCAGAAATCCGTTGCAAAATGGATTTATCGTGGATTTTCAAAGTTAAGTAAATGAGAATATTTTATAAATTTTGGCCAGATGTCTACTAGATTAAAGGTACAGTGTTGGACCCCGCCTTTAGATGGTCTGTTAACTTTGCTAGATGTGATGAACAGTCGGATTTAGCTTTGTTAAATAAAAATTTACAAAATTAAGTTGAAGTAAGATACAATGTATTAATTTGAATTGGTACCATCGGCCTCAAAATGTTAATGACAGCAGTATTCTGTATTCAAATCTTTGAGTGTAAACTAGTGTAATAAAGAGGTTAGATATTATACCAGTTATCACCAACGAGCCTACTTTCTCATTGTTGTTTCTGTCTTAAAAAATGATGTTGAAAGTTCGATTAATTGTTGATGAATTTTCGGCCTAAAATGTTAATGACAAAATTCAGTTTTTTGTTGATGAATCATCAATGAAAAGTTGATGAATTGTCGATGAAAAGTTGATGAATTTTTGGTCTAAGCTGTTAATGAAAAAAACCTGTTTTTGTCGATGAAATGTTGATAAATCATCGATGAATTCGTCACTAATGACGCCCTAGGACATGGCAATGTTAATTTCATCAGTAATTTAGTAAATTCAGTAAATAACCATAAAAATCCTATTTGACCGCATTGCTGCCCTGCTTACATTCTGTGCATACTGTGCGTTTGCTGGTAGAGGTCGTGCAGAGAAATTTTGCTTACTCGCAAGACAAGGCTTTAAGCACCAATGCAGTATAAGCACAGCTGCAGTAAACATTATTTGCTCTAATTTTCTTTCAGAGCGTTCGCAAGCTGGACGAAAAAATCAACTACACCGTGGACTTGGCCATGTTCATGAACCCATCACCCATTCGCGTCAATCCGGTAAGCCCTTATGAAGCCATCACAAGTATTTATAAAAAACTAATCAACGTTACTTGCATTCCCAGCACGATTCGGTGCCTAGGATTTTCCAGATATTCCGTGCCCTGGGACTGAGGCACTTGCTGGTCATCAACAATGAGAATCGCATTGCTGGCATCATAACCCGAAGGGACTTCATCTACAAGTGACTTCCATGTATCGAATGCAAAGTAATTTAAATAAATATTTTATATGCCTTTGTAAGTGCCTGGCCCGCTCTTTTGTTTGATTACAAAACTCGAGGGAATTCACTTTTGATAAACTTTCCGTTTTAATCTGCGCTCATTACGTTTTTACAACTTAAAGGTAGATGAACTTAGGCGTAAATTGTAATCAATAAGTATTCACAAGGAATTGTACAAGGTTTGTGTGGGTTTTGTTGTTGATTTTGTATAAAAATACGTTGTTACATTTAGGTAAAGGTAAAAGTAAAGGGTAAAGGGCTTGATGTTTATAAAATCTTACTTGGCTAACAGACGTGTTCTGTGTATCGTAATTATTAGTGCAGTTGCAGTTGCTAAAAATATATATCTGACTCTTATGGGGCTTGCGATTGCAATTGCGATTGCGTTGGTAAGGTATGTGTGGTGCGTGTGTCTGTTTGTATCCGACTTTATACCCTAAAAGCTAAGAGCGCATCAAAAAACCGAAGACGCTGCCGAGTAAACCTAAAAGTTATGCGCAAGAACTAAGCCTATACAAATTCTTATTTAGGAGCAAAAAACGCCTAAGATTAAATGACTTTTTGTACAATTTGAAAAGAGCTTTCCTTCGATCGAAAATATCCAATGCCCAATGCCAAGCCGGACTTGCACCAGTCGATGTGTTCGGTCGGTATAGCTGCAATCTCGATGACCGCATCCAGGAACTGGTATCACATTTAAAAAAAAATAGAAAACTTTCCATCCTCCTCCTCCTCCGCCTCTTTATCGTCATGTGAATGCCTCTGACCAAGCAGCGACTGCTGGTTAGCTCTCCATGGGTCGCACCTGTTGCAGTGCCTCTAGCATTGTTCGTGGTGGCCGCAGCTGCCGCTGCCGCGCTATTGCAATGTTGCTGCTGCTGCTGGGGCGTCGCATTGCTCGCTGTGGTGGTCGAGTCCGCGCTCAAAATGCTGCTGCTGCCGCTGCTGCTGTTGCCCATCGGATGCGACGAGCTTGAAGACACCGCTGAGGATGCATTAACCACCGGCGTCGTCCCGCTCGGCGTTGTGGAGTTATTGGCCGCTCCGGCTGGCGGAGCTGCTCCGCCGCTCATCAATCCCTGCACCACCTTGTACCGGTTGTAGATGCGATACGGCGTCTTCGAGGTATCCTTCTGCGGAACCGTCTTGGTCTTGCTGGCGGCACCCCAGCCGCTGGCGTTGATCTGGTCCGCCGTCTTGCCCAGCAGCCAGTCCGTGCAGTTCTGCTGCAGCTGCTCGCTAACGTGCTGCTGCAGCCACTTGTTGACAAAGGTCTGGAAGTGCGTGTACTTGGCCTGGGTGACGCGGTAATGACTCTGCGGGGGGAAGAGGGAATTTAATTAAAAAATAAATTAATTCGAATTAAATAGAAACTCACCTTCTTGGCACGACGCACTGCATCGTACTTGAGTAGCTTGAGATTCTTGCTGGTCACAAAGCAACGCCCGTTGCTCGGGTTGGTGCTGATCTCGTCGCGATCGTTGAAGGCATACTGCTCGGCCAGGCCCACCTGTGGGCGCCGAGTCTCTCCGGCAGCCGCTTGCCGCTCCAGCTGTTGTTATTGTTATTATTATTGTTATTATTGCTGCTGCTGGTGGTGGTTGCTGTTGTTGTTGTTGAGATGGCGTCGCCAGAGCCAGGCGTACCCGAGTCGTTGGTTGGCCCTGTTGCCAGCTCGGTGCGATTCCGCTTTTGTTCAAACAACTGACGCACTTGCTCCTCGTGCAGCTGCGACCGGCGCTTGTTGCGCAGCAGAAAGCGCGCCTTGCGTACTCCTCCACTGATCCCGCCTCCCCGGTGGCCAAGCTGCAATGAGAACAATGCACAAGAGTCAGTTCAGTCTTTATTGTGCATAATTGCGACAATTGCCGGGCGACGGCAAGTACTCAAACATGCTCAGAGAGTTTACGAGAGAGATTACTTTTGAAAGCGGCGCTGAGATGTGTCTGCTGGTTGGTTTGTTTTGTGTGTGTGTTTAGCATTACAAAACAGATAGTTATAGATAGTATACTATAAAGAACAAAGTACAGAAAGAACCAAGGTTGGATCATGGTAAGAGATGAGGAGCAGGTACCAGTACCAGGCCAAAACAAAGGACACTCGCACGCAACAAAGACTGGGGCAAGGGCAAAAGGAAATCAAATACACCTAAACACAGATTTATGTACAAAACAAAACAAAAAGACGTAAAGCTAAGGGGTATTAAAAAGAGAGAGAGTTCCACCAAAGACCAATATAATCACTAAGATGCCGAACGCCATACATTTGATTTGCAATATGCAAGCCATTTTTCAGCTGGCAACGAATTTCCCGCTCTCTCCGCTCGCACAGAGTTGAGAGCGTAAAAATCTTAAAAGAGAGCGGCTGACTCTAGAGCGCGCTCTCTCTCTGGCTTTTGAAAAGAGCCTGGAGCCAGCTCTAGAGCCAGCACAAATATCGTATGGCGTTTCTCATCTTGAAGATTCTAATGTCTTTGGTTCTACAATGCGAATGACTCACTTACCTTGCTTAAGCTTAGGTCTGTGTGGAAATGACTGCTGTGCCCTAAGCCCCCGAGAGAACCCCCCAGATGTAACCCACTCTGCTTTCAATGACTTCCCATATACAATATATAAAATATATATGACTTTTTAATGGGCTGCTGCTGCTGGCTCCAGATATATATTTCTCAATTTTCATTCTCCAGTTAATGTCCACAACGTTTGTTTGTTTGTTTTGTGTGTGTGTTAGCTAGGTTAATTTACATTTATCTCGAGTGTCGAGTGTGTTCTTAATGCCTAGATATAAAAATTATGACCGAATTTAAAAGAGACATTTGGCTTGGGCTGCTGCTTTACAAAATTAGCTACTAATACATATACACTTAGACCATGATTACCAGAGTTATGTACAATTAAAAACACGTTTATATACATTTGTGGGCCTCCATACCCCGCCACCAGCCACTAGCCACACCCCCATTACCACCTCCTGCTCCTGCGACTCTCTCTATATTCGCTGTTTAGCAGACACAACTCAAGGCAATAACGAAATCAGAGGAGGGGTATAATATATATGCAACAAGCGCGTTAATTGTTAATAACTATTTTACAAATGTTCGTGGTACTACTACAATTGAGGTGAGCACGTTTTCGGGGGTGTTCTTGACTCATTTTTTGAGCTATTGAGCTATTGAGCTATTGTTATTGTTTTTCGTTACATTCAATGTGTGTGTTGTGTGAGAGAAAAGAGAGAGAGTGAGCATGGGTGGTTTTTGTGGTTTTGTGGGCGTGGTTGTTGGCGTGAGGTGAAGAAGGTGTTTGTTTCGGTTTGGTGTCTCATATTTCGGTTATTTTGTTGGTAGAATTTATTTACTATTTCATTTTGCAATATGACTTTTTCTTCTTCTTATTATTCAATGAAATTATCAAAACTATGTTATTTCAAGCCTTGGAATTGACCTGGTACGAAATAAATAAATTGGAATAAAAAAATGAGAGAAAAAGAATGCAAAAAAGCATTTAATTAGTGAGATATTTTGCTTGTTTTTTCAAGTCAAGTCGAAACTCGTATGCAATACGAAATGTGGCGGGCGGGCGGCGATTAATAAAAGTTGGCGTTGGCATGTTGATATATAAAAATGATACCAAAACGAAGAGGAAACTTAAATCGAGGGAAATAAGTAAGGAAAACGAAAACAGCTGGCAAAACGAGGGGGAAAACAGAGGGAAAGAAAAGTAAAAGCCATAAACAACTGATATATATATATACTTATATACAGATAGATCTAAGCAGGGAGCGGGGTTTGTTGTATATTTACAGTGGACAACTCAGGAAGTGGAACAGGAACATAAACAATCGAAATGAACAACGAAATACACAAAAACAACATGATTAACCACTCTCTTCAAGCACACACCACACACAAAGCTGTTCCGGAGCTTCATCGTCATCATCGCTGTTGCTCACTCACCTCGGCATTGTCTTCCTCCTCCTCCTCCGTCTTGATGTCGGAGGATTCCGCAATATTGTCGTTGCCTAGCGCCGAACTCGAGCCAGCACTATTCCCGCCGCCGCCGCCGCTATTTCCTCCGCCGCCGCTGCCCAGCGCTGGGTTCGCCAGTCGTTCCACATATTTGCTAAACTTTTGGGCTTTCAGCGCGTTCGGTTTCTCCACTTCCTCGGGCTCAGAGTCGAGCAGCTCGATGGTTACGCGACAATCGATTTTGTACTGCAAATAAAGGGTTTATTATTATCTCTTTTGTTTGCAGAACGTTAATAAAAGCCTTAGGGCTCAGAGTTCCACTTACAATGTACACCTTGAAGCAGTTCTCGTCGTTGAGAATGCTCTCCGCCTTGCGCTGATACGACATCTCCCGGTCAAAGGTCTTGTGCGCATCGCGACAGAGTCCGCCGGTGCTGCCACGCCGCTGCTCAGAGCCGTAGAGCTCCACACAGTCCAGGGCGGCCCGCTCCGTCACACAGTATTGCAGCTGGCGAACGGCATTCGATACAACCTGGGATGGAAACCAGAAGATATTGTATTCTCATGGCTTAATCATGGTTTAACCAACAACTCACCTTGTCCAGCGTGAAGGAGATGTACGCATAGATGCCAAACATTTCCCGCATGGTATCCTCGAAGGTATTCGAGTCCATGTTGCCATCGAGGACGTTCTTCAGCATGTCCAGGAAGGTGGGATAGTAGTCCTCCACCTGGATATCCGGCTTGGGCTTTAACCTCAGCGCTGTGGCTGTGCTTTCCCTTCGGTTCACCCGGCAACGCTCCTCCTCAATGGCCAGCAGGCGCGCCCGCTCGTACATCACGTGCAGGCGTTCGCAGAGAATGGCATGCAGCCGCAGGAACAGATACCAGTTGTTGTTGGCAAAGAACAGCGAGTAGGACTCGTCCTGGTGGAGAGGAAATTGAGGATTGAGGTTATTAAAGATTCCTGTTTAGGCAGAAACTGAAAAACTCACATCGTGCTGGCCCTGGGCATGCGGCGGCAATAGTTTGGGATGCACAAAGTCGGCCGGATTCTCCATCTTAACTTCCACATCGCCGCTGGCGCCTGTCGCTGCTGCTCCCGCTGGCTCCAAAGCTTGCCTGGGACTCGTTGCAATTCCGCTGGTACTGCTGCTACCCGCTGCCTCGTCTCTGTGGGTGGAAAGAGGTTCTTCCTTGGTCTTTGCCTCGGCTGCGGAGGGCGCTGCCGCCGCTGCTGCTGCTGCTGCCGCCGATGATGTCGAGGGCGTGGCATCGTCCACAGAGGTCGCCGAACTTGGTGTCGTTGTTGCACTCGCCACGGCTGTTGCAGGTCCACTCGCTGATGCCGATGCCGATGCCTTTGTGTCGTCAGTCTCTTTCTTAATCCCCGCCGGCGTGCCACTGCTGCTGCTCGCATTGCTGCGCGCCGGAGAGGCGCCTTCGCTGGCCGTACTGCTGCTCTTGGCATTCCGGGTCGACTCTGTGCGACTCTGCGGCGAACTGGTGGCGTTGGTGGCCGTGTCCACCTCCATTTTCGTATTGTCATCTACCAAAAATGGAAAGGCTATATAGAAAACGGCGTATGCACAATCGGATGTCGATGTGGGTCAGAGTGAGTGGTGCAGTCCAGTGTTTGGGTTATTCAATTACATATTTTCGGTGTGAGTTACAAAATTTGTGGTTGCATTAAAAAAAGAAGAAAAAGAAACGAAAAACATACACTAGGTTAATAAAATACGAATCGAGCTATAATTACATTAAATAGGCTTTCTAATTTACTTTCCAATGATCGTTGCATCAAAGAGTAAAGTAAACAGGGCTAAATACAAATTAATATAAATAATAATGGGAGTTAAGATAATGATACGAGAGGTTTAATTACTTTCTAGTTAGTTAGCATTAACTACCAAAGTGTTTTATGAGTGTTTAAGTGTTTAGTTGTTATCCAAACTCACCGTCATCCCTCTCATCATCGCTCAGCGGCTGTCGCGGCGCAAAGAAGAGATCGGGCACAAATTGCCGGATGATCTGCTTGATCTTTGCTTCTCCTGCTTCTGGATGCCCGTCTGCCGCTTGACATGGTGGATCAACAGATTGGCCGCATCGTCCAGTATGGTCTTGTCCTTGTACGGCAGCACCAGATGCGGTCCGGCCGGCTCCATGGCCTCGTCATCCTGATCGTGCCGCTCATCGTACAGCGTCTCGATCTCGTTGAACAGACTCTTGGAGCGCAGGGCCTTCATGTCGTTGGGCTTGAAGTTGATGGCTTGGTGATCGAGAGACTTGAGGTAATACTTCTCGTTCTGTTCCCGCCATTGACGGTTGAAGGTCTGTTGGGCAGCAAGGAAAATAATTAATTTATGGCTCAGCAATGATTCTTTAACAAACCCTTACCTTTTGCGCTTCCCGCCACTCCTCCTCCTTGACTTTCAGCCGCTTGAGCACTATGGGCACTGCCACGGAGGGGTTCTTCTTCATGCCCTGTATGATCTCGCCCGACTTGTCGCCATAGATGCGATGGATGGCCCGCTGGTGTATCGTTTGAGACGTGCCACCTAGGTGGTCGTCCAGGTGGAACTTGGCCAGCTCTTCGGTGGACATGCGGGACATCTTCTTTTGCACATTCTCCAGCACACGAATGGTGGCGCTGTTCACCTCAATGACCAGGTCCAGCTCGAAGCGCTCGTCCTCCGTTCTGTGAATATTCCTTTTGTTTAGAGTGTGCGCAATTGGTTAATTCCAAATAAACGAAAGCCAAAGAAAAAGAAGGAAGGAAGAAGGTCCAAAACAAACAAACAAAGAATCAAAGACGCGGTTAAAATAAACATAAAGAGAGAGGCTTGAATAGGTTAAACATAGTTTTAACCGCAGCTTTGATGTCCCACAAAAATAATAAAGGAAAAGGAAAGGAAACTAAAGAACCAAAAGAGAAGGAGTAGAGGTAGTAGGCTCTCACCTGTAGATCGTCTCCTCAAACTGCGTCTTCCGCGAGGTAACAAAGGTGGAATCCTCGCTGGCCCACGTCGGAAAGGAGACCCACTTGTCGTTGAGCACCTCCCGACAGAGCGCCGTCCGTCCGCTGCACTTCTTCGGCACCGTGGACTGCGGCAGGGCGCAATAGGAGGCACCCAGTCGCTTGCACGATGACAGATCCACATCCTGGACGTATTCGGCGGCGCTCTGGTGTCCCCGATCATGCGAGCTGCTATTGCTGCTACCGCCGCCGCCGCCGCCCTGTGCCCTTTGGGTGGCCGCCAGGGGCATGCCGTCAATTAGGCCGCCGCCAGCCGACTGACCACCAACGGGCGGGCCCAGAAAGTCGGTGAACCATCGCAGGAGGTCGGGGAACTTCATCAGGAACGGCGACACGAGGCCCAGCAGTTCAGTTTTGGACACGATCTCTTGGTTGAACAGGGTGAGGCATCGCAAGAAGTTGTCGTAGACCTCTGGACTCCGCAGGGCCTTCCGCACCTTGTCGAAGAAGGCGGCATCGGAGATGGTGCACTTGCTGGATGCCTCCGAGAAGCTGACATCGCGGCAATAAGGCTTTGGTCGCTTGGCAGGAGGCGCTCCGCTGGCATAGTGTCCGGACAGGCCGCCGTCGTCGCCCTGCCTTCTCGTCGCGGAGGCGGAATTATGCTGCTGCTGGCCAACTGGCAGAGGCGGCGTGGCGTAGCTTATGCCCGGCGAGCTGCGATCCAGGGAATTGTCCGACATGTGCGGCGGCATGGAGCCAATTACCGAGGTGATGCCATAGCTGGGCGACTTCTTGGCATTGTGGCCGCCATGCGACAGCTGCTGATTGGGCGCATGGCCCACATACTTCTGGACATGGTGATTGTTCCGATGGTGATCCTTCTCGTAGGCCACCATGACATTGGCCCCCGCTCCGGGTCGTCCGAGGTTCGTGCCTGCCGGAGTTCCGCCGACCAGATGATGGTGGTGGCCTCCACCGACGCCCGCGCCTCGCTGGTGCGCCTGCTGCTGCTGCTGCAGACCCGCATGGTGATAGTCCTTCTCGTAGAGTATATCGTTCCTGGTCGGCCGCATTCAGGCCCGAGCCTATGACATGATTCTGTTGCTGCTGCTGATTGTTGTTGTACGTCTTGATGCTGACGCTGGTGTTCACCGCCGACAGGTTGCCGATGGCCGCCGCATGGGCACTGTTGTCGATCTGCGGCAGATTTGCAGGGCCGCCGCCGCCCAAGTGGAGAGGGGAACCACTTGGCGCTGGCGATGCGGACGACATGGTAATGTGGGCTCCGCCGCTTAACGTGGCCGTCGGCCGCTGCTTGCCATGATCGTTGTGCACTGCCGCTGCCGCCGACTTGGCTATGTTGTACTGTCCGGACTGATGATTCGTGGCATCTGGCAGGAACTGGCCGAATTCCCTTAGCAGGTCCTCGTCCTGGCCAAAGAGCTTGGCCACCTGCGTGTACACCTCCTGCTCGGTGAGCATCTTGCCCTGGTTCAGACTGCCCTCCTTCATCACCTTCTGCTCTTTCTGGTAGGCATGCAGGATCTCCAGGAATTTCTTGTACTTGGCCGGTTGGTTCTGGAAACGGTTCTGCGTGGGGAGAGTCGAAAATAACCAATTAGTTTGCTAGTTTCTATATAAATATTAACTAGACCTTACCTTGATCTTATTTACATAGGTTATGGCGTGGTTGAACTCCACCGGCTGATTCTGCTGGCCCGTTCCGCCCATGAGAATCGATTCGTGCGCCTGCTGGATTTGATGCAGGTTGTGCTGGGCCGCACCGGGCCCACCTCCGCCGCCGCCAGCGCCTCCGTGGGGGCTCAGCTCACTCAGGGAATTCGGCGTCGGTGGTCCGCCCACCACAATACTGGCGGCGGCGACGTTGGCAGCGGCTGCTGCATTCGCGCTAGCCGCCGCCGCTGCCGCTGCAACCGCCACCTGACCCGTGGGCGTGATGGTGGCCCTTTCCCGATCCCGCGAGTAATTTTGCGGCACATTGTGCGCCGACACGGAGATAGGAGGCACAACAGCAGCCGGAGCCGGTGAGTTGGTCACACTCACGTGCACATGACCGCCGGCGCTGGGGGACTGCGACTGCGGTGGCGTTGCGTGCTGCTGCAGGGCATGGATGGTGGTCTGGGTGAGCGAAGCTCCGCCGTGGGTCATCAGATTCACCGCTCCAGACTGAATCTGTGCCACTGCTGCTGCTGCGGCCACAGCGCCAGCTCCCGTGGCAGGAGTTAGCGTTGCTGCATTGGTCGTCGTCTTAATGGCGACATGCCCGGCGGCAGCTGCCATGGGACTGGTTCCGGTGAGCATGTGCACCGTTCCCGTGCTCGAGGGTGCGCCTGGTGGCGAGGGCATCGACACCACGGGCACCGAGCAACCAAGGGCGTCCGAATGGATCTCGATTTTGTAGCCCGGCGGCAGGAACATGTTGAAGCCGTAGATCAACTCCGTATGCCCCTTAAAGAGCGTAGAGACGCGCTCTATAACGCCGGGCGTGTCGATGCAGTGCGACTTGAACTCCTTCATGATGTCGAGGAAGTTGTTGTAGATCTGCGGCTGGTCCGCATACTGGTACTTCACCTGGTCTAGGTAACTGAGGGCATCCTCCACCTTCAAGCGGGGAGTGGCACTGCCCGATTGTCCCTGCGGCGGCGTGCTCCCGCCTCCGGCCACGCTGTTGGCCGACACGGACGACGGTGGCGTTGGTGCTGCGACGAGCGGTGCCTGCTGAACGGTCTGCTGCTGTTGGGCCATCGTGGCCAGGTTGCCAACGGCAGTGGCCACCGTCTGGGTGCCGCTGATTGTGCGCTGACGGATTGGGCCCGTCTGAGAGCTGCTGGAGACGGTCTGTGCGTTGGCAGGATTCGTGGCTCCTGCCCCTGCTCCAGTTACATGAATCTGTACTGTGTTGGCGCCATCCCCTGTGCTGGCCTTGAGAGTTCCACCCGCCTGAATGGAGGCCACGCTATAAGCTATGGATGGAACAGAAAAAGCACACAGATATGAGTAAGAATTTCATCAGAGGGTGAAAGTCACAATACTTACAGGTGGTATACTGCAATGTTTGGGTGCCCGTGCTGCCCGTGGAGACGACAACGCCTCCGGCTCCTCCAGGTCCACCCACTGTCACCTGGGCACCCGCTACCACTGGGCCGCCTCCGCCTGCTCCAGTGCTGCTGCTGCTGTCCACAATCGAACTTGTGGTCTTTAGGTTGGTGGCCGTCGGTGTGGTGGACGGCAAATAGGCAATGGTCTGGGCTCCTCCATGCTGCGGCGTGAGGATGCGATGGTGAATGGAGCCAATGCCACTGATAGTGGCGCTGTGGGCGCCGGGCAACACCGTTCCTATGGTCACGCCCGCTGTATTAACACCGACGTTGGCTGTGTTGCCGCCGCTGCCGGCCGTTGGCCCTCCTCCGGTCACGCCGACGACTCCCACACCGACGCCAACTCCAACGCCGACTCCAACTCCTCCGGGAACCGGTGGACCGGGTCGAGTGCCGAACTGCACCTCGTCGACACGGGTGCGTTTCATCATCTTCTCGTTTTCGCTTAGTGCTCGGAGCTTTAAGTGCTGCTCCTGCTCCTGCCTGAACCTGGCTGAACCCGCCTCTGTGTGGGTGGTGGCGCCCTGCTGGCCAAATGCAAGGATGCTGGGGTGCTCTATGAGCGTATGTAGTATGCAACGAACGGTCGGGGTCGCAACTCTTGGTCTTGGACTGCTCGTGGGTGCGACATATGTTGTCTATGCATTTGGTCGCCCCGCCAGCGGCAAATGCGCTTTATTTCCGAATGTAGAGAGATGGGATGGATTCACTCCCTCCCGACCAACTTCTGCTGCTTCGCTTGTATCCCTCGCCTCTGCCACGTGTAGCTCTTTGTCTCTGGATGTTCCTCTTGGTGGTTTTCACTGCAAGTGAAGAGGGGAAATTGGTATAAGAAACGTGAGTTGGTAACAAGTCAAGAAATATGTGCTTTTCTGAACTAAAAAACACATTTTGAAAGCAGAAATTGTCCCCAAAAACTGAAAAACTGGTTTGCGAATACCCCAGCACACAGCTGATTGATCAATTCCGTCTCTATATCTAGTTATAAGTATCTAAAATAAAACGATTGCACACATTCCAACGGAAAGGTAAAGCAAACACAGCCCCAATGGAATTCTTCTGCCGTATCACAAAAAAAAACTATCGAGTGGAAATGGGATGTCTTTGTATTGGAAGCGCGGTGGAGAGAAAGGTGAAGAATAGGAATGGAATGGTGGAGCAATAACAACACGACACAGTGGAAGGAGATCGGAGTGGAGTGGAAGTTAGAGAGTCGGTCGTCGGTCGGTGGTGGTGGAGAGAGGAAGTTCAAGAATATCCAAGGAGAGTGGAAGTTAAGGAGAATTTCGTGTGTACGTGCAACCGGAATTGGGCGCGCGCTTTTGTTATTGCCTTTCAGCGGTACAGTAAATACTTCCTAAGCGAGCTTTCGGTATACACCTTCAAATGGGGATTGGTGCGTGAGTATGCGAGCTGTGGATGTGGAAGAAGGTGCCAAATGCCCCATGCACGACATCGGCTTGCATAGAATTCACAGTACACATACGAATACACACGTTTGGCTGGCAGAACCAACATATTTATATATGTACACCGATACCGCCAAGGGGGTGAAGCGGGGGGAGTATAGCTGGTACATATTCTGTATCTACAACTTACAACAAGAAGAAGAGGCAGCCGCAGCCGCAGCAGCAGCAGCAAACGCAACAATGCAAAGGTGGTGGTGCTGCTGCTGCCGCTGTTTCTACAAAGTGGTGGTGGTGGTGCAGCCACACGGAGAGAACAGGGAGAGAGCATGAGAGAGAGAGCGCCGTATTTGTTGTTGAGGCGCAGTTGATATGGCTGATATTTTTTTAAGGTATTTCACCCGTTTGGGGCCAGCAACAACCCGACACACACATTCGTGTAAACTCGTATTTGGCGGGCATTCGAGAGAGCGCCAGAGAGAGGGAGAACTCTGGAGAGAGCCCAAAGGAGTGCGCAGGCCAGGAGAGTGTATGTAAATACAAGTTGAATGGAAACCGCCTCGAGGATCCATGCTTCTCCAACTTGAGGAGACCAACCAACTCGACCCAGCTGCCCCCCTTAAGCATTTGTAAACAAATATTGGACCACACAACAGTACAGCCGCACAAAAGCTCTAACGCGAAGCTTCGCTCTCTCGCGGCTCCTTCCTCTCTATCTCCCACCACCAATATAGTCCTTATGGTGGAAAAAAAAGGTAAAAGGAGTTGTTGGTATGCTTATGCTGCTGCGGCTCTCCACTCCCGCTCTCTCAACTGTCATTCTTGTTATTGTATTTTTTGGATCCGCCATCATCACCGTTGCTAGTGCATACCAAACAGTCGAGTGTGTTTGTGAGAGAGGCTCCAACAACACACAAAATTGGGGCGTTGTGTGCTTGTATTTGTGCGAGTGCTTTGGGGAGACATGTGGGCAAATTTTCCCTCCATTTTTTTTTTTTTTTTTTTTTTTTTTTTTTTTGTTCAGTTCGCTCTATTACGTGCACACGTATAATGTTATCTTATCTGTTTTGTTATGTGTATACACAGCACAGCACAGCACACAGAGAATACGCAGCACAAAAGGTAGACAGCGGAAAAATATGCAAAAATGGTTAAGGCACTATATTTTCAGTTTTTTTTGCACTCCTGCGTATCTTTTAATCGGCGGTGGCGGCGGCTGCAACGAATCATCACCACTCGGTGTTTCCCTGAATGCGCGAATTAATATTTATGTAGTTTTTGTATTACTTTCTCACACTCACACAACAAACACGGGGCACACACACAGTCGCAGTCTGGCGCTGCGCTATTAATAAATTTTGCAAATAAAACATATGGATGAGTATAGAGAAATATGTACAAAATAGCTAAGGCACACACATGTATGAATATATATAATATAGATGTATATATATACTATTCAGATTCAGGCTGAGGAAGAAGAAACGTTTTGTGTAAAATAAAAACGGAATGAAAAAAGGCGAAGCAAGAACAACAAACGGATGGCGAGAGCAAGAAGGAGATGAAGACGAAGAGGGAGACTAAGAAAGAGCCAGAAATGATGCTCTCATTTTGCCGTGTGGAGCTGTGGAGCTCTGGGCTATATTATTCAGTGCTGGGAGCCATTTAAATGCACACACACACACTCTGGCACGGTACTCTACTCAACTCAACTCTCCCCAGTACATGCGAATGGCGCATCAAAGCAAAAGTCGAGATAAGCGCACGAACTGAGCAAAGAACGAATCAACGAACGAAAATAAAACGACACTACGTTGAAAAAATACAGTCAGTTCATAAGCAAGCCAAAAGCAATGGTTCAAAACGTTCGACTGTGTGTGTGAGTGGCTCTCCTCTCCACCCTCGTCCGTGTGAGCGAGCGAGCAGCAGCAGCAACACAAACAACAACCACGTCGACGACGGCGACGACTTTTTGTCTGTGCGCCTTCTATATGTATTCGCTGGCTCTGTGCGAGCGTGTGTGTGTATGTATATAAACCAATTGAAATTGACCTAACCTAAAAATGTTGTATTTTTCACAAGTTTCAGTGGCACGAATTTTGTTTGATTTTTCCACACAGCACCAAGTGCACTTGAAGGATGTTTCCCTGCATCATCCAACACCACGCCCCCACCGCCCCCGCCCGAAGCACTTACATCAGCAATAAGCAATAAGCAGTAGAGCTTGGTCGGTTGATATTCGGGCTGTGTGTATATTCGAAATGTGTATGTATGTATATTTACTACAAACTGCCGTTCGTTTCGTTTCGGCTGGGCTTGTGTTATTGGAAACTTTCACGTTTTACGCAGTATTTAGCACTTGCAACTATTTTTCCCACTCACTTCCAACCGAAATTTTCACCTTTTTTTCTCTGGCTCCGACTCTGGCTGTTGGCTCGAAAGTGTATAAGTTTTTTCAGGTTTTAACTTAGTTTTCTTCTAATTTCAAATCTCCACACTGCACTATTTATTTTCAGACGACTTTCCGCGATTTAAGACATTTTTTCTCGGTAGATTTCTACTGCTATTCACACAATTTTGGCGAGAAAACGTTTTCGTACATCTTAACGCCGCCGCAAACATTTTCGATTAAACGGTGAACTGACGACGACCAGTCAGTCGGAGTCAGCAGCGGTGTTGCCATTTCAGCTAGTGAAGTGCTCTTAGCTAGAAATCTAGCTATTTTGTTTTGGCTACTGTTGGGGCTTTTTCAATACTTTCGTTGACTTGTTGGGGACAAATGCAAAATATGTAAAAACAATAAGTTTGTCTTGGTGAAACGAAGAGGTGGAGTTTATGAAACAAACTGCGTTTAAAAACTCTGACGAGATTTTTATTGTAATAAAATAAATTAAGAAAAACATTTTGTTATTTTTTTACTGAAAATTATTCTTAATTTATACTCGTGTACCACATACTCAATTTAACATAGTTACAAAAGAAAACCATATTCTCAGCAGTGTTAATTTTTTATACCCTTTAACTTTAGCTATTTTTATCTTTTGTCCATTCAGCTATTTTAGCCCATGGAATTCTGGCAACACTGGTCAGAAGAGCGATAGAGAGTGGCGCTGAGAGTAGAGCGCGTGAGAGACCTTGCTTCTATAGATTGTATTGGGTTCGCTCTCTGCGTTCTGTGTGTGTTGGTTCAGAAGAGCGTGCGAGAGAGACGAGAGGGAGAGAGAGGAGTGCGCGCGCACAGTGTTGCTTTGGAATTCATTCTCTGTCGCCTCTGTTGCTGCCTCACACGGCTCGCAGCTAAAACAGGGTGGCAACTCAGCGGCGCAACAACCAAAGGCCTCCGGACTCGCGTATTGAAAACGTTGCAGTTGCCGCTGCTAGCGAGACAATAAAAATAGTACATAATAAGAGCCAGCACACACATACTTCCCGCGGCTGTTACTTTTCCTGGAAAGTGTTCCTCCGCCACTTACCGCATGCAAATCAACTAAAAATGGCGCCTAGAATTTGGATAAGAAACAAATGTGTTCAGAGCGGCGCGACGGGAAGCTTACGTAAGTGCAAAAAGCACCAACACAGCAGTGGGCGTGCGAAAGAGCCGGCACGAGGGCTGCGAAAACAAGTCGTCGTCGGCGAGAAAACAGGGTGCTCCGCACTCCCCAGCACAGCGCCACACAAGGCGATCCCCCAAGTAGTGTGGCGGCACCCTGTATGCGTTATGAGAGAGCGAACGGCACTCATACATTCGCACTTTTGTATACAGGAGGAAGCGACGGCGGCAGAGCTGGCCGACACTATTGCAGTACATAATGAAATCGAAAATCAGAAACCAAACGGACCACTAGCGAGCTACAACTCTGCCACGGCTACACTTTGCCGCAGCACACTCATGTACTCCTCCTACATCCACCTCGCTCACGCACACATACAGCGAAGCGTGCGTGTGGAGAGAGGCAGAGGTAGAGTCGTCGTCGGCGGCGGCGGTGGCAGGAAAGAAAACCCGAAAAAAGGCCAAGCAAAGTGCATCTCACCATGACAATGGCGGAAGAGCTGCGGAACCATACCCACTCGCCGTCGTCCGTAAAAAACACATGTTCGCATCTGAATCCGAATTCGGCAGCCGCCTCCTTTGCAGGCGAAAAAAATCTGTATACGCGAAAAGTTTAGCTGCTAAAAATCGGCGTGGAGAGTGTGGAAGGGGACGGATGGCATGGAAACCTTGCAGTTATCGATTCGCCTCGCTCATTGCGCAATGAAATGCAGCGGGGGCGGAAACAGAGAGAAAGAGAGCGCAAAAGAGCATTAGAGAGCGGGGAGAGCGCTGGCACTCTCTCCGCAAGGCACCTGCAGCGGCGGCGGTAGTGGCGTTAGGAAATGCAAATTACAAGTGCCCAGCCAAACTAGGAGCTGCTGCTGGCTGCTTCCAGCCTCGAAAGTTCAAAGTTCACATGCAACGCGCCGCGGTGCAGCGCATGTCCGCCGACGCCGTGCACCGAATCCCTGGGCTGCAACCCACTCGGACTTCCAGGCGCCGCAGGAAGGTTTGTTTGCCTTTCCATTTGGGTGTTATTGATGTTTTCTTTTTTTTTCTACTGGTGTTTCGACAATGCCAGGTGGTTTCTCGCATGTTCTAATTATCCCTGTGCTAATTTCAGATGACTCTGCCCTGCCTTGGATTGGAATGGATTAAATTGCGCGGAGGAAATGGATTCCATTCTTGGAAGTAACGAACACAACACCTACAGCTGAACGAAGCAAAATATTATTATTGTTAACGCTGATCGAGGAAAATTCGTCAATTTGCGGATGGGAAGTGTGTTGTGTTCCCGGCAAAAAATAACTTTATGTAATTGCCAATTAGTTTGGCATTTCGTACGTGGTCAGCGAATTATCAGATATATATTTTGGTTTCCCACCTTTGTCACCTGATTTATTAGTTATGGCGCAGAGACATGTGATGAATTCAAAATTTAAAAGAATTTAATTGAAAATACCTATTTATTATTTGTTATTTATGGCAAAGATTATTCATCAGAGATAGAATTTCAAGTAGGAGAAGGAATAAAATGATATCGCTTCTTCAATATAAAGTTTCACTAGCACTTTTTATACTTTAAAGATTTCTGCTGGCATAAGATAGATATGGACTCTATCTCAAATTTGTACTAGAAGATTTACAACCCAAGTCCTGTTTTTGTGTAATTTTTAATACATTATCTTTTCAAAATTGACCTAAATTAAGTACATATGTATTTATTACCTGACCCATTACAAGTGTAGTCAATTTTCGAAATGTTGACCAACTTAAATGGGAAAATCAAATAAGTTGCACCAACTTACCCCCTTTAAAGGAATGGTCGTAAACAAATAACGATTGTGTCGCATTTAGACAACCTGTTCTATTAAAGCTTGTACGTAATGGAATCCTTAAAACAGAATATTTTGCCAAGCAAACAAATAAAAATGTCTGAATTCCCATTCATCCAAGTGTAATAACTTTGAAACTTCACCACATCATCACCAAGTCATGCGCCAGTTAACTCCGACTGAGGCCTGGGATTGTGGCTAATATCAAGTTCAAGACTCGTTCGTTGGTTTTGGCCTCAGTGGCGCAAAAGACAATTGCAAATTGCGAATTGCGGCGAACAATCGGTTTGGCGACGCGGCAAGTGTTGTGGTGTTTCTCGGGAGAAAGATCAAGAGAAGTGGAGAGCGGAGACTGCCAAAACAAATACCGTGAAATGTGCTTTACTGTCCGTGTATGTGTGTTTGGGGAGAGTTTTGAGATTTTGAGCTTCGAGTTCCAGAGAAGTAACTTGTTTTTCAAGTTTTCAAACGGCCAGAAAAGCACGCAATCCACTCCACAAGCTCAAACCAGACTCGAAAAAAGGCCAGGCAGGCAAACTTGACGCGCTTCATAAAGAAAATTTTTGGGGGAAAACGAGGAAAGCACAAAAGATTTGCCCGTGTGTGTGTGTATCTCAATTGGACCTCACAGAAGCAGTGAGCCCGATTTCGAACGAATTATTTAATTAGAATCAACACAACAAAACAAGAACAACAAAATACAGCAAATTGATGGCTGAATTGCTGCCTCGCTCACCTTGTACACTGACGCACGCAGACATGGACAAGGGGTAGACAGTGCTGCCAACTTATTTTTAGTTAGTCTTATTAAAAAATAAAAAACATTCATATCCGACTTCTTTTCTACCTAATTTTTGTGTTAATATCCTATATTAAATAGAAGCAATTGAGAGCTCAGTCTTAAACGAGTTGGCAGTCCCGCGGCAAAAGGAACGCAACAATAACAAAAGGTGAGCGCGGCAAACGCTCCGACTCTCACACATACAGCTGCATGTTTGGATTGCTTTGCTGTGTGAATGCTTCTGCGTCATTGTTGTTGCTGTTCTCAATACCTCTTCCTTTCTTATTTTTATTTATTCTCCGTGCTTCTTTTTTTTTGTCTTTTATCAATTCAAAGCAAAGGCAATTAAAAAAGTCCATACACACATGGGCCAACAGATGGCGGAACTTAAATTTTTGTTGTACACTTTTTATACATACATAGGTATACTATACTAATATGCGATAAGAATAATTTCCACAAATGTACACATTTGCGCACAATAATTAAGGCTGTAACTGTAATTAGCACGGTTCGTTGTCATTGATAAAAGCCATTTTCTAACCTCAAAGGCCCCCCGGGAAAAATGGTAAATATTTTTCAGACGAGTAAGAGTCTCGCGAAACGGACCAACCGCAACGAATGCATACTCTTGATGTGATTAATGCCACTGGAAAGTTTGCTCTGCCGCCCAGCGTAATCAGTTGGGGCCAATTGAGGTTATGCACGAATACATATATTCTGGGCACCCACTCACTCACACAGACGCACACAAGGGCGCGCACTTTTTTGTTGTTGTATTTGTATTTATTCTACGTACCTGGTAAAATGACTGGAGCTGTTCTTGTCGGTTTTAACACGTTTTTCGGGCTTTTCACTTCTGCAAACTGGTAGATTTCTTCAAATTTTTCTCAATTATTACTTTCAGCTGCTAGTGGAGCAATGGGGGAGGGCTAGAGGAAGAGAGAAAGAGAGGATAAGCGCGTGAGCTGCTTCTTCTTCTTACATTTGCAACAAACACATGCAAACACTCGGCACTCGCGCGCACACATGCACCCGAAATCGATTTTATGCTGCGATTGTGATGCCCTTAAACGCCCACAACTCGTCTTCCTTTTGCCCTTTTTCGCTACTTTTCGCAGGCAATGCACGTAAATTTACACTCGTGCCTTAGTTTATTAATTTAAAAACTCCACAGCTGTACACACGCCTACACACACAATTTCGCGGCTGCATATACTTAAGAATATATGAACACGCCCGTGTATGTTATGTACAAGACCCCGCCAGGAATTTACATTGCTCGCAGAGAGGTGGATTAACTGGCACGCTGCCTTAACACTGATTTATGTTGACTCTGGTGTTTAAATTTAATTAGTCGCACAGCCGTGGAAAATGACCAGCAAGTTACAATAACAACGATTAGCAGTGTTGCCAGATTAAAATTTTGTTTTTCCCCTAAAAAATCTGAAAGAGGCGCTATTTCCCCCTAAAAATACTGAACAAAAACGTAACGATCTACAACGTAAGTGAACAAAACGTGAAGAAAAACCCTAAACTTTCCCACTAAAAACACCCCATAATAAATTAACAAACTATTTATATAAATATTCAATATATCGATTTTGTTTAGAAAAATATAGACGAGGTGTCGAGGTTTTTATTAATAAATTCCTTTGAAGTATTTTTTTTTTACCGGTGCATTTATATAACACCAGTTTTACTACCGCATTCAGATAAGAAAACTATTTAAATATTAAAGGTCTGTACGCAGATGCTCGAAAAGTGTTCCAAAGCAGTGCGAGAGAGCGAGAGGGTGACTATTGACCTTTCGTTTTGACTCAATGCTTGGGAACACTTTTCGAGCATCTGCGTACTAAGCTTTACCTAAAAAAAGATATTGCGCAGTGTGAATACGGTATGTGGCCTAAACTAGCCTTTTCATTAAAGTCGTTGATTTTTTGAATTTTTGCTCATTTTGCTTTTTTTTTTTGTTTTATTTTAAACTTCTGTATGCCTATTTATACATAAATAATTTTTTTCTGGCGACCATAAAATTTGTCTTTGTAATATTTTTACAGTGTATAGCTAAGTAATTTATTTATTTTTTATCTAAATAAATGTCCAGTTGGAACCAATTGTAAAATTACGCTAGTATCTATGTTAAACATCGATAACTTTTGTAAAAGCTAACTTTAACTATCGACGTTAAAAAGGTAAAAAAAGAATAAGTTATATCAGAATGTTTGGTTCTAGTTCTCTTAAGAAGTATGTAATCTCCCACATCGCCCAAATAGGTTTAGAAGCCAGTCACTTGATTGAGTTGAATTTGTATGAAACAGCTGACCAAATTGCAAAGGGAATACCCCACATATTTGTTCCGCTCAGTATCGCGATAGTCCAATAGATAGCCATTGATAGTGCCATCGCCGTTTTGCGATAGTAATAGCTAAAAATGTAGTCTCTAGCTAAATTGAGTGGTTTCCAGTTTTTGATCATGGAAAATAGCCAGATCTGGCTAGAAAATAGCTAAGTTGGCAACATTGCTTGGCTGTTTTGCTAGGTTGTTGCCATGATATAATTATACAAGGTAATCTCATCAGCTTTGACAAGGACGATAAATTGACAGATCTCTCGATCCGCTCTCAGAGAGACGTGCTAGAAAGATAAAGCACTCTAAGTTCTCTGACAGGCAAGAAATAATTTCGGTCATAAATAAAATAAGTTATTTAAAGAAAAGGTATAATTAAATGAATTTTTTAGAATGATTTGTAACAAGCGCAGTGCGCCCACGCAGCGGTCATGTGCTACCAGAACGCAAACAAATTCTGTTTTGTTCCTTATTTATATTTTTTTTAGAAGAAAATGACAAAAAAATCGATCTCAACCTTTTCCGACAACGTTTAACGAACGACTGTCAAAATATCGTCCCCAACTGAGGGCAGCTTTCTCGATGAGATTACCTTGTATAATTGTATCATGGTTGTTGCGACTACGTGCCATTTGTTTTGAAATCCAGAGAGATTCGCAGACTGTTGTTCTTAGCTTCAATGTACATGTTAACGCGAAAATCTACGTCCAAATACATGTTAACGCGAAATCTACGTCCAAATACATGTTAACGCGAAAATCTACGTCCAAATACATGTTAACGCAAAATCTACGTCCAAATACATGTTAACTCGAAATTTGACTCTGTTAACCCGAATTTTGACAAAGCGCCGCTAAATTCTGAAATGTAGATGGCGTTTAGAAAATCGAAGCGACCGCAAGGTGGGGTAATTTTTGCTTTCATATTTTCATATTATTGATATTTTTATAATTGATTTTAAAATAAATGGTAAATATTAACAATTTTGAATCCGCCGCGCTTGAATTTTATGTTATACTTCTTATGTTATGTTACGTTATTCACTCCCACGCGAAAGACGAAAGAGACGTAACAGTTGGCAGCTTTTAAACAGAGGTGGTATTTTTTATCGTTTTCGCTTTGCAACATTCCACGTCATAATAAGATATTTCTTCTCTTAATTATTTGAAATTAATAGTTTTTAAATTTAGGGAAGACTAGTATTTTAGGGGAAATAGCGACTTTCTGAGATTTTTAGGGGTAAACAAAATATTCATCTGGCAACACTGGTTGTTGCGACTACGACTACGTGCCATTTGTTTTGAAATCCAGAGATTCGCAGACTGTTGTTCTTAACAGCTTCAATGTACATGTTAACGCGAAAATCTACGTCCAAATACATGTTAACGCGAAAATCTACGTCCAAATACATGTTAACGCGAAAATCTACGTCCAAATACATGTTAACGCAAAATCTACGTCCAAATACATGTTAACTCGAAATTTGACTCTGTTAACCCGAATTTTGACAAAGCGCCGCTAAATTCTGAAATGTAGATGGCGTTTAGAAAATCGAAGCGACCGCAAGGTGGGGTAATTTTTGCTTTCATATTTTCATATTATTGATATTTTTATAATTGATTTTAAAATAAATGGTAAATATTAACAATTTTGAATCCGCCGCGCTTGAATTTTATGTTATACTTATGTTATGTTACGTTATTCACTCCCGCGAAAGACGAAAGACGTAACAGTTGGCAGCTTTAAACAGAGGTGGTATTTTTTTATCGTTTTCGCTTTGCAACATTCCCACGTCATAATAAGATATTTCTTCTCTTAATTATTTGAAATTAATAGTTTTTAAATTTAGGGGAAGACTAGTATTTTAGGAAATAGCGACTTTCTGAGATTTTTAGGGGTAAACAAAATATTCATCTGGCAACACTGGTTGTTGCGACTACGACTACGTGCCATTTGTTTTGAAATCCAGAGAGATTCGCAGACTGTTGTTCTTAACAGCTTCAATGTACATGTTAACGCGAAAATCTACGTCCAAATACATGTTAACGCGAAAATCTACGTCCAAATACATGTTAACGCGAAAATCTACGTCCAAATACATGTTAACGCAAAAATCTACGTCCAAATACATGTTAACTCGAAATTTGACTCTGTTAACCCGAATTTTGACAAAGCGCCGCTAAATTCTGAAATGTAGATGGCGTTTAGAAAATCGAAGCGACCGCAAGGTGGGTAATTTTTGCTTTCATATTTTCATATTATTGATATTTTATAATTGATTTTAAAATAAATGGTAAATATTAACAATTTTTGAATCCGCCGCGCTTGAATTTTATGTTATACTTCTTATGTTATGTTACGTTATTCACTCCACGCGAAAGACGAAAGAGACGTAACAGTTGGCAGCTTTTAAACAGAGGTGGTATTTTTTTATCGTTTTCGCTTTGCAACATTCCCACGTCATAATAAGATATTTCTTCTCTTAATTATTTGAAATTAATAGTTTTTAAATTTAGGGGAAGACTAGTATTTTAGGGAAATAGCGACTTTCTGAGATTTTTAGGGGTAAACAAAATATTCATCTGGCAACACTGGTTGTTGCGACTACGACTACGTGCCATTTGTTTTGAAATCCAGAGATTCGCAGACTGTTGTTCTTAACAGCTTCAATGTACATGTTAACGCGAAAATCTACGTCCAAATACATGTTAACGCGAAAATCTACGTCCAAATACATGTTAACGCGAAAATCTACGTCCAAATACATGTTAACGCAAAAATCTACGTCCAAATACATGTTAACTCGAAATTTGACTCTGTTAACCCGAATTTTGACAAAGCGCCGCTAAATTCTGAAATGTAGATGGCGTTTAGAAAATCGAAGCGACCGCAAGGTGGGGTAATTTTTGCTTTCATATTTTCATATTATTGATATTTTATAATTGATTTTAAAATAAATGGTAAATATTAACAATTTTGAATCCGCCGCGCTTGAATTTTATGTTATACTTCTTATGTTATGTTATGTTATTCACTCCCACGCGAAAGACGAAAGAGACGTAACAGTTGGCAGCTTTTTAAACAGAGGTGGTATTTTTTATCGTTTTTCGCTTTGCAACATTCCCACGTCATAATAAGATATTTCTTCTCTTAATTATTTGAAATTAATAGTTTTTAAATTTAGGGGAAGACTAGTATTTTTAGGGGAAATAGCGACTTTCTGAGATTTTTAGGGGTAAACAAAATATTCATCTGGCAACACTGGTTGTTGCGACTACGACTACGTGCCATTTGTTTTGAAATCCAGAGATTCGCAGACTGTTGTTCTTAACAGCTTCAATGTACATGTTAACGCGAAAATCTACGTCCAAATACATGTTAACGCGAAAATCTACGTCCAAATACATGTTAACGCGAAAATCTACGTCCAAATACATGTTAACGCAAAATCTACGTCCAAATACATGTTAACTCGAAATTTGACTCTGTTAACCCGAATTTTGACAAAGCGCCGCTAAATTCTGAAATGTAGATGGCGTTTAGAAAATCGAAGCGACCGCAAGGTGGGGTAATTTTTTGCTTTCATATTTTCATATTATTGATATTTTTATAATTGATTTTAAAATAAATGGTAAATATTAACAATTTTGAATCCGCCGCGCTTGAATTTTATGTTATACTTCTTATGTTATGTTACGTTATTCACTCCCACGCGA
Organism: Drosophila triauraria; assembly: GCA_014170255.2. Lineage (NCBI taxonomy): Eukaryota > Metazoa > Arthropoda > Insecta > Diptera > Drosophilidae > Drosophila > Drosophila triauraria. Next base: position 17,811,712 of record CM024335.1, on the reverse strand, counting down.
AAGACGAAAGAGACGTAACAGTTGGCAGCTTTAAACAGAGGTGGTATTTTTTATCGTTTTTCGCTTTGCAACATTCCCACGTCATAATAAGATATTTCTTCTCTTAATTATTTGAAATTAATAGTTTTTAAATTTAGGGGAAGACTAGTATTTTTAGGGGAAATAGCGACTTTCTGAGATTTTTTAGGGGTAAACAAAATATTCATCTGGCAACACTGGTTGTTGCGACTACGACTACGTGCCATTTGTTTTGAAATCCAGAGAGATTCGCAGACTGTTGTTCTTAACAGCTTCAATGTACATGTTAACGCGAAAATCTACGTCCAAATACATGTTAACGCGAAAATCTACGTCCAAATACATGTTAACGCGAAAATCTACGTCCAAATACATGTTAACGCAAAATCTACGTCCAAATACATGTTAACTCGAAATTTGACTCTGTTAACCCGAATTTTGACAAAGCGCCGCTAAATTCTGAAATGTAGATGGCGTTTAGAAAATCGAAGCGACCGCAAGGTGGGGTAATTTTTGCTTTCATATTTTCATATTATTGATATTTTTATAATTGATTTTAAAATAAATGGTAAATATTAACAATTTTGAATCCGCCGCGCTTGAATTTTATGTTATACTTCTTATGTTATGTTACGTTATTCACTCCCACGCGAAAGACGAAAGAGACGTAACAGTTGGCAGCTTTTAAACAGAGGTGGTATTTTTTTATCGTTTTCGCTTTGCAACATTCCCACGTCATAATAAGATATTTCTTCTCTTAATTATTTGAAATTAATAGTTTTTTTAATTTAGGGGAAGACTAGTATTTTAGGGGAAATAGCAACTTTCTGAGATTTTTTAGGGGGTAAACAAAATATTCATCTGGCAACACTGGTTGTTGCGACTACGACTACGTGCCATTTGTTTTGATTAAGCCGAGTAAATCCGACGCGCCGAGAAATCGCGTGTAAAAATAGGCAGGCGCAGAGTAGCAAAAATCGCGGGGCGGAATACTGAATACTGTTAACAAGTGTGTGGGAGCCGATTGTTGATTTCGCATCGATATTTTATAGTTGCCGCTCCCGAGGCGAAACATAAACACAACACTTTGTTGTTTACATTTGTGCATTTAAAGTTTCCCGCAAAGCAAACAAAAAAAAGTGGTTACTTGTGGTCTCCAGTTGTGCCAATACGAAAATTTGCTAATTTACAGCCATCACAAAAATATTTTAAAAGTTTCCAACTCACTGAATGTCCGAAAATAAAGGCATCATGCTGGCCAAATCTGTTCAAAAACACGCTGGACGTGCCAAGGAGAAGGTGAGTTTGCAGCTCCAGAGGTCCCAAATCCAACGAACATACAAAATCCAAAGTGCAGCAGCATGCAACGCCCACGCAATAATAGAGAAGGTCATAAAACCCACCACTCAATCCAGCAGCAGCAACAGCACCCACCACCCTTCAGCTCTCAGCCCTCAGCCCTCCATTTTCCACTGCCTGCGTGTAATCTCCAATTGAGTTACGGCCTTCCAGCTCAAACCGTGTCCCTGTCCCAGTTTCTCTGCAGCTGGGTCACATCCAGCACACCAGCACTTGCACATCTTCAGCAGACTTCCAGTTCTCAGATCTCCAGAGATTTGCATTCGATTACCTAATTTTTTAAATTCCTAAAACACCTGTCATGAAAATATATTCTTAATTATATCTTGTCACTGAAATAGTTTTGAGAGAACTTGTGGTATTTATTATTAGTGTGTTTGAGTTATTATTCTTCAGGATATATACTTGTAACAAATAGGATAACAAGGGGACATTAAATTAACTTAGTAATCTATTTATTTATTTAAAAACCAATCGAAAAGCAATTTATTTTTTTATAAAAGTTAGAAAAACGTTTTAAAAGGTATTAATTTTTTCTGCTACTTGACCAATTTTTTATTGTGTGTTTAATTTGTAAGAAATATTACATTTCTATAAGTTCAAAAGAGTATAAATTACTTTGAGATATTAAAAGTTTGGCCTTAGTCTTGACTTAAAAAATGTATTTTTTAAAGATCTCTTATAACTAACATTTATTATGAACAAGATTATACTTTTAGATATGAAGCTTTAACTCAAAGCACAAATTCATAAGTTAAAGTCCACAAATTTACTTAAAATCAAATTCGTTCAACTATTTTATCAATATATGTAGTTTATTAGAAAAAAGCCAGTAAAGTAAGTTCAAAGTCCATGTTTACAAACTTCTCCCGACTAATTAAAAATGTATTTCCCCTAGTTAATCAATTTTTAATATATTTACAATAAGGAAAGGCACAAATTGTAGCTATAAATCAGACGCGGAGTTACCCCTAGAAAGTCAGCATTCGAGTTCAGTTAATTACATGAAATTAAGCTGTAACTTTTAACGCAGTCTGCCATAAATAACTATGAGAAATGGGTTTCATAAATAGAAGTTTCAGTTGAGAAATAAGTACCTTCCCATCCACCCCCCACAAAGATTTTCTCGAAAATAAACCAGAGAGATGAAGAAGAAGTCGGTGGAGAATGTCGTCGTCTGACACCTGTCGTATGTAGTTGGAAGGCAGCTCTCTGATGTGATTTTCATCTTTCCATTCATGAGATGCGCTCGGCTTGGATGGATTTTGAATGTTTCATCTTTCCGCCGATGCGTACAAGTGAAAGTTGACTGTTGGTAATATTATTATTGTTTTTCCTGCGTTCGATGCGGCGAAATGTCAATAAAGCAGCAGCGGCCCAAACAACGTGTAAAAGCGCGCTGGCTGACCCAAAACGGGTTTAGATGCCGATGCCTTCACTTTACCTCCACTGGCGCATTCCAAGATCTTCCTCTGCCTCTCCATCTCTCCAACTCCCAGCTCCAGAGTGGTTCGGCGGCTAAAAATGCTGTAATCTCAGCCAGAGCTATACAGAAAGGCTGCTCTATTGATTTCTATGCCCCCTGCTCTGTGTATATATGTGAGTTGGTTGGCATTTGGTGCTGATTTCTAAAGTTCGTTGGTATTTTGAGGTCTTCTTTCGGGATGTGCGGCACCACGAGGTGGTCATTAAACTTGGAACCAAAAATTCCACGACAAAATGCCACTGTCAAGAAGTTCTCTAGCTTTATTTTATAAGAGAGAATTTCTTTAGGTAAAAAAAATGCATTTAGGGATTAATATGAGTGAAAATCACAGTTTATTCTTTAAGTTAATAAAAGAAGAAGCTATAAAAAGTTATAATTTTAAGAAAAAAGGATATGTTTCGTAGAAAGGGGATTAATATGGGTTAGAATTACAGTAAATTCCATCAGTAAATAAATAAGAAAGCTACAGAAAGTAATACTTTTTAAGGAAAAGGAATATGTTTCTTAGAAAGCGAATAAAATGGGTCAAAATCAAAATCATTCTATCATTTAATAAAGGAAGAAGCTACAAAATGCAATACTTACTTAGGAAAAAGCATATTTGAATTAGAAAGGCTTATTTACATTTGAATTTACTTATTTTTCGTTGTTTTTTGAGTTAGTGTTCAGCTAATATTAATTTCTATCTATTTTAGCAAAATTTTATAAATACTTCGGTACTCAAATTAGACTTAAATTAATAATCAGTACCATTTCCTTAGCTTAAAGTCTATTTAAAACCTTTATTCCTTTATTCTGGGGACACTCAGACCCTGTTAACTGCATCTTTCCCTCTCTGAACTAGTTTATTTCATAATTCTCGCCAACAAATTGAAATTTATTTTTAACAATTTTCGTTCTATGAGCGGAATTCACATTGGGCCTCTGTGTATTATTTCGCATGGCGGCGCGTGTGCTCATTTTTCGAAAATTTCGGTGTGTGTGAGATTTTTCCCCGAGATGCGCGAGAGAAAACTTGTCGCTGCTGCCTGCCTAGATACATTTTTATTTGAGGTGCGTTGCTGCTGCCTGAGTTTTCCCCCGGCCACGCAGCGATCGTAGATCGTCAGCTAAGTCACAGCTAGTCAGGCGCGTGAAAATGTCGCCAGTCCGCCGATGTGGTTGCTGCTGCTGATTTTTTCCTGCCTGCCAGTCAATCTTTAAATAGATGCGCTCTTCTCTGGGACTTTTGTGTTTTATAACTCTACGAATACTTGGGCTTTTCAGTTGTTCTAAGTTTTCCTTCTATTTGGCGAACGGGGGAAAAGCACAACAACACTCGGGCAAATTTCGCCCGCGCCGCTTTTCTCGCTTTTCTTGCTCCCTGGCTTTTTTTCGGCTATTTTTACTCGGCACCGCACCAACAGCTGCCAAAATGTGCTCTCCCCTCCCGGATCCATGCCGCCTCTGGGGCCCCCGAAGGGAACGAGTCGGTGCAATAGCACCGATTGACATTTTATTGGCAGTATTTTCGATCCAAACTTGCCTGTTGCATATTGAACTTCTTGTTGCATGCCGACGAAATGTCAACTGTTTTCTTTCAGCGGCGGAGGCTTTATTTATAAAGCAGAGAGCGCTGCACTCTCTAATTCTAATTCTAATTCAAATTCAATGCGAATTTCGATGTTAATTGCAATTACTTGAACTCGGAGCTGATAAATATAGAAAATTGGGCCTATAAGTTCATTTGGTGGGTTGGTTGTGGGCATTCATATAGTTGCAAGAAATAATTACATCTTTTTAGTAAAATAAAGTATAATTGCGGTGGAAGAAAGGGGTCTTTAAAAGGTATATTTCCTTGTATTAGTATTTCAGGAAAAGAAAGTATAAATTCTGTGGAAGAAAGGTCTCTATAAAAGGCACATTTCTTTGTATTATCATTGCTCCTTTTAATTATAAATTATTTAGCAGGTTGAGTCAAGTTCAACTTGCATTTTTTTATTTTCTAAGATTTTTGTAAGCTTTCTTGAAGAATAACAAAATATATTTGGACCTTAAAGCATCATTAAACTGCTTACAAAATTCTATAAATAAAGAACAAAATAGGGCCCCACCGAGATATGATCTTAGATTTTCAAGAATACATATTTCTAGTTCTAATTTGAATATATTAGGGTTTCTATTAACTGCAGTTAACTTCCTTTCTTTTGCTTTAATTTACAATTATTGTACGACATTCCATATAAAAGATACAACATTTAATCAGCTATAATCTTATCTCACAAGATATTTATGCTAGATAAAAACTTTATCTAATAATTCTCCCAGGCCATTTATTGACTATATTACAAGTTTCCCAAGTTCTTTTGTTAAATTTCAAGAAACTCAATAATAAAAGCCGTTTCTACCATGAATTTTAAAGCTGATCCCATCAATACCTTATCAATTTTCGCTTGTAAATAAGTTCTAAGGAAATCCAAACTGAAATTCGATGCAAAAATATCAAAAACTCGACAAAATTACGTGGAAACATTTAGCGGCTGACTTCAAGCGATTTCTACCGCAACAACAACATTAAAGGCTATGTTTATGCCCTCAAAATATACATTTAAAGTAAACTTCTGACACTGCAGTTTCGAGGAGTTTTGTATTATATATCAGATACTCCTTATCAAGTGGAGCTGTCTGCCGTTACGCCCCCTTATTCAAAAGAGGGGCGTTTTGAAAAGTGCTGATCACAGATAGCTCTTATTCACAAGCCCACTGACAAAGATACTGATATAATAATGCGACAAAAGTGATTGCTGCGACGGCGGCTTATTATAAAAAAAAGAGTGTTCAATTATTGAAATTGCCAGCAATCGCTGCTCATAAGAGATGTGTCTTTTATGTCGCCTTGATTGCATAACAATTGGAATTACTTCACAGCTCACTTCGCCGCTAATTAATGCACAATTGTGCAACTGAAAGCTGAGGAAGAGAGCACAATTGGGGGTGAAGTTCAAGAGTTGCTCACAGAACTGCTCTCTCTGCAGTGTAGAGGGGGTGGAAACCCCCAAAAAGTTCTATTTAAATCTGGCAGGTTGTTGTTTAACCCAGAAAGCACACAAACACACACGTGGGGAAGAAACAAAAACAAACTTTTGGAAAAATGTGTGTGGCGCTCGCAAGGTCAATTACTGGCGATACACTCGAGTCCAAGCGATCGGGCCACGGGTCGTATAAGCGATTTCTTATGGGCTCTCACTCACTCAGCACACACTTTCGTCGATTTGTTAATCAGAAATCGAACAGGGACTCCATATTCTGAATGGGCCTCTGAATGGGCTCACCTTGGCCACTCAACCGAGCAACCGCGCAACCCAAGTTCATCGAGTTCTTACAACTCAACAACTATATTATTAATTGTGCGAAGAATTCTCTACACTCTCAAGTATATAGTATATTTTGTGTGGGAGGATTTTGTTAGAGTTTCAACTTCGCTCAGCGATTGCATTGTTTATCTGAGTTTGGAATTGTTTACCGCAGATATTCTCTGAAAGATAAGTTACTACTGGGGCTATGATAATGGCATTGGAGAGTGTTAAGTCACTTACAAGTTACGTTAACTTTGGAAATATATATTGTTTACTTACTAGGACATATTTTGAACAACAACTTTAAAAGATAAAATAGAACAACTTTGATAAACTAAATAAATAGGTTTGGTACTCTGGTTTAGTAGTTAAAAAAATGTGAAAGATGTGTGAAAAGTAATATTTTATTTAGTTTAATAACTGAGTTTATTTATCTTCATTGTGAGAGAGGTTTTCATATAGTTCGTTTGAATTGTAGGAGTATCTTTATAAAAAACTTCTAGGCTTGGCAATGAAAAAACCAACTTTATTTTATTTAAGATTGTGTTTTATAATTTCCTGGTATTTTCTATTGCAAATAAGTTTTTTTTTAAACAGGTTTAAATAATATAAAATATATTAATTTTAAATAAGAAGTCTCCAGACAACACATTGACATTCTAGATTTAATGGGAGTAAGAAATATATAACTGTGCGTGTGCGGGCAGAGGCTGGGCAAAGAAATTAATTAACTCGCGAGTCTGGGCTGTGGGCAGTACTGGTTCTAGAAGAGGCATTGATAGCTGATAAACATTTTTCTGATAAGCTTATTTTACTAATTCTTGCATTTTATATTGAAAGCATTGGTTTTAATATTTTAAACAGAATTAAGTGACAGCTTCCTCAACAAATACTCAAACCTTTATCACATAAATCCATATAGTTGGTATATGTCTTTGATTTTAATTTTTAAAGCCTTAGCTTATAGCTTCGAATTTATATTAAATTTTGTATTCCCACAATCTTAGCTGATGTCTTTTCCTGTTACTCCTTTATTATTCATAAGGAGTCTTAAATGACAACCACTTGACAGCTCGTGCTTTTATTTTCATTATCTTTATTGTTACTATTATGACCCCCAAGCATCGCCGTCGTCGGCGTCGACTGGCGCTGCTCCAAATTCTGGAGACACAAGTTGCAGGCCAAGTTGCCTGTCGCATCTACTTAGGCAGTACATAATGCATGAGCTTCGTGTCGCTGCTGGGAGAGACTGTGTCAGAGGGAAAAAGTATCGGATTTAAGGCAGGGGCAGCCTGCCTGAGTTAGAACAAAGGCTGTGCGGATCCAGACCCAGATCGGAAATCAGATCCCAACGCAGATACAGAGCTCGGAGCACGCGATGTGCTAATGCTGCTGCTCTGCTCTCTGTTGTTCTACTTTGAACTGCAATAAAAAACGGAGGACGGAGGGAAGTACAGAGGTGAAAATAAACAGAAAAAGGCATGGGAACCCACTTCTCATGCTGCGAAAGTGTTGGCAGTTAGTTAACTTGTTATAATAATTACTTTTATACCCCACTGTCCCGGGGCGCAGGGTCAAAACCGGTTTGGACACTTTAACTGCGTTTCAGCTGCTTGCGCAATCAGCGAAATATATATTTTTTATAAATTTAAATATTAATGGAAATGCAAATGCAGCTATTTCGGTTTTTCGGGGGTCCAAACTTTCTTTTTATCGTCCCGCAAAAAGAGTGGGATATCTACAGAGTTACGTAAATATATATTGGAAGCGTTTCAGCTTAATTGTTTCGTTCTCATTTCGGCTTTTGGCTTTTTTTGTATTTTTAGTTTTTTAGCTTGTTACGCTCAAATGAATCCGGCGTTGGTGTGCTATGTGTGTGTGGGTATTAGCATCGGAATTAGCATAGTTCAAAATTTGCATCGGGCTTCGAACCCCATCCTCTCCTCATTTGAAACTCACCCGGGCACTGGAAGAAACTAATATCTGATTTCTCTTAAATAAAAGTTTAGATGTGAAATTTATTGGTACCAAATTATAGATTTTCGCTTAGTTACTAAAGAATATAAGTACATTTTTAAGATCTTGTAGAGTTTCACAGTGAACTCTTTTCTTAATTTTTTGATTGGCGTGAGTTTTTGCATGCATAGCACCTAAAATTCCCAAGTATTAATTCAGCGACAGACAATGCTAAGTGATTATTCGCAAAATATTGATTTTTGATAAGGATCTTTACTGTTGATTCTTTTTATGGGTAAATAAATATAATAAATTTAGTATTAACCTTAATAAAATATTATGACTACTATTTTTATCATATTTGTGTAAATTCCATTGATCTAATACTAAATTTTTTGTGTTAATTGTTAATTAATTGTTCTAATACAGCATTCATTTGGTAATTTCATGATTTCTCTTAGGAATTTTGAATGCTAATCTCTTTAAATACATCTCCAGAACTAATCAAATTTTTTTCTAGCAGTGTAGCACCTGCATCACTTCATCTTTCTGGCGGCAGGGGGCGCATTCGTGCCGGTTGTTTGGCAACCTTCGCATTTGATTCTCCTCTGCAGCCGCAGTTATTTCTGCCTTTTTTGTGTGCTATTGCCCAATCAGGGACAATTGTTGGATTGTTGGATTGCGCCCCAGCAGCTTCAGGCAGCAGCAGTCAGCAGCCTCAAAGTAAAATGCACTCGCAGATGATTTCCCGCCACTCTGGCCGAGGTTATGAGCAATTTTCCAGCGCTCTAGAAGCGTTTTTGTGCAATTTGCAGCAAGCAAGGGCTGCGACGGCAAGGGAAGTAGTTAATTTCAATGAGATTTGCACGGCACACAGGGGTTTCCAGGGGTTTCATCCCATCGCTTGACTTTTTCAATGTCAGGTTGCATAATTCATCAGGGCAACGTGTCTGCTTTCTGCGGTTTCACTTGTGTTTATCATTTTAATTGTATAATTTTTGGGTCTTGATTCTTGGAAATTGTACGAAATGCAAAGCAATTGAGTGTGCAAGGCGAACACTGCAATTAAAATAAACGAATTGGGAAAATTTGAGACAAAACAATGCAAGTTAATATAGGATTTGTGTAAAAATAATACATGAACTACAGAGAAATGAGAAGGCAATACAAAAATATATTAAATCTTTATTGACTGTGCATGAGGTTTTTCCAGGCAATATTTTCCCCAGCGCATTTTCCTTTAAGCTGTTTTGGTCTTCGATCAAGTGGAAAATTCAGTTTTGCAGCGTTTTGTAAATATTTTCGTAATGTATTTTTCTGCTGGCAGCCAGCACACAGCTGCGTGGATTTGTAATTAAAAGCAGTTCACTGACTTTTGCACAATTTGCAATTGCGAAACGTGTGTAAAGACAGAGATAAAGAGCGGGAGAGAGAGGCGGAATGTGAGATAGCCGGGGAGCAAAAAATAAAAAAAAAAAAGAGAAAAGCAAACAAAATATTGTCAATAGGCAGTGATGCGTGCGCTGTAACCTCTTTTTCAATCTCTTTACCTTATTTTGATTTCTTAAATCTCTATCGCCGAACAAGTTGTACCTCCAATTTTGAGTCTGCTCAACATGACGTATGCGTGATATTTCCATTCTTGATTGTGCCTTAAAAATAAATAAAAAACTCATTCGCTTATCATTGAGATTTGCCTATTATGGCAAAAAGAAGCAAACAATTCACTCCGCCGGCCAGGCTGATAAGCCAGCGCCACATTCTTGGCTCATGGGTTTCTGTAATGGAATCTCCGAACCCCACTGCCCGCTCCATAAATTCCACCTTTACCATACACCTTTCCTCTATACCTGCTCTTATCAATTCGAATCGTTTTTGTTTTTCTGTTTTGTTTCGAGTTTATTCACACTTTGATAATATTGGGGCAGAGTGAGTGCGGGTTAGCCGTGACCATGTTATGCAATGACCATATATGATATCAGATCGTAGTGAAGGGCACGGGCACTATACAATTTTGATAGCTAAATGAGTTGGAAACATAGGGAATTTTAATAGATTTTGGGAATTTAAATACAGTTAATAAGACTTTTTAAACGTATTCTTAAGGCCCTAGAACTACATCAGATTGATATAGAAGAGTGTGGAATTTAAACAAATTTGACACATTATTTTATTTTAAATTTACATCTCGGGGTAGTGCTCACCATTTTTCTAGCAACATTTTCCTTGACCAATTTGTTTACTTTTATTTGTTTTATATCAATTTGATAAGAAAATGTCTGAAAAACATGTGGAACTTATATTAAATCTTAACAGGACTTTATTTAGAACTAAACATGTTGCTCAACATGTTCTTGGCAGCATATGCTTCGCAACATTTTCCTAGATTTACATTTATTTATTGATTGTATATCAGTTTGATAAGTAAAGATATTGAAAATATGAGGAATTTAATTAAATTTGTAACATTAAGTCCTTTTAATTTAAAATCTAGTTGAAATTAAATTTGTATGATGCACCAATAAATGTTGCTAAACGTGTTTCTGGCCACATTTGTCTAGAAACATTTGTATTTATTTACCTATTTTATATAAATTTGAAAAGTAAATGTGTGAAAACAAGTGGAAATTAAATAAACAACATTATATTCTGAAATGACACGTTAACGATTCCTCCAATATATGTTCCTCAACATTTCCTGGCAACAATTTTCTATCAACATGTTTTTAATGTTAGATTTCAGTTTTCATAACTGATGCCTTATAATTTAGATTATAATTAGACAAATTGATTGAGAAATGTCCATCTGTTACTTATTTTAAAGCCTTGGGTACCGGGTATTTCAGAGTCTGTAGCTATTTTAGCTCTAGTTTTCTTACTTGTTTTCTATTCTATTTAGACAGCTAATTAGACACAAAATTTTGTAATATCTAAAGTCATTAAAGGCCACATTATATTACGAACATTATTTAAATAAGAAATTAAAAATTTAAATGAACTCTAAGTTACAAAAATTAAAAGCTTACTTGAGTAATCATTGAACTTAAAAATGTTTTAAAAATTGTAGACCATTTCCATTGCTCTTGACCCAGTTTCCACGGCCGAGTGATTCTGCCACGATTTGTTAACGATCTGTTTAGTGATTTCCAGCCGAAACTCAACTCGTCGTCACGTGCCATAAACTACACTCTGTGCTGCGTTTATCTATGCAAATCACGTGGAGTGGAGTTTTTTTTTCTTCTTGAATGATCTCTAATGGCAGAGCAGTGAGCACTTTAGTGAGTTCACTTGGCGCTTTAATGCTAAAAAAACGAGCGAGCAAGATACAAAGATACAAAGGCACCGAGCACCGATAGAGATACAGGTACCAACTACATGCGGTTGCGATACTCCGATTAGTGCTAAGTATTCGCTCATGATTTGACCGCATTCACAAATATTTGTGAGTTACGAGAACATTTCAGCTATGTTTTGTGTGCTTTTGCTTTTCTCAATAGCTTGTGATCGATTAGCATGGCCATAGCACTTGTATAACCCAAAAAAAAAGTGTTCTACCAAGGCTAAGATGATCTAGATGCTGCCCTCAATTCATCAAAAATAAACTAGAAAGTATGAGTAATGGAGCATCTTTCTGAGAAATGTCGCATTCTAGCTATATGTACTTGAGATTTTTATATATTTCTCTCCAGACGTGATCGTGATGGCTATTACATAAGCAGAGATACTCAGATACTCGGATATTATAGAGGCGACGCACACAGCCAAGCGAGAGATACTTAAAAACAATTCGCAAAAAACCTGTCGTCGTGCAATAATCTCGCTAGCTGCTGGAACGACAGTCAGTTAATGTGCCGCCTTTGTCTAGCTGCAAAGTGTATCCGAGTATTTGCGAGATACACAGCTGAAGCTTAAATAACTGTCGCCCGAATGCGTGTGCTCAGCGGAAGCTTTTTTATTTATTAATCGCGCATTGGCCAAAGCCGATACCTATAATGATATAAAAATAAAAATTAAGCAAAACCAGTCCCGTCCCGGACAATCCCCCCGGAATATCCGGTTGAGCCTCGCGAGAGCCTCTGCTCTGCATCTGAGTTTCGGGGAGGCGATTCTGTTTGCCTAACCCATTCGTATTCCGCCTGCAATTAGCCTGCCATGTTTTCTATTTTCTATTTTCTATTTTGTTTTCTATTCAGTTCGAAAATAACAACAAGAGCAAATGTTTGGCTTGGCTTCGGTGAAAACGTTTTCCACTCGAGCACTCGAAGTGCAGTGCCAAATGAAAGTGCTGGGGGTTCAAAAAACACAAAGCTATTTTAATTAATGCAATTAGCATAAAGGCTTCATTAACAATTCACTTTGCAATAAATAAATATCTCTGGTTGCCAAAGATATTCAAATAAACTCTCAAAACGATTTGTGGAATATGCGCAGCTACAATATATTTATTGGCTATATTTATCCAGTTAGATGAATGATTATGGTATTTGTACACGGAGAGAATAAAGTATGAGCTGGACACTTTCTTTTTTAAATTAAGAAGTGGAATCCGTGATTATCCTATAATATAAGGACTCTCTAAGAATTTGATTTACTAAGTTATCCTAAGAATATAATGATTTCCTTTCATTAAACACGTGTAAATGCATTTTTTTGAGAAATGTAATACCATTTCTTGGTTAATTTTTATGAATATAATAAATGCTAAGATTTCCATAGAATTTTTTGATTTGTTTTTATTTAAAAACGATAAAATGGCTATTTGAAGATTTTTAATAATTTTTTTTGGTAAAATTTCTCATTTTCTAAATCTATAATGATTTTCTTAGATTTTCTTAAAATATTACGATTTCTTTCCCTTTATAAACAATATAATATATTTTTTAAAGAAATTTAATGACTTTTCTTGGTTAAAACATTTTGTTGTTGGAATTTAATATCTTTTCTTGCTTAAAAACATTTAATTTAAAAGGTTTTTATACATAGGTAAATTCCAAATATTTTTTTAGCAGTGGAGTCATTAAATTTCGCTGTCCAGTCTCTACCGACACTCGTGCAGTGCGGTCAAATTGCTAATTTGTGGCTAAATCTTAACTCTTTTGGAGTTAAATAGCAATTTTTAGTCATATATATATATTTTTATGCTATCTTTGCTATTCTTTCTCATATCAAGTCACTTTGTTAAGTTTCTTACTGTCACAAATGCCATTCTTACAAGTAAATGTTAATGTTTAAGAGGTTAAACAAATGAATATCTAGCCATTTCAATAGTCCAAGAAACGCCCTACTGATTATAATACTCCTTCCCTCACTCACTAATTCCTGTATTCATTATTAGTCAGTATTAATATTTCCCCCTCTTTATCTTCTCATCTTCAACTCTTTCCAGTTCATATTTCATTTTTATTTTTCGAAGTGCACCCATTCCCAAAGCCCAAACTCGTTTGGCGAAAGATTTCTCTACTAATTAGCGAGCAAACTCCCCAAGTTGACTAGAATCCCGCGGCGAAATTTCCGCGGGGCAGACCGTTTTCTTTAGCTTCAGCTTCAGCTTGGTCGGGCAAATGGTTAATGCTAATTGATAAATCACATGACAAGACTAGACTGTCGGGGGACTGCAAACAACATCAAAACCCATCCCAAACCAATGCATGTGGGATAAATATTAGTTTTCTATGACGGCGCCTCTTCGGCTTCTTTTTCTGTGTGGATTCCCTCCCTTCTTTCTCCGGAGTCCGAACTTTCTACGGGCTGGAAGTGGAAACGAGTTTCACTTTCCACTTGCCAGAGCCGATTTGACCGAAGAAGAAAGCTTCCGAAGAGCGGGAAGAAATGCAAAAGAAATGGAGAAATAAAGAAAGAAAGAGCTGAGATTATGCAAAATGATTGGAATGGAATTAATATCGTTTATCGACCGCGTTGCGCAATCCAATTGAAATGGAATTTGATTTATGTTACACATGTAAGCTTTCCATTTCCATTTCGATCTCGACTTCACTTCGATTTGAGTCTAAATAGCCAATCGCAGTCATTATTAATCGTTATTACCATAACCATATGTCGGATCTCACTTGTCACATGACACTAGGCGGGGGAGAGACTCCCCCGACGGGATCTCTACGAGGTGCAAAACCGGTTCGAGCCCACAAATAATTTCTTGCTGTCATCATCGATATAAGCGAGCAATAAGCACCGCTAACCAAACGGGGCAACAAGTGGGAAAAATACTACAAAAGTCACAGAAAAAAGTGGTTAAAGAAAAACGTACTTTTGTGGTAATGGGTTAGGTCTTTGACATACACATATATCCACCTATATGTTGCCAGCTACAGATACATGTCATTAAACCAGACGGCGGCCTCAACACCGGCACAAGGCAACTCGACTGAGGAGGAGAAGGTGGAATAGTCTCTGCTCCCGGCCCCGATCTCTAGTCTCTTACCCCTTTTACCCTCTTCTCTCTTCGTGTCATGGCACATTTCCACATTTCTCTCGACATTTCTCTCGCTTTTCGCCGGCGGGCGCATTATTCATGCCAATTTCTACAAGTTTTTCTCTTTTCCTTTTATTTTCTTTTTATTTTTCTGCCCGGTTTTTCGCAATTGTTCTGCGTCTGTTATTTGTTCTCAGTATAAGTAGACAATGTGGATATATGCTAGATACTTGTATCTGCTCTTTTACTTGTTTCAGACATTCTTTGGCCCCAACAATGGGCTCTGTTTAGTAGGGAATATGGAATATAGTGGCATTCTAAGGGCTTAGATTGAAAAAAAGTCATTAAGTTAAGTCGCTGAGAGAGGAATAAAGTCTTTAAAACTATATTTAGTTGCAGAAACTAAGTCAAACCCATTAAATCTTAACGGAACACCTATTTTTAAAGCCATCACATATGTGAATAGTTACATTAATCATTCCATAAACCATACATGAATATTTATAAACGATTTCTATCGTTTAGAGTGAGTCTTAAAAAAAACACATAAAATATCGCGTAATAAAAACCACTAAAATCCCACATAACTTTATTTTTCCCTTCTCTACATAAATAATAAATAAAATATACCTAAAGATTAGTTATCAAAGTGTGTATATTGAGTCGAATTCGATAACCCGACTTGTTGCACGCTTTTGTGTGTGTTTCTCTCTTGTTGCAACTGCCACCGTCGTCTGTGTGTGCATTCCTGGCAAACTGGGCCAACGTCTGCTTATGGCCAAAGCGAGTGAACATGCCGCACTTGGCCCGATGTGTGCTCTTAGCTCTTGTTTGTTTCATTTCATTATGTTGGATTGCATTTAACGTACGAGTATGTGCAGTCGATTTGCCGGCAAATGCCAGAATTCCTATTCGCATTCGCCAGCAGCTGTGCGATGTTGTCATCGTCATCCATATTCCATCCAGTCATCCATATAGCCATCCTACGGCCCACATCCTACGCCCAAAAACTCTGCACATAAAACCAAAACAAGACATTTTCCACTGTGGTCGAGGTCGTTGCTGTTTCTTCGGGCTATTTCTCTTTTATTTTTATTATTTCTGATGCCAGACGGGGTCCAAAACTGGTTAACCGTAAGTTAACCAAAAGTTAAGCCCACGTTTAAGTGCAGGCTTCAGAGGAGTGCACTCGAAAAAATATCAAACTTAAGTGGGTATCAACTGGTTGAATTTAAGTTATAATTTAATATGAAGTACTCGTATTTTCTCGTTGGATATTTTATTGTTTTATTTAAGAAGTATAACAGTTGGGTAACCAGAAGTTAAACAGAAGTTAGGAACACTTTTAAATGCAAGTTTAAATGGAGTTTATTAAAGGAAATATTAATTTTAAGTGGCTATCAACTTGTTGAGTTTATAATATTAATTAATATCAAGTTTTGTTAGAGAAAAATTATACTTTCGTAACCGGAAGCTAACCAGAAGTTAGGCCTACGATTAAGTGCAGGCTTAAAAAGAGTTTATTAAGGGAAATATCAACTCTTAGTAGGTAATACCAGGAAAAGAAGAGAGAGGAGAGATCTCTTCCTTATCACCTTTCTATGCTTAGAAGCTTAAAAATTTGTCAGAAATTCTACTAGTTAACCGCCCGAACCCGTTGGGAATTCTAGTGCAACGAGATGCTGTAAAGGCCTCTTGTGGCTTTATTTACATAAAACATAAACCATCTTAATCTCCAGTTTTGGTCATAATTCACTGAGCAATCGATCAACATTTAAGACCATCTGTTTTCTGTGTGGGCTGACCCTTTGATATTCCATCGCCGAGTTACATTGATGGCTCAAACCTACCTTTTCGTGGTTAAACATTTATTGGCGTCGTTTTTGTGACCCAATTTTGGGCAATTTTGTGGTCGCAAGAGAGATCCCCCGCGTTGAAAAGCCAAAACGCACATGTTGCATATGCGTGGTTGGATTTTCAGATGCTAAATGTATGTGAATCCGGCAAAAAGACAAATATATAGATAGACAAAATATATATAGACATGTCTAGGCGTATAGAGTAAGATTTTTTGGCAAAAGATTGCGAGAGCAGCAGCATAGAGAGCGAGAAATCTACAAAGAAGGCGGGTGGTTGTGGAGGAGCGACGTCAGTTTTTAAATAAGTGACAAAATATGCAGAGGCAGAGGCAGAGGCAGACGTTCCTTATATATCATCTCCTCTCTCTCCCTCTATATGTAAACGCACCTCAAAATATACAAGATGAAAATGGCCAAAAAGAAAAGAATATAAAATAGAATTCGATGACGCAAACTGTGACAGACATTACACATGGCCAGCAAAGAAAACTCAAAGCGAAACGGAAGTGACCAGCCACAACTGTCCTTGTTCTGGCTACCAACCTCCCCCGAAAAAAACTTCGATAAGAATGCCAGCCTTGGCAACAAAAGAAGCCCACAGTATCTGTATCATTGTCTAGCAACTCCCGATTTGTTAATCAATTTTAATACGTCTATCTATCCCTGGCTGGGATTGACTCATGCTGACAGAGGAACTCCACCCACTTGGGTTCCCGATTCACCGAGATCGAACCAACTAGGGAAGTGAGGTAAACAAAGACCCTAACCAGACCGCCGTTCGGTTTCAATTACGAAAATGGTCATTAAAATGTCTTGAGGCGGCAACAGGTTTCTTGGCTAAGCCATAATAGCGACAGGTAACCATAAAAGGTTCACTGGATGGAGCTGCACTGGCTTAAAATAGTCAGAGAAATACTCTTTTCTTGGCCAAAACGAAAAAGAACTTTGACTGGGCCATAAAAGGCACTTGTAAAGTGTAGTAAATATTGTAAAAAGAGTTTAATTCATCGAATTTTCTTGGTCTTTATGCATTAACTTAGCGTCACGGAAGTAGCCAATAAAATAGCTGTTGGTATTTCAATTAGCTTCCCGATAAGATATGCTCTAGGAAGGGCATTTCACGTTCTTGTTCCTTCATTCACTCGCTTTTTAGTGCCCTAACGTTTTGACTTGGCTAATTCCGAATGCGTGCCACATGTCGCGGCTCATTTGACAATCACTCATAACGGGCTTAACGGGGTAGTCAAAAAGGTACAAAAAGTAAAAAAAAGCCAACCTGCTTGGCCTCAGAGGAAGTTGGTATCGAAACTTCCGACCGCGTCACCTTTTAAGGTACACAAAAAGAAATATAATTGGCGAATTATGACTTCTTTTGTAGAGGAAATTTATTGTATAATTTTTAGGAAGCAAAAATATAGGAATTACATTGGAAAATATACCTGAGAAACTTTTTAAAATGTTTTCTGAATATTATTGACATGTTTTGCTTATTGTCCCTCTATTAACTACAAGTTCATGCCTTAAGACTTAAGGCTATGTTAAAACTAGGTATGTAGATCGAAAGATATAGCGACAATAATAAGATATAGCGACTCAATAACGTTTCGAAAATATCGTAGGGTTTGACTTAACTTTAAAATATTGATTATCGATTTTATCGAAATGATCAGAAATAAATTTATGTTTTACCGATTATATTGAAAACATCTTAAAAATAACATTTTTTATAAACTCTTTAAAATTATTTACAATAATTATAGCTTAAACTTAATTAAAGCTTTTCTTTGACACAGTTCGATATATTAAAAAGTATATCGAGTTATCGTTCATGTATCGCAACGTTAAGACATCGATTTATATGTCGACCCTAGCGTCAAATATCGATCGATATATCGAAATATAGATACTTTCTGTCATCCCTAGTTAGAACCTTTTAAAAATTAATTTAATGTTTTATTTTCATATTTTCTTTGCTTGTTATTATTTATTCGTTAAATTTAATTACTATTAAAAAAATATGACTAATTATTTATGAACTACATAATCATGATTCTTGATACATGAATTATATCAATAACAATCTCAAGAGCTAATAATTTCGTATTTTAATCACAAAGTTAGTCTTCATTTTCTTACATATCCCTAAGATATCTCAAAGATATCTTTGTAATATCTTTGATATCTTAAAATAAACTTTCTAATATTAATATTTTTCCACGTGCACCTATTTAAATGAGGGCCTCTGGACACCTGAGTACTGACTGCTGCAGGTATTTGTATCTAATTATCTATCTCCCGAGTTGTGCGCAAAATTCAATTAGCCAACCATGTTATCTCCTGCGGCCTTTGTATTTTTTGTGTTTTTTGGCCAGTTCAGATAGGACTGTTGGAATGGCCTCAAATATTTGGCCAGCAGTTAACCAGTGGGATCTCGGCAAATAGAGTATATTTTGCGCTTATCTATTTAGCGGCTATCTCCGCTCTTTGCTCGTTGCGTATACGCACAGATGGCCGAGAGACGAGAGCAAGTCACTCTGACTCTTGAGACGTGGGCGGCGGCGCTGTAATGACGACGAAAAAAACTGTTACAAGGCTGCGTTGTCAACGTGCCTTCGGCGATTTTCTTTCGTTCCAAAGGCACCACTACCTCGCAGCACTTCCTGCCCCTCGTCTGTGGCCGCTCTTTGGTTCTTTAATTGGTCGTTGAGAGCCCATTAACTGTGGCCCGGATAAGTGCCACAAATTGACCAGAGGCAGAGGCACTGGCCGAGAGGCAGAATAAAGAAGAAATATAACATCGTTGTTAACCCAAATTCAAGCGAGTGTGAATGGGCTTTTGCCGATGATAAGATCCGCAAGTGCCAACAGATTTAGGGGCCTTTTTCCATTTTCCGACACCAAATGAATCAAAAACCTGCCTGAGGAAAAATCTGCCTAATGTTTGCAGGTTTGCTTTGGGCACTTTGTTAATCCATAGAGTTGAACGCTTCAAAGAGTGAAGTCAAGTCGAGTTTAAAGCTGCTGCCCACATTCCTCAGCAATTGAAAATCGCAATGCTGCTAACGACCGACCTTGATCCTACGCAAGCCAAGTAAATTCCGAAATTTATTCGGAGACAAGCTTTGAATGCTTCTTAAAAGTGTAGGCTGTTTTTCAAATTGTTTCATGTCTAAAAGGCTTTAGTTGTTCAATTGAAAGTCTTTATTCCACATGTAAAATGAATTTAAAGTCTGTATTTCACATATAAACATATTTTAATCAGTGGTTGGTACATATTTTAATATATATCTCCATGGAATTTCTGGTAAAACCCTCAAAAAGCAAGCCAAAGATGCATACCAAAGCCTTAAAGGAACATTTTATATCCTTAAAAGTGACTCTTCCTCTAGCTTTGCTTCAGCTTATATTTAATTTTTTCTTTATATACTTTACTTTATATATACTTACTTACTTATATACTTTAATACCTTACAGATTCTACAAAACTTGGGCAAAGTAGATCGCACCGCAGATGAAATCTTCGACGATCACCTGAACAACTTCAACCGCCAGCAGGCGAGTGCCAACAGATTACAAAAGGAGTTCAATAACTAC
The DNA here is from genome assembly GCA_014170255.2 of Drosophila triauraria. NCBI lineage: Eukaryota > Metazoa > Arthropoda > Insecta > Diptera > Drosophilidae > Drosophila > Drosophila triauraria. Next base: position 17,791,675 of record CM024335.1, on the reverse strand, counting down.
ATAAGATGTATTCGTGGTAAGTTATCAAATTAGAGATCCCAAAACTCATTTCATCTCCTTCCTACCTCCCTCCTCCCATTAAGCTGCACAAACCGCCTCCAAAACCCTAATGGATGCCGTTTGCGAGATCTACGAGCCACAATGGAGCGGCTACGATGCCCTGCAGGCACAGACCGGCGCCTCGGAGAGCCTGTGGGCGGACTTTGCGCACAAACTGGGTGACCAAGTGCTCATTCCCCTCAACACATACACCGGACAGTTTCCCGAAATGAAGGTATAATCAACTTTTATCAGCAAGCCAAGTAGGGTGTCTAAAAAGCTTACATTTTCTACAGAAAAAAGTGGAGAAGCGCAATCGCAAGCTGATTGACTACGATGGCCAGCGTCACTCCTTCCAGAATCTGCAGGCCAATGCCAACAAGCGCAAAGATGATGTCAAGGTGGGTTTTGGATTTAACTTTTATATAATATTTTATCCCTTATTATCCCTTATTAACTGGATTATATACCTTTAGCTAACCAAAGGACGCGAACAGCTGGAGGAGGCCAGACGCACCTACGAGATCCTGAACACGGAACTGCACGATGAGCTGCCCGCCTTATACGACTCGAGGATACTGTTTCTGGTCACAAACTTGCAAACGCTTTTCGCCACAGAACAGGTGTTCCACAACGAAACGGCCAAGGTGGGTCCTAGGGGTTTTGATAGGTCTTAGTCAGGGTTGGGCACCAAAATTCAAGAACGGAGATTGACTAATAAATATCGGACTTAAAATCATATGATAGACTCTAATATTGAGAGAGAAATCCTTAGCGTACAGTATTTGCCTGTGAAGATGTATAGGTTTTGTTTTTGTAATCCTGACCGGCTGGTATTTTGTTTCCATTTTAAGTTTGCTAAGAAAATGTATAGGTTTTGTCTTTTGTAACCCTAAACGTTTCTGTTAAATGTTAAGTTTACTAGAAAAATGTGTAGGTTTTGTTTTTGTAATCCTTAGCGTGCAGTTTTTGCCTTTGAAGATGTGTAGGTTTTGTTTTTGTAACTCAGAAAGGCCGGTACTTTATTTCATTTTAAGATTACCAAGAAAATGTGTAGGTTTTGTTTTTGAAATCCTAGGTGTGCGATGTCTGTCGGCGACGATGTGTAGTTCTTGTTTTCGTTACTCTGAAATGGTGGTATTTATGTTCCATTGTAAGTTTATTGAGAAAATATGTATGTTTTGCAATCCTAACCGCGCATGGTGTCTGTCGCCGACGATGTGTAGGTTTTGTTTTTGTTATTCTGAGAGGGCTGCATTTATTTAATTTTAAAATGATTAAGAAAGTGTTTATGTTTTGTTTAAAAATCGTTAGCGCGCGGTGATTACTTCTGACTTTGTTTAGATTTTGTTTTTTAAATTTATTAAGAAAATTTGAATTTTTTCTTTTTATAATTTTTTGCGTTTGGTATTTGCCTCCAACGATGTGTAGATTTTGTTTTTGTAATCTCCCTTAATAATTTATTATTAAAAGACGTTTAATAACATTTATTTGTTCTATTCCCGTTAACAGATCTACTCGGAACTGGAGGCAATCGTCGACAAATTGGCCACAGAATCGCAGCGCGGCTCCAATACGCTACGCAAACAAACGAGTAAGTTGGCTCAGCATGCACTTGGTCTTCCTCTATATTATTGGATTAAATGTAATTGGAAATGTAAATAAACTTTATAATCCCCTCCGTCCTCCAACAACAGGCAATCCCATCAAGACATCGAGTCCCGTGGAGTCGCCGGTGAGCAAGCTGAACAACGCCAACATCAACAGCAACTATCAGAATCAGATTACCACCAACGGTGGCTCCAGTCTGGCAAACAGCCGTAAGTTCGCCCGCTCAGGGTCTCCAACCCAAACCCACTGCCATCCTCAAAAGTGTCTCTGGGGAACTCCCTCTGAGAACTGCCTAAGTATCCTCTGTTTATTTATCAAATCTTTTGTTGTTTCTTTGCTTTTCCTTGATTTCCTACGTTTCTACGTTTTATATTTTTCTTTTCCTAACGATGATCAAAAAATAATCATTATAAATTGCTCAAAACTGTGTACAAACAATCGACGAACGAAATATCCCATTAAAACCAAAAATCCATTAAAGTTTAAAATATATTTCTGTACTATACAAAATTTAAACAAACAAGAGCTCAATATTATACACAACATATAGATTATTTGTATAAAGCATATATAAACCTATATATTATATTCTGTATAATCTGCATATACTCTGCAATGTTTTTGGCAATTTATAGGAACATTTTTTGCTTTTCTTTTTCAACTAATTTCGTTTGAACTAAAACTTACCTTTGTGGCATTGCAAGAACATTCCATTTGTAGACAGAAACTAGTTTGTAAATAAAGTCTGGCGATCTGGGTTAGCTTTAAACTTAAAACTTACTTTAAATACACATAATGGGATACCCCGCTCCATGTACCTTTGGTTCCTTAAACAAAACGAGATTGGAAGCCCTGCAAATGAGGTTAACCCAGGTGGCCAACGACTGACAATGCGGACAATGGACAAATGGAATGTTGCATGTTCTTTTCTGCTGCTTCCCCAAGAGTTCTGATTGAGTTTCCCTCCCCCAATGCATGTCCTGAGTTTTATTTGATTTGTTTTCTCTCTTTTTTTATTTAATCTTTTGTTTTGGAATGATGCTCTCTCTAACCACAATATAAAACAAACGAATGATGTAACAATAAAACGAACCAAACCTGCATACATCACAAATATAAAAAAACGAAATAAAAATAAAACAAAATACGCGAAACGAAACGAAACCAAACGAAACGACACAAAACCGAAACCAAACCTTCAACAATTAGCGACATCCACCAGCTCGTCGCTGCAAGAGCCGAGATTTGATTCCGTTTCTTCAACACCAGAACCGACACCGGATTCCCCGCCAGCTTCCAGCAGGAGTCCCGCGGAGAACGGTGTGGCGAAGCCAGTGGAGCGTCCCGACCTGAGTGCGCTGAATGCAAGTGCCACCACAACCACGCAGGCGACCACAACCACACAGACCTCGCCCACGGCCGAGGAAAAGGAGAAGGTCAGTGAGGCGACGGCGGCGGCAGAGGAGGCAGCGGAGGCAACACCTGCAGCAGCAGCAGCAGCAGCTGCAACACCTGTAGCAGCCGTGGCGCCCCAGGTGAACGGCAACAACAATGAACTGCCGGCCATCAAGGAGAGCAAGCAACCCAAGGAACTGCCCAGCACCAACACCAATGCCGAGGCTGCGGCCGAGGCGGCGGCCAACAACGGCAACTCCATCGAGGAGCACAAGCAGAAGAAATTAGGTAATGACACCGACACAGACACGGCCACAGTCACCACCACCCAGCACCTAGTTACATCAGCAGATACAGATACATCCAATTCCAAGTCGAAATCCAAATCAGATTCAGGCACAGTCACAAGTCAGAACAGTAGGCCAGTTCCTAGTAGGCACAGCGTAACTAATCCCAATAAGAATCCGTTCGAGGAAGACGACGAACGCATCTACGAGGTGCCCGCTGGTGAGTAAACCTCGAAACGAGTCGTCCACTGGGTCGTCGCCTCCCACTCTCTACTCCACCTCTTCTATGTATAGCTCTCTCTGTAGTATCTCTCTTTCAAGTTTAATCTCTGTGCACTAAGCTTACCACTAGAGTTTCCTGTGATTGTGAGGACTACCTTTGTGTATTGTGTATTGTAAAAAGCAATGACTGTGAGTGTGGCATGCTGCAAGGGCATCCATCTAGCAGAGAACAGGATCAACATCTCATTTACCGGGCTGTGCACTTATCTCTGTTTCCATTCGGTAGCTCGTATCTCCAGCTTGGGACTACGCACTTCATGTTGTCTTAATTCGGGACGAGGGCAGCCCTTCCTTGGTGGCAGGTGTCCTTCTAAATCTAAATCTTAATCTAAGTCGAACACGTAGGTTAATAAATTAAAACACCCATCAAACCCAACCATTGCCTGCACGTACGCTGCTTCAGTTCAGTTTATCTTTGGTTTATTTCCCGATAAAAAGTCATTCCACCAAAAACTAACCATGTGAGAAAAAAGGCCCGAGCCTAACCCATTTCTGGCCGGGATTGCCTTGATGTTGCGTTTGTTTGTCTACTAAACTATCGGTTATGCAATTTTCGATGTACACAGTGTGTGTGTGACTTACTTGCGAGTCCCTTTGGCTTCCTGGCTAACTATCGAGCAGATCCTAAGATGCTATCCCTTTGTGTCTTTCTATTTCTCTCTTGCAAACAGATGCCAATACTGCTGACTTGCCGGCCGGCGTCCTGTACCGAGTGAAGGCCACCTACGGCTATGTGAAGGAGGATGTGGATGAGCTGAGCTTTGAGATTGGAGACACTATTCGTGTGATTGAGTACGACGATCCCGAGGATCAGGTAAAGTTCATTGAGGAGAGGTGATTTGGTTTATGTTTTGGTGCTCTTGTTAGGGATTTTATTATTTTTTAGTGCGAGTTTTAGTGGATCTATTTATTCCTGTTCAAGGTTCTTAAATATTTTTGTCTGATTTTGAGGCTGGATAGCTTAATTGTGTCCAGTCATAGCTTTTCTGTAATTACCCTGAACAAATACTGGTTACAGTCACTGGCTATGCCCAGAAACAGCTGTTTACTAAAGTCATCTCCTTGTCTTTGACAAGATCTTAGTTGTCTGATTTATTTTTGGTGTAATACCAACGTTCTTGAGTCATAAAGAAGGTCTTTCTACTTATATTTGACCAAATTCTTAGTAATATATGTTTCCAAGTCCAGATATAAACTTTAAAGGATGCTAATTGTAATAATAACCCAAAAAGTAAGCTTTTTATTAATTATCTCACACTAAACTTACACTACCATATTCGTAACTCCTATCTTGCTTTAAATCAGAGGTGCCCAAGGCCCTTACTGGCGAGTCACAGCCTCTGCCGGCAAAGTATGCCCAGACTGTAAGCAAAGCACCAGTGTGGCCATTTTGTAAATTTGTGACTAAATCTGGCTTTTTTTAATCATAAATATTTTTTAGAAATTATAAGAAATATTGTTCGTCATTATTTTAATTGTAGTGGCCTGGTCACCACTGATTTAAGCACTTAATTTATATTTTTTTGCTAAGTAAAAAATATTAAAATATTAAACATATCAAGAGCATCATCACAGTAATCTTCGGCAACCGAAGTTCCACGATCCCTTGAGCTTTGCACGCGCTAGTTCCCCCTCCGAGCCGTACGCAGACACCGGCACTTCCTGTCTTTATTGAGTGCAGTTCTTCATTGCCAACTTGCAGGAGGAGGGCTGGCTGATGGGTCAGAAGGAGGGCACCACCGAGAAGGGCCTGTTCCCGGCCAACTTCACGCGTCCCATCTGAGCCGGCGAAGGAGGCTTACCGAGGAGCCACCGAGCTAGCAACGAACCAACAACGTCACCAGCAGCAAAAGCAAAAGCAACAGCAACTTCAGTTAAACTATAAACACTTTTGAAACGGAGATCCCCCCCAATCTTTAATGTTCGGCCAAAATTTTCTTTGTGAGCGCTGCCTCTACTTTCTGTTCAATTTATAATAAATTCTTGTTTTGTGAAATGTCTCCTTTGGATCAGCGATCTTTCCAGCGATTGTTAGAGCAGTGCTTCCAACCATAAATTATAAATTAAAACTAAAATTAAATTATTGTTAACGAGCGAAGACACTGCAGAAACGCAGTAGGGCAGCGAGGAGCGCGTAGAGAGAAGGGAATATTTTTGAAGATGTTTCAAACATTATTTTTTAGTTCTAAGTTTCAACAACAACAAACAACAAAATCTAAAGCATAAAACTACGTATACATATACATATATTATTTGTTAATCCTATTATTGTGCTCATAATTAATTAATGCGAACAAAACGTATCTAATTTGTAATTTGTTGAAGGCAAATCACAAGAAAATGTAACGCATATCACTCGAAAGCCAGAGTAATTGTTAAACCAATCAAAAGTCGGAGAAGGAGGAGAGCCTTTTGTATGTGTATTTTGCGAATATGTGTAGTACGAGTTTTTTATAGTCAATTGAGTGTATTTTTGGGGCGATGCAACAAGAAGAAAGGCCAGCTGAAATTCACTTCAGGACGCCGTCTGTCCCCTGAGTTTTGGAAATTATCTGTTTTCAAGTAACAACAATTTTAAATTTTAACGTGTAGCGATTACTTGTACTTTAATTTGTATTTTGTTTTCTTAATTATCGTCCGAGAGACTCGAACTCGAACTAGCTGCAGCTTTATAACACGAACACAATCCAATAGTCACTAACCGATCGATTCGATGTTTTTATTTTTATTTAACTCTCGATTGTAAATCACACGAACCCCAAATAATTGTTTCAATTGTGCACACTGTAAAGTTATTATTTTAATTTTATTTAATTAATTTAAACACTTATTTATCGCATGAACATATTGAACAAAATGATAATAATTTACAGAGATGCAAATAAAACATAGATTAAATAAATCTTGAGTTTGAAATTGGAGGGAAAGGGCGTTGTGGGTTTTTCAACACTGATTCACAGAAATGACTGAATTTTCAGCAAGGAGCTTTTGAAATTTTAGTGGTAAGAAATATTATATATAATTAGGAGAAGTCTACTAGAATAAGGTTCCTAAGGTATGCATCCCAGTTTAAGCCAGGAAGAGCGAAAAGTAAAAGTAAAAAGTTCTTTTGAACTGAGAATGTCATCAGCTGGCATTTGGAGCCTAGTGTGTGGCGTTAATTACCCTCCCCTGCCCGGGATTGCCCTCATCCAGTTTCTCCTCCGGAATCAGAATCGTCCATTCTGCTCGCCGTCTGCCTGCTGGAATATTCAAAATTCAAATTCAGGTTCAAAATTCTGCGTTTCTGTTTTTTTAAGTAACATTAAATAGCATAATACCGCAAGTAAGCAGTGCTATCAAGCAGTGCATGTTTGGTATTTTCAGTAGGTAACAGTTTAACTATCGATATGTGTTTCAGTGTGTCCACACCACCTTCTATACTACTATCGAACTTTAAATTTAAGAAACTTCAAAAATATATAGAGTGCTAGAAAAACGCTCTGTTTTGCTTCTGCAATTAAATAAATTCTGTAACAATTTTTGTCGCACACACTTTAATCGATATTCAATAGCCCCCCCATCCGTGCGGAGATGTGTGAAATATCGAAACCACACAAAACTGCAAATCGGCGAGCACCCGATAGTTCGGCCAATTCACGCCTCTTAATATCGATAAGCCTAGCCTACATAAAAACACCCCGCTCGTGCGTCAACGTTAGAAAAATGCAAAATTAAATATGTTGTGAGTAGCGAAGAAAGCCAATTCGACTATGTTGTGAGTTGCGATCGAGTTCCCCGTCCCCCCGCGATCCCAACGGCCACCGGGCGCCGTCCCAGACCCGTTGGCAGGCCCCCCAAGAATTTTGCTCGCAGTCAAAATCCGCTGAAAAAGACCGTGTTAAGTGTGTTATTTTGCTAAAATCCACGGAAGGATCTAGTGCGGACCAGCGAGGCAACGACGTGGTGGTTAAACAATTGCTTGGCGCACCGAGATCCTGGCGGATTGCTTTTCTGCCACAATTTTTTCGTTTTTGGCCTCGCCCGTCGTCGTCGCTCTGTGTGTATTCGTAAAGCAGTGCGCCGCTCCAGGGAGTGCGAGCGAAACAGCCAATAGCGGGTGACAACACTGCAGTGCGCACTGCTTGCCGGAGGAAAACACCAGATACGGCGGATTGGAAAAAAGTTTAATAATCGCTGCGATTCGCGAAAAGAGCTAGTGTGCCGCGTCTGGGGCTATAGTTTTTCGATTCCAATCGCGTTCGGACAATGCAATAACCTGTGGGTTTGCATGGGATACAGTGAGGAGTCCGGGTTTTGCACAGGCGAGGCGCAAGTGGGTTCTGGTGAAAAAAAGGGGGATAGAAAAGGGGGAGGAGGGCGGTTGGTTGCCCAATGACGCTGTGTGTTTACCTTAGCCGAGATACCGTTGATTCGAGATTCGAATTAGATTATGATTTTGCGGACTGCATGCACCGCTGTGTTTTCCCCTTAGATCCTAGACTTGCTTTCGGCGCCTGCCACCCCTCCACCCAGCAGCTTATCATCACCCCGTCTCTCTGTTTCTCTCTCTCTGTCTACTTGCAGTTCCACTGCATACAGAAAAATAAACAAATACAAGAAGCATAAAGTATGCAGAAAATTAAATTCAAAAGGAGCCACTAAGTGTTTCGTGTGAATTCAATTTAGCGTCGTTCTCCGTGCTGCTTCTGGTCGTCGTTGTCGCCGCACATACTCTTCTGTTACTGTTTCAATTACACTACAATGAATATTTGTTGAAACTGGCGTTGCATTTACAGACTGGTGTTTAAAAACAACAACAAATTGACAACTATAAACAACAAAAAACAACAAGCAGCCCTCACACAAAGCTAAAAAATATCCACATATAAAAAATAGTATCATACCTACGTTAAGCCGGAGCAGGAAAGTTTTATATATTACAAGCGCACCAGTAAAAAGCATAATTCAAAATAACCAACTACACACGTTCCTTAAAACAAATGTTTTCCAAACCGCAAACCAACTAAACGAAATGCTTTTGAAATTAGTTTAAGCCAAACTAAACCAACAAACCGCAAAAAACCGCGAAAAGTTATCTCAACATAACGAAAAACAACAAAAAAGAAACAGCAAATCGGCAGGGAACCCGACCTCAACCAACTTACACGGATTAACCGAAAGAACTCGGTTATAGTGCTAGAAAAACCTAAACGAGTGGATAACGGGAACAACGCCTGGAGAATCTCGTCAGCATTATCCTGTCTCCGATAAATTAATGCGTGAGTAACAAGAAACGGGGGAGTCCTATAAAGGGGACTCTTGAAATGGGATTAAAAATAAATTTAGATCCAAAAAAATATCAAAAAACTATTTGAAAACTAAACCCCCTTTGGTTCTCAAAACGTTTTCTGGATTTTCAGACAATTTAGGTTTATGTTCATATAGTTTTGGGCCGTACTGGAAAGGGAGAATGAGGCTGCTTCATTATTTTCAGGGAATAATTTAATTTTTTGAATATATTTTAAATCAATGGTTGGGCACCGAACCTTTACAACGGAGCAGGTCTACAAAAAAGTAACGAAACTGACAGGAAAGCAATTTTGCATATTTTTGCAAGCCCTAGCCCTCGGTTCCTGATTTAATCTTGGCTCAAAAATTAAGGGAAATTAGGTTTCGAGGTAGCAACATTTTTATTTAAAAAATATATCCATGGCCACTTGTTGCCTGACTTTTTTTTTACTAGAAATTACCCATAAATAGTCCACTATTTTATAACTTCAATTATCTGCTTAAAAAAGTGCCCTATAAAAAGCTGATTTCACCTAACGATTCATAAAACTAATACTGATTAGACTTGTACTATATGCCATGAGTATTAATCAAAATAAAACTATAATCAATTTTCTAGTTAAACAATTTCATAGACAGAGGCCCACAGAAATCCCTTTAGGGTTTAAATCAACTAAAAATGAGTTTAAAACTATTTTGGAGTTCAATTAAATTATAAATTTGTTGGAGTAAAATTTATAAACCACAATCATCAATTAAATTAATTTATTATCCCCAGCTTATTCTGAGGCACCCCTAAAAAAACCTTTCAAGTAAGAACTACCTATGCCAGGCTTAGAACCCCCCTTTTTTATGCCGCCCCTGCAAATAAACTTCGATAAGAACTTCGGAACTGTTGAGCCCTGAACAATGTTCAGTAAGCATAAGCGAGTGAGTAACAGCCAAGTGGAATTTCCGATTCCAGATCGCTTTATAATATATTTAGAAAATCGCCGAGACCAAGAACGTATAGCTTTGAGAAACAGTAGCCGTCTCCAGATTAAGAAGACAAATCAAATGTTATCTCTGAACGGTTTTATCATAAGCACATATGCACAGATAAGGCAGACACCCACCCTCCGTCGCAGCGGCGATTCGGTGGCATGATATATCTGGCGAACTGTTGTTAAAAACCGCTTCACTGCGCCAATTCGCCATGCCCCTGCCCCTGGATTTTTCCGACTATTGCTAATTAGATTTTGTGGCTTTGCTCAGCGAAGAGAAGCGAGAGCGTTTTCCGATTTGCAGCCCTGCTAATCCCTGACTTTGTCTAGATCTCCAGTGATTCCTCAAGTTCACCCAACCCACACCCGCTAACCGTTCGTTGTCATAAAATTTTGGCGGATATTCCATCGATATTTTGTAGTCTGCTGGGAGGCCTTGCCTCCTCGTCCATGTCACAGTATTCGGCCCGCAAAATTGGATTAGCAAACACTCGATATGGGAATAGAGTGCGCCAAGCGCGAGAGAGAGGAAATAGCTATGGTCTGTGGCCTAGGCCATAGGCTTGCCCTACGCTGAACCCGGGAATGGATGACGTCTGTGAGTGGACCAGGAAGGCAGGGTATGCCTTATAGACTTTACTATTAAATTGAATTTTTAACGGAATTACATATTTTAATATTCCAATGAAACCGATAATTTTTTGCCTAGATTTGGCTATATTTTTTAACATATTATCTTGGGTTTAAGTTATTTTTAAAGGCTCCTTAAGATTTAAATGAAATTTAGTTACGATCCTCAAGTATCTTCAAGTTTAGGACTCTCATACCCTTCCCCATTGAGTGCCACCCAAATTAGATTTTAGAATCTAGCCTGGTCACCCTCGCGAGCCTCTACGAACCCAAGATGAAGCCATATATTGACCAAAATCAGCTTTCTCGCATTGAACTTGACTGGGGGACGCTTCCTCAATCTGTTGCCACCTGCTCGAGGGCGATCGGCGGGGCAGGTAGGCCGTGTGTCTGCGCAGAGAGAGAAAGTGAGAGATTGCAGGCCAGAACGGAAGCGGCAGACCAGAGCCAAAGCCAATGCCATGGCCAGGGAAAAGCCAGGGGTAGCCATGGGCCGTGGGGAATCTATATCCGACGTCGTCATCGACGTCGCCAGCTCGGGCCAGCGGGGCAGGCAAATATGAAATGTTAATTGCCAGCCCCGGACACAACGTGCCGAACTCTCGTTGAGCTAACAACTCTGGTGGTCCGTAGAGCCCAAAGCTCGTCTTACTCGTCTCGGTCTCGGTTATGCAACGCCGTCCTAAATCAAAGCTCTCCCTCTTTTCAGATGCCTTTGGATCGTGTTCGATGTGGTCTTGGTTCACTCGCATCCATCACCGATAACTGGGCAAGGACCTAGCCTAAGCCTTGGCAGCAACTAGCAGCAATAGCAACAGCCAAAGAGAGCCGAAGAGGATCTGCAGTGTGGGAGCAAAGCGCCGAAGTACAAATGCATCAAACGAAACTGAAACTGAAACTGAATCTGTAACTGAGAAACACGGGTACCAAACTAACTCCCTTGGAAACACGGACACGGACACCTTGACACACAAGCAAACCAATTAGATTAGGAGCAGAGAGGACACCATCCCACCATCCAAACATACATCTTCTACACGGAACGGCGGCGGGTCGAGCGTAGTGGCTGCAGCACGCGAAAGCGTCCATAAATCTAGTTAGCATGGAGTGCTGTTTATCGGAGGAGGCCAAGGAACAAAAGCGCATCAATACGGAAATCGAGAAGCAGTTGCGCCGGGACAAGAGAGATGCGCGTCGCGAGCTTAAACTGTTGCTGCTGGGTAAGTGTTGGCACTTAACTGTGCTTAATTTAATTGAAATCAAACTAAATTACATATCCCTTAGGCACTGGCGAGTCCGGCAAGTCAACATTTATCAAACAGATGCGTATCATCCACGGCAGTGGCTATTCGGACGAGGACAAGCGCGGCTACATCAAGCTGGTCTTTCAGAACATATTCATGGCCATGCAGTCAATGATCAAGGCCATGGACATGCTGAAGATTTCCTATGGCCAGGGAGAGCATAGCGTAAGTTTAAGTCTTGAATCTGTAGGGATAAAAGCTTAATCTAACGAGTACATCCTTTTAATCTCTTAGGAACTGGCCGATCTGGTGATGAGCATCGACTACGAAACAGTTACCACGTTCGAGGATCCATACTTGAATGCCATCAAAACGCTGTGGGACGATGCTGGCATCCAGGAGTGCTACGATCGTCGTAGGGAATATCAATTGACAGATTCAGCCAAATAGTGAGTTTTGGATTAATCAAATTCTCCTCTTAACACCCGACTCTTGACTCTTGACCGACTCTTTATACTCTCTGTACTAAATCATTGATCTTATTCTCGCTAAACCCATAGTTATCTGAAGGATCTCGATCGTGTGGCTCAACCTGCATATTTACCCACTGAGCAAGACATTTTAAGAGTTCGTGTGCCGACAACAGGGATAATTGAGTATCCCTTTGACTTAGAAGAAATCAGATTTAGGTACATATTCCAGCCTTTCTTTCCCTCTTCTTGCATGTCTTCTGATTTAACATTTACGCTTTAATTCACTTTAAAAACTAACGTCTTCTAGCGCATGTCTTAGTGAGGAACTTAGTTAGGGTCTTAGCTTAAATATCTAGGGGACTGGGACGGATTGTAAGATTTGAAGTAGATATTATCTGGTGGTTTCCTGTATTTAATTTATCCAAATATATTTAATTTAGCTACTTGAGCGACCTGGCTCGTATTGAACAGGCCGATTACTTGCCCACTGAGCAGGATATTCTGCGTGCTCGTGTGCCCACAACTGGCATACTTGAGTATCCATTCGATTTGGATGGTATTGTGTTTAGGTATTAATAATAATCATAAATATTAAGCGATTTCTTTGGACAAAGCTAGATCAGTAAGCTAGTAAAAGAGACGTATTTGGCTATATTTAAAGTAATGTTATTTATAGATTGCGCTTTTATTAAACTAATGCTTTTGTATCTTGCTTTTATTTAAGACCTTGTCTATGGCCCCTTACTAATTGATTCTTTTTTCCAACCCGCACAGAATGGTGGACGTAGGAGGACAGAGATCCGAGAGAAGAAAGTGGATTCATTGTTTTGAAAATGTGACATCAATTATATTTTTGGTAGCGCTATCGGAATACGATCAAATCTTGTTTGAATCTGATAATGAGGTGAGTTTAAATTTTTTTTAATTAAAAAAAAATTATTTTTTTTTTCTTTTTTTTTATTAATTTTTAATTAACTTTATTAATTTTATTTATCACTTGCAGAATCGAATGGAAGAGTCTAAAGCTTTATTTAGGACGATAATTACCTATCCATGGTTCCAGAACTCGTCAGTTATTCTTTTCCTGAACAAGAAGGACTTGTTGGAGGAGAAAATTATGTATTCGCATTTGGTAGACTATTTCCCTGAATACGATGGTAAGTCTCTTGCTTGTTCCTCAATTTATTTCAATTATTGTACGACTTTACGCGGCCATATAACCAGGTCCCAAGCAGGATCATGCTGCGGCCAAACAGTTTGTCTTGAAAAAGTACTTGGCCAGCAATCCAGATCCAGAACGTCAATGCTATTCGCATTTCACAACGGCCACAGGTGGATTCGCCTATATAATATATACAAAGCTCTCTATATTTGCTTTATAATTGCCAAACATCATCTGTACTTAATGCTAGTTCCTGTAGTCACACGCTAGATATAACATATCGACACACATTCTATATTCTTTAGGTCCACAGCGAGATGCAATAGCGGCCCGAGAATTCATACTGCGAATGTTTGTAGATTTAAATCCAGATTCTGAAAAGATTATCTATTCTCATTTCACCTGTGCTACCGGTAAGTAATTATAGTTCGGGTATCGGGTTGTTCTTTCGGAGCGTGTGTGTGCCTGTGACTTTGACTTTCAGATCCCGAAAAGTTCCCTTAATCCGATTTAAATGTCTAAAAGGTAATCTTTCATAATTTGCATTTGCTTTTGCCGCTGGTTTAGTAGAGTATCGCTAGTTAAATTCTTCAACAATCTGTGCAAATGATTTCTAATTAAATCACAATCTATTGGGAAACAGATACCGAAAACATCAAACTTGTGTTCTGCGCTGTCAAAGATACAATTATGCAAAATGCTCTTAAGGAGTTCAATTTGGGCTAAGCTGGCGAGGATTTCGGGATGAATGCTAATGAATAATTGATTTATAATGTATTTGATTTAAAAGTCCCTCAATAAAAATGCATAGTTATCCTTTAAACAACTTGGATAAAATGGAATGGAATGGAATGCGTGCGAAATAGAGCTCGTAAATAACAGTTGACAGGTTTTTCCTACACGAACATAACCAGAGATTTTTAATTTTGCCTTGTAGTCAGAGCTGTATCCTCAAAATGTATAACAAAATGCGTCGAAAGTTCAATAATATATTTGTACTAACTTGACAACTCTTGACAAATTCAAACAGACTCTTCTTGCGAATACCAACGCAAAAGACTTTTATTTTCTTCGTTTGTTTCAAAAATGCCACCGAATATCCAGAACAAAAGGGAAACAAAATAATCAGATGTTTGTTAATCGAATGAGCTGGAAAAACATCGAAACTTATCGTTTTAAATTCGATTTTTGGTTACAGAAATGTCGAAAACCTCAATTCTTTTTTTGATGTGGTCTTAATCGATTTAAAAAGGATTTTGACTTTAAACACGCCAAAAACGACCTATCTTTTTTAACTCTTTGAGCAAAGACTAAGGTGACCAAGTTTGTTGAGCGATAGAGCTAGTAACAACGATATTAATCGATTTAAAAAGGAATTTTGGGTAGAATAAAATCAAATGCTTAATTTCTATTCGAGAACTTAGATCTTAATCGATTTAAAAAAGCTTTTTGCTTTAGAAACATTGAAGATCTTTATTATTTTCAAAGAAGACCGTGCAATAAAGAAGAAGAAGCAATAAAGCTGAAAATATCTATGTTTATCGATTAATAAAGGATTTTTAAATAGAAAACAAATCTAAAACCTCGATTATTTTCCAGCCCATCGATCTTAATCGATTTAAGAATGATTTTTTGCTTTAAAAACACCGAAAGCCCTTGAATTTTTTAAACCTTTTTGGAAAATATCGTTTTTAATCGATTACTAAAGGATTTTTCACTCGATTCTTTTTCAACTCTATTGAGTGAAGGCTCAAGAGACAAATGTGAACTGTTCATCTCAGACTTGCTGCCAAAGAGTTTTTAAATTAACCTGATATTAAAGGACAACCATAAGAGTTTAACTGTTATTTACGAGCTGTGTTCCCAACATTAATCTTGAAGATACTAACCACAAAACGAACTAATTGCAACTTATCTTCTCTCCTCATTTAGATACGGAAAACATAAGGTTTGTGTTTGCAGCTGTTAAGGACACAATTCTGCAATCGAACCTTAAGGAATACAATTTGGTCTAAACTGGATTTTGGATCGAAGAAACTATTTTTGTGATTTTTATACAAACACACACACACACATACACATTCATATAATTCCTTTTTCGCATATTTACTAAATATAAATGAGAGAAGAATTGGAGAAGCGCGAGCGAATGTGGCCGAAAATTAGGCATTAATTACATAGATCCCGAGAAAGTTTCTTAAGTTTGTGTAACATCAGGAACCGAAAAATTGTAGCATAAAAAATAGAATACGAAGCACTACAGCAGCGTCAGAGGAAAGTGAAAGAAACGATGATGTGAATACATTTTAATTTGAGAATTGAAAGGTTCAGCGAGAGGATAATATAACGCAAGAAAATCTGATACAAGTACCCATGCAAGGTGACAGCAAATGGCCGAGGAGCCGAATTAGTTTCTCGCTTTAATTGTAGAAGGAAAACCTTTTGACAACGGACAGCTTTTTTTACTGAACAAATGCATTGTGATTTAAGCACTGTTTCGGCAGGGAAAACTCTTGTTGCAAACGAGGATCAAATCTGACACCTCCCCCAAGAGTTTTGATGGAAAGTACGCTCCCAGGCCAGTTGTTGTCACCCCGCAACGGTACGATTTAAACAAATTTGATTACTATAGAAACTTTTGTAATAAAAAACCCGAAACAAAAATTAAGAAACTTAAATTTAATCAAAAGCTTGAAATGGAACTACAAACTGAAACAACTTTGTCGTACTGAAGCATAATAAAGCTACATTTTACTAAAAAACTACAGAAAGGAGGATAGAAAGATAAACAATTTTGCATAACAAAAGAAGGAAAAAACTCCCCGGAATATATATATATTCAAAGAATAATATATATGCTATAGAAGTTTCTCATTAGGATTTCAAGGCATAAAACCCAGCAGAATCATAACTGAAAAAATGCGTAAATATGGAACTATTGTTTACCGAAATATTTAAACTACACAAACCCATGCAAACTTGAATAACAAAAAGAAAGTGTCATAAACGCATAATTAAAATTAATACATTTATTAATTTGCCCCCCAATTCATTGTAAATTACGATTCGTATTAATGCCATTCAAAGAAAAAGAAAGGAGAAAGGAGAAAGCCAGGGGAAATCTTAGAGCAGATGAATCTGTAAGGAGCATCCATTTAAATAATAAATAACACGTGTTTTTTATGTAAAAAATGTCGATAACCACACACATGAACCGCAGAACAGCATAAGCCATGCAACTTATTGATATTTAATCAGACATCAGGTCAAATCCAATCAATCTGGTCGAGAAAGCCATCAGAAGAGGGAGGGAAAATGTTGCTTTTCGTTGCCATCAAAAAATTTCAGTCGAAACCCGAAACGAACACAAATTGTTATCAGATGTAGCTTGATTTTCGTACATTTTAAATTGTAACTTTGTTAGTTGTTTTGCTTATTTTATAGATCTACCTTTATATAATGTACGCAACACTGGACGCCCTCTTGTAGTTGTTGTGTGATCCTTGGAGCCTGCCCTGCCTGCGTCCAGTGCGTCCAGTGTTTTGTTTTTGTTTTTATAATTTTAGTTTAATTTAATATTATATACAAGAATAACTAAACGAGACGCACATCTACAGAGAATAAAATGAGAAAGAAAAAGAATATGAAAGAAACCCATCAACAAACAAATTATTTATGTAAAAATCCAAATAAAAAATAATTCTACTCTACACAAAGAAAACGAAAAAAAAACGCATAAAAAATATAAAACGTACATATATGTAAAATAAATATGAAGCAAAATGTTTTTCATAATTTATTACACTTGATTTTCGTTTCAACCGCGAGAGATTCCCTCAATCTCAGCCAGTTTGGAGTTTAGTTTAGACGGGGCCAAAATCGAGAAAGGGAGAAGAATCGGCAGAGAAGACACGACCCAATGGAGAGAATCGAGAATCGAGAATCCTATAACCGCGCATAACCAAAAACCAAATGAAAACCAAACCATAACCATACGCATCTTAGTTTAAGTACGATTCAACAGTGTGTTGTATAAAGCTTTAATCCACGTAACCACATCTAGTAACAAATAAAGTAATTAAACCATTTTTATGATTAACCAACAATGGATTAGCTTTTAAAAAGCTTCAATAAGTCAATGTGTATTTTAAACAAACGATGTAGCAGAGAACAAGAGCCAAGAGTTTCGATCGGATTTCGGAATGGATGCGGTACCGGTACCGGGGTCTAGGTTCTTGAGGCGAATATTAATTGGCAGCCAAGCACACACCCTCCCATTTTTGGTAGAACCCCCATATATCCATTGAGTACAGACATAACATGAATATATAGTTTTCCGTCCAATGAATTGCATCAGCATCAGCGAGCAGACAAAGTCTCCCATTTATTTCGTTTTTTTTTCTAGCAGAATTTCCATCTCAAAACACACAAGCATTCGGCGGTTTCAATGAGGCGTTATTTCCGTTTCCTTTGCCAGACACAACCTTGGATTAGAGCTGCTAACAATTCGATTTTAAAATCGATTTAATCGGTTTTTATGTTTGAGCGAAAAAATTGATACCTTTTTTAAGGAAGGCGATTGGGATTAGACAAATCTAAGTACACGAAAATATTATTTTAACGTAATATAGCTTTTTTTATTTTTTATTTTTTATTTTAAATTTTAGTTTTGATTTTATATCGATTAAATCGATTTCATAGAATTGAATCGAAAAGAATCGATTCGTAAAAAGGAGAATCGTTTACAGCTCTACCTTAGATTTGTTTAGTTCCTTGGCCTTATTTCTTAGCATTAGGTGCCTTTCCTCTGATACCCAGCAGATCAGGAGTTTTAAGGCAAAGGCCCCACTTGATATATGATTCCTTTGATTTTTATGACAAGCACCGATACTTAGACAGTTGTATGTAAATATTTGGCAAACTTTCTTTGGGGGGAAACGATACAAATACAAACATATAATACAAAATACAAAATACCGAGATACCGATACCGAAACCGATGAAACCCAGCCCCCCCAGAAGAGGGAGCGAACTCAGTAAGAAGCTATAATAGAACGAGAATTTGATATAAACAAAAAATCATTAATGTATGTATTTTGTATTTTTATATACAATTTATAATTTTGATTACACTTACAATTGTTACGATTAATATAACTAAAACTAAAATGATATGATAAAACCGATGAATAATACGGAAGAATCTACTAGTTATGTATTTCCAATATAGAGAGAAAGCAAGTACATAATACGCATAATAATAATACAAGAATCCGATGATGGCTGAAGGAATTTCAAAGAATATTATAAGGAATTAAGATTAAAGCATAAAAACGTAAAGGGAAATTTTCTAAGCAAAACAAAACAACAACCAGAACTGCAAGCAAAAGGGACAACAATTTAAATGGGAAATTTATGTGTATTTGTGTAAAAAAAAAACAAGAAAACAAGAAATGAAATGAAGTAATATTGATGAATAATGTATGAGAACTCGATAAGTATATAGCGGGGCGCCCCAGTTTTCAGCATATATACTTATATATATTGAAGGCCATTTAGGCGTGGCATTCGATAGCTAGTTTTTACTTTAACTAATGTATGTACATGAAAGAATGACCACATTCCACATTAAGAACGCTTGAAAAGCAAATAACTAAAGAACACAAAAGAAATCTCCCTTGGAAACTACAACACACAAGTTCTTACTAACCGAGAAGAGAAAAGAAAACCAACTCCAAACCCATTGAGGCATATTAGTTGTGGCATTTTGATCGGAGCGATCGATCGATCGATATTAGGGAGAAATATTCGAGTCGTATTTCTACATTATACACCTAAGCATATATGTACGTGTAAATCAGAAGAAGCTAAAAAGAAACATCCACTGGAACTGCATGCTTAGCCTAGGATTAAGGCAAAACCCACAACCAAAACCAAAACCGAAACCAAGCCACACACAGACCCCAAACAGAGACCTATGCAGGCGCAGGCAGTCCAACATTGTCCAGGGGCCGACGACGACGACTACGACTACGACTATTGATAAACCTGTAGCATTTGGTATAAAATTGATATGGGACAGAGGGACTGACCCACGGACGACGTCTCGCACGGACATTTTACGTGCTTGCTAGCCGCTGTATATGGTGTGTTTGCGGTGTGTTGGGGTGTGTCTATATATATACATTTGTCATACAAATCATATTGAATGAGACGGGGACGTTTGTATGATATATGAAGTGGCAATTGTAACTAAACAAATTTTTTAGATAATTAAAAGTATCTATGTACACCTTAATATTAATGAAAAAACCAATATAATATTAAATAAAAGTATATTGAAAAGAACTATGCTGTTTGGACGTTACAAAACTCTTTATTATATTTAATTACTCGCAACCTTATGATTTACATTTTACATATTTTCGATTACAAACTCGTTTCAACTCTCCCTGCCCTCGCTTCGGGGGGTTTAAGTACAAATTAACTATCACAATGAAATCATATTTCTGTCATGCTTTGCATTGGCGGGTGTAGAACCTAAAAAGTGGCAAACAACGAAACTGTCTCTCTCACATTAGATAACCTAACTAGGTTTGGGGACAGGGACCAGGGTTTTGGCACTATATGACTACAAAGTCGCTGAGGTTGCGTTCCGGCTGGACCATGCTTGGAGGCATTAGCTGGACCAGCTTGTTGAACAGGAAAGCTCGCTTATTCTTCACCTCCGGGCTGCACTCCGTGCGCGCTCGCTTTGTGCACGACGACGAGGAGCTGGGACTGGAAGCAGTCTCCGAGATGCCGGACGAGGCCAGGCTTTCGTTCGATTCCAGCGAAATATCCTCGGGTTTCCTGCCCACATTGGCCACTTCATCTAAATATCAAAAGAAAGCATCAGAGTTTGTACTAGTTAAGTTCAAGCAGCAGCCAACCTTTTATCTTGCCTGAGACATCGGCATCCGTTTCGAGGTCTTCAGCCTGCTCATCGCACAGTGCTGGTGTGTTGCACTCCCTGTCCAGGCTGTTCTCGTGGCTTTTGAACAGCAAGGAAGCTAATTTGTGGAACTGGAATGGAGAGAACACTCGTGAAAGTATAGCTAGAGGTAGGAGTCTGGCAGGTACATACATTATTCAACTGCTCTGGATCGCTGTGATCAATTACAGCGGCTATGTGATGGCGCAAATACTGCATGGCCTTCAATGGGATCCTGGCGCGTCATCTCCTCATAGCGCAGCTTACGCACCAGAAACCGGCAATGCTTCAGGATCTCCTCACGTTTTGGTCTGCAAATAAATAAGTTAAGAAGCTATTACACAAGTATTTTAGAAGTAAATATTTACTTTTCCAAACGCAGCAGCCAAAAGTCATCCAATCGTAGCTGTTGTTGCTGGCATATGCCGGGATTTCCGCCAAACAGGTAATGGGTATTAGCCAGGTCATCGTACACCAGCTGATGGGCAAAGCGTGGACAAGGTTCCAAGGCCCCATCACCCTTGCTGGCCCCCAAAATGTTCATTCTGCTAATGGAGTTGGCATCCTGGCCACTGTGGCGACAATGATATATTCTCGACCATTTGTGGCTGCGCAGGGAGTAGACCCAAAACGCATTGGAGGCGTCAATATGGGGGACATCACGACGATCCTTGACCTTGCTCAGGCTCTATAAATATAGGAAACAAATAAAGATTCAGATAGATAAAGGAGGCTGTTAAAACTCACAGAAAATATATAAATCTCGTCACGTTCGCAGTCAATGGTGGCACGCAGGGTATAACCCGAGGAGGGTTCAAATTTGGCCTCGTTGCCTGCGGTGGTTCCTTGATTAGGGTGCTCCTTGTTGAGAATGGATATGGCCTGGGTGTCCACGTCGTAGCTAAGGAACTCGTCCAGATCTTCCTTGCCCCTTTGGCCGCCATAAATGTAGAGCTTTCGGTGTTTCTGAAATAAAATTCAAATAAGTAAGGAAGCTAATAGGAAGCTTTATACATACATTATGAAACACCATGCAATGGGTGATCCTCGACTTGATGGACATGACATCTGCCATCGATGCGCTGGCATGGTGACAGTCCACCAGAATCTGCGACCATGTATTCGTTGCTATGTGATAGGAAAAGAGGCCGGAGTACTCAGGCTCTATCGCTCCCGTGGCGTTGACACTGCGGGGCGTCAGTATCTTGCCTCCGAATACGTATATGGTGCGCTTATCGGCATCTATGCACATCTGGTGATCGTAGACCAGCTGAGGGCCCCCCACTTGGCTGGTGTCGTCACAGATCTGCATCCAGTTGCGTGCCCTGGTGTCGTACAGATAAAAGTCGCTCTTGATGTAGTCCGCCGTCCTTATGGAGTTGTCCAGGTAGCGGCCCAGCATGAATACATTTTCGCTGATGGGATCAAAGACCATTTTGTGACAGGATCGCGGTGTGGGTCCGTTGCCCAGCTCCGACCTCTCGCACACCAACGACCAGTCGTCATCGTCGATGTTGTACACCCAAAGGTCGCTGAGATCCTGGTAGCCATCCCAGCCCCCGTACAGATATATCAGGCGCTTCTTGGCATCGACCACCAGTTGATGACCACCGCGATTGCCTGAAAGGGCCTATATTTAGTGGGTTATTCGGGTATTTGGCTGGAAGACTACCCACCCGGCTTGATCTCGCTTTCCGTGTGCTTAATCTGCCAGCTATGCTTGTAGTCCTGCTTGTACAGATACTCATCCATGAGACCCTCGTCGATGCACTCTGCTATGAAGCGTTCCGCCTTCTCAAAGTCGCCCTGCAAGACCTTTTAGGGGATTAGGAAGGTTTAGAGCAGTTTAACTTCTCTACTTACCAGACACTTGTGCAGCTCGCTTATCAGCGGATGCTCCAGTTGCACATTCGTTTGCTCCTGGAGCGCCCCGAAGGCACTCATGTAGCCCTGCTGGCGGAAATGCTTCAGGCAGAGCTTGATGATCTCCACCTCCCGCAGCGTGTTGTAGCTCTTCATGCGCGCGCTGGTGTACATGGGATCGTCCTGGCCGTGCAGCTCGACGTACCAAATACTGAAGTTGAACGACGGGCCCCAGGAGAGCAGGGGCACGATCTTGAGGTACAGAATTGGCAGGTTCTCGGCCCCGTCTTCGGTGAGGTAGCGCAGGTTGAATACTTCGGGTACGTTGTCGTTCTTGAGGCCACTGCGGAGGGTATTGTGATCTCGTCTTTTAGTCTACGTGATAGCCTCGAAACTTACCCTTCAAGCAGCAAGACCATGTGCTCGTCCTCCAAGCCACCGTAGACGCGGAACTTCTTGATGTTGCAGACGTGCGACTTCTCGAACTTGCCAAACTTGATTTTCTTCACAATGGCGGGTCGGCGCAGTTTCAAAGTGAGGAACTGCGGCGGGCTGTTAGTGTAGGCGGACCAGCGGGACGTCTGATCATTGGGGCAGTCCACGAGAACGTTTCTGGGTGAAAATATATATATTTTAAATATATTAAATTGTGCGCAGTTGACAATTACGAAATCCGCGAAAAATTGGGCGCGCTTTCGTTGGAGCTTACTCGGGCAGATAGTTGGGCGAGTAGCTGGAGTAACGGTAGATCTCAAAGTTCAGGCGCTCAGAGAGGGAAAATGGCTTCTGGGCAGAGCCGCTCTGGGTGCTGGTGTTCGTCCCGGACGGAGCGTTGAGGGCTCCAAAGGAGGACAGCGCCACCGAGCCGTGGGAGCTGTCCGAGGGACTGGACGTCGAAGAGGATGACATGGCGGCTGGGTGCGGGGCGACTATATATTCCAACGATCCTTCGATTTAGCGGGACTACCGGCCAAAGAGCACTAATTGCTGTTGTTATTTCTCCTCCTTTGCGGTCTTCTCGCCTGCTTCCACACCCACAACAACACAATCGCAGCTGATGGAAGCGATAACTAGCCTATCGGTAGCCATCGATAATTGGTTTCAAACGTGTTAACCCGCCCATCCGTTAAATTGCTCCTATTAATAGAACATATTTAGTCATTAAAACGTAATTAGTGTTTCTATTTTCAAACATTTGTAAAAATCATTTCATTTTAACCTGAAATGGGAAAGTGGGAGCAGAGCGCCCTCTTGGGCATTATGTTTTGCGTTGCCTTCACAATTGTAAGTTGTGTAAAAGAATTTTAAGTTCTTTTTACAATCACTCTTTTCAGACGGTTTCTAGGGCATCCTTTTATAAAATCAGGAAAGTCGAGTGCGCAGTAAATGCAGACATCGTCGAGAATGTCACTTGTATTGTGAAACCAGTTAGCTGGACCCGATCGGTGTTGAACCTGGACTGCGACTTGAAGGATAACTTAACAGAAGTAAAAGTAAGTTGGATCCCATCCCTTAGTTTGGTTCCACTTCTTTCTTCTTATTATATTTGCAGGGGTTAGTGGAGGTTTTCTACAAGGATTCCTCAAACATGTTTAAACCCTTTGGTGTCAAACTCAACTTTAATATTTGTCAAATCCTGGCTAGAAAAAAACAGGGCCATTTTTTGGAAGAATATGCTGCACATCATTTAAAGACTCTGACAAATGTCAACCATAGCTGCCCAATATCGGTAAGGCTCGACAATAACCACAATTTTAATTAACGAAACCTATTTTTCTCAGGGTCATCTTTATGCTCGTGATTTCTACTTTGATGAGCTATCTCTGCCCCCCATTCCACTGCAGGATTATAAAATAGCCTTTAATTTTTCATACTCCAAGCCAATTAGACAGCTTGGAATGATTTTGGTCTTTTTCGAAGTTTTTGAGGACTACTATAAAAACAGAAGGCCAAAACACCGGTCAAGAGCATTAATTTTCAACTAACACGTATTAAAAAAATTAATTGTAATTGTGTTGTAGCTCACGTATTTTACTTCTTTATAATTTAATATTATTTTTACCTTAAGCATAGTCAAAATTAAGGGGTTTATTTAAAATTTAACTTCATAATTTATATGTGCCAGTCCCTCCAAATATATCGATTTTCAATGTATCGATTCGAGTGTCGTCTCTAATTTTTTAGATAGGCCTGCTTTGGTCACACTGCGCTTCCGTTTTGTATTTGTGGCTTGGTTTTTTACATTAAGTGATTTTTCGGTAACAAAAAGCATTAGCTATGTCCTTTGACGCGATACCCAAGGACTTGAGAGGTCTGCGCGCCTGCCTCGTCTGCTCCCTAATAAAAGTAGGTTGGGTTGTACAGATGACCCGGCAGTTTTTAATCAATTTTCCTCACAGAGTTTTGACCAATTTGAGACTGATGGCTGCGAAAACTGCGAGGAGTTCCTGCGGATGAAGAACAACAAGGACAACGTGTACGATCACACAAGCAACAACTTTGACGGCCTCATTGCTCTAACAACACCCACTGATTCCTGGGTGGCCAAGTGGCAGCGTTTAGGTAAAGTCCTCTTGCGGTGCTCCCGCATGGAATTATCTTTATATCAATGGTGTAATATCTGATATACCCTCAGGACGCTTCTACCGGGGCATCTATGCCATCTCCGTATCGGGCACTCTGCCGCAGTCGACGCTGCGTGACATGAAGAACCGCGGCATCGTCTACAAAACCCGCGACCGAAGCCAGCGCTAAACTAAAACTCCCGATTGCCGTACAAAATACATGTGTAAATCTTTATTTTTAAGTTATAACAAAACCACGAATACATACAATAGCAATACAAAAAGGTAGCAAAGTAATTGCGGCATCAGTCATCCAGTGAGCTAACGCGCAATCCCACGCCGCCGGCCGTCGTCACATGAACCCCAAAGCCCGCCGACTCTAGTTCCTCCTTGAGCTTCCAGTACACCTCGTTGCGCTCGTAGTTCTCCGGCAGCAGGACGATCACGTAGCCACCGGCTCCGGCGCCAGTGAGTTTCGAGAAGAAGCCCCGCTTGAAGGCAATGGTGAAGATCTGCTCGAGCTTCGGGTGGGACACCCCGATGGCCTTCAGCAAGTCGTTGTTGATCTGGAATAGGCGCTCCAGCTTCTCGAACTTGGCGCTGTCGTCCTGCGCGTTGCCAAAGCTCTCGTAGAGCGGAACCGCAGCGGTAACCAACTCCTCGCAGGCCTGCCAAATTGCCTCGATCAGCTGCGGGAAGCCCTCGGCCAGGTGACGCACCTTGGCCACTATATCCGCCGTGCTGCGGCTGACGCGACTATCCACCAGCAGGATGCTCAGCGGTTTCTGGATGCGCAGCGACTGGAAGCCCTGGCCCTTGACGTACCGCAGCATTCCGCCGTAGGTGCACACGGTGTTGTCCAGTCCGGAGGGATTGCCATGGTTAACGCGCTCCGACTCGTAGGCCCAGGTGGAGATCAGTGCCTGGTTCTCCTCCTGCAGGTAGCTCTCCCGATCGAAGTGGCCTGCCAAAATAAGGAATGTCGTGGCCAAAGCGGCACCAAATGAAGCCGAGCTACCCAGGCCGGCGCCCACGTTTAGTTCGCTATCGACATGGACCTGGAAACCGGTTTGCAGCGTCATCTGGGGATCGTTGGGAGAGGAGAGTACGGCGCCGGCGAGCAGGTAGTAGATGGAGACGAAGGCCCGCTGGGTGTGCTGCTTGGGGTTGCTGCCCACCGATCGCTCCAGCTGCTGGGCCACCTCCGCGCGCACCGCCTCCAGCAGCTTCGCGTTGCTGTCTGCCGGATACTTGCTGCGGAAGTCGGCCAGGAAGGCATTGAACTCTGCCAACTGGATCTCTAGAGTGCAGTTCAGTGCCTCCAACTGGAAGCTGGCCACCTGGCTGCCCGCCTGCTGGCGAAATCTCAGGGTGGTGCCCAATCCGACGACGGCGGCGAGGGCCGGACGCTGGTACACCACCGCGTGCTCGCCGTGGAGGATAACCTTGCCCGGGGAGTGGACCTGGAACTTGAGCATTGTTCTGCGTGTTCCTGTGTGCTCTGTGATGTGCGCTCGCTGCGAGCTTTATCTTTCTATCAGCAATTTGAAATTGTAATGCGGAGTGCACACAAAACGGGGTTCGCTTCTTCGACCTCAAGTGCTTAAACTTTTATTGGTTTTTTTTTATGTAACGTATGCATTTAGCGGACCAATTTGCGTATATTATACAGTAACTTTAATGTAGCTCCAACGATTCCTGTGCTTTCCCTTTCACTTTCTTTGTTCGACTGTTTTCGGTTAGCGCTGGTTTTTCGGTCTCGGCTTTCGGTTTCTTCGTTCGATCACCGCCACGCCAAAGCTTCAACTACCAGCGAACGACAACAGGTTACGAGTTGTTGTTGTATGTATTGGTAGTGTTGTTGTGTTTTGCGTGTTATTGCTGTTGCTGCTCTTTCACTTTCTCCCACTCGTCGGGCGTGTAGGATTTTTGGGAAAATGCATGTATTTCTTTCAGTTCTTCGGCCAGCGTCGTGTTGACTAATCGGTGCTTTTGCAGCAGCGTTTTGCCGTTGAACGCCGCAGAGACGATGACGGCACTGAATTTTCCGCCGCAGCCGTCGGATTCGTCCACCACACTCACGTGCTGGGCTTCGAGTTGCGTTTTAAGCTTGTCTTCGAGGTATTTTGAGTTATATTTACTCATTTTGGCTGTTATTTGAAAAGAAACAAGGCGATTGCCCGAGGTAGTGTGACCGCGTTTTATTTTGGAAAATCCTTAGTGCCGGCACGCGTTTTGTCGACTCTGCTATTTGGTCACACTGCAATGAAAATTCGGGAAAACTGTATTTTGGTTTTTCTGGAAATTTCCCGATAAGTGTGCTATTACAGTTCTTTATTTTAAAAATCGAAAAGTTTGCCTTTTTATTTGTGCCAGATCGCCAGTAACTTTATCAAATTGTCAATCACTGAAAAGGTTTTACAGAAAATTACCGCTATAAAACTGACTTAAGGTGAGAAAAAGTAGCGGGTGCCTAGATTTCAAAGTAATTTGTTAGGGAAAATGGGGTTTTCCCAGATCAGCCATATGTTTCAAAACCAGTGCTGTCGGCCTGTATTGGATCGATAACTATCGATAGTTCATTTTACCGCCACCTTTTGTGCCGTGCCGCAGCCAACTTACCTCATTCATCGTACACACGCGATAGCACGCGCAGTTTTCCCACCATTCATTAGAAAGAAAATCGCTTGTAATTTACTATTTGTTTAAACAAAACTTGCTTTGTTTTCTACAACTTGCACGATTTCATGGTGATAGGAGCGTGACTGACAGTTTGGTTGAACGATTTTCAGCGCAAATTGACGGCGGCCAGAGCGCAGCACGCGGCTTTTGCTGGTGAAGAATTGACGGAAAAAGTAAATTCCACTTGAGAGACAGACGCCGGCATTGCGAGAATGTCCAAAGCAGATGCCGCCGCCGTGGAGGCCACCGAGGAGAACTCGGTAAGTCAAGGGAGATTTGATTTCCATTAGGGGTGCTAAAGATTTCCCCTGCCTCGCTTGCAGAATGAGACGACTTCGGATGCGGCCACCAGTTCGTCCGGCGAGAAGGAGGCCGAGTTCGACAACAAAATTGAGGCGGATCGCAGCCGACGCTTCGATTTCCTGCTGAAGCAGACAGAGATCTTCACGCATTTCATGACCAACAGTGCCAAGAGCCCCACTAAGCCCAAAGGCAGGCCCAAAAGACCAAGGAGGAGAAGAAGGAGAAGGATGTGTCCGAGTAAGTTATATTTTCTTTAAAAAGCCCTTTTCGCCTACTTATATCTCTTTTTTTTTCTGCACAGCCATCGTCACCGCAAAACGGAGCAGGAGGAGGATGAGGAGCTGTTGGCGGAGGACGCGGCAGCTGCTAAAGAGCTGTTCCGCTTCGATGTCTCGCCCGCCTACATCAAGGGTGGTGAAATGCGTGATTATCAGATTCGTGGTCTCAACTGGATGATTTCGCTGTACGAGAATGGCATTAACGGCATTCTGGCTGACGAAATGGGTCTGGGAAAGACCCTGCAGACCATCTCCCTGCTGGGCTATCTCAAGCACTTCAAGTGGGTTTAATAGAAGAGATTTCTGTGTACATAATTAAAACATTTCCCCCCCCAGGAACCAAGCTGGCCCCCACATCGTCATCGTGCCCAAGTCCACGCTGCAGAACTGGGTGAACGAGTTCAAAAAGTGGTGCCCTTCGCTCCGGGCCGTCTGCCTGATCGGCGACCAGGATACGCGCAACACTTTTATACGCGACGTTCTCATGCCCGGCGAGTGGGATGTCTGCGTCACCTCCTACGAGATGTGCATCCGCGAGAAGTCGGTCTTCAAGAAGTTCAACTGGCGCTACTTGGTCATCGATGAGGCCCATCGCATCAAGAACGAGAAATCGAAGCTGTCGGAGATCCTGCGCGAGTTCAAGACGGCCAACCGCCTGCTCATCACGGGTACTCCGCTGCAGAACAATCTCCACGAGCTATGGGCGCTGCTCAATTTCCTTCTGCCCGATGTATTCAACTCCTCCGAGGACTTTGACGAGTGGTTCAACACAAACACGTGCTTGGGAGACGATGCTCTCATTACGCGTCTACATGCTGTGCTGAAACCCTTCCTCCTGCGTCGTCTCAAGGCCGAGGTGGAGAAGCGTCTGAAGCCGAAGAAGGAGATGAAGATTTTTGTGGGTTTGTCCAAAATGCAGCGCGACTGGTATACCAAGGTGCTGCTTAAGGACATCGATATCGTGAATGGCGCCGGCAAGGTGGAGAAGATGCGGCTGCAGAACATCCTGATGCAGCTGCGGAAGTGCACCAACCATCCGTATTTGTTCGATGGCGCCGAGCCGGGACCACCGTACACCACGGACACCCATTTGGTGTACAACTCCGGCAAGATGGCTATTCTCGACAAGCTGCTGCCCAAGCTGCAGGAGCAGGGATCGCGAGTGCTGATCTTCTCGCAGATGACGCGCATGCTGGACATCCTGGAGGACTACTGTCACTGGCGTAACTACAACTACTGCCGTCTGGACGGCCAGACGCCGCACGAGGATCGTAACAGGCAGATCCAGGAGTACAACATGGACAACAGCACCAAGTTTGTCTTCATGTTGTCGACTCGAGCTGGTGGTTTAGGTATTAACCTGGCCACCGCTGACGTGGTCATCATCTACGATTCGGACTGGAATCCCCAGATGGATCTGCAGGCCATGGACCGTGCCCATCGTATTGGCCAGAAGAAGCAGGTGCGCGTCTTCCGCCTGATCACCGAGAGCACCGTGGAGGAGAAGATTGTGGAAAGAGCCGAGGTCAAGCTGCGGCTGGACAAGATGGTAATCCAGGGCGGCCGACTGGTTGACAACCGCTCCAATCAACTCAACAAGGACGAGATGCTCAACATCATCCGCTTTGGGGCCAACCAAGTGTTCAGCTCCAAGGAGACCGACATCACTGACGAGGACATCGATGTGATCCTCGAGCGCGGTGAGGCCAAGACGGCCGAGCAGAAGGCGCAGCTAGACAGCCTGGGCGAGAGCTCGCTGCGCACCTTTACCATGGACACGAACGGCGAGGCCGGCACTTCCTCCGTCTACCAGTTCGAGGGCGAGGATTGGCGTGAGAAGCAGAAACTCAATGCTCTGGGCAACTGGATTGAGCCGCCGAAGCGGGAACGCAAGGCCAACTATGCCGTGGATGCCTACTTCCGGGAGGCCCTGCGCGTATCCGAGCCCAAGGCGCCGAAGGCTCCTCGCCCGCCCAAGCAGCCCATCGTGCAGGACTTCCAGTTCTTCCCGCCCCGTCTCTTCGAGCTGCTCGACCAGGAGATCTACTACTTCCGCAAGACCGTCGGCTACAAGGTGCCCAAGAACACGGAACTGGGCTCTGAGGCAACGAAGGTGCAGCGCGAGGAGCAGCGCAAGATCGACGAGGCGGAGCCTCTGAGCGAGGAAGAGATCCAGGAGAAGGAGAACCTACTCTCGCACGGCTTCACCGCCTGGACCAAGCGCGATTTCAATCAGTTTATCAAGGCCAACGAGAAGTACGGGCGCGATGATATCGACAACATAGCCAAGGACGTAGAGGGCAAGACTCCGGAGGAGGTTATCGAATACAATGCCGTGTTCTGGGAGCGTTGCACGGAGCTGCAGGACATTGAGCGAATCATGGGACAAATTGAGCGTGGAGAGGGCAAGATACAGCGGCGTCTGTCCATTAAGAAGGCGTTGGATCAGAAGGTGGGTTATTCCTAATGGTTATTTCTTAAATTTTTAATTATTATTTATTTACTATTCATTCAGATGTCGCGTTATCGAGCTCCCTTCCACCAACTGCGCCTGCAATATGGCAATAATAAGGGCAAGAACTACACCGAAATCGAGGATCGTTTCCTGGTTTGCATGCTACATAAGCTGGGTTTCGACAAGGAGAACGTGTACGAGGAGCTGCGAGCCGCTATTAGGTAGGTTTCTTATTTTAAATTTACAATAAAGTATCTAAATAATTCCTTATTTCCCTCGCAGAGCCTCGCCGCAGTTCCGCTTCGACTGGTTCATCAAGTCCCGGACAGCCTTGGAGCTACAGCGTCGCTGCAATACGCTGATCACTCTCATCGAACGTGAGAACATTGAGCTGGAGGAGAAGGAGCGCGCGGAGAAAAAGAAGAAGGCTCCTAAAGGCAGTGTATCAGCGGGCAGTGGCAGTGGCGGCTCCAATACCCCAGCACCCACGCCGCAGCCAAAGGCCAATCAGAAGCGTAAGAGCGAGGTGGTGGCCACCAGCTCCAACTCGAAGAAGAAGAAGAAGTAGAAAGCATGCGAGACCAGGCACGAGGAGGATATGCACTTGAGATTCGGCTCCCACTCATTATTAGGCAGTTAAATAGTTAAGACAAGCGTTTACTTAAACCTATTTCACTCGACATAGATACGTATGTAGCTCTTAAATCACCCGCTGCGCCCACAGAAATATCCCAAAAGCACACCATCCATCCCACACAGAGAAATGCCACAAACATCCAGTTTTAATTGTATTGCGTGCCGCTGTATTCTATTCCAATTAATTTGTACTTTTGTTTCTAAGTCTCCTTAACTATTATATTTATATATTGCAACACACACGGATATGGGGCTTTTATTTCGGCAACTAAGAGGGGATCCCAGCCTGGAATCGGAACGAAAACACTGACCAGCTATCTTTTCGTACGGTTGTCTTTATACTTTTCGAATTACGGGCCGTCTTAACATTAAAACATTTATAAATTCTATGAATTGCAGCTTAGTCTGTGTAACAACAGGGCACTTAACATTAATATCATCTTGTTCATGCAGTCAACGGCTCCGGAATACTGGCATCCGGAGTCGCCTGACCATGTTCAACATGGCCGTAGGTTGGGTCTGATGTGGCTGTGGGCTTTGCCTGCTTCTTGAACTCTCTTCGCTCATCTTCATCTTTCATCATCACGCTTCCATCGTGGAATGCTACCTGCATGTGGACTAATACTACGCCTCTGCTTGGAGGGAAGGATCGAAGGATACCTTAATCGCTGTACAATGCGATGATCTCGTTGATGCTGGCCACGGCGCCAGCAATGAGGGCCAGGATGGAGAAGACGCCCAGGAAGATGTTCTTGATCAAGCTTCCACTTGCAGAAGCCAAGGCGATCGGGCCACAGGTACACGGTCTCCACGAAGCTGGGCACAAAGATGCCCAGCAGCGAGAAGAACACGGCGCCCACCAGACTGATGAATGGTTCCAGGTTGGGAATGGCTGCCGCCACTCCGCCGCTGATCAGGATGATGCCAGTGCGCAGCAGGATTTGTGTGATGTTGGCCTTCTCGGGGCTGAACTTGTGGCCGATCTTGCGCCACAGGATCTCGTTGGGCACATAGAACTGCAGGCCAAAGGTGAACAGAATGGCCACGGCCATCAGCAGCTTGGCCGTGTCGCCCAGCCACTGGCCCTCCGGCAAATTCAGTGTGATGCTGCCCCTCACCTCATCGCCGAATCTCACATAGCCGAAGAATCCGATGATGGCATAGAGCCCGACAACTGTGATCATAGCTGTATTGAGGACACCCGGGCATCCGAGGAAGTGCTGGGGCTTCTTCATCGAGTTCTCCACCGGCATAACAACGCCGATACCCTCCATGGCAAAGATCACAGTTGCGAAGAAGAGCGGAATGTGCGAGGCCTTGGCAATCAGTGGCTTGTCGGAGAACTCCAGCGGCTCGTCGAACATGTAGTACAGGACAATGGCGAAGGTCACCACGATGAAGATGTTGGCCATCATCGAGAAGGGCACAAGCCACTTGAGGTTCCTCAGCTGGCCGATCAGCAGGCAGGGAATCACGGTTAGAGCTATGTAGATGCGCACATCCCAGTTGATGCCGAGATCGTAGTTGATCACGTCGTGGAATGATTCGGCAATGAATACGATGTACACACATGCCGCCGCATAGTACGTGGCCATCAAACCGATGTCCACGAATTGCCTAGAAAGGGAAGGGGATTGTCATTAGGGATCAGTATTTATAAGGGGTTATTACACTCGACTCACTTGGCAAAGTTGGAGTAGGGTCGCATTCCCTTTGGTCCATACTCAAAGACCTTTTCCGCCGTTTCCGCGAAACCCAGGGCTGTCACCTGGGCATCCTTGCAGATGTTATGGGAGGTCTTTACCTGAAGGAGAAGATGGTTATGAAATCATTAGAAGATGTTCCAAATTAAAATCTATATAAAGATGTTTATATAAAGTTATATGTTGCGTTTAATTATAACCCTTTAAACTAGTTAATAATTCTGTTGTTCTTCAGTTCTACAAAATGTACTTAGAATTCCCAAGTAGTATTTCTGATTTTGCTAAGATATTGCTTTAAGTTCATATAAGTTCTGGCTTTATAAAGTTATAATTATGTTGCAATAAGTTAGTATCTTTCAAAACTTGTTAACAATTTCTTTGGGTCGTGAATTCTACGAAATTTGCTTATAATTCCCAAGTAGTATTTCCGATTTGGCTAAAAAATTTATTAAGGATGAAATATAGTAGTTATATTATAGTTATATTAATAAAAAGGAAAACCGAAACTAATCTATGTGGCTTTTAATTATCACCAATCAATCTTTAAAATAGTGCAGTGGTTCTTTGGTTATACAACATTATAAGAAAATTCTCAAGTAGTATTTCCAATTTCGCTAAGCAATTCATTCAACTTCGAATAAGTTCTATCTATTAAAAGGGAAATCTTAATAATCTAGTTGCTTTTAATTATTACAATTCAAACTTGTGGTTCTTATGTTCTACAAAATGTACTTAGAGTTCTCAAGTAGTATTTCCAATGTTCCTAAGAAATTCTTTCAAGTTCAAATATGTTCTAGCTATAAATAGGAAGTACTTAAACAATCTATATAGCCTTTAGGTAATACCCTTCTAACTTGTTTACAAGGCTTTGGTTGTTGAGTTCTCCAAATTGTACTTAGAAGTCTCAAGTAGTATTTCCGATGTTCCTAAGAAAGTCTTTCAAGTTCATATAAAAGCTATAAATTGGAAAAACCCAAACAATCTATGTAGCCATGAGGTAGTACCCTTCAAACTTTTTAATAAGACTTTGGTTCACGAGTTCTACGAAAGTTCCTTAAAATTCCCAAGTAATAATTTCGTTTTGGCAAGAAATTCCTTAAAGTTCGAATAACTTCTATCTATTTAAGGGTATCGCTAAACAATCCATGTTGCTTTTAATTACTACCCTTGAAACTTGTTAATAATGCTTCAGTTCTTAAGCAATAAATTATATGTTTATCTCACGATCGACAGGGCTGGGTTGGGCTTTCCAACTATGTATTTTTGTGGCTAGTATAATATTTTAATCGCTCCTTGGCAAATCTAATTGATTTCTGAGCACTTGAGAAGGCGCTCGGGAAAAGTCCAAAAATGACTGTCGAAATCTTAACGTTAATAAATCTGCTGATTCGAGTGGTTTATGGGGTTTGAACGCATTTATATATATGACTGATAGATGATCAGTGAGTTGGCCTTTTCTGGGAAATATTTAGTGTATTTATACAACGTTTTGGCACGCGGTTCCTGGTCTGATGTCTGGACACTCGAGTGGGCTCGTCCAACTACGACTTGGCGGATTTGTGTGGATCGGAAATATGTGATCATAAATAAAGGCAATAAAACCTTAAGTGATAGCCCCTAACAATCGTGTTTTCGGTGTATCTCCCCCGATAAGGAGGACTGGCGACTGGGGACTGCCCGTTGCAGTGCTTATCTGGACCTGCGTTCTTCCATTGGCCATCGTTCCGGCACCTTGAACTAGTTAACAGGGCCCGGGGAAACTACGACAGCCGCGTCTTTTGCGGCTCACCTGGTCTATTGGCCCGTCTGCCGTCCGGCAGCGTCGTAATTGTTTGAGTCAACAGCCAAAACCAGGTGCTAAAATCTTTTTGGTGGTTTCACTTACCAAAATGTGTACACAATGAGTGCAGAGGAAGCCCACAATCAGCGTCATGCACATGCCGAAAACCAAGCCGGCGTTGTGAAAGGCCATGGGCATGGCCAGGATTCCGGTGCCCAGAGAACTCTTGAGCAAATGCGCCAGGGCGCCGCCGGAACTGGCTCCATTGGGATCGCGGTGCTCGAAGGGATTGTAGGGATCCTCTGCGAGGGAGAGCTGGTTCTTCTCCGTTAAATTGGCTCTGAAGGGAAGAGAGACAAAGAGTAAGTTTATAGAAAAGTTAAAGGGTGTTTAAATAAAAACCTTTATTTAATTTCCAGCTGTTTAGAAAGGGATTTAAGTTTTAGATGCTTTTTTTTTTAAATTAGCAATTGTTTTGTAAAAGGTTTCATCTTTAAATAAACTGTTTTTAGTTGTGGAAATTGTTTTAGCAAATGAACCTCTATTGTAGTTTTAAAAGTCAATAAATATCCATATATGCATATCCGAGAATATCCAAGATTTAATGGGAAGCAAGAGAATCCAGGGATAGTTTGGAATAATTTGGGTTTACAAGCTTTACCAATAAAATTGTGAAGGTACTTTAAATAAAAAATATGTATTTATATTCTAGCTGCTTAGAAATTGATTTAAGAGTTTTTTTTCTCTTTTTAATTCAGTAATTGTTTGGCAAAAGGTTTGCTTTTTAAATAAACTGTTTTTAGTTAGGGAAATGGTATAATTGGCTACTGCAACAAATGGAATGCTATTGTATTTTAAAGAGCTATAAAATCTATTTATATTTCTTTGAAAATTAAACTCAATTTAAAATAAAAAACGATTATAAAAAGGCTAGATAATCCGGCTTACTCACTTCGAGCTAAAGTCATTCAGCGTGGCCACCGAGTTGGTGTACGAGGGTGGATTTTCGCCTGGCAGTGCCGATGGGTAGGATGCCGCCTCGCCGTCCGGCTTGAAACCAGCGTTATCTGTCATCTGAAAGCAAAAGTAGAACGGGGATCGATTGGAATTAAATGGATTTGGCACATGTGATCGATTGGCCGCACACGAACGGGCTTTTATCAGGGAGGAAGCACGAGATTCGCTTTCGTTGGGCCATTTAAGGCTTGGGTTAATCCGCTCGAGGGTTGCCAGGCGCAAGCCATAGGCCGTATCTTATCGATATTGGGTATCGTTTAAGTATTTGGAACTGCCTTTTTCCCCGAGAAGATTTCGCGGACTGGCCGATCGTTATCAGAAACTGGCCATTCCTTAGCTGGGGGGATGGCATAAACAACAATCTTACTGCATTCATAAAATGGCTCTTTATGGGGCCCTAAACACGCTTGTAATTCCATTGGCCATAGTCATATAATCGGGCCCTAAATCAGCGTCCATATAGTAGTCACCGCCCAGTCCCAGGTATCGGGTTGATTCATTCATGTGGCCTATAATTTCAGTCACTATTTTTTTGGAAGCCAGCACACCTAATCCTGTACTTTAGCCTGGTTCTGAGAGCTTAGATTAGCGTAGTTGTCGCTGGCCATAAAGTTTTATTTATTAGCCGCACCTCTTTCATTAACATTTATGAATTAATTATGGTGGCAGGCCGAAGGCCGGTACATTTTTTAGCTTAACTTTAGAGCAATCATAAAACAGCTGGTCACATGATATATTTAACGAGTAGAAAAAACAGCTTGCATATTGCAAGTCAAATGTATGGCCGTGCGGCATCTTAGTTTGTTTATACTTTTATTTAACTGATCGAAATTTTTCAAGATTAAGCTGAATATGTGAAATGTTTTTCAGATTTATTTTTAAAATAGTAAAACCTTTTTTTACCCTAATACTTTCTGCAAAAAAAAAAAAACACAAAGAAGGCTATTTCCCCTATTTCTAGACATATCCATTGTCTGTAATTTTTCATATATTTACAATTTAAAAATATTTAAAAAGAAATACCACAAAATATGGTTTGAGGCATATATCCTAAATACTGCATCGAGTATATTTCTCTCTTGATTTCTCATTCAAAATTTTTTTAATGACATTTTTATCTTCCCATTCAAGACCCCCAGAACAACGATCGATCATAAGGACTTAAGGCCATGGAAAGTTTTGGAAATTGTCCCAGTAAATATTTCTCCTATTTCTCTTGAAACTTTTATTAAACTTTTTTCCGAATATAATTTCGATCTACTTCTGATCTCTCCGTCGTAAAGTTTAAAATGTGAAATCTATTTTCACCTGAACATTCTTCTAAGCTTTAACGCGTTGAAATTATACGCCAATTTGAACTGATTCATTTTACACCAGATGGAAATATTTAAGGAAATTTGTGACGAACCAATTAAAATTAAGTATAATTAAACAGTTGGCTAAAGTTAGCTTAAACCACTCGAAATTCCTGAATTTATTTTGGTCTCGCGTCAAGTTTTACGTTTACAGCCCTGGTCCGGGTAGGGGACTTACGTCTTCGGGGTAGGATAGGACAACACGATTGGAAAATGTCTCGAGCAAAGGAGCAAAAGGAGGACCGAACGCGCCCTCTGGCCAAAAGCGACTAACTGATCAGTTTGGAATAGAGAACCTACGCGGGGCTTAAGGGGCCGCGGCGCCTTGATATAATAATGTCCAAAAATGATAACGACTTAAGGCAAGACAGGTAACAATAATCAATAAACAACAAATACACGCAGCATGCCACATTCACAGCTAATAATAATAAAATACTCAAAGCTACCTTTAAAATCAATTATAAATGCTTCCCCGATAACCTTATCGCCACGGAGCCCGAGCAGAAGCGAGCCCGAGGAGCAGCCGAACCCATCCGATCCGCAGAGAATCTTAACGGAACTACTAGCCCAAAGGAGAACCACAAAGTTGTCATCTTAGAGATAGGACTGGCCGAGTTATATTAATTTAATAAATCACTATTTGGCAATTACTTTCATTGAGAACTTTAAACTGTTGAGGGGAAATTACGATTCGAAGAATTCTATATACTCGTACTTAACAGGAATAATGACCGTTAATCGTGGTGAAGCGTGTTATAATTCATAATATTATCATGTGGCTCGATAAGATTAGTGGTCAATACTGAACACTTGTCGTATTTCTTACATAAAGCAACTAAATCGTAACTGGACGACATTGAATTCCGTGGATATCGTTCGTACATTAATATTTGTTTACCCAAAATGATTGCCTTTTATTGGGGGGGTCGCACAAAACGATAAATCGAATCGCCAAGTCTTTATGATCGACTTCTAATTGGTTTTCTGGGTAACTAGGGGGCCCACTCTTATACCACACATCACGCGCCCATTTGATATCAGAAACGGTCATAGTTGGTCATTGATTAGTCCGAAAGTTGGGACTTATTGGTTTTATGGCCAATTACATTAATTAGGTTTGCCATTTGGCCTATAGTTAAGTGCGTCACCAGATAGTATAGACTTTATGATCATGCTAAATCGGTTATTGACTTATCGTTATAAATTAAGCCTTCGTGCCCTGGCACCGCAACTGGCTTCTTGGCTTTTTGGGGGAATTCTCCTAATGAGTGAAACGGAATACGAAAGATTCGGATGCCAATGTTTGCCCAACGAATTATATACCCATTTATAAGATCTTAATTGTGGACGTCAAACGTGAAAGGTGATTCGAAGGGGTGTGGTTCCTTAAGATTTGCGTAAGATATTGACCTGGATTTTCGACAGTTACTGTTACCTGGCAGATTCTGAACCATAAAATTAAATGGCCTTACAACATGCGATCTTTATCTCCTGTACCGCCTTATCGAAGCCGATACACTCCGATATACCCTGACCTGCTTCCATAAACCTCGATCCCGCGTGAACGACCTTCCCGGCTATTGCATAAAACTCAAACTTTCGAAACTGATATTTTTGCGATTTCAGTAATTTCTCCGCAATTCGCACATAAATGATGAGCCCCGAGAGCCGCTTCCCTGCCAATTCTCGAGTACCTTTAATTGGCGGCTTGGGGGATTTTTTGAATGGAATCTCGAGTAGGATCTCTTTTGGGTCAATGCATTCCATTAAAGCCGAAACAGCTTTTGGCTGTCTTTTTGTCATTACCAGTTTTCTGTTTTGTTTTATTTTGTTGTGCTTTGCTTTCTTTGTTTTATTTTGTGTTGCCTTTTGTTTTGCTTTTGTTTTGCTTGTG
Source organism: Drosophila triauraria (assembly GCA_014170255.2). Lineage (NCBI taxonomy): Eukaryota > Metazoa > Arthropoda > Insecta > Diptera > Drosophilidae > Drosophila > Drosophila triauraria. The sequence continues at coordinate 17,752,792 of CM024335.1, read as the reverse complement.
TGTTCGCTTCACGTGCCGCGAGAAGAGGCGAAAAGAAAACCCGTTGACCGCCCCGACTTGTCAATATGGCAATCCATCAAAAGTTCACACAGAGAGAAAATGGGTAATGGAAGCTCTTTAAGCATATAAAAAAAATTACATATTTCGGTAAAAAAAAACTTCCTTTGATGTTTTCTTAAAACAAATTATGTAATAAAATGAATGTACAAAATAAACATTTTTTAAGTGATTAAGCGCTAGTTCCTTTAATCATGATTTTATGTTAATGGGAATTTTTGATAAATAGCTTTAAAAATGAGCTCTTGGTATTCGAAAGATGGAATAATTGTAAAGTCGATCCTCGTGGTAATGACGTTAAATGCTAAACATGTTCCTGTGATGGATATATGTATTAATGAAACTTATGACTATTATGAAATCTAGCTTAGAAAATTCAAGTGATGAATACTTTCGAAATTCTGAGACAGTTTCAGTGATGGTTACTTAAAAAGAAAAGTGGTTCCCTGCCTAGGCAAGTTACAGAGATGGATACTTATGGAGAAAAGGGGCTATCTTTCGGAATGCTTAGAACATTTTCAGAATTGGATACTTATGAATAATAAAGGCTGGATCTGGAGTGACAGGCCAGTTTTTAGTTATTTATGAAGGATATGGATTATCTTTTAAAATGTTGAAAAATTCAAGTGTTGGCTACTTATAAAAAATCTTATGGAATGATGAGAATGTTCCTTTAATGAATACTTATAAAGAAAAGTGACTATTTCCCGTATAATATTCTTATTTCCCAAGCTTACATGAATTATATTTGTATATTTAGATCAAAGAACGTCTTCCTTGTTTGTATTGTAATATTAATAAAGGTTTCACAGTTTAATAATTTAATTTAATTGCTATTATTTATTATTATAAGCTGGCATAGTTATGAACCCTAAAACATAATCCTGATCTCTAAAATCCCCAAGAAACCAATCCTTTTTCTTACAGTGCATATAGGAGCTGAGGCTGGGGGAAGGGAGCTCAGTGTCAGGCGATCGCCTCGGTTAAGGTGGATCGGTGCGAGTCAGTTTTTTTGTTGCTTTTTCGCTTTTCGCGACCTTATCGCGGACCCACACACTTTCGATATGCAAAACGGATGCGCCTCTGCGCCTGCCGCGGCATAATTGATCAGACAGGTTGACAGCTCGGTCGAATTCGAAGTATTGAACTTGCAGTTATCTCATTGTTGCGGCTCGTTTATTATTTCGGGTAATAACCATATCAGCGATGATGTGATAATGACTCTGGCCCACCTTGCCAACTGTGAGTGACAGCCAACGGCCTGGGCATTTTTTTATTCTTCGAAAATCCAAACTAAACGCCAGGTTTATTGCACCTGCGGCCGCCAGGTAGCTGTCAAGATAAAACTGAGTCAATAATCTTTTATGGCATCCAATTCGGGTCTTATCACGGCCACTAAACTGTGGGAGCAATGATTTCTCTGATTCCCTCTGATTCTTCCGCCGATGATGACTGGCCTAATTGGAGGCGGGGCGCCAAAGATTTCCCAGCCGATTAGGTTTGGAATATGGCATGTATATAAGTAATTTTCTGAGTGTGTCACATGCATCCGATAATTCCGTGATAACTTGATGTGCGGGAATTAATTATAAATAATTAGGGCACTTATAAAATAGGCAAAGCACAAAAAGCAGAGTGTAAACAAACATATAATTGCTGCTCAGGCCTCGATAATTACCTCTTGCTCAATTTGGTAGGTGTGTGGAAATTATAAAGAAATTATATTAAATTGCTTGATTTAATTTAGTCGCAATCGCTTGTCCTCGACATTGACTGACTTTTCACACAGACGCGTTAATGGTCGATATGCTCGGTGGTGCAGAATTTGCAGAAACAATAAATGGAGACAAAACGCTTTGAACACTATTTAAGCCTCTTTGGTTTTTGTTATTTTTTCTATTTAATTAATTACGCACCTCCAATGCGATGATGTTGCAAGGATTTTTTTTCGGATTTTTCGCGCGCGCGGCTTTTTGTTAACTTTTCTGTCGCCACTGGCGATTTGTTGTTAACTGTCGGACGATCGCTTAGTGACTGATATTAAGCCAATGTTTGTGCTTGAATTTGTTGCTGCGACGGCGTCGCCGGAGCGGCTATAAACCCGGCCATACACACAGATATAAGTATTCGCACTCCCCGATCCCCGATCCGAACCTGGAGACGGAGACGCAGGCGGAATCCGAGGTGGACTCGGAGACGAAGTCGGTTCGGGCAATTAGCGCAATGGACAATAAACGTTGTTACCGTGACGCAGGTGGGGCGAAGTCGGCCTCTCTCTCTCTCTGTCTCGCTGGCCAGGTGAACATGAACATATAGACACCGCCATCGGTAGTAGGTGCTTTCTACAGATCACTCAGCTTTGGGCATTCGGCGGCCAGACAAGTCTGCCTTCGTCCCATTACTCATACGCGGTGTGGGACGGCGGAGAAGGATGAGGATAACCGGGTGTCCGCCCGGGAGCTGTGTTGTCAGGGAGGGCATTCTGTTGTTGTCTGTTATCTATGGGAATGCAGACGCTACTTTGTCGAATCGGATTAGATATAACTAATTCGCATTTAGCTGGAAAAAGTCACCACTTCAACTGGGTCTTGGTATACTTTTGGGGGCCCTTATCGGGGGTAAGATCTGCGGAATGAATTTTAATATTTTGCGAAAATCTCACATCACCCTGCATTCAATCAGCCAAGTATTAATGGCTATCAATCAGCCATCAATCATCTATTACAGTTCGGAGAAGTTGTCATTGCACGGAAAAATTTTTATGCCATTAAAAAGTTCATATTCTAGGTTAAATATTTAAAACTCAAAGTTTCTCTTAGTATACAGAAGAGCCTTAAATAGAATTAAAGTAATGACCATATTATAATTAATAAAATGGCTTGGGCTAAAGAAATACCATTAAAAGACTTTTATTTCTTAGTTCCTCTTGAACTCATGATAAGTAAGGAATAGTTATAATGCACGTTGTTATCTTAATACTTTATGTTGTATTTATCTTGAGAATTATTGCTATACTATTTAGATAGGCATGAAAAGAAAAGTTCTATAATTAACCACAGACACAAGATAAATTTAAATACATCATATGTCTTTGATCTATTAAACGGAAACTGTCCACTTAAAGTGTGTACCCATAAGATATTAGAGATGGAAAGATGATTTCGATGTTTTTCTATGCGAAAATCGATTTTAATTCGATTAACAACGATGTTTTTGAGTTCTTTTAGATAAAATAATAAGAAATTAGTACAGGGAAAGATGATTTCGATGTTTTGTATGCGAAAATCGATTTTTATTCGATTAACATCAATGTTTTTAGAGTTCTATTATATAGTATAATAGAGAACTTAACTTATTACAATTTGTACATGATTTCCTTTAACTGGGGTTTATCTCAGATAAATTATAACAAGATCATCTTAAAACTTAAACTATTAAAATGTATAAATGATTTGCCCAACTTAACATGATTTCCTTCAACTTAAATTTATCTTTGGGACATTATGCCAGATCATTTGCTAAGATATCAAGATATGTACATACCTATAGTAAATATCCTTCATATTTATTACAGGAATATACGATTTAAATCCCCAATTTATTGCAGTGTAACTGCCAATATCTACAGATACCAAACTGGAGCGAATGGAGCACTTGCAGCTCGAGAATTTGCGCGACACTTGCCAGACCCCTTGGACCACCCTTGTCCCGCAACAATTACCAAGTGGCTGCCTTGGGGGCTTCTCTTTCAGAGGCAGATCACTTGGTGTCTCTCCAGTGATTGACTTGTTTCGAGCCAACTCTTTGTTGTTGCTGCTGCTCTGTTAGCCGTTGGCTGGTTTTGTTGTCTAACCATAAAATATGAAATGCCCGTTCGGTTTTTGTGTTTGCCTTAGCCCGGGCTAGACATAGTCAGTGGGGCAGTGGAAAATTTTTAGCGGCACGGCAATTGCTGTAAATGAAATGCATTTTTCACGTGATGTGCATTTCAGATTGGTCGCCGAGCTGAGTTTTGTCATTGATTTATGGGGGCCATTAAATGCGTTTGCAATTTAAGGGACGCCAGAGTGTGTGTGGCGTAATTATATCAGTTCGAACGACAACCTTATGGGTTCTGGGATAACAACGATATGGCTGGAGTTGATTGGATTGAGTGTATCTTTAATTGCCAAGTACATGAAGCAGCACTTGTTACAGTACAAGTTATGTTGCTCTTCTGTTTAACAAGGTGCTCGTTCTCCTATTGACGCAAGACAATGCACACGTTGCGTATACGCAGCCTTGGCTAGGCCAGATAAGCCCATAGGTTCTCCTGTCTGGGGAATAGGGCAAAGAAACCCTTTGAAGCAGGTCAAGAGCTCTCAGTCTGTAGCCGCTGCAATATTGACACAGTGATTCCTTATCGCGGGAAGCATAGAATTTGGAATTTTCTACTGTCGCTGCCTTCCCTACTTTGAGCCTTAACTAAAGAATTATCGATTGCAAAAGCCATCTGGATGGGTGGCTCTTAAGTGCTCTAGATATTATCGGTTGCCTTTAGGGGGTCTTTCCCGTCCAGAGGAAAGTTCCAATCGCACGTTCTTCAACCTTGAGAATCCCTCTCATCCATCTAATTGAGTTTCAAGCGGCGACTCGAGTACCTGGAAAAAGTTAATTCGAAAAATCCCCCGTGCCATAAAGAGATATTAAGGCCTCTCTTCCAGTAGCTCTTCCTAGGCTGCTCATTACAATGCATGTCAGATCGGGGATACGACATTACTGGCCAACTCTGATGGAAACCTGAACGGCCAGGCCCGATCGAGAAGCGTTAATAATAACAAGTCAAAGCAAAAAATAATTGATTTGCTTCCGCAAAGTGGTTTCCGGATCTGCCTTCTCGCCGGTAAGGCGTGTGTTTGCTTTGGGGTCATCTTGGTTCATTGAGCACTGAGCAATTAATTAATTGATTAATTAATATTCACACTGCGCCACACGGCGCATCGGCTCTAAAGATTGTCGTTAGAGATTCGGTTTCAGATGTTCCGAGTTTCTGCCAAACGACACTGACCTTGCCTGATGTCAAACACCCGCTTTGCATTTTAATTTAATGCTGACTTTGCTCGTGAATGGAGGTGTTCGGAGTGACGCAACTTAGACACGCCACCAAACAAAAAAATCTGGGCTAGTGGGGGTGGCTGCCGGAGACACCCCCGGGAAGCAGAGGAGAGATAACTTCCTTGACATGCCGCCCAGCCAATTAAACCGGTTGAATCTTCCACGGCGGCGGCGGCTCCATAAAGTGATTTCATTTAGCGCCTGATTTTGTTTTGTGTTTCTGTTGTGACAAAACGCCTTTGTTCGAGCGGGCCCCAAAAATACCTGGAGCACGCCCTGTAATACCTGGTAGTATTTGCAAAAATGCAAATTAACTTACCTGCTGTACAAATGACAAGTAAAGGCACAGTCATCACTTGGCACTTGTGGGCCGCCACTCGGCTCGCATGACAATAGGAACTTTCTAACTGGGTTCCAAGAAATCCCCATTTCCGCATCGTTCTATCAAGGTTGGCTTTGCATCCAACTTCCAGTTCTATGCTCTGCGACGTTCTAGTACATGGAATGCAAATGGGACGTGTATCTCGATCGGTGGCGGCATTTAATGGCTGTAATTAGCATTTCCCTGACTAAATGGAGATGCGTCATGGCGGCGATTAAAAAATTGCTCAGCTACAATTAGCGTAATTCAAGTTATTTGGCAGTTCGATACAATCAAACGCTTTATATTTGAAAAACAATTGAACTGGGCTCTGCCTGGGGCTTGTTAAATTCTACAAAGAGTAACAGGTAAAATAATAAATGCACTTTTCAGCTTAACGTTAGGAGGGGTCCTCTGACTTTCCATTCACTCGCCCTGGTAAACGGGCTTGCGCTTCTCCGCGAAGGCGGCCAGTCCCTCCAGCCGGTCCTTGGTGGGTATCACCTGGGAGTAGCAGATCTCCTCGATGGAGTAGCCCGTAGCCAGATCCACCTGCATGCCCTTGTCTATGGCCAGCTTGGCCATGCGCACGCCCACCGGTCCGTTGGGCAGGATCTCCTCGGCCAATTTGAGGCCTGCTGGTAGGCCGCGTCCTTTGTCTCGTTCTGCTGCACAACATGGTTGACCAGACCCAGATCCTTGGCCTCGGTTCCATCGAAAACGCGCGCGGTGAAGATCAACTCCTTGGCCAGCGACGGCGACAGGATGCGGGGCAGTCTTTGGGTGCCACCGGCGCCTGGGATGATGGCTAGGCGGGTCTCTACAAGACCCATTTTAGTGTTGGAAGCTGCAGTCCGGATGTCGCAGGCCAGGGCCATTTCCAGGCCACCGCCCAAAGCAGCGCCATCCAAAGCGGCGATTACAGGCATGGGTAGCTGCTCGATGCTTATCAGCAGGCTGCGGAGCGTCTTCACGAACTCGGTGGCCTCCTCGGGAGTCATGCCTGGCATAAACAAAGAATTTGTAACAATTATAAACTTTAAAAATAAAGTCTTACCCTTTCGCTCCTTCAAATCAGCGCCGGCACAAAAGATTCCCGGCGTCAGACTCCTTAGGACGACGACCCTCGATCCGTTATCCCTCTTGATCTCTTCCAGGACTTCCGAGAAGGTCTCCACCATTCCCCGACTAAAGGAATTCTTTGCCGCAGGTCTGTTAAGGCCAATGACCGAGATTCCCTTGCGAGCTCCCTCCAAACGTTCCACAAGAACTTCATCTCCATCGCCGACAGGTGCCTCCGTCGCGAAATGCCGGGAGGCTGCCAATGGGCGGGCGATTTGGCGGGTTAATCTCGCCACTCTTTGCATTAAAATGGACATTTCAATTAGGAAAAACCAGAAAAAACAAACCAAAAAGTGCAAAGGAAGTCGTTATAAAACAACCGGCAGAAAACAGCTGTTGTATTTAGTGTTGGAAAACACGGACACTCAATCACTTCCCCTCCAAAAAAAAACAAACAGAGCTGCCAGACTGCTAGAGGAAAATTGCGCTTTCCAGCTGTGCTCCGCGCCATCGTAAATTTTTGCATGTACATCCCTCGAATTGTGAGAAAATGCTAATTTTCACGGAAAATCGTTGCCTGATCGCGCTAGGAAAATCTACAATAACTGCGAAATCGTGCAAGGAAAAGCCCATCGATTTTATTTTCGATAAAAACAGCATATCGATAATATTTTCGATAAGTAAATACACTCATACCGGCACTAGAAAAAAGATAAACTTAATTTGTTTAGAAAATGTGTTTTTAAAGCAAAATTCAAGTACACCATCATCGCCGCACGGAATCGGTGCTTCCAGGAGCAGCAGGGAATCAGTTAGTCCATCGCTGTAGCGCCAGCAATTCGATTTTTCGGCCCTCTCCGCCGTTGCCCGAATGACTTAGTCTTGCTAAAAGTGAAATCCGGGAACCAGCAACAATAGCAAGCAACTGATTGGAATCTCGGACTGATAGCGCGCCGTGTAAGTGACGAAAAAGCGATGCATGCCAGGGAGCTTTCATCCAATTTGTCATCTTCTGTTTAGAGCGTTGCTGGCGGGAGCAGGATGCTGATGCGCGGCGTGCTGCTCCTGCAGCGAAGACACCAGCAGGTGGGACGAGCCTTCAGCCAGTGCTCCGTGCTCCATGAGGCTCGAAGTGCCTGGAAGCGGAATGAGGGAGATACCTTTAAGCCCCAGCCCTGGAAGCGACCTGGCTTGTTCCTGCAGTTCCGATGCAGCGCCGGCGGAAGCGGTTCCAAGAAGAAGAAGATAATTGTGGAGGAGGTCTCCGCCGCCGATGCAGCGGAGCCGCCAAAGGAATCACCCGGCCCTAAGCAGACCATGAACTTTGAGGTGAAGACATCGAAGGGCATCCTGTCCATTAGCACCACCATCGAGGACTCCAAGATCAACGAGATTGTATTTGAGAAAACCGATATGCCGTCGGTGGCGAAGCTGAAAGAGCCTGCACTGGCGACATCAGCCATTAATCTAATAACTAATTCCAGCGCGGCGGCGACCACAGCAGCAGGAGCAGTAAGTGGCTCTGAGGTGCCTTCCGAAGCGCCCATTCGGAAAACAGGAACCGTTTTGACGGCGACTCTGCCGCCAGATAAATCAGGAGCTGCTTCTCCGCCTCCGCCATCAGACGCTTCAATTCCCGTGCCGACGCCCAAGCGACCACGCTTCGATTATCGCGCTTCCCTGGAGCGTAACTTTGTGACGCCTTCACGGGCCATTAGCGACTTTATGCTGACCGCCGCGGATCTTGAGTGCCTGCCCAAGATCAAGCGGAGGTCGCCGTACGAACAGGAGCCGCCCATGACCGTCTACTGGCGCCGCGATGTGGAGGCCAAGGCCCTGGAGGTGTGGGGCTCCAAGGAGAACCTGTTGCGGGAGCGACTCAAGCGGGAGGTGGAGCGCAAGCAGTACCAGCAGAGTGAGTGCTTGTGTTCCCCGTGTTCATGTGTCCAGTCTTTAATGTGGGTGCTAAAGTCCTTGACTCCGCAGATCTGTTTACGGTGAAGCGGCGGCTGCGCGACTACCGTCGCGAGATGGGATCCCGCACCAAGGTGATGATCGACAATCGAAAGGAGTCGGAGAAGTCGGGTCAGGTGGTGGCCACCGCCATTGCCATGTGAGTTTCGCAGGCCATGGATGGAGCCTTGCAATGAAATTCCATTCCTTTCAGCAACGCGGCTAACTTGCTCTTCAAGGCTGGAGGATGGGTGTACAGCGGCTCCCACAGCATGTTTGCGGAGGTTATACACTCGCTGGCCGATCTGATCAACCAGCTCATCCTCGCCTTTGGCATCTACAAGTCCTCGCAGAGCCCGGACACCGATCATCCTTATGGATACATGAACATGCGCTATGTGTCCTCGCTGATCTCGGGCGTCGGCATCTTTTGCGTGGGCTGCGGTCTGTCCATTTACCACGGAATCGAGGGCATACTCAATCCAGAGCCCATCGGAGACCTGTTCTGGGTGTACTGCATCCTGATGGGATCGCTGGTCTCGGAAGGCGCCACTCTGATGGTGGCCATCAACGAGCTGAAGCGCGCGGCCAAGGAGAATAATATGACCTTTAAGGACTATGGTGAGTTTTGGGATTATTCTAAGGAAGTAAGTTCGACTTTTCCTTTGGTTTCTTCACAGTGATTTCTGGCAAGGATCCCTGCGTAAATGTGGTGCTGTGTGAAGACGCTGCCGCTGTGACTGGCGTCATAGTGGCTGCTGCTTGCATGGGCTTGAGCAGCTACACAGGATCCCCGCTCTTTGATGCCGCCGGTTCCCTCGTTATTGGCGCTCTCCTCGGTGCTGTGGCCTCCTTTATCATTTACACGAATGCCAATGCTCTGGTGGGCATCTCCATTGCCTCCGAGCGCCTGGAGAAGATAAACTCTGCTCTGGAGGCGGATGTGATGATCAGAGCTATTTACGATGTCAAGGGCATCGATATTGGCAATGCACGGGTCCGCTACAAGGTAAGGGACCTTGGACTTGAGGTGGCTTACTCAGACTAAAGTATATTCCCACAGGCTGAGCTCGACTTTGACGGTCGCGAGCTGACGCGTTCGTATCTGGACAAACAGGATCTGGCCAAGCTGCTTACGGTTCGTTGCAGTACTGACCCATTTCTGGGCCGGCCTCTAACCGGTTTCCATTTGTCTTGCAGACGGTTCGGGGCTTCAAAAAGGTGGAGGATCTCGAGAGCTTTCTGCTGGATCATGGCGAAAACATTGTGGACCTGATGGGCGGTGAAATTGATCGCATAGAAATGAATCTGCGGGTAAGATGTCCTCGTAAGTCCTTGGATGTCACTTCAATACTCATCAATACTCTCCGTTTCAGACTCAATTCCCGGAAATACGTCACGTGGATCTGGAAATACTCTAAACGCCCTCCGTTTGCCTGGGGGCACTGTTGAAAACATAAAGCATTGGGTGATTTGGTTGCTTTCTATAAGAAATTATTGCCTGTCTAGCTTATATTTATTTCCAAATTCGTACTTTTAGAATGTAATTATATAGCTAAGCATTAAAAGTGTGTATTGCCGCGGGCTTGACAGGCGTGTCGTTGGCTTTTTGAAGGATATTTCTGTTTATCAATTCGTAGTTTGTTGAATTATAGAGTGTGTTCCTTCCTGTGAGCCAGCTGAACGGAGGTTAATATTAAATAAAATAATTATTGTACAATTTAATGTTGCTTGTTTGTTGCCTGGGTCGAAGGGTCAACGAAAGCAAGAGTGTGGGTGGCTGGCAATCGAAAGTTTTCGCTTTTTATGCAACTGCAGGTGAGTCTTCGCCGCCTCTCTCTCCGCTCTTCAGCGCTCTTCCGCTGTTTGTTTAGCAGCGCTCGTGGCTTTCACTGTTAAAGGTCTGCGGCTCGGCGGTTCGGCGGCTCTGGCGGCTGTTTGGGAATTTTCTCAGTCTCTTTTCAAGCGGTCGACGCGTCGGTGGTCGAGCAAACCAAAAAATTCCTTAAACATTATCAGCAAGTGAGCATAAATCATTCCCAAATATACAGACGTTGCGTGCTAATTAATAAATATAACAATAAATTTGCGAAATATAATTAAGGACACTTAACGCGCGTGACAACTTTCAGGCAAAGCAAACACAAAAACAAGTTTTCGTTTTAAATAAATATTGCCCGGGGATCGCATTGTTTACCCCTCTAATTGAGTAAAATAAACAAAAGGAAAGTTCAAGCGGTAAGGGCATGGACTTCATTCGTCATAATTTGCTTATGAGTGATTTTGCATAAATAGATTTCTTTAAAAAAAAAACACATTAGAGGTGAATGACCCTACGACAGACAAAAGGTTCGTGGTTTGAACGACAAAGGCATTTCTAAAGTGACAAAAAAGATAAAGAACGTTAGAAAATTATACTAAAAAGTATTAAAAAGTTAGTATAGAACTTGATCATTATAGTGGATTGCTTTGACAAGATCTCACTTATTTTTAATACATCTTAAAAAGTATATTTTTATTACTTGAAGTAGAGCATCAGCTTGCCTGCTAGGCTTTAAGTCTTTATTCCACCGAATCTAATTTGGTTTTTTAATTTGAGCTTTCCGATTACTCTCTGTGTCTCACTTGTTGACCCATTAACGGCACAGACAGAGACAAACGCAATTTACATGCTAATTAGCAAAAATGTCACTTGAAACCACATTGGACGCAAATTCCTAAGGGTATCCCAGTGTCCATGAAATTGCATCTTAAACATACATACATAGAACCCAATCCAAGCACGTTTCAGGTGAGCTACTACGACCCATCCGAATTGAGGTCAATTGCAATTGCTGATTCAGTTTCATTTGCAACGATGATCAATGCCAAAGCCCGATTCTGAAAGGTAGAGATGATCAATCAATTGGGGTAGTCACAGTGAATCTGTGCAGTTCATCAATTATTTAACAAATTGCTTTTAATGACTGAATATATCAATCGATCTTTCAGTATTTACTAAAGGAGAATGCAGCTCGTGGCTCTGTTGTTATTGGTGCTGACGAATATAGTTGTTGGTGAGGAGGTGGCAGCAACAAACTCGCCCACAAGGCCCAATATTATATTTATTTTGGCCGATGATTTGGTATTTTAAACTTCTTTTATTTTATATTATAAATGCAATAAGTTATGGATATACTCTCTCCCAGGGCTTCAACGATGTGGGCTTCCATGGCTCGGCGCAGATTCCCACGCCCAATATCGATTCCTTGGCTTATTCGGGTATTATTCTGAATCGTTACTATGTAAATCCCATTTGTACGCCCTCGAGATCGGCTCTTATGACGGGAAAATATCCCATACACACAGGTAAGTAAGGTCTCCTGTCTCAGGATCCTCTTTAAAACTACTATCCCTTAAAGGAATGCAACACACTGTTCTCTATGCCGCTGAACCGAGAGGTTTACCTCTGAAAGAGAAGATACTGCCACAGTATTTGAATGATCTGGGGTGAGTTATAAAAGCCTTTTACCCATGTCCTACTTACTTTCATATCCATAATAGGTACACCTCCCACATAGCCGGTAAATGGCATCTGGGGCACTGGAAACTGGAGTACACCCCGCTGTATAGGGGCTTCCGCAGCCATGTGGGCTTCTGGTCGGGACACCATGACTACAACGATCACACCGCCGTCGAGAACAACCTCTGGGGCCTGGACATGCGGAATGGCGCGGATGTTGCCTACGAACTCCATGGAGCGCACACTACGGACGTGATAACCGATCACTCGGTCAAGGTGATTGCCAGCCACAATGCCACCGCAGGACCTCTATTCCTCTACGTGGCCCATGCAGCCTGCCACTCGAGCAATCCCTACAATCCGCTGCCAGTGCCCGACGATGACGTCATGAAGATGGGCCATATTCAGCACTATAAGCGACGGAAGTTTGCAGGTGGGTATCTTGAATCCTAGAGGTGTTTCTTGACTCAGATTCCCATTTCCAATCCCCAGCCATGGTGTCGAAAATGGATGAGTCCGTGGGCCTTATTGTGGATCAGTTGCGCAAGTCCAATCTGCTGGAGAACTCCATCATCATTTTCTCCTCGGACAATGGAGGTCCCGCCCAAGGCTTCAACCTGAACTTTGCATCCAACTATCCGCTGAAGGGCGTGAAGAACACCCTCTGGGAGGGAGGAGTCCGAGCAGCTGGGCTGGTTTGGTCGCCACTCCTCAAGAAGCGGAAAGGGTCGCCGACCAGACGATGCACATCGCGGACTGGCTGCCCACGCTCCTGGAGGCAGCTGGTGGCGCTTCCGCTTTGGCCAATCTCAGCCAGGGATTAGATGGCCAGAGCATTTGGCAGGCACTGACCCACGATGAGGCATCCCCGTCAAACTGTGCTCCACAACATAGACGATATCTGGGGCAGCGCCGCTGTGACGGTGGGGGACTGGAAACTGGTCAAGGGCACCAACTACAAGGGCAGATGGGATGGATGGTATGGACCAGCGGGCGAGAGGGATCCTCATGACTACGACTGGCAGCAAGTGGCCAAAAGCAGAGCGGGCAAGGCTCTTGTGGCGCTGAAGATGCTTCCCAGTCAAGCCGATCAGCAGAGGCTACGAGAGGCGGCCACCGTCACGTGCCAGGGTCAATCCTCCCAGGGCAGCAGCTGCAAGGCTACCGCATTCTCAGCTCCCTGCTTGTTCCACATACGGGATGATCCCTGCGAGCAATTCAACCTGGCGGATCAGTAAGTTTCAGTTTAGCTTTGAGTTTTTGGTCAAGATTAATCTCCTCTTGGTTGCAGATACCCCAAAGTCCTCAGTGATTTGCTGGCGGAGCTGGATCGCTTCAACGCCACAGTGGTGCCGCCTTCCAACAAGCCTGCTGATCCCCGAGCCGACCCGAGATACTGGAACTTTACGTGGACGAACTTTGGAGATTATTTTCACTACGATAAAGAACCCATTTTTGGGGATCTGAGCTTGGCTTTGAAAAACTAACCAGAAAAGACTGCCTAGAATAAAGAGATTATTCATTTTTAGTTTGACTAATTTGTTGAGAAATTAAAACTGAGAAGTGAAAACTGTTTTCAATTTGAACGAGCCCGCTAATGTTAATAGACTTATCGATAACTTCATAGTTATCGAATGCGCTTATTTCTCTTAACATTGCAGCCCACTGTTAACTTAACATAGCATGTAAAAATGCCGTTTATTTTAAAGGTTAATAAATAAATTGATTTACCTAATCTTACCTCTTAACCTTGCCTCCAATTATGTAAATATGAGCTCCACATATTTTCTAAATATTCTCTACGTGCTCCACGTGCTCTTTCCCTTCCCAGAAAACCAGAATAAACAGAATATGGAGGGAGTATTATGAATCCCCTCAGACTGGGCAAAGTATTGTTTATTATTTGTTTGTAAAATTGGTTTACAGCTTAAATTGCTTAGCGCATTATGAAATACAAATACTTGCACGATTATAAACAACATCAAATGCGACAGCTTGAGTCCGAGTGCGTACATTCAATGCGCTATGTGGTACGGTTAGCTCAGGGGATTCACAGGAATCTCTAGAGGTTTGAAAACGCTTGAGAGGAGATAACACTTCCAATGATTTCCAATCCCCCGGGATTTCTGTGAATTCCCTGATGGATACGATACACTTACACTAGTAACATGGGCTTATATCAAAATTCTACTATAGTACCGAAAAAACTGGATAATCATGCATGCGGGGTGCTTAACGCATCAGTAAGTTCGGCTGAACACTTCAATTTTGATTAGATCTGCTTGCTTGGTCGGCTCTTTTCTGAGATTCCTAATCCTACGTGTCTACGGAGGAGTTGAAAGTGAGTAAAGATTTTGATTAGCGCCGTAGAGGAATAAGAGGACTTAATTTGGCATATAAAAGGTTACAAAGGGTTCGGATAGAGATGCAGAAGCGTGGTCTCTGTGTGCAAAGCCTGGCGATAGGACGACCTGGATCCGGCTCTCCGATTCCTTGTCGGAGTCGGGCTCCAGTGCAGAGCTCCACACGATCCTCGGATACACCTGCGACTCGTTTTCCGTCCTGGCCGTGGAACGATTCCGGCGACGGAGACTCCGACGAGCCTCAAGACGGGCCTAAATGCGCTCGGTCACATAGACCTTTGCCGAGGCGGGGGCATTCGACCGCCGGACGGCAAAGGTAACGATAATGCCGATAAAGATCAGGGTAATGCCGATGGCACTGGTGATGTAGTGCTCGACGAGCTTGTTATCCGTACTGGAAGAGTGTAAGGGTTTTATTTAAGTTACTTGAACATGAAAGTGGCAAAGCAGGCTAAGTTGCACTATATATTTATGTTAGCTATATTTATTATTATTATTAAGAAGAAAAGAAAGCTAGGTCGTAGCATTCCTATATGAGCTATATATATAAGAGTCATGCGCTTTAAACTAGCTTGGCAATATCAAAAGGAATGTGGCAAGGTGCTATATCATTTAATAGAAGACCAAAGGTAAGCCAACCTGGTCCGATAGCTCCTATAGCTGCAGGTGAATTAATTTTAAGAGTTTAATTAAGTTTACAAGTTAATTTCAAGAGCTTAAAGGGTTAAGTTAAGGTTTAGCTTATATTTTAAAAGAATATTTGGGGAACTTCAATTAGCAATATTTTTTTATAGATTTTCTTCAACCAAATTGCGGCCAAATCAATATAAGATTAACTTTTAAAGATTTTAATGAGATAATCAGGCAGGAAAATCCACATAGTGACATTTATTTTGTATATCGTTCAGATGATGTTAATTTTACCCAAATTTATTCAGACTTTGTGTAAGAATTTTTAATTTAAAAACCAGTAGTAGCCAAATTTCACTAACAAACCTTTCCCTAAACAATTTTTACCGATCTCTGTATTTATATTTTGTATTAAGCTGGGATTTAAGTTAATGAAATCTGGCTTTAAACTGATGTTGATACGATGACCCTTCGCTACGATTAGAAAACTCTTACCTAATGTCCGTTTGAGTGTCAGTTTCGCGCTCCTTCTGGATCAAGCCTGTGACGGATGTGGCAATGGCCAGCCAGAAGTTGGCCAGGCCCAGACTGGCGTGGATGGGCACCATGGCAGATCGGCAGCTGTAGGTCTTGTTCTCACAGCACAGCATCACCAGAAAGCTGTGACAAAACCCTGATTAGTATGCGGAATGTCCCAACATTGAGGCAGAAGAAGACTCACCTGAAGAAGCCCATCACGAACTGGAGCACGAACATGCCCATTGTCACCAGGCCCAGCCACGAGTGGAGGCTGTAGAAGTTGACCTTTTGCAACGCCTCGTGGGAGTCGAAGACGGAGAGGAAACCCAGGGCGATGCACGGAATGGCCACGGCGTGGAAGAACATGTGGATGAGCTTCACGTAGATGTGCTTCACGCACCGGCACAGGCGGTAGATCAAGATGGCTACGAAAGAAGAGGTTATTAATTGAGGTAACAACAGCCAAAACAGTGGAAATACTTACAAAATCCAGAGAGTGTGATGAAGCCGGCAATCATCAAGATGGGATGGAGATTGAACTGCTGCTTGGGACTCTCTGACCAGGCGAAGCCATCGCGGTAGAACATCACCCAGAAGAGGGTCAGCACGAGGACGCCCACCAGCAGGATCGTGGACAGGATGACGATCAGCAAGTACTCGCACCACGAGCAGCAGTTCCAGGCATTGTCCGGATCCTCCTCATAGCGCCTGCAAGCAGATGGGAACACAGGAAATACGGAATATAGATAGGGATTTCAAAGCAGTTACTTGCTCTTGCGTCTCCTCAGGAAGTTGGGACGACGAAAGATCAGGCGGTTGAGTTCATCGATAAAGGGTTCATCAATGGGTTTCATAGTGATAAGGCTAGTCATGAAACCTATGGTATTATGGTATAGGAATTCCCAATATTATCTCTGGCTTTACAAGACATTTAGATTTATTTCCATACACAAGAACTCGGAGCTAATCCAAGCACAATGCCAGATGGATGTGGGCTGTCCCTCATTAAGCACAATTTATGATGGAATTATGGAGATTACGCTGGAGATTCATCTAGAGATTATTTTAGAGATTCTTCTACATATTCCCTTAGAGATTGGGCTAGACTAATTGTGGGTTGAATGTGCTGCTGCTAATCAGCTTAATTGATGGACAACACAGACGGACGAACGATCAAGTGGAATCCCAGAGGATCTGCATAGACCAGAGCAATTATCTAATTTGCCAGGCCAAATTTCTTGGGCTTGGATTAGCTCTGGATTCGAAGGGTTCGGCATTTCGTACTTGAGCTTCAGCTTCTCGCGCAACTTCTCGTACAGACTGTTCCACTTCTCCTTGACTTTCTGCTTCAGATCTGACTCCGTTACCCAGTTCCCTCTCTCCATTTGTGTTTATTTGGTGTAGAATTGTAGGATATTGTAAACTCAGTTCTTGACAGCTGGGGCTATGGCTCCCCCTGATACGGAATGGAGCCGAAAAGCGTATTGTTTCCAGCCAATTGGCGGCTGTCTGTCATATTAATTTCCTCACTTGTCGTGCTCGATGATCGTATGACATCCAATTTTCGATGGATGGTGCACAATGATCTCACCAGCCGAAATACGGCCACTGAAGAATACCCATCCATCATCGGTGGTGCAGTGGCTTTTGGGGGAGCTGGGAGAAATCCCACGGCCATCTGTTGATCTGTCGAAAGTAAACAGTCGGCAGACAAACTGGAGTAGAAACCGCCAGCAATTAGGCGCATTGCTGGCCACCAACGAGCCGCCTAATCATCGCCAAGTGCAGCTCCTTGGCTTCGTCGGAAATCCGCTCGATGCTGCCTGCTGCCTGCTGGTGCAACAATGTACGTGCCTCGAGAGTAAACAAAGCTATTATTTAAATTAATAGTGCGAGCCGCTGCCCCACGCTGTGATAATGAAAGCAAGAGTGAATCGAATTACCAGCCTCCAACTAACTACTGTCATTATCGTGGCACTCTCGCTTTCTCGGAGTCGCGAGATCCGAGTCGCGACACTTGCATCACAGCGAAGATAATGCCATTGGGTGCTCCAATTTGAATGCGATACGATCCGAGGAGAGCATCAGATATGCCGGATCGAAATCGGGGAGCAAATGCACACAGAGAAAAAATATGGGGAAGTGAGTGGGGTTTTTCATAAAGTTCTGATAGATTTAAAATTAATTCTAAGGCATAATATTATAATTTCAAAGGGATTTTTTCGAGAAATATTATCATAATTATAATTACGGCATTGTAATTTGTATTTGCATTGATTAAGACATAATTTTATCCCTTTTTTAATATTTAAATATTTAAATATTTATTAGATCCCTTGACTATATCTTAAAGCTGCAATAAAAAATACATTTTTAATTATATCGATAAAGAAAATTCTTATAAATGAAAAGATTCAAAAATGTTTGCCCAATAAGCTTTCTTTTTAGTTTTTTTTTTATTTTAAAATTCATTTATTTTTAGCTTTAAATATCTCAAGGTGATTAAAGGCTATTAAATTTAATTGTTCAAAGTGTTTCAAGTCATAAAATAAATTAGATATTTTATAGAGATGCAAATTGATCAGTGATCTTGTTTTCTTCACGTGCAAGCCAATGGCGATGTCAATGAACGGCGGCTGCCACAATATGAGCTCCTCCGCCGCAATGGATGTGGATGCATCTGTGGCTGCAGCTGTGTCTGCGTCTGGGGCTGCGGTTGGGGCAGGCATTTAGCTATCAACACATTGCAGGGAGGTTGGGATGGGAATGGGAATGGGCATGGGCATGGGAGGATGGGTGCGGTGGAGTTGCGGCACCGCTGGCTACAGTGGCTGTTTGCTTTAACACACATTTCACTTGCCGCAGATTGTTGGAAAACAAGCCCACGAACGGGCTGCATCTGTATCTGTATCAGTATCTGTATCTGTGCCTGCATTGGTGGCTGCAGCTATAGTTGTATCTGTATCTAGGCGTTGCATTTGTATCTCTTTCACTTTTCATTTGCTCGCCGCGCTGAGAAATTTTCGCTAAAAGCTTTTCGTTTTATGGAAAACTCGTTTATTTGGCCGCCGCCACCGCCACTGCCACCTGTTTGGGATATTCGAACCTGAACCTGAACCTCAAACCCAGTCTGAGTCTAAGTTAGAGCGGGAGCTGAAGCTGGAGCTGGTCTGGGTGCAGCGACTCATGGCTAATGGGTCATCGCGGCGGAGAAAGGCTATTGACTCGGCTGTGGCAGTGGCACCCACTGCAAATGCGAGGAAAAATAAACAGAGAAAGCGCAGCGCTGTGTCAGCGTAATCTGCAAAATCCTAAAGCCATTTGTTAAATGCAAATTTAAACCATAGTGATCCATGCGGGGATTTGTCATGCTTCAATGCTTCACGTTAAATTTATTTTTATATAAAAATGATTTAAAGTAGTAATCAGGATGTATTTGGAGATTATTTAAATCAGTTTCATTATGATACTCTTTCAGTTAATTTAAAATTTAAGTTATCTAAATAATTATATTTATTTAAAAAGAATACCCGGTTCTCAAAGCTTTGTTCATAAAAATAAAAAACAGATGGACATGTCTGATTGCATGGCATGTTGATGGGCAAATGTTGCGGGGAACATGCTGCGCAAACACCCATTGGTGCTGCCAACCCAATTTATTTCTTCCTTTTTCACTCATTTACTTTATTTTAATTAATTAAATACCAAGAACAAAGATAACAGGTGAATATCCTTGATCAAATATTAAAAACTTTTTCTTAAGATAACAAAAATCAAGTCTGCTAAAATCTAGTTCTAAATAATATATTTCTCCAAGCATCCGTCTTGCTTTTTATCTAGAGATAAGCTAACTCTCCACGGGCAAAATTTTGGAAGCCTCTTATCTCAGTCATGTGACATGGTGACCATGGCAGCTAGATGTTCTCCGTGAGAATAGATCAAACACAAAATGCTGAGACTAATCTGATAATAGGGAAGCAAGAACTCAGATAAAGAACGACCTTAAAGCAGGCTAATTACGCTCGTAACTTGGACAAAGTGAGCCTCCTAAACTGGAGCAATTCTAACTCGCGAGAAATGGCCCAGTGGGTAAGAAGTATGAAGTAGGAAAGAAATCGCAGCAGGAAGCCAGGGCAAAACTCAATTAAGGAAGCCATCTGAGATGTAACTAACGACGAGCCGACGCGGAATGTACAATTAAAAGTCTACGGATCGGATCGAGGCAAATTAAACCATTTGCTGTCGCACGCATGGCTGCAAATTATCCAAACTCTCTTGTACACCGAAAGAAAGTAGGGATAATTTAAATACTGAATGGAACTAAAAGCGGAGAAGGTCCAAAAAACTAATAAGAAATTAAAAGGTTTTAAAAGTAGGGAAGCTGTTGGCAGTTTTTTTTATTAGAGCTTCAGGAATTGAAAGCCAAACTAATTAAATCTTCCCTTATTTTCTTGGGTTCAAATTAATGTCATTTTAGAATTTTATATCCCATTCTTTCTTTTCTGTGTACACACTTCTGTGCGTCCGCATCCTGCGGGTTAATTATGGCGATGTACGAGAAGGGCCTGCCTTGGTACTGGTCGGTTGCCGGCTCCTCCGGCCTGGTGTTGCCTTACAATGCCCGGGAATTGTTTAGAGACGATGTTGATGTCGCGGCGCGTTCAATTGATGCGATCTCAAGGGAGTGTGCGGGTCGGATCTCATAATCCGAGCGATACACACACACACGACCAGCTTGAAATTGAAATTGTATCTGCCAGATACTCGCACAATCGAATTCGCGCAACGTCAACCTAATACTAGAATAAGATGGCAGAACTTTTCTCCATAAGCTGCAATTGTTTAAATTAAGTAAATAACACTACCCAACAAGGTAAATATTCAAATAAACTTGAGCACAGATGACGCCTGTCATCTGCTTACCCTTTAAGAAAAAACTTTTTATTTAATTTTAGATCAAAAATATTATTTTAAACTTCTTTTGTTCTTAGTTTGTAATTAATTCCTGAATTTATACGGATTTATATCCAACAGATATTATTAAAGATCAAATTGAGTTTTCCCTTATCCCTCTTAATTGACTTTCCTGTCATGTTAATATGGTATTTATCATATGGGTTTAATTTAGATATGAAATATGTTCAAATAGACCCGCTTTTCAAGTTAATGCCTATCACAATATTATTTATTAGACTCCCAAAAGTCTATATTCAGTTTCCGAAGGTTACATTTTGCCAGCTGGTATTATTTGTTTATTTTTAAAAACTTACGCTGTTGTCGTTCCTCCACGCGGCATTTTGGCCAAGTGGCGATCACGCATTTAGTCAAGTGTTGCTATTTGGGCCGAAATTCGTTGGGTTTTTCAGCTTTTTCTGTCACCGCCACCCACTAGACGTAGAATCGCAGGCCGGTGCGTCACAGATCGGCGCTATATAGCTCTAAATATATATGTATATCGAACGACTAAGGGTCGTTTATGTATAGAGAGTCGGTGTTTTCCGCGTAATTGGATTCTGTAAAAGCCACAATCGAGAGAGAGAAACAATTGAAAACCGACCGAATCTGACCGATGGGAATCGCTAATCGCTAATAGAACTGTTCCAACCAAAAGTCTGAGATTGATGGATTGGAATAGAGATGCTAATCAGGCTGAATGCGTTAATTTGTCAATCACACGATCCCAAAACAGTGACGGATTCGGTTCGTTATCTATTCATGTGTGCTCACGGGGCCGCAAGTTCACATCGAATTTAATTAAGGCGATTTCTATAGATGCAAATTTTCGAATAACTCTGTGTTTCCAAGTGAAAGAAAGTCCGCACAGACCCGCAAGATGCATCAAAAATCTCTTGACAATAAGCACACACTAGTTCCAGCATAAACAAAGCACTTTAAATATGTGTATAAGAGGGCTTTTCTTATTTCTTATGTTTTGTTTATATTGCTCCTTTTGTTGTACAGACACCAAACTAACACAAACAAACGGTATTCAAATGCCGCCCGAAAAATCCTCAATTGAATTCAGAGAGTGATCTTATTCGAGCATACAATAAAGACGATCAGATCGCGACGATAGGCTAGAGACAACTGAAAATTAATTTCAATTTTTCAGCCCAAAGCTTTCTGGAGCTGCGCCAGACATGCCAACTTGCGGGAAATAACGATAATTTAGCGGAGACATGAACAGATCTTCAGCATGTACATCTGGGACACAAACCAAAGAGTGGGATCTCCTGAGCGTGGAACTGCACCGGTGAGACAGGTTACAAACCAAAGAGGTAGCTACAAATTTAAAGATGTGCTAATTATTTGTTTAACGTCTTTTAATTAGTCTTGGGTGCAACCTTGGCTTATGCAACACCCTCTTGTCACTCCAACTGCTAAGATTATGGCGGTAAACATGAGATAAAAGGCAGACAAGATCAGCATCAGCTGACTTCCCTGGCCATAAATTCAACCAAGAAAACTCTTTAAATAGTTTCCATATTCTCCCTAGAAGCTAATTATTGCGGTCACTTGTTTGTCAACAGACAATGTCTATAAATAAGTGAGTAAATACACTTATCAATCAAAAAACACCTGCCAGTGCAGCCAGAATTAATCGAATATTTATGGAACTGAGGCTTCGCTAATTTGCGGCAGAGTACTGGGTCACCAATTACCGCTGGAGAGGGACACACACCATATATATCCACTCTGACTCCCACTCCCACTCCCAAGTACCGCCGACGACAACAAACACACCCTGGCACGGACCTTTGGGTCATTATTCCAGCTCTATTTTCCTAAGCTCCGGTGGGCAACGCGCCCAAAAATTACTGGAAATCAAATGAAAACCAAATGAAAATGAAATGAAAACGAGGCGGCGAAAAGGTTGAGTCGTCCGGCAAACAAAGAAAAATACCCGTAATTACTTGGAGCCTGACGGGTTGTACTGGCCGAGCTGCGTGCCACGAATTGGACAAGGACGTGGAAGGATTACGGGCGGAATGTTTACGGCCAGTTACTATGTGAAGGCCTCACGCGATCAACTGTTGAATGTGTGGACTCCGACTATAGCGGATGTACATAGAGGAAGGTTTTGTGTGATTTGCGACGAGGTCGCATTAAAATAAAATTTACGACTTTCAAAGATACGTGAATTAGGAAATTGGCGCGTAAAAATAGCGGACAGTACCTCTGCCTCCTCTGCCCCCAAAGGGTGTGTAGGCGTTGACGCTTTTCCGTTTTTCTCCATTGTTAATTAGCCTTTTCTAACCGTGCCCCTGGTCTATTCCTAACCCGATTCCATATTCCATGTAAATGTTACACATACGCCGCGTGGTGCCATTAAAATCGATTAGAGACAACCCACGGATGCCTAGCTGAGTCTTCTTTAGATATCTCGGCTACCCAAGACTCTGAGCGGAGGAGATGGGCAAGGCCAATTGCCGGCTAGACGAGAGAGCTCCAAATTGGCCACCGGGGAAATGGGTCTGTCTGTGCTTGGGCTGCCTGCCTGCCTAAGTGACACAATTTACTTAAATATTGATAAACAAAAATGTGTTGGGAAATATCTGCTGACTAAATTGTGTTGATTAGTTGAATGTTTGATGGGGCCAGGGGATTGATTGGGGAAGTTAAGATTCAGCATTTTAGAGTGTTTATTTTTTGCTATAAAAATAAATTAAGTTGGATTAAATATAAGTATTTAAAAGACTCCACTTGATACTGAAAAAGCATTGTACATTGTCAGTTGTTTGATAGTTTTTAGCAATGAAATAAGCATTTTCAGATATGAATATTTTATAATTAATAGAGGTTTTACTTATTTTCTTTAAGAATTAATCCAAATAATGTCTTAAGAGGGAAGCTACTTTAAAATATTTGTATTTAAAACTAAAAAATGAGACCATTTACTATTTATCTAAATTCTTTCTTTTTTCAAAAAAGATCCGAAAGTAATCTTGATTAAAAATGTGAACTAAATAAATTAAATCATCACCTTAACACCAAATAAAAGCCCAAACAATGTATTTTAGAACTCATAGCTGCAGTCTATGGCTATTAGTTTTCCCCCCTTTTCTAGATTAGATCAACTCACTTTTCATCTGGCGGCGGCGGCATCTCAATGCCATTGGGCGTTCCTGGCGGTGACTTCTCGCTGACCCTGTCCATCGCTTCCTCCATCGGTGGCAGCGGGCTCACCGAGTTCGTATCCATGCGAAAGCAATCAATTTTGATGCCGCTGTTCCTTTGCCTGCCATTGTGGAAGGTAGAGGAGGATGAGAGATACATTTATGAGGCTCGGCATTTAAATGTGGCATTTTAATAGAGAGAACAACAGAGCACGACTCCTGGTCCGGATCCGGAGAGGGTGTAAATCCCATCTGGTGATGAATAGCGGCGCCGCTATATGCCAGTTTTCATTACGTCTGCATGTGTGCATTTTGTATTTGGACAAAGAATGGGAATGGGAGGAGGGACTGAGGATGGGGGCCTTGTTCGTTCTCCCCGCGCACACACACACATAATGAGCGGGAAAACCGCCTTTCAGATGGGAAGTGGAAATGGCTTTTGGCTTTCGGCTTTCGGCTTTTATTTTTGGCGACTGACTGCATAAGGTGGCAAAAGTGCAGCGTCAACCAAAGTCCGGGGCATTGCACTTGGCTCGCACTCGCACTCGCACTCCGTTTGGCTCTGGCTCTTTACGAGCACTTCTTTCCGCCTCTGCCATGTGTAAAATTGGCTCATCACACGTCCGAATGCGTTCTGCAGAGAGCGCCAATTTCCGATCCCTGTCCCAGCTCCAGATACTTCAAAATACTTTAGATACTTGGGCTGTGTGTGGGGGGTTCCCTTCCTTTTCCTTTTTGGTTTTCCCTCTGTCTCCCATTTATCGCCCCATCAATTATTATCGGACGTTCTAGTTCCTCGGGCGGGTCATTGAACCCCAGACGGACACGGAGACACTTGATGGACACATCAATGCCTGGCATTTGCTGATGCCGAAGCCCACTTCCTTTGCTCGGTCAACCGGTAACTCCAAACCCCAAACCCTTCTCCACTCACGGAAATATTCCTGCGAATTGTTTGCATAGCCCACTGTCTGTTCTGCCCCCCCACATGTGTCCAGTTCCCACGAACCCCTAGGGACGGGGGATTGACTTCGCATTTGGGTGGATTATGCTGATTATAGAGGACCCGACAGCGGGGTATTATTAGCCAATGAGACGGAGACAACTTTCCCACTGCGGGTGCATTCGGTGCTGTTTTGATTGGCATCGCTCTGGCTTTGACTCGGACTCTGACTCTGTTATTTATTTTCCATATTCGGAATGCAGAGCGAGAAATGTTCTTTAAGTGGGATTAGGTAGAGATTTATGGGTTTAACGGAGATTAAAATTAGGGAAACTTACTAATTTTTAATTGGAGAAAAATAATGTTCTTAAGTTGAGTTTAATTTATGAACTTAGAAATTTGTAATTGATTTAAAAGTTGTATTAACATAGAGATAATCAATAGGAAGGAAAGAAACTTGGTCGAGGGATATCGAAGGTTTAAAGTTGTTACATATAATGGCTATTGAACCTAATTTAAATATATAAAGGTTATTTTCTGACAAAATTAGTAAGAAAACGAGAAAGAAAGCTAACTTCGGTAAACCGAAGCTTGTATACCCTTGCAGTCTGCAATGGGATCATTGACAATCGATCTATTTTGGTAATGTTAAAAAAAAAATGTCAAATTATGTAAATTTTGTAAAATTTTACATTTTACATGTAGAATTTTACATTTTCATATAAATCGACCGATCCCTTCTATAGCAGCTATATGATATAGTTGTCCGATCTTAATGAAATTAAAACCGTAATTCTAAAACTATAAAAAACGACTATATATCGAAATTTATAGAAATTCGTTGAAAAACAGAGAAGTTAAAATTTTTTACATTAATTTCGCCATCATTTCTATGGCAGCTATAAGATATAGTGGTCCGATTTTGGCCGTTCCGACATATATACTGCGTGCTAAAGAAATAAGACTATGCTGAAAATTTCAGCCCGATAGCTCAAAACTGAGAGACTAGTTCGCGTAGAAACCGACTGACGGACATGGCTAGATCGACTCGGCAGGTGATGCTGATCAAGAATATATATACTTTATGGGGTCGGAGATGCCTCCTTCACTGCGTTGCAAACATCATGACAAAATTATTATACCCTCTGCAAGGGTATAATAAGCATAAGATAATGTGCTAAATAATACAGGATTCTCTTGAAATAAACTAAAAAACTAATTGGTTTTCTCATCGCAATATCTCATTAACTCCTACCAGTTTTAATATTGATTAAAGAACATTTAATACATGGAACATCCCTAATTTCCTTAAATCATTTTACAACTAAACCTATAATTTTCTTTGACATTTAGGAAACTACTTTTCCTAAGTGCATTTTTCAATAAATATGTTCCAGAGTAAATGATTTATGGCAAATGATAAGATCTTTATAGTGATGAAACTCCAGTAAATGTAAGAGCCCCACTATTATCTCAGCTTTTAAAACTGAAACCCATTGTCGAAATCAAGAATGTGTGTTTCTAAATCTTTGCTTTTCCTAAGTGCAGACCCAATTCCCAAGCTGCAATCGCTGTGGGCTACTTTTCTGGAGCGCTGTAGCGCTGCCGAGCTGGAGAGGAAGCTGGACATTATGCAATCCCACAGATGCTGACGCTGCCCGTATCTGCGCCAAATGGAGGAAACAAACAAACAAAGCGAGCGGCCAAAAAATCCACTCACAAAAGGAGAAGGGCCGCCCGAATATGTCGAGGGCGCCCGGATATGCAGCGACTTGTGCAGCGAGATTGTCAATGGCAGGAGAGGCGGCGACGGAGGATGTCCCTCCACAATAGACATCCTTTTTGTGGACAAGGAGGAGGACTTAATAATCCGATTTGGCCTGTCGTCTGTTTAGTGGTTTATGAACTCTTATGAGAAACCAGCACAAACACACATAAGCTCCTATAGAGTGGAGTGGAGCGGATCCGGAAATGATGATGCTGCCGTTGTTCTTGCCACTCTCGTTTTACGGTCTTCACCGAACCTACCCCAAGTTGCTGCGGCGTGTGAGTGTGCGATGAGCGATGTACGGCGTTTGAAAAACCCTTTTCTATGAAACTTAATTACTCAATTATGCACAACTCGCCGCAAAACGGTGTATATGCTTAATTGGATTTGTTGCCGCTTCAACGAGCTGGAATTTAACTATTTTCCACAATTAATTCATCTGCCCGGGCACGAACTGCACGACTGCATCTGCATCTGCTGCTGCTGCTGCTGCTGCTGCATCCCTCCGGAGGAGATGGACGTGTAGAGGAGCGTGATGGATGCGGTGGAAACTCCGCAAACAGACCGGCACACACGCACACTGGCTTTGGAGGAGCACCGACTGAGGTCCGAACTCCACGAATGCTGCGAACGAACTGAACGGTATCGCTGCATGGCGCTGGCAAATCATCGTCCAACGACGACCACAAAAACACGACGACACTACGGTACTTTAGTCCGAGGGGGGAGACTTGGGGCTGGGGAGCCGAGGCTCCCCCACTTCGTGCGACATCCACAGAAGCCGGGAAACTGAAACCGACGATGCTTCGGGTCTCTTGTCTACATGTGTAAAATGCTGTCGGCTTTTAAAGTTTTTACGCTGTAGATGCGAGTAGAATTGAGTCAAATATACACTGTCAAGATAATAATGGATAATACCAAGTAAATATGGGCTTAAATAATCTTTAATGAGATGTTTTGGAAGGTTTAAGTGGAGGTTTAACATTAAGAACACTCTGCAAATCTCGAAGAATTGGTTTCATTATAATAATGATAAAAACTTCAATATAATTGAACAATCTTTTCTTATATTAATGTATACATTTAACTGTGTTAATATATGTTTAATAGAAACTAAACTTTGCAAGTTTTTTCTTTAATAAAAAATATTGCTAGTGAAAAATTATCCAATAAAAAATAGCACTAGTAAACAAGAAACAAAGTAAGAAACGTAAGAAAAGTCCAGTGTGCTCGACTGTGAAATACCGCGAATGCAAGGCTTTGTGGGCGACTTGGTTTTTCACTTTGCCCAATTGTGCTTAAATGTATGAAAACCCTAAACAAAACAGAGCGAAAGACAGAATAAAATGTTGTCATATGTAAGCAATTGTTGCCAGGAGCATGTTGAGCAACACCCATTGGTGCTGCCAACTTAAATGTAGATGATGCTTAAGTAAAGCATGCACTTTATCACTGTGAGTGGCAGTCCACGTAGTGACGATAGGCAATAAGTTTGTGGTAGAGAAGTAGAATTGAAATCAGCTACGACAGTCTGATCAGAACTTGATCTTGATCAAATTCATACTATCTAGCCTAAAACCAAAAACTTCTACCAGAGTGCCGAATTAGAGATTATTATTAGATATTAGATTAGAATTAGTTAAATAATTTGTAATTTATTTTTGTTTCATTTTACTATTAATCGTCACAAACTTTAATATCAGAAACTTTTAAAGTTAAAGGTGCCATCGTAACTTTTATCTCACCTCCTTAAGATATGTTTTTGTTTGATTAATAACTCCCATTTGTATTATCAAATTTTTCTCAAATTTTTAGGGCAAGTCCGAACAAATGTATTTATGAAAATCAAAACGATTTTCAAGGTGTTTGATATTTTGAACTGGGAAAAAGTCTCGGCAAAAACAAACTAGTGAAAAATTATCTGAAAACATTACTAGTGATAAAGATATTACCCTGTCCAACACCTTAAAACCCCTTCCATCCTTTTCCGTTTATAAAAGATATGCCATACAATTTGTGGTTTGTCTGCTAACTATATATATATATATATTTTATATTCAACTATAGACGAGGAGGCCAATGCCAGCACACAGCTCGACTTATTGGAACAGGATAAGTAATACATGTACAAAACACACATGTTAAAAACACACACAAATATCAATTGACAAGCATGAATGCAATACATTTTTCAGGCGGGTCACAGACCCCCATATTTGTGGGCTGGATATTCGTAGATTATTGTCATTGTTTCGTAGGATATCCTGGAATATTTGAGGCTAACTAAGCGCTACAAGTACAAGTACAAATGCCGCTCGTGCAGATCGACTCTACTACAAATTAAGTATTAACTAACTGATTTGGGGACTCTTAACTTTAATCTAAGCTGACGTCATAGGCGTAAACTAAAGGGTTGTGCGAATAATTTAGTCGGAGAGATTCAGCGGGGCTCCTGCGTCCGGAACCCTGGAACTCTGGCCGCTTAGAGGCCCGGCTTGGTCTTGTCGTCGACGCTGCTGCCGCTGCCGGCGCTCGCCGTGCTGCCCGCCTCCGAGGGAGCCGGACTGCCCGACCGGGGACTGGTGGCCGGACTGGTCTCCAGGTCGCTGGTGCTGACGATTTCCTGAAAAGTGAGATTCGAATTCAGCTTGGACATCTCATCGGACTGCTGGACCAGCGCCATTGGACTTAAACTTGAATTTGAACTGACCTCATCCGCTTGCGTCTTGTGGTCACCGCCTCGTTCTTGCACTCCTCGTTCGGCAGATCCGCCTTGGCCGCCCAGCCGCGCAGGAACTCCACCACGTGGCTGTGCCCGAAGTTCTCGGCCTCGTCCACGGGCAGGTTGCCCCAGCGGTCCTTGGGGTTGTGCGGGACGTGGCACTGCTCCAGCAGGAACTTGACGCACTCCAGGTGCCCCTCGGAGGCGGCCAGATGCAGGGCCGTGCGTCCATCGTAGTCGGCCAGGGTGATGTCCATCCCAGAGAGACGATGGCGCCGTAGGGCGGTGACATCGCCGCTGGCCGCTGAAAAGAGCAGATTCACAATGGACAGACCCTTGGTCTCGTAGCGGTGCTTGCGCGGATCCTTCTTGTTGGACAGGTGCTTCAGGTTGTCGTAGCGATGGAAGTTGAAGGTGTTGACCAGCTCCTCGCAGAACTGCAGGCCCCTCACCGTGTTGCCCAGGTGGTCCAGCGGCGGCGACCAGGCAAAGATGCCCATCACGTTGGGTATGACCAGCATCATGCCGCCGCTCACTCCAGACTTGGCCGGCAGGCCCACCTTGAAGGCGAACTGACCCGAGTAGTCGTAGGTGCCGCACGAGTGCATGATCGAGAGCACATCGCGGACGCACTCCGGCCGGAACACCTTCTCCTCGGTGGTGGGGCAGATGCCACCGTTGGCCAGGCTGGCGGCTATCACGGACATGGCCTCGCAGTTCGTCTCCATGGAGCAGCACTGGAAGTAGTAGTCCATCACCTCCTTGAGGTTCGTGCGCTTGGGGAAGCACTTGTTCTCGCGCATATAGAAGCCCAGGGCATAGTTCCTGTCGGCAGCCTCTCGCTCCGAGAGGAACACGGCGTTGTTGAAGCCGATGTACTCCCCGCCGGACAGGCGCTTGAACCAGGACATGGTGTAGTCGAAGATCTCGGCCGAGGTCATGTCCGGCTTGACCAGGGCGTTCATCAGGGAGCAGGTGAGGATGGCCCCGGCATTGATCATGGGATTGTGCGGTTTCTCTGTTGAAAATAAAAGATATATTAATAGGATCTCCTATGATCTGAAGGAGGCCTCACTTACTGTTTTGATCCAGGACCAGCTCGTTGAAGTTCCTGCCACTCGGCTCCTGGCCCACGTACGAGTGCACCACCTTGGGACCAAGCTTCTCCAGGGCTATGGCGTAGGTCAGTGGCTTGCTGCAACTCTGGAGGGTGAAGGGCTCATCCACATCGCCGATGGAGTAGCGCTGGCCGTCGACAGTGCAGATGCTGACGCCCCATAAGTCTGGGTTATAGCGGGCCAGCTGGGGTATATAGTCGGCCAGCTTGCCCAAGGTGTTGGTCTTGCAGCGGCAGTAGATCTCCTCGATGTCCTTGACGAAGCTCGTGAAGTCGGGAATGACGAACTGCTGGCGGAAGGCCTTGGCAATCAGCACAATATTGGGGGCCACCACACTGAGGATAAGGAATACTGGTTACCTCCGAAAATTAGACAGGACTAAGAGGTGTAACTTACGCCTTGAAGGTCTCCCTATTGAGATGCTGCGTCTCCGCCGAGGAACCCGTCTCATAGTTATTCAGTTTGTGAACCTTCTTCAAGTTATCCATGAGCTCGCGAACTCTGGGATCGTTGCGCCTGATGCCCGTGGTCTTCAGCCCGGCGAGGAACTTGCCCATCGAAATGAGGCCCGTCTCCTCGCTGGCGAACATATCGAAGAGCACGTCCTCGGCATTGCGCTGCTCCTGCTCCCGGTGGCTGCGAATGAACGAACAGAGATCGGGAGTTAGTCGAGAGGCAATTAGCGGAATAGTTTCGAAGCCACAGAAAAGCAATTGGGTTTAGGGCACCTGCTAATTGAGCGGCGATACCCGATCCCCGACTGACTTTTAGCATGCGTGTGTGGAAAAGCAAAACAAAATCGCATAACATCTACGGCGGTTAGGGGATGGGAATGGGAATGGGGTTGGGGCTTGTCTTTGGCCAACTGGCGCTGAGCGCGGAGTGCTAATTGGCTCACAGACATCTAAAATGCACAAAAACTGCAAAGATCCAGTTGGATGTCGCCTCTAAAAATAGATCTTCTTCCTCCTCGCTCGGTTGACTCGATTAATTGGGATTTGATTTCTTGATTACTTGATTTCTTGATTTCTGCGCAACTATCAATTAATTTGGGGGAAAAATCACTTCAATAAACTTCAATTTAAGATCAAATTCTACTGGGGAAGAGGGTAAGGGTGCAAATCAATCGATTACTCACGGCCGCATCGAATAGTGGCGTCGCTGATTGCTAGAAGAGTGGATGGAAACAGGATGATTGAATGGCAAAACGTTAGTTACACTTCCATATGTAGGCCATAAAACCCTGGGTAAGAGCGTGTAATGAGCGTCAATCAACGCAATTTCTGTTTATGAGCGGGGAAGGTGTGCCTGTTTTGTGTGTGTCTATTTTTACGATCCACTCGACATAATCTATAGTACATGAGACCCTGCCCTTGCCTAAATCTATTTCCGACACTTTTTTTACCTGATTATCGCGGAAATAGTACGGACTATGGTGCCGCGACGATTCTGCAGCGAGATGCCCTCGATGATCTCCTCAATGATGGCCGCCGTCTCTGTGGTGTCCTGCTCCTTGTCCTGCCTGTACTTCTCCTCCCGCTCCTTGGCCTCCCCGTCCTCGCTTTGGCGCTTCAGCGCCGCCAACTCCTCTGGCTGCACCATCGCGGCGTATACGTGATATTTGGTAAGGAAGGAAGCTTGTGTCTGTCTGGGGACTCGGATCGCCTTGACTTGAGCGCTGAGCTGTTGCAAGTTTAATGGGAACAACTGTAAGCGCGCCCGGCGTTTTATACATTAGCCAAATGTGTGACTTTTGTGGCTGCTCCCAGCGACCGGAGCACTTAGATAGCCATCGATATCGGCCCGAGAGCGGAGGGTTATGAGGCGGAGAGCAGGGCACCACTGAGAGTCGAGCCGAGCCGGAATGTGCTAATTTCTAAATCATGTTATTGCCAATAAAATAAATTAATTAACTCCTTTTTCCCTATAGGCAAACACCCAGCACACACACACTTTTTTCGATAGCGAGTCTCGGTGCTTTATAATGGCCATTGTCTGCCACTCTTTATGGCGGTCATAGCCACATGGGTCCTCTTCTACCGATAAGAACTACGTCACGCGGCGGCGGCGGCGGAACCTCTTTTTTCCGATAAGGAGCCATGTCTGAGGTGGGCACGTCTCCGAGGTTGATGATTCACTTGATTTACCTGATATACTTCG
Organism: Drosophila triauraria; assembly: GCA_014170255.2. NCBI lineage: Eukaryota > Metazoa > Arthropoda > Insecta > Diptera > Drosophilidae > Drosophila > Drosophila triauraria. Next base: position 17,720,423 of record CM024335.1, on the reverse strand, counting down.
TTATCACCTTGACGAACATCGCCTTCTGGCTCTTGGTGCAGAGTCCAGCCACCATTTCGCCTATGATTCCCGCATCTATCAGATCCGCATCGTCCTGGACCCGTTCCTTGCCCTCCTCGCTGCCGGAAGCGGGAGTTGCATTGGCTCCCCGACTGTCACTCTTCTCCTCCTCGACTTTGGCCGCATTCTGCTTGACCAGCTCGATCAGTTCCTCGCCCGTCATGGACTTGAGGTCGTCCACTATCCTCTGCCTGATGCTGTCCTTGAACTGGGCCGCCTCCTCGGCCGTGTAGCCGTCGAGGGGCAGGGGCGCCTTCTCGGTGGCATACTGCAGCAGGTTCCAACTACGATCGCCCATCATGATATATATCCGCCTTTTCACTGTGCAAACTTGCGGCCCGTCACCGCCGAAATGAGCGCAGCCGAGTGCCGGCAATGGTTTTATAGTTCGCCAACATCAGACATCGAACATACTAGTATATATCGTACATATATATATGCCCGCAGACCCGACCAAGATTGAGCGAATTCGATTTTTATCTTCGTTTAATAAACGTATGTTAATTTATTTTTATGCGCCCGCGATTGCCGGCAATTAGCGCGTGCTCCGCGGGCAGATACCTCCCCGGATAGGAGGAGCAGGGACAGGAGACAGGAGTCCCTGTTTTTGAAACAAAACGAAATGTTTACCCCAAAAGTGCCATCAAAATATCAAAAATATTGTTGCCAAGTCTCTAGGGGACTTTGGGCAGCGATCGTTAATTGTGTGTGTCAACGCCTTTTGGCTGCAGTTCCTCAAAACAATATTTTGCGAGCTATGAATAGATATGTCAACTGCAGTGGATCTAAAAATGGATCAGTGGGCTGACATGGCAGCACCAGCGGAGCTGCTGTTGACCCAATCCATTTGAGCCACGTGGGCAGAGGTGGGCAGCGAAGGTGCAAATAAATTGGCAAATATTTTGCAATTCTAACAGTTAGTAACTTGGATGCAGGTGCTCCAAATCGGACCATGGATCGGTGTGAGGTGAGAGTTGTAATGGGTGGTGCTGAGTGCCGAGTGGAGAATGTGAAAGGTAATAATTGCTCTGTAACTTACAGCTTGGCATTGTCCTCCTTGGTCTTCGGCGTGGAGCTGGGGTCGTAGAAGGACAACTTGCGATTGGCAAACACCAGATTCATCAACGGGGGAGCGCGCAGTTTCTTCTGAAATGGACAAAGAGTTGGTTGAGTGCCAGGTCGGAAATTCCCCTCAAAAGTCACGTTTTCCCAGTTATGCCAAGAGCCCCCCTTATTAGCACGTACTAGCATGGTCTGTAGCTATATATCGAATGTTTTCCGCAACTGGATCAAGTCGGAATAATGCTGAAAAGCCATTGACAAGAACCTTTTATAGTCGAATGGGGGTGGTTCTTTATAAATATAAACCGTATCCCCAAAACTCTGCAATACTTTGTAATAGCTTACGGGGATGGTTTGAAATATCATGCTGCGAAGTAAGTTCGATACCTTGGCCATCTTTTTTTTTAATTTTTTATAATTTTTCCATTTAACTCACGTAAAATCCATAACCTACTATTTGTTGTTCAGCACGATTGCATCAGTTTTATTTGCTTAGAGGGAAAATAAGTAATCAATTACTCCAGAACTTCCTGTCCCTGTCCCTTAAGCCCTAAGTACTCTTGGTTTGGATTGGATTACCCAACCGGATGACATCAGCGGGGCAGAAGTGCCATATTTTCTTTTTTTGCCTGAGCGGCTGCGGAAAATACATTTTCCTAATTAACTTGCTTCGAAATAAATCGTGCAAAAAATTCCACAATTTAATGTCTTTATTGATTTTGTTATTTTCTTGGAAAAAAACCTGAGGTGAGGGTATTATATATTACTTTAAAAATGTATAGTACTTAATACCCGCACGTGCAGATAAGTTTATTATCTTTTATAGTATTAATCAATCTCTTTTTCTCTCTTTTTCTGGCCAAATAAATCTTTGCCTCCAAAATCTTCCCTCATTGTTGATCACTTTTCGCACTTCGCACTGCTTATTTGCATATTATTAAATACATATTTAAGCCAAAGAAAGTCATGTGAGCTGCACAATAACAACAACAACAACAGGATCAGGTGCTGGCATAAAAATATAAAAGAAAAAATAAATATTTCGCAAACAAGTTTCCGTTCAAGGGGCCTGTCACCATTAGCGTGGGACTTTGGCACCTTTCAAATTGGGATCCGAAAAGCTGACGGAACGTTGACGCACAATTTGGCACGGAAGCGCCGAGATTATCAAAGTGAAAATATTTCGAAATGGGGGGAAATGGGGGAACTATCTCTTTCTAGACCTTAAACTTGATTATGTCAAGGTATGCGAAATTTTATATAGGTTTTTAGAGTAGAATATTTTAGAAAAAAATGGCTTTGGACCGTAAATGTACTTAAGGACTTGTTCGAGAATATTCTTTTTAATAGTTAATTTTTGTAAAGAGTTGCTTGCAATATTTATTTTATAATTTTAGAACAAGTATTAATTCGAAAACCGAGCAACTTATAAATAACTAAGGCCTACGGTATAACATGTTATCTTTATTTGGTTTACTTTTTAAAGCTTTTCTAAAGGGTAAAACATTTATGATTAATAATATTATGTTATCTTTATTTAGTTTATTTTTTAGGCTTTTCCAAAAGCTAAAACATTTATGATTCATAAGTTCATTAAAAAACCATAATTAAATGCAGAAAAAGGTGCTAATTTCTCTGAGCAACGGACTGACACCTTTCAAAATTTGTTGGCAAATATTATTCATAAATTTCGCGAGAAGAGAGTGCCAAATAGAATTTTTATGAATTGAGAGAACTGCGAATGCTTTCTCTCGCCCTCTCCCATGGTAACCGCCATGTGAGCGGTGAAGGGGCTTGGTTTTTGTGTTGTGGCAGCTGAATTATTAATACAAACAGACATATGTACTTCGTCGTATGCTAAATATTTATGAATGTGCGTTCTTTCAGTTCTTTCCATGGCAACGGAAGAACCGCACAACAATTTCGGCTGGTGATGGACTTCGGGCAAATCTTCGCTGAGCTATGGGACGCCCACGATTTTTCCACGACCAATACCACCTCTAGCTTTATTTGCTTTATTTGTTCTTTTGTGTGTTGCCAAGCTCACGTTTACTCAATTTATTTTGGGGTGACAGTTTCGCGTGACTATTAAACTTCACCCCAAAAAAACGTTAAGAAATAGGAAAATAACAATAAATAATTCATTAAACTTGAACTCATAGTTGCAATATTTTTTTTTAATACTTCCGATAAGATCATCAAGATAGTGATAGTAGGACACATGATATAGGAGCATTTATGACAGATCAGAATGACTTTTTACACATTATCACAAACAGAACTTTCAGAATGATATTTTAAAATTAAGATCTTGATTTCATATTAGATTATTTTTTGCTGATATAATTAAAATATTTTAAATCAGCATTTATATATTTTCTTACATGATTTCTGTAAGATAATATTATTATCAAAATAATATTTTAAAAATACATATATTTCTGGTATCAATATATTGTTTTCTTATTGGATTATTTTTTGATAATATAATTTACATTTTTTTAGCTAGCATTTATATATTTTCTGTTATGATTTCTGTAAGATAATCTATTTTATTGAAGCAATTTAAGATTTGTCACAACCAGAACTATCAGAATGATATTTAAAAAATATTATTTATGGTATCAATATATAATTTTCTGCTTGCTTTATTATTTGGTTATATAATTTGGATTATTTTGCTAACAATTATATTTTATCTGACGATTTCGGTAAGACAATCTTACGTTAGATATAATTTAAGATTTTACTGATGTGATTAGTATTATTTTGATTGATTTGATATGATTTGATTAGGGATTTATTAACAATAATTTGAGTGCGTTCTGAATATTTATAGTGTTTTTTTCCGCTTCTAGGTTATAAATAGCCCACGGTTTTCGATGGTGATCGACGAGCGAAGAGATTAATCATTTAGGGCAGATTTCCAAGCACAAGTTCACAATCTACCGATCGGCATTTCAATGTCTCGGTCAGCGTCTCGCCGTAGTCTGGTTTTTTGACATTTTAATAGGCTTGTTTTGGTTGTCTTGACAACTAATTTCTGGGAGTTCCACATGTCACATGCGGTTCTGGGCGACTAGCGATGAGTGTGTCACTTGATTTGCACTTGATTAGCACCTAGGAGCCCCGAAATTTGTCATGATAATTTCACAATTAATTTGCCGGTAGTCGCGCCGCAATCCCAGATATCTCCGATAAGATAACCCTTACTTTTTATCTTTTCTAGGGAGACAGGACAGTGGGTGTGCGCTATCTGGAGGGCAGGAGATTGCGTCAGTCACGCTGCGCTTGGCGTTTATCTAATTAAACTAGAGCCCGGCGTCTCCTTCCTTCATTAAAAAATACAGCGTTGTCAGGCTGAATGAAATGCGTTCTATAACCTACGTGCGTGACCGAAATCACTTCCAGCCTAGTCCGTATCTTATTCTTGTTTAGTTTCCGAATTCTATTTTCGGGAACTCTGCACATTGTTTGCTTTCCGCCAGCATTTGCGCATCTGCGGGGATTACGCGCTGTTCGCCGTGTGTGATATCACATGAAAAAATCAATAGCTGGGCGAAAATGATGGCCAAAAAATTACCAAGTCAGCTGTTCCGCTCCCTCAAGCCTCACTCACCTCCGTGGCTATCTTCTGCTGCAGCTGTTTGCCCGTGTGCCCGAACTTGACGCGCTTCAAGAGATTCAGTTCCTGGCCCAGTTGGGAGTCCGCCGGATCCGTCGCCTCCGCAGGCTCCGCGGCGGATGCCTTGGGCCGGTGGGGGACCAGCACCTGTCCGGGTCCAGTTAGAAGGCGCAGGTTACGACCGGCTAGCGTGGGAACACCTTTAAGCATTATCACAATCACTGACTTGGCTAAATGGCTGCCCTAATGACGATGGCTCTAGTTCTTGGAGTGTGGGTAAGCCTTTGGCTCTCGTACTTGCTGCTACTTCGCTATATAAGTTCACGTTGCGTATCCGCTCCGGTGTCTGCACAAGCGTTCTCTTTTACCACTCGCAAGGTACTAATGCTCGGCGGCGTCTCGGCCAAAGGCAGAAAGCTTATAATCAGCTCAGCACGTCGGCAGATTCGGTAGCAGCGTCGCTTCTTTGGCAGTGAGTGAGCATAAATCGCTCTCTCTCTCTCTCGGTTCGGTGGAGGATTTGCCTGGCACTTGGTCCCAGTGAAGCTCGCGAGGCGTGGGAGAGGTACTTCCAGAGGTAGCCACTCGCTCCCCTTCCAAAAGAGAGCTATGACGTTGCTGGGGGCTCGTCTTGGCTCGCCGTGACGTCACTCGCACAAGTGTGCAAAATTAAGGCGTACACTTGGGAAAAACACAACTGAGTCAATAAGAGTGGAAAGTTTCCATGTTTTGGATGAATTTTCTTAAGACAAGTGACTTTTAATCTTATTTCAAATATTTTTATTTTATAAATCCTAGTCAGCATTAAAATATTTTAAAATAGACTTCATAGCTGATCTAAAATGTATTAAAAATTGTTTGATAATGTATAATAAAATACTCAAGGGTTAGTGTTTCAAATCCTAAAAATCTTTAGAGTCAGAACTGTAGAAAGACGGATTACAGCGGAAGAGGAGAGGGGCTTGCCGCTCTTCCCTTCTCACACATTCTTTACAAAACTGACTGACTACAGACGTACTCAATTTAAGGATAAAACCATTTCAATTCAAGAATATTTCATTTTAATTTTGGTGTGAGTACTTTTGTATTCATTTTGAGTTTTTTTGTTCTCAAAGTGAGGAAAAAATACTTAAACTTAGCATTTTTGGCAAATTCGTACTCAAAATGAGGGGAGTACGTATTTGAGAACGCGCTTGCTCAAATTCAGGATGCCATGATTCCTTCTGTAAATAAATGCAAATTTTTATGACATCATTTCAATTGTTTTTAATTTTAAATCGATTTTTCTAGCAAATTGGAACTGAAATTGATTTAATTTTCATAAAAAGTCAAAAACCAACAAATTATTTGGAGAGCACACAATTTATTTTAATAATTAATCAATCAATAATTAGACACATCTCACTCGCAGTGGGGCATCACGTTGAAGAGGACCGACATGAGCTGCATGTAGTCCTCCTCCACCAGCTGAACCTGCGACAGCTCGCAAAAGCCGTGATCCGTGGGCGGCGGGAAAAACTGCTGCTCGATAGCGTTCAGCTCGTCCGCCACGAAGGCCGCGCCCACTTGCTCCGCGGGATACAAACGCTTTCGACTATCCCTGGCCTCCGTGGGTGACAACATGGCAGCATTCTGGGAAGCGGGCAGTGGCGATATGGTGCTTATATCGACGCTCATGTCAAAGGTATTGGGCGGCGGACTGCGAAGCTGTTGCTGAAGGTGCTGCCGCCGCACCACATTCACGCGCAGCTCATTGGCGGCCGTGCTAACGCGACGCACAGGATCGGGGTTGCGGGAGGAGCTACTGGGCGAACTTGAATGCCGCGCTGGATCCAGGTATTTCAGCTTGAAGAGTCCATGCTTGCGTCGCAGCCAGGGACTGCGATTCTCCTTGTAATTCACAATGACCTTGCGACGCACAAACTCGTGGAAGATGACCAGCTCGTTGCTTATGTCTCGCCGTACAATCGTCTTCCAGCGCGGCTCCAGTTCCGGCGAGCGGATGATGCATATGACCTGCGAGGCCACTAGCAAGAGCAAGTGCTCCAAGGCCAGCAGGCACAACTGGCTATCCATATTCGAGAGCAGCTCGCTGGCTGGACAGCCCACGGTGGACACAGAAACGGTGGACAGGGACTTTGGAGAACGTGCGATTGGTCTGGCTGCTCAGGCAAATGGCAGCATCATCGTTGTCCGCTGGCTCAGCCGTGGCATTGTCCACATTGGGTAGGGTGTTCAAGGGGACTTCGCTGAAGCCATGGTTTTGCTGGGGATTTTATGAAGTTAATGAAGGATTCTCAACGAAAGGAAGGATAGAGTGCTTACCATATTTAAGGCCTTAACGTATATGTTGACCATGTTGAGAACCATGCCAAATGTGAGCGTCACATTGTCCTCGTTCAACTTGGGGGCACCGAACTTGACATCCAGCAAAGGATGCCACTTGTGCGGCTCGTAGACACTGCCGCAGAGGAGGTCCATCAGGTCCGGACTGAATCTCAGCAGGGACTTTACGCAGTAAATAATGATGTCAGTAAGGCTGTTGATGGGAAAGTTATTGAAAAAATTATTAAATAAGCTGAATAAATAATTTCCAGGTGAAAACTCACTCATTGCATGCCGTGATGAGGTCATCATCAATGGTTAGAGCCTCTGTGCTGCGCAGGATCTCCAGCTGCGAGCGTCGGCCAGCCAGGAGACACTTCAAGTTCCTTTGCTGATGGAATAAGGAAGAGCTGTGACACAACAAGCCCTGAACGGCACGCTGTAAACCCAAAATTATAAGGATTTAATAACCCAAATAAAGTTACATCGATGTAGAACCCACCATAATATTCCCCAGCGACGAGTCGTACTCCTCCTGCCACTCCTTGTGGTGCTCCGTTAGGCTGGCCACCAACATAATAGCCGCCTTAATTAACTGCATGGCTGCCGGCTCCAGGGATTGCTTGCTCAGCAGCAGGGCATCCACCAGGTAGACCTCATGGATGCCCACAAACTGCAGAGCCTCGTGGAGGAAACACTTCTTGTGCTTCTCCAGGATAATGGTAACCAGCTCGATTCCCCTCGCATACACAGGCCACCACTGTTCCACGGTCCAGCGCTCTGCATCCGCTGGCGCAGGCTTGCTGAACTCCAGCTTGGACTGCAGCAGTTCCCTGGGCGGCAGCAGATTCAGCCACAAGGACTCACCCACGTCGCAGTGCAGAAACTCCACGGAGCAGTGTCCCTTGGCGAAGACGATGAGCACATCCAGGAGCTGGACACTGAGCACCTGCTTGCTGTACAACGGCAGGGTGTGGGAAATGCAGCGCAGGAGGCGTTGAAACAGGCGGACGGAGACAAAGGGCAGATCCCAGTTCCCAGGGCCGTCGTTGTGGAAGATGGTGGCCACAGCCTTGAGCAGGTTGAGGCACAGAATCAGCGAGTTGGTGGACGCCTTGCTGCCCCCGAACTATCCGAATTGTTCAGACTCAGGGTTTTCTCCAGGCTCACCGAGTTCTCCATGTGCTGCAGCTCGCTGCAGATGATGCTGACCACCGAGTTGAGGAAGCGCAGGGCGACTGACGAGTCCCGGATGAGCAGGCCCGTGTACAGGTGCGCACACTTGGTAATGTTGGCCAGGCAGGCTTCCTTGGCCCGCACATGCAGGTCCTCGTAGCAGGAGCAGATGCGGCTCATCAGTTGCAGCAGCTGCTCCATCAGCTCCTGCTCCTCCTGGCCGCTGTTTGTGTACGAGTGCTTGAACTGGAGCAGCAGGAACACATACAACTCCGACAGCACGATGAAGGGCCGCATGTCCTCCAGGTAGTGCGAGCGATCCACCAGCACGGTCAGACACTTCTGGGCCATCAGCTTGAACTGCGACTCGGGTATGGTCATGAACTTGGGCTGCTTCTTCAGCAGGATCACAATGAGATCCTTGAACGCCTGCAGGCAGCAGATCCAGTTGGGCAGCTCGTCGGAGGCAGCGATGTTACTCACAGCCGGCACCTTGGGCATGTCGAAGACGTAGTCCAGCCAGGGCTCAAAGTTCTTGGGCTGGAAGAACTTGGTCATCATGTCCAGGAGAGCGGCATTCTGCCCATTGCCAGTGTAAACCTCAATGGAAATGATGTTCAGGAGCTGCGTGTAGATCCTCACATTCGGCTGCAGTTCGCAGAAGAGCGGAGCGCTGAGCTTGGACCAAAACTGCTTGTCCTTCACCAGCTCCTCGACCAGCATCTGCAGGTTGTGCTTCCACAGCGAGTGGAATATATTCATGATCTTGCCGGGCAGCGCCTGCTGGATAGTCAGAGGCTCCACTTGGAGGGCATCCAAGAACTCCTTCATGTAGGTCACAATACTCTCGCCTATATTGGGAACGCACTCCTTGCCGAAGAAGGAGCGCGATCGCTTGTCCTGCGCATAGTTCACCTTGAAGAAGGCCTCAGTCACTCCCGGCTGCTTGGCGATGCACGCGTCGACCAGCTCCAGGATGGCCAGCTTGATCGAGTCGCTCTCGAGCTCGTCGGGCAGCTTTTGCATGAACGTCAAACGAATCTGATCCGCCTCCATGTCCAAGCAGGCCAGCAGCGACATGTTGAACTCTAAGGCGATGCGCTTCAGCAGGCGGCAGGACAGGATGGGCAGCCAACGGTCAAAGATGTTGCCCATGTAGCTGCAAACGGTGGGGATAATACGCAGAGTGTCCCTTTGCTTGGGTTGTGTGTATATCAGGGCTTCCAGCGGCGAGAGGGTCTCACTGCTGCCGTACACCTTCTCCTTCAGCCGCAGCAGCTGCATCAAAATACGCATGGAGAGGCGCACCAGCATCATCAGGCCATGCGGCTGCTGCTGCATCCAGTTCGTCTCCAGCTCCATGGTGTACTGCACATAGGCATTGCCCACGCCTACGAACCTAAATACCAAGCATTGATAAGTAAGAATATTAAGAGTGAACAAGAGGACACACTCACCTCAGAAGGATCAGGCCATTATCCAGATTTAGCAGGGAATACACGCACACCTTTAGCAGTAGCTCCCGCTGTTCGTTATTGGCTTCACTTGGATTCGTGCCTATCAAGTCCAGAATGTCGCAGATGAAGCTCAGCACCTCGAAGTAGATCTTGTTTCTCTCCACCTGCGACCGAAAGTGCCAGGCATGCAGGTGGGGGAAGACGTCTCGCAAAAGGAAAATCAAACCCGGAATCTCCACCTGCATGTAGCGATTCCGTTTCAGCTTCGTGTAGGTGCGCAGGAAGCCCAGGTACGACAGCAGGAACTCGTAACGCTCGCTCTTCTTCTCCACATTATCGATGACGGAGCCCAGGAAGCGCGACTCGAAGCACACGCCACTGGCATTGGCGTAATGCTTGAAATCGTACTGCAGTCCCTGGCTAACGGTGGGCAAGATATGCAGCTGGCTGATCCGCGAAAAGATCTCCTCGTCCACCAGCGGCAGCAGCGCCGTGCAGACGTTCAGGCAACTGGATATGAGTCCCACTGGCGGGCACTGGACGCTCTTGAACTTGTGCAGCAGGTCGACGCACATCTCGGTGGGGTGCACCATCTCGGCGCTGATGCCGGAAATCGAGGTGCACCTCTGCACGGCGGTCTCTAGGTACCTCAGGCCAGCTTCCACGCGACGAATGCGCTCGCTGGAGTCAAAGTCGCCATGCAGGTGGCCGGTTTCCCTCAGCAGGCAGTTGATCTCGTGGTGGAGGGCGTCGAAGAAGTTCACTTGCGTGCGGAAGTGCATGAAGCAGCCGGTTGGATGCTGGATGGCCGTGCAGCTGGTGCCCGCGGGAATGGTATAGTCAATGCGGGGAAAGGGACGCACACTGGCTGTAAGTTCGAACTCATCGGTGTCCACCTCGCGGAGCCTGTGCTCGTTTTCATCGTACAAGAGAGCCAATATGGGCAGGGATTCCAGCTGGCTCTTAATCTTGGGTTGGTTTGGGGAGATTCGGTAAGTTTCTAATTAAATTATAAAGGGTTTCGTTGCTTACAAAGTTTCCCTGCCCCGCCTTGGTTAGCGACTGTGACAATTTGGCCAAGTGGGTAAACTCCAGAGGGAAGTTCTCCAAGAGAGTCTTGTAAAGCGACCGCGCTCCATCATCATCTGGAAAGAGTATCAGTTAGGGTTTATAAATATTTAAGATATTATGTAAACTACAAACCCTCGCGACTGCAGAAATCCTTGGCCAACTGTGGCCAGGAAACCAGTTCGCAGAGCAACTCGTAGATGCCCTCGTGACGGGCACAGCTGCCATCGCCATCGAACAGATCGCACATGTAACCCAGCTGGTTGTAGATGGTCTTGCGGGCAATCCGCGACAGCATCGAGTCATCGGCGAACATGGAATGCCTGACAATCAGCTGCAGCTGGACAAAGCACTTGAGATCCACTGCCCGCTTGCCCAGCTGCCGGCACCGGAGCAAGCTGGAGGCATCGTCGGCATCGTTGGTCCCTCGCAGACGGAGCAACATCCAGACGAGAAGCAGGGGCCCGTGCTCCTGCCGGTGGTGCATGCTTGCTATGTCAAATTGCAGATCCTCGATGAGTTTCTCAATGAGTTCCGTGTGCTCCCGCGGCTTTTCAAAGTCCAAGCACTTCATGATGAGCACCAGCTCCGAATAGGTGATGCTTACGATCAGCTCCTGGTGGTAGCGCTGGCTGTCGTCCAGGTAGTTTTGTATCCTGCCAAAGGAGTGCTGCTTGCAGGCTGCGAAGATCCGCTTGATTTGCTCCAGGCCCATGGGCAGGTGCTCCGCCAGCAGCAGAAGGATGTGCAGCACCTCGTTGATCTCCCTGGCATTCCGCTCCGACCAGGCAATGATCCTGTCCGTGGAGTGGAAGCACTCGCCCGCCCTCAGCTTCCTAGGTGGCAGCTCGCTGATCAGGCTCTCCAGCTGCTCCAGATAGGAGTCCCTGAGTCGGGATAGAGTTATCTTGTCCACCACAGCTCGGTACTCCTGGTGGTAGGGGTGGTTGGGGACCCGGTGGAACACAAGCAGGTTCTTAACGATCTTCAGCACGATCATGCGCTCCAGCGAGTAATAGTGACGTATGTCCTCGTGCAGCTTGGCCATGTTTGTCTCCGTGGAGATCAGCTGGGTTAGCAGGCTCGCGGAGCCCCGGTACTCTTTTGTGAGGTAGTAGCACAGGATCTCCCAGCACTGCGCGGATTCCAGGTCGAGCAACTCCTGCAGGCGCTCGGTGAAGGGCAGCAGCTTCTCCTGCTTCTTCTCCTTGAGCAGAGTGCCCAGCTGCACGTCGGAGGCGCTCTTGGGCTTGAACTGAAGCAAGCCGGCCTGCAGTTCGGTGGCCACGTTCATCAGCTCATCGCGCACTGTTTCCTGGGGCGTCTCATAGTGGATTCCGGACACCATCTGCCACAGCCGCTTCCAGTCGGTGCTACATTGTGGATAACAGGTAGTTTACATGCTGGCATCCATCATTTTCGTGTTTTTGGTACTTACATAACGCATTTCTCGGCTGTGGGCATTGTCTTGGTTCTCTCTTAACAACTAAAGTTTACAATTATTTAACAACAAATCGGTTTTTGTGTTCCACGCGCAAATTCGCGGCCGGAGCGTTGCCACCTACAGGAAAAAACATTTTATACGCCGGGAAAACATAGTGGCAGCCCTGACATTTATCGATAACCGATAGTTTTTGAAAAATAAGTTGAAAAATTTAAAATATTTGGGCACGGCTAGAAGGGACCATACTGAATGGTAATACATTTTATAGTCTTTTTTATGTTATTATAATTTATTTCTTTGTTGTAAGAATAACAAAAAGTATACGCACATTAATTTTGGAAAATATTAAATGCAATATAGGCTTCTAAATGTCCATTTGTAAATGGCAGTGTTAACTTTTTAATAGAGTCAATTTAAGAAGAATTGCTCAAATTGAAGAATTCGTAAAAAACATAAATAGGGTGCGTTTATATTTTCACTGAATTGCATTATATCGAAGTGAAGTTGACCCAGTTCTGCCCAACACTGAAGGTCATCTTTAGAAGCTATAAACTTTACTATTGGGGTTTGAAAAGTCTAGGTCTAGGTCTAATATGTACTGAAAAGACAGAGCTAAGACCAGTGGTAGTCCTTGATTTCGGGTAACACGTAACAAGAACGAGATACTAGCAAGTCCTTATAGCTCTGGAAGGGCATTCCAGTGCAGACGGACTAGAACTATTTTAGGTTAGACCTTCCAGTCTACGTCAGACCTGCGAAATCTGCGCGTTGTGCGCAGATGCTGCACGCACACAACCCCAACTCCAGCCCACTCACTAACACCAGCACACTACTCTACTCCTTCGCTAGCCGCAGCTTCCTCTCAGATCTGTGGCAGAGCGAGCGGGACGGCGAGAGCGAAGAGAGTAGGCGCAGGCGGTGTTCTCGACCCTGGGAAGCTGCAGCCAAAAATTCGTCCTGTTAGTAAGAGAAAACTATTGACAGGCGAAAGGTCTTAAGCTCAGAGCCTGCTAGGCAAAAGGAAGAATAAACGCGGAATGGCTCAAGTTCAGCTGAATGGATCCAACCCCCAGGGCAATAATGGCATCAATCCCGAGGATAATGAACGTAAGTCTCTGCTCTGAAAATCATATAATTAAGTCTGCCAGTGTGTTAGAACTTGAAAGTTTGCCAGGAAAGTACATACCTGTGCATGTGTGTGAGTGTTCAGGTTTAGCAGGATGTCGTGTGTGTCAAATAACAGGATATATGTATGTATGTATCATATATATGATGTATGTCAGCAGCAGCTAGCATCTTTGACATAGCTAGGATGTTTGTTGGCCTGGCGTTGGGTGGTAGCTTGAGTAGCGAGAGAGAGAGCAGCCAAGGATAGAGAGAGCGATGGACAGGGAGAGGGCGAGAGCACAGGACACCGAGGAGGATGCTTTAAGTACGGCAGAGTTGCCATCTGTTCGCAAAAGCAACAAGTTTGAAAGGTTTTTTGTTTTCTTTTTTAATTGAAACTCAATCTTTAGTAGGAATAACACCTTATAGCATCTAAAAGTATAAATAATAAATTTAAGGATAAATAACTAAGCAAATTCATAGCAAAAACAACTAGTCTAACGATAAACTTATAATATTTAATACACAATGGTTATCTTAGAACTATAAATAAAATTTAGAAGTTATAATTTTTATTAAAATTCAATATAGATGCTAAGAATTTAATTGTTAACTTTTACATTTTTGTACAGCCTTTCAAATAAGTGACGATGACTTGGATGATCTGGATGATGATTGCCTGTTGGAGGAGGCGGAGACCACTGGCGGCGCCAATAGTCTCGGCCGAGGTCCTTACGAGAGAGCTTGGACAACGGAGGCAACTAGGGCATTAATACACATCCGCGGTCCCATGGAGGGCAGCTTCACGGAGGGCAGGTTAGTGCCCTATTTTTACTCTAAAATAAACCCTTATTACCACAACAAACTCCTTACATTTCAGACAAAAGAGAACCGCCCTCTGGCTGCACTGCACCCGTCAACTGCAGCGCCTGGGCTTCCGCTACTCAGCCGCCAAGGTCCAGAAGAAGTGGCACAACATCCTCATTACCTACAACAAGAATCTCAGCAAGAAGTACGTCTCTGGCTACGTTCACTGGGAGTTCTTCGAGGAGATGTTCAAGTATTTGCAGGGCAAGAAGGCGGACTTCGACATGCAGCTGCCTCAGCCAACCACAACAGTTCCTCAGACTCCGGTTCTTGCTCCGGGACAAGCCCAAACCCAAGGACCGCCGCAGCAGCTGCAGGCCACTCCCATAAACATAAAGCCGGAGACGCCGCAGATCAAGCTGCAGATAAAATCACAGCCTCCGTCGAAGGAGGAGCAGCCCTACATCACACCCGTGGACCAGGTGCTCCTGCAGGCCCAGATGAACATGGACAGCAAGTCCAACGACGAGTTCGACGAGGACAGCAACACCATGTCGGAGGTGCGTCAGCCCAAGATGGAGTACGATGCCGAGCACGCGGCGGAGGCGGAGCGAACCAGCGATAGTAGCCAGCACCTGGAGGGCAATGATCTAACTCGACCCCAGGGACAGGCACCCCCAGGTGGCAGCGATGACATCTGGTGGAAGGACTACTTCGAACGAAAACTGGAGGTGGAGCGGGAGAAGATGGAGTTGCAACGGAACCTGCAGCAGGAGCAGGTGCAGATCCAGAAGATGACGCTGGTGCAGCAGGAGCGGATCGAGCGCATGAAGATCGATGCCATCAACAGCCTCACGGCCACACTGCAGAAGCTCGTGGAGGCGAAGTGCCGGCGGGCCTGAACGCTTCCTAATTCCAGTCTCCAGTCTCCCTCCCAGTAACTAATTGTAAACTTTAGGCTTTTATTTCGAGTGTATCTAGTTGTGTGTGCAAATACAATTTCGGCCAACTAATGGCGTTGTCTATGGCTGCCAGTCTATCTCGAAGACGCTGGCCAGGGAGGTCTGCTTGGCGTGGGGCTTCTCCAGGCCATAACTGAGGCTCCAAAGGTCCGAGGAGAATATAAGACCCTCCCCGGCATTAAGGCGTAACCTCAGGCTGGGACAAACTCCTCTGTCACAGGGCTCCTTGGGATGGAGTACCACTTCAAAGTGGCCACTTAGTTGCTGCACAAGGATCAGGCCACGTACGTATATCTCCGTCTGGCTCCGCTTTTGCTGATGCACTGCCAGTAACCAACTGGAGTAATAGGGCGCCAGGTGGAAAGGATAATAATATGGCCGTTCCAGAAACAGTCGGGAGGCCTTCACTGCCTTTCTTTGGCAGTTTCTTAGTTGGAGGTGCCAGGAATTTGTAGTTAGTTCCTGCCACAAGTGGATCTTCTCCAAAGCCGCCTCCAGATTGAAGAGTTTTCGGAGCATGAGGTTACTCGACACATCGCAGGGTTCACTGGCTAACCCCTCGGGTGTTTTAACCTTAATAAGGTCTAGGAGATTGCCCAGATTCGTTTCCAAACCGGCATCGGTAATAATAACAGGAAGGCCTCGCTCCAGGTACTGAGATTCCAGCAGGGAGTAGCTCACATTCGAAGCCGTAGCTATTCCCTCTGTTTGGGAAAAGTAAGGATGACAAGGGTTAGCTTTCATCATTTCAAACTCACCTAAAGATTCACAAAGAGCACAGTTCTCCGGCAGCGTTTCCCTCCGACCCAAAGGTGGCAGCGGCTTCTGGTAGCGCTGTTCTCCTCGGGAGATCAGGCACTTGGCATTGTAGTATGGTGTCCAGTCCCAGAGAGGCAGGACCTGGATGAGCATTAAGCGCCCCACTGCACTTAGGAACCAAGCGAAGGTATCACAATAGGACCACAAGAGGTATAAAACCACTAAAGGTAGCAGGATAAAACACCATCTCTTAATCCTGGCCAGTCGGATCTGCCAGATCAATGGCTGACATATGGCCAGCATGTCCTCCCCAGAAAACTCCTGTTTCCGGCAGTCCTCAAAGAATTTCTTCAGCTCCTCCTCCATGTTCCTTTCACTTTCCCAGACGGAAGTTAAGTGAATCCTTTTTGGCCAGGAAGTAGCGTGGCTACACGCACATGCGCGCGATAAGTAATTTTTCCGGAGGAAACCTAATTTTCTAACTCATTGCGCGCCCAGACGTGCATCCTTGCGATAAGTGGCACAAAGGATGCTGCTAAGGAAAGGGAACTGACTCCATATTGAGCTTTAAATCTTTATTGATTCGAATTGAAGGAATAAAAACTACAAAATGTTCTGTCTGGAGAGGTATTTTTTTACAAGGAGGGACTCCTTGTGCCTTTACATTTCCTCAGCCGAAGGAGGAGGTCCTCGTGGAGGCTTGCACTTGGTGAAGAACTCCTTCATGTCGGTGCACTGCTGCGAGTCGTTCCTGATGGAAGCTGGGCAGTTCTTCATCAGGTTCCTGAACACACAGCCCATCAGGTGGCCAGCGTCATGGGGGCAGAAGGGCATGCCAGGTGGCGGAGATGGACGTCCAGGACGCGGCGATGGACGCGCAGGTAAGTTGGCCTCGAAATCGGCCACCTTGGTGGCACAGGTGGTAAAAGCCTCCGTGGCCGTGGTCTGGAGCTCGGAGCTATCCTTGAACACCACCTGGAGATAGCTCTTTAGCTTGGCCTGATCCAGGCTCCGGTTCATGTAGATGCCGGTCTCGTTGAAGATGCAGGAGAAGAAGCACTGCAAGTACAGAGTTTCATCTATAATATTCCTTATTTTTAGGATTTAAAAGGAGTCTCACTGGTGGCGGGTGGGGATGATGATGGCGACGCTTGCTCTCAAAGGAACCACTGGCATCTGCATCGGTAGGCGGCGGAGGGGTCATGTCGAACTGGGCACACTTCTGCTTCAGCTCTGCGGTAATGAAATCCGGCATGGGGCAGCATGTTTTGGGGTCCACAAAGGTGGGCCGCTTGCTGCAGTCCACATCTGCCAGCGTGGCAGCATTCTGTTAATGAATTAATTTTTTTAGATGGACTTCAATCGCGTGATCCCACATCATCAGCGTCATACCAGGCAGAACCCGACAACGAGCAGTAATAGCTGCGATTTCGAAGGCATTTTCGGTTTGGCGGCTCTGAAATGAAACTGAATCTCCAACTCCCATGCGACCTGATTTTATAGAACCCACGAAGCTGGCAAAATTAAATACGAATATAATTATGTAGATATATTAGCCGGGGATTCGCAGCGTGCCCAAGTCAATTAATTTGCTTTTTTGCCCATTCGGTAACGTTTGCTTGCAATTATTTCAATTTGCCAACTATCCATCAAGGGTTATAGTCATATACATACGTAGATACAAATGTATTATCTAGAATCTTCCACACTCTGTTTAAATACTTGGGGAATTACCTGCAATGCTTGTGGGGTTAAGGGTAGAATCTTAGATACCAAAACTTCCCTTTTTCCAGACAACAGACACATTGATTGAATTAATTATAACAATATTTTTTATAAATACGAATTAAGCCAATAATTACATATAATGTGCCACTAAAAAATTGTGAAATACTGGTGGTCATGACTAATGAGTAAACAGATTAAATGGGTCTATTATCTTCATGACTCCCCGCAGCACCAGAAATTCGTTTAATTTGCGCTTGGTAGTACCATCCATTTAATTTGCAGACAACTTTTAACTGAAGCACATTGTCTAGCCCGCATCCAATGTCGATACAGTTCATCCCTTGCGGGTCAGCTCGGTCACGGCCTCTTTCACGGTGGGATATTGAAACTTGAAGCCGCTGGAGATGGCATTGCAGGGCTTCACCTTGGCTCCGCTCAGCAGAAGGGCAGCTCTCTCTTTGCCAAAGATTGCGTGGACCACAAACTCGGGCACATTGAAGATGCAGGGACGATTGAGTGCCTTAGCAAAGGCCTAAGGATGGCGGAGTTAGATTATCAGGTGAGTTTCTGGAAGAATTAAGAGAAACTCACCTTGCTGAACTCCTTATTGCTGGCTATTTCAGGAGCCACAGCGTTGACCACGCCCGGCACTGGCTTCTCTATGATGTGCTGTATCAGGCTGCACAGGTCCTTCAGGTGTATCCAGGGCATTATTTGCTGGCCACTGCCCAGAGGACCACCAACTCCCAGCTTGAAGGGCAGCCAAATGGATTGAATCATGCCGCCGCCATGTCCCACAACGACTCCAGTGCGGAGAATTGTCTGGAAGGGACATCATTTGTGGACACTGTACGCTTTATCTTTCTTCCAAACTCACGCATTTGCAGTCCTGTTCGTCTCCGGTCTTGGCAGCCTGTTCCCAGGCCAAACACAGCTTGGACATGTAGTCGAAGCCGGACACCTTATCCTCCTCCGTGTAGACCTTGGACTCCGAGGGCGGATAGTGGCTGACGCCGCACAGGTTAACAAACGAGGTGACCTGGGGAGCCGCCTTTAGGGCCTGAGCCAGCGTCTTTGATGAGTTGATGCGGGAGTTCCATACGTTCTGCTGGAATCCCGGAGTCCAGCGTCTCGTCGGATCCAGGACATTCTGGCCGGTGGCATTTACCACGGCGTTGACACTGCTGGGTATGCCGTTCTTTTCCAGCTCGTGCCAGGTGATGCGCTTTGGCCCTGGCATCCGGGAGATGACCGTTACATCGTAGCCCTTTTGCGACAAGTTCTTGGCCAGATTCCGGCCGATAAAGCCGGTGCCGCCACCTGAAGGAGGATTCTGTTAGTTCACCTGGCCATTGTGCCTTGATTGCCACCTTCGAACGTACCTATCAGTGCGTGCTTCGACATTTCTGGCCGAGATTTTGAGATGTAACTATTCGCTTTTTTCGCGAATTACGACACTTGAAGAACCAAAACAAAAAACAGCTGATTTGGAAAGGGCTTGCCATACTGCCAATATTTAATAGGGTTGCCAGCATGGTGGAAAAGCTTTTGAAGTTAGGGCGCCAAAGGGATTCAATTTAAAGCTTATTTATTAATTGAACGTTTATAAATCCCGGGAATAAATGTTAATTAGAGGGAGTTCGAATAAGCAAAGTAAAACTACGTAGTAAAATCAGTACTATATCATTAATAAGCTAAAAATGGGTTTAACTAATTTATGCAATGGATTTGTTCTTGATTCCTTCTTAAAACTGTAGATTCTGTTATAAACACTCTAATTAATTTATATCTTATTTTTCAAGAAACTGAAAAAAACAAAAACAATAGTAACTTAAGCAATAAAATGTACCTCTGAAAATGGCCAGCGTAAATGTTCAATGGCTATCGAACCGCCGTCTCCAGGGGCTTTTAGTGTCACTGCCAGCGTAGAATTTAAAGTGCAGCGATAAGAGGAATAAAGGGCAGGCACTAAACCGAAATTACAAAGCGCTTATCGCTTTAACTTAAGAGCGTTAAAAGGAGCGAGCAGCCTTCTCCGGACTCCAATAAAAGTGCAAATTTTGCATAAAACGCCTCTAGCCAACTACAATACAAGTGGCTGTGACGCTTTCACTCCACATGCAAACTTATATGTTTTTATATATAGAGACAGACATCGGGGCAGACGCATGTGGCCAAGTTAATGGCGGGCGACGGAGCCAAGTTCAAGTGCAGCAGACGACATAACGTCATATCCTGCGTGGTGTGTTTTGTTTTCGGAGCAAGTCATTGGAAACTCATTTGCATACACAGTGTGCTGGCATTAACCGGACGCCGGGGTTGACACCACTTTCTCCTTCCATGGCCGCCTGCAACCCCCTCACTTTAGGGGGCGTGGCTGCCTTTTTGGTGAAAGAATTTGCATTAAGCGCAGCAATTATTGCGCTTCATTGCGTGTGAAAGACGTAGTGATGGAGAGACAACGAAAAAAAAAGGATCAAGGGCCATAATTACGGGGTCTGGCGCCTTTATCTAGTCCTGCAATCAGGCAGTAATCACGTACAGCCAACTGAATAATGGTTAGGGAGCGTGCATATAGTTCAAAGAGGGCAAAAGTCTGGAATATTTGTTTTATATTACTATTTTTATATTAGGTATTTTATGCGCAGTAAGCTTTTATTATAACGGATATTATAAATTGCGTGATATTTGTAAGTTTAATTATATATTTTGGCAGATTATACAATAAATATATTTGTTCACCGAATATAAACTTTATCAGAAAATAACAATATTTTGGTTCTTTAAAAAATGGCTTTTTTCTTTAAGCCTTTGTAGATCCGTATTCTTATGAATATTTAGTAAATATATTGTTCGTAACTGGTAGGTTTAGATATATTTTTCTCTGCTTTTTGGAGTACTTTGCCATCATCGATACTTCAAGCCGGGATCGCCAATGGAGCTTTAATTTGCTCAGCGTGTTTGCTTTTGCCTCCGACACTTGTCACTGAAAAAACGAGGAGCTGGGGAGTTTCGAAACTTTCTAGACAAAAGGAAAATATGGAAACGATGATGGAAAGGATCTGCCAGCAAAAAGTTGTGTCGTGTCTTGATGTTTGAGTTGCACTTCCGGTGCGAATGCAGATACACAGATACAATGCTCGCACTCGGGCTGTATCTGTATCTGTGTATCTTTAGCACTCTGCGGGTCGGGGACAAACTTCTTTGTTTGCCTTATTGACAAACAGACAGCTCAAACAAAGTTGCAAAGTCAATGGCACAACACCACGGCACATGGACATGGAGCATCCGAATATGCATCCAATAGGCACCCAGAGCCGGCACCCACCGCATCCCGTTCCGGTGGCAGCGTCGGAGTGATTTGTGTAACATGTGGGTGGCGCTGGAATGGATTGGAAATCCGCCGGCACCGCATCTCACCCGGCATTGACACACCGCACACACAAAATCCCTGACAGTTTTATGTGCGGCATGGGCTTGGGATTGGGTTTGGGTTGCTTTTTGCTGACTTGCGGTTGTCGTTGTCTGGCGGGGATCGGGATTAGCCACAGACGGGGTCTGACAGTTGGTCACCTCGGTGGCACGGCATAAAACTTAATTCTGTCATAATTGCGATGCAGCTAACAAGTTTTGCAAGCCGGACTGCACTCTGAACATGGAAAAAAGTCGGCCAGTGAATAGCATTTTATGATAATTGAAAAATTTGTAATATACTTAATGATTGGTTAAGGAGATATTTAAATTCTGGTTATATAATACATAATTACTATTTGTTTATGGCTTGTTATTATAGTTATAATTATTTTCTTAGACTACCTTTCTGTTTTTTAGGTTCCTAGAAAGCTCGAACTACAATTTAAGAACGGTACAAGGTCAAAGGCGGATTAACGATTATAATTTTTACTAGTCTATTTAGTGCTAATCACACACGAATTTAAATTCAGAAACTCTTAACAGCACATTTTTGTAGATAATACAAATGAGATATATTTATTTCTCCCAGTGAAGTGAATCCCAATCCGTAGCTTATGCAACTAGCCGGCAGCTGGTTTTTCGGTTTTCCGTTTTTAAATAATTGAAAAGCCCAGAATGCAGCAAAGTTCAGGGTTCAAACTTTTCCTCAGCCGACAAGAGAGACAATCTGGGTGGAAAGTTCCGTTGATTGCTCTTGACGTTAATTGAAATTTGGCCAGGCCAAGCCGAGTCTAATTGGCAGTAGTGGCCAAAGTGAAGGTGTTGTTAGGTGGTTAGGTGAGGTGATGTAGCGGTTATCTCCATTACATTAGCTGGACCCCGTTCACCCCAGAAAATTGGCCATAATTGAATTCGGGATGTGTTTTCTCTGACCTCACGAGGTTTTCTCGGATTTCTGCGTCGTTTCGAATGTTTTTTGCGACTTCTTTAAAGGCGAGCGGGGTTCAAAAGCATCATAAACAATCTGTGGGGCGAACATATCGCGCAGACAATTTGTCTGCCACGGAATATATATAAAACTGGGTCAGACGGAGTGGCGACGGCGCCGCCGAGAGATTGCCGCAGACAGCGTCTTGGTGGTCGCACGTCCTCATCCTCCATTCTCTCCGTCCTCGTCCACATGATACCCATTCCATTCTTAAGTTTCTGACGCATCTCCACGAGGTAATTCGCGAAAATAAAGCCAAACGTCGCCTATCTGGGTCAAAAGTCGGGGAGCGCCAGTTTGTCTCCTTAATTTTAACTACTTTGCTGGAGGAAATCACGGTTAATGCGTCTGTTTTTCCCGCTCTTCCACTCAGAACACTATAATTAGATGTCCAAGAAACTTCATCTGACTCCGCCGAACTTCAAAGGCAGAACATTTTGTCAAGCGGATATGCTGCTTGAAAGGATCGGATCTGCTCTGCCGGATTCTGACAGTTGATCAAAGGGAAACTGCTGGAAAATCGAAATGAAATGGGACTTGGCGCAGCGGAGTTTTCTCTCTCTTCTGGCTAAATGCATATGAATAATGCAACTGGATGGCAACTGGCCGCATATCAATTAATGGAAAAGCGAATTACGATGCCGGCTACTTGCCGACTCACCCACTTTTCCCGGCCTCAAACTCGTTATCCATCAATATCGCTGATAGCCACAAACGGTGAATGGCTGAGACTTCGATTCCGAGCGAGACGAGACTCCATACCCCAGTGCACCTGCAGCGCTGAAAGCAAGACCACTTTTACTGCTCTGCTCCATGCACTCACCTGTTGGCGCCTTGGAACATTAGCTGCAAGGGTAGGGTCTGAATTTCGAGTGTCCCTCATCTGGAGAGCATTGCAATGCACCACTCATCAATCAGAGGCAATCGAAAGGGCCGACCTCTGGTCGATGGAATGGCTAAATGCAGCTCCTGAGGAATGTCGCCAAAATATATGCACAGCAACAAATTAATGATGATAAATTCGACCATCAAAATAATCTATAATATTTTATATTTATATTTATGTGTATATTAATACCAATATCAAAATGAGAAGGTTTTCAGAAATTTATGGTCTTTTATAATTGGTTTAACATTCCGATACACTGATATCTAAAGATATTTTTTAATAAAAGGTTCTAATAAAGAAAATAAATAGGTAAATATTAAAAATTGATACTAACTTTATAACTTATGAGCTTTGATCGGCAAATATTTTGTTTTTTACAGAAAGTTTATTGAAATATTCCTTCTTAGAAAATATGCATACATTTTTATTATAACATATTAAAGCCCGCATAATATAAAATAATTTGGAAAATCTATAAACTATAAACAACGGAAATGGGTTTCCTTCTCTCTGTAATCTCTTCAGTTCACTGTCACATTTTTTCCTCTGTGCGGCAGCTGCTGCTCCCTGCTGAAATCCTTGTAAATTGCTTTAATTATTTAACAATTTTCGAGCATATTTAAGTGACAAACCTGCCTCTGCCCCGGCAGGCAGGTGAACTCGAATAATTCACACCTGCAGCCGACCCGAACGCTGCGGCGTGCAATTATTGACGTTCAGTTTTGTAATAAAATATAACTCCAGCCAGGCGGCGACCTAAAATTAATTAGGCTTTTAATATTTATGCCTTTTATGTTTTGCATTTGGTGGCGACAGGTCGCCAAGGACGCGAGTGACAGGGAACAGGGCCACAACGACTAGGGGAAGCTAGGATCCAGGACTCGCGTTCGTGTATGCGGGCAATTAATAAGCCAGAGCCACGACCGTAAATTCAAGCCGGCTTGGGAGTCCTGTGCTCGCTGTCCTGCGAAAGGGTGCAAGATAAGTATCTATTATAAATATTCATACGTCGGCGGCGAGCACAGACGACATTAAACCGTGTTGGACAAGTCCGCCAATCCCATTCCACTCCCTCGAATTTAATGTCTCCTGCTGCTGCCGGTGCTGGCTCATTGAAGGAGCCTTTGAGGCGAAACCACTTTCCATTCCGTCGGCACCGCGGGCGCTGCTCCATTCATGGTTCTGTGGCTATTCTTCATCTTTATCAAACTTGACAGCAAACTGGAGGGATTTTCGTTTATTTCAAAAGCAACCTAATTCCTGGGGCTGTTCGAATGAATGTAATCAGATTGCTCAGCCATGATAGCTTGTCTTTCGATGACAGGCAATATTGGAGTGGCTTTTTTGATAAGCTGAGAGTTTTGCATTCTATTTGCAAATAATAGATTATGTTTTCAAGTCAACTTAACTTTATTTAAAATATTGTAAGCCAAAAGTGAGCGATTGTAAAAAGATATCGATAAAACTAGATTACAGGTTGGCTATATAAAATTAATTTCTAATAAAAGTAAGCTCAAATGAAAGGAAATTAAAGAGCAACAGACAGCATTTAGGCCAACCTATTAACACTATACAGATTACATAAAAATAAAAAGCAAACGATTGTCTATAAACGATAACTTTTCTTCGATGACAGCTACATAATAATGTATGTACTTTCAATGCTTTACCTTACAATACCCTTTCTCAAGCAGATAATTAAGTAATTCCAAGCCACAAGAAAACACCATGTTTTAGCCCCAGAAATATGCATGTTGGCCCGAAATGAGCTGCTACTTTCACCCGTCTCGTTTCGGTTATCGATACACAACAATCGCGGCAATCGACGTTGAAGCAATGGAATTAGCGAACCACAAACAAGACTTCAAATTACACCGGCATTCATCCCGAATCAGATACAAGCCGATGGATATTCGCACCAGGCTGTCAGATTTCTGGAGGAGAGGCGGCGGCGAGTCGGCTCTAAAATATATATAAGTATATAAGGTATGCAACATATCGATTGCAATCGACAGCCATTCACAATGGATCTGGCAGTAAATCAAGAAAGACTGAAAAGAGAGAGGTATAAGCGAGAAGAAAGAGACGGAGCAGCAGTTGCAACTTGCAACGAGGCAAACATCCGCATCTCCCAGCTCCGCATGGCACACTTCCAACTGTGGCGCATAATTAAAACGCGGCATAAATAAACATAAACATAAACATAAACATAAGCAGTGATAAATTGGCCAGCGACAGCGACGCAGCGGAAATGTGCGTTAATCCAATTAAATGGGCCATTTGCATGGCTGAAATGGGAAAAAGCCGTTCATTAAAATTGGCAATTCTGCACGAACTACTTACTATGGGAGCGCGCCTCTAATTCAATTTAAATGGCGGCCCAGCTGCAGCTTCGCTTCTGCTGCGGCGGCAGTTGGCACAGGACACTTGGCAGTTGGTCTTGGGTCAATTCCGGATCTAGGACATTGTCCTGCCACCGACTTTTCGTCTAGTCTCTGACTCTGTCTGTGCCAGTGTCTGTGTCGTATGTCTATGTCTTTGGCCAGTTCGTTTGTTTTGGCCAGCACTCCGCTGCTTTGTTTGGTTTGTTTACGCCTCAGGCGTTTCTCTTGTCACAGTGCTTACTGCGGCCTATAAAATGCAGAGAAAGAAAATGTTATATTAAAATGTAACGTTCAATTGTGACAAAAAAAATACAATTTGTATATTTCGGTTGGCAAACAGCTATTTGAAGCTAATTGGTTTTCATATCCTTAAAAAGTATTATCTTATGATAAAGAAAGAAAAGAAAGTAGTTGTGAAAAGTAAAATCACTCCCCAGTTATCGTTCAGCAATCGATAAATTTATCGTTAAGTTGTCACAAACTTAAGCGGATACTTGAACCTTAAAATAAGGAAACTTTCAAAAATGTTGGCAATTCTGGTTCAAAAACTTTAATTAAAAATAAACTCTACTAATGTAAGAAATAATAAAGAAAAAGTTAGCATCTTCCTTTACCTTTTCAAATTTGTATAATGTATTAGATCGTAATCAATTGATTTTTTCTTCTCTGCATCATGTTAACATCCATTAAGCAGCGATTTGAACAAATCAAAGTCAGCAGCAGGCTCAAGTAGGCCTCCCATTCCCGGCCAGATGCGAGTGGCACGTGCCGGATGGATGATAACACGGGCAGAGGCCGAAATCCTTGCAAATAAACTGCAGCGTAATGGGGCCCATTGTACAGTGCAAACTGTGTTTACACAGACATCGGCAGGAGACTCCCCGCGGAGTAGTCCTCGAAGTGAGGCGACGGCGGCGGTGGCAATGGGGATGGATCGAAACGCGACCCCTCTAAAGTTTAACTTGTTCAATTTGCATGAGTCGCTCGCGCGGGCCCCAGTATAAGCGATACTTTGCCCGAAAACTTTGTCCATAAAGCAGCAGCTACAAAAACAGACAGAATACAGAACACATGGACAGAGGGGAATAATGGGCACGCGTCCCTTTGTTTTCATCACGACACATATTCCATGGAGATGTCCTTTGGCTGTTGAGCCGCCACCCAAGCAATGGGACACGTGCGCCCAAGAGAAGGGAAGCAGTGTCGGAGTCAGAGGGGGTTAATGGGGTTAAGACTCCTCTCAAGATATTTTTGCAATGATTCCTAAATTAAAATGATATATTATTATTATTTTAAATATATACATTGTATAAAAAGGAAGCTTGTAGTAGTTTATATTAATATACCATAAGAGTTAATTTAATTTTTAATATTAGTTTTAATTTTAATTCAATTAAAACAAAACCCTTTGAAATATATTTTCACTACGCCTCTGAGTGTCGAGGTGAATTTCGAAGATGGGGAATCGCCTGCTGATGGATTGTTTACAAGAAGCCGAGTCCTTTGAAAACGCTTTCTAATGGCCGGCTGGGCTGGGCCGTCCCCAGTTTTTGCGCTGACCTTGGCTGCAACCCTGGCAATCGCTGGAAATTTGCATAATACGCATTCGTTTTGAAGACGACAACCCTCCTGTGGTGACAATTAATTTTGTACAGCTCATTAGGCTGCGAGAAACTTTCGCCGAGGGTGGCTTCAAAATATGGATTTAAAACCTGTCGTTCCAGCAAGTTTCGGGTATATAAAAGTTAATGTTTGGGTCGCTTCTGTTTTTCGAATTTTCTATTAGCGAGTTGAATGAGGTCAATTAGGCAATTTCGGGCTGGCAACGCCGCTGTAACTCACCTCAAATGCGACTCTGTGTGACAGAAAGGCAGAAGAAGAAATTCAAGCACTTAAAAACTTTGCAAAAGACGGAAAATATGCAGAAATCCATTAAGAAAGGCCAAAGTCCCACCAACGCGGAGCCCTCGAATGACCTCCAGGAAATGGAGTCGGAACAGTTGGAGGACAGCTCCAACGAGGAAACCGAAGAGGAGACGGAGGACGGTCAGCAGGATCGCAAAGAAGTCGACTCCATCATTGTCGAGATGGATGAGAAGGAGGAGAAGAAGGCAGGTGGCCAGCAGAAGACAAGCGAGGAGGAAGAGCGCATAATGAAAGGTAAGCCCAGATCCCAGAGGTGATAGGTTCACAAATATCGTAAAACTTCCCCTAGAACTGAAGCTGCTTTCCCCAGCCGCCATGGCCGCCGAAATCGAGCGTCTGGAGAAGGAGCTGTACGAGCTCAGTCAGCGCGAAGCTCGGGAACTCACCCGGGCCAAACACCTGTTCATCTTTGGCAGCAACCGGCGTCGCTCCATCAAGTGAGGAGGAAGTGGCAAATCTGCTTACGGAATTATATGTGCGATGACTTTGATGGTATCAAATAAAGGGTCGTCAATGAAAGTGACTCCTTCTGCGCATTATAGCTCCACATAGCTCCACATGGCCCGGGCCCAAGTGGCCAGATGGCCGAGGAAATGCCAGCGAGTCAGAGGCAAAGTCGCATGAAAGCCGCTTACAGGGCTTAATTTCTCGAAATGGACATGCCATCGACATTCGCCCACGACATCAGCCATCTACAGTGGAGTTTCTATAAGTTCACTTGTCCAGCAACTTATTTGTGGGTTTATTCAGGGTCCAAGTTTGCTCAGTTGAAAAGTTTAGGAAGAAGTACCACTGTATTTTCTAGGAAATGCACATCGCACATTGTGGGTGCGTCTGGGAATGGGCATTAATCGTGCATTAGAGTCTAGCTGGCCGGAGCTGTGGCATCCGCTCCGTTGGGCTTCCTGTGCGCTTAGTGGTCTCTTCCCCTGGCTATCCTTTAGGAGTTCGGAGTTCGGAGCTCGGTGCTCGGGGGTTATGTGGAGTAACTCGATTCAAAGCAAATAGTAGCCAGTTTATCACATGGATTTGTGCTAATTTTTCCATTTCCTCGCCAGTCCGTCTGGGGAGTTGACTCTAAACCCGATCCGATTGGAGTTGGGCTTGCCGGAGCTCTCGAGTTTCCAGGGTTCTTAACTTGATTAAATTTCACGCGATTTGATTCGATTTTCAATTATACGAGCACGGAGTAGCTCAGATCCATTATGCTAAACAAATACGTCTCCGTCCCGGGCCTTCGGTTGCTACTGCGTGTCAGTTATCAATCCCCCGAAAAAAGGGAAAGCCATGGCAAACGGAAAGGCGGAAAATGCAGATGGAGGGGAGGTGGGCAAAGCGTTTTGATGCCCGTCCAAACAACTTCCTGGCGTATCCTTTGGCCTGACTGCCTGTCTGTCTGTCGGATGATGCAGTCGAGGTCTCCTGCCTCCCACCAGCGACTCGCCGTTGTTGTCGCTTTTGGTGGTTGCGGGTGCAAATGTTTATCGGCTTCAAAGGGATTCCGGCTGGGTCTTGGCTGGCGGATCCGTCAGCTCGGGTGATTTGGGGTTTGTCACAACACGGCATTACCCAGACTCCGCCAAAGGACATTTGAATGCAACATGTGTCCAGGATTTGTGCTTTGTTAATTTCCAACCCCCGGGTCTCAAGGGTGGAAGCACTACCGCCTCCCGGCTCCCGCCTAATAGAATATGCTCATTATGGGATTCCAGGCTGAGTGGGTTTCAGTGTTCCACGCATAACTCAAACTAAATTATTATAAATGAATTCATAATCATCCCGTCTTCCCGTAGCCATGTCCTCAGTGGGGTGATTCAAGTGCCTCTCCAGGAGGAATGTGAAATATTCAAATATGAGCGAAAGGATTCACTGGAGTGCCTCGACACTGATTCAATTTACTGCGCAGTTATCCGGGGGTTGGGACACTCTTTTTCCGGGACAACAACAACATATCCAGACGAGACTTAAAAGCCAGTTATGGTCTGTGTTTAGTTTTGGCCCAAAATATGTACGTTTCAGCCGCAAAAAGTTTGTGGCTTGTTAGCGGCCATTTATCTGATTTAATCCGATGGGCATTGAATAAGGTTTTTTCAGCGTGGGGTTTTATATATTAAATTGAAATTAATTCAGCCTGTATCAAAGGAAAATTTATTGAAATGAATACTACCCATGCGTGTGTAGAGTCAGAGATACATTTAGTGCATAGAAATGGGACGTGATTCAATGAATTTTTATTGTCTGTTTGCTATTGAATTATTCGTTGAATTTCTATGCAGCTTATTATATAATGTTAATTTATTGGTAATGCTAGTAATGCTGATCAAGACCTAATAGGGTCGGAAATGCCTCCTTCTGCCTGTTGTATAATCTAAAAATTTTAATTAAAGTTGTTCCACATTCTTAAAGTTTAAGGTTAAATCACAAAACTGCATTATATTTAGCCTTAAAACTAAATACTTCTACCAGCGTGCCAAATTACAAACTGCGATATTATTATCGGTTCGCTTCGCTTTTCATGGCCACTCTGACACATCAGCTATTGCGAGCTCCAGTTCTATCCAGAAAGTCAAGATGATCAGCAGCTCTATTCTCCTGCTTCTGGCAGCCGCCTTCGTGTCCACAGGACTCGGTTCACAACAGAAACACCGGCAGATCCGGGACATTGACATTGAGGAGGCACCCTGGCAGGTGTCCCTGCTGGTGAATGGTGAACATCATTGTGGTGGTTCGCTCTACAGCGACAGGATTATAATTACTGCAGCCCAGTGCTTCTATTTTCCGTATAATTTTGGAGGTGGTCCTGTGCAAACGAAGCAATTCATTATCCTCGCCGGATCCGAGTTGAAAAGATCCCGCAAATATCTCGCTGCACTGTCAGCGAAAATGCACCACGAGAAATTCAATCCTGATTCCTCCGAACACGACATTGGCATCATGAAATTACGTAAGCCATTTCCGTTCAGCAACCAAATACAGCCAATTCAGTTGGCTATTGCGGACCCTGACCCACGATCTGTGGTCTTATCAACTGGATGGGCGCCATTAAATTTGGAAGGCATCTACCCAGAAAATCTGCAAGGCATACTCTTATTTATGAATAACATGGACCGGTGTAGACATAAGCTGCCTCCAGAGCATACCATTTGCGTAGGACCAGACGAAATGTCATGGTGACTCTGGTGGACCTTTGGTATTCAACAATACCTTGGTGGGAGTTTTCCCTGGAGGTTTTATTGCATATTGCGGTCCTATGTTCTATACCAGTGTGGCCCACCATCATAAATGGCTTATGAATGCCATTAAATCCATTTCAGACGAGGAAGTCCGATCTGGCAATGGTAAAATAAAGAGAGCTCAAAAACTGAGTTAGTTCGCATAGAATCGGACAGACGGACATGGCTTAATTGACTCGACTGTTGATGCTGACCAAGAATACATATAATTTATTTTTGTTATTAATTTATATTAATATTTCGGACTAAAATTGTAATACCCTGCAAGGGTTAAACAAAAACACAATAAAAACATGATATGGATAAGTATATTTTTTTTTGCTGTGCTGCCAAGGCAAACAAACAAACCTGTCGAAGGATGAGTTGGCCAAATAAAATGTTTTTAACTTTTCTAATTTGAAGACTATAAAAAGAAAGCAACGCTACACAACACAAATTATAGAAAGCTTCTGGCAAATGCAACTTTTTCATGGGTTGGGAAAGCGACGATGGAGTCCTGCAGTTTATTAAATAATGTTAACTTAAATGCTAGCTTTAAGGGCCAGCATTATATATAAATTAATTAATTCGAATTTAACGAAAGTACTCAAACAGTATGTGTAATTTTTGCCCCTTCCTAAGTTCATTTAGAGTCTGTTTGGTTATTTTTCTGATCCCAGCTTATTAAAGATAGTTCAGACAACATTTTTCTTGTTAATTTTTCAGATAATTACTATTTTCCTTGCCTTGTTTGGTTATTTCTTACAGTTTCGCAACAGAAAGTACGGTTGTATGGCATTTGAGTGGGAAAATCGCCTGGCTATGAATGCATTTAATTACCTGAACAAACGGTGGCGGCCCCAAGTGCATATATCTAATTATGGTTAAGTGCCGGCAACGGCAGGCCACGCATTGTATGCTAATTTATGCAAATCGCGGCACAAATCATATCAATTGCACTTGCAGTTAATAGCCGCCCTTTCCACTAGTTATGTTGCGGAAAAATGCAAAAATAGTATGGCATTAAATTAGCCGAGTGCAGCATAAATTTCACACCGAAAATGCGGAGCAAAAGTGCGTTCCCAGGGCAATTCACTTGGCTGAAGCCATTGTCTCCCCTTCGGAGGCTGAGGCGGTTCAGACACAAAGAAAATCCAAGCCAAGCCAAGTTCGCTAAACTCCATGGCAGCAGTAGCATCTGCAAACAGCAACAAGGGGAGCCGGTGCCGAGTAGCTGTATCCTAGCAAACAGACAAAGGACGAACGAACTGGCTCCCTGGCAGCCCTCGCATCCTTTCGGAACGAACTGTGTGTTTATCAAACAGAAGTCGCCGTCATCTCCGGTGTTTATGCTGCTCCGAAAGGGGCTCCACCTGATTCCAGCCAAGACTCTATTCCTATTCAAATATGCTGATGGCTCACTTGGGCGCCGTTTGACCCCCTCTACGAGTCCGCTGGGCAGCTCCTGCCTCCGGGCAGGTTAAAAAACTCATTAGCAAAATCCTTGGGCGACGGAAATTAAATAAAATCCTATTAGGCGCTCTATTTGCCGCTGTGTCAGTGGGAGGGAAGTGCGGTCGCTCTGTCCCGCAGAACTCCGCACTTAATTTATGCGCACGCATCTCGTTCCCGTTACGACATTTCAGCACAGAACGAAATCTAATTATGATAGATAGCTCCTCCTCAGCCATGGTTCTCCTTGCCTACTCCACCATTCCCCTTCGGGAAAGTCTCTCGTGCAGGTGCATGCTGTCACTTGGACGGGTGACAACCGAAGATCTGCCTTAATAAAGTCAGAGAAAAAGAACGAGGGGAACTCCGGGAGGAACTGGGAGTTAGGGAAGGAGGAACCAACTCGGAGGGGCTTTACGTCTATATCCTAACACATTGCTGATCAAAAGAATCCGAAAATGCTTTGATTTCACAGCTCTCTTCTTGGATTTTCAACATTTCGCATTTCCCACTTCCGCATGTCTAGCTCTCTTCACTTGTGGATTACTATATTAGTCATATTTGATGGAAAATATTTGCTAAATCAGTTGAGGTATACCTTGGAATATATTAAAATATTATTGAATCTAACCAGGGGTTTAAAAAGTTCTGGTTTTGTGTTTGTCAATATGTATTTATGCTTATTTTTTACTTTTGGTAGTAACTAGTAATCTTAAAAAATGATATATATTTCCAATAATTTCCATTGTTAATTAAAATGTTAAAAGTGTTATGTCAGTCCCTATTCAATTCGTTGCTTAACGTAAAAATAAACATATACATATATATACATATGGGTATGTACATATATTATCTCAAGAAAAATAAACATTTTTGTTTGGTTATTGTATTGGTTATTGGAAAACTTTGTAAAAATGTTAAAGTTGTGGAGACCCAATAGTAAATATAAATATAGAATAACATACAACAAACAAGTGGAAAAGCTACAGTCGAGTGTGCCCGACTGTAAGATACCCGGTACCCAAAGCATTGTGGGTGAAATTAAACAGCACATGAACATAGAAAAAAGGAAATGTTGACAAATAGAGAAAAATATTGCTAGAAACATGTTGAGCAACACTCAAAAGAGACAAATGTTGCTAGGAACATGTTGGGCAACTCTCAAAAGCATAGCTCGCAAATAACTCTCAACCGTCTTTCGTTTTGCGGTCTGCACTGTAACACAACCGTAAAAGACGATGCGCGTGTGCTCTCGCTATGAACAGAACTTTTCGTTTCTCTTTGTTTTGGTTTTCGGTTAACTTTTCTCAGTTGCGTGGTTCTTGTTATGCTCACTCAACAACAACTCAGAGAGAACGTTCCAACTGAACGCTCGCTCATTGAGGTCAGCAGAAGAGCGGAAAAACGAAAGACTCATCGTAAACGGTCTTTTGTCTTGCCTTTTAAATGTGCCTTTTAAAGTTTAAACGCAACTTATTAAATATACACTGAAATTTCCATTTATTTCTGTTATTTAATTATTTGTTATTTAGTAATTTCTTAAGTTTTATGCTTGAAATTGTTTTCTTATTTATATAATTAGTTATTTAATAACTAATTATTTCAGCTCTAAAATATTTAGCAAGAAGCAATTCATTTTATTAAGTTTGAAGTTTCCGTTTCTTTTGCGCAGTGCAAAGCATTAAAACGTTTAGCGCAAAATGCAGAAGACTTTTATTTTCTTCGCTCGATGCAAAACGGTCAGCAAATGAGCAGAGCAAAAGGGAAACACGAAATTGGTTTTTGGTGGAGAACAGACCGTTCGTTCAAGAGACCCTGGTGAACGGCTCTTGTCTGACTTTTTATGCAAGTGGTGCGCAAAAACAGTTATTTGGTGACTGCAAGAAACGGTCAACTGTTATTTGCGAGCTCTGCTCAAAAGGGACAAATGTTGCTAGGAACATGCTGAGCAACACCCAACAAAGACAAATGTTGCTAGAAACATGTTGAGCAGCAGGCCCGTGAGCGCTCACTCTCTCTCTCTCTCTCTCTCTCTCTCTCTCAGAAACTTTATTGTTTAATAACTTCTATGTTTATCATCTGATTTTACTCAAATTTTCAGAACACGTCCACGATTGCCTACTTATTACGCCTATCTATTTACTTTACGCCACCAATCACGCATATGGTTATATACCGTTTTTTATGATTTTCGGGGGCGGAAGTGGGCGTGGCCAAATTTTAAAACTTGATCTGCTGCTTGGTCTCACACGGACAGACAGACGGACAGACAGACATGGCTAAATCGACTCGGCTGGTGATGCTAATCAAGAATATATATACTTTATGGGGTCGGATATGGTCCTTCTGCCTGTTACATACATTCTCGGTTGGCACTAACTTATAATACCCTTGTACCCTATGGGTACCGGGTATAAAAATGTTTTTAAGATGTGATGCAAAGTTGCAATTGAAAACTATTAGTTGGGCTTGGAAAACAAAAACGTACACCTGATTTATTTTCATTATAATGTATATTATTTAGTTGTGATAGTGTATATATAGTTATATTTTTATTTCATCTAATTTTACTCAAACCTTCGACGTATTTTTAAATTTTTTAAAAGAATATAAAATAGGATAATTGTTGAGCTAGTGAGCTTTTTCACTAACTTAATTAAAACAAACGCGATTGTTTCATCAATTTTAATATGTTTATTGGGCCGCGCAGGGCAATATGTAAAGTTATGTAACCTAGGCAACTATGCCTGAGCAAGATTAGCGGACAGCAATATTGGCTGCGCTCGAGAAGTAAGAATAAGCGAACAACAACTATGCTGCGCCCGAGAAGTAAGAAAAGCGAACAGCAATTATGCTGCGTCCGAATTAATCTCTCGTATTGAACGATCGAAAGACAACTGAACTATAGCTTCGGCAAAATAGGCGGCCGAAGCTGTGCTTAGGGCAACGGCCGAGGTTGTGCATAGATAAATGCAGATAACTATGCGTGCAATATTCGGCTGCTGCTGGGCATGACCAAACAATAATATTAAGATTATTTTGATTTAAAAGAAGAACAAAAAGGAAAGCCTTCGGTTGGCCGAAGTTTGAAATTTTTGAAAATCGATCAATTTCGGACAGACACACGGACAGATAGATGGACATATAGAGCTTCCAGTATAATCTGTCATCAATAGGCCGTTGCATTCAACGTTTCATCAAGGCGCCGACTTCGGCTTCGGCCGAACCGACGCTCTTATACGACTTCTCTCTTCAAAATTATTTTGACGACAGTTCGATGAAATGTTGATGAATTTTTGGTCTAAAATGTTGATAAAAAGCCCAGTTTTTTGTTAATAAGTCATCAATGAAATGTTGATGAAAAGTTGATGAACTATTGATGAAATTGTAGATGATTCATCAATGCATTGTTGATGAATTTTTGGCCTAAACTGTTGATGAAAAATATCAGTTTGTGTCGATGAAATGTTGACGAATCATCGATGAATTCGTCACTGATGACGCCCTAGGACTTGCCAATGTTAAATTTATTGGTAAATTGTTTGGAATTTCATTGATGATTCATCAACAACACCGAAGTTTTTTTGATGTCTTGTTGATGAAAAGTTAACGAACTATTGGTGAAATTGTTGATGAATCAGCGATGAATTGTTGATGAATTGTTGGTACTGCAGGGGACGGACTGACAGACGGACAGTCAATCGGACAGGCAGACTTACAGACAGACAGACGGTGATGCTGATCAGGAATATATATACTTTAATAATAACTCCCTCCGCCTGTTGCATATCCTATGGGTACCGGCCATAAAGACCATTTCTTAATTAAAGATGTTCCACATTCTTAAAGATAAAGGTTAAAGCACCAAACTGCAATATACTTAGCCTTGAAACCAAATTCTTTTCTACCAACGTGCCAAATTACAATCCGGATAATTATCATACCCTCGACGAGGGTATTATGATTTTAGTCAGAGTTTGTAACGCAATTAAGGAGTCCTGGATGTAAAACGTAATTATAAAGTGTTATATACAGCATAACTTTAGGATTTTGATGGGGAATAAATATCATTAAGTTTTGGTATTGTTTTATGGTTGTAAGAATTTCAGAATTTTCGAATCTAAGACGTTGAAATAAAATTACAACTTTAAAAGGCAAAAACTCATTTGCAAGGGTACAATAAAATATATAAACCATGAAACTCGTTTCGCTCAAATCTTTCAATCAGCCGATATATTATCGGTTCGCTTCGCTTTTCATGGCCACTCTGACACATCAGCCAATGCGAGCTCCAGTTCAATCCAGAAAGTCAAGATGATCAGCAGCTCTATCCTCCTGCTTCTGGCAGCCGCCTTCGTGTCCAGAGGAGTCGGTTCACAACAGGAACCCCGCATCATCGGTGGAATGGACATTGACATTGACCAGGCACCCTGGCAGGTGTCCCTGCAGGCGAAGGGTGAACATTATTGTGGTGGCTCGCTCTACAGCAACAGGATTGTTATAACTGCAGCCCTATGCTTCTATGATGGGGGAAGAAATCCTCTGCATAGGAAGGAAATCCTTATAATCGCTGGATCGGAGCTAAAAAGATACGGCAAATATGCTTCTGCAGTGTCAGCGAAAATGCACCACGAGAAATACAATTATTCTACAAGAGAACACGACATTGGAATCATGATATTAAGAACGCCATTTCTGTTGAGCAAAAAAATACAGCCAATTAAGTTGGCTATAAAGAACCCAGGCCTAGGGTCTTCGGCTTTATTAACTGGATGGGGCCGCATAAATAGTGCAGCCCGAGACATCGCACCAGAAAATCTGCAAGGCATAAAGTTATTTATTAAAAAAATGGACTGGTGTAAACAATATCTTATTACTCCAAATCATACCATTTGCGCAGGATATGAAGGAATTCCGTATTCGGGATGCACTTGGGATTCTGGTGGACCTCTAGTATACAACAAAACCTTGGTGGGAGTTGTTGCTGGTATTAGTCAAAAATGCTTTGGTCCTCCAATCTATACCAGTGTGGCCCAACATCATGTATGGCTTATGTATGCCATTGAATTAATTTCACGCCGGAATATCCGATCTGGCAATGGCAAAATGAAGATGGCTCAAAAACTGAGATGGTTCGCAAAGAATCGGACAGTCGGGCAGACGGACTTGGCTTGATCGACTCGACTGTTGATGCTGACCAAGAATACATATAATTTATTTTTGTTACTATTTTATATTATTATTTCTGACTAAAATTGTAATGCCCTGCAAGGGTAAGAAAAACACAATAAACACATTATGACAACTGCTTTGGCTATATTTTTTTTTGCTGCGCTGCCAAGGGGCTCGTCGGCTAAGGGGTGATGTTCTTGCCATTCTAGACTTTGCCTCTGTGATCATAAAGTAAGGACGAGATAATTTGGGTGACCAAACAAAATAACCTACGTACACCGGAAGAAAACATGACTGGAAAACTAGGAGTGTAGACGTTTGGCTCGCTTCGGATTTTGGTGAAACGGCATTACCCTCCCTTCCTTGGTCATTGTTTTATCAAAGAATTTTTCTTTATGACCCCTTACGTCCTTTTAGGAAGTCCCTAGGGAAAACATGCTAGCTGAAGGCAAGACGATACTGAATTTAAAACATTATTAAATTTATTTCCTTAAAACTAAAAACATTTAAGTAAATTATGCCTAAAGAGTAAAACGGACAATTGTAGATCATAAATATTAAGATTAAATGGAAATATTAGATTTAAAAGCAATTCAATTTAAGCCGTTATTTCTCACAGTGCACAACAACGCAATGCAAATTTAAAATAATACCCTCTGCAAGGGTATAACAAATTGGGAAACAAATGAGAGGAAGTAATTATATCTTTTTTCTTT
Organism: Drosophila triauraria; assembly: GCA_014170255.2. Lineage (NCBI taxonomy): Eukaryota > Metazoa > Arthropoda > Insecta > Diptera > Drosophilidae > Drosophila > Drosophila triauraria. The sequence continues at coordinate 17,682,690 of CM024335.1, read as the reverse complement.
TTGATTATACCTATGTTCGATATACTTTCTTTTGGTAATTTTTACAAAACTATATGAGGGCACAAAAATTTTTGTATCGACAAATAATTCACATATATTGTTTTATTGCCATTTTTATTCAGCGCTTTAATCATTTTACCACTGGCCACATGTCATAAGTTTTATTGGGAGCTAACTTGGCTCCGCAGTCACCGATTAAATAAATCCAGCGAAGAAAGCGCTTTCGCGCGTTGATGCAGTGATTGCTGCAGTGATTGGCTATTTGGGGCAAAAGTAAATATATATCCTTGGCGACGAAAATTTTCCTTTCTTCTCACTCTTCTTTTTTTCCTTTTTTTTTTCTACTCCACCACAACATTCTTCCGAACACTCACTTCCTTTAATTTGTCTCTTCACAGATAATTAATACCTATATTTACTTTAATTTACGATCATAAAATATTAATTTAATCTACTTTTAACGGCGTTAATGCCAAAAATTTGGTGGCGAGGGTCGACTCGAAAGTTGCTTCTCAGCTCCGAGGGTAAGAAATCTATCTAAGCTTTTTCTTCTTCTTGTGTTGCTTACTGTAAAGCGGTTCCAAAATATAAGACGTTTACATGTGAGTTTTTGTAAGAAGCTGATTTTATTTAAAAGGATCTCCCCTTTATATAGGAGATTGGATTCTAATTTTACTCTATGCCCTACGCAGACTGCACATCTGGTCGTATTATCTTCTAAGGTCCCACGCAGGGGATCAGAATACATTACAAAATTTTTGTCAAGTGCCTAAGTACGCGCCTGCGCCTGCAGAGCACCTGCATAGATTTATTTGTATATATATATGTAAGGCATTAAAGCCTGTTTATTATTAAATGAATGTTAGATATTACAAATATTACGTAAAGAACGGCGCAATGGCGACTGCAACGGGATCGTCTTTATGGCGACTTCTGGCTTCCACGGACGACTGCTGCTACTTGACGAATTGAACGACGATCTGACCCTCCGACACACCGACTGTTATGCTCGGACTTGATCCCTCGACGACTACTGCTACTACTTGACAACTGGACTCCAACTTGACGACTTTTTGCTACTTTTCTCGTACCGCTTCCACTAGTGACTCCCAGTTCTTGGCTCTAGAGCAGGGGTCGGCAGCGTCGTATACACTGTGCATAGGAAAAATTGTCAGGCAGCGCTGTCGGCACATATATAGTATAAGCGCTCCGTGTTTGTTCGGGATTCTGTTAGGCTGTCGTAGCAAGCGTCAAAGCTATGTAAAAACGGCTTCGTATCAAATGTTAAAAATGTTCGGGTGCCGCTGCGGCAGAGATATGACCGAATAGCCTATGCACAATTGCTCGGATCTCGCAGCAACAGAGAAGCAAATCGTTCAGGTCCATGGCTTTGTTGTCCAAAATGTTATACGTTGTCAAAAAAGTAAGCACAATCGCTCGGCTTTTGCGCAGCAGCAGAGAAGCAAATCATTCGGGTCTGTTAGTATCATTCGGGTCTGTTAGCTTCACATACATACGCACAAAAAAACTGTGAGTGTCTGGGTGCCGACCCCTGCTCTAGAGACTCCTCGTGCTACTCTCGTACATCTATCGGCTGTCAGGGACGGTCGCAACCATCGATAACACCGACTGTACTTTACATATATAGTGAAATATCCATAGTCCTATAAGACTTCGCATAATAACATATACACAGTCCCATAGTACTCCGAATATTCCATCACTTTATGTAAACATATCATACCCGAATATTCCCATTGCTTTATGTAAAAACATCATACCCTAATACTACCATCAATTCATGTATCCCACACTTGTAACAGGACACCACAAGACAAGCGAAGACTTACGGAAAGTCCCCAAAATCATAGTCCCAGTCGTAGACTAAACAACTCCCTCCAATTGTCACGATCACACGTTCGAAGGCAATCAAAGTTCGGTTTGCAAACAGGAAACTCCTATTTCAATTCAAAGTCAGACCAAAGTCAATAAATCAAAGAGAGCACTTGTGTCCAAGAGCCAAGGCACTTGTATCCAAGAGTAAATAAAGTTTCACTCAAGTGAAAATCGAAAGCTAACTCAGAATAATTTCACAACTCACTCAAAATTAGAAAAGCTCGAGACCGAGGCTTGATCGTCAAGAAAATTTGAATACCGAAGTTCAGTTTGAGACCTCAATATAATAGGTTGGTGTTCTTCACAACATAAGCAAAACTTGTAATATTCAGTTGAATAAAATAAAATTATATTTTTTTATTAAACTGGAGTTGCAGACTTATAATTATATATACATATATACGTGTTCACGCTTGAACACTTACAGTAGTTACAGAATAAACACCAAAGGGGTATACCGAGGGAATATCTGTCCCTTTTCTCCTTTCCGCTTCACTTTTCAACAATTTCTCCGGCTCTTAATAAAACTCAACTTTACCGCACAGCCTCCAAAATTGAAAAGTCCGAAAGCCACGCCACTCAGCAAGCGGGAACCTCGATCGGGCCTCCCGAAGACCTTTTCCCTTCGGGTGAAAGGTTGACATTTGGGTCTGTTAATTTCTCTCACTTTAATCGCCTCTAACTTATCTCTCCTGATCTGACCACTAGATGGCGCCTCATGTTCCCAAAGTGTGGCAGCGTAGATATCTGGCAACGCCACCTAAGTCTGGCCAGAAGGTAACGGTCAAGAGACGACGCTTCTGCAGTTGCGGACAACTTTCCCATGTATATCTTTAAGTTTCTATATTCAATAAAGCGTTTGTTTAAGCATAAAAATGACGAATCCGAACCCAGATTTGACAGATCACATTCGAGAACTCCAGGAACAACTTGAGGCACTTCAGGCAAGCGTGCCAGCAAACAGAGATGAGACACCTCGCACCCACACACGTACAAATATACATTTGCCGAAATTCGCAATGGCAATCCAAACTTGTGGTTCGCTCAAGTTGAGCGCTCATTTCGCTTACACCAGATCGACGACGACACCGACAAGTTCGACCTGGTCATTCTTCACCTGGAGGAGGACGATGTTTTGGTTGTAGAAGACCTGGTTACTCGACCACCGACCGAAAGCAAGTATGCAGCCATTAAAAATCTTTTACTACAAAAATTTGAAGAATCTCCAGAATCGAAATTGTGCAGACTACTTCAGGGTGGAGGTGCTACTGGCCTAAAGCCCTCTGAGATCCTGGCCAACATGCGACGTCTAGCTCCGAACCCAGGTAGCGAGAACTTTATCCTCACTCTATTCCTGGGCGAGATGCCAGCTACGATTCGTCCACTTCTCACGGTCTGGGAAGAAACCAATTTGGACAAGCTTGCCAAAATCGCGGACAAGATGCTTGAAGCCGGTGGCAGCCAAGCTACTTTTGGCATCGGCACTGATCCGACGCCGTCAACAAACCCATCGGTCTGCGCCGCTTCCACTACAAGCCCATGGAAAGATCTCTCCGAAACTATACGTTTGCTGTCAGAAAAATTTGACACATTGCAGAAAGTCGTCAAGCGCCTTCAGTACAACGGACGTTCACGCAGTTCATCTCGCGGCCCAGGCCCAACTAGAAATTACAATCAGCAAAATTCGGGATCCCAGAACAATCTGTGTTTCTACCACGAATGCTTTGGTGACAAGGCACGGAAGTGCCGTCCACCATGCACTCGGTCTCAGTCGTTAAACTAAATGAGCTGTCGCCCGACACGCTGGTCAGCGACAGCCATATCATCACCAGCGAGACCAAAGCTCTGCCAGTTGTCACCCAGGAGCAGCGACTCCACGTCACCGATCGAATATCTCACATTCGTTTCCTCATTGATTCAGGATCCGTGGTTTCTGTCATACCACGTACTCTGGTTAAACGGAGAACCACCCTAAGCGATCTCACATTGTATGCAGCGAACCAGAAGATCATTCACACCTATGTAAAGTACGTCACTCAGCTGAACCTTGATCTGGCCATTCATCATTGCGGACGTCCATACAGCCATCATTGGTGCAGACTCCTTGTCAGAGTTCCAGCTTCTCATCGATCTCAAGAACCAGTGATTAATCGACTCGATCTCCGGCCTGTCTACACCTGCGTGCCTGGCACAGGCGAAACAAATATCCGTTTCCACTGTGCAGGTTATGTCAAAGTTCCGAGAGCTCCTTCGTATTGTCGACGTAACAATGCCGTCTAATAAATCAACCAAGCAACACGACGTACGCCACTTTATCGAAACGCAAGGACCACCAGTTGCCGATCGACCACGACGCTTATCCGGTGATAAACTTGCCACCGCCAAGAAGGAGATTCTTGATTGAGCAAGGAATATGCCGTCCCTCAAACAGCCCTTGGTCTAGCCACTCCACATGGTGACAAAAAAAGACGGGGACTGGGGGCAGATCGCTATCCCATCGCTCACATTCACGATTTTACCGAGCAACTGCATGGAAAGAAAATTTTTTCCAAAGCTAGATTTTTTGCAGACAGCGACATAAAAAAAACAGCCGTATGCACTTCATTCGAACTCATCGAGTTCCAATACATGCCGTTTGGATTAAAAAATGCGACTCAAATATTTCAGCGTTTCATGGACAATATATTTCGAGGCATGGACTTCGTTTATTGCAACATCGACGACATACTAATAATGTCCAGCACTGCCATCGAGCACTAAGAAGATCTTCGGGCTGTTTTGAAGGTCCTGCCGCATCATGGACTAAGCATCAACCTGAATAAATGTCAGCTAGGACAGTCTCAAGTAACTTTCCTCAGCTTCTCAGTTAACGAGTTCGGAATTAAACCACCCTTGAAACGCATAAATGCCATATACGATCGTCCTGATACTGTCAGTCAACTTGGTCGGTTTTTGGGTCATCACACATACAAGCACCTTTGTCAGAGCTGCTGAAAGATGTTAAAAAGAGCGACCAACGCAAAATTGAGTGGACTCCAGAGCTTGTCACAGCGTTCGAAGCCTGCAAGCAAAACGTAGCAAATGCTGCACTTCTATCCTTTCCTGCCCCAAATTCTGAACTTCAGCTGGTTTGTGACGCTTCAGACTTGGCGATCGGAGCTGTATTGGAACAGCGCACAAATGCAGATTGGAAGAATTACTCTACGTATGACAGAGAACTTCTTGCCATATTCGAGTCCATAAGATACTTTAAACACCTCGTCGACGGACGGATTTTCGTCATCAAAACTGATCACAAACCGCTTGCGTATGCGTTTCAACAGCGACCAGAGAAAGCATCTCCCCGACAAATTCGACATTTGAGTTACATTCACAATTCTCTACGACTATTCTACACGTAAAAGGATCTGAGAATACAGTCGCAGACGCCTTTTCAAGATTGTGCTCAATTGCAATGCCAACAGCAATCAGTTTGCCAGAAATTGAAGCAGAACAGGCATCGGATCCGGATTTAGCACGGCTCTTACAAGGAACTGCATCTTTAAAGCTTCAAGTCCGATTTGACGACAACATATCACTCTCCTGCGATGTAACTACAGGAAACGTTCGTCCTTACATACCTAAATCCCTGCGCTATAAAGTTTTTTCGTACATTCACAGCTTATCTCACCCCAGTGGCCGAGCAACAGTCCGCCAAACATGACAAAAGTGTGTGTGGCCGGCAATGAACAAAGATGTCCTTGAATGGAGCAGAAATTGCCTCCCTTGTCAGCGCTCAAAGATCCACAAGCACAAGCATTTATAGACAGAGAAAATTGATGTTCTAAGCGGTAGATTCGACCACGTTCACCGGGATATAGTTGTGATACCATTGGAACAGAATTTGCGTTACTGTTTGACCATGATAGATCGATTTTCGCGCTGGCCAGAAGCGGTGCCACTCTCAAACATCACTGCTGAAACAATAGCGAATGCGTTCTGGACTCAATGGGTTTCGCGATTCGGAACTCCCAAAACGATTACAACGGATCAAGGCTCTCAATTCCAATCTGCAGTTTTTAAGCAACTTATTGGGAGTAAGCACATACATACGACTGCCTACCATCCACAGTCAAATGGACTCGTAGAGAGGTGGCACAGATCCTTTAAGTCATCCTTGATGTGTAGCAGCGAAACACAATGGCCACAGTTACTGCCAACAGTGCTGCTTGGACTTCGGACTTGTTTCAAGGAGGATATTAAAGCATCCCCAGCATAGATGGTATACGGAGCACCTATTCGCCTGCCAAACGAATTTTTCGCTGATTTGGACAAAACGGTAGACCCCTCGGCTTTCTTAAGTACTTTTTGAGGGCACATGCAGAAAATTCGACCAACATCAACCGCACATCATATCCATCCCAAAATGTTTATTTTGAAGGGTATTGGTAGCTGTACACATGCATTTTTACGAACTGATGCCGTTAAACAGCCGCTAGAACCTCCATACACGGGCCCTTATGAGATTGTCAAACGCGAAAACGATCGAGTTTTCACCCTTCGCATCAACGGAAAAGAGACTGCGGTATCAGTTGACCGCCTCAAGCCTGCGTTTCTTTCTTTTCCGAGTCGGAAAACCCCAAACCAACACTCCTAAGGACATAGGAGAGACCAAGAAAGGTACAGTTTGCCACTCAATAGGCTCATATTCGCCATGTAAGTCCGCAAGAAGTTTGTCTTCAAATTCAAAAGCTGCACTCCAATAAAGCTCCAGGATTCGACAGCATAGATAGCAGAGTTGCCAAGGCACTGCCAAAAAAGGGCATACTATTTCCACCACTTCCCCACACAATGGAAGTGCGCTGTGATATTGATGAAACCGAAGCCAGGCAATCCGGAGAACCTTGTTGCGTCTTTCAGACCAATAAGCTTGCTGCCCACATTCTCTAAAATATTCGAGAGAATATTTCTTAGTAGAATGATGGCAGTAAGGAGTCCTTTACCAATAGTCTAAAAGATGCAACATATATTATATTTGCACATTTTTCCATTCTTTAAAAATTGTTATTTATCGTTGCTGTTATGTTACCATGCTAAGTTTGTTCCTCCTGCCAGTCCCTACGTTTTATAACCATTAAATTGGTTGCTTAACGTACAATTAACATTTATATTATCTAACAAAAAAAAAGGCAATATGTATTTATGCATATTTTTTACTTTTCGCCAACAAGATGTTTAAACTTTTTTTAACTTTTGAGTTTTGATTTAAGTTTAAAACATTTTTCTGAAGAGCAGACATCCAGGAGACCTCTGGTTAAGAGGGAGGCAAAAAACGCGAGTCCTGCACCAGTATTCTAAAAATTGATATACATTTCCAATAATTTCCATTGATAATTAAAATGTTAAAAGTGTTATGTCAGTCCCTATTCAATTCGTTGCTTAACCTCAACATAAACATATATATATACATATGTGTATGTATATTATCTCAAGAAAAATAAACATTTTGTTTGGTTATTGTAAGGAAAAACTTTGTAAATGTTGAAGTTGTGGAGACCAAATAGTAAATATAAATATAGAATATCATATAGCAAAAATGTTTTTAAGATGTGATGCAAAATTGCAATTGCAAACTATTAGTTGGGCTTGAAAAACAAAAGCCTACTCCTGTTTTATTGCGATTATTTTGTATATTATTTAGATGTGATAATGTATATATCGTCGCAGATTTGCAAAAGTATCGTATGTCAAAAATCAAATTCTACAGAAGATTTTTTTAATTTATTATTTTTTAAATTAACGATCAAGATCGTCACAAATTTTTTCAGTTTGTGTGGTTTTAGCTACACTATCCATTGATAACTTAAATTTTGCCAAAACTGAGCCATTTCCTGAAAAATAAGGATGTTTGCACATACGATACTTTCGCGCGCTCTGTTTTGATGGCGTCGGCCGCAAAATGAGAAATACTATAATAAAATAATAAAAATTATTTTTATTGCCTTGCAGAGGGTATTATAATTTTGCCATGATATTTGCAACGCAATGAAGGAGGCATTCCCCGACGCCATAAAGTATATATATTCTTGATCAGCATCACCAATCGAGTTCATCTAGCCATGGCCGTCTATCTGTCTGTCTGTCCGTCTGTCTGTCCGTCTGTCTGTCCGTCTGTCTGTCCGTCTGTCTGTCCGTCTGTCTGTCCGTCTCTTTGTCCGTCTGTCCGTCCGTCTGCCTGTCCGTCTGTATCTGTCGGTTTCAACGCGATCTAGTCTCTCAGTTTTGAGTTATCGGGCTGAATTTATTCGCACAGTCTTATTTCTTTAGCACGCAGTAATATGTCGGAACGGACGAAATCGGACCACTATATCATATAGCTGCCACAGAAATAATAGCCAAACTAATGTACAAAAATTTATTTTCTCTGTTTTCAACGTATTTTATAATTTCGATATATAGCTGGTTTTACGGTTTGAAAATTACGGTTATAATTTATTAAGATCGGACAGCTGTATCATATAGCTGCCATAGAAGCGATCGGTCGATTTATATGAAAATGTAAAATTCTATATGTAAAATGTAAAATGTGTAGGTAAATAATATACAAATTTACAAACTTCGATATTTTTCAACTTTACCAAAATGGTTCGATTTCAATAATCCAATTGCAGACTGCAAGGGTATACAAGCTTCGGCTTACCGAAGTTAGCTTTCTTTCGTGTTTATTTATGAAACAAGTTGCGATAATTATTAACAACTTAAACTAAAGATACATCCTCCTCATCTGACATTTAAGATTCCAAATAATCATTTTATATTATATATATATAAATATAAACATAAATATATACATATTTATTTTGTGGTACTTGTGGGAACAAAATGTTAATGAGTAACTAATTATAGGGAGGGTTCCTCCAATGATTGCACTTGATCACAAAAGGGGGAGGGGTCGAATATCATCAAAACGTGATTACGTAATATATAGACCGTCCTTAAGCACTAATTTGAGCTTTACAGCCTATCTTATCACCAGCTAGATCAATGAATTTCAAAGCAGAGACGAAAGGAAAGGAAACTTATTAGTAAGAGCAAAAACACAAAACAAAAACGAAACAAAACAAAGTAGCTCTCTTTATTTTTGTAGCCTTCAAGATATTCGATTCACATGAAAAATAATTTTGTATGGCTTACGATAATTTCGCGGATGCACAGTTACATACGATAAAATTGGAACTTAATTTCCATAGGTACTATTGCGTTTTCAGCTATAATATTTTGCAGGATGCTGAGTCGTACCTCAGAACAATTTTGCATTAAAACCCATTTTCGTAAAAAGTCGACTTACGATACTTTCGCAGATCTGCGTCGATATGTAGTTATATTTTTATTTTATTTAATTTTACTCAAACCTCCGACGTATAATAAAATTATTAAAAGCATATAAAATATGATAATATTAAGAATATTTTAATTTAATAGAAGAACAAAAGGAAAGTCTTTGGTTGGCCGAAGTTTGAAATTTTGAAAATCGATCAATTTCGGACAGACACACGGACAGATAGATGGACATATAGAGCTTCCAGTATAAGTTGTCATCAATAGGCCGTTGTCATCAATGTTTCATCTCATTCGACTTCTCTCTTCAAAATTATTTTGACGACAGTTCAATGAAATGTTGATGCATTTTGGTCTAAAATGTTGATAAAAGCCCAGTTTTTGTTAATAAGTCATCAATGAAATGTTGATGAACTATTGATGAAATTGTAGATGAATCATCAATGCATTCTTGATGAATTTTGGCCTAAACTGTTGATGAAAAATAACAGTTTGTGTCGATGAAATGTTAATGAATCAACGATGAATTCGTCACTGATGACGCCCTAGGACTTGCCAATGTTAAATTTATTTGTAATATGTTTGGAATTTTATTGAGGATTCATCAAGAACACCGCAGTTTTTTGATGACTTGTTGATGAAAAGCTAACGAACTATTGGTGAAATTGTTGATGAATCATTGATGACTTGTTGATGAATTGTTGGTACTGCAGGGGACGGACTGACAGACGGACAGTCAATCGGACAGGCAGACTTACAGACAGACAGACGGTGATGCTGATCAGGAATATATATACTTGATGGATCGGAAATAACTCCCTCCGCCTGTTGCATATCCTATGGGTACCGGGCATAAAGACCATATCTTAATTAAAGATGTTCCACATTCTTAAAGTTAAAGGTTAAAGCACCAAACTGCAATATACTTAGCCTTGAAACCAAATTCTTTTCTACCAACGTGCCAAATTACAATCCGGATAAATTATCATACCCTCGACGAGGGTATTATGATTTTAGTCAGAGTTTGTAACGCAATTAAGGAGTCCTGGATGTAAAACGTAATTATAAAGTGTTATATACAGCATAACTTTAGGATTTTGATGGGGGAATAAATATCATTAAGTTTTGGTATTGTTTTATGGTTGTAAGAATTTCAGAATTTTCGAATCTAAGACGTTGAAATAAAATTACAACTTTAAAAGGCAAAAAACTCATTTGCAAGGGTACAATAAAATATATAAACCATGAAACTCGTTTCGCTCAAATCTTTCAATCAGCCGATATATTATCGGTTCGCTTCGCTTTTCGTGGCCACTCTGACACATCAGCCAATGCGAGCTCCAGTTCAATCCAGAAAGTCAAGATGATCAGCAGCTCTATCCTCCTGCTTCTGGCAGCCGCCTTCGTGTCCAGAGGAGTCGGTTCACAACAGGAACCCCGCATCATCGGCGGAAGGGACATTGACATAAAGGAGGCACCCTGGCAGGTGTCCCTGCAGGTGAAGGGTAAACATTATTGTGGTGGCTCGCTCTACAGCAACAGGATTGTTATAACTGCAGCCCAATGCTTCTATGATGGGGGATATCTTCTGCATAGGAAGGAAATCCTTATAATCGCTGGATCGGAGCTAAAAACATACGGCAAATATGCTTCTGCAGTGTCAGCGAAAATGTACCACGAGGAATTCGATTTTTCTACCCTCGTACACGACATTGGCATCATGATATTAAGAAAGCCATTTCCGTTGGGCAAACAAATACAGCCAATTGAGTTGGCTATAAAGGACCCTGCCCTAGGATCCGTGGTTATATCAACTGGATGGGGGCTTATAAATGGTGCAAATGAAATCGCGCCAGAAAATCTGCAAAGCATAAACTTATATATAATACAAAAAGTGGGCCATTGTGAGTATAATCCAAATCATAGCATTTGCGCAGTAAATCGAGAAAATGAGTATTCGGGATGCCATGGTGATACGGGTGGACCTCTAATATACAACAAAACCTTGGTGGGAGTTGTCTCTAGTCCTACGATAGGATGCGTTGCTCCTCCAAACTATACCAGTGTGGCCCAACATCATGTATGGCTTATGTATGCCATTGAATTAATTTCACGCCGGAATATCCGATCTGGCAATGGCAAAATGAAGATGGCTCAAAAACTGAGATGGTTCGCAAAGAATCGGACAGTCGGGCAGACGGACTTGGCTTGATCGACTCGACTGTTGATGCTGACCAAGAATACATATAATTTATTTTTGTTACTATTTTATATTATTATTTCTGACTAAAATTGTAATGCCCTGCAAGGGTAAGAAAAACACAATAAACACATTATGACAACTGCATTGGCTATATTTTTTTTGCTGCGCTGCCAAGGCAAACAAACAAACCTTTCGAAGGATGAGTTGGCCAAATGAAATTTTTCGACAATTTGGCCAATGTTAACTTTGCTAATTTGAAGGCTAAAAAAAGAAAGCAACGCAACACAACACAAATTATAGAAAACTGCTGGCAAATGCAACATTTTAATGGGTTGGGGGAGCGAGGGTGGAGTCCTGCCGGGTCTGGTGCCGGCCAGACCAGACGACGACCAACTGACTGAGTCCTGCTGGATCCTGCTGGCGGCTCACTTTCACTGAACGACGAGCGAAGCGACGCGACGAGCCTGGTAATTCCCAGCGGAGGCTGCCAGACACCTACACCCAAACACGGAAACACACAAACGCACAGCCCGGCCATTTGTGTGTCTGGTTGTGCCGAGTGTAAGATGCAAATGTATGGTTGTGCGAGTGCGAGTGTGTGCGGCTGTAGGCGTTGCAGACCCAAGAAGGACGATCCAAGGAGAGCGCCAGACTAAAGCACTGAGCCCACAATAAGCTACATATGCATACATATGAGGTACATATAGGGTTTAGTTTTATTTTACTAGAATTGCTGTGCAGGAAATTGGGGGATGTCAACGTGTACTTTTATCCCAGAAAAAAAAAAATTGTGTTTTCTCCGAATAATTATTTTCTTGACTTGATTATCATTCTCTTGAATAAGCAAGTTTCCCCGCTCGGCTGTGGCCCTGTGGTCTCTGCCCAGCAGACACCGCCCACAGCAAGCCCCTTCCGTATCGAGGTACCAAACACCTTGAAAGCTCAAGATTCACTCTCCTCTAAGAGCATGGAAGACAACCCTGACGACGATTCCCGCTCATCGATCCCAACGCCCCAAAATTTAGCAAGCACCAATCGCCACTTGCGTGCAGGTCGTGGACGCTCACGCCCATACCCTGCATACCCTGCAGAAGTTGGCAAAACAGTTCAAAACAGTGCTAATCAGTTCAAAGCTCCCACTATGTCTGAATCGGATTTGGACATTGCAGCGACAGTGGCTGCGGCCCAAAAGAAAATGACAGCAGCATTAAATACATCTATAAAACAATTTAGCACCATTTATGCCTCGACCTCTACAAACGCTCGACCCATGTCTACTCAAGGCTTACATCCTGAGCCAGAAGCCATGGCTGACGACGACGATTGGTGGACCCACGAACCACTAAAAACAAACGGCGTTTAAAATCAAGCGCCACAATCCAAATTCAAAAGTGACTAGAATTTTAAGTAGCCCAAAGTTAAGTGTATCTGCTAATCGGTTCTCTGAACTGTCTGATATGGATGCAGGCGATGAAGTTATCGTTTTACAAACCGTCATCCACAACAACTTAGACCAAGCCAGTACCAGCACCAGCAACACCAATAGCAACACCAACGGCAACAACATCAGCAACAGCATCAACGTCAGTAACAGCAACGCCAGCAGCAATCGTAGTCCTAGCCAGCCACCAGGCAGCAACGAAACCCTACCGTCTCACAAACCACCCCCAATCACCCCCAATTGTGGTTAAAAATTGTGAAAATTAGCGGACTTTCAAATCCACAGATAAGATCGTTCACCCAACAAAATACTCCGTGGAATGCCACCCAGATAAGTCTGTTTCGATCCTGGCCGCTGACTCAGATGCGTACGGAGCCATTTCCAAGTCGCTTACCTTAAAAAAGGTACCATTTCATACCTGGCAGCTTAAAGAGGAAATATCGTACCGAATAGTCATCCGAGGAGTGCATCTCTCCACTCCGGATGACCACATTAAGGAAAGCCTAACCTCACATGGCCAAATTTTTTGGTTTATTAATAGACCCAGAAGCCGTTTCGACAAAACAAAGCTCGTCAACCTAGTCTTTGTTGAACTGGAGCCAGCCGCTCCCTATAAGGTGTTACGTCGGTGTCGGTGTCGTTGTGCCTCAGTCCTTGGAGGACATAGGGCTGAGGAAGTGGCCACCCGGATAGCAGACACGATTTGTGCAGCTGAGCTCGCCGGATTTGGGGTGGGTTCTTTGGACGCCACTATCCTCTTCAAACGTAATCAGAATAATTATTTACGCGCCTTAAAAATAGAAGAAATCGTTCGTCAGTCAGTCTTTCTGTCCACATTGCCCCGCAAGCGGATTTATGCTTGATCGTGAAAACAATATTGTTGTCAGATTAATGTGGCGTTGATGGTATTGGTTCGGCTTTTCATTATTGGTGATGTCCAGAATCCCTGAAGCGCTTGGAGCTGATATGTATCTCGGGGTTGTCGTTGCAGGATTTAGGCTACGCTAAGTGACACGGGAACATAGCCTTTTATCGTTAGTTGTACGGTTTATTCGGTACATAGTGTAACTCCAAATTGGTATTCAGTATTGACTTTTGAAAACGGCAAAGATCGGCAGGATTGTTTTACGCTTGGTATTATTAACACATGTCCTTTAGGATTCACATTGCACTCGGCATTGTTCGACGGGACGTTGTACGTTGGACGCCGGTCGACAGTCTTAAGGATATTTGCTTCCTTAAAAGGACTGCATCGGCACCGTAAATTTACCGCGGTCAAAATCGCGAAAGGCTATCCGACTTTTACACTTATGCGATTTGCACGCATGCAAGTTGGTATTGATGGATTTTCAGACTCTGACTAGACTTCCAGTTCCTCACTCTGACTTTGACTCTCCTTTGGTACTGCTAAACCGAGGCCTTTTATACCAAAGACTGTGCTATGGATCACCGGAATGGACACAAAAGTGTTCCCAGTTAGTGTCATCAATCCCCTCTTTTCACCTATTGGCTAGAGTTCGATTTGGGTCGTCTTTGTTCTAACGCTTGACAGTTCAGCAAAACCGGCGGTGTTGGATTGCTAGTGATTGCATGGCCTAATTTGACGAGTTTGGCGGTGTCATCTGCCAGAGCAAAAATCTTACATTGGCTATTCTTGCTTTTCTTCCGTGTTACCCGTATGAATCACGTCGCCCTAACCGGCGTACGTAACAAAGGAAATCTATGAGCTTAAGACGCTCTGCCGCCAATGGATCCAAGTCGAACTCCTCACAAAAAGGACGATGTCGTGCAATGTTATCGGTGCCAATCCTATAACCACACAAAAAATAACTGTCACAAAGAATTCAACTGTGTACGATGTGGTCAGCAGCATGCCATTGAAGCCTGCCAACGAGATATCCATCCAGTCAAATTCGTAAATTGTGGCGGTGATCATACCGCAAGCTACAAGGGCTGTATCGTGCTACAGCCCATCGTCGCCTCCCTCAACAATCTCCTATTGGACGAAGAGGCGTAGTGGAAACGCACTCATACGCAAACATCTCTGGTGGATCTCCCCAAAAGCCCCTAGCCCACCGCAAGGGACCGGTCATCAGCAGCAGCAACAATTCCCTCCACTAGGAAGTAGGAACCGGCAAAGCCAACAAAGGGAACACAATCGACAGCTGCTGCAACCGACGCAGGACACTAACCCATGGCCACAGCAACGTCTAGGACCCCAGCAACAGCAGCAAACACAGCAACGAAATTCATCCCAGCAACTGCGAAACGATCAGCAATGGCAGCGACAAGAGCAATGCATATGCGATCTGAATGCTCAGCTTGACAAGATGTTCCAGATGATGGTGTCAGTGACGACAGTTATCACTGGCCTCATTTCACAAAACGCGCCAGAACCTGCACAAGCAATCTCTGGACTTCTCCCAGTTCATTCAACCCAACCAAGAGTCAAATTGGACTCAAAATTGGTGTGTGGAACGCCAACGGGCTAACCAACAAGCCACTGGAGCTACAGCTTTTCATACAAAAACATCACATTGACATTATGTTGGTCAGCGAAACACATTATGACATTCACCAATCTAACCATCCGGCTGATCGCCTCCGTGGGGGCGCTGCAGTCCTCATTAAGTCCTGTCTCAAGTACTACCAATTTTTAACAATGGAACACCAAAGTGCACAATGTGTCGCCGTCAAAGCTAAAACGGACCAAGGCGAAATTGCCATTGCGTCTATTTATTGTCCACCAAATTTGAGGAACTAGGACCCAAATGTATAATTGCCGAAGACTGGAATGCACACCCTCGACTTTGGGGCTCTCGAGATTCTACAACCGGCGGAAGATAATTTGCAGACTGTATTCTTAGCTTTAATATCCAAGCCCTTGCAACCGGAGGGCCCACGCATTACCCGTACAGCCAACGCATGCCATCAGCAATCGACTTTGCCATATATGGAGGGATTCGCTCTGAGCTTATTCATATCTCAGAGAGATTGGAACTAAGTTCGGAACATATCCCTTTGATAATCGAACTGAGAGCGGCTGCTCACAAGCTCTCCCGGAGGATGCATATCCTTCCTCAAAACGCGAGCATTCCACGGTTTCAGGCAGCAGTTAACCAGCTCGTTAACCTCAACATGGTCCTAGGCTCCCGTGAAGATATTGACGAAGCAACTGAACTCTTTATTCAAAATATCCACATCGCTGCCGAATCCTCAACCTGTGGTTGACTCACCTCATGCACTTTTAAAACCTGAGGTCCTGGATCTATTGAGGTCAAAAAGAGCCTTTCGTCCTAGATTCATGCGGTCGAGAGACCCGGCCGACAAAAGAGCATATGTCGTGCTGAGGGCGATCTCAAGAAGTTGCTGCACAAAACGAAAAACGAGTATTTCGCTGATCTGCTACGCAATGCATATCCTACAAATCCGTAAGGGTTCAACCTCTGGAAAGCAGCAAGGTCAGTAAAACTTCAGCCCCCTCGCGGAATCCCTATAAAGCGTGCTGACAACACTTGGTGCTGGTCGGATTCGGAAATTGCTTAGCTTTTGCCGACGAACTGGAAGGCCGATTTTAGCCATTCGACGCTTTGCAAGGTCGGTGAGGACGTGGAAGAAACACTGGCATTCCTTAATACTGCCTGCCCAGATATTGAGCCTATTCGCCATGTAAGTCCGCAAGAAGTTTGTCTTCAAATTCAAAAGCTGCACTCCAATAAAGCTCCAGGATTCGACAGCATAGATAGCAGAGTTGCCAAGGCACTGCCAAAAAAGGGCATACTATTTCCACCACTTCCCCACACAATGGAAGTGTGCTGTGATATCGATGAAACCGAAGCCAGGCAAACCGGAGAACCTTGTTGCGTCTTTCAGACCAATAAGCTTGCTGCCCAAATTCTCTAAAATATTCGAGAGAATATTTCTTAGTAGAATGATGGCAATAAGGAGTCCTTACCAATAGTCTAAAAGATGCAACATATATTATATTTTCACATTTTTCCATTCTTCAAAATTGTTATTTATCGTTGCTGTTATGTTACCATGCTAAGTTTGTTCCTCATGCCAGTCCCTACGTTTTATAACCATTAAATTGGTTGCTTAACGTAAAATTAACATTTATATTATCTAAAAAAAGGCAATATGTATTTATGCATATTTTTACTTTTCGTTAACAAGATGTTTAAACTTTTTAACTTTTGAGTTTTGATTTAAGTTTAAAACATTTTTCTGAAGAGCAGACATCCAGGAGACCTCTGGTTAAGAGGGAGGCAAAAACGCGAGTCCTGCACCAGTATTCTAAAAATTGATATACATTTCCAATAATTTCCATTGATAATTAAAATGTTAAAAGTGTTATGTCAGTCCCTATTCAATTCGTTGCTTAACCTCAACATAAACATATATATATACATATGTGTATGTATATTATCTCAAGAAAAATAAACATTTTGTTTGGTTATTGTAAGGAAAAACTTTGTAAATGTTGAAGTTGTGGAGACCAAATAGTAAATATAAATATAGAATATCATATAGCAAAAATGTTTTAAGATGTGATGCAAAATTGCAATTGCAAACTATTAGTTGGGCTTGAAAAACAAAAGCCTACTCCTGTTTTATTGCGATTATTTTGTATATTATTTAGATGTGATAATGTATATATCGTCGCAGATTTGCAAAAGTATCGTATGTCAAAAATCAAATTCTACAGAAGATTTTTTAATTTATTATTTTTTAAATTAACGATCAAGATCGTCACAAATTTTTTTCAGTTTGTGTGGTTTTAGCTACACTATCCATTGATAACTTAAATTTTGCCAAAACTGAGCCATTTCCTGAAAAATAAGGATGTTTGCACATACGATACTTTCGCGCGCTCTGTTTTGATGGCGTCGGCCGCAAAATGTGAGAAATACTATAATAAAATAATAAAATTATTTTATTGCCTTGCAGAGGGTATTATAATTTTGCCATGATATTTGCAACGCAATGAAGGAGGCATTCCCCGACGCCATAAAGTATATATATTCTTGATCAGCATCACCAATCGAGTTCATCTAGCCATGGCCGTCTATCTGTCTGTCTGTCCGTCTGTCTGTCCGTCTGTCTGTCCGTCTGTCTGTCCGTCTGTCTGTCCGTCTGTCTGTCCGTCTCTTTGTCCGTCTGTCCGTCCGTCTGCCTGTCCGTCTGTATCTGTCGGTTTCAACGCGATCTAGTCTCTCAGTTTTGAGTTATCGGGCTGAATTTATTCGCACAGTCTTATTTCTTTAGCACGCAGTAATATGTCGGAACGGACGAAATCGGACCACTATATCATATAGCTGCCACAGAAATAATAGCCAAACTAATGTACAAAAAATTTATTTTCTCTGTTTTCAACGTATTTTATAATTTCGATATATAGCTGGTTTTACGGTTTGAAAATTACGGTTATAATTTATTAAGATCGGACAGCTGTATCATATAGCTGCCATAGAAGCGATCGGTCGATTTATATGAAAATGTAAAATTCTATATGTAAAATGTAAAATGTGTAGGTAAATAATATACAAATTTACAAACTTCGATATTTTTCAACTTTACCAAAATGGTTCGATTTCAATAATCCAATTGCAGACTGCAAGGGTATACAAGCTTCGGCTTACCGAAGTTAGCTTTCTTTCGTGTTTATTTATGAAACAAGTTGCGATAATTATTAACAACTTAAACTAAAGATACATCCTCCTCATCTGACATTTAAGATTCCAAATAATCATTTTATATTATATATATATAAATATAAACATAAATATATACATATTTATTTTGTGGTACTTGTGGGAACAAAATGTTAATGAGTAACTAATTATAGGGAGGGGTTCCTCCAATGATTGCACTTGATCACAAAAGGGGAGGGTCGAATATCATCAAAAACGTGATTACGTAATATATAGACCGTCCTTAAGCACTAATTTGAGCTTTTACAGCCTATCTTATCACCAGCTAGATCAATGAATTTCAAAGCAGAGACGAAAGGAAAGGAAACTTATTAGTAAGAGCAAAAACACAAAACAAAAACGAAACAAAACAAAGTAGCTCTCTTTATTTTTGTAGCCTTCAAGATATTCGATTCACATGAAAAATAATTTTGTATGGCTTACGATAATTTCGCGGATGCACAGTTACATACGATAAAATTGGAACTTAATTTCCATAGGTACTATTGCGTTTTCAGCTATAATATTTTGCAGGATGCTGAGTCGTACCTCAGAACAATTTTGCATTAAAACCCATTTTCGTAAAAAGTCGACTTACGATACTTTCGCAGATCTGCGTCGATATGTAGTTATATTTTTATTTTATTTAATTTTACTCAAACCTCCGACGTATAATAAAATTATTAAAAGCATATAAAATATGATAATATTAAGAATATTTTAATTTAATAGAAGAACAAAAGGAAAGTCTTTGGTTGGCCGAAGTTTGAAATTTTTGAAAATCGATCAATTTCGGACAGACACACGGACAGATAGATGGACATATAGAGCTTCCAGTATAAGTTGTCATCAATAGGCCGTTGTCATCAATGTTTCATCTCATTCGACTTCTCTCTTCAAAATTATTTTGACGACAGTTCAATGAAATGTTGATGCATTTTTGGTCTAAAATGTTGATAAAAAGCCCAGTTTTTTGTTAATAAGTCATCAATGAAATGTTGATGAACTATTGATGAAATTGTAGATGAATCATCAATGCATTCTTGATGAATTTTTGGCCTAAACTGTTGATGAAAAATAACAGTTTGTGTCGATGAAATGTTAATGAATCATCGATGAATTAGTCACTGATGACGCCCTAGGACTTGCCAATGTTAAATTTATTTGTAATTTGTTTGGAATTTTATTAAGGATTCATCAAGAACACCGAAGTTTTTTGATGACTTGTTGATGAAAAGCTAACGAACTATTGGTGAAATTGTTGATGAATCATTGATGACTTGTTGATGAATTGTTGATGAATTGTTGGTAGTGCAGGGGACTGACTGACAGACGGACAGTCAATCGGACAGGCAGACTTACAGACAGACAGACGCTGATGCTGATCAGGAATATATATACTTTATGGATCGGAAATAGCTCCCTCCGCCTGTTGCATAGCCTATGGGTACCGGGCATAAAGACCATATCTTAATTAAAGATGTTCCACATTCTTAAAGTTAAAGGTTAAAGCACCAAACTGCAATACACTTAGCCTTGAAACCAAATTATTTTCCACCAACGTGCCAAATTACAAACCGGATAAATTATCATACCCTCGACGAGGGTATTATGATTTTAGTTAGAAGTTTGTAACGCAAGGAAGGAGTCCTGGATGCAAAACGAAATTATAAAGTGTTATATACAGCATTATGCGGAAAACTTTTGGATTTTGATGAGGGAATAAATAATATAAGGTTTTGATATTGTTTCATGGTTGTAAGAATTTCAGCATTTTCGAGTCTAAGACATTAAAATATTTGTACAACTTTGAAAGCCAATAAACTAATTTTCAGGGTATAATAAAATAAATAAACCATGCAACTCGTTTCGGTCGAATCTTTCAATCAGCCGATTTATTATCGGTTCGCTTCGCTTTTCATGGCCACTCTGACACATCAGCTATTGCGAGCTCCAGTTCTATCCAGAAAGTCAAGATGATCAGCAGCTCTATTCTCCTGCTTTTGACAGCCGCCTTCATGTCCAGAGGACTCCATTCACAACTGGAACCCCGCATCATCGGTGGAAGGGACATGAACATTGAAGAGGTGCCCTGGCAGGTGTCCCTGCAAATGAATGGTTTACATTATTGTGGTGGCTCGCTCTTCAGCGACAGGATTGTTATAACTGCAGCCCTATGCTTCTATTTTGGATATGAAAGACCACCTCGTCTTCGGCATACGAGGCAAATCCTTATTATCGCTGGATCGGAGCTAAAAAGATACGGCAAATATGCTTCTGCAGTGTCAGAAAAAGGCACCACGAGAAATACAATTATTCGACAAACGAACACGACATTGGCATTATGCTATTAAGAAAGCCATTTCCGTTCAGCAACCAAATACGGCCAATTAAGTTGGCTACGAAGGATCCAGCCCTAGGGTCTTGGGCTTTATTAACTGGATGGGGGCAAATAAATAGTGCAGGCCCAGACACCGAGCCAGAAAATCTGCAAGGCTTAAACGTATTTATTAAAGAAAAATGGTGGTGTAAAAATATGGTAATACTCCAAATCATACCATTTGCGCAGGATATTCCGGAATACCGAATTCGGGATGCCATTGGGATTATGGTGGACCTCTAGTATTCGCCAAAGAGTTGGTGGGAGTTATCTCTGCTGTTAATTCAAACTGCTTTGGTCCTCCAATCTATACCAGTATTGCAGAACATCATGTATGGCTTACAGGCGCCATTAAATCAATTTCACGCCGGAAAGTCCGATCTGGCAATGGCAAAATAAAGAGAGCTCAAAAACTGAGTTGGTTAGCATAGAATCGGACAGTCGGACAGTCGGACTGTTGATGCTGACCAAGAATACATATAATTTATTTTTGTTATTATTTTATATTTTTATTTCTGACTAAAATTGTAATGCCCAGCAAGGGTAAGAAAAACACAATAAACCCATTATGACAACTGATATGGCAATATTTTTTTACTACGCTGCCAAGGCATCATCAATGAAATGTTGATGAAAAGTTGATGGACTATTGATGAAATTAAAGATGAATCATCGATGAATTGTTGTTGAATTTTTGGCCTAAACTGTTGATGAAAAATAACAGTTTGTGTCGATGAAATGTTGACGAATCACCGATGAATTCGCCCTGGGACTTGTTGATGAAAAGTTATCGAACTATTGGTGAAATTGTTGATGAATCATTGATGAATTGTGATCAGGAATATATATACTTAATGGATCGGAAATAACTTCCTCCTGCTATTGCATAGCCTATGGGTACCGGGCATAAATACCATATCTTAATTAAAGATGTTCCACATTCTTATAGTTAAAGGTTAAAGTACCAAACTGCAATATACTTAGCCTTGAAACTCAATTATTTTTTACCAACGTGCCAAATTACCCTTGACGAGGGTATTTTGATTTTAGTCAGAAGTTTGTAACGCAAGGAAGGAGTCCTGGATGCAAAACGTAATTATAAAGTGTAATATACAGCTAATGCGGAAAAACTTTTGGATTTTGATGGGGGAATAAATAATATTAGGTTTTGATTTTTTTATGGTTGTAAGAATTTCTGAATTTTCGAATCTAAAACATTAAAATATTTTTACAACTCTGAAGGGTTAATAAACCATTCAACTCGTTTCGCTCAATTCTTTCAGTCAGCGCGATGTATTATCGGTTCGCCTCGCTTTTCATGGCCATTCTGACACATCAGCCAATGCGAGCTCCAGTTCTATCCAGAAAGTCAAGATGATCAGCAGCTCTATCCTCCTGGTTTTGGCAGCCGCGTTCGTGACCACAGGACTCGGTTCACAGAAACACCGCATCATCAGCGCAAGGGACATAGACATTGAGCTGGCTCCCTGGCAAGTGTCCTTGCAAGTGAATGATCAACATTATTGCGGTGGCTCGCTCTACAGCGACAGGATTGTTATAACTGCAGCCCACTGCTTCTATGAAAAATTGGAAAATGGAGTACGTCTTCCTTGGCATATTAAGAAATTTCTTATCGTCGCTGGATCCGCGATAAAAAGATCTCGCAAATTTTTTTCTGGAGTGTCAGCTAAAATGCATCACGAAAAATACAATTCTTCTACCCTCGTACACGACATTGGCATCATGAAATTAAGTAAGCCATTTTCGTTCAGCAACCAAATACAGCCAATTCAGTTGGCTATGGAGGACCCTGCCCCAGGATCCGTGGTTTTATCAACTGGATGGGGGCGAATATATAAAAACGGAACAGGGATTCCATACGCCTACCCAGAAAATCAGCAAGCCATACTCCTATACGTTAACTACATTGACTGGTGTAAAAAACATGAGTGGATTCCAGAGTATACCATTTGCGCAGGATTTCCAGGAGATTCGGCATGTTTTGGGGACTCTGGTGGACCTCTAGTATTCAACAATACCTTGGTGGGAGTTGTCAGTGGAGAGGCCAAAAATGAATGCTTTGGTCATGGAGTCTATACCAGTGTGGCCCACCATCATGAATGGCTTAAAAATGCCATTTCAGGCCGGACAGTCCGATCTGGCAATGGCAGAAGGAAGATAGCTCAAAAACTGAGGTGGTTCGCATAGAATTGGACTGATCAAGAATACATATATATAATTTATTTTTGTTATTATTTTATATTTTTATTTCTAACAATAAACACATTATGACAATTGATATGGCTATATATTTTTTTTTTACTGCGCTGCCAAGGCAAACAAACAAACATGTCGAAGGATGAGTTGGCCAAATGAAATTTTTCGACAATTTGGCAAATGTTAACTTTGCTAATTTGCATAAACCGCAGCCGCCACAACAAAAAAAGAAAGCCGTTAAGCCACCCCCAAAGAAGGGCAACGCAACACAACACAAATTATAGAAAACTGCTGGCAAATGCAACATTTTCATGGATTGGGGGAGCGAGGGTGGAGTCCTGCCGGGTCTGGTGCCGGCCAGACCAGACGACGACCAACTGACTGAGTCCTGCTGGATCCTGCTGGCGGCTCACTTTCACTGAACGACGAGCGAAGCGACGCGACGCGCCTCGTAATCCCCAGCGAAGGCTGCCAGACACGTGCACTCAAACACACACACAGCGCACAACCCGGCAATTTGTGTGTCTGGTTGTTCCGAGTGTAAAATGTAAATGTATGGTTGTGCGAGTGCGAGTGTGTGCGGCTGTTGGGCGTTGCAGACCCAAGAAGGACGATCCAAGGAGAGCGCCAGACTAAAGCACTGAGCCCACAGTGAGCTAAATATGCATACATATGAGGTGCATATAGGGTTTATTTTTATTTTACTAGAATTGCAGTGCAGAATATTGGGAAATGTTTGAGATTTAAAGGTTGAAAAACAATCTTATGATTTATAATAGATTTTTAAAATATTTTTGGCCTGTTCACTATTATTAAAATTATTAAAACTAGCTGTTTACCTAAAAGATAAGTTAAAATCATAGCTAATCATAATTTCTAATAATATTCTAGCTTATGGGGCACCTGGTAAAATAATTGAAATTTAAATAGGTGGAAAATTCCCATGTTGCTAGGAACAAGTTGAGGAAACATACTAATATTGGTCAGATTTAACCCTAATAATCCCCAATTGTCTTCTGCCTATAATAACCTTGAACCCTATAGGTACCTGGTATATATAACTTTATTTAAATGGCATTTTAATAACAAATTAAGCCTATGTTGCCAAAAGCACCTTTAATAAGTGTTGCTCTGTTGTTCAAAATATTTAATAATTTCTGGAAATTTATGTTTTCGTTTGTTTAGAAATTTTTGATATCTTTTAAATACTTTGTAATATGTTTTGATCTTAAGAAGAAGTCTTGTTTAAATATGAATTTATGATAATCTCTTGGTATCGTTTTTCCACATATAGCTTACCAAACTTTCCTATATTTTTGTAACAGTGCATCCACAGAAGTGTAATGCAATGTTGCCACTCCCCGCGTTTCCTTCTTCGCCGGAAGTCTATGCGATAATGATGGATTGTTAACAACAATGCAAGGGTCCTGCGAACGCCTCCCAGTCACTCTTCTTTCCCCCTCTACCAACCAACACCCCCTCGTTCAACCATACCCTGGTTTTTGTTAGCCACGAATTGTGTGCATTTGAGCATGTCGCTATTGTGAATTTTGAATAAGTTTTTGGCTAAATGATTTAATAATGTTTGGGGGAAGAAGGGAAGAAGAAAATGGCTATGAAGACGAGGAGGCGGGGGGTTGGAAAATAGATTGCAGAAAGCGGGGGTAGAATTCTTCCTCGTTTTGTAGCCTGCTAATGAGCTGTAGGGTTATTAAACTTGGCTAAAACGTTATTGCTTTTGGCCACAGCTGCCGTCTTATACGCAGCCACTCTTCTACAGCATATGCATTTTCGCGCTCTCGCTCTCTAATTTACTTGCTTACAGCCAGAAGCCGGCAATATTGTTGTTGTTGCTGCAATCAGCTGTTGCAAGTGCGGCGAATTCCAGCGATGTTAACAGCAGCGCTGTTAAGAGAAGAGCAGTATACGAGTGAGGGTGGGCTGTAAAGTGAGTGAGGTCTGTATAAGAGTAGGAAATTAGGTATGTTGAAAAATACTTACCACAATTTATCTTAATTAAACTTGCGGAATTTATATTTATACATTATTTAGTCTGACTTTTGACAAAAACATCATCAGAATTTATGCTCGTTTACTTAAAAAATAACATTAACATTTAAGGTTAAACATGTTTTTTAAAATCTCAAAATTATTTTATTAAAAACCCTAAAACTCTTTTTCTGAAATAATATTCATAAAATGCTTGATTAATTAAAAAAAAATAACCGAAATACAAATAACAAGGTTTTAGCAGGTTTTATATTCTTTTTGCAGTGTAGTTAACTTGAATATTTAGAATACAAAATAATTTGTTTATTTTTTAAGGCAACCTAACTTATTGAAAATATTAAAACTAAAAAAAGCATACAGAGTTGGAAAAAATAATAGGAACAACCAACATGTTGGCGTTTGGAGCTTAATTATAAACTTATACGTATTTTCAGTATTGAGTTTCAGTTTTAATTTCATACAAATATCTCCTAAGATATCGACGCAATAGCAGATTTATTAATTTTTTTTTTTAGTGAAAGAGGCATCCTTGATTCCATAATGTCTACATATATATTCTTGATCAGCATCACCTTAGTCTTTCTAAACTGCTTTTTTTTTATGTATAGGTACCAGACATAAAAACAAAATCTTAAATTAAATTAAAGGGTAAAGCACAAAACTGTTATATACTTATAAGGACTTGAAATTAAAAAATTCCACCACCGTGCCAAGTTATTAACTGGATAAATTACAATACCCTTGACGAGAGTATTATGCTTTTAGTCAGAAGTTTGCAACGCAAGAAAGGAGTCCTGGATGCAAAACGAAATTATAAAGTGTTATATACAGCATTATGCGGAAAACTTTTGGATTTAATGCGGATTTTTTATGGTTTTATGGTTGTAAGATTTTTAGAATTTTCGAATCTAAGACTTTTAAATATTTTTTCAACTGAAGGGTATAATAAACCATGCAATTCGTTTCGGTCAAATCTTTCAATCAGCGCGATATATTATCGGTTCGCTTCGCTTTTCGTGACCACTCTGACACATCAGCTATTGCGAGCTCCAGTTCTATCCAGAAAGTGAAGATGATCAGCAGCTCTATCCTCCTGCTTTTGGCTGCCGCCTTCGTGTCCACAGGACTCGGTTCACAACGGAAACGACGCATCGTCGGCGGAAGGGACATTGACATTGAGGAGGCACCCTGGCAGGTGTCCCTGGAGGTGAATGATGAACATTATTGTGGTGGCTCGCTCTACAGCGACAGGATTGTTATAACTGCAGCCCACTGCTTCTATGAAAATTTGGGAGATGGAGAATTTCGTCCTTGGCATACGAAGCAACTCCTTATTGTCGCTGGATCCGCGATAAAAAGATATCGCAAATTTTTTTCTGGAGTGTCAGCGATAAGGCAGCATGAAAATATAATTCATATACCCTCCAACACGACATTGGCATCATGAAATTAAGTAAGCCATTTCGTTCAGCAACCAAATACAGCCAATTCAGTTGGCTATAGAGGACCCTGACCCACGATCTGTGGTCTTATCAACTGGATGGGGGCAAATAAATAAAAAAGGCCCAGGGATTCCAAACATCTTCCCAGAAAATCTGCAAGGCATAAACTTATATATTAATTACATTTCCTGGTGTAAACAATTTGCGCTGATTCCGAAGCATACCATTTGCGCAGGAGTTCCAGGAAAATCGATATGCTTTGGGGACTCTGGTGGACCTCTAGTATTCAACAATACCTTGGTGGGAGTTGTCTCTGCAGTTAATGAAGAATGCTTTGGTCCTACAGTCTATATAAGTGTGGCCCACCATCATGGATGGCTTAGAAACGCCATTATATCAGTTTCACGCCGAAAAGTCCGATCTGGCAATGGCAAAATGAAAATTGCTCATAAACTAAGTTAGTTTGTATAAGGACAGTTAAATCGAGTCGGCTGGAGATGTTGATCAAGAATATATATACCTACCTATATACATACATTCCTACCTATATACCTGCCAATATATTCCTACCTATATATTCTGCCTGTTACATACATCCTCGGTTTGCACGAAGTTATTCTACCCTATGGGTACTGGTTATACATTTTTTTTTATTTCTAGGCTGAAAAAAATTATAACAAATGTCTAATGATTTTAATAAACTTTTTAATCTAAATTACAAGAAGCAAAGTATAGTATAAAGTAAAAATAAACAAGTAGGACTGTGAGATACCCGGTACCCAAAGCATTGTGGGTGAAATTAAATGGCACATGGAAATGGAAAAAAGAAAATTTTGACAAATAATGACAAATGATGCTAGAAAAATGTTGAGCAACACGCAGGTGCGTTCTCAACATAGAAGAAGAAAAAGAAGCATACACAGAAACTTTATCGCTTAATAACTTCCATGTTTACTATCCGATTTTATAACTTTTAAATATAACTTTCTTATGATTTTCGGGGACGGAAGTGGGCGTGGCCAAATTTTAAAGCAAACTTGATCTGCGTGCCAATGCTGTCACCAAGTTTGGTAACTTTAGCTCTTATAGTCTTTGAGATCTGTTTATCAACATGGACTGACAGACAGACGGACAGACGGACATGGCTAAATCGACTCGGCTGATGATCCTGATCATATATACACTTAAGGGGGTCGGAGGTTTTTTTTTCTGCCTGTTACATACATTCTAACTTATAATACGCTTGTTCCCTATGGAAGGATATATGTATATATTATATTGTTAAATTGTATGCTACTCGACTTGTAATCTCCTAAACTAAGTAAATAAATAACATTTAAAAAAATTTTCAAAAATTTATTGTACCATTTGGAGGTACATATCTGGACAAATCGGCTGTAGCTCCATTATCTTAACAGATATTTTTATGAACTCAAAACTGAAATTCAGAATTTTTAATAACAAATAATAATAAGTTTAATTAGTAATAATAGTTTAACGAAACATTTATAATGAAGCTCCAAAGCTCTATTATTTTTTCCAACCTGTACATTTTGCACCATCAATAAAAATTCATGCAATCAAGATAACGGACTTATACCGCCGACGCGCACTGTGCGAGTGCGCCGTATAAGACGGCTATACTTGCCGCTCAACTTCGAATTTCGCTCAGTTTATAACGAGACTTCGCCGCGTTCGGTTCGGTTCGCTCATCGCCTATGCGCCCGGCTTTCGTGGTCGTCTGTTGTTGTTTTCGAATGCGCTGGAGCTGGAGCTGCAGCTGGAGTGTGCTGTGAGTGCGAGGTGTGCAGCGGTTCGGTTCGGAAAGAAAAAAGAAGAAAATATGAGCATGTGTGCGGCATAATTTAGCGCGTTTTGTGCGTTGACAGCTGCAAAAAGAGTGCAGAAAAGTGCAACGAAAGGCAAAGAAAGGCTGACGGCAGACGGCAAAACAAACAAAAGCGAACGAAACGACAAACAACAAACAAAGCAGAAGCAATAGCAGAAGCAGAAGCCAAAGCAAAAACAAACCCACACAGGCACACACCTGCTGCCCGCGTGTGTTAGTGTCTTGGTCCAGGCCAAAAAGCAATACGAAAAAGTGCAGGCAGGAGATAGCGCAGTCGTGATTTTCCGGCGGAAGAGAGGAGCATCCAGGAGACAGGATCCACCAGCCAGCGGAAGAACAAGAGTGAGTTCCTATCGCCCAAGTTCAATGACTTTCGGTCAGACTTAATGAGTTCCACCCTTTGAACCGCCGATAAGACAACAGGCGACAAAAACCCATTTACATATAATTATCTCGCATTGTCCCCCGCCCCATCGCTAGTTTTCACTTCCAATACAGTCGAAATTCAGTGGGTGGAAATCTTGTTTGGGAATCTAAAAAACGTTGTTTTTATTTGGTTTTACTTTAAAATAATAATAACTGATGAAAAATTGCAATTATTTACTTCCAACACTATCTTAAGTTCTCTTGTAAGAACTTTAACAAGGTCTGAATTCTGAAACACAAAGCAACTAGTAAATATTGAGTTTTACTATAGAAATTTGTAACACAAAACTTAAACAAAGACCCATATTTTTAAATTCTTAATGTCTTTGACTTGTAGAGCTAGGAAAAAAAGAAAAATAATAATAATAATTCTGAAACATCCGTTGTCTAGCTTTTCAATTTTAATTTGTGGCCATAACAATTTTCCACTTGTAACTTTTCTAATTTACATTTAACATTACTGTACTCAAATTATTTTAATAAGAACTTGATTTTATGGCTCACAAATTACCTCAAGTCTAGCAAAAACTACATACACAATTCAGCTCTAATTTATAAAGTGCTTAAATTAAGTACAAAGCAATTGTGTTAAATGACTTCCTTAAGTCTCAGTCGAAACAATAACTTTAAGTTAGGTTTTTAACGAGTAAAAAAATTCTATTATAAAGAACAGTAAAAACAAAGCGCTAATAGAACTTGGTTTAAAATAAATGTAAAAACATGTAAAATATAAAACATTTCAATTATTTCCCAGCAATTCGAGTTGCCCATTACTCTTATCTTTTACGAGACAGATAGTGTTTCCACGCGGTGAGGCTTGACTGTAATTATCTCGCTGGGCATATGCCACTTTTCCCTCCAAAGTCGGCAGCAAATATGTTAATTTGAGCAGCTGTAGGCGCCGCACGAAGAGTTCTGCTTTGTTTATTTGCTTGGTCCCCAAAATGAACTTGTCAATTGCTCAATGATTCCGTCAATTATCAGTGTCATCGATGCTATCTCTCCCTCTCGCTGGACTGATAAGCGTGGCGATAACGATAGCGATTGCCATACAGCTTGGATTGCCTGTTACTTTGGACTTCTTGCGGAAAGGAAATCGGCGATTTCCACTTCCACTCCGCCGCTTTGCCTTGTGCCTTGTGCCTTGCACAACTTGCCGAGGGATCGCGCGTATGCGTAATATTATTGCGCATACGCCACATGGCGCCCCATCGATAAGAGCTCCCCTGGTTATTGTTTATTGAATTTCGGTTTGTCATTGATTCAATTAATAATCCCAATGGGAATGCTGCCTGGGAATGGGTCTTGGTAGCTGAAATTGCCACCGACTTCGATTCCGAAGCCATTTCGCAACCGTAATGGCTCAATGAGTAATGGGAGATGTGAGGAATCGAATCGAAGCGAATCACCCCCCGGAAAACGCATTTCTGATAAGATTAGGGCCGCATTTGTTCGCTGGAAATTATTAATGAATTCCAACAGCCGCCAGCCAGCAAGCCAAATGCTGATGGTTCATTGCACAAGCATTCGCTTAAAAAAACTCCGAGCAAAAACCCCCAGCGGGGGAGGAGAACTCTTCTCCAGCCTTGGAATTATGCAACCTTAGCGCCGATTGCCATAAAGAAAACTCTGCACAAAAACGGCGACACCGAAAACGTGGCTGGGCCTGTAATTTCTAGCATTTTAATTACGGCTGTTGCCACAACAATCATAATGGCTCTGGGTCCACCCCTTCACCCGCCTCCGACTGGCGCAATTTTCACGCACGTGCTGCCGCCAAAAAAAACCGGATACGGAAGCCGAAAGGTGCGCCTGGGTCCGAAAAGGTGTGCGTGTTTCTTCCCTAGAAAACATGGCTACACATGTACGATATTATTTGATTTGCATAATGAATGAAGACACCGCACACTGGCCAGGGGAAAGGATGAGGGAATTCAGTTTAAACTCAAATTAATTTGAACAAAAACAGGTGTCCCTAAATGGGTTTGCAGGGTAAGCGGTCACAGAGCATACTTTTAACTGAAGTTGAAACAAAGGGAAATACATGAGACATGTTATTTAATATTAATTGTATTTATTTTCAAGAAAAACACCACTTACCCCTTTGGTAAATATAAGATGAGTTCTTAATAGTAATTAAATGTTTGTGTTATTTAATTTGCATAATTTGTTATTTATTTTTGCCACTGAAACAGAACTCAGTGTAATTATAAAATTAAATTCTTTAAGCACTGTAATTAGGCAAGGAAATAAATATATATTATAATCTGTATTTAGATCAGACTTAAATCTAATAATAAATAAATAAACCACCTACAAGCCAAGAGACTTCTTAAGACTTAAAAACCCAAATTAAATTAAATAGAAGAAACCAAAATACACAGTATTTAATTGAGAAGACTCATCTAAGTCTTTCGAGTTATTTAATTTGCATATTAAATAAAGTCAGACAGGATAAGAAAGGACTTCCGAATTATTTAATTTCCGTAATGAATGCGAATAAAAAGCACAAACTCCGGTGGCAGTGGACAGGCAAATGGATTAACCAGAGCCACCGGCTTACGCTCAACTGGAATGTACATACAATATATAGAAAAGGAAGCATTACCACAAAAATTTGGCTGTCAACAGAACCACAGGAAATCAACAACAACGCAAAAAAATAGGTTCTAAAAAAACACAGTTGGGGGTGGACTGACTTCTCGTGTCGCTGGCAAATAAATAAACCCGCAGCCAGGGTTGCTGCTCCACATAAGCTCTGGCATTTGCATACGCATTCGCATACGGCTACGGATGGGGGGCAGGAGGTTGGCCGTAGGTGGTGGCGCTATCCCAGTGGCATATCTTAACTACCCAACTTCTGTGCCGACTGTGGTTTGCCCCACTGTCTGCCTATTCGGGCCTTAGTTGACTCCAGTTGACAACGCAAACACATCAGCCATAACCATATCTCATTTGGGCTCATATCATAAATTCCTTGAGGCAGCAGTGCCTCAGATGGAGATATGGAGGGCACACTGTAGCCACTGTAGTTGTTGACTCTTCGCAATTCCATGGGGCACAATCTCATGGCAAACCATTTGCAGGCACGCACTAATTTTTTCCCCAACGCCGTCTCTGGGCGCTATTCATAAGCTTAGTTTGGGGCACGTTTCGCATTTTATGGAGATTCGTTTTATGGTATTTCTCTTTATTTAAATTTAAGTTTTATATGAATTTTTGAAGGCATAAAACGGCGGCAAGGTTGGCTTGACACCTTTTCTCGAGCCCATTTTACGGTCAACAATTGAAATCAACACGCCGTTGTCTCGGTATCTGTGTCTCCGTATCTCTGTCTGCGTCCGTCGGATATGTATCTTTGTTTGGCCCGTCTCGTAGTTTTCAACTTGCCGAACTGGTTCTGATTCAGAAATTCATAACACAAACATCACATCCTACTTGGCTTGGCAACACCTTAATATAACCTGGCTTATTGCCTTTTGCTTTTAGCTCTTAGCTTCTTGCCTTGCCTTGCCTTGCCGCAATATTTGGCAACAGAACTTTTGTCGCCTGCGAGTCTCCAAAACCGGTAACTGGCTTACTCTACACTCTACTATTTAAATATGTTTAGTCAATGATGCCGATGCTGTCATATGAGCTTGTTTGCGGTTTCTATTTCGGTTTCAGTTCGGTTTCGTTTTGTTTTGGCCACTTCCTGGGGGCCCCCTTAATTGGTTATTTCATTTCATTATTCAATTTGCTACTTAATACAATTACTCGGTGTCCACCATTCACTCGAATCTTTTGAGCCAGCTTATGTTACTCCAATTTACGCTAATTACCCAAGCAAATAATGAGGCTTCCGCATCGGATTTATGGCCTCTTCGCTTCCCTTCCCTTATCTCCGGCTAATCTGGCCGGAATTCACGAATATAATAATACACTCTGAGAATGAGACTGAGAAGGCGCAACCCCCCAAAAAAAAAAAAAAAAGCCAAGAAAGCTGGCGGAATTCTCTCTTGCCTTGGCATAGTTTCTGCCGACTGCCGCAGTTTATTTCTATATAGCCTCCGAGCTCAAGATAAAGCCAGTCAGAGATTTACAACATCGGGGTCAGTGGGTGGTGTGTATGTAGTATAGTTTTTGTTTAAATCATAAGAAGTAGAAGGAAGCTCGCAAAATGCCTGCCGCGCATAAATGTGTTTGCATTTCCACGCCGCTTTACAATTGAGACTTTGGCTTAGACTAGAACAATTTTCCATCAATTGATTGGACCTGACAGAGCAGATAGAGGTAGTGAACACTCATATATATGTATAGATATACCTACAGTGCCTCGCCAGGCAATAAATCTATTGGGAGCAGCAGCGGTGGGCTTTGGTACGAGAGATAGCAGGGTTCGATAGACTCGTAAAAAATGCGAGGATACAAAGTGTTTTTTTTTTGTGAATGGGGACATAAAAATATATATATTTAAGAGTTAAGGTAATCAGACTTGGATTTCTAATAGTAAGAATAAAAAAGGGAAAAGTGTATAGGGGAAAAAAACAATGAAATAAATCTTAAGGGTAAAAAGTAAATAGTAAGCTAATAAAAATGTAAGAGAATCACATTTTATAAATTAGAAGGATTTAAATGGGTTAGTCTATAGATAAAAACAAGGCACTGAGCTTACTCTTATTAACCTTTAATCCCTTAACCTTTAATAATTCCTCTTGTCCCCTTTCCTGGCCCCTTTTACTCAGGTAAAGCAAACACTTTTCCCCTCCAACTGGCCAAGCAATTAGACATTATTTACAAGCCTTTCCATCAATAAATGCCACTCTAATCGCAAGCAGATTGGCAAATACAGAATTTTAATTGGATTCTAAGCGTGATGTAGTTTTTGGCCCATTCAAGTGAGCTCCGAGACAGCGAACGAACACACCTGTACTTCCCGCCCCTGCACCTGTCATCGAGAGGATATCCGTAGTTGTTTTTGCACATAGCACCAGCACCAGCTCCACATCCACATCCACATCCACTTCCACTTCCATAAAAGTTGAAATTGAGCTGAAAGCTGAAGCCAGAGCCAGGCAGCGAGGTAACAATTCCCCGATCGAAGTTTTATGGGTTAAATGTGAACTTTTATTGGCATTTATTATGGCCAGCACTTGATGGGGGGGTGGCAGGAGTTTACCTGAATGGAAATTTGATTGCATTTCACTCGATTAACCATCAAAACTGGCTAGAAAACAAACAAGTGGAGAGGGTATTCCTATTTGCACAGCCATTTCAGTCTAATTGGACAAGCCAGGCAAATGCAAATGGTGAAACGCATAAAAATCTAGACCAAAAATGCTGACAACGCACAGAAGTATCTATAGATACGTGCCAGCATCTATGCATCTGCGGGATACACGCATACGTTTTTTTTGGGCCCACGGATCAGGCATATTTTGGGTGGTCGCGGTCATGCACATAGCCATAAAGCATATTTTTCACAGATTTATGATTTGTTTATTTTGCGCTCTCATTTCTCGATATTTTTTCGGGGGAGAGCAGGGGCCGTGAGGTAGCCAACTTGGCGACATATTCGCTGTCAGCAAAAAACAACAAAAAATACAGAGAAATAATAATAATAAAACCGCCGAAAGGAGCCGCATATTCTGTGAAGCAGCTTCTTATGTTTTTATTGGCATAAATGGACTTTTGCGGCGAGTAGTCGCTGAGTCTGCGGATCCGCCGGGTTTATGTTTAATTATAAATCCCGTTACTGGCAGGGATGCAGCTGCTGCTTCGTTTATGGGCAGCCAAGCAACTCGAACCGAACTCAGCCAGCCATCTCCATCAGCGACTCGTCATCGGTTCGGGGGCTTCCCCTCGGTCCTCTGAAGACACGACACCCCTAGGCCCCTTGGCAGCGACGTGCCCAAATTGCATTTGCATTCGAGTTATGTGCGCTAATTTCACGTTATGAAATTTTTATTTCGCACATTTGCCCGTCGCATTTTCCTGCCTCGTTTTTCATCTGCAAGTGGAGGAAGAAAATATAAGCAGCTTCACAGAGAGCAAAATCCAGGCAGATGTCATTAATATTTTGTATATTTTCATAGCATTAAAGGCGCTATCTGTGTCATGCATCAAGATAATATTATTTTGATATCAAACTAAATTTAAGGGGTTCGCTATGTCAAATTGGCTTTGGCTTATCTTGGTTTATTTATTTATCTTCCTTTTAATGTAAGATTCATTTCTTTCTCTGTGCCTTCATTAAACTGTGCCCGCCTTAGGCCAACTTAAATTAGTTCTATTAAGAAATCATCTTTTATTGCTTTTGCACAAAAGGCAACGATATAGGCGAATTCCTTGGCCAGTTGAGCGGGGATTGTTCCCTAATCTCGAGACAGCGTTGGCATGTGGGTGACACTCCTCCTCCTACTCCACTCTCAAAAGTCCCCCTGGAAATGTGAGCAACTCTTTGTGTTTCAATCTGTGGGCGTTGAGTCTTGGATTTCACTTGCTGAAGAGTGCAAAGTAATCAGTGAACGAGGATCGGGGAGGGGAGACTGCTTGCAACTGCAACAGCAGCGTCGGCAGCAGCGGCGGTGGCCACTTGTGGGCCTCGAGTGTTGTTGGTAAAAGCGTTTTGTATCTGTCGGATACAATGGGCCATAAATCAGAAGAGTTCCACTTGCCGCTCGAGATTGCACTACTTTGGTGTTTTGTGTTTGAGAAACTTTTCATATTTTTGATGGCGGAGAATGGAGAAGGGATTCGGATTCGAATTCGGATTCGGCTGCAGAAGCACTCTTTTGCGGTGGTAATTGCACGCTCGCTGAGGCGTATCGTATGCTGCAGGTTTCCGTTCCGTTGTTCATTCAAGGGAAAATGGGAAGCCGGGAAAGCGGCAGAAGTCGGAGAAGCGGCTAAAGCGGGAAAAGCGTGAAAAGGGGGACCGACCCGAAATAGCGGCACAGCCAAATGCGGAACATGAAGCATAACAAGGGCGGCTGCACACTGAAAATATACCTTATTGGGTTGGATTTTGTTCAAGTTTTGTTTAAAGAAATATATAAAAACTTGAAAACCTTAAGCATAACAATTAAATTATATTATTAAGTATGTTTATAAATTAATTATGAGCTTGTGATGCATCTTTAAGCTTATAATTAGATGTAAATATATTTTTAAAAATATTTTTAAATTGCAAAAATGTTAATAAACGTAATTATAATATAATTTCCACACCGAAAATAAATTATATAATGACTTTGCATATCTCAGACGTTATTTTCTAAGCAAATCCCTTTTATATGGATCACTTTTTAAAGGTTTTAGCAATAAGTAGAACCATTTGCTTATCTTATCGGTCTTTATCTGCTCATTAGAATGTATTTATAAACCAAATGGGGCATTAATTGTGAAGATATAATATATAACCTAGGCCAAAAATCTAATTACAGATAAAATACAATAGAAATTCCAAGTTTTTGATAACATTTATTCTCAGTGATGGAGAGACAGGAACCGGGGGGATATATGCACGGGCTGTACGTGTTGCAATTCAATAGATACAGTACTCGGCTGCTGCTCCATATCCATCCTCCGCGCGGAGCAGATACACAGGCCCAGATACGGACGCAGATACAGATACAGAGGCCGCCGCGTGCGTGAGAAGCTTCAAGTTGGTGCGTTTCGCTTCTTTCACGCTCTCACTGGCGGCAACTAAGGTTGGTAGTTGAAAAACAGCGAGAAAACATGGAAAATACAGGCAGTACAGACAGTACAGACAGAAAAAAACGTGTTCTTTGTCACGCTTGGCCAGCAGCACTCGTAAAAGTATCTCTATCTGTTGCCGCCGAGCGCTCCTGTGCTTGTGTTTCCCTCATATGTGAGCCAAGTGCACGGCCCGAAAGGCCGAACTGTAACCAAATACATGCCATTAGCACCACCGGCACAGAAGAGGGCACCCGAACGAGCGAACGAGTTCCGTAATTACATCTGCATCCGTTCTGGCATTGTGGCCAAAAAGCAAAAAGCAAAGGACGGGGGGTCACACACAGATTGAGGCCATGATTGATGTGCCCTGTTCCGGCGGAGATCGCAGGGCCCACCTTATCAGTGGGTCCCCATTTCCATTTCCATTCCCATTCTCATTCCCATGCTCCTTTGCTCCAGCAGAGACTTCTGCAAATTTCGCTTGCTTCCATCAAATTTACAGACCATAAATCTTTGTGGCTGCGGGTTTGGACCACTAAGTGCCCTCTCGCACCATAGGCCTTAGTTGTCTTCAAGTCGAATGGTTTGAGGAAGTTTTCACGGCGTTTAATTAGAAATCCCATTAGGCTCGAAAACATCATTAAAAGTTGGCCAGCTCTATTTGCTAAGCTATTTATTTTCTGGGCGCGTATTTGTTAGCTTGTTAATGGAATTTTAGTTAGTAACTATCTGAAAGGTGTTAAATTTAAAGCAAATTAACAAAATACTACCAAAAGGCAACTGGCAAAATGTTAATTGCATATTTACTTGTGTATAATTAATAGATTTAATAATGTAGTTAGCTTGGTAAGCATTGGGAGGGATTATCTGCTGGGATTTACAAATGTTACGCTTCAGTTTTTCTTATTTTATTTAATTTCGTATATTTTATGCTTGCTTTAAATGTAATAATATTACTTACAAGTTTTTCTAGGAGAATTCCCGAAGATCCCCCTTTAAGAATTCCGAACGTGACCCTGCCTTCATTTTCCCTTCCCTAAATAGCTCATAAATTCCCATTTTAATGCACTTTTTTAAGGCATCTATATGTCATATCAAATAAGTGCAGTAAAGGCATTATTATATGTTATTTTTTGTGGTTTTCCACCAAGAATTACGACACTTCTGCTGATGCTGTAACTTCCCATAAGCCGGACCCTAAAAATCCGATTCGACGCGACTTGTTGGCAGCAAATGCTTTGAATTTGTCACTCGACACGTCAATTATATAAATCGCTTGTGTGCGCGGGGCCCTGCCCTCTCTTATTTCGATACAGAAAAAAAAATTATACAAAACCGAAAATGAATTTGAAAATAATGTGTGAATTTCTCCTTGGCTCGTTTCAGCTCCCAATAAGCAACCCGATGAGACTGTCAACATGGCCGAGTGAATGAAAATATGAAAATATTTCGTATTTCGTGGAGATCTGGGAAAAGTGAATTGAAAAGTGTGTGGTGTGCTGGCGATCGCAGCTGAGGATTATTGATTCCGTCGAATTACGGATTGCACAATCTCCAATCCGTCCGAAAAAAAAACGAATAACGAACAACTCGAAACGCATTTATTGAAAAATAAATCTCCGGCAAACAGTTGCAGCTGCCTACTTAGGCTAATTGATTTTCATTTCGGTTTCTGTTTTTCCCATTTGTTTGTTAGCTGGCTTGTTTGTTTGTTTGTTTGCTTGCTGGCTTGCAATGAGGCGTCCAAAAGCTGCCAATCACAACAACTACAACAACGGCCACAACAACTCACCAAATGAACAGAAAAATCAAGCAAAAAACCAACAAGCACAAGTAAATGAAGTGAAGCTGCGCGGCGACAATTGCGTTTGCGCTTTTCCCTGTTTTTTTAATTAATTTTAAGTGTCGCCGTATTTTGTTGTTGCCTTTGGCCCTTTGGCGATAGGGGAAAAAAGCGAAAAATAAAAAGGAGAGAGAGAGGAAACCCTCCGGAAATCGGCAATTTAATTTACAATACAACATTAGTACGGACATAAAAGCGGATAAAGGCGAGCGCACCGAAAGGAGCAACGAAAATGTTCGCGGGAATTAGGAAGCGCCTGGCACGCAAGTAAGTCACCAGAAAAATTCCTTACACCTAGAATAAGTCTACGAGTTCAACCATTACATTGGGAATTTGAATCATTTTATATTCGAGTTTATTTCAATAAAGCCAGCGCTTCAAGTAAAGAAATTTATTATGATTAAGCCCTAAAGTGACTTGGATTTTACATACTTGTTCATCGTTTTAATAATATTTTAATCAGTCTGATGAGCTGTTTTGCATTTGAAACATAAGTAAATTTATATAATTTATATAATGTGTATGAGGCCGGTTTATTTTATATAAATTAATCTAAGGTAATATTTCTGTTTCATTGATAATTAAATGAATCATTATCTATGCATCTTTATCTATCTTTACTTTTAGAAATTATCAAGCCGCCAAAATAATTTATAAAGATGTAGAATGGTCGCTAAGATACATCTTTAACATTTATAGTAATCTATATTTTCTATAAATTTTAATTAGTTCCTAAAATTTAAAAGGTTAGTTATTGAGGTGGGGATGAATCGATTCTATAGATGTTCTTATTGCAGACATCGATTTTATATTAATAATCATCGATAAACAAATCAGTTTTAGTTTTTAAAAACTCAATAAATCGATCTTTTCGAGTAACAAGAGTTTATGGAAAATTTCCACATAATCTTTAGGAAACTCCAATTAAATTTTTAGAAAAGTTTATATTTCATTTCAGAAATATAGGGAATAAACCTCCTAGGTCCAATTAATTTTTTAAGAAAAAATATTCAACCCAATCATAAATTGTATATCCGACAGAAAACCGCAGAAAATACTTTAACCTTCATGTTAAATTTAATTAATTGTTCATAATTTCTCATTAAACCCCCGTTCTCCCTGTGTAAGCCACCCCCCTTTTCACCCCCGCGGCGACGATTATGTCCAGCAGCAGCAGCTTTTATGTGTTTCCTTCCACTTTATCAATGCTGTCCTTTCTTATTCGTCCTCTTCCTTGGACTTGGACTCCTTCCTCATTCCGCCTTGGCCATGCCCCAATTCCTTCGTTAATGACTTTCGCGATAAAGGTCATTGGTCGCCAAAGTGGGGGCCAAGTCGTGAGCGGGATCCTAGGGAGTTGCCTTTTCAATTTGCAAAATCGCTGACAAAACTGGGAGGGTATCGCGGTACAAGGAAAAGATATAAAAAAAAAAGGGAACGCTGCAGCAATGGCCAAACTTACTTTTGTATAATTAATTTTTGGCGACTTACAATCCCACACTCCAAACTTATCCGAAGGCCATGATTTTGCTCTATGCAGAGTCATCAGTCATCGTCGTCATTATTATAATGATTTTTTTTGCGTTAAATGAGCCAATTAGTTTAAAATCTTTATTATTAGCTGATTGCTGCTGCCATCTCGGACCGGTTTCATTTAGCCGAAAGCGAAAATTGAATTATGCTCCGATGGCTGCGATTCCAAATCGAAGTTCGAGCTTCGACCGCGGGCCATTACATCTCCGAAAATTAACAGTCGGAGCAGCAATCAAAAAGCCATCTGCCAAATTATTTTCGTGGGAAAAGCAATCGCCACGAGAAAAGCAATGAAAGTTTCCGCCAAAACTATTCAAGTTTCCTCTGCCTTGAAAATGGGAAATCATTGAAGAAACTTTAAAAAGTTATATGGCAATTTGTCTTTTTGAAGTGACTCTTGGGAAATGCTACAGCTGAGTAATAAGGATTTCTTGAAACTATTAATAAATTTCAAAATTTGACCTTATTTCTTGGAAAATAACATCACTTTGACCTAATTAGCTGTGTTTTTAATTTTTTCATTATTAAAATAATTAAAATGAGATTAGTTTTAGGAAGAAAACTATTATTTTTAATAGTAAAAACATGTCATATTATAAATGTATTTATTTAATTGAATAATTACTGAGTTAACAACATTTTTAATATGAAAACAAGTAAGCAAGTACTTTCTAAATTATTAAAATCTTGTGAGTTTGGGTTAGTTAGAAAAGCCTTACTTTATATGGATTTAATTAGAAAAATAAACTTTAAAAAATATTAAAATGTACATTTTTAGGTTAGTGCATATACTTCTTTATCTACCCAAAAACCTTGTATTTTCCTTTCGTACAGTCACTGAAATTAAGAGTATGTAGAGCAGGCCACTCATGATTCCCACTGAGAACGTGTGTTGTGTTGTCCCTCATCACTGGTGGCCTCTATTTACAAGTCATGATGTGCTAATTATTACAGAAAAGTGCAGTCGAATGCCTTTTAGCACTTAACGGGGACACGCCCCCAGAGATGGGGCGGCTTCTGATGATGATAACTAATGCCCCAAACACATCAGAGGCACCCATGAACCCAGGTGCTAAAAACACCTGTGCAAATAGAAACCCAAAAGCCCAAACCCAAAGCACCTTGTAGGTGGAACTCTCGCATTTACATACTATATATGGCGGGCTGGCTGTCTGGCTGGGTTTCGGTGTTTTTGGTACCGAAAAACCTTTAAGATCTTGTGTGTGTTTCGGGGCCCACACACGACAGCGGTCGCTTAGAAAAACGCCTGCGATGCCTTTTCCCGCTTTTCCGCTCTCCTCCTCGTAACATGGCAATCAAGCGCGACTAAAGCTAAAAATAATTACACGAAAGACATAACACACTTTATTAAGCACTAAACATTTGATGTGCTGGGATGTGGGCCCCGAAAGTCGGATGAAGCCAAGTGCCAAGTGCAGCTGCATAAAGAGCA
Source organism: Drosophila triauraria (assembly GCA_014170255.2). Lineage (NCBI taxonomy): Eukaryota > Metazoa > Arthropoda > Insecta > Diptera > Drosophilidae > Drosophila > Drosophila triauraria. The sequence continues at coordinate 17,641,307 of CM024335.1, read as the reverse complement.
CTTGGAGAAATCATAAAAAAAAACACATTTTGAGACAAAAGCGGCGTTAAAACGACTTAATTTCTTTGTTAACGAAGGAATGATTAAAAATGTTCCTGCTGGAGGAGGAGTCTGGGGTTTAGTGTCAATTAACATTTAAAGCAGCTCTTGATTTGTACGGTTTCTCTGTTAGGTTTTGTTTAACTTATTCGCTTAAATTTGTGATTTAAAAATGATTTCAATTTCTTGTTTGGAAACTTAGTAAAGAGATTTTTATAGAGTTTACAGATTTATCTATTCATACACTTATTTTGCTATTAATAAAAAAAAATATTTTTATTTTGGCAATGGGAAATTATGAATGTAATGTAAGGATGTATATTGAGAAGAAATGCCCTGTATGAAATATCCAAAAATATTGTGTTCAAAATAATATCGAATATATCGTAAAGTTTGATATATCGAAATTTAAAATTATCGTTAAATTATCGATATAATCGATGTTATTGAAAATATCAGAAATCTATTTATTAACTTGTAAGGTTTTGTAACGATTATATTGAAATCTATAATCATATTTTTTATAATATATATATTTTTATTGACATATTAAACTAAGTTAAATCTCTTCTTTGGCCCAGTTCAATATATGTTATCAAACAGAATATCGATTTATCGCTCATATATCGCAACGTTAAAACATTTTTTTATATATCGGCCTTTGCGTTGAATATCGATTCAGTGTCGATATGTCGAGCTTTTGTATGATCCCCAGTCAAGTCTCTTTTGAATAAAAGGAAGCTGGCAAGCCTCTAATAAAAACTCTAATGAATGAAGTTTTTAATGTAGTGTCATAGGGCTATTATTATTTCTCATTATGACTACCATTCCTTATTCATTGTTAAATTGGTAAAATATATTTATTTTTTCTCTGTAAACCCAAGATTCGAGGAGTGTATATGATGCATTCTCACGAACATAAAACCTAAAGTCATGGAGATGGATGCCTCTCAGAGTCGGAGGAGAAAACATTAGTGTTTCTTAAAACTTACGTCCACTGGGCGGCTGCATAATTATGATTGATACGGGATACATACCACATTACAACCCACAACTGACTATAAAGAACAACGATATATCCGCCGGCAGTTTCTTCATTCATTCGTTCTCAATTTCGAGCCCATTTTTCGCCCTGTTCCAGGCATTGTTTTCCGCCTTTTGCCTTCAGATTCAGTTCCAGCTCCAGCTCTGGCTCCGGCGTGTGTGCCATATCAGATGTATCTCTTACATCTCTCGACGCGACGCGGCGCATGTGCCTGGCTTGGTTTTATGGGTTAAAGTTAAGGGAAATGTGGTGCAACAAAGCGTGAGGCCCTGGGAACTTACAGTTATGTAGGCTATATAGTATATAAACGTAGTGCCCCCTGCCATTTTCCAGCTTGGATTACATACAAAGGAAAACGGGAAACGAACAACGAACAACGAATAAAATGGAAATTAAACCGAGGCAAGCTTCAGGGCTGCTGCTGTGGCAATTAGCGGAAATAGAAAACTCAAACTCAAACTTTTCGTAATGCCAAAACAATTTACACAACGACCATTACACGAGGGCTGTTATCAAATTATATTTCCTAGTGATTGGGGGGAGGTTCTCTCCAGTTTGGTATGTTGCCAAGTGAGGGCCTGATAGACGGCACCCCGGGCAGTGCCGAGCTTTGGCACTGCTGCAACCCCATTAGCACTAACAAACGCATCTTCAAACTCCACTTGGCCGTAAAACTCTGTCTTCCCACTCCACTGAAAGAAAAAAGAACGCCCACCACCGATGGCAAAGGAAAAGCATTCATTGCACACACAAAAGAAAATGCCATTTTATGCATTTGAAGTGCGTCTGTGCCTCCACTATCTGGCATCTCTCTAGCTCTAGCTGGGGGTTATATGCTACTCCATGGAGTCCACACTTGTGTATATCAGTGCCCGGGTCTGTTTGTGATGGGCGTCCCGCACTCCACCTCCTCCTCCTCCGTGTGTCACAAAAACTGAAGTGTCAATTCCATCATAAGCCAAAGTGGCGCGCATATCGCATAACGCATCTCATTCCATCGCTCAAAGGGGGCCAGGCAGCAGGGAGAAGATGACGATGACGACTGGGAGCGGGACCGGGACAGGCCAAGAAAAAGAAAAATTATTGAACAATTTCACAATAACACAAATGACAAAAAAATAAAAAGGGAAAAGGGGAGAGAAGAAAAGAAAGCCAAGGAATTACAATTGCACTTTGAGATGTCACACATGTCCAAGTTCACAACGAAACTCGAATGCCCTGGGCCTCATCAGTAACTAGATCGATTCTGCCACAAAAATATATATTTTTGCTGCAATTTAAAAGCTAAGCTAAGTTTTTAGGTGATTTATAATTGTAATAAAAATTTTAGAAAAATAAAAAGAAAAGAAAAGACATACAAATAAATTAAATTGAATTAAATTAAAATGAAATAAAGAAATATTATTTACAATCGAGTACCTAATTTCTAGGAATACCTCTTTATTATTCATTAAATACATTAGAAAGCGCTTCTATATATAGCTAAATATATTATAGGTATTATAACAGCTTTATTAAGATTTCCCTAACGTTTATTTTTAAAACTGACTATCTATGTACATATTATACCAATTTGCATAACAACACGTTTTGCCTCCCTGAGCTGAGTTATATTTTATATCATTAACTCGCCACCTTGGCATCTATATTTTGCTATAAATCAAAACTAATATAGCCTGGCCGAAACCGCTTAGTTTTGATGCATGTTAAAGATTAATTTTTTGCCATAACTCGAAGCATTTATGAAGCAACAAGTAAGACCAGCAAAGATTGCAAAATTCCCCAGTAAAGCACTCTTTCCGAACATCGATCACTTCAACTGGGGATTAAAGTGGAGGTACAGCTCCAGTGAACTTCAGAGAGAAATTAATGAAAACATCTAAAGGAGAAGACGATGGAGGCACCCCTTGGTGGTTCCGATTTTGACAGCAGACACGCCGCCACAAAAGATATAGCGACAGATCCAATTCTCGCATCCCGTCTTGGCGGCGTTTTCACTTTGGGTGCGACAACTGCAGCGGCGTGTCGGGATAATGATGAATACCTTTTTAATGAGCGGCTGACACATGCAGATGCTCGGGCGAAGTTGCCCAGCGATTTATCATCGGGGAATGGGGAGCGGGAACTGGAAGAGGAGCTGGAACTGGGGCTGGAATGGAGCTCTAGCTGGGGCCATTCCCTGATGCGTGGCATGACCCTAACCTACCCCAGTTCGGCTCCGTTGATTGCCAACTATTGTGCGTTCAATTCCGTTATTGGGCTTTGACATGCAGAGTTCGCTGGCTCGGAAAAGTCAGTGCCACCGGCGAAAACACGCAGGCACTGAGAAAAATAAGCAAGGAAAATAAATTTCAGTTTGATAGTAAATAAACAGGAAATTTTTAAGGACTATTAGAGTATCAAGCTAGATAAATGTAACGTAAATAATAGTAAATCAAGATAAACTTTATTGCTATCAGAAGAAACAAAGATCTACTTAAACCTTTAACTGTTAAAAAAATCTGAGAGCCTAAATAAGTACTATTAAATATAAATATTAAATATTTATTAAATTATTTCATTATTATTAAATATCTACTTTAAAATACATTTCATGTGTATGATCATGGCTTAAAGTGATAATGAGACTATATATACTGCTTCATTCTTCACTCTTTAAAATGAAGCTTAAACGTTGTTGTAAAGATTGCTCTTAAAATTCCCAAGTACGAATTCAGGGACAAATAGAGTTGCTCATAGCAGATAATGATACTCTATCGTCTTTTTTAAGATTAGTCACTAAATTGAAGTATTTATTATCAAAATGAAGCGTAAAAGTAGTTACAGAGAGTGCACCTAAAATTCCCAAGTACAAATTCAGGGAGACATAGCGTTGCTCATAGAAGCTAATAATACATGTTCTTTTTCCTTCTTCCTTCTTCGTTAAGATTAGTCCCTAAATTGAAGTGTTTACTATCAGCATGAAGCGTTAAAGTTATTGCAGGGAGTGTTCGTAAAATTCCCAAGTACGAATTCAGAAACACATAGAATTGCTCATGATACAAAGGATACTCTGTTGTCTTCATTAGGATTACTCCCTAAATTGTAGTGTTTATTATCAACAAGAAGAATAAAAGTTGTTGCAACAAGTGCACCTAAAATTCTCAAGTACGAATTCAGAGAGACATAACGTTGCTTCTTCCACCTTCTTTAAGATTAGTCCCTAAATGGAAGTGTTTATTAACAACATGAAGCGTAAAACTTGTTGCAAAGTGTGCACCTTAAAATTCCCAAGTACAAATTCAGAGATACACAACATTTATTATTTAAAATGTTTCTAAATATTATTTATTAAGCCCTTCTCCTTTGTTTTCTCTGTACTTTTACCAACATGTGTATACATAAGAGTATAATGAAATATTCCCGTGCATAGTTTCCGTATTTGCCAGTCTGCTCCCCAGCTCCCCATTTTCCAGCTGACCGTACTTGCTTTCTAATTAAAAGTTTGCCCTTAACGCTCGCTTTAAACGCAAGCCAGTTTTTGGGTTTGGTCGCCGGTTGGGTGGGGCACTGGCACTGGCACTGGCAACCCGAAAACGAACCCCACCCAGCCTGCCACCCCCTTGTAGCCCTTCCAGCTCACGTTTTACAGCCGCCCAGCGCCCAACTATGCGCCATTGTTGTCCGTGGTGGGGGCCAGCGAAAATGTTTGTTGATAAACAGAATTTATATGTGGGTCTGTGTGTTTATGACCCGGTCTGGCATTAGTTATAGATGTGTGTGGGGGGGCTGTTGGCCAAAAACTGGCAGGGGGCGATAGGGCGACAGGTGCCGGAGCCAGTGCCGCGGGCCAGAAAGAGCGTTATCTGGCCAACGACAGCGGATATGGCCTATTGAGCCAGTGTTTATGGGTCATTAGGGTGCGTGGAGTGTGTGTGTGAGGAGCAAACATTTTGGCAATATCTTTGGCCGCCTTTTCGTGTCCCTCTAATTAACATGCCATTGTCCTTGAGGTGAGAGCGCGTTAGCGATCGCTTCCGCTTGGCCAAGTGCCAATCAGAAATCTGCCTGCAAAGCACTCGAGAGTTGAGGAGCGGCCGCGGCCAAAGCTAAAGCGTTACATGCAAATAACTTTCTAAACCGACGGCTGCACCTTGACGGCTTCCTTTGGCAGGGAAGGCACAGCCAGAGCACTGGGAGAAAAATTAGGGGCATCTAATGATTAAATTGAGCAACTAGTCGGAAGTTATTGCGCTGGAAATGTATAAGTTTTTAGCTGTAAGAGATCAGAAGAATCGAATGAGTATGACACTATTAAGAACATTATATTAAATAGGTGAAATAAAATAATTACTTAAAGTAAATAATAAAAATTATAATAATAATAATTCAAAATAAGCTTGAAATATTTAATTAAAAAAGCAGCTGTGTCTAAAAGTCAGTGCATATTCTCTACTCTTTTTTGGGAATATGAACCTGAGAATTATAAGGTCTTTGGCCGTTCGTTTTTGATGTCCTGTCGAGCTTTATGTACACTTAAAATTAAAATTCAAGTTTATTTCTAGTTCCGCTAATAACATTTTGTACAGAAAACGAGAAAGCATGCCAAGTTCTTATAATAAATTAATTATATAACTTTTAAATAGTCTTGAACTGAGTCTAAAAGCCAATGCCTTTTTTTATACTCTTATTCGTGAAAATGAACTTGAGAATTATAAGGTCTTTGGGCGTTCTTTTAGGCTAATGTTCACTTTAAACTTAATGTTTTATTTATTTCTTTATCCATTTCTAGCCTTTTCTTCAGAAAATAAGAAACCACGATTATTTCTTAAGTTAATAATTATAAAGCTTCAGAAAACATCTTGGCACAAGAAAGCCAGTGGAAACTCTTACTTAATATGAGTAATAGGAAACTGGAAATACCTCCATCAAAATCCCCTAAGAACCAGCTTTAGCTCTTCAACATCTAAATTACTTTGCAGTCCAATAAATAAATTTAAAATAGAATTTCCTTAAGAGAATAGACCCATAATTATATATGATTAATAATTATAAATCTTTAAAAACAACTTGACACAAGTGAGCCAGTGGAAATTCTTACTTAAAGTGAGTAATTACAATTCAAGAAATTGGAAACACCTACCTAAAAAATCCCCTAAAACTCAGCTTTGGTTCTTTAAAATCTGTATAACTTTGCAACTCAATAAATAAATTTAAAATACAAATCCCCTAAGAGGATAAATTCGACGAGTGTGTTTTGGAAATGCAAATGCAATGGCCACCATCGGCTCGCGCCTGTCAATCAACGGAGGTCCCCAGGTGTTTGGCCAGGCAGGCAGCAAGTGTCCACTTGACTTCCGTTTCGTGTTGGTTTTGGTTTTAGTGGCTCCTTGGTTTTCCCGGAATCAAACGTGACGCACGTCGTCGCTGGATGGCTCTAATCTGCTGCATTTGCCGAAGGTATTTGCCTGGAAGCCGCTCCGCTCGGCCCTTGTTTATATTTGCATAAATACTCGTATTAACACAGCCCAGCAAACAGCAGTTGTGCATATGCCTCTGCGGCTTTTGGGCCATTCAGTCGAATAATTCCGAATTGACAATTGTGCGGGGCCCAACAGTACGGCCTATAAGCTGGCTTAAACGTATCCATGGCGGCTTATGGAGTCCCAGTGCGATCCCATTTCGATTCGGCAACATGGCACTCAATTATGTCGTCGTAATTTCCTGCTCGACACAATTATACGATGCTTATCGTCAGTCGGTTTTTAGCCATATTCGGCATCTTGGCTCACATGAGGCATTATGAAGCGTGTATAATAAATCTCCGAGCAGCGACTTGTCGTCAAATTATGCAAATTTGCCGTGTGGGCTCAGCGGAGTATCAGCTGGGGATCGAAGAGCGAATCCAGATGTGGGTCATCGACGCATCGATAACATCAACGCGTCGTCGTTGGGATATATGAGAGGCAGGCAACTAACTACTCGCATTTCTCATCACGCCCACGTCATTTTTTGGAGCAAAGCGCTGGGAAACAATGCCTCAACTACTTAGCAGGGCCCTAAGCCTCGCACACACTCATTCAGATGCAGATGCATCCACTTTTGGCCTCTTGTTTGACTTTGCCTAACACTATGGGCCCTGCTCTCTGGCACTGACAGAATACACACAGTCTCGGAAGTGACAGTGATGGCAAATGGTAGCTGAAATGGTTAAGAAAAGGAAAATCGGAATATAAGAGATGTTAGTTTATGATATTCACTTTATTTTAACAATATTTTTATATATTATATTTATTTTTTTTTGCATTTTATTAAAATATAAAAATATACTTGCACATATTTACAGAAAAAGATTGGTCTGCAGCACATTCTTTATTCTCTCTTTATATCTCGTACGTGAGACGTTATTCTCTCTGGTAGCCCATCTAGATGCTAATGGATTCCTTTTCCCAAAAGAAGTACAAAAAGAATATAGTGCCAATATTTTATAAAATATTCTAAAATACGCAGTAGCCACATAATGCACAACACCATTTTATTTTGCCCATTTTCCATGTACGTGAGACGTTGGGCTCTCTTGTAGTAAAAAAATGCAGCTCTTGTATAGCCTAAAATCTTGTTCAGTTTTTCTCAAAGAACTATCGTTAAAATACGTTTCCAAGAAACGCACACATTATGCACCTCATTCTTAATTCATTTTATTTTTCCTGTACATACGTGTGACGTTGTGCTTTGAGCTATGAAACCTTTGGCTTGATTCTATGTCTAAAAGCAAAGGTATAAGGTTTTCGGTTCTCAGGTAAAGACATCATAGGTCTACAGCTTAATTTAGCCAGATTATGGATTTTGTAGTATCCAGCAAATGGCTTATTAATTTTTTATTTATTTTTTATTTATTTCATGTACATGAGACCTTGTGCTCTTTGCTATAAAATCTTGCTCTAGAATCTGTGCGTAAATGCAAAAGCATTCTGCTTTCAAAGCTCAGACAGCAATAGTCTTCACCTTATTTTAACCAGAATTAGGGATAGATATAGGTTCTTAACAAGAAAGGAATTAAATTAAATTAAATTAAATTAAATCCAAATAGACTTTACCTTATTTTAACCGGAATTATGAATAGATTTAATTTCTCAAAAACATAGCCAAATCTAGCTTGAAAGAAGCCACCGCAGACATCCCTAAATCAAGACCCCATTCTAGTGTAAACAAACGTAGAGAGACACGCCTATTTGGGTTATGTAGCTGGATTTGTTTCAACTCTGCGAAATGGGTTACATGCGATGCGAGGGCCCTTTGGCGAGCAAACAAACACAAAGAGTGCCAGAATGTGCAGCGGAGCGTGGAGTGCACTAAGCGCGGATTTATAACGGAAGCTTAGCCCGCTCGCCGACTCATGAATAAATTAACAAGAGCGCGGAGAATCAGCACGAGAACATATGTATGCATAAATGCTTGTACATGTTGTGGATGTTCGCATAACGGTGAAGGTATAGAGAACGGCACCAGCAACACGCCCCCTCCGGCACATTGTCTTTCCTAGTTCTTGCCATAAAAAGCCATGCGAGACAGTGGCGATTAAAATCGATCTTAAGGCTCATAAATTATGCAATTCAGCAAACGGAAAACTTCACTGCTCCGCCAGACAGACAGTAGCGCGCCATAAGATCCGAGATTGGAGTTTTGTAAGAGATATGGGAGAGCAGTGGCGACTGGGGAAGTGCACTAACATGAAGATGATACTTACATTATCCTGGAAACTTTGGGGTTTTGAAACCTCTTGAAAAGGTGCCTGGAAGTACAGAAAATTTGTATATATATTCAAAATTGTTGTATTGTAAACGATATTGGAGAGCAGAGCAACTGGAGAAGTTCCCTATCATAAAGATAACAATACTTATATTACCCTGAAATCTATGGTGTTTTGAAACCTCTTGTAAAGGTGCCTAGAAGTATGCTACAAAAAATATATATATTCAAAAAATTCAATAAATATTAATTATGATATCTTTAATGCTTGAAATATTGATTATATATGTCTTATATATGTACAAACAGCTCCTCTGTTTGAAGTTGATAAGGACCTTTTACAATTTTCATATTTTCCTAGCTTAAAAAGCATATCTGTAACTTTTTAGAGTCATCAATTTAAGCTAAATAATTTGTAATAAAAAGTTTGAAGTATAATCGTTATTCTCTAATAATTTTTAAAGTTTCTAAGAAGGATATCTTAAATACAAAATTGTATAAGCCACAATAATACTTACATTTAATTTGTTTAATTATTAAATTCAAAAAAATTTTGGCATATGAAACCTCCCTCCCTTTCTTGAGAGAGTTTTTAAAAATTTGGAGAACTATCTTATAGAAAAGAGTGTATGATATCTTAAACTGCACTGGAACTATTAAACTTTTTTATAAAATTCATTGAATAAACGTTATTAGCTTTACCTATAACAACAGCCGGAGTGGGGTACAGAAACTCAACTGAAAATATAGACCTCGCTTGGAGGAGGCTGCAACTGCCTTCATCTGCGTGTGGTCACTGTTTGTTTCAGTTTCAGTTTCCGATCCAGCTTCAGTTTTAGTTTCTTTTTTTGTTTCTTTTTTCGAATCCAGCCCACGCCCATGTCAGTGGGCACCCACAAGCGGAGCTCGGAGTAACATAGAGCTCTGGCAGTTGGACATTCGGACAGTTGGGACAGCTGGGCGGCTCAACTTTAACTTCGATTTTCAATATTCATGACAGGAATGGGGGCAGAGATGGTTGATGGGGGAGAACCGAACGGTTCCGAATGGCAGTCGAAAATTATGGCAATTACTGCAGAGAACTGTAAATTATTATTTGCTCTGGCGACCTCATTGTCAACACACACAGCACACACAGCGTGTGTGTAAATATTCCCACATGCACTTTGCATTCGCTGTTTAATAATTCAGTGTGCTTAATGCAAATTAAGCGTTTAGCAGCCGTCAGTAGGCAGTGGAGAATTATCACTTAAATCGGTCGAAGACTTTCAAAATATAATTATAGTCTTAATGATAATTTTTAAGGTCTGAAGCTTTGCAGAACTCTATGAAGAGTTGGACTTCTTTTGGTTACAAATCAATGAATAATCTGTGTTTTTGAAGATCACATTTCAACTAATTTTTAAGGAACTTTCTAGACATACTTTTAGCTTTGATATACAATTGATTTAATTATAATAATATTTCCAATTACTGTTCTTACATTAATCCCTGGATTTTTTATAATCTTATTACGATATTACCTTCAATTTTAATGCTTATTATAAAGACTTCAATGACTTTGAAGAATATTTATAGATTTATAAATATTTTTCCCAGCGATTCTTTAGTTTAACGTTTTCAAAACGTTCAGTAAATTACCAATCAGAGGGTCACTCATCACCCAGGAATCCGCTTAAGCTTATTGGGCTCTTATCTCGAAGTTCCGAGAGCACAATTATGCGTCTTGGCTTATCGGCGCGAGGCAGGGGCAGCCCCCAATTACAATGTTCGCGTAATTATGCCCCAGCAAATCGCTCTTAAAAGACAGAAAAGACGGACAGAGATTCCGCTTCCCCGGGAAATCGGCGGAGTAAGCGCCTTATGCGGCTTATTTGTAGGTCGTATAAAGCTGAGTGAGGCGGAACGACGCGACGGCTACTTGCTTTATTTTATTTACTTTTTATACGCATTTGTGCAATATTTATTTTTATGCCAACTGCAATGGCCAGTGATAAGCGCTGGCCGGCGTCGCGGATGAGGATGAGAACTGGTCTGGTGTGGCAAAGGGAGAAGTAAAGGAACAGCGGAAATTTATGGTCGTCGCATAAAACGCATAATCAGTAAACGAATGTGCCACAAAGGCAGAAAAAGAACACTGGGCACTGGGCACTGGGTATGGGGGATCCGGGATTGGGGGCCTGAAAATTGGGGGTTGGGGAGAGATTGGAGGTTTAACCGAATGACCGATGGTCAGGGAATGGCAATAGCTATAGCTGGAACCATTCCCTTGTGGCTCTGTCATTCGCACATTCGATGGAAATGCAAATTCAAGCAAAACGTGTGCGTAACTTATGGCTCCTGTTTGGGAACACACTGAGAAATAGGGGGGAGTAAGCTTTGTCATTTTAAGTGATTTAAGAATACTAAAAAAAAATAATAATTTAATGATTTAACTAAAATACTAGGGGTTTTGAAAACACTTTAGAAAGTATCTAAAAGTATGCAATACAATGTTAGGGGCACCAAATTTAGTGAAAGTTTGTTTTTTTATGACACCTTAGACAGCTTTTAAGGGGATTTCAAAGCTCTGGTGATTTCTATAGCATCCTCTATTAATGTACAGTGATAGTCAAGTACAACTTTTCACAGCATACTTTTAGACTTAATTTCGAGTAACATTAAATCTCTTTCGATCATACTCTCTGGATATCTGTTCAATATTTTTTTTGTATTCTATATTAAATTAAAACTGGTTTTAAAACCGATCCTAAACAGAAGGAAGTACACATCTCCGACTTAAGGATACAAAAAATATCGATAATTTCCTATAATAAAAATATTGCGCTCCATTTCATATCGATATATCGAAAAGTAAAATTAAAATACAACAAAACATCGAAAAGTATCGATATTCATTCAGCTTTTCGATAATTTCGATATGAAATGAAACTTTGTTTATACTTCATATCGGTGTTTTCCTCTTGATATATGTTCATCCCTATTCCGACTCCATATTCCCAATGCTACTTCATCGTCAGCTTTCCGCCATGTAGGATTTAAGCTTAGCATATTTAGGGAATGTAATTAGGTTTATAGTTATAAATTACAAAATTGTCAAGTATTCATTTTAGTATCAATTTTTAAAAAATTGGGGAAATATTGAGGCTTAAAGTCGGTTAATGTTCAGATTAAGTCCCTTATATTCTACACATCTCACGGTAACACATATATATTTTTTAACAAAATACAAAATGTTATTAAAATTTCTTCCCTTATTTTTCCATTTTTTTTTTTTCCAAATGTATTCCCCTTTTGGGGCCTCTATTTTGTCGCAGTACCCATTATGCACACATTAGCTAGCTGGCTGGTGATGAGTCAGTGCTAAATTGGTCCGCCTAAAGTGCAGCTATTGCACTCTGCACCTTGCCGCCTTCCCGGCACTATTTCACTGTCAATCGATGGAACGACTCGATGGCATCGGGTATCGGGATCGGAATTGGCGAGCACCGAACGGGTAGCGACCATAGAGGCGGGCCACGTTAATTAAAGCCCTGTAATGTCATTAGCTGGCCTTTTGACTCGCCAATGATGGCACTCGTCTGGCTAATTAGGTTTGCATCTAATGCAAGACAGGCAGCTGGAAACTGGGAGCTGCTAGCTGGGAGCTGGCAGCTGATTCACTGACACGCAATGTGACGCTCCACGATCCCATAGTTGGCGTCTCACTTAATTACCAGCTGCCAATGGCCAGCTTGATAACAGTTAAATTGATTTTGATTGCTTTATTCGATGCCTATAAATCAAAGACGCATGGAAGTTCGTTCCTACGACGCGGCACGTGGGCAGCAGCCCCAGAATTCTGCGGCTGGAAAAGCGATACCGATATGCTGGGGGGACTCTAACTCTAACTCTATATATGTTTTTATATGTATATATATCCGTGCTGAGACCACTGCCCACTTGGCCGGTGTCAACGTCAAACACGAAACGAAACATTTTGTGCGATTAGCTTGTAAGATTGTTTGCAGCTCTTTTTGTGGCCATTTATTCAACTCAACTCAAGTCAAGTCAAGTCGGCAACTGCAACTCGATAGTTAGAGTGAGTAAAACTGGATTGCAGCTGGACCGGGCCAAGAGCTAAGAGCCAAAAGGGTGAAGAGGGGTGGAACATGGCAAGAAATTGGGAGCTTCGAATATCCTAGGAATTTATTTGGGGAAAACATAAAAGCTTAAGTTGATACCAATTTATGTATGATATTATAAAGTGTGTTTTTCTACTCTTAGATATATTTAAAACCTTTTTTAATTATTCCTTAAGAAGTTATTTTAAAGTTAACTACAAATATAGTTTAGTTTTTAAGGAAAATGTTAATTAGTATACCATTAAGTTAATGATTATTTACAAATAATTAAATATGAAAATCGAATATAAAACACTCAAAACCTAATATATTTTATATTCTATATATTTTTATCTTCAAATATCTATTATAACAATTCATTTCTATATATTTATATTTTTCCTCCGTGTACCACTTGGCTTAGATGTGAACGTAGACAAGCTGGCAATCCGAAAAGCATTTTGGCCTCATGGTGATTTTTTTTTTCTATTCCTTTTTTTTCTGGCCGGTGTTTGCCCACTCGAATGCCTCCGAGTGGCAATTTTATCGAATTATTTGCACTTAGCTGCAAATTCAATTGGAAATAACGAGCGACTTTTCGTTGTTAGCACTGGGATGCTGAGGATACTTATGCTCTGAGTTTGGCCACAACTATTCGAGACCCGAAAAAACAGCAGGTGATCCCAGGCAATGCATCCAATGCACTTTGCACATTCTCTGGCTCGGAATCGGACTCGGACTCAGACTCTGGCTCAGCGAATGCAATTGATATCTCTGTCACAGTCTTTTTGGGTCGCGTCAAAACTAGCCCCGAGGTGGTAACCCCCATCAATTGAAGTTAACTGGCATACAGTAAACATGGGTTAACAGGCTCACAGGTTACGAGAAGTGCACTGTTCCGAATATCTCTTATAAATTCTTTACTTGGGGAATCTTCTTTCTTAAAATGTAATTTATTAAGATAATTAGAATATTTCTTACCTTAAATTTAAGTCAATATAAATTAAGATGTGGCAGACTTACTACGCCATCTGGCAACCCTATATTTTTGACACATTCTAACACAAACGCGATTGGTCACACTAACTCTACGAAAGCGACGCTACAAGAAAATGCACTTTAGATCTATGCAAGCAAGTCTAATTGTAAATAAATAAGTTTATAATCTTATAGATAAGATACTAAGTGATCTATAAAATACCCTTAACAATTAAGGGTATAAATTTATATTTTTTCAAGGTGTATTTGCCTAATACAATTATCTCTTTAGATCAAATTTTATGGCCAACATTTTCCCAAGTTTTTCTTGGTCTATATTTACTATCAGTATATTTTTTTATAATTTTTGTTTACTATTTTACTCGCTGTGGATATTTCTTCATTGTGCAACAATTCAGCTCTTGCTTTACTTTTTATTTTATTTTATTTCTTGTGTGAGTTTTGCCGATAAGCAATGGCAGCCTAAGGAAATATTTTGACACTTCTTTATGGGGCAATCCGGCAATCCGGGAAATATGTCAGCTATTCCATGGCGATATGGAAACCACTTTGTAGCCACTGCCCACTGACTCGATGGTTGGGCAACTCCAAGCTCGGCTGGAATTCGACCCCAAGGCCGAAACGGAAAACTGATCTTGATTTCTTTATTTATATTATTTTATTTTCTCTTTTCTTGCAGGCAAAACGAGAAGGACTGCGATGAGGATGACAAGGACGATGTGCACGATGCGATGCCGCCGCCCCCGAATTACATACAGATCTCCCAGGGCAGGATTCAGCTGGTGCATCAGCCCAGGACGCCCGTGGAATCGGAGGCGGGCACTCTGTCCCTGGAGCGGCATGGCGGCTCGAGCTCTGGCTCTGCGTCCGGATCTGGATCTGGCTCTGGCTCTGGCGGCTGTGATAAGGTTAGCTTGAATTCGGTGCCATTATTAACCCCCAGTCCCGGTATTTGGTAACTCCCCGGCACGTAGCGCTTTTGGGGTAGAGAGGGAGACCCATCCAATTACAGACAATCAGCCCGAATCAAATCATAGTCATAGCCATAGTCCATAGACCATAGACCCTGTATATAGTCATAACCCCTCATTGCCGGCAACTAACCTTCGGCTTTCTGGTGTTTTGTGAGTGAGCGACGGCGTCGGCGGCGGGTTAACCCAATTTTCCAGGGGAAAGCTGAGAAAGAGCAGCTCGCTTTCCTTTGTGTGGCGTGTGGAGAATTTTCCCAAAGTGCGGCGGCGTCAGGCGGCGGCATGCAAACGAAACTCTCGGCGAAGCAAACACCTTTGAACTCGGCCTGTGAGCCACTTGAACTCGTTAACGTGCCATTTGAGACACATCGCAGCGGCGTTTCAGAGATTGATGGAGCCGGGGCTCCCCTGGCAGGCCAAATGCCCCCTTGACATGCGAATCCCCGAAGCAGGCAGGGTCGGGTCACGCCAACTGGGAGTCATCTTCAGCAGGCAGCGGCTGCATTTTCTCTACAATTTCCCTCCGATTCCAGCCTAATTGATCGCGTATAAATGCTGACAATTACCTAGACCCCAGACCAGACCAGGGCCAGCATTTCCCAGGGATCGTGCTGTGTGTATCCCATATGCTCGGACTGGCATTCTCGCCACTGCTCACGTCCCGACTTCCGTGACGTTTTAATAGCACTAAGTATGGCGCATGCGCGGCCGCTGGAGTTGATTTATGGCCGGAGCAGCCCAGCTGCCAGGTCGGATGCTCCATAAGCGGCTGCAAATGAGCCAAGCCAGCGGTCCAGCTGAGCCGGGAACGTGGTAACTGCTCCATGTAAATGGCCCGTTGACGCGGCTGCTTCCCAGAATCCCATCCAGAAGTCACGGCTCCCGCTAATTGAACCCACGAATCCGCTGCCTCAGCTGCGTGTCTCGATTACCAAGGTCCAGGTCCAGGTCCACAGACACCCACTCGCGGCACAATTTGCCAAATGGCATCTCGATTATTTGTGCGCACACAGCGCAGCTGATGCACTGCATCCATTGCTGTCATCGGAACCCAGTCACGTTCTCTCTCCATAAGTTGCAGTTGCCGCTGTGATGTTGCTGCTGCTGCAGTTGCTGCTGTTGCAACTGTGCAGTTTCGCACTGGCGACGAGTGATTGAGGAGAGTTCAACGAACCCCCAGCTATTTATTTGCTGTGTTTGCTCAGACTTCTCTGCCCCTGGACCCTGCTGCTCCCTCTCAGCTTCTGGCTCGGATTCTCCGATTCTGCTGCACATGCGCAAAGTTTCGCCAGCTGGAATAGAGGTCTATGGGCTGGCATTGTTGTCGCCGTCACCGTCTCCATTTCATTGCCTGCATTAGCATATGGATATGTGTATACCTAGGCGCTGCTATATTTGTTTACACAGAAAAAAGTCTCGATACGGGAAATAAATATTTTCCAGAAATCGGTGGGAAGTAATGCTGGAAAAGCTTAAATTCCAAGATAAAAGGTAGCTAAGAGAGTTCGTACTTAAATAAAGGATCAGTTTAAAGGATGAATCATACTTACCCCTGGAAAGAATACTCTTTGAAATTCGATAGATAGATAGAATATTTTCCAGAAATCGGAAAGGAGAAATTGCAGAAACAGCATTAATTCAAAGATGAAAGATGCAAATCAAATTAATTTTTAAATAATTGCTGAAGAGCATAAATCTATAGATGGACAGCGCCTATAGGCGCTACTATATTTGTTTACACAAAAAAAAGTTGCGATACGGGGAATCAATATTTAACAGAAATCGGCAGAAAATAATGCTGAAAAAGCATTAAATCAGAGATGAAAGATAGCTAAGAGAGGTCCTTCTAAAATGAAGAATAAACTTACTGGAAGGATGATTCATACAATGCTGAAAAATCATAAATTCAGAGATAACAGAAAGCTAAGTTTGCTTTTTCTTAAATCAAGAATAAACTTACTTGAAGGATGATTCATACTTATGTAGGAATTTGTAAAGATTACTATTTAAACCCCGATAAGAATATTGTCCAGAAATCGGGAGAAAATAATGCAAAAAAGGCTTAAATTCAGAAGGAAAAGAGATCGGCTTTAAATGAAGAATAAACTTACGTAAAGGATAAGTCATATATGAATATATGAATTCCTCAAAGTGAGAAAAACTTACTTAAGCTTAGAATTTTCAAAAAACCCGTTCTCAAAATGAGAAAAGAACGTATTTGAAAACGCGGATTTTCAATTTCCGGTTGCCATTAATGACTCCGTGTACTTAAGTTAGAAATTTGGGGAAAATTGTTACCTAAATGAAGTTTTAATTTTTATAGAAAATATATGAAATAATGATAGTTTCCCCAAACTTTTCCTCAGTGCCTACCTGGCAGCTCCGTCTCGAGACTGGATTATTTCCTGCCACAAATCATGGCATTCATTCTCGCTCACTTGGCCGACAACTCCTCGACTCTTTTGGCCATTCATAATCGCTGATGGGATCGTAATCTTTATAAATTCTCTCTCGTTAAGGCAGAACAACAAAAATCAATTTGTCTATTGCGCAAAATGGTCGAAACCAAGTCTCGAAACAAAAAATAATACTTCACGAGACAACACAAAACCCATTTTCCTCGAGCTATAAAAATTATTTTTACAACTTCCACAACTAATACTAAGTGTTTAACAAAACAGAAGACGGCGGAACAGAAAAATCCAAAAAGCAAACTGCTGTTTTACGAGCGCGGCGGCGTCACAATCGTTGTTTTGTTTCTTGATTTTCGATGTCTGTTGGCCATTTTAGTGTTGGGGGAAAAACTTGGAAATTGCCATTTCCATTTCCTGCCCACGCCACCTCCCGATGTCATTTCGGTACATATAGGAGATATATAGCACATAAGTGGGGCCGCCGATCCACAGATCCACATTGAAGACCGGACTCTGGGTTTTTCTTTTCGATTTCAACGCCGCAAACTCCACTTTGTGTGCCACGGTTCTTGTGGCATGTCAGCCTTGCTCTCTCGGTGAATTATTGGCCATGCACACCTGCAACTGAAGCCTCCCCTTGCACCTGCCCCAGACCTTCTCCCCATCGCGTGCGGATTAAGTTGAAACTCATTGTGTGTTTTTTCGGTCCGAATGCCATGTTGCATTCACTTGGAAAATCGGGATTGTGCCCAAAAGAGTTCAATGATTTGCTTTTTACACCTCGAATCTGTTTTCGACGCGGTGACAAGATCGTAAATTAACTTCAATTGCTTTTCATTTTTACAAGCTGTTTTTATAATTGTTTCTCCCACTTGGCTGAGGTTTTAACCACAAAAATATGGGAAAACTTTGTAGCTGTTGTTATAAATTGTATCTTTATGGGTTGGGCTTAAAGTCAGTTGTTCTCTGTTATTAGTGGCAGTTTAGTGGAAATTATAAATTTTATTTGCTGGTTAAGGTTACAGAGTTTGACTATTTTTTTTTTTTTGTCAGAAAAAAATAATACATTTCTTGAAGAATGTGAGTAGTAAAGCGGAATCGTATCGAAGTTTTCGACTTATTTACATGCAAAAATCAATAACTTTAAAATCGATAAACTTCAAGGTATTGCCATCTCTAGGGGGAAGCTTAACTAAGTAATTGCTATTTGTAATTCAGTTCAAATTATTGGTAGGTTAGTTGATAATACATTTACTTTTTGCTATAGAATGCTTTCATTTTCTTATGTCTGTTAAAAAAGAAACATTTCCTAAAGAATGTGAGAAGTATCGAAGTAATCGAAGCTATCGATTTTTATATATGTAAACATCTATTTTAAATCGATGATTTTTCATCTCTAGCGCAAAGCATAACTAAATACCTGTAATTCATGGCCAGTCAGAGAAATATTACTATTTAATTTTGACTTTTTGTAAATTAAGACACTTTGTTCACACATTTAAGTATTATGGGCAGCTTTAAGGTCAATTGCGTTCTTATTTATATTAACTTTGTTTAATTGGTATTTAAAGTCAGTCTTAAATAAAATACCATAAACCTTATATTTAATCTCTATGGGATTTAGATTATAAAAACAAAACCTGGCTTCATTTAAGCCAATAAAACGCTATGATTTGTAATACGAAAATATGTACATCTACCTTTAACCAATGGTTCTCAAATTCCAAAATTTTAAACTAGAAAATAACCCTTTTTCGGCAGCACTTCGCTTTCGCTTACAAAAATGATGCACACACCCACTCACCCACACAATACACACACCACACACAAATTCATTGGTTCACTGGCCACATATACACAAGAAAAAAAAAGAAAAGAAAAACAGAAATAAATAAATAAATAGAAACTCATCCATGCACATTTCGAGCTAGCTTTAACTTTTCGTTTTCGGGCATTTTAGCATTTTTTCGTAGCATTTAGCCTTCCTGCGCTGCTTGCTGAGTTTTTGGTTTTTCTATTTTGTTGTCTTGCAGGATTTGTTGGAGAAGCGGATGATTGAAGTTGAAGGCGCTCTGCTGCGTTTGCAGGAGGAGTTCCAGAAAGTGAGTACCACTACTACTCCTACGGAAATGTATCTATCTCGTCTCCAATCTGGTCCCCGGCCCAGCTGGGATGTTATTACCCGGCCCGGACATTGCTCTCGAAATGAACTTTGAGTTTAATGTCGCCGGAGCTGGGTTTTGGGCCCGTTCCCGTTCCCATTCCTGTTCCCTTTCCCCAAGCATTTTAATTTCCTGTGCGGTCAGCGTGTGAGAGACTTTGTCCGGGGTGGGGCACCCTGGGCCTGGACCTGGCTATGGATGGACATGGACATGGGGGTCATTAATCGTGTTCAGTCGTTTGCGCTCAGTGCGGTTTATGCGGTCAGGCTGTGGGGCTGTGGGGCTGTGGGGAACAAGGTCGCCTGGCCGGGCAATTAAAAGTTACAAGCTCAAATTACATATTACATGCATAGGAATCCGAATACGAGCCAAGGAACAACGTCAAATTATCCGGCAGAAGGAGCTGCTGCTGCAATTACAATCTCTGAAATGAAAACAGAACCTAAAATAAATCGAGAGTTACATGAAGTGTAGGTTATACTAGAAGCCGGCATCAGATTCCCAAAATTATATGCAAAGAGAGATGTCAGTCCTGTAATTAAAGCAAATTAAGTTGTAAAGGAACTTTTAGAAGTGAATTTTAGTAGCAAGAATTTATTTTTGGAGCTTTCTAAGATCAAAAGTGGTATATTCTTCCTGAAGAACTATTTTTCCGACCTTTACTAATTGCACTAAAAGAGCAAATAGCTTTGAGAAGCTAATTTTAAT
This sequence comes from Drosophila triauraria, assembly GCA_014170255.2. Classification (NCBI taxonomy): domain Eukaryota; kingdom Metazoa; phylum Arthropoda; class Insecta; order Diptera; family Drosophilidae; genus Drosophila; species Drosophila triauraria. The sequence goes on along the minus strand of CM024335.1, from coordinate 17,621,138 downwards.
ACCAAGAATTTATTTAAGAAATTTTCTTAGCTTCAAAATTAGTATTTCCTCCTGAAAACCTATTTTCAGACCTTTATTAATTGCATTTTATTTAGTTTTTCATTGAAAATTCCGTTTAAAAAGTTCAAAATTATATTTTCGATAATCCGCAAATAAATAAATAAGCTTTAAAACCAAATATAATTATATCCGATTTTTAAAAACTTTGTTTTTTAAAAAACAAAATTTATTACAACTCAATCATTGTCTACAAAATTATAAAGTTTTTCAAGTTCTCGACGAAATAAATCCCCACTAAAAAGGCTTAAAACTTTATTAAGAAAACTCATATAACCAGCAACTTTTCAACAGATACTCTTTACAATATATCAAATTTAATCAATGCAAATGGGGGCAACTGTCTTACGTAAAACTTTCCCTAAAAAAACCCTATTTTAGATAGCTTCCGTGCCAATTGGCCGTCGTAAACTCCCCTAGAAATTCCACTTTGGATAATTCGCCTTAGGAAACTAAGGCAGTTTATTACCTTCGACGCACTCGATCAAAGCCCTCAATGGCAAATCACAATCTAAACTGTCATCGGAATGGCCAGAGGATGGCCCTCGTCGGATGCCGAAAGAAAGTTTAATGGCCGGAACTTTCCGGCGGAAGGAGCTGGCTTGGCATACGCATTTCCGGCTTTAGGTAATTGAATTTGATAACACAAGAAAAAGAAGTAGGAAAAGGAGCGAACTGGAGTCCCGAAAACGAGTTAACTGCTCGGAGTTTATGGTGTGAAAAGGAGCAGCGTGTGGCCGCCACGCCGCACCTCCGCCCACACTCCCCATATTTTTGGCCAATGATTTCCGCAGCCAAATGGCCACCGCCCGCCGCCTGCTGTTACCGATTTTGGCAGGAAGCGCCGGAGACAAAACGCGTTGAGAGGAAAAGTGGAAAAGTGCTGGCGGCCCGCGCCATTCCTTTCTTTCTTTTTTCCGAAGCAGAGCAGAATGGAGCTCTTCCTGGCCCCGTTCTGGCCATTGCCTGATTTTCTATGCTTTTGGCAGGCGGCCCGCTCGCCATGAAATTTACGAGTATGGCAATGGCAGTTGCCCGCCTCGCCTCGTCTCGTCCTGCCCTGCGCTCCGCATCCACTTCCCATTCTCTGCGCCTTATCATCTCGCCAGCGTGGCTGCGAGCGTGGTCCATGCATGGGAATCCGATTACCACACTGAGGGCAAATATGGCCATAATATACGAGAAACTATCTTCATAACTGGAAAGATTTTTCAGCTAAATTAAGCTGTATTTAATTATAAAATAAAATTAAAATAAGAAGCTTTTTTAAGCTTACTTTTATACAACTTCGATTTCTCTCAGTGCCTGGGCATATGCGGCTGCTTTTTTTCCACCACAAGGAGTTCGGCTTGAGGCGGGCGAGTGGAGTGGAATGGAAGTGGAAGTGGGCGGAGTGGATACATGAGCTACCGTTGCCACTGTCCCAACTTCCAGCTCCTTTGGCAATATTTCTGCACTTTATCTGTCTGTAAATAACGATTAACTATGCTTGCTGCTCCCTCAGCTGCTTTTGCGCTTTCCTACCCTCAAAGAGGGTATAATAATTTTGGAGAAATGATTATAACGTTATGATACAACTCTGAGTATGTAAAGTATGTATATTTTTAATCAGCAAGAGCAGGTTACCTGTAATTAAGAATTTTCCCAAATAGTTCTGCTTTATTTTTCGACTTTTGTGCTTGTTAAAAGCATTATCAAGTGCTCTTAAGGTGCTGTTATAAGCACAATAGCGCTGTTATGGTCTCAATATGTGGTTTTGTATATACAAAACTCTGAGAGTGTTAAAACTTCGTCTTAGATATCTGCCACTCTGCTTTCCATTGCTTTTGGCCCTGTTGTTGCTTTTTGCCACTGTCCTTTGGTTTCACTTAGTCAAAGTCGCTCCCTTACCAAGATACGGAGTGAGTGTGTGTGTGTGTGTACTTTATTGTTATTGGCATATCAGTGGCTCAAAGGGCAGGAGCGAGGAGGCCGAGCGGGGTGCTGGCAATCCATTGACAAGTCGGGCCACCAAAAGTGTGAATCTTGCAGAATTGTGCTTTTTTTCGGCTCCGCAGGCAGCAGCAGGCAAGCAGAGGAAAGGCGGCCCCAGACTTAGACAGCTTGTTGGCCATGTGGCATGCAATAAATGGCACGATTCAATGAATATCCATCTTCCGATTCGCCATGCTCGCCCCATCATCATCATCACTCTGGCTCCCGTTCCCATCATCATTCTCATCTGGTTCCAATTTGGGCAAAAGCGAGGAAAAGCGAAGGGAGTTTACTCGGTGGTAATAGCAAATGTAATTGATTTCCAGGGCTCGGAACCCGAGAGAGCATTACGATGGTCTCCTAATTGATAAGAAAGCTGTCCCTCAAAGGGTTTTATCCCCGTAACGTTCGTTACTAGGCGGCTCTCTTTGAGTGCTCCATCTTCATCCTGCTCAAATTGCTGACAGTTGCCTTTTTTTATCCGGCTCGCCTTTCGCTACAACAGCTGAGCCCTGTTCCGTCCATAAAGCATCCTGCATCCAACATCCCAACTGGCACGACATTTAATCCTTTGTCCCCTCAAATATTTGTGCTTGCTGTAAACAAATGAGCGAGGGAGAAGGCGAAACGGAAGTTTGTTTATTTGTTTGCCTTTAATCAGGCGACAGATCAACAAGCCAAATCCAAATGGATTGGCATGTGCTAATGAAAAGTTGATTTAGGGCCCGGAGAGTGCAGGAGCAGGAGGAGTTGCTGCTGCATCCACGACAACAATGCATCAGCTTTCGTCACCAGCACGTGCTCAGTTTTTAATTCCAATTGGAGAGCCTGTCTCTCGAGTCATCTCCCTCCCACTCGCCCATCGTTGCCCTTGGATATTTTTCGCCTTATTAAAGCTCAGCTGCATTCAGTTCAAGCGAAAGAATAACGGGAGTGAGAGAGGCCTGGTGAAGTGAGTACAGTTGAGCCTAGCTAAGGTGGAACTTTAAGGAGAGCTTGTATAAGGGGAAAGTTTCTGTAGCAGATCTAAAGAATAATTGCTTATTTATTATTCTTCTGCAACTTAAAGAATATTTATTTATTCTAAATATTTGCATAGTTCGAGTGTATAAGTTGTTTGGTTTACCTTAGCCAGGTTCCACTGCAGCTGAGGTAAAAGAAAAAAATGTTCCTGTCAGCTGTCAAGGAGGGGGCGTGGTCGTGGTCTTGGACGTTGTCTCTCAAGAGGCACTTGGTCGCTGGCAAGGGCTTTCGAGAGGAAGCAAAGTGGAGAAAGAGCAGAAGGAGGCGGAGAAGTCGCAGCACGAGCACTTTTTATTATCCACATCAGCAGAGTGTGCCCGTACTCTCCCGCCTTCATCACCATCATCATCATCATCATCAGCATCTTCTTCTTGTGCTTTTGAATTGCTAATAATTTTGTCGCAAGCGTTTGATGGTTTACTCACTCGGAAATGAAGGGACCCCACCACCACCGTCGCCGCTGATGTTGCACCACCTCCATGTCCAAGTCCAAGTCCTAGTCCTAGTAGAACCACCCACCCGTGGAGCCCGTGGCGGAACTAGAGTTATGTACATAACTGAATATATAGCCATAAATTTAGGGTAGGTCAGAGCCACTCTGGAGAGTAATATTGTTGCATATACTTATTACGACTTACGACTGTCCATTAATGCATGGAAAGCCACCCTGTACACCCTTTACGTACTACCCCCAGTCGAGGCTCGTTCGGTGGTTTTTTAAAGCTAAAGCTAAACCCAACTTGATGATTCATACGCCCCCTCGAATTCAGACGAAAATGCGCGGAACTACCACCACTACACACTATAGGCGGTATGGGGAGGTCTCTCTTCAGAACCCCTTGACAAAAAAGTGCAATGCAATTAATTTTTCGCGAAACTTTTTTCGGGGTTGGGGAATTGCTCGCTATATGGCAAGCACTTGTTGAAATAATGTCATCAAAGTTAGGTACTTTTCTTAATATTACTTAAAATGGTTCTTCTCAGAAGAAAACTGTATATAGCTTTTTAAATTGTGCGTGGCTTTTCATAAATACTTATTATTTAATAGCCTATTTACACTGGGCTGCGTTTGAACTTTGATATCGATAGGTAACTCATGTGTAAAGAGTATTAAGTCTCAAAATCTGGTATGCATTGCCCCTATGAAGTAAAAACTTTATAACATCGTAGTATTAAATTTTCCATTAGTGACTTTATCTTTAAATCAAATTTAAAATTCTCTCCGAACTGATCAATGAATCTAATTTGTACCTCGTACAAAGTAAAGCTTTCGATATGGATTAATATTTCCCCTATATACCCCAAAATCAATATTAAAATTTTTCGCTGTGCATTCTTTTTCGCTTCCCTTTTCATCTTGCTCAAGTGACGTTTTAGTGTTTGCATTTGACGCAGCGAACGAGAAATTCACAATGTGAATGGATGGATCACCACCAGTATATGCTATATAGTATGGTACATAGGGTTGTTCTTCTGCCTCGCATCTGCAAAATGTTTATTTTATTGTTTACCCATCGCCCCGTTCCGCTGCCCCCCGCTGCCGGCGTCGCGGTTCATTAAATTAAAAACGGCCAATTCGTATTCGAATTCGGAGTAATACATCAAAAAACATCGCCGTTGGGGGGGTGTGAGAGAGAGATGGCACTCTGTGTTGTTGTTTTTCTTGCTTTGCCGGCTGTTGCAGCTGATCGAAGGGCTGCAGTGTGGGGGAGTTGGGGGAAGAGAGAGAGCAGGTTAGCAGAGCAGCTGTGCGGCGAATTCGCCACTCTCTCTCTCTCTTGGGTCCCATCCTATTCGCCGCACATCCTGTTCGTCGGCGAGGGTTGTTTTCTCGGTTCTGCTCCCTGTTTCCTTGCCTACGTTTTTCTCATTGGCCGGCTTTCGAGAACAACGCCAATGTTCGCCCTCGGTCGCGTGTTTTTTTAAACATTTCTTTTTATGTTTTTCCGCTTTGCCATTCCTGGAAATTATATCTTTCCTTCTAATTTGAGTTACGTCGTTTGCTTTTTGCCAAAAATTTATGCCGCGTTGGGGAAAGAAAGGAGTTTGCCTGCTCTGCCGCTCGTCCTTCGTCCTTCGGCCAGACGTCGTCCCTTTCGGACTTTAAGTTGTTTGTTATTTTTACGCTTTTGTGGTCTCTCTGGAAATTCCCCAAAAGTTTATGCAATTTATACCGGCAAGAAAAACAACAGCAACGAATCACCAGAGTAATCCCTTTTGGCATGGAATAAAGCGTTAGACAAGGACTAAGGATGGTAAGAATCAGGGAATTTCGGAATTATAAGAGATGTTCCTTTTAATTCATAAAATGGACGGCTGTAGCCACCCGCCGTTCAATCCGCATGTTAATTAATAATAAGCGTGCTCATATTTTCTTCCCTTCTGCAAGCCAGGGGTTAATTCCACCTCTGATTTTACAGCGATCGTTAAGCCCTTTTTATGATAAACTCCCCTGACAGGACAATGGATGATTTTTATGGGATAGGACATGGCAGATAAGGGAGAAATACTGAACACAACAAATTTTTATATTGTCTTTTTTTTACAGAGAGAAATAATCGGAGGTGCTACAGAAATCACAAGCCTTTTAAAATCACTTAAAAATGTATACAAAACTATGCTACAAAATGATACATCGTAAAAGGAAAAAAGTGTAAACTGAATTTGGTACCTAAAAGATTTTATTGCATACTTTTAGACACCTTATTAAGTGATTTCAAACCCCCTAGTGATTTCTGGGGCACCCCGAATATCTTAGTTATTTAAAAAGAAACTGATTACTGATTAGAAATTAATTTAAAAGGTGTCAAAAAGTATACTTTAAAATCTATTATTATAAGCTTTAAATTTGTAGCATACTTTTGGACTTCATTTAAATTGATTTCAAGTCCACAGCTATTTCTGTGGCATCCCTGAAATCGATTTACATATGTATGTTTATCTCGCACCATCTTCAAACCTATAGATTCTTCAAGTAATTTAACTAGAGTCCATGAATATATAATATTTCTTGAAGCAAAGTAATTAGAGTTCATGAATCTATAATTTCTCCCTGTGCATATTTAAGCTCGAGTTCCGAGGGGTGGCCCTGAGTTCCGGACATCTTACGGAAGTGCGTTTGCGGGTGCAAATGGCCGTATGATGTGCCACCCACAGCCACCACCACTGCCACTCGTCTCAGAGCCTTCACAGCAACCAATCATCCAATACTGCGGCTGGTGTGTCGCTCTCTGTTTATCCCCAGGACACGGGTGCAACATGTTGCCGGGATTTGTTTTGTTAATTTCTGTTTTTCGGGGCTGGGGTTAAGCTAAACGAACCCCTAAATCATTTTTTGGGGCCACCCTCGTCGTGTTGCAAGCCGCATGCTAATTGAAACCTGTGCGCGGCGGAGTTTCGTTTTCAACTTTTCCAGCAACAAAGTTTCGATTAATTAATAAAGAATTCATGTCTGATTTTATAACTTCATCAATAGGCTTCTGCGTCGGCACCGCTTTCGTTTGGCTCCCCACTCCCGCGACCCTCCACTCCCCAGCTTTATGAGGGAAATTCACAATGAATATTTATGCGCGTCGCCTTTTGAATGGGAAATGCGACGCGGCTCGAAGGGGACTTGGGCGGTGCAGTGGCCAACAGCTGCCGACAGGCGCACCAGTTGCCCGAAATAGCGTCTTGGGTGGGAAATCGAGGCCGAAAGGGGGCGCGTGTCTTTCAGAGAGTGGCCCAAACGCTTGGGCTCTCTAATTTTATTAACACGCTCATCATTCCGCCGCCATTCAACGACGACGTCGGCACAAGTGGCGCCCGAGGACGGCAATCAGTCTGGGGAACCCCCAAAGCCACCCCCTTGCCAACGGCTGCCGCCTGCTGTTGCTCCCAATTTCTCCTTCATATCATCTCGGGCCTGGCCATGCATGGGCATGGAGGCGAATTAATAAAAATTATTGCATATATTTGTAATTCCGGGAGCGCCTCCTCCTCCCTGTGTAATGAGGGGGCGACTTCTTTATTGGCGCGTGCTGCTGCGTTTTATCGCTCCCTCTACTCGAGGCTCGAGGCTCGCCCAGCCCATTTTATTATGGCTCCCTTTACCATCTACCATCGGCTGCTGTGTTGCAGATGAAAGCGTTTCAGACATATTTCCCTACACAGAAAATAAATTAGGGAACTATGTTAGCTTTATAGTTTGTTCTGAGTTATGGGTTATGATATGGAAATGGGAACCCTTTATTAACTAAGAAACTACCTAGACGGGGAAGTTATCTCTAGGTATCATAATCTAGCCATCTATCTTAGTTTTAAGCCCAAGTTCGTCTATTTAAGTTCAATTTACAGCTTCAACTTTTTTTATATGAACAAAGTCTATTTTACAGTGGATTCTAGCGGGTACGTGTCATAAAGCCCAGTGTCCAGTGTGCCCGTGGACATAATTCAATGTTTTTGATACAAATTTTTGTAAAAAAGTTGACATTGTAAATCGAACTTAAAACTTAAAAATTTATATTATAAAGTCCAAGGGCGTTATGACACTGGGAGTTATGACACTCACCCGATATTAGTATAGTTTATGATAGGGAAATAAAAACCCTTTATTACTTAATTATTATTCCTATTATTATGACACTAGCCGTATGACACGCACCCGATTTTAGCATTGTTTTTGATTAGGATTTAAAAACCCATTATTAAACGCGAGATTACATATAATAATAAAAATATCTATCCATTTACCTTGGTATTAAGCCCAAGTAAGCCTCTTTTACTTTTTTTTTAAGCCTGAAATCCTTCTAAATTTAAACAAATTTAAAATAAAAATCAGAATAAACTCCCTACTCATATTTGCTATTTTTCCCTCTGTAAATATCAAGGAGAAGAAACAAAAGAATTGCAGCAGCATAGTCCCGGAATTCTGAGCAAAAGTGGAGGGGAGTTATGTGAAGCACAGAGTTCTTGAGAATTTTAGGAATCCAGAGCCTAATACATAATTAAATTGATTAATGGCCGGAGCAGCTATTCACCTCACCAGCCACAAGGAAGTGGGGCGTAAGTGGGGCTACGATGAGCCACTCTCGACTGAGCAAACAGAATCGACTCTTATCTATATCTAAGTGCACGGCATCGTGCCGATGTACATACTATATATTTGTCTGGGCCGTAATCTCAGACTTGTGTTGGCACTTCAATAATAAATACGATATTCAACGTTTCATTTACATTTGAATATCCGTAGATGTTGCTGTTGCTGTTGTTGTTGCGGCGGTTGTCATCCATTTTGTTAGCACTAAAGCAAACAATTTATAACGAAACTGTCTGGGATGGATGTGGATGTGTTTTATCGTCACGTCACACAGATGAGAAAGTCGTGATGTAATTTTTTATCGATTACTGTTCACGCCGGGAAGAACGGAACAGAGCTGGGTTTGGGTTGTTGACTCCGGTGATTTATGGTGTTGCATGCAGCGGAGTTTAGAAAGAGCAGGCAGGAGCTGAGCTGAGCTTCTAATGTCCCATGTGTTGTATGTCCCTCGTGCCCCTTGGAATTCCCAACCCTGCCGTCGGTCAGTCACGGGTTCGGCTCCTTTGTCGCTGTCCATTAGCTTGTAAAGTGCTGGTGATTGGCACTGTGATATGGACAATTAAATCGTCGTTCTTAATCAGCGTCGAGTGTGCACTAATTTATTGTGTTTAATTTCCTTCGCATTTTATTTAATGTTTTTTTCTTCTTTTCCTTTTTTTCGTGCCCTGGCCAATTGCACTTTTTCCAGAGCCAATGCGGGTCGCCAACGTTCGAGAAGGAATTGCGCGAACAAATTGAGAAGTAAGTGACAAATAGGTTAAATTGTTAATCACGATAAGAGTGTGTTTTGTGTGTGTGTGTGTGCCTGGAAAATAAAGAAAGAAAGCTAGAACGTTGGATTATAAACTAAACTCAAGCTCCATTACCTCGGGCATTCCGCAATAAATTGCGCGTACCGGCCAAATATTTATTTAATTTGCCTAGCCGGCAATTTTGGAGTAGTTTTCGCGCTGCTTTTGCCAAATCGCACGTAAATAACTCATACTGCCGCGACTCGTGACTGGTCACGCCCCCTTTTCGGGCTGCCTTCTTGGCCATTACGCACAGAACAAGTTAACGGCAACGAATGCAATTTTCCAAATTGCCAAGAACCAACGGCTAGGAAAGAAAAACTGTAAGAAACCCAAGGGAAGCGCTTACTCGCGCAAAGCCCATCAATCAGGCCGAACCTCGGCGTAATTACCGCCGACTGGGAAATGGTGCAAAAATTCTGGTCTAGCTGAGATTTTCAACTACAGTTTTCCTTCCTTTCCGACCCTTCTTTCTTTATGGCCAGCATTAGCGGGTAATTTCCAGGCAAGCATGTTTATGCCAACTCTTTTTTAAAACACACACAAAACATAATGGGTTTCAGCAGAGATTTCGGAGCGAGGTTTTAATAAATTGATTTATGATTATTTGATTACTTATTTTTATTAAAATAAAGGTATTTACATTGAGATTTGTGAGAAAAGTTAAGAAATAATGGAATTCTTTGCTTTTTGAAAGCAGAAAACACAATAATAAACTACATCTTTGCAGTTCTTAAAGTTTATTTATCCTTTAAGTACTTTAAATACCAAATTTAATGGCAAAACTTGAAGAAAATACATCTCTCATACATTTTCCTTAAAATAAAGTCTTAACTAAAAGCTAAAATATCATATACAACCTATAAGTAATTAAAATCATTGTTTTATAAAAGTATAAAATAATCTAATAACCTGCATTCTAAAGTTTATCTTTTAATACCAAATTTAATATCGAAACTTAAAACAAAATACAATTATTATACCTTTTCCTTAAAATATAATCTTTATTAAGAGCTTAACAACAACTTAAATATTATCTATAATATAATCATCTTTAAATAATTGAATTCTTTGTTTTATGAAGACAGAAAAGGTAGTAATAACCTGTTTTTAAAAGTTCATTAATTCTACCAAATTTAATATCTTAAATACCAAATTTAATATCAAAACTTGAAGAAAATGCATTTTTTATACCTTTTTTTTAAATAATATCTTTAATTATGAACTTAAGATTTAAAATATTTATAGATTATACCTAAATCTTTAAATTCTTCGTTTTATAGAAGCGTTTTTTTTTCTTTTCGAACGTCATAACCTGAGTTAAACAGTATATTTTTATTATAAGTACTTTTAATGCCAAATTTAATATCAAAATATATTTCTTTTATAAATTCCTCAATTTAAAACCCCAAATTAAGAGCTTCAATATCACTTATCTGCATTGCTTAACAATCTGCGCAATCGAGACGCATTTCCATTGAGAGGCAAATGCTCATAAATAAGTAATCAATACTCCGAATTCTCAGCTGAACACTCGCCATATTTCTCCATGATTTTTGCAACTCCTTTTCATTTATGCATTTCTATATTTGTCCTCCTTTTTTTTCGTTTATGTTTGAACCTCCACTTGCTCCTGGGTTCCTCTGCTCGCCATTCGCCATCCGCAGCATGAATCGCATTATGAAATCCAAAGAACGCAAGCAAATGCAGACATGTCGGGATCACAAGGCACTGCAGGTATGTATAAACTGGGAAATGCGAGATGGGAAATGGAAAATGGAAGTGGGAGTGTTAGGGGGAGTGGGAGAGAGGGGGCTTTCTGCAAGGAGCCACGCAGCATGTGGAAAATCAATTTGCACAGCGCGAGTTTTGCCATACAAAGAGGCGGGAGGTAGTGTGGGGGAGCTCCCGCTCCTTGCTCCGTTTTCCGCCAAGTCAAGTCATAAATAAACGCATAAATTCATTTTTAAGAACAATCTCTCCCCTCGCTGCCATTCCGGCGCATACAAATTGTCTCTTATCCGGACGGAATAGCCGGAGACGGAGTCTCGCCGACTTTGTTGCCGGAACGAGCAGTTTTTTTTTCTTTTACCCGAATTGATTGAGCGTCGGCATTAGAGACGCCTCACTGCGCCCTAGTGGCAGCTTTTCATTACCATTTTCATTCACCATTTTCCGGGGATTTCCTTTCCCTTTCGTCGTTAACTTCTGGCAATCTCATTTGCCCCGCCAAAGCCCAAGCCCAGCGCCCAATCTTGTAAAGCCGCGCTAATGAAGCCCAAGGTTTGTTGCATCTGAATCTGGCTCCCAATCTTGGCTATGACCTTCGGGCCAGTTAACAACAACTTGGCTTTGATCGAGATTGGATTGGATATTTGTTACATGCCGGACAGAGGCGGGGGTCGTCTCGCAACTACTGCTCACTTAGCACTTACCTCCAAAGAGTGGCTCGCTTTGGCTTGATGGATGAGGAGCCGTGGCATGTGGCCGCTTTGTGGATGTGTGTGACCCTCATCAGGGCAGCTGTCACTGGACGAAGGTTGCCCTCCCCCCTGGCACTTGATAAATACTTGGATCTAATCAGTTAACCCTTTCCCTACTCGGGATCGCTTTCAACTTGATTTTGTAATGTAAATCTCGCAGGTGCGAAAGCGGACCTCGAAAACAGCAGAGATTTTCGTTTTTAAAGAATGAATATCTTTAATGAAGAGTTATGGGTTTCCTTTTAAGGAAATTACTATAGTTTATGGTAAAAAATATGAACGTTTTCAAGGAAATGGAAAGTCTATAGACTTCATATAAACCATTTAAATTCAAGAATATTTGTTCTCAATTTTTGTGTGAGTATTTTTGTATTCATTTTGACTTTTTTGGTCTTTTAGTAAGGAAAAAATACTTAAACTTAAATTTTTTAAAATCCGTTCTCAAAATGAGAATAATACGTATTTGAGAACGCGGTTTCTCAATTTCCTCATGCCATAATTCTCTTTGTGTACAAGAAGAATACTCGTAGACATCACAATATAAACATTTTCTGAGTAAAATATATATTAAACTGCTCTTAAACTATATAAAGTCTTACTCCAATTGTCCCTGATCACCTTTCTATATAATTAAAAAAAAAAAACCCTGCCTTATAAATCTCCTCTTCCCTTACAGACCCGCTTTGCCCGCCAGGAGAATCTCCTTCAGTCGATGCAGCAGGAGAACCGAGCCCTGCTCACCCGTATCCGGCAGTATGAGCACTGCCTGGACGACGTGATGCGCAAGGTGGTGGATGCCATTGTGGCCGAGGATAATCTCCGCGAGGAGGTGAGCATGCTGAAGGGCAGGGTGCGTGACCTGGAGGCCCAGAATGCGGCCTTATCGGCCAGTCCTGTCAAAGGACGAGACGAAGGCTACTGCACCATGAGCAGTGGACAGCCGCAGCCCTCGAACGGGCATCTCGAGGATCTGCCAGAGGAACCTGAGCAGTGGCTCCTGCCCGCCGAGCCCTGCTCCACGGAAATGGAGGACTGGAGCATGTCGCAGGAGGAGCTGGCTGTGATGACCTTCGACGATGAGCGGGATCAGCAGCACCACCACCTGCAGCATCAGCAGCAGCAGCGGAGGAAGCGGGATCATGACTGGCTGTGGCCCTCGAGTGACTTCATTAACTCCACCACCGTGGAAACGGATTCCGTGGCCGATGGCATTGCCCAGCTACTGCAGCAGAAGGTAAGGCTTCATGACTGGATACTATTTCTTGTGGAAATCTCAATATCTATCCTATTTCCAGATCGTTTACTCCGAGGACGAGGAGGTGGCCTGCACGGACTTCACCAACGACTTCTACAAGCTGGTCAACATCCGCTCCAACTCCTCGCGCAGCCTCTACTCCTACCTGGAGGGCGAGACGGATGACGAAGACGATGAGGAGGATGACGATGCCGAGGACTCGAGCATGTCGGAGAGCCAGGTGGGCCCCGCGGGTCGCACTGCTGGCGGTAGTCCCACGCCCAGCGAAGCAGGCAGGGCCCAGCTGACCAGCTGCTCCTCCAGCGAAACGGACGAGCTGTCCGCCAGTCAGGTGAAGAAGGACGAGGAGCCGGACTATGCGGTCATCGATGAGTGCCGGCGACGGGTCAGCGACATAGAGATCGAGGATGTGCCCCTGATCGTAAGCAGTACGCCCATGAAGCCGATGGATGAGCAGCAGTGCATAGCCCAGATCATCAAGAGCGAACTACGGAGGCCGCCTCATGTCCTTGTCAAATCCAAGTCGGTGCTGGAGGACCAGGAGCCCAGCTGCATCCTGCGTCACAATCAGCGTCGCGAACTGGAGTCCACCGTGGTGCGCAGCGACAGCATCAGCTGTGCCATGATGTCGAAGATGGCCAAAGAACTGGTGCCCCCGTCGCCAGGGATGGTGACCAAACTCAAGGAGCGAATGCTGCTGAGACAGGCTTCGACGCCGCCAACTTCCAGCTCGTGGCGCAGGAGTAATGGCTGGAAAAGGGTGACTTCGCCAGTGCATCATCCGCCAGCGGCTGGTTCGCCAAAGAAGGTAAGGATACAGGCAAAAAAAATAAATAAAATCAAAGGGAATAATATTTTTCCTACAAAATTCCAAATATAAAATCAATAAATTCCTTACCCGATATTTTCCCATTTTTAGAAGGAAGCCAAGTCAACGGAGCTGCCAAAGAGTGGCCTGCCGAAGGCCCAGCCCACCAGAATTCCAACGAGCATCCATTCATCGGTGTCCTCGTCCTCCTCGATGTCCTCATCCTGCTCGCCCTCGCCATCCTCCCCATCGCCGCAGTCTCCGCAGCAAAAGTCCCCCGGCCAGCAGCAGCCACAGAGAAAATCCAAGATTCCTCCGCCCGTTCCCGTGCGACGATCCTACGCGAGTTAAGGGACGCAAGCAAGCCACCCTGCGAAATCTCAAATCAATAATCGTCAAGCTAACAAATATTTAAAGATTTAAAAGACTAAATTGTGATATATTCAGACAAAAACAAAAAACAGAAGAGGACGAAGAAGCAGGAGGAGCAAGCGAGTATTTATATGTATATTGTACATTTTTGGAAGATGTTTTACCTTGTAAGCGCGGCACTGCCAACTGTTCCCCCAGAGAGAAGAATCCGAATCGCAGAGAGAGCTCGCCCTGCTCTATGCCGTATATTTTGTAGAGCAGCGGTCGCAGCTTCCAAGTCAGTGGGTTATACTAACTAAAAATGGGACAATTTGATTGATTTCAAACTGAATTCAAACTACTTACTATTAGATGAAAACTATAAACTGTAGTCTTCCGCACAACTCGAGTGTATTCGCAGTAACATTTGTAGGACATGGTTAATCACATAAACTATAAAACTAAGCCGAGTTTGTAGCTCCTCTCACACACGACAGTTGAACATTTGCATTTAAGGGTGAAATATTTAAAAGTGTTTACAGCATATAGTACGACATATATACACGGTTTCTAAGCGAACATTAAACGACAAAACCTGTACATAGACATGGCTCTTCTTCAACCGTAGTTAGCGTTAGTTCCGGCTCCTCAGGGGCTGCTGCCACCGACTAATTTACCGCAGCAGCATCCCGCATCCTAATTATATAACTACACCCTATCTCTACATGTAGAACGGAAGCACTATTATATGATCGAGAAGGGAATGAACGAACGAAAGTGCGTAGATGTGTAAGCTCGTATATAAACATTATAAATGTATTTTCTTAGCGTAGCCAGTACAAATAAACAAAAAAGAAGTTACAAAATACAAAAAATACACAAATCATTGACCTAACCAGTGGCCTCTCGCAGAAGGTTGGTAAAATCTTACAAACAACTAAGTACATACTTATGAAAACTAATCAGTGGGTTAAAATACAAACAAATGACGACGAACAGGCACGATGATCGCTTAAACTAGGCACGGCCGAGCTGAGAATGTGCTCCAGTTCATGCTTCAGTTGGTCAGAAGCCAAACGTGATTCCGGGGCGCTGACCCAGCAGCTTTTGTAGAGTTTGGTGTAAGCGTTTTCCAGGCACGCACTCGTCGCCTCTGCTGGCGCCGGGCACTCGAAGTGGAGGGCTAATCGGTTCTGGCGGCGTTCTTTCTTTTTCAGATCACGGTCGGCGGTGTAAGATGGATCGCAGCTCAGATTACGCCGCACAGTCGCCCTTCGGCGCGACACGTCGCCGGTGTTTTCATTGAGGTAATTCGAAGTACAATCGCAGCCGATTGGGGTATCTCTGGTGGTGTAATCCCTGGCCAAATTCCTCATCTCCGCATAGCTATCCGGCCGCAGTTCGTGCTTGACCACCTGGTAGGCAATGGTTTCGTTGCAATCCAGCAGGTGATAAGGCACTCGACGGGTCTGCAGTTGCCACATGCTGATGCCGAGCGAGAAGATGTCGGAGGCTCCTGACAGGGCATCGGATCGCAGCACTTCGGGGGACATGTACCTGAGAGTTCCACTAGTATTTCTTGGACTCTGCTTGGCGCACAATTTCGCCAATTTCAATGGAGGAGCCAAAGTCACATAGTTTGCAGATGTAGCTACGTCTAAACTTTGAAGAATATCCAATACTAGATCTCGCTCCCAGGGCAACCAATACATTGGTTGGTTTTACATCCAGATGAAGCACATTGCGCGAGTGGCAGTAACGCAGAGCAGCCACCACATCCAGGGTTATTCTGGAAATAGTTGGTAAAAATAAAGGAATCTATAACTTGGAGAACTTACAGCACTCTGTGGACCAGAGGTAGAGCCAAACTATCCACGATCCGCTGCAGGCACTGTCCTCTGGGGCACTCCATGATCACCAAGCCAAACTTTGCAGCAAGTTCCAGCTTCAAAAGTCTCACAATATTCCTGTGCTCCAGGTTCAACAAATGGGATTCATTGTGCAGAGTGGACACCGCTTGGGCTCTTATAATCTTCACAGCCACAGATCGATCTGCAATACACTTTATTTAAACTTTTCTTTATTTAAAAACCCCAACTTACCCCGATAAATGGCTTTGAAAACCGTGCCATAGGCTCCACGTCCCAGCATTTGACACCTCGTGGTCGGCGGTCCATCCCTGAGCAACTGCTTCCTTTTCGGCGTGGTCAGCAGTAGCTCGCTCTTTTGACTAGCAACTGAAAACGACCTGGGTTTATGTTAAATTTTATATTTTATTCAATTTAAATTAGAGTTACACATAGCCTACATTTTGCCCGGCAAATAACGGTGAATAATTTTGAACAGCTGTGTGGCAGCGTTGCCATATAGTTGGAGTACAAAAGAGTGGCGCTAAAGTGGCGCTAGTGTGCTCGTGTTTAAATAAGAATGTTGGGTTTTTGTTAAGTTTAATACTTTATTTATTGTGTTTCTTTAGTAGGCAGATTTCCTTCTCTCAGTTAAATGTCAATTGTATATTTACACTATTTAATAATGCACACGGTTTCACTTAAAGTGCCTCTCTCCAGCAATTACATCGCATTAACCATAGTAAACTGAATTATAATAGACAGATGGTTGTTAGAGCTTTCGAGGGTTCATTTTGGGCTTAATACTATACAGAAATAAATAATATTACAAATGTCTGCCGCTGCTTTCTTCCAGGATAGCTTGCTAGATGCGTTCTCTGTGCAATTTCTCCGTCTCGGTCCGCAAGTCCTGCAAATAAGGATTAGAATTTAATCAGAAATTGGATTACAAGAGCATGTAGTAGTTAAGGACTCACCCTAAAGGCTTCCTGGATTTTATCTGTGATGAGCTTTCGCGCCGTGGGCTCCGGCACTTGCCTCTTCTTCAGATCCAGCACGAAATCGTTTAGGTCCAACGGCTGACCCACATTCACGGTGATCTTCTTGCCACGCTGCAGCACATAGGGCTCCACATTGGGCAGCATGTCGTCCATGCCCAAGTGCCACAGTGGCAGGATGATGGGAATCTTGGGTGACTCGTAGATGATCCGACCGACGCCCCACTTGAGGCGAATCTCCTCCTTCTCCATGTTCACCCTGCCCTCGGGAAAAACGTGGATCCAGTGACCCAGGGCGGCCTTCTCAATGCATAGGTTGATGGCCTCCTGGTAAACACCTTTGCCACGCACAACAGGAATGCACTTGCCTGGAAATAAAAAGGGGAAATTAGTACCTAACAAAATTCTTGCTTAAAAGCGCATTAAGTTGTTATGATCTTGATATTCCCGGTCGAGACTCACCGAACATGAAGAAGAGCGAGTGCCGCTTGTTGGTGAAGCAAATGTCGTGGGCGGCCATCGACCAGCGGATGCTGTAGGTGCTGCAGCTCACGCTCATCGGCAGACAGCCCCAAAGACCGGGATCGTCGAAGCAGGAGTAGTGATTGGACACGGTCACCAGGGGTATGCCCTTGGGCCTCTTGGAAACCATGTGGACCAGACGCTCCTTGTTGTAGACGCGGGTTTTGTTCAGGAACACTGCGGGTCAAGAGATCAGCATTTGCATAATTGTTCGGGGGGGCACCAATTAACACGGCACACGCTGGACCTCGTTGAGAAACGAGCGCCAGCACCAGCGACCGTGCGCAACGTTTAAAATGCGAGAGATTCGCACACATTCACGGTCAGGGTCAGAGAGCGCTACGCTCGGCCAAAAATAAACGTGCCGCCTTTGGGGCCAGATGCTGGTGCGTTGGGCAAGGTCGGAGGTCGCCGACGTGTGATACTCACTCAGCACAATCTTGCTAAAGAGTCCGACTGCAGCGACGACGAACTGGCTGGCCGCGTACCAAAAGCTGCTGGGATTCCGCAGCTTCGGGAATATCCAGTCGATGTTGTAGGGTATCGCCACGCTGGAGGACACTTCCAGGGACGGATCAGCGACTCGGTCAGACATCGGGGGCGGAGCGGACGTGGCCGTAGGCGTGGGCGTCGCCGAGGAAGGTGGCAGGGTCTTTGGCGTCCTCGACAAGCTGCTCTGCACGGTCTGCGTGGCGGTGTCCTTCCGATCCGGTTGACTGGCCGAGAATCGCTCATCGGGCACTGGCCGGGCCTCCGGAGATGGGACGTACTGCTGCGGATTCGAAAGGGAACGAGGTGGAGAGCATTACAAACAGCTTTGGCGCTGGCAGATCCCACCCCCCTGCTAACCATGAATGATACGCTTTAATCTTATCAGGGCCCAAGAGTAGTTTTCTTTTGTGTTTGTGTCCAGCCAGTCGGGTTTCAGTGTTTTGCATTTTAATATTCGAATTTCCATTGTTGAGTGACAGATTTTCTTTTTTCTAGACAAGCAGCCACCCCCGGAAAGGCGTCCGCTGCCGCTGTGGGTGCCACAGGTTAGCAGCATGCGCAATGGATGCAGCAGGAAACGCAGCAGAAAACTGCACTTTCATCTGCCAGACAAAAGAGCGCGAGAAGCGATAAAGCGAAAATGCGAAGATAAACTCACATCGTCACAGATCTAAGCCAGAGCGACCTTCGCCAGGTTAAGAGACTCTCTCGCTTCGCACCTGAGAACCTTTCGCAACCGGACGGCGGGAACTTTCGAGCGTAACTGATTTTCGTCTGGCGAAAATCGCCAAGTGCAGCAAGCACCGAAAGCACGCATAAAGTGGAAACAAGGGCGGTTGCCGCCGACAAAGAGAGAAACAAAGAGCGAGGTACCGAGTGCGACGGAGGCGGGATGAGGCAACAGTCAAGTAGCTGCGGAGATTGCGAAACTATCTTTATCAGTTGGCAGCAAAGTGCTTAGCCAAGCGCTTCCGTGAATATTGATCACGTTGCCGTTACCTCTCGGGCTTGCCAAGATAAGCATTTGAATTTAGGCGCCAACTGTGCTGGCAGCGCTGAGTTTGGCCGGAAGGGAGAGAAAGAGAGAAAGAGAGAGAGAGTGACTAAGAGAGCGAGGGATTTTAAAACTATTCTTATCAGTGGGGGGAGTAAAGCTTTTAACTTAACTGATTAAGCCAGCAAGCTGAAGCGACGAAAATATAAACAAGAGAAGCTACCTATTTTAATAATTTTGAACCCATTAATCGAGCATAAATGCTGCGTAAATACGGTAAATTAAATAAATACAAATTCATTTTATTGTAATTGAATTTATAGTTTTTGCTTAATTTATCTAATTTGCTTGTTGTTTTTTTTTTTAGTGAGATTTAAATATATAGGAATACTATTTTCTATGTACCATAGCACAAGTTATGGCATTTCTTTATTTAATTTTAGTACCCTTACCCTAAAAACTAAGTTAATTACAAATAATTCTCACTGTCCGGCTGCCCAACTTTTAAATTTGCGCGCCAACTGTGCTGACGCTGCGTGGGTGTTTAGTTTGAAATGTGGTGAGTTTTGGAACGAGGTGGAATTCCAAGGTGAAAGCGGTGGTCTGATTTTGTTTATGTTT
The DNA here is from genome assembly GCA_014170255.2 of Drosophila triauraria. Taxonomy (NCBI): domain Eukaryota; kingdom Metazoa; phylum Arthropoda; class Insecta; order Diptera; family Drosophilidae; genus Drosophila; species Drosophila triauraria. The sequence continues at coordinate 17,601,845 of CM024335.1, read as the reverse complement.
ATTAGGAGCTTACGATACGATTACGAGATTAAACAATTATTTATGCTATTTAGACTCACCCTCGCTAAGGCTTGGATCGGAGGTCTATAACCCGAGGCCAGTGCCCAATTTAGGTTCCGCATGGCGGTTAGGACGCCCACGTGCCGGGGACGACACAGGCTAGAACACACAACCATCAACATGACGAGGAGGAGCACTTGATTCTACTGAGAGTACGATATGTCTACTGGCAGATATCTGTATCAAACGCGCTTTACATAACCGATTTGTAGGCCGAAAAAGATACACTTGCAATAATTTGGATTCCGCCTTCCGCCGCTTCTTCACCTTGGTTGCAGACTCAGAGGCGTACGGCCAGGGGGCGCTTCTTGCGCATGTCTGAAGGGGGTTATTCGCTTAAAGGGGGGCGGCGAAAGTTTTCAAGGCCAACAGACTCGGTCTGTAGGAATTAAATTTTTAAAGAGAAACAAGGCTGAACAGCTGTTCGGGTTTGGCCCGTTTTGCAACACTGTCCGAACGGGGCGCTTACCAACACAGCTATTCTGTTTTCTGGACTTTCTGCTGGTATGGTTTTGTAATTTCTTCGTAAGCTTTAATTTCAATTAAAAGTGCGTCTTCCCCGGCTTTTTCAGTTTAAATATGTCTCGCAGTGCCCGCCCCCTCACGTCTGCCCGCGTGCTGCACAAAATTAAGGAGTTGACCACGCCAGAGGGCAGCGCCAAATTCGTGTTCAACCGCAATCCGAGGAATCTGGAACGGCTGCGGATTGCCTACAAGCCCGGCGGCTATCATCTGGAAAAACCCGGCAGGTCCTACTGGCACACCCTGGAGATTAATACCAGCGGTCGCTACGTGAGCGCCGAGGTGAAGCACTTCGAGAATGGAACCATCCTGAGTGCCAGCACACAGGAGTGGGCCATAAAGCAGCAGCTCTACAAGACCAACGACACGGCCGCCTTCGTAAATCTGGGACGAGTGCTTGCACAACGTTGCCTGCAGTCCGGCATCACTGAGATGACCTGCAACGTGGATGCAGTGCCCGGAAGCAAGCTCCAGAAACTGCTACAAACCCTCAAGGACAATGGGGTTTCCTTCGAGGAACCCGCCCGCCTGCCCAACACACAGCCCTGGGATGCCAAGCGGCAAGAGAAGCCCTGGGAGGTTACCGAACAGGCCCTGGAAGCTCCGGCGCCCCAGAAAGCTGATAAATAACAAACATAACACCCGTTTAGTTGTCGTTTCGTTTAGAATAAACGTTGATTATTATGCTAATTACATCAAATCATGGTAATTTATTCGTATTTGGCCTTGATGTCCTTCCAGAGTTTCTGCAATTTGGGGGAAATTCAATATTTAGCAAGGAACCCCTCTTACATAAGCGGAACACTTACGCCTTTGTTGACGCTCTCGAAGATCGCCACGGATGTCACATCGATGGCGCGCTCGAAGAAGAAAGTGGACGCGATGATGGCCACGGCGTAGGTGGAGGTCCGCTTGAACAGGGTGTTGTAGATGACCTTCATTTTGGGGAGATTTTCGTTATTATCTTCGCTTCCTCGGGAAAACTACGTCTGGCACGCCAATTTCACAGCTGATTGGAAAGGTGAAAAGCAGTGTGGGTAAACGTCACAAAATGGAACAGTGTAGAACAGCCGCCTTGAGCACTGGTAATCCAGTGTTGCGAAGCTATGGTCATATCGTTGGAATGTCGACGGAGCAAAAACAAATCGTGAAAATGCAAGATTCCGCGAGTATTTAGCTTAATTACGGCAATCCATGGATTTAGCCACCATAGAGCTGAGCGTGGAGGCGCTGATCGGCTCCCTGTTCGCCCTGGGGATCCTCTTCGCCTTCTGCCGCAGCCTCCTAGCCGAGGACTTCGTTATCAGCGTACTCTCTGGGAAAACACGTCATAGCTGGAAATCAATAAAAGTCATCGAGCAGGTGCGCGGACTCACTTGTTGCCAGCTCCCCCCACAGCCCCATCTCACCCTGTCAATGTTTTCTTTCAGGCTTGCTTCTGCAACGTGTGCGAGATCCTGCTGACCCCGTCGGCGGGACTCTTCTGCGACTGCTGTGGCCTGTGCACACATTCGACGCCCGTGTGCCAGAGGCGGGCGGACCGGGAGTACCGCTGCAAGGACAAATGGTTGCGCAACGAGACCTCCGTGAAGCACTTATGGGTGCACGGCAACCTGCCCATGGGCGTACACTGCGCGGACTGCGGCGAGGAGGTGGACCACCATGTCAGCACCGATCCGGGACTGTATGGCTGGCGCTGTGCCTGGTGCCAGCGCTGCTACCATAACGATTGCTACTCCCGCTCAGATGTGAAGGGCTCCTGCGACTTTGGCGAGTTCAAGGACATGATCTTTCCGCCCTACAGCTTCGTGGCAGCCCGGACAAAGGACATGCGTCTGCATCTGGCCAGCATCACGCCCCCGGACATTGAGAACTGGGAGCCGCTGATTGTGATTGCCAACACCAAGTCGGGCAGCAGCACGGGTGCCGATGTGCTGTCCCTCCTGCGAGGCTACCTGCATCCGCTGCAGGTCATGGAACTGGGCTCCCGCGGCCCCAGGACGCGTTGCAGTGGGCCGCCAAGGCCAGCCCTCGCCCGTGTCGCATACTGGTGGCTGGCGGCGATGGCACCATCGGTTGGGTGCTCAATACCATCTACGCTTTGAACATAAAACCCCAGCCTTCGGTGGCCATCATGCCGCTGGGCACCGGCAACGATTTGTCGCGAGTCCTGGGCTGGGGACCGGAGCCGCCTTCGGTTCTCGATCCAGTCCAGATTCTGCGTAATGTCCGGCGCGCCCGCTCCGTGAATCTCGACCGCTACGACCTGCAGATCGAAAAGCTCCACTACCGGCTCCCCATTCAGAGGCATCCCACAAAGACAATTCACGTCTACAACTATTTCAGCGTAGGCGTGGACGCGTATATCACTTACAATTTCCACAAGACGCGAGAATCTCGGTTCTATCTGCTCAGCAGTCGAATCTTTAATAAGGTAAAAGATGCTGAAGTTTAGCTTGATCTTTATGACTAACACTTGCCCTGTATTACAGCTTTTGTACTTCACCTTTGGAACGCAACAGGTTATGCAACCTGGCTGCGAACATCTCGAAGAGAAGCTCACCCTGTACCTGGACAACAAACCAGTGCAACTGCCGGAATTGCAGGCCCTGGTGTTCCTAAACATCGATTCCTGGGGAGCTGGCTGCAAACTATGCGAGCTCAGCAACTCCAATGGCGAGGCGCGTATCGTGAACTCCATCTCCGATGGCCTGATGGAGGTATTTGGCATTGTTTCCTCGTTCCACATTGCCCAACTGCAGTGCAATATAAGCAAGCCGGTCCGCATTGGTCAAGCAAAGCAAATAAGGGTAAGGTTGCGGCAAACTCTTTACCTATATCTTTGTTAATTTTCCACTTAAATTCAGTTACAAGTCAAGGAGACGGTGCCCATGCAGGCGGACGGCGAGCCCTGGATGCAGGGTCCGGCTGACATACGGCTGCAGTCGCGCAGTCAGGCCAGAGTCCTTAAGCTGGCATCATCCTAAATGTTTTAGATAGTCCCCGTAGTAAAAACCCCTTATGTGCCAGTCCGCATAATCTCAACATGTACTTAATCCGGAATCTCGGACCTAACCTAATCGATTCTGTTAAGCTGTGGCATTTTAAAACGTCCTTAGCGAGTGTCAACCCAAAGCTAGTCGGAAATTACATTAAAAACGTATCTCTGAATGAAGTCCACTTTTATTAAGATTTCAATAATCTTGTGAAATATAATTAAATGTTCGACTGGTGACACGTGCTGCCCAGGAGGGGCACGCACAGCATTTGGATCAGTAGGGTATCGAAAGGCGGGTAAACAACGAAATGAGGAGTCACAGCAGCAACGGCTGGAGTGCGCTTAGAGCATGGTCAGCTCCATGATGGCGTTGACTATGTCGTTGCTGTTGTTCTTCAGCGCCTTGATGGCCTTTGCCCTCGTCGTGTTCGCCTGCGTTATGACCAGCTCAATGTCCTTCTCGTCGACGCCAGTGTCGTCCACCTCCTCCTCGTCTTCCTCGGCAATGGGAGCCACCGATGTGGTGGCGCCAACGCTGTCGGAAGCGCCAGCAGCCTCCGGGGCCTTGAACTTCTCGGCCGCGGCCACCTGGGCCTGCTGCGACAGATCCTCGATCTTGGCCTCGCCGAAGACGATGTAGGTGTCGCTGTGGGGGTTCTTGTACACATCCGGGTTGTTGATCACGAACAGGATGTTCTTCGACTTCCGGATGGTCACTCGGTTGACGCCCTGGATCTGCTTGAGGCCGAGCTTCAGCATGATCTTCCTGGCCTTCTTCTCACCGCGCGACTGCTTGGCCTTGGACACCAGGTCGATGGGCAGACCGGTGGCACCTCCTCCCAGCTGTGTGGTGGCTGCTCCAGCCTCCTCCAGACCGGGCATGCCGCCGTCGGAGTCGCTATCGCTACCGTCGTCCTCGACGCGCACGTCCTCGGGCTTGGCCTCCGCGGAGGTGGAGGGGGCGGCCTCGTTCTTGATTTCGGTCAGCTCAGGCATCTTTATCAGCTGGGGAACAAGCGGGAAACACTTGGTTAAATAATGCGACCGCAAAAATGATCAATTAGGTTCTAGAAAATCATCTGGTGCCGGCTGAAAGGGGCCCGCAGCAGGGGGCCGCTTCATCGATTTTTCAAGTTCAAATTTAACCGCTTTGGGGAAGTCCATCTTATTGATGGGTGGCTACCCTAAAAGGACTAAGATCTAACTCTAATATTTTACACAAACTGCACACCTTTGACAAGAATTATAACAGAAAAATTCAATTCTCAAAAAAACGCGGAGCACCCACACTCACCGGAAATGAAGGAAAGAAAATCAGTGTGACCGCGGCAAGCGTAAGTTGTGTCCGGATATTCAAATTGTTCAAAATTACCTAAAAAATACTAAAATTTACTATTATTTTTTAACGAACACTTAAAATTAATTTTTTAATTGATTTATAAATTTTAAAATAAAGAATACGGTAGTAAGTTTAACCATAAATTGATACATTTAATTATAAATAATATATATTTTATTCTGTTTGATAAACCTATTATATGGCTAATCCGAATTGAGAAACTCAAAAATAGTTTCAATTGAGGAGATTTATAAGGAAATAAAATTAATTTCTTTCGTATACGAATTAGAGAAGCCAAAATGATTATTAAAATAAAAATCTTTGCGGTATCCTGCGAATAAATAACTGAATTAGTTAAATATTTCTAAAGTTGTTTCTTAACCGGCTTAGGACGTTAGATAAGCGCGGATTTCGTTGTCGGGCTCGGGCTTAAAATTTTTTGCCCATCTATGTATGTTATAATTATCTTTAAAAATGTAGCAAACTTTACGACATTCAGTTACCGATTTTCCTACAAAGTTATTCTCTATTACCCTAACTCTTTTACTTAGATATAACATAATTGCTCGGAGAACGAAGGTACAAACCAAGTTAATTTATTATTAATCACCATTAAATATAAATGTATGATAAGAAATAATAAATCATTTAAGTGCTCCAGTTTTCTCCAGTACTTCTTAATTTGATTATTCACACTTCATCATCAATTGGTTAAATTTAATAGCTTACCTTGAAATTAGTCTATAAAAGTAATTCCCCCCATCCACAAATATTGAATTTCGACGAGAGGTCATTCATGCAAACGAGGAACCCACGTTTCGTTAATTACTGAATAAACCATGCTTGCCCACAAACGAGCATCAAGGAAAAATCGAAAACTGTAATTTGCTTCCACCAATACTCCAATTAAATTGTGTAAACAATTTGGCATAAGCCACGGGTTCTTAATTATAGCTACAAAGTTACACAGACAGGTACAGGTAGGCACGGGCAGGGACAGGCAGAAGGGGTAAAAAATGACACAATTACCAGGCCAGGAAGCCGGAGGAGCATGGCCGCAAATTGAGTGGGGGCGTGGCATTGTTGGGTAAACATCGGACAGCTATGGTCATAGCTCCGTGTTCTGCGGTCACGGGAACACATGTTCGCCTTCACATCGGCGTCGAATGCCATTAAATTTTAATTTTCATTAGTCGAACGATATAATTTAGGGACCGCAGGCTGCGGGCACTGTCTGCTACTTAGTTTCAGAGATACTTTCGTATCTCATTATACGTCTCGATAAAGCTTTAATTATTTTCGTTATTCCTTGTGCTGTGTGTGCGCATTTCTTTGGCCGACAGCTATGCCAGCAATTCGCAACAATTTGTCAGTAAATAATTTCGAATTGTCCTCCGTCTGCAGCAATCAAAAAATCTAAAAAACGCGAGAGAGAGAGTGCAGATACTTGAGTGTATCTGTATCTGTTTTCAGCTGCTGTATCTTTTGCTGCCTGCTGACTGCACATGGGACTCGGGATTGGGGATTGGGATTGGGACTGGGACTGGGAATGGGAATGGGGCTGGGTGTCAACAGCGCTCTGATTTATTTGAGCGCATTCAACGCTTCGTTGCATTTCGTTAATTTGCCCGTTTTCCGCTGCCAGAGTAGAATCAGCCCAGAGCTATGTATTTACCCATACCAGCCGGATCCCAATCCTTGACAAAGTGCCAAAATACTGCGAGGAAAGAGCCCCGCCAGAGAGCTTTCATCATAATTTCGAAAAACGAAAAATTATCAACGAGCCGCATAATTATATTGTAATTTATGCAATTGTCGAATCGGTGAAAATGTTTGCAATGTCTCGTTGCTCGTAAAAGATTTCAAACGCCCGAACGTGACCAATGGCCAATTGGTGCTCCAATCAATGGCAGAGGCTCTTATGGCCAAAATTTTGGTCAATTACGATCAATTAAGCCCATACACATGCAAATTATTGCCACCTGCTGGGGCCCAATCCGATGAGCAGCGGCGTGACAAAACGATTGGCATTTCAATTAAAGAAGAGTTTTCGGGGGAATGCTTAGGCGGATGTGTCACCTACAGCGGATGTGGTAAAATAAAATAACCTCCTGCAGTTTAGGAGAAAAGTAATATACACTATTGTGGGCTGGAAATTATGGATTTATTTCATATATTACCCTTACTTCTATGGCTAACTTTAAGGTTTTGTTAAGTTTATTAGTTTTTATAATAACTTTTAATAAAGAACACTATTATTATATTAAACTAGGAATTTTAGGCAAATCCGTACTTAAAATGAGAAGAGTACATATTTGAGTACGCGTCTTCTTAATTTAAGGGTGCCATACTTCTCTCTGTGTATATATTGAGTAAGAATATTCATAATATACATATTAAGGCATAGAATATTTCAAGGAAAAACCCATTTTCTATCATAACTTCCCCAAAAATCTCTAAGGATCTTAAAACTATTTAAATTGTATACAAAAAATCCAAGAAAATGTTAAAACTTACAAAAAGAAAACCGCTCTTTCTATACATTTGTAAGATCAAATATTTCTCCACTTAGTTTCATTGATTATGGATCCTTTGCGATGTCTATAGTAACCGTTATAATTGTGATCAAATATGTACAAATCTAGAATTTATGATACTTTTAATTGCCTTTATGTTTGGTTTTAATTTAAATATAATTTGGTTATTAACTTAAATCTTTTAAACAAAATAATGGCAATGGCAATAATAATTTATGAGAGGTAAAAGGATTTTGAATCTTGCGAATTAATGGGGGAGTAAAATATTACTTCTTATATACTTATGACTCATGAGCCCCCAGGCTATCCCTCATAACCCATTCTGGGTTACCTCGTGCTCCTAATAGATCCACCCAAGTAGGAGTATCTAACCCCAGAGATGTACTTACCGCAGATATGTAAGTAAGGCAAATTGCAGATACAAATCGGTGGGCATTAGGGCGACCCGAGTGTCTGCTAATGATGCCCGACAGTCACACCCACCGGCCACTGATGTTTGAATTTAAATTGGTCACTAATATGCCTCGCGAGAACCGCCAACCTGCCTGCCTCCGCCGCAACCGCAGCCCCCCGAGGAAGGAGCTAACGATGACGGCGCATTAATGGCAGGGCGTTCTGTTCTGCAGTCCGGCGATGTCTGATTACCGAGCGATTCGAGCAGAACGCAATTACGGAGCGGGAACGGGGTGCCAAGTGGTAGGGAGTGGGTGGCGGTGTCTCCATTGCAGCTCCATTGCCGGAAACTGGTTCGTTGTCCGCTCACCACCCGGCAATTAGCCAGCGGCCAATGGTAGGGCTCCGGCAGACAGAGACACCAGCACGTTTGTCATGCGCCATATTGAAAAGGAGGCGGAGCCATGTGATGGCATGTCTTTGGTGGTGGCTTCGGTGCTTGGGTGCCGTTCGCGTACGTGATGTCTGACGCAGCTCGTCAGTTGCCCGCAGATCTCTGAACGGTTCGCTGCGTCGTCGTGTCTGTCCCGAAAGTTGGCCGTTGATAAATATTTAAAAAAAATAAAGAAATCTGTGAAATCTTTTAAGAGGGCATCATGGAACGGCCTGCCCTGCTGCAGAATGGAGATCTAGGCAACCTGGAAGCCGGTGCCACCAAGCTGGTCACCAAGCCCTTTCCCAAGCCCTTCTCCATCGAGAGCCTGATTGCCAACCAAACACCTGCCAATACTGCTCCTCCTTCGCCGCCGGAGGAGCGGGATCACGAACTGGAGCAGGAGCCCGAGCAGGAGCAGGAGCTGAGTGCCCGCGCCATGGTGGCCAGCTCTGCTCTGGGGCTCACCCAGTTTCCGCTCTACAATCCCTGGCTGCACGGCTACTTTGCCCAGAACCACGAGAGATTAACGCATTTAATTGCCGGCGGCTGCTACCTGCCCTCCACTCCAGCTAGTCACCAGGCTCCGCAGCAGCCACAGCAGCAGCCACCGCCGCCGCCTCCACCACATGCCTTGGAGAAGCAGCTACCACCGACGCTGCCTCATCCGCTGGATACGCGTTTCCTGCCCTTCAATCCCGCCGTCGCCGCCGGCGTAGCGCCCACGGATCTGAGCTACCGGCGACTGGCGGAGCTCATGAACCAGGACTACGTGCACAGTCTCAGTGTCCATGCCAGGTTGCAGCACATGGCTGCCGCTGGCAGGATCCAGGAGGATCCCTCTAACCCTGGTCTGGTGCAACTGCAGGAGCCCATGCCTCAGCTGGCCCACTCCTCGCCGGCAAAGTCTGGGAGTCGGAGTCCCGTGGAGCCAACGCTGGATGTGGGAGTGGACGAGGACTTTGAGTGCAGCGGCGACTCCTGCAGCGACATCAGTCTGACCATGTCCCCGCGGAACTACAATGGGGAGCTGGACAAGAGCCGGAATGGAGGTGGGTAGAGGAAGGAAGTTCTCTGAAGATTTCTTTAAGAGATTGAAGATTTCTAGCTGAGATCTAAGGGATTTTTAATTAAAATTTACTTCAGATTCTTTATAAAATAACAAAGGGTTTGAATACCTTTTTTAAGAAGAAAATTGGGATATTACAAAGTATTTAAAAGCTATTCGGATATCAGCTTCCGAAAATGATCCGATATTATTAAAAAAAATCTGTAAATATTTAAATTAACAAATTAATATTCAATAATTATTGAACTGTAAGTTTCTCTAAAATCTGGACATACCTTGGTGGTATTCACCCTGAATGCTGAATGCTAAAGTCGGTTACTGAGGACTGACACTGGCGATGTCTTTGCCACGATCTCTCCATATTCTTGGAAGAAAGTAACTCTTTCACTTTATTTATTTATTTATATAATGCTAGCCTATAGTTAAAATTAAATGCTAACAGGGCTCTTTGATCTATACTTTAAATTAAGCCGGCTTGACCACGAGTCCCCAAAAAGTCTTTTCTAGGTTTATTTTAATTTGGCCATCCGCTAGGGGTTAATTTTTAAATACAAAGAAAACCAGCCAGAGGTTTAATGGCTACAATCTGAATAAAAATCTGTCCCTCCAAAATTGTAGATAAAGCCCCAAAAATGGTTTTAAATGAGAAAGGAACCGAGCTTAAATTATAAAGATGCTATTAAAGTAATTCCTATCATATCATAAGTATCTAAAACTCTATAATTAAAGATAATATAGTTTGTTTTTAAGTATTTAAGTGAAAAGACTTTCACTATCTTTCGGGTTTTAATTGCTTGATAACTAAACCATACTTAAACTAGGACATATATTAATTAGTATTATTATCTACAACGGCAACTGACAACTAACAGTTTTTCAGGATAAATTTTAGTTCTTTTTTGTGTTTATATTACAAAATCCAACCTTGGTCGAACTACTATGATCAATAAGTCTTTGGTATCCCGTCTAAAATTACGATCCGTATTTTGAGAATTTAGATCACATTTAAAGCTGAGATTAAAGAGATAAGATTTTCTCCTAGTCAATGATACTAAATAAGAAAGCTTACTTATAAGCCTAAAACCTAATTCAAAAACCAAAAAAATCGTATATTATACATAATTTCAATTTAATCATAACTTATGAAAATTAACTCGCTCTCATGGGACTATCCCCTGTCCTGCAAGTCCCTGTCCAGTCGGGTTCACTTGACAAAGTGATGTTGTCACGGTAATTAAAATTGAGCCTGCCACGTCATAATCAAAATTAGCATAGAATGCATTAAGACCCAATGTTCGGTGTCAATCAAGGCTGTGAAAAGTTTTCACAAACTCTAGACAGCCCGCTCCGGAGCCCCGACACTCGTCCGACCACAATAGAGGAACGGAACGGCCGGAGTGCTGACGTTTTGACAAACGTAACGATTTAGTCCGGTCATTCGAAAGGAATGGAAGTGAAGAGCTCGCAGAGGCAGCCACCACAGAACATCGCCATAATCATCCGTGGCCCCCGCTGCTCCTCTGGAAAGTGTCTGGAAACTGAGCCACCGCCATCGCCAGCCGTGCCATAATCAATTTGCCAGCCGAGCTGGAAAAAGCGCAACAAATTCCCGACTAATATATTCATAACCGGAGTCAAGTGGGTGGCTGGGGGTTGGCTTGGGTTAAGGGTGTCATCCGGGGGTGGCTATGTGGGTGCGGGATCCAGATAAATCAGTGACAGCGAGCTCTCTCGAAGCGTGTAAGTGTTAAAAAACCGCTTAACCGTGTACTTAAAATTAAGAGTATTTGGAGGGGGTCTTGGAGTGAATACTCACCCTCGTGGAGCATCATTTAACTTTCACGCTTGACTCGTGTCCACCCAAAACAAACAGATTAAGTTTCGAGCATTCCTGACAACTTCTGTGAAGGGCCAACCTTCAGACACATGTATCCAGTTATAAATAAATATGTTTGCCACAAGTTATGGCACAGCCCATTTGCGCCAGAAGTCCGAACTCGTTAGGGGCCCCATTAATGGGTCTATATCTTGGGGAAGAGAGGGACTTGAGCGACTCAGCCAGGATGTGGGCTGTGCCTTGACTAAATTATTGAATATGGGGATAGTTTGAAGTGGATATCAGAGTAGTGCTAACTTGTTTTATATCTAAGAAGGCATTCCTGGTTAGGTAAGCAGGTAAAGCAGTTAAGGTACATTTGAATAGGAGATAATATCGCTTAAGTGAAGTATGTATCAGATCATAAAAAAATAGAAGAGAGACTAAACAAAAAACTAAACTGTATCAGGACTTAACTGTAGATAATCATACTTCTTTAGCCTTTTCTTAATCATAAGTTGACCAAAATCCTACCATTATCCACAGTTCTTCAGCTATAATTGTCAGGTTAATATTAATTCGTATTATTCTCAAGGCAACATGGTCTTGATTAAATATAACGAAAATAATACCCTCTGCAAGGGTATAACTAGACCATTTAAAGGACCAAGATTAAAGGCTTTTTATACAAACTATTTACTCATTTCGGGTAGGTTTCCACCATCCCAGTCAAAATATCGCGACCAGATACAGTTCCGGCTAAGAAAATTTGGTTCTCTATCGTGTAAATGTGAGAGCTTACTTGTAGAGAGACTCTGTTAACTCCCTGTCAAATATTTTTTGGCTCGGATAAAGAACAGCTGATTTCCGATAGCACAAAAAAGAAGAAGAGGAAGTATACAGTGGTTTGAAGCGGTTTCGATAACCAAAGATACCGTGTATTTGCGTCTTACAGTACAATTCGGTGCCTTACAGCTATAATCGATAGTTAATAGCAGAGTTACCAGCAAAATTTAATTTGTTCACGTTCAGATAAATTTCAAGAGGGCAGAAACCCGGTTTGCTTTACGATAAGTTTATCTGGTGATTATCCTTTTCAGTCACTTTAATAGTGAGGGCAAAACCCGGCTTTTAAAAGTTTATATTTCCAATATGTAGCTTTTAACTATTGATACATTCCAAATTACATATAAAATTAGTCTCTATCCTAAGCACCTAAAGCATATAGCCCCAAATACATATCTTAAGAAAACTACATCCCTTAATTAACTAAATTACATTTTTTAAACCCCAAACCAATCCTTAACCATTCCAGCTTACACCAATTCGGACAGCGAGGATTGCAGTGACGATGAGGGTGCTCATTCACGCCATGATGCCAGCGGAATGGGCAGCAAGGACTCGCAGGGCAATGGCTCTAGTTCCAGCTCGAAGTCCCGTCGCCGACGCACTGCCTTTACCTCGGAGCAACTCCTTGAGCTAGAGCGGGAGTTCCATGCCAAGAAGTATCTCAGCCTTACCGAGCGCAGTCAGATAGCCACCAGTTTGAAATTAAGCGAAGTTCAGGTGGGTTTCGACTAAAATTCAAAAAGTAAACCCTTTAATGATAAACCCCCTTAAATATAGGTAAAAATCTGGTTCCAAAACCGACGAGCCAAGTGGAAAAGGGTCAAGGCTGGTCTCACCTCGCATGGCTTGGGTCGGAATGGCAGTACTAGTGGCACCAAGATCGTAGTGCCCATCCCAGTCCATGTCAACAGGTTCGCCGTGCGCTCCCAGCATCAGCAGCTGGAGAAGATGTGCCTCAGCGGTCCCAAGCCGGATCTGCGCAAGAAACTCTCGGCGGAGACGATCGGAGGATTTGAGAAGTTTAACAGTGCCTCCAGCGTGGTTGTTCCTCCTCCACCAGTGGTGGGAGGTGTAGGTTTGGGTGTCAGCTTGGGAGGGACCACACCCACTCTCGCTTGCCAGGAGCATCTACTGATGGAGCTGTGTTCTGCGTTTTGTGTCCGTGTCCTTGCGTGTGTGTAAATATCTAGGAAGAAGGCAGTTCCACTGCCAAAAGAGATTTCTTTTTGTAAATAAACGAACGAAAAATCAAAAAATATATGGCGTTTGCTCTGGATATGATGGAGGGGAAGTTTAAAGATCATTTGAGGATTTTTAGGGGTTTGAAAAGGCCTTCTCTTAACGAAATATGTGATAAAATCGTGGATTTACTTTTAGAGCACCATTTCTAAGCAAGTATTACGATAAGGTGATCCCTCAATAATATACATGATATGTCCGAAGAGGAAACCCAAGTTAAAGTCATCTTTTAATAATATTCCCTCTCTACATTTAACCACATAAAATCACATAAATCCTGGCGTTCCCAAAAACACGCCCAAACAGGAGCAAAACTCCAAAAACCAGGAGCCACTTAAGGGACCTCCGGGCACAAATCTCGCCTCGATGTCAATTGGAACAATTAAACTGCCAATTTGTGCGATTAAGCACGGCCCAAAGTGGCCGTTTGGAGTGTCGAAAATCGAGCATTGTCCTCGAGCCCGACTCGATTTATCTGTGACTAATTTTTGTAATTTAACGCACCAAATTGTCACGAAACGAGAGTCCAGGGGAGGATCAGGAAGCAGAGAGAGAGCAGCAATCACTCCAGGTGTCTCACGTGTCACGCCTCTCTCCGGCAGAGTCCCAAATCCTAGATCCTTCCCTCATGACTTATTAGCATCGGGCCTCTCGCGCCTTTGTGTGAGTATTTTAATTGCATTAGCCAACTTATTGGCCGCCTCCTCTGACTTCTGTTTACTTGCAACTCCCCTCTGCTCGCCCCTCTCAGCTCGCTAATTGTACTGAGGCTGAAAGGAAGGAAATCTGGTGAAAACCACCCCAGGGAAAGACCCAGGCACCCTTGTGTGTATCGTCGTCGTTCGCAGCTTTATGTTGGGACACGCCTCCAAGCATGAGTTTTTATTATTGTAACACTTTGCTGGCAATTTGCTGCCGGCTGCGGGATTGCCGAGCGTCGATGGATGCTCTTTTGGTAGCGAAAATCGGAAGCTGGAACTCGGGAGTTTTAAGCTGACTTTGTGGCAAATGAACAAAGTGCGGCAGGGAGAGGAGTTCGGCTAGGTGGGTTTTGGGAATGAGCTACAGTGGTTAGGGTATTTTGGCTATATTCCTTTAAAATAATTGAAATCTTAAAGGGAAAAACTTATTAGGAATTCTATTTTCTCGTCTTTTTGCATAATTAGTTAGGGAAACAAGTTGTAAAAGGTCGGTAACAATTTTTACAAAGAATTAAATGTTAGAAAAACTGAAAAATATTCTTCTATTTGGAGTTTTAATGATGAGATTTAATTTCGTTAAGAAATTACCAAATAGATATAATGAAAATGAATGTCCAAAGGCAACTTAGTGCCCTCGCATCATCAGCGGAACAAAATAGCTTGCTTTTCTCTAGGATTCCCAACGTGTTCTATCTGCAAATCTGTATGTTTTATGCTTAATATTGGGAGAGAAAGAGAAAGAAAATGTGCTTCTTTTTATATACTTTTAGCATACAGTCCGGCTTTGATTTATTTTTTATTAGATTTTGAAGATAATATTTTGATCCCAAAATCTAATCTTCGGGGAAATATTTAAATAGAATAAAGATAGATCAAACATCTACTATACTAGCTGAAAGCGAAAAGAACACAAAACTATAATATTCCACACAGACTTATTTACCTTCAAAATTGTATAACTTCATAAGAGAGGAAAAGAAAAGTGTAAGAAAGCCAGTATGATTCTGTAGAGCATTCGCAATTCGTTATAGCTGACTTCAAACACAGCCACCACACACCGCTCTCTACTCATAGTTCCATGTACCATTTCGCCCTTTGCCAGCACCGCTTTTGTTGTAAATTATATTGCCATTAATTACGCGCGGATTTGTGTCGCACAGAGCAGTTAAGCGACCGTAAGGCAGCGCGTTAAAAATCACTTTAAAATCATTAAAAAAAGGAACGGGAGGAAGTGGCAAGGGTATAGATTCAAATCCAGATCCTGTGAGCCGCAAAAGGGGGTCATAGTTGAAAGCAGGCAGCCAAGACCCACTAGCCGAGCCAGCGGCCATAAATCAAGCCAGAAATGCGCGCTGTCATAATTTGTCATGAGGCCGGGACACGCCCACTTCGGAGACGGGAGCACACATGTGAAACGGAGAGAAGTTCTCTCCGGGATTCGCTTGGTTTGTGGCAAGTTTGTTGCCAGGGCCAGGGACTTGTATGGACTTCTGGCCACTTCGGGACCTTCAAAGGCACCGAGGACAACTCATTACAGCGCTGCACTTGTCAGCGGCCAAAGACAGGCCGGAATGCCTCCGTGAATTAACTGCCCATGAATTGAGTTCTCCTCATGGACAATCAGCGGCAATCAGCGAATGTAAACGGCTTGTAAACCAAGGGAGGTAAGGAGTGGGACATCATACTGGCACTGCCATGCCATCTGTCAGTCCCCAACGACCGGCACCCACAGCTCCACCGTCCGCTGTCTGGCTCCGGCGGTTGAAATTCCGCTGAAGACGCTGAAATGGAAAAAAAAAACAAAAAATCCAAACGAAAATGCACTCACGCACCTGAATCCCTAATCAGCGGCCAGCGATGACGATCCATCCGTCAGCGTGGACAGGCGGCAGCTACCGGCGGCAATGCATTTTGGGTATTCTCTTTGGGAACGAGAGAGGCCCATGAGGCACCAAAGGTGGGGTAGATGGGGCTTAAGAGGCTTCAGGGTTTGGGAGGATCTGAAATTAATTATTAATCTATTAAAATTTATGAAAAATAAACAAAAAATCTTTTATATTAATGATTTTGGATCAAGAAACTCTATCTTTATATAGTAAAGGTTGTCTAAAATATTATTTCCATTTTATTTGATCAATATTTGTATTTTTAAGATGTTAAATGGAATTTTAAAATGTCAATATTCCTTCACTTTCGAGGTTGGTCTACCCCAAAATAATCTGGGATATTTTTCAAGATTTTTCCGCTCTTTTAAAAGTTTTTGGAACCATTCCTATATAATATTTCGATCTTTATTTAACTAAAACCCCTTCCCACCAACTCCTAAAATATATTCTGTCTAATTTAATAATCAAGAAGAAAACGAAAAATTTGGAATAAAAAGGGAACTCTCTATAATGCAATTTATGAGGAACTCTCCATTTCTATTAAAAATTCTTCGATTTCCACCTAAAAATTATAAAATTAGAAAATCTAAATTCTATGTTTAATGTTTTTTATAGTTTAAGGTCTTTAAATCCAAATAACAAATATTAAATTATTATAATCCTTTCCCTATCCAATAAGTATCTCGAGGTATTCGTATATTCGATCTACTCCACACTTCTCGGAGTTTTCTTTTCGATTTATTTTTGTGAATTAATTAATTACAATTTTATGATTTTATTAATTTCCAAAAACCAAAGCATAAAGCATGCAACTGGCGGCGGCGGCCGTCTCCCAACCCTTGAATGGAAATCCATTGAGCCAAAGCAGTGTCGCCGGTTTCTGTCCGGTGGCTAGCCAGTGTCCACTGCCTCGTCCGTCCGTATTCCAATTCCCATGGCTTATGGGCACGTAGCGGCAAGCTCGCAATAATAATGAATGTAAATTGCCGCAATGAACGATTTAATGTCTTAATTCTTTATTTATACTGCATTTTCCATATACGCTACGCCCCCTCTTTTATCGGGGCGGGGAATTATTATTCAAACAATTTGAAAATGATTATTGCTATATGAATGCATGTGGCGGGCTAGGAACAAAGTGCCGACCGCATGAATAATGCAATCGAGATAAATTAGAATAATGCATTCTTGAAAATATTATGAAAATGCATTTATGAGAATTGATCAGTTATCAAAAGAGTTTTCGCGGCTACTTGCTGGTCACGAAGGAAGCCGTTTGTCAAAATGTGTCCACCGACTTCGTGCCGGCTAATTAAATAGAAATATATTACAGCCATCGCCATACGTATATTCCCCTTTCCAAAGAGACTAAACGATTCGGGGAAAAATATTAGAAGCGGGTGTCCAAGTGTCTGGGATTTAATCAAATGTGTCGGCTCTTTTGAGGTTATGTTTTTGGGGGTTTTGGGTTCTGGGAAGGATTGAATTTGAGGGGGAATTAAGGAAGGAAGTGGGTATCGAAGATGGGAGGAGGTTTTTGTAAGGATATGGTTGATTTTTGAGATCATATTGCCATATAATCCTTGAAAGTGAATTTAAATTAATTTATTTGGTTCCGTCATACAGCACAACTCGGTTATTGGCAGCAATATTCGATACTTAACAGCGCTCTGTTAAACTTTCGCGTTCAGATTAATTTTCGTAGGGAAGAAAATCAGTTTTCTTTAGGATAAGTTTATCTGGTGATTATCTTTTCCGGACGGATAGCTTTTAGGCACTTTGACAGTGAGGTTACTCACTTTTGTAAATATAGAGTGTACTTTTCAGATCTTTTTTTTAAGAAAGTAATCTTGAGGGATTAAAAATCCCTACATTTATTTATTTGATTCTAGCTAAACCAGTTAAATAAAACTAATAAATAGTTTTACGTTAAGCTTCTCATGTATAAGCCCTTCTCCCTAAGAATTTCTCCCTTTCTGCACCGGAAATACCAACTTTCCTTCTTAAAAAACCACCTAAACTCTCTTTATTCCTCCCGATCCCACACACATTCACATTCTCTACATTTATCTTTTGCATAAATTGGCATAACGATCCGGCATTAATCAAGGAACCCCGAGGCTCTGTCAACCCACAAACACTTCCGCTCTGTGGTAGACCGAGAGTTGAGATTAGGGAACCCCATAAACCATAATAAACCAAATTGTGGCATGTGCACGTATTCCAATTCCGAAATCGAGTCTCTGTCTGGGTGGCCCAACTAGAGATCGTTTAGGATGAGTTACGAGGCCAGAATTCGGGATAGACCGGTGTGCGCAGGAGCAGCACGTCTAAACCGTAAACCCGGGACACACGTGCAGATAATTGATAAAAGATGGGATCAGATTAGACTCTCTCTCTGGTCTAGCTGCTGTTTTGGGTAATTGATATTCCTGTCCATCGAGAGTCGCCGGTGAGAGGACAAGAACTCCCGCTGAGCCACTTCGAAATAGTAATTCCAGGCCAATGTGGGGTAAAAAACAGCGGACGCAATTTATGCCACAGCATCCGGCGATAGGTTACACCCACTAGGCCGAGCGATTTCATGAGTTGGCAAAATAATAATAAAAGCGCAAATCGAATCAAGAGGCAGAATCAAAGCAGAGTGATAAAAAATACCAAGATGTTCCTCGCAAAAAAGAGCCAAAATCATCGTCATATGCACAGAGGACATTGGGGAGCTATAGCTATCGCCACGCCCTCCAAAGGGGACCCGAAGAGACCCGTGTCAGTCTGTCTGGACTCGCTCCAGTTCCGCCCACCGACTTCCGGCCCGCAGAGCTGCAAAGTGCCGAGTTTCTATCGCTTTTTTGTGGCAAGGAGTGGGTGGCTCCTGTCCGTAATTACAAACCACCCACTGGCCCCTGGCCGTAAGCGTAAAAAACCAGCCAAAATGTGATGACGTAGTTAGAGACGAGAGACGAGGGCCAGCAGCAGCACTGAATTGTTCGGCAACGCCCACCGCTCAGCGGGCGGTCAGATTTTGCAGCAATCATCGACGCCGCGCCAGGGGATCCGGAACCGATGCTCTAAGTGCTGCCAGCAATCTGTAGTTTTGGGCAGCGGCCAACCAATAAACATAACAAAAAACTAATTTAATAAGGAGAGCGCAGCCATAATGAATAGAAATTGTATATTTTGTTTAGATAAATAACTAAGGTCAGAGCATTTTCAGCTCTTTATAAAGAAGTTGGAGGATTTGGTATACAGAATCCTTTAAAAAATACGTCATATTAGCACTTTTTTAGTTTAAACTAGTTTTTTGAAGTATTCTAGACAGGAACTAAATAAATTATACAAGAAAAGTAACTTAAGTACAAATTATAGACATAGAATTGTAAGAAGCTTAGATTATTAAGGTAATAATGCCACTTATTTGGATTTTTGATTATTTTTTCAATATTTTGAGTGATTTCAGAAAACATATTTCTTTAAGAGAGATAGAGTTATTACAGCTCCGTTAATATCTGCAAACTAAGATGAAAAACTAAGAGGTATTCCATGGTTGAAAATGAAAATGGAATTTAATTTTTAACTTTAAAGCAGCAGTGCCCACAGCCCTGAATCCCGAGGCAGGCCTCTGTCAGTACACCAGATTACAAAAAATGTTGGCTATTTTTGTTATATTTTTGACTCATTGTAACATGAGAATGCATTGCCTGGTGACCACTGCTTTAAGGGATTCTCTAATACAAAGCCTTCTTCAAAAAAGAAGCCATAATAAACATTTTAGGGAAAAATAAAGGCTACATCTAAGAGATTCCATCAAAAACTTCCTTCAAAACCCACTTTTCAAAGCTGATATAATCTCTAATTTGATTTTTGGTAGCAAGAGATACCCTGATACATTGATATTTGTAAGTAAGTTTGTAAGTAATGCACATAAGTTTTTACGATCTCTAAAAAACACAATAATATCGTACGAATTCACTACACATTCACTCTTATTTCCTAAGCTTACGACTAGCCTCTAACATGCATCTAAAGAACTAGAAAAATAGCCTTAGACGTGGCCTACAACTAGATTTGACTATGCTCGCTTGCAGAAATGGCCAATAGACACAAATTTTCACAACTTATCACAACATTGCAGAAGATAGAGAGCGACAGACTAGGGACTAGGCCTACAAACGCTGCACGCAGCGCCTCACAAACTTGGCCTTGTGCTGGCACATGAAGCGCAACAGGAAGATCACCAAGAGCACACTAACCAGATAGCCCACAACCAGTACTGCCCGCTTCCGGCGCTTCCAGCGCTGGTAATCCCGCCAGGAGGCATAGCGGTTTCGAAACTGTGGCGGCAGCTCGAACTTGCTGCGCCGCGGAAAGAACGAAAGGTAGAAGTCCTCGAGCAGGTGGCGCACAATCTCGTTGTCCTCGTTCCGACTGGCGTCCAGATTATCGTTGATGCAGTTGAACTTGCGCGGATTGCGACGCAGGCGGTCCAGGGACTCCACCACCTCCGTAATGTTCGAGGTGAGCATCATAAAGTTGCTGTGGGAGGTGCGCTTGGGACTCACGTGGAAGTTGTACTTGGGACGCACTCCAAAGTTGGCAGTCAAGGCTTCAGCCAGCAGGGGACAACGAACCACCAAATCACGCGTTATCGTGGGCTGAAAAGGGAATAAAAAGTTGGTTGAGGTTCTCTAAGAAGGATCTCTAGTTCACTTACCAAGTTCGAGTCCTCGTATCGCTCATAGACCAACGTAGAGTGCTCCACCACCTCAACTTTCACTCCCTGATTCTTGGTGCAATTCTGGATAACCTCCTCGAAGTAACGCATGGCTGACCAGTCCAGGGGCGGCGGATAGATGCGGGTAAGGAAAGTGCGCACCTCCCGGTCCGACCACGTTCCGGAGCCATCCGTGTCGAACTCGTCGAAGATCTCCTCCACGCCCAAGAGTTGCGTTTCGCTCATGAGAAACGGAGTAATAAGCAAAGGCGTATTGCAGATCTGTGGGCGACCTGAAGCGCTGCAGGGCCGTATCCAGGACCTGCTGCCGGAAGCGTTGCTGCATGGCCTCCACAATCTCCCCTTCCAGCAGGAATCCCACGTGGGCCAGCACATAGCGAGCCTTGAACCCATAGGCTCTGTTCAGCAGCATATTAGTGGCTATCAGCGAGTGGGAGTAAATATCTGTAGAGGATTTAAAGTCCTCCTTGTGCAGCAAGTGGGGTTGGGTAGTCGGTGGCCCTGTGCTGGTCTCCTCCATATCGGGATTCAGGGACTTTAACTTGTCCTTGTTGAAGCGCTCCACGATACGGCGGAGCTCGAGGAGGGTGGACACATTGCGGTGGCGCATCACCTCCTTGAAGTTGGCAGAGCTCTTCTTGAACAGCTTTTGCAGGCCCATGTGCGGAAACCGGTGGACCGGAGTTGGGGGCACAGCCGCCGCTGCTGCCACGTCGTGTGTCTCCTGGCTCAGCGGAAAGATGTGGGAGCCATCCGCTGGCCCCGTTTCGGTGCAATCTCCACCGTCAAACTGGCAGGCATCGATGTTGCAGTGCCGATCGCAGGCTCCATCTCCAATGTACGTCCAGGGGCAATCCAAAGCGCAGTCGGGCACCATCCAGGCCTGGTACACGCGCACTCCCTCCGCCTCCGTGTACAGATCCTCGGGATACAGCGGCGCTCCTAGGAAGATGTCGTCGTTGAGGTACAGGAACCTCTTCGACAGCCTTGGTATGCGGTGCAGGAATGTCTCGATGGCCGAGCTGGAGAACGTGGGCAGCTGCAAGGGATCGGGCGCCAGCAATTCGTGCGGCACCACTGTGACCTTCTCGTAGCTGAGATCCAGCCAGTTGGGAATCTGGCCATTGGTGACTATGTAGACGTGTCTGATCCAGCTGGCGTGCTTCTCCAGCGATCGCAGGGAGTACCGCAGCTCGTTCTTATCGTCGAACCGCGAGGGATCATACTTGGGATCGAATCGCCGGATTGCCTCGATGAAGTTGGGATCCGAGCCATTAACCCAGGTGTACACCACATCTATGGGGCTGCAGGAGCTGCCAAAGTCGCCGGTCTTGGCACTTTCTGGTGTGAATATGTAGCTCCCCGCCAACCAAATGGCCAAACAGAAGCCGACAGTCCCTAAAATTGAATAAACATTAAAAATCTGCGGTTGAACGCTGTAGTTTGTTAAGGTCCTACCTATAAGCAGCCGCAGCTTCCTACGCGACTGCATTCTCAACTGCTCGATGGCGCGCCTCATCCTTCGCGGCCAGCGGCGGCGCAACCGCATTTTCAGCGCCTTAACTGGCACATTTTATTCAAAATTTTTTCGAATTTTGTTTATTTTGTTATTATTTCGGGAAAGTGTGCCCGCCAGATCTTCAGTCTGCAAGGACAAAAGGTGGTCGGAAAAGAATGGAATTCTCTTTCCCAGCTACTGGTCACACTGAAGCACTGATAACATTGAAGTTGCCAGACAGTGGGAGAAATAGCCCTGCCATACCGCGCTCAGGAACTAGTGTTGCCGGACAGGTATTTTCATGCACCTCAATTTAAGATTTTAAATAAATAAGTTTTTCATAATGCCATAAATATACCAGCTAGCACAAAGAAAATAAATAACTAAATGGAAACAATATACAAAATAGAATGGCAAGTAAAATAAAATAATAAAAGATTAAAATAACACAATATAAGGATAAGCACAATATTTAAATTTTGTTTTATTTATTTTAGTCCTCGCCTTGAATCTGCAACCACTGATTTAAATTCAATAAGTGAATACAATAAATTAAGACAAGTTCTGTTTTATAGTGTACACGTATTGAAATATACTAACTTGCATTTAGTATTTTTCCATATTTAGGTGATTTTTATACTTGCCGCTTTTGACATTTTTTTTATACTGCAACATACAGTGTTCACTTCAAAACAACAAACATTTCTCCATTTCTCCAGTGACGACTACCTTTTTTATCGAGCGCAGCAGCCCCGAGTGTAAATCGGCGAAAATCACGCGGGGGTTAGTTTAAAAACGCGAATAGTTTAATTAGTTAATTGTGCGGCGACGGTCTGGCCCATAAACCGAATTTAATTCGAAACGGCGAGGCGCTGAAACCTGGAAACAAATCACCAAAAATATATTAGTAGCAATAAAAAGAAAGAAATAAAGAGAACCCTGGAAAGTGGTTAATGTGTGTGTATTTGGCGAGCGGAGCACTGAAAACCAGTTAGTTCACTGTGAAAAGATTCAATAACGTGTTGGGGGAAAAAGAAGAACAAATTGTTTCGAGTGTGTGAGGCGACGACAACAACAACGACTGGTCCGGTACGAAAAAGTCCGCTTTCCTCGTTCATTAGCGGCGCTTTCCTCCTCAAAAGTCAACTGGAAACCTAAAACCGGGCCGTGCAATTACAGTGCAAATTGATATATGCAAGTGCAGCGCATCAGCATCGCATCAGCAGCAGCTTGGCCGAAAAACAGGTGCGTAAGCTTGCCAACTTTCGATGTTATATTTATTCGTGTGTGTTTGATCTGATCTCTGGTCGTCTTCTCGGCTATCTTCCGTCTCCCTTTGGTGCGCGGTGGTGGTGTCTGCTATACATGTCTACACGGTCTTTATCTTTCGGGTCATTGTGTTGCCTCAACAGCATCGCGGAGCATCTTTGGCATTCATACAATCATTATCATTATCCCCCCATTCATTTGCCTAACACATATCTGAACAACAAATAAAGTGAAAGGTGTCGGCACGCGTTTTCCCATATTTTCTATTTTATTTTGCATTAACAAGCGCAAGGAAAGCGAAATCGTTCTTAGTCATCGGGGTTTTTTAGGGGGGTTGAAAATTCCCGGAAATCAAGGAGGAGACACAGACATTGCCGCCTGGCAACAGGCAAGGAAATCAGAAAATAAAAGGATTTGATAAGAGGAACATTTAAATCGATTTTTGTTGGACAATCTTAGTAAAAATTAAATTTAAGTTTAAGCTTGTGACAAGAATACACAGTTAAATTGGTAGAAATAATAATTAGTTTTCTGCATGACGGAAAAGTTCCCCTGGCATGTAAACGGATTCGATAAATAGCGATAGACAATATGTATTACATCGATTTTTTGCTGTAAGAGTTTAATTCACATTTTTTGTCAGAGTTCTTAAATTCTAAGGGCTGATAATGTCAAAAAAATATGCAAAATGACAGCCTGATACCCAAAAGTCACAAAAAAACAATAAAAACTAAATCGATAACTGGGTGTAGTCCATCGATTATATCGATTTTTTGGCAAGGCGGGCTAACTTCTATTTTTAATTTAATTTTTCAATTATATCGATTTTTAGCAGCTGCTGCTGGGCGGGTTAATTATTAATTTCATGGCACGACAAGTGTTTGCTGGGGCACCACACCCACTTATGTCAGAGGGAACAGCGTAAGCGGAAATGATTTCATACACCGAAAAACCCACCCCGAGAAAATGAAGCACAGACCATTTTTATGGCCATTGCCTGCCTCAAGCCGTCTGCCATTTTCATTTCCATTTCATTTTCCTCGTTTTTCGTCGACGTGTTGTTGAGGTTAGGTCTCCGAACTAGTCTGATTTTTCGGGGTGCCCTGCCGGCTTCTTTGCGTCGCCGCAATACTATGTACTAAGCTTAGGCTTCGATTTTCGGGGAGCAGGAGGCGCACGCCTTTCGTTTTCGCCCACAAATTTCACGGCCGAACTGATTTTCCAACACATAAACACATTACAAAATATTTCGCAGTACTGGCGATGATAATAAAAGTGCCTTTTCATTTTCGCAGCCAGCACGCACATCGAAATAATTATAACCACTCATCATCATCGCCGTCGTTTTCCCTCTTACAAAACTCCGGTGTTAATGTTGGCCAGCACGTGCGTCTTTGTCTACGCACTGAGTTTTTCCGTTTTCTAGTTTTCCATTTTTCAGTTTTCCGTTTTTTCCTTTTTCTCTGGCCAACTAAATTCTCAGCTTGCCCCCCGAAAAAAGGGGGAAGCGAAAGAGAGGCAACCATGACCAAAGAAATTCAAAACTTGAGCAATTTGTAGGCAAATTAAGGTGTTAACTAACCGTGAAGTTGGTCAGTGGGAAATCTACAAAATAAGAGCTTATACACGGAGGAAAAATATAAACAGAACTTGGGTGTTTTTAATAAATTAGTGATGTTAGACATTATATTGAGAAAGGATAAAAACTCGAATGTTTATTCGAAAATCTGTTTGTTTAAATTGATTTTTATTATTTGAATCAATCTCTTTCATGTATCAAAAATATGTTATTTATTATATATTAGTTTCCCTAATTTATTTTAAAATCAAAACATTTTTAATTTAAGTTTTATCTTTCTCTAAGACAACAAATTTTTCTCTCTGTGTAATTTCGGCAGACGAGCTCGGAAATTGTTTGATCGATTCGATTCCTTCGTCTGCTTCCGCTCAGTCAGCTATCGGCCGGTGCCTTTTGGCCGCCCATTCGCCACTTGCTAACAGTTGTTTTCGTACGTGTGCTGCGCTCAGATACGCAGATACTTTTCTCCATGGATGTGGATGTGGTGCATTGTTCTCCGCTCTCCACTCTCCACTCTCTTCTCTCCAAGCGGAAGCAACTCCATTTATGTAAATTGCTTGCGTGACATTTCAATACGTCGGGGCGCTTTATGAAAAGCTGGAGCGGCTTGGTGGGGGCACTAAAGAATCAGCTCCATTGTTGGATGCGCAGATCTCGGCTGCAGGGTTGCCAGGCCATTTATCCGTCATGCCAACAGTGAGTCGCCAATCAGTTTAACTGTGCTTTTTTATGGCCGCACTTTGCGCATAAAAAGCGCACTCACAGGCATAGCACAAGTGCACTATCATTGCATTAACGTTTTTCCAATCAGTACGGCGATGAAGTACTTGGAATCAGGCGCAGATGAGTCTGCATTTACATAATACGCTGGCTTCTGCAAGATTCCCTCATTATCCGCCTTAATTATGTCGATTTCCTAGCAGCTTCAAGTCTTTAATTTGCGGAAAGGCGAAAGGCGGATAGAAAATCTTGTAATTTCCAGTTCTATAGTAAGAGAGGTTGGTTGAAAGTAAGAATATATGAAGATGTTACTAAATATTATTACATTTCATGTAAATATTTGTAATTTAGTCATCCGTACTTAGCGTCGTTATATTGAAGTTTGTTCCTTAATTCATACTTGGGAATATTAGGGGCCATTCGTCTGTTATTTGGTTTATTTAGTAATTTATTAGTAGTAAATCATAAATGAAATGTAAGATATTACCCATAATACCTTTATTTCACGTTAATATTTGTAATTTAGTCACTTGTTCTTTGCGTCGGCTTATAGCAGTTTGTCGCTAAATTCGTACTTGGGAATTTTAGGTGCAGTTCTGATAGTCTGTTTACTCTAAAATAGACTTATCTCCAAGCTTTAATTTCCTATTTTCGCTGTGGCATTTCGTAAATTTCCCTCTAAAACCCATCATTAATTTGTGAGCTGGTGAAATAGGCACTAAAAAAGAAAAAAGAATAAAAGAGAAAAACTATACAACCTTCAAATTACCATTTTTAGTGAAATGTTAAAGAGAGATAAAATTCAGATCTGGGTTTATTTTGCGGGACTGCGTAAACTTGGCCCAAAACAAACTTTGCCACGGGGTTTCGGCTTTAATTCGTTTGCTTAATTTGCTTTTTCGAGCTCGGGGTTCAGCGAGGTGAAACGGTTAAATGTTTTTTTGAAAACTGCCCCCGATGTTTTCCTTTTCCCATTCCGAGATGAGGAGAGCGAGCGAGTGTGTGGCTTTGCGTGTGTTCATTGTTATTTCGGTGTGCGCCGCCCCTCCGGTGTGGTGTGCGAGTGTGTGTGCATTATATTATGCTAACTAGACCCTAATGTCGGTGGCTCGCGGTGTTTTGAGTGCTCCACATTAGTGCTTCCTATCGTATGCTCCATAAAGGGCCATTCGATACGATATTTTCCAGCCAGGGTTGCGCATTTCCACGTACTCCCGAGTTCAATGCACCGGATCGCAGAGCAACGACTTTGTAAAGGGACCCTGGAGTCCGGACTGGGGCTGGGTATACAAAAAAAAGCAGGCCAAAAAGCGTCCATAACAAATGGAAAATGTCAGCAAATTATGAATAATGTAGTGTACAGGGAACCACAGAAAAACGTGATCGGAAAATGAGGCAAAAAGCGCTGCATAAAAATTATACGTATAATCAAGCAGTTTGACATTTGCAGGCACTTGAGACGACGAACTGAATCATCGGTGGGGGAACTACGTACAGTGACTCCATCGCATAATCGGACAAGCACCTTCCTATGATAAATGTGCTCTAAAAGTATACAAAATGGGCCGAAGAAATTTTTTAAAATTTTGTTATGTAAAATACACATTTACATCTCTCCAAAACAAAGGAAAGAACACAACATTTTCGATAATAACCCAAAATTTTTAAACAAATACAAATTTATATCTATATTTGGCGCTCAACGAATAATCGGACAAAACCGATATGAACACAAAATACTGTTTTTTCTGAAATTCGCTGCAAACTTTGGGTTTTGCATTGCGTTCGGTTTATTATCGAGATTAGGAACAGAAAACATAATTTTGATATTAAAAAGTCGAAAAAGGGCTCCAAATGAAGCAATCTCAGAACTTTGACAGTTGGTTGTTAAGCTGCACTTTAGGAAACAGTGAAATCTCAGAATTTGTTGGAAAGCAAGTCTACCATCCATGACATTATAAAGATGTTCCGGGACAAATTTAGGTTGGCCAATTAAAGCAGGAAAGGCCAAACAATATATTAAATGACCAAGAAGAGCGGTCGGTTTTAAAGGAAGTTAAACAAAATCCCTTCAATACTGTTAAAAACTAAAAATTTTACAAAACCGAACTTTTAAAGGCGTGCTTCAATACTATTCGTAATACTTTACATAAATTCGATTACCACGGAAGAATTGCAAGAAACAGCCCTTTTAGCCCCAAGAAGGAAAAGAACCGCATTAAATATGCAAAAGAATATTTGATGAAAACAGGGATTTTGAAAGACGGTAATATAATACTTTTGGGCTTAAAATTGTTTTTGTTAATTTTATCAATTAATTAAAGGCTCTATTTACTGATAAGAGTAAATTTAATTGGATGGATCCGATGGGAAGAAGTTTGTTTGGCTTAAACCAAATGCCCTGTTTTCATCAAATATTCTTTTGCATATTTAATGCGGTTCTTTTCCTTCTTGGGGCTTAAAAAGGGCTTCTTCCTTGCAATTCTTCCGTGATAATCGAATTTATGTAAAGTATTACTCCCAGTATTGAGACACACGTCATTAACAGTTCGGTTTTGTAAAGAAATTTTATGTTTTTTACCAGTTTTAAAGGGATTTTGTCTAATTTCCTTTAAAACCGACCGCTCTTCTTGGTCATTTAATATATTGTTTGGTCTTTTCTGTTTGTATTGGCCAACCTAAATTTATCCCGGAACCTCTTTATAATGTCATGGATGGTAGGCTTGCTTTTTCCAATAAATTCTGAGATTTCTCTTACTGTTTTTCCCTCAAAGTGCAGCTTAACAACCAACTGTCAAAGTTCCTCAGAGGATTGCTTTCCATTTGGAGCCCTTTTTCGACTTCTTAATATCAAAATTATGTTTTCTGCTCCTAATCTCGATAATAAACCGAACGCAATGCAAAAAACCCAAAATTTGCAGCGAATTTTAGGAAAAAAAACAGTATTTTGTGTTCATATCGGTTTTGTCCGATTATTCGTTGAGCGCCAAAAATAGATATATATTTCTATTTGTTTAAAAATTTTGGGTTATTATCAAAAATTTTGTGTTCTTTCTTTTGTTTTGGATAGATGTAAATGTGTATTTTACATAACAAAATTTTAAAAAATTTATTCGACCCATTTTGTATACTTTTAGAGCACATTTATCATAGGAAGGTGCTTGTCCGATTATGCGATGGAGTCACTGTACGTATTCCGAGTAGACAAATTGATATTTGTTTGGTTTTGCAAATACGTTTCCCCGTGACAACTGATACTTCTGTTTGTGTCCGCAAACGAAAATAAGCGATAGCCTTCTCTGTTTATTTATGCATTAGCATCTCGCCACAGAGAGCAAAATATCTAAGGGGATGATAATGAATTCGGTAAAATAGGTCTCCCGACGAGGTTGCCAAAAAGATGTACTTGAATAGTTATCTTATAAGATGAAGTGGGATAGAAAAAGAGTACAGAATATAAGAAATGTTAAAAAGATGTGTATATTTTTATATATAATTATCCAGGTTATTGGATAACTTTAACTTTAATTCCGATAGAGTCATTTGAGCTCTGAAAGACCTTTATAATATATTTATCTATTGAGTAATTACCTCTTTTCATAGGAATTATATTAGGAATAAAATTAGAGGAAATATGGAAATAAAAATATTAGTTTTCAGATCAAATATTAAATATTATCGAATTAAATTTTATCATTCACTTATTTTAAAAAGTGATCAAAAATTAGATACAAATATTGTTAGGTTTTACTATAGTTCAAAAAATTCTTCAATAGTAAAAATGATATTCCAATTTCTTTTAAATGAAAACATGAATCATATGGGGGGATTCCCTTTTCTCTGTGTATAATTTTCTCGTTTCCATTAGTTGCGCTGCCAGCTTAGTTTTCAGCTTGTCCCGTCGCTGTGCCTTTTGCCCACAAAAAGTAAAGCTGTTGACTTTTTGAATTAAGTTTCACCGTTAGCAAAAGATCAGGCGGAATTCGCTGGATTCTCCCCGTTTACCGGTGATTTTAGCATTCGGTCGCAAAAATTGACCTAGTCAACGAAAAGCGAGATCCTCTCTCTCTTGCACTCTCTTCTGGGGAGAGAAGAACCCGTTCCCTAAGCTTTGGCAAGCTTTCCATAAAGCTTTTTCGCTCTCTTAAATGCATAAGCCAGTTCTCTTAGGTGCTCCCTTAGCTCGCACCTCTTCACGGTTTTTTCCGTTTTGTTTTTGGCATTGGCTTCGCGTGTCTTTGTTGATATTAGAAACTAGTGTTTGAAAAACAATAGCAACCTTTGGGTTCCCAAGGTTTCCCAGCAATTCAAATCAGAACTTTTGGGATGATAGTTGAACCCAAAAGCACCTGGCGATACACGATATTACCGAGCGAAAAGCAAGCAAAGTACAATTTGTAATGAATTTAAATCAAAGATCAGCTCACCTGTTACCTCGCTCTTTAACCCGCAACTAATTACCCTGTCTCGTAAAGTCATTACCAATCGTTAAGTACAAACAATATGGGCTATAAGCGTTGTAAACAAACTTGCGCAAGCAAAAATAACAACGTCATTGTGTTTGACAGTAAACGCAATTCTGGGAAATCAGCGATAGGAATAATCGGAATGCAACGCAGATTGCGACAGGAAAATTGCGATAGTTGATAGTTGCAACAGCATCAGAGGAGAGCGTAATGGAAAATTCAGTAACCTTGATTTGTTTTTTTGTTATCACGGTTTTTCTAAAAAAAAGCGAAAGAGTTACAGAAATAAGAATTAATGGGTATCTGAAGATTGGATTACTACATAAATATTAAAAGTAAACATTAACTAGCATCATTATTTTCAAGTATTTCAATTAATTTCAAGTATTTTCAATTAAATTAGTAGTAAATGACATTTTAATAAGCAGAATATGTTCCTTATCTATTCTCTTAAAATCTTTTAAGATTTGTTAGTTACATTTCTAATATGAAACCATTTTAATTTATTTTTAAACATTGTTCTATCAAAGGGTATATAAATATCCCTAGAAATAGTAATAATTATAAAGATAATACATAGGGCAAGTGCTTTTGAATAGTAAATGGTTATCGAATGGAAATAGAATAGTAACATACCGAAAATGGTATTGTTTCTTTTTTAAGAAATAATGGGAATACTGGTTTTAATTAACTACGCCTATGTAAGGCTCTAATGATCTAAAACTTTGCTTAATTATAATATTTTGTATTTTAAACCCATCTACCAAGATTCAAAGAAATATCTTTAAAAACCACCAAACTTATAATGCTTTGCAGCGATCCTATTTATGGGAAATAGGTTCCTTAAACGAAGAACGACTGTTCACATTTGCCACCTTTATTCAAATGTCAGATTAAATCCACTTAGTGTTGATTGATCGAAAACCATAATACCCCCTGCAAGTAGGGGAATGAAAGGCAAAAGTTAAGAGCTTGGCGACCCAATATAGAGGCGCTATCCAATTCCCCCATGCGCGTGTCGATTGTTTTGAGCACGTATGTGTGTATTTATATTGCTTTGTTTTTTTCTGTAAGTCCATCGAGTGAAAAACAACTCATTAATTAGCCACAGCGAAGGCTTACAGCGACCCAAGTGGAGTAATTAAAAGCCAGCATATATTAAACAAACAACAAACAAACTCCCAGAAACTTGGAACCTGTTAATATTTTGATAGAAAGATGAAAACTTTTGGATGTGAACCCATTGCACTTGCACTCTTAGATATCTATTCCCGATCACTTGGGGTAAACATACCGTCGCACGTACTGTTGTTTACACTTTGCTATCGCAAGCTGGGGCCGTTGTTAGTTGTTATTTTTAAGTGCACATTCTGTAATTTGACATAGCCATGTGTCGTTGTTCTTGCTTCATGCCGTCTGTTGTTGTTTACAGCAAATTAAAGCTCTTTTACATATCCACAACACTCTCAGCGTCGAGCCCACCGATTGCGACCAATGGCAGCCAAGTAAACAAGTTGGGGAATAAAAAAAAAAAAAAAATACGAATAGAATCAACATTACCCACCAGCAGCGGGCAACGCGGAAACGAATTTGTTTACGTCTTATCCAAGCAGCAATTAGAGATCGGACAAACAGCTCTCTGGCAGCTCATATCTATATGTTTTCGCTCTATATCTGTGATAAACCCACTCTCCGATCAAGTGTCGGGTTATTTGTACTTTTGGGCGGGAAAAGTCTCAGAAAAAAGATCACTAATCACAATATAAAATCTAGAAAAATATCTGAACGAAATTCTTTTACTTTTTAATGACTTACCCTTGGCTCTTCATTAACATGTAGGTTTTAATGAAGAGTGCTATAAATTGTGAAACGTCTGCACATTTAGGCATAATTAAAGTAATAAACGTTTAAACTAAATAAATATTTTTTACCCATGATTACAAAAAGCTGCCAGCATGAGAAACCTTATTTAAAAACTAAGAAAAAGGTTTTAATATTTTCTTTACTAAATGAAACGTTATTTCGTATTATAGAATTTAAATTAGTGAAGTTGACTTACAGTTTGTTTGATCACAATTTCTGTAATACATAAAACTTAAATCCAACCGTTGTTCAATGCAAAATCATCTTTACATCTAAGTAGATTCTTGCAATTAACTTACAATTTTATAATATTAAATATGAATAACCCTTAGCCCGAAGTAAACCTTTAATTATACTCTACAGGTAAAGCTCAACGCATTTTTTAAATTTTCCATGCAAACTATTCACACAAAAAGAAGATCGTTGAACGAAGAAAAAGCTGAGGTGTCAACACTTTGCTCTCCAACTAATGACCCTGGGCCTCTCATAATTTATGACACCAGATGGCTCTTTTTTGGCCAGCCACTTGTGGCTCATTTCCACTCTGCTCCCCGACACTTGAATCACCGGCAAGGCAAGATCATTGATCGCGCCCGGCCGTGCCGGTTTTTGCTTCTCTTCGCGAGGGGGGCCTGCCCTCAGCCGGCTTCCGCCTTTGGGGGGCGCATTAATTTCTATGCTCCACCTAAACTGCGTAGTTCGTTTGGACGGTGTCGGTGCCCGTAGTATCTGGCGATGTGTGTCAAGCTATAGGTTTGCACACATACAAATGTATGTATAATTCGCATATAAACGACTATTCTTGGTTGGTTAAGGCGCGAGCGACACACGCGCTCTCAACTATTTCGACCTTGATGCGACTAGCGGCATTATCTATCCACTCGCGTTGTTTTGCCTGTTCTGAACCTCTGAATATATTACATTATAGAAGCCTCATACTATACTATATCTATACTATTTGAATATGTATGTATGGCTGGGAATGGAGAGATACATACATGTGAATGAAGGGGCTCGTCCCATGTTGTTTGTTTCGATTTTGATGTAACTTGTTTTCAATTAAAGCTGCCAGAACCAGTTATGGTCAAGTCCACTGAGTGAAAAAGCGTCAGATGGAGTACACACCTCCCTCTTTCCAAATTAATGATCACTTGGCATGAGATCTTGGTTTAGATTCCCTTTTAGATTCACAAAGCAAGAAATGTAAATACAATAATTATATCTTTATGAAAAGTTCCTCTAAGCACTGTTATAATTCCCAACTATTACTAAAGTAATGAATGAGGAATAAATTACTCCCTGAATTTCTAATTAACAATCACTAAACATGATCTCTTCTTATAGATTCCCTTTTAAATTCACAAAGCATGAAGTGTTTATAGTGTTGTTGTATAATTCACAACTAGTACTGTTGAAATGAATTCACTTTCCTCATAGATTCATCTTTAAGTTCACAAATAAAAACAAAAAAATGATGACCAGTTTTCTGGTGGCAATATTTCTGAACAATGTATCTTAGCGCTGTTATAATTCCCAACTGTACTGATGAAATGAATGAGGAATTAGTAGTATATCTTCTTATAAATATATTTATACATCTTTAGTTACATTAGTAAAATCATAAATATTTAAAATTGCCTAGATGCCGATCTTTCTCGAATTATCTGTTATAATTCCCAACTAGTACTGGTGTAATGAATGTGAAATTTATATGATCTCATCCTGTAGATACCTCTTTAAATTCACACATAAAATCGGTAAAGTTTATAAATAAATATCGATTCTTATTGAAAAAATCCTCTAAGCACTGTTGTAATTCCCAACCGGTACTGAAGTAATGAGTGAATGAGGAATGAATTACTTCCTAAATTATGTGAAGATTGTTTTGGAATACATATTTTTACTCTATCACACTGAGAATTATTAAGGAATATAAAAAATAAAATAAAAATAATTCCTATTCTTCATTTTTCTTCATTTCCAAAGAATTACAATTTTCTCTGAGTGTTTGCTCTGTTGAAAATGAAATTATTTGATCAAAACAAAAATAAAAGAATTCAAGTTGGTGGGCTTTTAGATTTCAGACTTTAAGCAGCAATGAAATCTAAGGATGCCAGTAGCTAGCATTTATCTGGGCGCCAGGGACCCCATTTATTCAAAAATTATCTGTGCTTTCGTAATTCAAAATTCCAGTGTGTAAATGCAGCTCAACAGATTCCATTCAAGTACCGGGCCCAGCGTCATTCCCATCAAGTACGTACAATTAGCGGGGAAAAACAGTCGCCGCCGTGCAGCGGAGGTTCACGAACTCTGGCGTTTCTCTTCAGCGGAAGTGCAGGGGCAGAGACACTCTGGGGGAAACACAGTCGACAGCCATCGAGTGGCCACCTTCGGCACTGATGGCTTCAGTTCACTTTGACGGACTACTCCGGACGCACGCTCGAAGGGGAGCGGAAATTACGAGAGCCGCCGAACTCCGCCCGTATCTTTGGCCGAGGCGCTCTTATCTTTCGTTGTCTTATCAGGCGGAAAGTCAATCTTATCGCCAGCAGGCGGCAGCAGCAGCAGCAGAAACCCGGGGAAAAGTAGAGAAAATCAGCCAGCTCAGTGTGACAAAAATTGGTTGGAATTCAATGTGTTTTTCCGCGGCTCCTCGGTGTTCTGCTTGCTGACTTAGTGGGGGTAATTATCGATCAAGCCGCTTAACTAATAATTAACTAGTTAAAGTAGGGAGTGAGCTTAAGAAGGCTAAGATCTAAGATATAAGTAAATAACTATCAACAAAAGAGTAGAACCTAACCTCAAAGAGCTACGAACTTAATATCGACCGAGTGCGGGTGACTTAAAATTAAAACAATGTCCGGTGATAAGGTGTAATCAGTGTGTACGAAGATCGTGCCGAACTCCCCAGGCCCTAATCCGAACCCGAATCGGGCTAGATCGATCTCTGATTAATCGGATTCCGGGCAATTGGCCTTGGTATTTCCCCCTTCCCGTTGGCAATTTATGACCGATTTGAACAAAACAAAAAACGATTAGATAAACCCGTAGAATGGTTGTGGGTTGTACTTTACAGTGTTAACTCCCTGCACGCACGCACACACTCCATGACTAATCACTAACTAACCACTCACTAAATATAAACAACTCTGCAACTCCTCATTACTAAACGCAACGCCTAACTCTACGTGTTTTGCCGCCTAATCGCAAGAGCAACCCATTTCTTCTACGCACACAGATCAGGATCAGGATCAAGAGCAAGAGCAAGGTAACCGGCCGGCCCTTCATGTTCCACAACTAGCGAGCCTGCGCCCTGCCACCCAAGGATTAAGCACTGCCATCATGCCGCTCTTCACGAGGAAGTCTCCCAAACAGGGAGCCACGGCGGACGGCGGCACTCCCCAGATGGGCAACCGCATGAACTCCGGATCCTCCCACATTAACAATAACAACAACAACGTGTCGGACAAGTCCAAGCCACCGCTGGTGTTCCACTGCCAGCTGGCCCATGGCAGTCCCACCGGCCTCATCCACGACTTCTCCAGCGTGCGGGAGTTGTACCAGAAGATCGCCGAGTGCTTTGACATCTCCGAGAAGGACATCCTCTTCTGCACCCTCAACTCGCACAAGGTGGACATGGCGCGCCTGCTGGGCGGCCAGATCGGACTGGACGACTTCATCTTCGCCCACCGCAAGGGTCGGCCCAAGGAGATTGAGATTGTGAAGTCGCAGGACGCCCTCGGGCTGACGATCACGGACAATGGGGCCGGCTACGCCTTCATCAAGCGGATCAAGGAGGACTCGATCATCGATCGCATCGAGCACATCTGCGTGGGCGACCACATCGAGAAGCTCAATGGCCAGAACATGGTGGGCAAGAGGCACTTTGAGGTGGCGCGCATGCTCAAGGACATACCCACCGGCGAGACCTTCACCCTGCGCCTGGTGGAGCCGGTGCGGAGCGGCTTCCAGGGCATCGGACCGCGCAGCCAGTCGAGGGCATCCGGCAGTGGATCAGCCGGAGGCCGCAACTACGGTAGCGGCAAGGAGACGCTGCGGTTCAAGGCCAACGGCAATGCCCAGATCGAGCCGCAGTTCGACGAGGCGACCGTGGCCGGGATCGAGGCCATCAACAACCTGCTGGAGTCCTTCATGGGCATCAACGACACGGAACTGGCGTCCCAGATCTGGGACCTGGGCGACCACAAGTCCAACTCGATGGACTTTGCCGAGGCCATCGACAACTCGGACCTGGAGTCCTTCGGCTTCACGGATGACTTTATCATCGAGCTGTGGGGTGCCATAACGGATGCCCGGCGCAAGTCCACGACCGCGACCAGTCCCAAGTAGCTGGCGACCATCCCATCCTTGCCAGAGTCTCGGACTTCGTACACTTCACTTCTAAGCCTGTCTATTGGGGTCCAATAAAGCGCCCAGAAATGTGGACTGTTTCTAGTAATGGCTACTACCTATTGTCTACTTGTTTTAGAGCCTAGTTATATCTATCGCATATCGTGCTATCATGCTTCGATTCCCCCATATTCGAGCCTATGTCGTCTGCCTTTGCCAATTATTTAGTTGTTCGTATTGCCCATACGGCGACCTATTTATTATTATATTTGTTCAGATGGACGGAACGGGAGGAGGAAGTGTTGATGATGATGAGGCATCCATATATATATACTTTTGGTACAATTTGTTCGATGTACATACGTATAACTGTATTTCTTTAGTTTTATTATCATTTAAACAATACAAATACATTTAAATTATTTAAATCGAATATGATTTCTGCCCATTTGTTTTTATTTTCATTATTATCATTGCTATCTGATTTGGTAAGTTTGTTTATTTGCTTAGGTTTTAGCATACCCTAGGTGAGGGTATTATGATTTTGATCTTAAGTTTGCAATGCAGTGAAAAAGACAGTTCATACATGGTAAAACATATTTATATGCTTCTTGTAAGCATCACCAGAAGAGTCAATCTAGCCGTTTCTCTACCTATCAGTTCTTCCGCTATTTTGGACTAGTTTTTCGTAGGACTGTCAAAATTTTTTGGAGAGATAAAGTCCCTGTTAATATTATTTGATTTTCTCCAGCATCAACGTAAGATCTAACATTAAAAGCGACCGGGCCTTAAAGTAAATTCTTGTTCGGCTTGACAAATTTACGGCTGATTTCAGAATGAATCACCCTGTATTTGCGCTTAACAGCACAAGGCAGTGCTTAACAGCACTCTGTTATTCATTCTTCTTCAGATAAGTTAAGGCACCGAGAAAACCGGTTTGCTTTTACAAGTTTCTCTGATCTTTACCTCTTTGGTATACCTTCTGGTACTTTTTCAGTTAAGAAACAGGCTCATAGGCTCTATATATTAAGGTTATGTATAAATAAAATTAGCAGGAATGAGACACTATATCTTATACAAAGATTGTATAAGTTTGAACACTTATAAACCCATAACTCCCATAGGAACATAGGACAAGACCCACTCTTAAAGGGTATTCAGTCTTCAGTATGCCAAAACTTAGGTAGCTTCCTGTCTTATTTTCTATTTGATTCATAAATACGAACTGCCAGGTTTTCCGTAGGCGGTGTTATCTTTTGTTGGCACCCATTGGCAATTTGAATGGCATTCTGAAAATATTCCACCGCCCGCAGCTCTGACGAGTTGTTTGCGCGCCGCCCCGATCTTCTAGTCGCGTTTTTATTGCTCTTCTGCGAGCTTTGCCTATACATTTTTGGCCAAGGACTCATGCGTTCCACTTCCTGCATCAGAACAATCATCGTCTAGTTAGCCGCTGAAAACATCTCCAGTGACGTAGAATCGCACCACCCTGCCGCCATGACGCGATTTCTGGGGCCAGATCAGATCGTACATACACAGTCGCGCCATTAACTTATTTATTACATGCAAAAAGCTTTCGATTGCGCATAAACAGCTGCTGTTTGGCGAGCAGCTGATAAGCACAGTTATTAAGAGAGGGAGACTGCGAGAGCGCGTGGAGAGGGAGAGTGAATGGGGCAGCTGCAATGGGGATAGTGCAACACACACGCCTCGCACACACACTTGTAGTTTTGCCATGGCAACAAAGTTACATGACTTTCCGGTTTTACAGGTTTTGTTGTTGCAAGCTTTCCGGCTCTCTGCTAGTCTCTCACATTCTCTTTTACTAGAGAGCTTATTTGTGTGTGTGTTGGGGCTCTGGCTCTCCTCTCCCACTCGCACTCAGGCAGGTGCCTAATTCGATTAGCTGAAGCGTTCCAACGCTCAGTCTTCAAAGAGAACTCGCCCGAACAACAAGTGAACGGAAGAATCGGAGATCCGAAGAAACCGTGGAAAGAAAACTAAAGAAACACAAGAAGAACGCTTTATTATATTGTGAAACTAAAGAAACAAAGTCAGAATCGAAGTCAAGTGCTGCGGAAACAGAGTGAATCGAGCGCGCTGCAGTTTCGCTAGTGTTTTCCTCAAGGACAGCGAATTTATTTGTGCCAGGTAGTGGATTACGATTAACGGTTACATACCCAAAAAAAAGAAAAGAAAAGAACCCCCGAATTTATTCAAAATTTCCATTATACTAGAGATGCCAAGATCGGTCGAGAACGTAGCAGCACGTCTGCAGACATATTCTTGGCAAGATCTTTGGTTAGACTTTGTGCCCGTGTTTGTTTGTTTGCTTGCCTTTTTTTTTTGCTCGCGTTCCCCGATTCTCTGGACTTTGATCGTGACTCAACACAAATCGGCAAACAGCCGCCCGCCGTCTACGACGAGACCCATTAAAAACCACACATTATAGATCCTAAAACGAGTCGCGAAATTGAGCCAATCTGCCTTGATTTAATAATAAATTTGATTCGGTTCGGTTTGGGGACCAAAGTTTGCAGTGAACTGTGTGTATTGTGGCGGTGTGAACAGCTTATCTGGGCTTCTGAGTGTGTGTGTTTTTTTGTGGAAGCCCGACTCTCCTTTGTGTCTTTGTCCGGATATATCGCTGCTGGGGCTCCCGTCCTGGAGTTGGCCCCATTCTGGGGTTTCTTTGTTGCAAACAAGCTGGCAGCCAGGGAGCAATCGCAATCGCCTGATTTCCACGCGTTTACATCGAATGTTATTTTTTTACCACCGCCACTGTCGTCGCTCCACTATTCGCGCTTTTCTTTGCCCGCAGCTTCGCAGGTGAAAGTGAAGCGGGGCGGCAACGCGTGACAGATGGCGTGATGTCTGGCACTGTTTCGGGATTGGGAGTGTGTCTGTGCGTATATAATCGCCGGGACCCCCGATCTTAGGTGCCCCCTCTTCCTTTGATACACTTGGAGAAAAGGAATAAGCTTTTTCAGCTATTGGGTGGCTTTTCATGCTAAAAACAGTTGTTATTTCAGATATAAACCCAAAGGACCCCCATATTTTACAACAAAGGGTTTGAATGAATA
The DNA here is from genome assembly GCA_014170255.2 of Drosophila triauraria. Classification (NCBI taxonomy): domain Eukaryota; kingdom Metazoa; phylum Arthropoda; class Insecta; order Diptera; family Drosophilidae; genus Drosophila; species Drosophila triauraria. Next base: position 17,562,443 of record CM024335.1, on the reverse strand, counting down.
CCTACTTGCTAGATATTTAATTGTTGTAACTTTTTTGAGTCCAAATTGTTCGAAATTGTGCCCTATCATCATTATTATTAATATTATACACAAAGAGTAAAGGTCACATCTTTAATTCATCTTTAAAAGAAAATAGAATCTTTAGTTTAGGAAACTGTTAAATAATCCTTTGCTACACCCCAAAAATTAGTCATATGTTTGGCATTTCTCTACTATCAAAATAGTTCTTATCAAGATGTTATTTTTTTGAACACAAAAACAATTTGTTTTGCAGAGGAAACTGAAAAATAGGGAAATTCTAGTTTTCAATAAAAATGTTGAAGTAGTTTGATAAGATTAGAAATATTTAAAAAAAGTGAAAGAAGACTATTTACTATATGGTAAAAAAAACTATTGATTCAACAAAACAATAGAAAGAACTAGGACTGAAAAAAAAGAAGGAAGATATATTTTGTATTAGTTTAATTGCTTTACCTAATACAAATTTATTTAATTGCTTTACCCAATACAAATTATACGATATACCAATTATGTTACTACATTTATCACAATTATAAATAAAAGTTAGACTTTGAGTTACCAAATGTCTATTTGCACAGCTCTTTATTTGATTTTTAATTCAAGATTATTAAATAAAGGCCATTTAAAAGCGTTAATTATAGGTTCTTTGTTGTCTGCGTTCGCCAGTATGCAGATCAATCGCAAAGCTTATCTTTCAAATTTTTTCAAATTCCAGTTAGTGCAAAAAAAAAAAAAATAATCTAGTCGAGATTGTCGAGTGGTTTTATGTACAGATATCGGGGGCAACCATTGGCACCGCTTCCAAAAGCCAAGAAATCCACCAATTATTGTTTGTTAAATTCGCTTAATAATTGTGCAATGTTGGACATTGACCTCCGTGGCTATTCACTATTTATTAACGAACTTGTTTATACTGCTCTCTGTGTGTGTGAGCTGAGTTGTAAAGCATGCCGTCCACTCGATATCGCGTGATGTCTTTCGGGGAACTCGCGATTAATTCAGACTCACAGTGTATTTTATTTATTCGTGTTTTATCATTCGCGAGCGGTAGAACACGCCACTGGTATCGATAGTAACAGCCATTGTCGTGGTCGTTGATAAGCGGCGTTCAAAGGGGCTTATCGCCCCAATTCGTAATACTCGTAAATAGTTTTTATCGGAAAAGAGCCTTCGCTGAGGTAGAGGGCTATTAAACAGCATTTAATCTCGCCCTGAACTTGCGGTAAATAAACTTAACCGCCTGCAGGGCAAATTTAACGAATTACCATTAAAGGCTATTCGTGAATGCATAATTGTGGGTAATAAAATAGGAACATTTTGGTTTTTAGTTTGGAGAAATTCGAAATATATTGTAGCGGCGCCTGTAGCGACCCAAAACCAGTTTTGCCTAGAAGCAGACTTTAATAATTTTTGTTATCCAGCCAAGCCAGATTTCAACTGACCTTGCTGGTTGGAAATAGTTTGTCCGTTTTCGAACAGCTGAGTCAGGACTCAAACCGGTCTTGAAAATTCTAGGGATTTTCGAGCACTGAAGACGGCGATGCCAGATCGGAAGGTGTTCTAAAATTCGAACAGTCAAGCCAGGCTTAGAGCAAGGTTGCCAGATCGATAAGTTTGATATCGATAGTTGGCAGGGTTACTGTGGAAAGCTTAGCCTTGACACCTGTCAACAGCAGCTGCCACGTATTACCGCAGCCATGTTAGCTGATCTAGTCCCGGTTCCGGTGGCCATTCTTTTCATTTGAACCGGCGGATCATACGGACGTGTTGCTCCCGTGTTTTTGGAGACGCGCATAAGTTGAAAAGCAATAAATATCGACTCAATCAGTGCCATCCGGCAAGTGAAAGTGGTTTAGAATACCTGAAAGTGATTTTTGAGCAAGTCACAATTAATTGTCTCAGCCGGCGCTGCCGCCGATCAAAAGGTGCACGCTGCTCGCGCTGCTGCTGCTTAAGTCGCGCAGCCGCCATATATCAGCCCGGCAGAGGAGTTACTGTCCAGGAACCCCAGCCAAATAACGTTTGGGGCACATTAGATTGTGCCCGCCGGTAGTGGATACCTAAGATTTTCCCAGGCTAGAGAAAGTTCTTAGAAAGACCGTCAGTGTCCCCAGGAGCACCCTCCTAAGGGAGATGTATTAGGGAGCCCCGTCAGTGCCCCGAGGAGCACCCCAGTGGAGATTTTTTTATGGAGAAGCGGCGAACATAATCTGCGAGGGATAATTATGTAGAGACACCACTGTGTCCAATGGAGCATCCTGTGTGATCGGCTAAATAAGGAAGTAACTACTGCTAACTGCTGCGACGGCGAGGGAAATTCTGCAGCTAAGTTTGGCTGATTACTCAGCGTTATCATGATCGTTAAATTAAAGAAAATGAAGGATAGCTTCAGCAGTTGCTTAATTTGATTATTTCCGTGAAAATTGGACTTAGTTCTCCGCGTGCCGAATCGAACATAACCCAGCTTTTTAAATACCCTGTATTTTGGATATACCCGATCAAGCCTATTTAGCGAACCCTTCGCCTCTTCTCTTCATTAATTCGTCTCCGTTTAAGCTTTAATGATGTTTATCTAAAGTTAACCTACACAACTAAATCCGTATTGAAACGAAATAGGAAAGATTAGATAATGAATGTACTGAAGTTATACCGAGCCTTAAGGCCATGCAAATTAGTATTAATCTATAGTTTTAATATTTAAGTTTAACATCATTGCTATTAGAAAATTTTGTGAGATATTTCGAGTTTAATCCTTTTTGAGTCACGAATGCAAATATTATTTTTTTCTTCGGCAAAAGCCGCTAAGTTTATTTACAGCAAACCCTGTTTGGAGATCGATCTTCATCGTTGGAGTTACTGCAGTGAGTGTTTATTATGAATGTATTCGCTATTCTTATAGAACTCAAAACAAAGCCTCTCGAACTCTCTCGCTAAACCTAATCTGAAAAATCTTGAATGCCAACTTTCATAAATTGTTTTTGAATTTAAACTTAAAAATTTCTTTAAACATTTACGTAAACCTTATCTATTAATTAACAACGTTGAAACATATTGAAGCTAAAAGAAACTTCTACTGAAATTAAAAATTCTGAATTTAAATGAAAAGATACAAATTTTAAAAATTCTAAATTTATTTATATATATATACTTACTATAACTTACCTTATCATGTACCTTAATTTACCTTATTACATAAAAATGCATTCGTCTTTATATAATCTTAATGGTTACATCTCTCAATTATAATTATTATTAAGAAATCTCAAATTAAATCATGAAGAACTAAAACCATAACTTTCTGAACTCTGCCGATGTACCCGAAATCGTAGGGTATTAAAGGGGTCACCGGAGCTTATCTCTCCCAGGAAGGTGATCATAGGTTGGGCGGGCAAAATGCGACCACAACAACAACAGTGGCTTCGCTTTCTCTGACTTTCTCTCAATCTTTTCTATCTCTTTCTTTCCTTCCTGAATTTATCTATTCTCTCTTCCGGTTCCGTTTATCGTATTCTCTCTTGTCGCTAGCTTGCTCAATTCTAGTCTTAGCAATAATAAGGTGTAGTTAGTGTTCGGATCTGTACAAGCAAGACCACCACCCCCAAAGCCGACGAGCGAGAGCCGGATCCTATAGCAAGCACCCGCAACTACAGATTCCACCGGATTCTAAACACTTCTCCCAGTCGTTACACGCTACAATATTTGCTTACATCTTGTGATAAATTTATAAATTTTAATTAGGTATTTATAAAGGGGTTTTATAAAATTTGAAGGAATTTAATGATACCTTTTATAAAATCTTAAGGAGTTTTACGACCATTCCTCAAACAGAATCAGTTCCTTGTCCTTAAATTTAATACCTTTTATAAATTGAGAAGAAAAGTACAAAAATTATTTTAGGATTGTTTATTTAGTTCACTCAAAGCTGCGCCATAGTGCACTCATCTCAAATGATGATGTTGCTTTCTTGGGTAGTTTCAAAGGGAAATGTCCAGTGTGACCTTCTTTCAACAATCTGAAAGTAATGACAAGGAATGCAACCCCAACATGTTTTGAGATCTACACAGAATTGTTGCCAATATATGCGAAATTACGTAATATATTTTGAGAATCCCACCCGTTTCTAAACAACCTTAATAAGTGAATAATAATAAATATTTGTTCTTTTCAATGAAGTTAAGCCTCCTAAAATATAGCTCATTGATTTACAAGTTATTTATAGGATCTTTATATTAAATAATAGCTCAAATAGTATTTAATTCCCATGCATTTTGATTATTTCTCTCAGAGCGGCTAGGAAAATAAATTTCTTTACCATTTCACCACCAAATAGAACGGATATACCCCTTTGCAACAGTATTTTTTATGTGAATACGGTTGCTATGCCTCTGACCTGATCTGTTGGAATATATAATATAGGCAGGCAGCTGCTTTGTTTATTATTATTTTCATTTTGCGCCTGCATCTCCGACGTCACGTCCGCCGCTTGGCAACATTTGTGTTGCTATGTCTTTTTCTGTTTTTTTGTTATTCCCGCGGCTGTGACATTGATGTTGCTACGAGATGTTGTCGCCGGTCAGCCTGCAACACCTCTTCTCACCTCACTCCCCAGCTTTGTCACCGGGCAAAGACTACACACTCACCTTGACTTTGAGCACAAAGAGCTCGGAACGAAAAAGGTTAAAAATAAACAAATGCAGAGGCAGAAGGCAGGCACACCGATGGGGCTTCCAAGCACAGGATGCGGCTGCCTCTGATGCAATTTGTCTATTTTCCGCAAGCACTCGGCGTTGCCAAGCCGAAATACCCACAGAAATGTGTTTGTTCATAGATGTCAGTCAGTCAGTCAGAGCCAAGTGCTTTATGGCCTATACAAATTACTCATGTCGTTTCCGCTCTGCCCTTTACAGTTGCCGTATCGCCGACAAGAACGACGACGACGAGGCGGGTCCAAAGTATCGCCGGGAACGTGGTAGAATCGATTCCTTTGCCCAATAAGCGGCGCATTTGACCGCCGCCTGACCATAAACATGGTCGCTATATAACCGCACACCGCGGACGCAACCACACAAAGAGTCGGAGCTTTGCGATTAGACAAGCAGATATAAGAGAGAGTGCCCAAGGCTGTCCCAGGAGAGCCACACCTTTCCGGCAAGGAGTGTGTAACGAAGATAGACGCAGGAGCAACCAAAGATGAACAGCCTGGCGCGAGTGTTCAGCAATTTTCGCGACTTTTACAACGAGATCAATGCGGCCACGCTCACCGGAGCCATCGATGTGATCGTGGTGGAGCAGCGGGATGGCGAGTTCCAGTGCTCGCCCTTCCATGTCCGGTTTGGGAAGCTGGGCGTGCTGCGGAGTCGGGAGAAGGTGGTAAGTGGAGTCGAGGGTCTCTTAGAAATGGAATAATAGGGAATTACAGATATATAATAACATTTTAAGCTTAAATAATATTGAATTGAAATGGGAAAACTTTTAAATCACTGAAGTCTTGGGACCTGATCCGACACATTGATCTTTTCATGATATTAATAATTCAAGATGGATTTTAAAGTGTTTTCTATAATACATCTTAGGGATATGCTCGTAGCTTTGACCTTTTTTATGATATTAACAATTCAAGATAGATTTCCAAGTTTTTCTTGGGATATAATCGTAACTTTCATCTTTTTAATGATTTTAATAATTCATGATAGAATCCCCCTCTTGGGGATATGCTCGTAACTTGGGATATGAAAGTAACTTTGATCTTTTTTATGGTTTTTTTAATTCAAAATAGAATTCCAAGTCTTTTTCTATAATATATTTTATGTAACATATTACGGATATGATCGTAACGTTGATCTTTTTATGATATTAATAATTCAAGATAGATTCTTAAGTGTTTCCATCTAACATATTGACGATATGACCGTAACTTGGGATATGATCGGAACATAATCCATTTTTATGAATTTAATAATTCAAGATAGATTTCCAGTGTTTTCCATAATATATTTTATGTAAAATCTGCGGCATAAGATCGTAACTTAAAATTTAATAGTAACTTTGATCTTTTTTATGAGATTAATAATTCAAGACAGATTTTTAAGTGTTTTCATTAATATATCTTATGTAACATCTTGGGAACTAGTTTTTTCATAAGATTACGCGATGATCTCATTCATATCTGCCTATAGAAAGATTTTGCTTTTTTACACAGGAAAATCAGGGAGTAAAGATATAAGGAAAAGGTGATCAAGTCTTATAAAATACCTAGCTTTCAGGAAGTGCAATATAAAATTATATAATATATTATATTATATTTTTAAATGATCAAAAAGCTTGTATATATTAAAATAACATGAGTTCCTATCAAACATTTAATTTCAAGGAAATTACAATAATGATGCATAGCATTTTCCGGTTGTTCTGGTACCGATCTTCCTCGAAAAGTATATTAATCATCATTCCCCCCGTTCTCCAGGTCGACATTGAGATCAATGGCGCCCCCGTAGACATACAGATGAAGCTGGGCGACTCCGGCGAGGCCTTTTTCGTGGAGGAGTGCCTGGAGGATGAGGACGAGGAGCTGCCCGCTAACCTGGCCACCTCGCCCATTCCCAACAGCTTCCTGCAGTCGCGGGACAAGGGCAACGACACCATGGAGGACATCAGTGGCGTAGCGGCTGACAAGTAAGTGGAATTTGCTCACTGCTCTCAACCAGCTTAAGACTCATCTCGTGTCATTTGCAAAACCATTTTAGAAACGCTAGCGAGGATCTGCAACTGCCACTGCCGTTGCCGCGACGCAACTCCATTGACTTCTCCAAGGAGGAGCCCAAGGAAGCGGCCGTGGAGGGCGGCAAGTTCGAGAACCAGGTCTCGGACTACACGCAGCGCAGGTAGAAACAATGCCTAACCATGTCCACTTCACCTTGAACACATTCTAATCTCACCACTCTCCTTTCTCCTTAATAAATAGGCACACTGACAACACGCTGGAGCGTCGCAATCTGAGCGAGAAGCTCAAGGAGTTCACCACCCAGAAGATCCGCCAGGAGTGGGCCGAGCACGAGGAGCTGTTCCAGGGCCCCGAGAAGAAGCCATCAGAGGCTGAGCTGGAGAACCAAAGCAGCAAGGCAGCTGAGCCTGAGAAGGAAGCAGCCCCGGTGGAGAAGGTGGCCGACAAGGAGCGGGAGCTGTCCAAGCCAGACCTGACCCTCACACCGGTCACCATCAGCGAACCCACCAAGGAGGTGGCCGCCAAGGGCAAGACCAAGAAGCGCCGCAAGAAGTCGCAGATGAAGAAGAACGCCCAGCGCAAGACCTCCTCCAGCAGCTCGGTGGGCAGTGCCGCCGGCGGCGATCTGGCCTCCGCAGAGACCTCCTCCCTGGGCGTGTCCAACATCGACGAAGGCGATGCCCCCGTTTCCAGTGCCACCAACATTAACAACAACAACTCCTCGTCCAACGACGAGCAGCCATCGGCTCCTCTGCTCACCGCACACACCGGCGAGGACAGCCCGCTGAGCGAGCTGCCGCCGCACACCCCGACGACCAATCCGCGCCTGGATCTGGACATACACTTCTTCAGCGACACCGAGGTCACCACCCCGGTGGTGGGTGGATCGGGTCGCGCCGCCGGCGGCCGACCCTCGACGCCCATCCAGAGCGACAGCGAGCTGGAGACGACGATGCGGGACAAGCGTCGCGGCGTGGACGACGAGAGCGCCGCCGCCTCGTGGAAGTGGGGCGAGCTGCCCACGCCCGAGCAGGCCAAGAACGAGGGCGACGAGGCGCAGATGGAGCGCCACTCGATGCTCAGCAACATGTTCAGCTTCATGAAGCGCGCCAACCGGCTGCGCAAGGAGGTGGGCGTGGCCGAGGCCGGGGACATCTACCTCTCGGACTTGGACGCCGGCAGCCTGGACCCAGAGATGGCGGCCCTCTACTTCCCCTCGCCCAAGCCCAAGGAGCCCTTTGCCTCGCCGCCGGCGGAGGAGGAGGATCGCGAGAGTGGCAACGGCACCAGCCTGCCGCACTCGCCCAGCTCGCTGGAGGAGGGCCAAAGAGTCTGGACTCGGACTTTGACGAGGCCAAGCAGCAGCAGCAGAAGGACAACAAGTGAGTTGGGATTAGAGCCTCGATTCCTTGATGAAAACTAATCCTAACTCTCAAATCCCTTCAGGTACTTGGACTTCGTGGCCATGTCGATGTGCGGAATGCCGGAGCAGGGCGGAGCGCCCTCGGACGAGGAGTTCGACCGCCACCTGGTCAGCTATCCGGATGTAAGTATCCCTACAACGGCCCCGCGCTGTGCTCTGTGTATGTGTGTTCGAGTCCCATGCACTTCACTGCGCCCCCCGCACTGCATCCCGCCTTGTTAACCAGTCTCTCTCCCATGCCACGCCCTCATTCGCACCTGCTCTCAGGTGTGCAAAAGCCCCAGCATATTCTCATCGCCTAACCTAGTCGTACGGCTGAATGGCAAATACTACACCTGGATGGCTGCATGTCCCATTGTCATGACAATGATCACCTTCCAGAAGCCACTAACCCATGTAAGTTGCTGGCCCGCGTTCATAGCTATTGTGTTTTCTGCTCCCGCGCTCGCTTCGTGCTCTAAACTGAATCCTGATATTCCTCCTCCGATTAGGACGCCATTGAGCAGCTCATGTCGCAGACCGTGGAGGGCGGCAAGTGCCTGACCAGCGACGACAAGCAGGAGGCGGCCAGTGCCGGGCAGACCAAGCGCTACTGGTGGAGCTGGCGGCGCTCGCAGGACGCGGCGCCCAACCATGTGGGCAATGCCCATGGCCTGCCACTGGGCAAGGATGAGAAAGGTAGAACTATAACCTTCGCCAGTCCCGAGTTTACGCTAAAGCCTCTATGTATTGCTCCAGATGGCGATCAGGCAGCTGTGGCCACCCAGACCTCGCGTCCCACCTCGCCGGACATCAGCGATCCAACCCTAAGCAAGAGCGACTCGCTGGCCAATGCGGAGAACACCTCGGCTTTGGTGGACAACCTCGAGGAGTTAACAATGGCCTCCAACAAGAGCGACGAGCCCAAGGAGCGCTACAAGAAGTCGCTGCGCCTGAGCTCGGCGGCCATTGTAAGTCCCTAAGACCTTTAACCTTGCTAGAACCTTACTGAATCGGTGATTTATCTTTATTTTCCAGAAAAAACTAAACCTCAAGGAGGGCATGAACGAGATCGAGTTCAGCGTGACCACCGCCTACCAGGGAACGACGCGCTGCAAGTGCTATCTCTTCCGCTGGAAGCACAACGACAAGGTGGTCATCTCGGACATTGATGGCACCATCACCCGGTCGGATGTCCTCGGGCACATACTGCCCATGGTGGGCAAGGACTGGGCTCAGCTGGGCGTGGCTCAACTCTTCTCCAAGATCGAGCAGAATGGCTACAAGCTGCTTTACCTCTCGGCCCGTGCCATTGGCCAGAGCAGGGCGACACGCGAGTATTTGCGCTCGATCCGCCAGGGCGATGTAATGCTGCCGGACGGGCCGCTACTGCTCAATCCCACTTCCCTGATCTCGGCCTTCCACCGCGAGGTGATCGAGAAGAAGCCGGAGCAGTTCAAGATTGCGTGTCTCTCGGACATTCGTGATTTGTTCCCCGACAAGGAGCCCTTCTATGCAGGCTACGGCAATCGCATCAATGTGAGTTTAGCAGGCATCCTTTGGGATCTTTATCTTGATTCTGTAAACTCCCAGGCTTTTATTTTCATATAATAACGTCGGATTGATTTAATTTCTATTGATTTCGCTTTTCTCGATCTCTTATTCGTTAAAACAAGTGACCGTATCCTTAATCCTAGAAATCTAGCTTAAATCTATCGGTAATCGATAATTTTATATAAAAATGGTCACACTAAGGCGCGCAATATAAAATGAGGTGCTTACAATTGTAACTCTTTCCTTTTTGCAGGACGTGTGGGCCTATCGCGCTGTGGGCATACCCATCATGCGCATCTTCACCATCAACACCAAGGGCGAGCTGAAGCACGAGCTGACCCAAACATTCCAGTCCTCGTAAGTATTCCTTTGATTCCTTTTTATCCTAGAGTCTTGGATGTATCTGCACCTGTGTCTCTACCCCATGTTATCTATATATATATATCTGGTTCCGGTGTTGCTCATTACTGAACTCATGCCACACATTCGATAACGTTAACCAAACGCAAAACAAAACCAACGCTAATTGGCTCAAACGTCGTATTAACTTCATCACGTAACGCTAGGTGTTTTCTCTGACTAAGCTGTGTCTGTGTAGTATCTACTCATTGAACGAACTACCCCCAAACGCACCCTCAATCGCAATCAATCAAACGATCGCAAGCCAAACCCAATTCAAGCATTTTCGGTGTTCAAATTTCCTTCAGTGGCTACATCAATCAGTCGCTAGAAGTCGACGAGTACTTTCCCCTGCTAAGCCACCAAGACGATTTCGATTACCGGACGGACGTCTTCGACGACGAGGAGTCCGAGGATGAGCTGCAGTTCAGCGATGACTACGACGTGGACGCCGAGCAAGATGTTAGCGACGACGACGACGACGAGGAGGCTATCTATGATGATGATTTTGCCCAGGATGATGGCATCCAGGAGGACGCCTCGGGCAACGAGCAGTCCCCCGATGTGGGGCAGCTCATCCTAAGAGTGCGCCGCGAGTCCGCCACCAAGAACCAGGTGGTGCTGGCCCTGGGACCCAGGTGGTCCGCGAATTCCCAGACATAGCTTTAGTCCCAAACTGACAACCAATTGTGATAAGTTTTCTAAGAGAAAAAGAGAGAGTTAGGAGTGTCCTTCCTATATACTATTTATATATATAAATGTAGATATGTGTGAGTGCCAGATCCAGTTAAGTTTGGAAAGTATTCTGCTTGCCGCGGCAGCAGGTCTTTATGTTTAGCCTTAAGGAGATGAAATCTACTACAAGTAAGCGTTACCCTAATAAAGTATACCTGATATTTTCGCTGTGACGCTGGCAATCTTTTATTTCGACGTTTCCCCGCTGTGTGGCATGAGTTCTGAGCTAAATCCGGATTAGATTAAGCTATTTAAAGCCGTGGCATACGCCGAGGCGCCTTTTCTGAACCCAAAATTACCACTGCATACCCTTGGGCTTAGACCAGATCATAGCATAACCCCAGGCGCCGCACACAATCTCATCCAGCTTTCCAACTTCCCACAGATACTGCAGCATGACGTACATTGTCGACCAACTGTTCCCACCGGTGAAGCACGACGAGGCCTCCGCTGAATTCTCCAACTTCAACTACTGGCGCGACCCCATACCGGACCTCGACATACCCGAACTGGAGACGGCCCTGGTGCCGCCGACCAGCAGCAAGCTGGTGGAGCCCTCCACCCTGCGACCCATTCCCGAGAAGTAGAGGCCAACTTCTTCTTCCTCAACCGCAACCGCACTATAACTATATAAAAGCAGATAGCGCTTTCCCCTAGCTTTGAACCCACACTCTAGATGTGCTTACCAAAAAATGAAATATGTATCTAAGCTTCGCGTAAGGCTGGCGGCCAGCATTCAGTATCGGTCTCGCCCTCGTTTTTCGCCATTATTTTCATAATTTTACACCTAGTTTCTAGTTAAATCGGTGGACGTGTGACTCTTGAGTTTATATTTCTAAATTAGTAAGTTCCTTTGAGACTCTCCTGCAAGTTCCAAGAAGCTGCAGGCTGGGCTGGCAGTTGTGATTTTCGATTTCATTATTATTTCGATTTCGCCGTGTGATTTACGTTAAATTAAGTTCATTGTGATTGAGGTTTTATTTGGAGTTTCTTTTTCTGAAAACTGCGCTCTAGACCAGACCTATGTACGTATACTTAACTGATAGTGTTTCAATACAAATAAATGCTTCGAAATTCTGAGTAACCAAGCCGCCCTGCGTCTGTGTTTATGTCTACTTAATGCCATGGAAAGTCACCTGGCTGGCTGGTGGGGGAGCTGGCTCTCGATTCCCATGGAGGTGGAGAAGCCACTCATGTTGCAGTGGAAAATTTTCAAATGTGGGTGCGGATCGGCGGGCTCATCTTCTATGACATCCCTGGGATGTGCGTTGGCGGGGCGAATTTCATTTGTCAACGTAATTTTTGCCAATTCAATTAATGCTCATTTAATGCAGACCAGACGGACCCGGACTCGGACCCGGACCCGGACCCATACAACACAATACACATTGGCATACAAAGGCCCACGACGGCGACCAACCAAGTGGGCAGCTTAAGTGGCCCCAACTGGTCGCTCGGGCGGCCGGTCGCCTGTTCGGTCATGCTTAAGCAGGGGCCCATCCACAATTGCCTTTTGTCTAGGGGGTTTAACTCTCCGCAAAAAACGGAGGTGATAATGATTCTTGATTCTTGATTTTAATTTGTCTGGATTGATCTAGATCGAAATTCTGATTTCTCCAATATTCAAGTATTTAGCTTTTAAGAATTGAAAAATTGAACTATTTTACTGTGTATGATTGACTTTGTCAGAGGACGTAGAGGAAGGCATATCCGACTTAATAAAGAACATATATTTTTAATATCACCGGGACATCAGATTTAGCCTGTACTTACAGGTCTATGTTAGAGCTTAAAAATTTGGTGACAACAATCCTATTAGTTCTACGCAAATCAAGACTGTTTTGCTAATTTAGTCACGCCTACTTCCTACTGAGCTATTGCCATGATTTTCGTTAGAAAGTAATTAGGAGATACATATAATTAAATAGACCTGTACTGATTATTTCTGAAAATTTGAATACAATTGAATGGATAAGCATGGGAGTTATTAGACAATAAAGTTTCACCTTCAATATTTTATCTCGCTCGGACTCGTTTCAGATGGTTAGTCAAGTTTTGAACATATTTTTATTATTTATACCCATTAAGGGTATTGTAATATTGGTCAGAAGTGAAGAAAGAATCTCCTACCCCATAAAGCATATACATATGTATGTATATTCTTAACCCTCTAAGCCCCAAGGTGCCTCAAGGAATTTGGTATATAATCTGTATTATCTTAAAACCGAGAAGCTTTAAAATTATTCGAATTATATTTGTCAGTTGACAATAACTATATGTCATTTGTCAACTGACAACTATAGGTCAAATTATTGAAAATCTTCTCGTTTTTTAGATAATACAGATTTTATAATACGTGCCTTGAGGCACGCTTGGGGCTTAGAGGGTTAAACAGCTTCAGCAGAGGACCTAGCCATGTCCGTCCGTCTGTTGCTACGCAAGCTTGTCTCTCAGTTTTTGAGCTATCTAATTAAAACTATTTATATGATAACTTATTTTATTCGTACTATTATCTTCAAGGGTATATAAACTTCGGCTTGGCAAAGTTAGCTTACTTTCACGTTACTTTTATATTATTTCTTTTATTTTTAATCGTTGGGATTTGGGCAGTTGTGGGCATGAACTCAGCGAGCCGCTAAAAAGGGAGTTTAATTTAAAACATAAAGCTTTGAGTACCGGGTATCACAGAGAATCAAATTTAAAGCTTAAGCGGTTACTTTTTGGTAAAGAAATAATTACTAAACACTCAAAATTTATTGTTTAAGAATGGAAATATTTTTGTTAATGTAATGCTCCATCCAGCTGATTTCTCAGAGTCTTTTACCAGAATAGTTCTAGAAATAAAGGCTTAGAAATTTAACATTTCTATTGTAGAGATTAAAACAGAGACTGAAAGCTAAATTTGAATTCTCTTTTCAAGATTTAAGTCGGACACTTGGAACAACGGGCTCTTCTCGATTCCAATTTAGCCAAATGGATCGAAGAATTCCACTCTGGAAAATTTATCGGACTGATGTCCCCTCCGCCCAAGACCCCACCCATGCGAATCAACATTATTATGAGAGATTCTTTATAGGCTTTGCTCGCCAGACCCTCCAGACACACAATTGAAATTTAAGCAGATTTAGTAGCTGTTTATATTAATAATGCCGCAGCTTGAAGCGAAATCAGCTGATCAACCGCTTGGAGGCGAGTGCCTATGGGTTTGTTTGTAGCCGAACGTATAATAGGTACAGTGGTACCTCTACAAAAGCCCCTTACCTAGTTTATCTGCCACTTGTAACAGATTTATTATCTAATTTCAAAGAGTACATGCAGGGATAAAGGACCTGAATCCGGTGCAGCATTATCTCATCTAATCCGCCTTTAGTGGAGAGCCTCGGCTTGATTAAGCAATTCCATAATGAGATTTAAATTACAGCCAGCGAGCGATGGCGGTGAGTGCAACTCAATTGAGCGCCACTCAGAGTCGCCCCACAATTGAGTGCGACATACTCGCATGGAGCCGGGCTCGGAAGGTATAAAAGCGTGAGCTGGCCAGTCCACAGCCAACAGTTTCCTCCGGTTGACCACAGAGCGAGCACTCCAGTTCCAGAACAAAAGCAACACAAAAAAAAAACCAATTTCAGTATGAAGACCGCCATTGCCATCCTGCTGTGCGCCCTGCTGGGTCTGGTGAGTACAGAGCACCGAGCTGGGGCTGAGAACAGCCGGTAATCCCATCTCCCATCCCTTCCCGACAGGCCTCCGCCACCGAGTACAAGCTCCGCACGTCCGAGGATCTGCAGAACGCCCGCAAGGAGTGCGGTGCCAGCAGCAAGGTGACCGAGGCGCTGATCGCCAAGTACAGGGCGATGGACTACCCCGATGATGAGATCACCCGCAATTACATCAAGTGCATCTTCGTCAAGTTCGACCTGTTCGACGACGTCAAGGGCTTCAAGGTGGAGAACCTCGTGTCCCAGCTGGGTCAGGGCAAGGAGGACAAGACCGTGCTGAAGGCCGACATCGAGAAGTGCGCCGACAAGAACGAGCAGAAGTCCCCGGCCAACGTCTGGGTCTTCCGTGGCTTCAAGTGCTTCATGGCCAAGAACCTGCCCCTGGTCCAGTCCGCCATCCAGAAGAACTAAGCAGCAGCACTTCAGTCCAGCACTTTCCACTCAATTCTAGAACCGCGAACAAAGAACACACCATCGAACAAAGCGGCAAATGCCGCATCTGGCTCTGCAATCCTACAATTGAAATAAAAACCATATAATAGTGCTTGAAAAAGGAAGAGTGTTCCATTTATTTCGCTGCCACACATTGCATGCATAAGTTAAGATCAGGAAGCTGCCAGGTGCGGCCGGACAGAGAGCGGGTCCTTGGTATCATCTTCTCCTCATCATTCCCAACCAGACTTGATCCCGCCCAAAGGAAAGGCATCGTACGCTTGTTTAATTCGGATATATTTGTCATCTTTTCATTTCGGTAAAATGCAACTTCTTCTTTACTCTATATATTTTTTTAATATATAAATTCTGCACTTCTTTTTTTTTTGTTTTAATATATATATTTTGTTGATTTTCTTCTTTTCCAAGCGTTCTTTCTGTCTTCTTTTGTATATATATTTTTTTATTATTATTTTCATCCTTCTTTTACTCAAGTTGCCATCTTTTAACTTCTTTTATTATTGGTTTGCTTCTTCTTTTCTTTTGCTTCTTTTCTATATATTTTTATTTATATATAATTATGTTTTTTTCCAAACCAACTTCTTGATTTTCATATTATTTTTTTATTATTTTTAATTTGAAAATTAAAATGTGTGAAAAGAGGGGTGTTTGGTGTTTTGGGTGCTTCAAAAAACATTATAGCCAAGTCAAGATATATACGTTTTCCATGGTGACTTCTTTTTTCTATTATTTTCGAGGTTTCTTGATCTTTTTCGCCTGTTAACTTGCTGTAGATGCGTATTTTTTTTTAGTGAAACGAGATATTTTTTTCTGGCTTTTTCTCTTGTGACGTGTTTTCGGTTTTTTTCTTTTTTCGGTTTTTTGATTTATTTATTTATTTTGCAAAGAAGTTTGGCAATGAAATAATGTTTTTTGAAATAATATTGTAAAAAAATCTGAAATCAAATATTATTGGATTAAAGAACAGTGTCGTTAAATCAAATGAAGGCAATTTGGGTCGTCCCCCCATTCCAAGGCAAGGCATGCGCTTAAAATAAGTCTATTCTTAATCAGTCAGTCTTAGATCGCGCTCAGAAAAACTTGTTTAAGGCTCCAAAAGTTAAGTATTTAAGTATCCAAGGTTTCGGATTTATTTCTTGTCTTGTTTCCGTATTATATTTAAAGCAGAGCTCGCAGGTAAGAGTTAGAGCTAAATACATCCTAATCTTTTGTCTACACCCAAAAGAAATAGTAGCAGGAACTTTGCAGCAATTGTTACATAAATTCTATACTTTAAAGTATTAAAAATTTCCTAACAAGATGCTTATTAATTTGATACTATGAAAGTATAAAAACTATACTAATCTGCGCCAAGACTTGACGAAAATCACTAACGCGAAAAACAATTAAGCACTTAATTCCAGCAAACGCGATGTTATCGAACTATCGATGTAGGCTCGTATAAAAATAATACTGAAAAATACACAATTGAAACTACAGGGTATAAAATCTATACTCATAAGTATACATTTGATATAATTAAGTATTAAATCTATACTAAACTCGCTATACTGCTTGAGAATATTTTAAAACAAAGCGTATAAGTGCTAAACTTTTGGTTTTTGTGTTGGGTGTACTTGCTTTAGTTAGTACATACTAATACAATATTCTATTACTCAGAATTAGAATTTTAATTTTAAAAAGTTCTAGCATTGCTTAAGAGTCAAAGATAGCTTACGCTGTGCACTAGAGAGTTATTTACGAGCTCTGACCTAAAGGCATTTTTTGTAAATATTTTTCGCTTTGGGTTTAACCCATTTAATCACCCATTAAATTAGCCCAAAGGTATTACAAGTCTTTAAAAACTATTAAAATTGCTCAAGCCCCTATACTAATTCTGCATCTGCTTGAGAACTTAGAAATGGAACAGTCTCGGTTGTATAAGAAGACAGCAACTGTTCGTTTACTTGCTATAAAGCTCTGTATTTACTAAATGCCTAATTACGTCAGCTATTCTTAAGGGTCTTATGGTTTCTGCCATGAAATCGTGTTTATATTTCATTCTACATCCCAGAGTTAAGCTAGATTTATGTTTCTATCAGATACGAGTCCCACAAGAAACTTGGCCACAAAAGCAGTCGCGTTCGTTAGAGTTCGTAGATGATTTGCCCAAAAAATAACGAAACACTTACCTTACTAAGGTTTTAATAAAACAATAATCAGTAGGGAGCATAGTAATTGGCGCGACCGCGGTAACCCCTTCTGAAACGAAAGACAGACCGGGATTAGCTTGGTCCAAGCGGGATCCGAGAGGGCCTTGGTTGCTCACTTACATTGCGCGTCGGGCGCCTCGGAAGGTGGAGTGACAGCACGACCCCCGAGAGACGCGAGCTCCTCGGCCCCGGAAGCTGCCGCGGGCGAAGCGATTTGTGGTGGAAAGGCCTGGGCGGTTTGTGCGCTTCGACATTACCTAAATAAGGAGCACAGAAAAATAAATTATTGCAAATTTATCAAGGATAAGACGGCCAATCTAACGCACCTTGATTTGCCGACCCCGGAATAGGGTCTCATTCATGGCCAAGGCGGTCTCGACGAACTCCTTCGAGCCGAACTCGATGTACGCAAAGCCCTTGGGATGGCCGTCAGCCTTATTGCAGAGGATGGTGACGCGGTTGATGGTGCCACAGCCGTGGAAGTGGGCCTCCAGTTCCTCGGCGGAGGCGCCATAGTCCACGTTGCCCACGTAGACGGACCGTGTGTCAATCTCCTGCTTCTCTTCGAGCGACAGAGGCACTGTGGCCAGGCCGGTGGTGGAGCCACCGGCCATCTGTTTGTCCACCTCCGACTGCATTTGCTTTATCTTCTCGGCCTCCTCCTCCATCTCCTTAACGCGCGCCTTGATGGCCTCCAGTTCGGGGTCGATCTGCATGCTGCCGTCCTCCTTTCGAGGAATTAGTTTTGGATAGATTTAGTGTCTGACTAAAGGAACGCCCAAATCCAAATCCAGGTCCAAGCCAGACAATGCGAAGCGACGCTTTGAAAATGGCGACGACGCTCGCTTTGTTGTATCTCGGTATCTCCCGCCGAAGCTTTGCCGGACGAGCTTTTCCAGGGAATTCGATTGCGCGTGCTTTCGCAGGGCGGGAGCACCGAAACTGGTTTTGGCTTGGACTCTCTCTCTCTCCCTTAACTCACCTCAGTCTCTGCGGTTAGCTCGGCCTCCTGCTCCCCGTTCGTCTCCTCCAGCGACTCCAGAAGCTGATCCTCGTTCAGCGTGATATCTTCGTCAGCCATTGTTTTGTTTACGTTTGTTTGCGTTTACTGGCAAAGCTTGGTTTGAAGGCGCAAAAGCTCCCGGCGGCAGTTAACGCAGCTCTGTCAAAGAGTGAGAGGGGGCGGCGAAAGAGAACAAAGAGAATTAATGGCTTGGCGACTGAGAAAGAGAGCGAGCGGCAGCCGGAGAGCAAATGCAAATGCGGTGAAATTCTTGGCACACTCAAAATGAACAAAATATCGACGTGGGAATGTTATTAACCTCGACCAAACGTGCTTTTCCATTCCACGCGAAATTTGACTTACGTTGATGATATATTTACAAGACACGGGCGCTGCGCTGCTGACGTTTTACTTCGCCCAAAATGGCCGCTGCCCAGTGAAATCTTGGTGGACTTTAAACTGATGCTTTCCACTCCAAAGGCACACAAGTCGCAGCCTTTTCGTATCGATATCCACCTTAGATCTCTCTTGCACTTAGCTGCAGTGCTTATTATCGCCTAATATTTACAAAATTGATGAACACACGTAAATTTTTCCACCGAAAACAGATTTACATATATTCGCAGTGTTGCCAGATAAAAATGTAGCTTTCCCACTAAAAAATCCGGAACAAAAACGTGAAGATTTACGGCGTTTCTAGAGATGACACTTCGGTACAGTTTTCGCCTCGATATATTTCGGCAGGCCTGCTGATAAGTTTTGGTATTTTTAGCCAGCGCCGCAGGCTGGCAACACTGGTTCTAAAACTCTGGGCACACCATTTCGTATTAATTATAATTAAAACAATTTAAATTCAAATGAATGATTCCTCCGATTCGGAATACGAGGACGTCGAGTACCTGGTCTTCGCTGATTTCAAAAACTCCATTCAACCGAACGAGCTGAAGCACGAGGATGCGGCCATCAAGGTCATCGGGATCGAGAGCGATACTCCCATGGCGGAGGTGAATGGCCACATCTACCGGGGTCGCTACGAAAATTCCGTAGGCACGAATGTGTTCTTCGAGAAGGAGAAGCGGGAAGACAAGCAATCGGGCGATCCGCTATACGAGTCCGTCTGCCGCCAGCGGTACAAGTACGTGGACAAGTCCACCAAGGTGATAGCCTTCGAGCGGGCCTACATTGACAACTTGCAGCTGCTGGCCGAGAAGTCGACCAAAGCTGACGAAAGCGAGCAGGAGGGGGTTGAGCAGTCAGTTAAGTTGAATATTACCTACAAGGAAGCGATTAACAAGTTTGGGGAGGAGCTTTAAGTACGGTAAGAGGAATAATATTTGGCGTAAATGGCCATGTTCAACAAGATCCCTTCTTCTCGCAGCATCATGGAGGGGTACTGCATGCCGTCGGGGCCAGCATTAAACCTAAGGGATTTCCTTGCCGAATACGAGAAAAAGCTATCCGGCAGCGGGGGCGAAATGCCCTTCTATCTGCAAAGCCAATCCCATGCTCGTGGACGTAGGCGACAGCTGCTCCCTGGATATGATCGACTCTCCCGAGGACAGCTCAGTCATCAACTTTAAGCCCGGCGCCGACATGTATCGCCCCATCGTAGCTCAGCCCCAAGAGGGCCACCATGTGCCGAGCACCTTTTCCGCTTTGAGCCAGCACAAGGCCAGGTCCCGGAAGTCGGCATTTATCCGTACCCCCTACAACTACAAAATAAACCCGCCGCCGCCGGGCTGCACCGAACTCGAGGTGAATGCGTATGAGCTGGAGCTAAGTGTCCGGGTGTACCGGCCACCTCGGGCCGCTCATCGGGGCTACAAGGTGGAGGTGCCCGTGTTCGCCGAGGAGTACCTCTGCCTGGGCAGCAACTATCTGACCGAGCTGCGCGACAAGATCAGCTGCATATGCGCGGGCAAGCGCTTCATAGACATCAGCGACGATCCGGATGCGCCCTTGCCCACCATCGATACAAATCCGGGTTACTTCTTCATCAACGACACCTTCTACAACGACATGCGCAACCCGAACAATTGCGACTACTCGGCCACGGTGATCGAGTGGGCAAACACTGCTCATGGCATGCAAACGAATCGTTCAAGGTGGAAAGTATGGAGGACACTCGCTTCATCGACCTGACTGTGTCGCCGGGTTCGCCACTGCACTACCTGCACCACGGCAACTGCGAGCACCTGTTTGTCATTTCCCAGATCGAGGTGCTGACGCCGCGCAGTAAACGCCCACACCGCAGCCTCTACCCCTGTCCACGCACCTATAGCGCCTTCAATCGCAGGTCTTGCTACATGTGCGGCATCAATAGCTTTCACTTTATTATCGAGAAGTCGTCGCGGCAGCTGCACGATCCCTCCTACCTGTGCCGCACCTGCTTCTTGAGTTTCTACTACGTGGACGGCAAGAAGGTGGGCCACTTCAAGGCCTATCGCATATACGACCATGACGCGGAGGAGCCAAGAGAAGATGTGGTTATAACAGGTGATTGATAGGCCCTGAACTTCCTTAACTAGTTCTTACTTTAAATATGTGTACAGTTCCCTTTAATAATTAAGAAAACAGAGAATTTTGACTTTAATTCGCGAACTCCAGGACGCCATTGAACGCTCAATGGGCTTGGATTGATATTTTATTGTAAAATATTCGTAGATAGATTTAAATAAAATACACACATACATTGCAACAAGAGTAATTGGCATTGAAGGAACAGATCCCTCGGTTGCCGTAAAGCTGCCTAAGTTCCATGCAATCTAGATTAGCAAAAGGTTAGTGTTGTGTTGTCCCAAGGTGGGAATACAAAAATGCAGACCGAACAAAGTTAATAGTCGTACCTTCTTAGGCTTAGGTCTAGCGTTAGTACATATATTATGCAGTAGTTCGATTTTTACAAAAAGGATTCAGAGTATAGACTTGACCAAGACCAATGGAAAACAAACCAATAGACTAATTTTGGCCAATAACATAGTTATATATATATATATATATCCTAGACAAGATACTAGTACTAGTGGGTACTTAGCAATACAATACAGATACAGTAAAAACCTGCACACTGGGAACCGGGAACCGGAGTCCGGCGTGCTTGTGGTGAGAGACAGTGCGTTTAGTTACTTGGGGCGTAGAAATGCATCGAACATCGAAACATCGAACATATTGCCAAACCGTCCAACAAATATATCATTACGAGTAACTCTGCAGGCTGTGGTTGGCCCGGACATCTTTGGTGTACGTGCTTGCGTTTGCGTTTACTTCCGTGTTAAAGCTTTGACCAGCGGGCGACGGACTGGGAGCGCCGCCTAGCTCTGGAAGACCAGCTCCCGCTCCACCGACAAGTACTCCAGCATCTGGGCCGGCACTGGCAGCTGGGCCAGCTGCTCGCGCGACATCTGGCGCTGCAGGACGCGGCGACACAGATCCTGCAGCTTGGGCATGTTGGCGTACCGACTGAGTGGGTACTTGAGGATCACTGGGAACGGCGGCTGCATTTCGTTGGGGACCTTTACGAAACAAACAAAGTTGTCGTTGGTGCAGCGGTGCAATATATCCTCGATCATCTCCACTATGGACTCGTATTTCAGCTCCTCGAAGTGCCAGAAGTCGTCGCGGAACTCCAGCCTATAGTGCAGGGTCACGTTCACAATCCGGAAGCTCAGCGTGAACTGGGAGCCGCTAGTCTCCGAGTCGCGGACGAGGAACGAGCCAGTGGGCTTGTCGCTGAGCTGCCGCTGCGAGTCGCGCCTGGAGATCTCCCCCCAGTACCACACTTGGCTGAAAGCAAACAAAGAGCGTGAGTCATCGTCGATCGCTGACCAGTCAAGAGCTGCGCTGCGGCTGCGCTTACTTGAGCATCTCCGAGCAGGCCTTGTACATGACCTGGTTGGGCGAGTGGGCGTCCTCGCGCTCCAGCCACTTCTTCCGGATGAAGCGCAAGTAGTCGTGCGTGAACGGCAGCGTGGGCTCCGTGCAGATGGCCGGGGTGAGGAACTCATAGGTGGCATCCGTGGTCCCGCCGTCGTCGCAGTCGCCCATCGAGTGCCAGTTACGCAGCGAGCTGAGGCCCTGGCCCACCTTTCGGCGAAGTCTCGCGAACACGTTCCGCTTCTCCCGCCGCCTTCGAAGGGTGCCCGTTCCCCATTGCTGCAGCTGGCCATGGACGTGTCCCCCGCCTCAAGGACGCACACCTCGTTGTTGTTGTTCTGGTGACCTCCAGCCCCAATGCTGGCGGATACAGCCAGCGCCGAATCGGACTTCTTGCGCCTGGTCAGCGAGTGAAACCAGCCCTTCTTTTCCTTGTCCCTCTCCTTGCCCCTGTCCTTTGTGGAGTCTCCACCACCAGCGCGCTCCTGGTGGCGCTGGCTGCTGTGGGCTTGGCCTTGGTCGCCGTTGCTCATTGTGGAGTGGGATCGGAACGGAACGGAACGGCGTCCTCGTGGTGGTATCACATCATTGATCTAAATCGGAGCCGTGATTAATGCCACCGAAATGTATTGATAAGAATTATTTGTTTTCGTTGGAGTACACAAGAAGTAAGCTATCGTTATCGTTATCAGTCGATTAGACTTGTCTGCTATCGATACAGCAAATGGGGGGTAAATTGTTTTAATAAATTAATTGATTTGATACGATATCTTACAAGGATTAATTATAAATTTATGAAATTAAACTTGAACAAAATTTTACTTTTGTTAACTTTAATACATATACTTGGCGGCTTTCGGAACGCTTTAGTGCATTTTTCCCCAAGCGTTAGGCTATTTTCGGCGTCTTGCCCAGACGGTCTTGCTACATGGCATTTAACATTTAAATTTTAATAACTTTGTTTGGTGTTTCTTGTTCTAAGTATTGTTAATTAAAGACAACTTTTCCATGAAGCTGGATTTGTCCAACTTTTTTAAGGACGAGCGCAGTCAGGCCCTGGTCTTTATAGATACGAATTGGCTAAACATCAAGGATGTGCAGGACCACATTCAAAATTTGTTTAAATTGGTATGTTTTTGAACAAATTTATTAATTCTTTGACCTAATGTGCCTTCTTCAGACCGATATTAACTTGCTGACAACAGATGGCTGCTTTCTGCCGCCTAGGGAATCCATCCAAGTGCTCAAAGAGGCTGAGGGACTCAAGTATGTGATCCTCTGATTTCTAGAAAATCTTAACTCATTGTAATCTCCGTTAATGTAGGGCTTTCCGGTTCAGTGATCCTGGCCAGAATGACTTGCCAGCCCGGCTCCAGTGGCCAAGGCCAGTAAGAAGCGCAAGTACACATCAGCGGAGGAGGAGATCGAGTTGCCCAGCTCTACCCCGAGTCGCCCGTCGAAGCGTTCCAAAAAGAAGAGTTCGGTAGCGCCTGAGGTTCCACCGGAAACATCTCCAGACTTGAGCATTGTAGCTTTCGAGTTCCAGCTGAAATCTTCACAAAACAGCACAAAATATGACAATTCAAATGAGGAACCATCAGCATCTTCGGCTTCAGGCCCTAAGAGCTCCAAGGCCAGGCCGCACTTTGGGAAGGGAATCGTCAGTGATGGCGGCAGAGGAGCAGGCGACACCATCCGCATCATCTTCGGTTTCGGGCTATAAGAGCTCCAAGGCCAGTCGCACTTTGCGAAAAGA
Source organism: Drosophila triauraria (assembly GCA_014170255.2). Taxonomy (NCBI): domain Eukaryota; kingdom Metazoa; phylum Arthropoda; class Insecta; order Diptera; family Drosophilidae; genus Drosophila; species Drosophila triauraria. The sequence continues at coordinate 17,538,615 of CM024335.1, read as the reverse complement.
ATCGTCAGTGATGGCGACGGTGGACCAGACGACGCCATCAGCATCATTATCGGTTTCAGGCCGTAAGAGCTCCAAGGCCAGTCGCACTTTACGTAAGGAATCGTCAGTGATGGCGGCACAGGATCAGAAGACGCTAGAAGAAGAGCCTGCTCCACTACAGGAGATCGAGACTCCCGCTCCTCCGCCCATCGTGTTTCGCTGTCCTCTCATGGAGCTGGACTCCAACACTGCACGCACATTCGAACTCCCAGCGAAGAGTAAGATTGTCATAATTGAGAATATTGAAATTAAGCCCGCCAATGGGATTCATCTGGAAGTGGAGGAGGCTGCCTATGCTACGGAGAAGCTAGAGGAGACATTGGCCGACATTAATGGTGCAGACTCACTGGCAGCGGCAGCAGAAGAATCTGAACTCTTAACCTCGACTGCAGACCCGGAGGCAGACACCATCCAAGAGGATGAGCTGCCGGAAAATACTGCTGACCTCACTCAGACACCTGAAGCGGAGACATCTCAGATTGAAAAGAAAGTTGAGCCAAAGGACACCTCTCAAGCTCCCGTTGCGGCTCCCGCTCCAGCTCGCTTTTGTGCTGAGAGCTTGTCCTCCGATTCCGAGGACGATGTCATGGTCTTGGATGACACCAATGCGGATGATTCCGATTCCGATGTGCAGGCAGTGGTTCCCGCTGAAGGCAAGCTTTGAAGCTAAATAAATTGTATACCTAATTATAATTATTGTTATCTTAGAACCAGAAACCAAAGGTGAATCGAACATTATTCGGGATATGTTGCAGAGCGCAGCACCCTTGGACAGCTTGCCGAGTCGCGGCGATACCATACTCTTTAAGCTAAAGAAAGTCAAGGGGAATCCGGCTTCGGGGAGCACCGATTTTATAGCTGGCAACTGCACTTACATCAATCGTCGCAGCAAAGTTATCACACTGGAAGTCATTTGTGAGGCAGCCATCACTACTCATGCCCCAAAGTGATTTCCCTAATACTATCTCTGTATTTCAGCCTGCCCCTCCGAGTTCACGCGCATTCTGAGACAGTATAGCAGCAGCCTGGACGAGTCCGGCGATGAAATCCGCTGCCTAAATGTGAACTACAAAGAGCTGATAGAGGCAAAGATCATCGTAGCCACAATTGACTGATTTTGCGTACATTATTGTTTGTTCTATTTCCAGGGGTTCGTAGTTTTATAATTATTTAAAAAATATAAGAAATTAAACAACAATCAAATGTACGTATTGTTGGAATCCCCCTACTTGGTGTGCTTCTTGATCTGGCTCAGCAAGTCATCGGCCTCCTCGCCAGTCTTCACGCGCAGCAGCATCGTTGCGACCTTGGTCTCCTCGGGCGTGGGCATGCACACCATCATCACGTTGTTCTTGCCCATCCGCTGGCAGGGTATACCGTCGCTCAGGATGAGGTTGACCAGGATATTGCCCAGATTTGTGTCCGCCCGCACCAGCATCTGTGTCTTCTCCGAGTCCTTGACCGGCTTCAAGTAAAGTGTCCCGATGCCCCGGTCAGCGTAGTCATTGCCCTTTTTCACAAAGACCTTGCAGCGCTTGGAATATATGGCATCATCCTCAACGACCTGTTTAAGAGCAAGGAACTTAGTTAGTGTCCAAGTTAACCAAGTCACCTTTGAGTCCATTTACCTGTTTGAACTCCACCTTCGGCGGCTTGTCTTCATCATCCTGAGCCTCTTCGCTGGCAACAGCTGCTGGTGGCTTGATGTTGCCGAAGGAGAAGGGCGCTGCACCGGAGTTGAAAGAGAATCCCGCGGAGGCGCCTACAGCTCCCTCGGCCGGCTTGCCGAATCCAGAGAATATGGAGCTACTCGGCTTATCGTCGTTGTTGCTCTTCAGTCCGAAACTAAAACCATTTGTTTTCGGGGGTGTGGCCACAGGCTCATCCTTTTTGGTGGAAAATGAAAAGTCATCCTTTTTGGCGGAAAACATAGGTTCACTCTTCTTGGGGCTACTGTCTGTGGCCCGGAAACTAAATAGGCCCGGCTTGGGGGCATCCTCGGCGGCCTTAGCCTCGCCTGCCGGCTTCGAGGAGAAACTAAAGATGCTGTTGGCGGGAGCTGCTGGTTTGGCTGCCGACGGCGAAGCGCTAGAAACGCTGGTCGCGCCGAAGGAGAACAGTGGCGTGGTGGTTGTGGTGGTCGTTCCACCACTGGTTACTGTGCAATTCGGCTTCTTGGCGAACGGCGACGTGGAGCCACCGATGGGGGTGCTGGGCTTGCCAAAGGAAAATGTTGTAGTTGGCTTGGGTGAGGACGAGACGCTGGAAACGGCAATGGATGGCGATCCCAGAGAGGCACCCGCTGCAGGTGTGGACTTTGTGCCTGCTATTCGGGCATTCTCTTCGTCCTTCAGCTCCTTTAGGTGCTTCTCGTAGTTCTGGAATACTGGGGACAGTAAGCAGTACGCACTCTTGTTCACTTGTTCCTGAAGGAACTTAACGATAGCTCTATTCAGCTCGGCCACGCTCTCGCGGTACTGCGAGGATTCGCTCTTGCTGGGGCTTGACGGGATCTTGGCGCTGGCGCTGGCACTGGCGCTTCCAGCTTGACGCTAGAAGGTGACGACTTGAATACGGACGACGTGGGCTCGCTACTCTCCTTCTTGGCGCTTGATATGGTGCCGAAAATGGAGGTTGCCGGCTTGGCGCCATCGGTGGTACTTGTTGATTCCTTGGTCGTGCTGATGCTACTGCTGCCGAAAATGCTTGTGGTCGGCTTGGCGGTCGTGGTAGAGCTGGCAATGAACGAGAACGAGGGCTTGACGGCCGGGCTCGTGGTGGACGTAGCAGTGCCTGTCGGTGCCGGCAGATTTGCCAGGAAGGAGAAGGGCGATTTCGCGCCACTTATTGCGTTCGGCGTGCCGAAACCTAAAAAAACAAACAACTGGTAACAACAACTTGCAACATTTTAAGAAGGTAGAGCTCACCTGAGAATCCGCTGAAAGCACTCTTGGTCGCAGCGGGGGCATCCTCGCCGCCCTCGGTGGCGGCAGAGGGTCCGCCGGTAACCTTGCGGCGCCCCTTCTTGATAACGCGTGTCTTAAGCTCGTCCTCGGTCGCCGTGCGGAAGGTGCCGCGCTCCTCGGGCTCCTCCTCTTGGTCCCAGTTGTCGTGGTTCAGGTTCGAGGTGGCCTGCCGCTTGCCAGCCATTTTATTTCAATCCTAGATTAAATTGCAAATGCCAGAAAATGCTGGGAAACCAATGAAACCCACACCGCGTTGCTGCTAGTGCTATCGATACTATCGATTTATAACTTTTTTGAAAAACATCGATTGTTATCTGCACTTTCGAATAAAATGTGTTGTTTTATGTTAAAAAAAATTTGCAAAACAATTTTCATTATTTTAATATTAAGCCACACAAAGAAATCAATCAATTTTGTTAATAAAAAACTTGAAAGAACTATTTTTACCAGCTCTAGTTCCTGCTCAAGTAGTAGGCGCCGTTATGAGCTGACAGCTATCGATAGTACTATCGACGGCTGCACCCAGCGATAGACGAGAGCCAGTGCTATCGATAGAGCAACAACAATCACACTGTACAGCGAGAGACGCCAGCAGCACAAAATCGCAATAAAGCAAAAAGCATTAAATCACATCTACGGCTGAGTTGACCATGTTTAGTGCCGCGAATCCGCGTTCGAGTCCGAGTGCCTGCTCCAGCACCTGCCAGGTGGCCAGCTATTGATGGCCCCGCCGCCCGGGCACTGCGCATTTCCTCTGCCAGCGTTAATTGCGCTGCTCGCAGTACCAGAAAAGCTGAAAAACCCCAAATCGCGAGAGGATGAGAACGCCAGTGCGTGGATATATGTTTGCGGATTGCAGTAGTTCCAGGGAAAGTGCTAGTGCGAGTGCGAACAGCGACAATAACAATCCGGAGTGAATTAATCGCGCAGAGACACGTACAGTGCAGAGGCGTTATCCTTGTTTCGCTACTACTCGCTGTCCCGCTCTACCTCTCCCACCACTCGCTCCTTGCCACGGCCTTGGGCGTGAGTTGGTGTGTGTCGTGTGTCGCGTGTGTGTGTGTCTCCCGTCTCTGTGTGTGTGTGTCCCTTCAGTGTCTGTGCGTTAGGATTCGTATCCTGAGCAAAAATGCCGCCATCCCTGATAGCCGTGTCCGAGTTCGTGGAGGAGACGCGCTCCGATTACAACTCGCCCACCACCTCCACCTTCGCCTCCCGGATGCCCGACTGCCGCTACACCATTGGCGTGCTGGAAGAGGTGAGCTGAAAGAGCCTTGAGGCTTGAATTCTTTGTACTACATGTCCCTCAGGTAGCCCAGGGTTTGCCTTTATCCCCGGCAGCCATCTCTCTCTCTTGGTCACAAATCAAAACAAAAGTTCAAGGTAGCCCCGATAAACAATTCATGGAATAGGCAGGTGTGTTCCGGGATTAACATTCGCAGAATCAGTTTCAGCTTCAGCTGGAACTAGAACGATTTGAGGTTGAATTCTTCAAGGGATTTGGAGATCTAACCAAAGAGAAACTAGCTATGAGCAGCTTTAAACGATGGAAATACTTTTTTATAGTAGTTTTAGAGCAAAAGTTAAGTAGGTCGCGATGCCAGAATTTTTCCATCAGTCGAATTCCAAAATTCACAAAGAAAGCGTTTGAATTAAAGTTGAAGTATGAATTTAATCATTTCTATTTGTAATATTTTATGGTTGAGAAATGAAAGTAACAAGAACACATTTCCTTATGTCTAGATAAGCAACATTCTTGGGAAAAGGAACATTATCTCGAATTGTATTCGGATAACTATTTGATAAGCGATCGAGACATAAAGTATTCCTAGAAGAATATACTAATTCCTCATTTAATAATTGTGAATTTTTCTATTTCCAATCACCCATAAAAATATTAAAAAATACTATAGAACTCGGCAAGTGTTTAAAATCGAATAATTTTCATTCCGTTTGCACAGTTTAATCACCAAAGTTATAATTAAAATACGTTTTTAGCACAATTAACGCCAAGTACTGCGTAGAAAACAGTTCAAATCTTAAATCAAATTCCCTGAAATTCCGTGAAAGTGAAAACCGGAGCATGACTATACGGTTTGGCCGTGCAATACTGCAGCAAACGTGGTAGACGTAGACGACGCCCCCAGCAAAACGATGATGATTTTTATTTGCACAGAGAGAGAGAGCGGAGGGGTGGGAAGGCAGGAGGAGCAGCAGCGAAATGATTTGTAAATTGGCTCGGCGCCAAATGAGCCACCGCCTGTTATTTAGCTCTGCCACCAGCTGCTGGCCTCTCTCTCGCTCCCGCTCTCTTGATCCGCCTGCAAGGTGGTTCTCCTCGACTCCGCAAAAATAGTATTATGAAAATGCAAAGTGCATTCCTGGCTAAATCAATGCGGATGCGAGGGACAGGGAGCCGGAGCCGGAGTGGGAGTGGTTGTGGCTTGCCACACGAGCATGCTGTAATTTCTATATTTAGTCAGAGCAGCTAAGGGCGCCTGTCCCCATATAGAATCACTACTCCCGCTCCCTCTGATAAAGCAAAGCATATAACGCATATAAATGCGGCCGGAAAAGGCCTGTGATAAGAAAAGCCAGAGCGAGAGTGATGCAAGGCAAGGCGAGGGCGTACTGCTTAGCCAGTCACTTACTTAGTCAGTGGAGCCGGAACAGTGGCAGCCTCATCATCCGTTCTGTCACTAGAAATTCCCCTTAGAGTGGCCCGATTCCGCGTCTGGCATTATGCAATGCCTCGTATATGTATATGCTCCAATTCCCCCGGCTAATGCAGCTCCCGGCGAAACAAAATTAGACTTGGATTTATTGGAACCAAGAGGCAGCAGTCGTCGTCGTCGTCGTCGCGTCATTCCCACTTCCCCATAACAAAGGGACGGGCGGTCCGCCTTCTTGGACACACCACACACAGCAGCATTTAATATTTAATTTCGCTGATGGATTTTTGGTGTTGCCCAGGCGGACTTGCCGGTGACCTCCATTCCGCCAGTTAAATGAGTTTTATTTCATTTTTTTGGTTTTTTTTCGGCCTGTCTCTCCCATTGCGTGTTTATTATATTGGGAGCAACTGTAAAACGGTCTAAAACAAAATTAAATTCGGCTTAGCTCCGAGTTTCTCTGTATTTTTCATCCATTTAACCGCCTCTCTAACAAAGTGTTGCGGTTTCAGCCTTCTTATGGGGCTTTGACTTAATAAAAATTAGCATCTTTTGTTATCAAAACAGCAAAAACTGGTCTTAAGCTTTGTTTGTGTTTATTGTTCTAGGCGTGAGTTGTTGTTTGCATTCCCAGTAATTTACTCCAAGTCTGTGCTCATGACTAATCTTCCCTAGCGGCTGGCTCGGGGTTCGTTCGTCCCCAGATGTTTGCCCCTATCGCTTGGGGATCGAATTGCAATCGCAAACAGTTGTACTTCCTTGGAGCTAATCTAATCTAGAGTATTTATTGGCCAGTTGCTTGCGTGGAGTTCATATTTCATTTGTAGTCCGAGTCCCAGGCCATTTCTCGGTGTCCCTTGGCGGCTAATTCAATTTTCCAAGCACACATTTTGAATTGAAGGCAATTGGGGAAAGTCAATGGGTCAATAAATGGGGGGAACAAACTCTTTCCGGGCCCCGTCTGAAACGGATTTATGGAGTTCCGTTTGATGTAAACACTTCATCTCTCTGTATCGATCCGAGCACTGACATGTGCATAAACCATTAATGTTTCAAAGCGGGCGTAATTCAGGGGGAGAAGTACTTGAAATCAGACTTTTTCGAGTCTTAATTGGTGCATGCGACTGCATTTCAAATGGGGCAGCTTGTGTTCGGTTATTAAGTTTAATAATAGAAGTGACCTTGTCGCACATTTTCAATTAGCCAGTGCCATGGAACGTGGGGAATATACAAGGGTCCAAGAGGCGCACTGAATACCTAATGCCGCCGATATTGACGCTCACTCAATCTGTGAATATTGTTCATTCGGTGTCCATCCGCGGCGTTTCCTCCATTATTTTATCTTCCCTATTTGGTCCGAGCTTGGGAATGTATTGTGGCTGCTCCTTTGCAAATCAGAAGGTTAATTTCCAAAGAAAGAATTACAGTGACTAACAGACTTAAATTTAATATTAATTTTATAATAAATATACTCGTTTACATAAAAAAAAAAAATAAAAATCGTCATAGAAACTATATGATTGTTACATGAATTCTACACTCTTGAGTACTAAAAATATCTAAATAGGATGCTTATTAATTTGATACTACGAAAGTATAAAAATTATACTAATCTGCACAAAGACTTGAGGAAAATCACTAACGCCACAAACAGAAAAGCTCTAAATTCCAGCTAACGCGATATGTTATCGAATTTTCGATATAGGTTCGTATAAAAATAATACTGGAAAATACACAATTGAAACTATAAAGTATAAATACTATACTATTAAGTGTTAAGTATTAAGTCTATACTAAACTTGAGTATATTTTTAAGACAACGCGTATAAGGGATAAACTCTTGGTTTTTTTTTTTATGTTGGTGTAAATTAAAATACTCGTACTATTTGATACTTAATAGATAATTTATACCCTTCCCTTACAGCGCTTGGAGTTTGATCGGGAGGGTCTCACCAAGCTAAAGAAGGCGGTCAAGGCCATCCACAACTCGGGAATCAGTGAGTACAGAGTCTGAGATACAGCCTTCCGTATGTTTGCGAATAACACCCTTATCTTGCAGCCCATGTGGACAATGAGATGTTCATGGTGCGGTCTCTGGAGAGGCTGGGCGGCAAGGTCATAGACCAGGATGATCCGGACATTGGCGCCGCCATACTTAAGTTCAGTGTGGTCACCAAGGAGCTGAGTGCGCTGATGAAGACTCTGGTAGATATCACTGGCCCTACTCCACCCCAGCACTATCTCTGACCTAGTTTTATCTTCACCCACCCCCAGATGCAGAATATCAACAACATTGTGATGTTTCCGGTGGACTCCATGCTCAAGAGCGAGCTGCGCGGCGTCAAGGGCGACATGAAGCGGCCGTTCGACAAGGCGGCCAAGGACTACGAGGCCAAGTTCATCAAGATCGAGAAGGAGAAGAAGGCCCAGGCCAAGGAGGCGGGTATGGTGCGTACGGAGATCGATGCCGCCGTGGTGGCCGACGAGATGGAGAAGGAGCGCCGCCTCTACCAGCTGCAGACCTGCGAGTATCTGCTCAAGTACAAGGACATCAAGGCCAAGACGGGCATCGAGCTGCTGCAGCACTTTATCGAGTATTATCACGCGCTAAGCAAGTGAGTGTACCTTGCCCACACATCCGCTTGAACGCTGCATACTAATGAGACACCTCTCCTCCTCCTCCAGCTACTTCAAAGACGGCCTCCAGACAATCGATCACTTCGGCACCTATATCGGTGATCTGAGCGAGAAGCTGCACGAGATCAAGCAGAAGCAGGACGAGGATCGTCGCAGTCTGCTGGACCTGCGATCCGTGCTGCAGCACTCCGGACTTTGAGCGCGTGGACAACGTACCCTCATCGGAGAACCGGAGCGGGGGAGCGGGCTACTCCCTCCACCAGTTGCAGGGCGACAAGCATCACGGCGTCACGCGGCAGGGCCATTTGCTCAAGAAGAGCGAGGGCAAGGTGCGCCGCGTGTGGCAGAAGCGACGCTGCCGGGTGACCAGCGACGGCTTCCTGGATATCTTCCATGCGGACGAGACCAAGCCGCCGACTCGCGTCAATCTGCTGACCTGCCAGATCAAGCCAGTGCCGGATGACAAGCGCGGCTTTGACCTCATCAGCTGTGAGTTATCTTTGCCCTCCCTTAGGATCTTAGCCTGACTTCTTTCTCTTCCAGACAATCGTCCGTATCACTTTCAGGCCGAGGATGATGGCGACCAGAAGGCCTGGATGGCCGTGCTGGTCAACTGCAAGGAGAAGGCTCTGACCAAGGCCTTCCAGCATGCCAATCCCCAGATGAGCCCCAGTCTGGTGGAGCTGCAGAAGACGGTGATCCGCTATGTCCAGCTGCTGCCGGGCAACGATCGCTGCTGCGACTGCGGCTCCCGCAATGACGTGACCTGGATCAGCCTGAACTTTGGCATTCTGGTGTGCATCCAGTGCTCGGGCGTGCACCGCGACCTGGGCGTGCATCACTCGCGCATCCAGAGCCTTACGCTGGACAACCTGACCACGGCCAATCTGCTAATCGCTCGGGCCATGGGCAACAGCACGCTGAACGACATCATGGAGGCGAAGCTGGGCAGAGGCAAGCTCCAGCACGAGAGCAGCATGTGAGTCCCAGCCTTCAGTTCTGGGTTCGAGCTTCAAACTGATCTTTGTTTATATTTTCCAGGGAGGAGCGCTACGACTTCATCCGCGCCAAGTATGTGGCCAAGCGCTATGTGATGCGCACCTGCTCGGATGACAACGATCTGCGCTGCGACCTGGAGCAGGCGGTGGTCAATGCGGACATGAGCCAGCTGCTGCAGGTGTGGGCCGAGGGCGCAGATCTCACCTGTTGCCTGCCCAGCTCAGATGGCGGCGAGACGGCCCTCCATCTGGCCGTGCTGCGCGAGATGGGCTCCACCCTGCACATAGTCGACTTCCTCATCCAGAATATGCCGCTGAAGGGCCTGAACAAGGCCACCAACCCAGCCGGTCTGCTGGACGTGACCGGTAAGAATACGGCGCTGCACTTGTGCGCCCTCCACGATCGCAGGGAGTGCATGAAGCTGCTCCTACGCTCGGGCGCTGACTACGAGCTGAAGAACTCGCAGAACAAGACAGCGCTGGACATTGCCAAAGAGATGGGACACAATGGCTGCAAGGAGCTCGTAAGTCTTTGTAAAGATTGCACCAGATTCCTGTTAATCCCTTTGATTTCTTGACTCAGATTGAATGTGCCATAAAGCGGGAGAAGAGCGCCTTCGACCACATCAACACCGATTGGAATCTGCCCAACGAGGACGGTTCCACGGACTTTAGCGACGACGAAACCGTCATCGATGAGCGCGTAGGTTACGCTTTCTATCTCGATCTCGATCCCTGCTGATCCCTGTTTGTTTGCTTGCAGAAATCCCGCTCGCGTCCCCCCAGTTTTGCTGGCGGGGACTCGCCCGTTCTGCGCTCACGTTCCTCCACTTGCGACTCCATACAGTCCAGTTCTAGTCCAATCGCCAACTGTCCCAGCCGCCAGTTCACGCTGCCCTCGGGTCTGCCCAGCTACACGCAGTCGGCGGGCACCTCGCCCAAGCAGCACATCAGCGTGGGCCAGTACCTCGGCAGCAGTGCCAGCAATGTGGGTGGGGCCGGGAATGGCGGCTCCAGTCCCAGTTCTGCCTCCAGCCAAAGCGTTCGGGCGGCGAGGAACAGCCTGAACATGCAGAGCGAGATGAGCAGCGGGCATGTGCCGGGTGGAGCCCGAAATCCACGTCCACGGCCAATATGAACTCGCTGAAGAAGCGCACGGCGCCGGCACCGCCGCCCGGCACATTGGGCAGCGCCTCATCCAGCTCCTTCTACGGCACGTTGCCCCATCCGCCGCGGCACTCGCAGAACTTCGATGCCAGCGACATTCGAGCCATCAATCACAAGAATCAGTCGCTGGACGTGGCCTACGGCACGCTGCCTCATCTGCGTAGTGTGGAAAGTAGCCCTAGGGGTGGAGGATACGGCGGGTATGGAGTTTCCAGGACCCGGGCGGATCGGGCAATGGGAGCAACAACAGCCTCATGCCCGCCATGACCACCTTTGGCCATAAGCGTTCGCCCAGCGGTGAGTCGCTGAACAGGAATATCCATTTGGCTGGAGCCAAGTTGGTCCTGCCGCCCACCGGGGAGCTGCCCACGCTGAAGCATGTGGACAAGTCGGCCTTAACAAGGCCAAAGATTCCACCACCAGGACCGCCATCAGGTTAGGATGCTTATTTGTTGAGGAAGCCGGAAGACTAATCCCTTTCCTTTATCCGCAGAACGTGAAATTTCCAACGGCCAGTCGAACGAGAGCATCAGCTCCATGGACGAGGGTCCTGTGGCGCCTCCTCGCAAGGTAAGTGCTGTCTTAGTACCTAAATAGTGGGTGATTTTCCAAGGACCTGTGGCTGAAAAACCCGTGTACCTCTCTCTGTATTTGATCTCTGATCCATCCGCCCTCGGATTACACAAACCAAATGCAGCGCAAGCAGCACAACGCACTGAGATGCCAGTCCAGCGAGGAGACGGTAAATGGCAAGCAAAGCACCTCCGCTCATTTGCACTTTCATTCTTTGACCAGCGAACTATACTCAAACTTAATGTCGTTGTGGCCGTTGCTGCCGTTGTTGTCGTTCCTCTACTAAGTGTCTCGTTCTGTGCATCTCTTCAAAGCTCTAATCCTAACCTCTGCGCCCGTACTCACCACCTATACTTTATATATTTATCTGTGTTTTCTCTTAGTTTTGTTGCAATCGGTGTCTTAGATTCGTTCAGTACGACTAATGCTTTTCTAAACCTTACAGTTGATTAATCAGTCGGCCAACTTCACCGACTACGAGTCCTGGCACACGGACATGGACAGCTCGGGCGGCGGCCTGGATCATTCCGCCGAGTCGAATGTGTCATCGAGTGACAACGATCGGCTTAATTCATCGCCGGACAATCCATCGAAGACTGGAGGGGGCTCAGGACCAGGAGGGAAATTTCATTATGTAAGAGGCAGCTCAGATAAAATTTGATATAATTATAAACTAATTTATTTTTCTACCAGAATGGCCAGCGACGCTGCCGAGCTTTGTACGACTGCGTGGCGGACAACGACGATGAGCTGGAGTTCAAGGAGGGCGAGATCCTGATCGTGCTGAACGAGCGCACGGACGACGACAACTGGATGGAGGGCACCATCGAGGGGCAGCCGTCGCGGCGGGGCATGTTTCCCGTCAGCTTCGTCCATATGCTGCCCGACTAATCTGAGTGTGTGCTGGCTGCGCGTGATTGTATATAGATATATAGATATATATATATAGGGATGTGTGTGGGGTGTATGCGTCTTTTTAAACTCTAAAGATTACGTAAGACAAGTTTTTTTATTTATTACATTTTATCACAAAGCGTGCGACTATTTATTTGCTTTGCCTAAGACTAAACCATGTAAACATGTCTCAAGTGAGGAGCCACCTTTAGCCTAGGAACCACTTACTCATTCGTGTTTCAATTCCCTGATCTTGTTAGGCGCCTCGATGAATTGCTTTAATACTGAATATGTCCTGCAAATAACTCTAAATCTAACTCTATCTTAGCCCAAAACACGCTGTGCGCAAAAGTTACTCAGTGTCAGAGAGGAGTCCGCGATATTGTATGCTTAAACTACATATATGCTGCCATATATACAGATACTAACGATGCTATCCACTGGAGGAGGCCCGACCTGGTCGGGATCTTAGCTTACACACTCGTACACAAGTATTCTAAATCTGTTGTTGATGGGATGGATTATTGACGAGAAAGTTTATAAAACAACGTTGAATGAAGATTACAATTTAGCCAGAACCCAAAACCGAAACTAATTCGAAGGCCCCAATGCTAATATATACTGGGTTTATACACTTTCGAAATCATGCATTCATATTGAAAGATAAAATGCCAGACCTGAAAATTAGTATATAACTGTTTAATAAACATAAAATATTCATTTTAATGGTCTGGCAACTCATCTACCAATATGAATGCATGTATTCGATAGAGATTTGAGCATAAAGGACACCATATAAGCCCCTTTGTACCTAGAAATTGTTAACGATTAAGTAAAGTACCCAATATATAAACGGATATTAATATATAACAAATTATCGCGCTGTCGAAGGACAAACCAAGGTATCATCTAACTAGATTCTAGACTTGTTTTGACACACATACATATGATCTTTTTAAAAAAACAAAAGAAACCTACACTGTACATAATAATTTTTCTAAGACACCACACACACCACACCTTTTTCTTTTCACACACACACATTTTGTACACACGTTTCAGTATTTATTTAGCAAAACCCTAAAACATATTGATATTATACTTAAGTCAAGTAATAAAAGGAAGAACATAACGCTTAATAAATATACACATATATAAGGTTGTGTTTTTACCAAAAATAAGAGAGTTACTTTTTAATTGGATGGTCAAGAGTATCCTAGGAGTTTACGAACTAAAATTTTCGCTTTGTGCTGCTGGCTCTGGGGTGTTTTCGGTGGACTGTTCGCTACTTTTCGTTGTAGTCGCCATTAGTTTTGTGAACTTTTTGAGCATTTCTGCGTATTCCGCGAATACCGTGTACGAATCCCTCTGCAGCACAGTGTCTCCGACCAGGTTCGAGGCCAGCAGCTTGGCCAGGTTCTTGAGGTCCCGCTGCATCAGGCAAGTCGTGGCCAGGCGTAGCTTCTCGTTGGTGGCGGAACGTCTTTTGCGGGGGTATAGCTCGTAGTTGGCTGGTTGGGCGCAGGATGTGTTCTTGTTCAGCCAAAATCCGTCAATGGGATTGGTTGCGATCTCGAGAGTACGCTTCAGAGCATTGCTGGGAATTCGTCTAGCCGGAAAGTTGGCACCATTCACTCTCCTTTTCGAGCTCCTTTCAGGCATTGACTTCTTGTCAGCCTTTTCTACCTCCATCTTGAAAGCGCCGCTCAGGAAAAGCTGTAAATTTCCAGTATTTACTTTGATTCCAGATGAATGCATTTCTTTTAAACTTACCTCTTATAAATAAGATAAAACCATACAACGCACTTTGAAAATTAAAAACATGCTTTGACAGCGATAAACAATGTTAACTCCAGTAACAGTAAAGGCGCTTAACAGCCCTTGACCCGGCCAAGCTATCGATTGCCCACGGCCACCTATCGATAAATCGATCCATCCGATATCCACATCCCTACTACAAAGCAATATTTTCCGCATGCAACCAAAAACCCAAATAATGCAAGCAGCTAAATTATAATTGCTAAGCCGACTAGATTTGGATAGCCCCTCAGACGTTGCTAGCCCACGGGACGCCGACTATCCAGCAAGCCACTCTGCCCCCGGACACAGTGAATAGAGTGCGTTCGCCTTGAGGTCGAGAGTTGCCAATTTGTTGACGGCCAAGTGCAAAAATCGTGAAAAACATCACTTTTGGTCGCTGCGGGTCATCCAAAACGTAAGTAACCAGCGAATTAGAGCTGCTTTATGTGCGAACAGTGCCCGCAAACAGTCCCCCATCCCTCCGTTCAGAACAAAGCCAGACCGGTGCGACGGGAACGGAAAGAGGAGCCGCTGCAGCAGGAGTAGAAGCGGAGAGGCAAGGAGACCGGCCGGAGGCGCACGCAATCAACCCTGCGGCCAGCTGGGGCCCGAGCTATGAGCGCGGCCAAGAAGTACAAGCCCATGGACACAACTGAGCCGAACGAGAACACCGAGAATATCGCCGCCTGCCTGAAGAAGGCCGAGAACGCCGCCGCCGCCGCAGCTGCTGCCGCCTCGAGCCTGGGCCGCAGCGCCTTTGCCGCCCAAAACATGAACTCCGCCTCCACCAACGGCGAGCGCCTGCCAAACTTCTCCAAGCTGGGCGGCCATCATGGCGAGATTCGTGCGGCCTCAACTACCTCAAACCTCCTCAATCGCATGGGGGCCATTCACAACAGCAAGCCAGGCGATGTGAAGAAAATAGTGATTAAGAACTTTAAGGGTAAGTTTGTTCTGCTTCTGCTTATGGTATGCCTTTAATCCTCCTTTTCTTACTTCATTTGCATCCTTAGCTAAGCCCACACTGCCAGATAACTACTCCGAGGACACGTACGTGAAGCTCGAGGAGGCCGTTATTGCCATCCAGCTCTCGAAGCCCATCAAATATTCACTGGAGGAGCTCTACCAGGCGGTGGTGAACATGTGCAGCCATAAGATGGACGCGCAGCTGTACACGAAACTCAAGGAACTGACCGAGCAGCACGTGAAGCGCAATATAAAGCTCAAGGAGCTGACGGGCGGCAGCATGGACAAGCTGGTAAGTTGTTAGCTTTTGCTAGGTACAAGGAGGGCTTTTTATCTTAACACCAAATATCCCCGCAGGTCCTGCTGGAGAAGATCAACCACTGGTGGCTGTCGTTCTGCCAGCAAATGATCATGATTCGCAGCATATTCCTGTACATGGACCGCACCTATGTGCTGCAGAACTCGTTGATTCACTCGATCTGGGATATGGGGCTGGACCTCTTTCGCATCCACTTTGCTCAGAACAGCGTCGTCCAAAAGCGTACCGTCGACGGTCTGCTCACCCTGATCGAAAAGGAGCGTCAGGGCTCTACCGTCGATCGCGGTCTGCTGAAGAGCTTGGTCCGGATGCTGTGCGATCTGCAGATCTACACCAGCTCGTTCGAGGAGAAGTTCCTCGACGCCACCAATCAACTGTACAAGGCTGAGAGTCAACGCAAGATGCAGGAACTGGAGGTGCCCGAGTACTTACAGCACGTCAATAAACGTCTGGCGGAGGAGAATGAACGTTTGCTGCATTATCTGGACTCCAGCACAAAGTATAGCCTTACTTTCCTGATTAAATTATTATGAATATTGCTTATAATAATGATTACTTGCTTAGGCATCCTCTGATATACAATGTGGAGAAGGAGCTGCTTGCAGAACACCTAACATCCATATTGCAAAAGGCTTGGATTCGTTGCTAGAGGACAACAGACTGAGTGACCTAACCCTGTTGTACGGCCTGCTAAGCCGGGTCAAAAATGGAACCTCCGAGCTGTGCGGCAACTTTAATGGATTCATAAAGGTAGGGACTACCTTCAAGCAACCATAATTTGCATAATTAATACCTTGTTTTTGTTGCAATTTACCTTAGAAAAAGGGACGCACCATTGTCATCGATCCGGAGAAGGACAAGAGTATGGTCCAAGACCTTCTGGATTTCAAGGACAAAATGGATGTCATCGTTCGCAACTGCTTCGAGCACAATGAGAAGTTCACAAACTCGTTGCGCGAGGCCTTTGAGTTCTTTATCAATCAGCGTGCCAACAAGCCGGCCGAGCTCATTGGTACGTTTCCATTACCATCGTTTGTTTACCTTTCCAAGCGTGTAACCTGCTTCCTCCATTAGCTAAGTACGTGGACATGAAGCTGCGGTCGGGCAACAAGGGCACCACCGACGAGGAGCTGGAGAAGACTTTGGATAAAATTATGGTTCTTTTCCGTTTCATACACGGCAAGGATGTGTTCGAAGCGTTCTACAAGAAGGTCAGTCTAGGCAAAGGTTAACTTTTCCGTTTAGTTAAATCCAAGTTTTCCACGCAGGACTTGGCCAAGCGATTGCTGGTGGGCAAATCGGCCTCGGTGGACTCTGGAAAAGAGTATGCTGTCCAAGCTGAAGCAAGAGTGCGGCGGCGGCTTCACGTCCAAGCTGGAGGGCATGTTCAAGGACATGGAACTGAGCCGGGACATCAACCTTGCCTTCCGCGGCCATGCCTTAAGCAATAATCGAGATGTGCAAAACCTGGACCTCTGCGTGAGCATCTTAACCATGGGATATTGGCCTACCTATGCGCCCACAGAGGTCACTATGCCGCCGCAGTTCATCAATCCGCAGCAGATCTTCAACAAGTTCTATTTGGAGAAGCACAGTGGCAGGAAGCTGCAGTGGCAGCCCACGCTGGGCAACTGCATGCTGCGGGCACAGTTTGATGCGGTAAGTACTCTCTACTCTCTTCCTTTGATTGTCTTTTAATGCTTCCTTTATCCCATATCAAATAGGGTCCCAAGGAGCTGATGGTTTCGCTGTTTCAAGCGCTGGTGCTGCTGCTCTTCAACGACAACCCAGTTCTCACCTACGAGGAGATACTGGCCGCCACCAGTATCGAGGATGGCGAGCTGCGCCGCACCCTGCAATCGTTGGCTTGTGGACGCGCCCGCGTCATCACGAAAACACCGAAGGGCCGCGAAATCGAGAATGGCGATCAGTTTGACTTTAACAATGACTTCACAAACAAGCTTTTCCGCATCAAAATCAATCAGATCCAGATGAAGGAGACTGTGAGTGCCTGTATATTATTATAGTTTCCGGTTTCTAATGTTTATTATTTTAATATTCTACAGAACGAGGAACAGAAGGCCACGGAAGAACGCGTTTTCCAGGATCGTCAGTATCAAATTGATGCCGCCATAGTGCGCATCATGAAAATGCGAAAAACACTAAGCCACAATCTACTCATCACCGAGCTGTTCAACCAGCTCACCTTCCCGGTTAAGGTAAGTCTGGGTTGTGCTTTGTGTTATAGCCCCATTCCACTGCAACATTCTGATACATTCTGATACACGCTAAAGTCGTGATTTTCGGCTCAAAGTAAATAGATAAAACGAAGAAATAGGCATTCGCGGACTTTTTCTGAAAATTTGAGTAAAATTGGATGATAAACATGGAACTTATTAAGCAATAAAGTTTCTATGTATGCTTCTTCTATGTTGAGAGCGAACATGCGTGTTGCTCAACATGTCCCTAGCAACATTTGTCTGTTCTGGGTGTTGCTCAACAAGTTTCTGGCTACATTTGTCTTCATTTGTCAACATTTTCTCTTTTCCATTTCCATATGCTTACTTAATTTCACCCACAATGCTTTGGGTACCGGGTATCTCACAGTCGGTCACGCTCGACTGTAGTTTTCCGACTTGTTGAAAATATGTTGCAGTGGAACTACACTTTCATTTACATTTATTAATTTATATCAATCCTCCAGCCCGCTGACTTAAAGAAACGCATCGAATCGCTCATCGATCGCGACTATATGGAACGGGACAAGGACAACCAAAACCAATACAACTATGTGGCATAGGTGGCCCCAGCACATACTGTGAACCCACACCGACATCCTCTACTCGATTCGATTGTAACCTTTATTCACCATAAACGCATACATACTAAAAGTCGAATGGAATGTTCGAAGAGAGTTTCGAGTTGTTTGTCAGCGCTGATTGCGATTCTTCTATAACTATGTAGATCATTTACCACCACGCCCCTCCCGCTAATGGTAGTATAGTCGCTACAGTTCTTTTTGTAAGTTACCTTATCAACCAATAAATTAAGCGTTTTAATTTCAAGCCAACGCGCTTCATGGAAAATAGTAACGGAAACGTCCTCGAGGCCCAAAGTCGTGAAATGAAGACGAAGAAGAGGAACCAAGCGTTCAATAAACTCATTTATTGGAGTAATTTAATTTTCTGTTTATGATAACTCTCCTTCGATTACTGATTAATCGATAATTGATAACTCTCCTTCGATTGACAACCGAACGGAGGAGGAGGACACTTGCAGGCTAATTTTCTAATGGAAATATTTAAATAATTATAAACTCGTACTCGTAATTCTGTATGTAAAACGGATACGCATAAACTAAATAGTTTTTTATTTACCATAAATAAAAAAATTACGTGAAAATATTATAATGCACTCTGTGTGATTCATTGGCTTAATTATCGTATCATCTGCCTCGAAGGATCAGCATTAGGCGTTCAGCAAGGGGTATACGGTATATACAATGTTGTTACGGGTAAAATTAGGAAATCAGGTAGGTATATTATATACAGATCAGAAATAAATAAAGCAGGGACACATACATTTGTATAAAAGGACATAGAGGCTGGCTTAGGTATCACAATTTCTCCGTCTTGCTGCTTCCCTGTCTGCAAATTAAAGCCGTCAACTTGCAAAGTTCTCAGCGGCTCTTCCATAGATATTTTACAAAAATATAAATGTGACTTCTGCCGAACCCAGTAGGTCCGTAATACCATTTACGCCTCCACGCTGTTGACGCTATACTGCGAGCTGTCGTACTCCGACACGCTGTCCGAGCCATAGCCGCCGAATCCGGCCGTCGGAGGCCTTACACTGCTGCTGTTCCGTATCCCACTATCCCTAAGCACATCTGGTATGTAGATAGGCGCCGGTCCGGCAATCTCCACGATGCTGGGGCGTCGCGTGGCCGCACAACGCTTGATGGGCGACATAAACGTGAACAGGGTGAGGGTGATGGCAAAGGTGATGATCAGCAGCAGGAATCGGCCCATGCCGTCGTCGCCGCGGAAGTAGGACAGCATGGCCATGACCATCACCAGAATCACCACCGAGAACTTGGTCATCGTGACAGCCGTTGAGTGGATCTTGCCACCCTTGCGTGAGATCATGTTCGAGGGTCCGTAGGCAAAGTAGAGATTGTGGCGGTCCACAAAGTGCTTCAGGCAGATGTACACCATGGCGAACGGCATGATGATGGGGCAGAAGATGCTGTACACGATGGCAATGGTGAAGACGAGCGTGGTCCAGGCGTAGTGGGTGCCGAAGGGGAACTCGATCAGGATCGACTTGCGGATGTACGGGGTCTCCGCCTTGGAGTTGGCCTTCAGCAGCGACCAGATGTAGACGATCAGCTCGGGGAAGCGCAGCAGCTCCAGCGCTGTACCAATAAAGGCAGCCGTGATGATGTAGTTCACATAGAAGGATCCGCGATCCGGCAAGAAAATGCACTGCCAGCGTCCGGTCTCGTTGGTGAAGCCCCACTCCAGCAGCGCCTGAGCCGAGGTCAAACCCAGGGAGGGCAGAATCAAGATCATCAGCAGCAAGTAGCCAAAGCACTTGGTCATGATCGAGTAGTTCTGCTTGGAGCGAGTGTAGTGACCCATCCACTTGTCCGAAATGGCCACAATCACGGGCATCAGCGCAGACAGTGTCCACAGCATCAAGGTGGGCAAGAACTCGGAGACCAGTGGCGAGATCTTGCCCTCCGTGTCCTTCAGCCAGGGCCGACTGTTCAGCAGGTTCACCACCATGGCCGGTGTGGTCAGGAAGAAGAGTACCAGGAAGAGCACCACGTTGACGCAGAAGAATTTCAGGTACCAGTGGCTCTTGTTCACGTTCAGGTTCTCCCAGAAGAGGTCATCCGGAGAGGGGGCAAACATCATGTGCCACTGGCGGTAGGTGCCCGGCGTAAAATGGGTGACAATGTTCTGCGCCTCCTGCACAGTCGACACGGTGAGGAAGGCAATGTCTAGGGGCTCATTCATCGTGGAGGCGCGCAGACGGGCCACGTCCCCTGACAGTTTCCTCTCCTCCTTCTGGTAGTACTCGAAGGCGTTCTCCTTCTTGCAGGAACAGAAGTCGGGCTTGGCCTGTTGGAAGAGGGATTTCACCTTATATTAAAGGCTTTTGTAAGTGAGGAAGTGAACTTACCATGAGGGTGTCCTTGTCCCGATGATGCTCGCAGTACAGATCGCGCCTCATGCACCCTCTCAAACTCCGCATTCCTCACATAAAGTCGTGATATGTTATACGCTATGGTCACATTCTCGATGGTCACGTCCGGGAAGAGCTCCTGCATGTAGTTCCGCACCACGGTCTTGTTGCGATCGCTGGACGAGATGTTCGATATCATAATGGTCCTGGTGGCGGCCTTCTTGAAGGCATTCCGGCCTGAGGCGCGCCGCATGATGAGCACTACGAGCGGAATGTACAGAATAGTGACGATCGTATGCACCCAGAGCCACGGGGAGTCTGGCGAGAGATTGGCCATCGTGGTGCGGCCGAAGGCATTCACATCGTACGACGTGTCCGTGGGTCCGTTCAGGAAGTTCACCGGCAGAATGACGGCCAGCGAGACGACGGTCACCAGAGCCATGACGGCCATCAGGTGCTGCTGGAAGGACAGATAGTGCACGGCATCCGGGCCGGTGTGCAGCAGTATCGTCTCCTTGCGCAGCTTCAGCGTGACTTGGATCCAGCCGAAGAGACCCTCTTCCGGCTGCACTGGAGACAGAGGCGTGGAGTCCCCGGAGGGCTGGGAAGCAGCGCTTGGTCGCGGCGACACTTGCGTGGAGGTGCTAGGCTGTGGATCCACCACGCTGGCGGCCCGCGAGTAAAAGATCTCCGTCCAGCGCTTTTGTTCCATTGCTGTTGACCAACGCCAGGCGTCCAAAGTCGCCCGCCCGATGGCGCAGCGTCGTGAACAGCATGATGAGCAGTACCCAGAAGATGGTGTTCAATATCAGGGTCTCCGGTATACCGTTGTAGGCGCTGGTGAAGAACGACGTGCGGTTCCCACTGCCTGGCAGTAGGAGTTGTTCGAGAAGTCCGACATCGCGAGCAGCTGCAGGTTACTCACTGCAAAGACACAAAGAAAGGTGGCGGTGCCTGGTGGCAATTACTCAATTAATTACTAATGTTTATTCAGCGCTCGAAGCGTTGATATTTATGAAGTGGGGAGCCCTAGACCCCGTCAGCAGCTGATAACAAGAGCCCAGCATAGGTCTGCAATTTCGAGATTTATCTTTAATGGGTCACTCGGTCAAGCTAGACAAAGTCCGCAGTCTGTGTAACCCTGGAAGTCTGCGGTCACAGATTGGTCTACTTAGTGAGTATATTCTTTGTACGCGTGTAAATGGGACTCATAAATCCCATTTGTACACAACAGATACGGCGTATCTTTGAAGGGGAAACCAAAGCAAAAGCGAAAGGCAACAAACAAAGATCGCATTTGTAGATGTATAAAGTCGGATTTAGAAATGAGATAATGGACGTCGAATCAAACATGTTTTAGGGGCATGAGCTAAGCTAGTGCAAGGGGGTGGGTGCGGGGCGTCCACCACCACCTTCTCCTTCTCACAGATGCGTATTTTTTTCGGAATGAATCATCGGAAGCTCATTTTCGCCTGCGCCTGTCGCGTGGCAAATGAACAATGGTAATGAAAACACACACTGCACTCGGTGGCTACTTAACAATTGTTTGTGCTTATTTAATTATTTTTCACTATTTAAATGCCAGAGTGTTTTGTTCGCGTGTGTGTGATGGTGTTGTCATCCACTTTCTTTGGCTTCACTTTGCTTTCACTGCGATTACAGCACGGCACTAGCACTAGATCCCTACCTTGGTGGCCAAAAATGGTTACTCTTCAGTAAAGGCTCTTTGAGCCTGATTTCACATCAAAAAGCTGGTTTGCACTGTCTCAATTGCACATCAATAAACAGCAGCAGCAGAATTGAGTCGTAAAAATTGTTCGCAATAATAGCCCCGTTTCTCTCACTCTTGGTGATGAGCGTCTCGCGTACATCTATCGATGCGTCACTGTTACCTATCGATATTGCTGAGCTGCCAAAGGAAGGGGTCTGAGGAATTTAAAAACTACATATAAACTTGATTAATAATTAAAAATTTTAGACAAAGAAGAATTCTACATTTGTATAGGTAATTTTAATATTTTTACTATTATATTTCATAAATTAAGTTAACATCCCTGTTAATAAACATCCATCACTAACATGATCGCCAGGATCAGCAATGCAACCCTGTGTTTTTAAATGCTCAAGCAACGCAACAACATTTTAAATAGTTTTTTAATTAAAAATTGGTGCAGCTGCCACAGTTAACAGTTTGTTTTACTTCCATCCTTTCGGTCTGTCAAAATTACATCAAAATATTCTTTGTAGTTGTTTATATCTTTGACTCACACAGGCAAAACTTTGGTGATTTTGTGACGGCATTTTCGGTACCAAATCATCCTTCTCACTAATTTCGGCCAACGCAATGGCTTCTGCACCGCCAACTGAGCTGCGCTTCGATATCAAGCTGCTGTCCGGCAAGACAGTGGTCATGGTGGAGTGTCCGGGCTATGAGACCGAGCTGTTCATGCCACAGATAGTCAAGGGACGCATCACCTTCCAGAACATCATCCCCAACCGACGGTGCTGCCCCGAGAGCAGCATGCTCCCGAAAGACGACAGGAGCGTATCGATAAGGGCGTCGAGGAGCACGCCCCTGCGGCCCTCTCAAGCGGCTAATCTATCAACGCCGCTGGCCGAAAGCACCCCGTCAAGTATTTCCTCTCTACGGCCCCGTGTCGGCAAGGAGAACATTCCGCCGCATCTGACGCCGGAGCTAGGGCGGTGCCGTCCCCTTCGGCTGCCGTCTCTGGATGAAGTCGATTTGGACATGGTTGGCCCGCTGTCTCCAGAGCTTCAGATTGTGCCCGCTTACCACAGTCCAGACCTGGAGGCCAGGATCCCTTCCCCAGCTGCTGGCAGCTATAACCTGGCCACGGTGCAAACAACCGAGCCTGTGCTCTCCAGGACTCCGCAGATACGGACCTACTCCCGTAAAAAGACTGCAGCACCTAGCAAATCCAAGCCGACCGTGTGGTCGCCTCTGCAAAAGAGGAGAAAGACCTCATCTACGGCTTCCTCGACCAAGGCGCTCAGTCCCGCCGTGAAAGTGGTGATGCGCAGCCGCAAACTGATTGTGGACAACAAGAAGACGCTGGAAGTCCGTGATCCCAAGAAGATAAAGCCAATCTCCAAGGAGATGATCACACGCAAGCAGGTGACTGGGAAGACACGGAACCAATTCAAGGCCTTGAAGGTCACGGCCTTCGACCTGCTGACCCAGCCCAGTCTGGGGCTCATGGGGCGCGATCTGAACAGCCAATTTCAGGAGGCCTGCAAGGATAAGAGGGCCACCACTTTGCCCAACTACGCGGAGGTGGCAGTCACATCGCCGCTCCAACTGGACCGCCAAGTGAAGGCTCTGTTAGCCAAGCAGAGGCGTATGGAACGAGCCAACCAGAACCAGTACCAGAAGCCAAAGATCTCGACGGTCAAGAGCAAGGTGAAGAGCTTCCAGAGGCCGTGAAATCATCTAGAACGTATTCAAACAGAGTAGTCCAAATGTATTGTAAGCAATAGCCATTCAAATCAGATACGGCTTCATATTAAATGTAAGCCCATGTCAGCTGTAGAGCCTGGTTCTTTGATCTCTGTTCCGGGTCTATAATTGTATTTACCGAAAAGGAACACAATCTGCTTAGAGTTACGTATAGATGTATGTACAAATTCTACCTTAAGGCTAGCCTAAGTCTACGTCAACAGTGGATAATTATATGATTTTGTACGACAAAGCCTTCTAGGAGCTGCGGCATCGGAAGCATGCCTTGAAACCCCGCTTGACGGCCCGAATATTGTGGACGACCTGCTCCTAAAGAAGATAAATAGAGGAAAATTGGCAAAGATATTTAATATTTAATCTAGAAAACCCACTTACCTGCATTAGATTGAAGCACATGGCAATCACTGCCATGCCCAGCAGCAAATACACGGCGCAGAGAATAAAGCTGACCTCCACCTTATCCCTATCGGCGGTTATCTGGGGAGGGGGATATAGGATTAAATAAGGTCTTACAAAAATATATATTAGAGACAAAACCTACCACACGATCGCCTGGCACCAGATCCCCAAATCCTATGCTGCTCAGCGAAATGAGGCAGAAGTAGCTGCCATCCAGATAGTTCCAGTCCTCCCAGCGACCGAAGAGCAAGGCGCCCCACAGGATATAGCTGCAATGAGAGGAGCAGAGCAGCCTTAAGAAGTTATAACCTTCACTCTAAGGAGGTATACCCTTACCCAACCATAACGAATATGCAGACTGTGACTGGGACCGTAATCTCATCCGTGCTGCCTCGGATCTCTCTCGATATCCGAGTCGGAGCCACTGAAAGGAATATCCATCAGACTGGAACTATGGCGGGAACTCCTGGTATAGTCACTACTGCTGCTGTTGGACGTGGTGGTGCTGCTACTGCTCGAGTAGCTGCTGCTTCCCCTGGCATTCTCCATGTCGTGCATTTGGAGCTGCAAAGGATTATTAAGGATTCCCAGTGATATCAAACCTAACTTAAAAGACACTTTTTCACTTACTGCCCTCGCCAGCTGGCGCATTTTTCGCCTCTCCCGTATGATCCTTCGCTTGGCCACACCGGGACAGATGCGACACAGGCACACCTTGGAGTATATCCACTTGAAGGACTTGGCCAGCACGTCGCCTATGTTGGAGAGGTAGAGCAGGAACAGCGGCATGCCGATGATTGCGTACAGAATGGTCACCAGCTTGCCCCACTCCGAGTGGGGAGTGATGTTCCCGTAACCAATGGTGGTGATCACCGTCAGCGAATAGAGAAAGGCGCCGGAGAAGCTCCACTGCTCCACGTCGGGTCCCTTAAGTTGCTTCTGAACAATGGCCCGCTGGTAGTCCAGCAGCACGTCGTTAACCCTGGATAGTCAACCATTTCCATGATGAATTACTAAAGGTTTCCTTTAAAAGTGAGGACTTACCTCTTCCTGTACGCGTGGTGGTCAAAGAAGCTTATGTTCTCCGCTGTGAGCTCCCAAATTCTGGTGAGGCATTCGCCGCTAAAGTTCCGCGCTATAAACCGATACGGTTTCTCCTGCTTCAACCGCTCGTACTCGAAGATCTCGATGCCCTGGAAGATGAACGCCCCGCCGATGGTGTAGAATGTGACTAGCAGGATGATGCCCACGTTGCTGAACATGAAAGCCGTGAAGTGGCGGCAGTGGTCCTTGAAGCGCTCGAACGCCGGCTTCTCCCGCCGGCGAAAGGAGCTCCGACGCGAGGACATCTCTGGGCTGGTCGCTTCCGCTTCGGTTTCAGTTCCGGTTCCCGTCTCGATTGGCCTTCCACTGGCGCTCGCCTGGACATGCTCGGGTCTGGTATCGGGCCGATACTCGCATAGATGACGACTCCAAGGATTTCCGGCTGCCTAGCGCTAAAAATACCCAATAATTAGTTCATCTTCATCCGCAGAGCGCATAGTGGTAAACAAACAAGGCAGGCACTCGCCCAGCCAAGGCTACTCTATCAAAGTGTTTGGCGGCATAAATCTCCCCGAGGAATAATATGCGTGGCGTGGCGTGGCGGTGATGTGTGATCTGTTGTGTGCTGTGTTGTGTTGTGTGGGAGGTTTATTTTCATGGTCTGGGATTATCGCGGAATATACGATCTTCAGCTCAGGCGATGCTGATACATTGTTAGCTTTTGAAGAAAATATTGTAATTAAAAGATCTTAGATTTAATTGGGAACTAAGGGAGATATATGAAGAAATAATGCATCAGCAGAATGTAGGAAGGTATTACTTTATTAGGAAAATGTTATGATAAAGTCCACATAAAGAATATTACAGAGAAAAGGTTTTAATGTTCTAATGCTTTTAGTTAGATTTTAATGTTAATTGAATTGCTAATTAAAAGATGTAAGCAGAGCTAATGATCTTATTCATTAAGTAAGCCTTTAGTTTTAACCAATTGTTAATAAAATATGTGAGCAATTTTATAAAACTACCTTAAAATGTTTAATTAATAGTGCAAATCGTATAGTATTTATCGAAATAAAAGATAATGCTTCTATAAATAATATTAAGGCTTCAAAAAATGATCTATAGCCCATTAGTTATTCTTAAAATTATGTTTATAATAAAATTGATGATTATAAAATTTAAATTCTGACAAATTTCTGGGGATAAGAATTTCGGATCAATAAATTCTTGTAGGTGAGCCCGAAATGAATAAATAAAATATGTAGACCTTTTCTAAAACTACTTAAAATTATTTAATTAATGGTGAAAATTATAAAGGATTTTTTCGAAATAAAAGATAATGCTTCTATAAATAATATTAAGGCTTCGAAAAATGATCTATAGCCCATTAGTTATTCCCAAAATTATAATTCTAATAAAATTGATGATTATAAAATTCAAATTCTGACAAATTTCTGGGGGTAAGAATTTCCTGCCAATAAATTCTCGTAGGTGAGACCGCAAATTCTTAATTAATAAATGCCCCAATAAATGTAAGCTTTTGGAATCCATTAACTCAATTGATTATATTGATATTGCAATATCCCGACGAAATTTTGAAAATTCTGAAGCTGCATGTAACTCATTCGTTGTGACAGCTTGCGGCGCACTTTTTTCGAGAGAAGAACCTAATTTTTGTTGAGCCAACACCGAGCATGAATGGGTTTTTATTTATAATACACTCTGTGTGTGCTTTCTATGTTTTCTAATAAATGGCCAACATGAACATGAATTATTGGACTACAATCTTGGCAGCTGGCCTATGGAACAGTCACATCATCTCATCTCATCTCGCAGAGAGACTCATCCCAGCAACAACACAGATCGCTTGTGTGTGGTATTTCAATTTTCTCGCGTGGCCGGTGGGATGACACTCGTCTAGATTCGAGAATTGATGGCGTAGCCGTGGCGGTGGCGTCAAATTGGAGAGTTCCTAACGATCCGATGCGCCACTGCCTCCCGTCTGCGGTTGCCAAATGCCGCCGCTGGCCGTTGTTTTTGTTTGGTTTTCAATCTTTTTTTAGGGTTTTATTTAGTGGGTGTGAAATACGAGTTCATTTTGGATTATTTTTATAAACTTCTGTTCTTGATTTGCTTGATTTGTGGCCACAGGCAGGCCGATCTGGGAGCAGGGAGCTAGCTAGCCTTGGGTACCTTAGGCATTTCGGGTAAATATCTAGTGCGAGGTGCGAGGCAGGTATATTTTTATTGATTGGTTCAAAACTTGCCACACACTCGGGGCCAGCGGGCATAAATTAAAATCAATTTGCAATCGCTGTCTGGCCGTATTTACAGGCCAAAATCATATTGTGTACCTGCCTCTACATCCATACATAATTAAAAAAATCCAAACACAAAACAAACACAAACTAAAAACCGAGGCAATGCCTGCGAAATGTGTTTCCAATGAAAATACACAAGCCGCGGAAGGAAAACACATTAGTGTGGGATGTGGGATGTTGCTTCTCCACTCCTCCTTGCCTTTCGCAGGGCGCGAGAGTCCGTGCGAGGGGGTCTGGACATAAAAAAGATGCCCACTGTCAATGGGTATGTTTATGTTTTTGATGCAATTAAGCTATCGTCGAGCAGCAGAGGAGACTCCACCGATCCGGTCCAGAAAATGACGAATGGCGAATGCCAAGTTAGAGTACATTTTGTGGCCGGCAATTAAAGTGCAATTCTGGTGAGTTTGTCGAGATATTTTTCGCATGTGGCGGCCCGGCCGCACACAGTCATTAGCCCGAAATGTCTGTTTCTCGTAGCATTAAAATTTTAATTATAATTGCTCTGAGCATTTCTTTCAGCCATTTATGCTAACCCAAATCCAAAGATTACCGAAAAACAAAAAGATCAAAGCGATAGAGGCGCGGGAAACGGCCAGCTAATGTATTGTAGTCTTCCCAACGAGGTGAATATATTGGGAAAAATCTAAAATTATTATTTCTACAGAGGCTGGCTGCTTCTGGGAAGTGGTAGCTGGAAGCTTCTTGACTTGGCCTGGCCAATTGAGTTGCCTTTTAGTTAGCAACTAAAGATTGCGTCAGATGCGAGAGATGATGGAAATGATTGGAAACACACTTCTTTGGCTGTGTTTACAAAAATCTTATACGACTCCCTGCAGGTGTGCCCTCAAATTTAGTTCGAAATCATTGCGAAAGCCTCTCAGCCAATCTCTGATGTCAGTTGTCAATCATTTTTCCTCGGCAAGGTTCAGTTTACTGGCTTATATGTGGGTCCTTCGGCCAGCACACTTGCACAATTAATTCTCAACATTTAATTTGCCACGCCAAGAGCAAAATTGGAGGCAGAAATGCTTAAATATGACAGACAGCCACAGAATGTTAAGTGTCAGCGGCTACACGAGAGGAGATTTTAAAATTTAATTACAGTGAAAAATTTCGGCGACAATGCGGGGCAAGTGACGGCGTGGCATGGAAAATAAGAAATTACGGCGACGACATCATCGCCGATGGCACATTGATGGCCCGAATACGCGGGACACCACCGTCCGACATGACGGATCGGCCAGGCACCGGCGGATACGGATGGAGGTACCTTTGCCAGAACGTGTGCGAGCCAAAAACTAATTTTCGTGCATTGACCGCGGCAAAATGAACGAATTGGTTGCGTATCGAGTTGCTACTTTGGCCAAAAAAACAAGAAACACAAAAAATTACAATACACTACAGAAAACCAACATCATATTTTGTTAATTTAAAATTACAAAATATCCAATGACCACTGTAGTTGTCAATATTTTGAAATATATATATATATAAGCATTCTTGACTTAACACCAAGTCTAAAAGCCTTTCGATTTCAAGAGCTTATTCGCTTTAGAAAAATTATATTAATTATGATTGATTAGATATTTCAATTAACTTATTTTTGCAAAACAATTTTTGTGTATTTTCTTCTCTATTTTTGAGAGGATTTTGGGTTTTCGAAATCTTAGATCTCTCCAGCAGATGAAAACTCTAACCTTACCGAATAGATCTTAAAGCAAATGGAAAATTAACAGCATTAAAATATGAGATCCATCGATATTTAGGAGAGTATTATATCATACCTTGTAGAGGGTATTATAATTTTAGTCTAAAGACAGAGAAGGATATTCTCGATTAGCAATAACTCTCTAGTCAATTTAGTCATGTCCGTCTATTCCGTCTGTCCATTTCTATGCAATTTTTTCTATCAGCTGTCTAGTTAAAACTTTCCAAATAGTCTAATATCCATTTCATTGTAGTATATAAGTCGTGCTGGATAGTAAGACTATATAATGTAGCTGTCACAGGATTGAAAAACCTTCGTTGGTTTTAAAACATGTGCACAAATTTTGAGATTTAGTTATTTTGTACGATTTTTACATTCGCGTCTGAATTTATTCAAAAGCTTACTATATTTTATGTATGTATGCATGATATAATTATAGAAGGTAGTCTCGTCGTGTGTTTAGCGTTCGGGTGTAGGGCCTTATCGAACACTTCGTGTTTGCTCGTTGACCTAAAAGGCTGTGTGTGTACAAATTTTAAAATCTTTTATTAACCATGAAACAAAAAATGTTGTTATGCTATTTTTCGCAAACACGTCCAAAGCGCAAATTTTATTAATGCTCCGAAATGTTTGATAAAGAGAACGTTGTGGGAGCAAATTTTGAAGTGCAGCCCACAGTGGAAGTCGACAACCAAGGACAAGACGAAGGCGACTAAACAATGATGCTATTCCGGAAAGAAAAGCAGAGCCGGAACCAGCAGTTCCAAAATTAAGCTACGCCGAATCGAGCTCGCAAATTAAAAATTAAATTACAAAGAAAAAGCTCTAACTTATTATTATAATAGGCCAGTTTTAACCCCAAACACCGTATAAGGGATAATACACATTTTCTATTGTCGTATACATTCGTTTCTCTCACACGAACTTTGACAGCCGAACTAGGGCCTTATTGTTTCGAACGAGGGCCTTATTTTTCCGAAAGGACTACCTTCTATAATTGTATCATGTATATATGTATGTATATGAACTTTGCTGTTATAGGAACAATCAGAATTTATAAGGAAATAGTAGGAAAACCTACATACTTTTTTATTTTTAATTTTAGTCAGAGATATCGTAATATATTTTTACAATTTCAGAGATGAATTTCTTATTCCATGAACAATGGTCGACTATACACCACAGCTATAATAGGAACAGTTGAATTAAATTCCTAACTCTATAGCTCCCTTTCTCGTTTTTAAAATATTTAGGGTTTAAATGCAATTACGTTTTTAAGCGGAATATTTATAGAATATTTTTTAAAATCACAGCCTTTTTTACAATAAACCGTGTTTAATAAATGTTAATCGATACAAGCCCTTAAAATTGTTGAAATGTTTCACGGTTATTACTTAAAGATACTGAGAAATTCTTTACATTTAATGATTCTTTAATGATTTCCTGAACATAGTATAAACAATGGATATTACCAACCCCAAAAAGTTTTAAATACACTGTTATTTAGTTAGGGTATTTCTTTCCGAGCGCCAAAACTGCAGTGTCCAAGATAGATCCACAAATTACGAACCTGTTTATTATGTCCGTTGTCTTCGTCGGCTTGCTGGGGTGGTGATGCCACTGATGCTGATGCAGTAGCTGCTCCTGGCCAGATGCTCACCCGTGACGTCATGCGGATCGGCTGGCCTTTGTTGGGGCTGCTTCGGCTGCTCTGCGATTCGTTTATTTTAGCAGCTGATGTATTTCCGAACTATGCATGCGGAATATTATTTATGTTTGCGCGCTCTGTATATTGTTTTATCAGTGTTATTCAACGCACGCCACGAAATTCCTTCGTGCAGCTATTTTACAGATCCATTCCATCCCGATTTCGATTTCAGATTCCCCGTATTCGATCTCAGATCTGCACAGAAGAACTTCTTGGCCGCGGTCGGCGTGTTTGGTTCTTCGTTTATTTTTAACCGCACCACACTTCACTTCACTTTTAAATTTGAATACGAATGCTACCCCGGAGCAAGTGCCTCTTTCGCCGGCGGGAGGTGCGCTCTGCTCGACGTTCCGCTGCCCACTGGCCGGACTCTCGCACCCGTATATAGACGGCACGGCGTACACAAAGCGCCTAGCTTGACGCGCTACCTGTGACGTCGCTGCGCCTCCATTGTTGGACTCGGAATGGGAGTCGGCGATCTTTCGCCACCGAGGATATGGCAGAGAGAGAGCCGTTGGAATTCCTCTCTCAGTTGGAGCTGGTCGCCACGATTCGTCTATGCCCTACGCTGAAATAAATATAGATTTAAGTTTTCAAATAAAACCGAAACTTTAACTTTGGAAAGAAGATGTTCATATGTATAGCCTTTTAATTACATAGATTAATCATTAATTTTGTCCAAATCGATGCTTTCTAAGCTGGAATGTAGGATGTTTACCATATTTAAGTGATCTTTCTGAAATACACTTATAGCTCAATAAAAAAACGCCTTTAACTTTTTATAGTGCTTAAGAAAACGTTAAAATCTGTATTTTTTAAGACTTGCTTGCACTCAAGGGGGGAACCCCAAGTCTGTTATATGCCTTTGACAAAACATTTTAAAAAGCGTTGAATCTCAAACCAGCAAACCAATTATTGGTCGAACAAAAACTATCTTTATTTTGAAAATGTTGAAGACAACTCTGTGTTTGTGATTCTTTTATAATTTGTAGTACGTCATATAATTCGAAAGTTTGTATTTAAATTGGTTTTTCTTTCACAGTCTTGTGATATTTGGTCTTCACCGAACACCTGTGTAATTTAGTTTTAAGATCCATATATAAATGCGTAGGAAATAGTACTAAATATGTACGAATTTCCAACCATTAAGCATGGTTTAGCGCTGATCCCGGCCACCGATGCCCGGGTGGTACACAACGTTGGAACTGGCCTCCACGACAACCGTATTGGTCCATTTATCATATTCTGTCCGGTCATGGCGAAACACGAACCTTACGGACATGGGAAGGATGATGGTGGTCACAAAGTGCTTAGTCAGCGCCCGAGCAATGGCCCGTCTCATACTGAGCCTCCTTGACGGATAGAGGAGAACGCGCTGCGGTCCCCCGTTGTCCGGCTCATTGACATCGTGAAGCAGCACTACCGCACGCGCGGGCCGAATGCGAATCCCCATCAGCCACTTGCCGGGAGTGGCTCCATTGCAGTAGCCTGTCCACAGCGGCTCGTAGCAGAACCCGACGAGCTTGAGCACCGATCTGATGAACAGAGCTTCGGTGGACGTCGATATGCCGAAGAAGTGCATGACCATGTCATCCTCTAGCACCAGCCAAAATAATCCCTTCTCGATTTTGACGACCTGACCGAGAATCCCATAGGCAAGGATCATTTTCAGCAGGATCAGGAAGACCGTGTCCAAGGCTTGCGCTACAAAGCGTTTCCATAAGGTGGCCAACGCGAACTCGTACCCGCCTAGGCGCTCTATGATAGCCTGCTGCTCGTATCCGCTGAGAACGCGGCGGCGTGCTTCAAATCGACGTGCTCGTCGAAGACCTCTGCCGCGCGCTCTTTCAGGGAGCTGGCCCGGGTTCGGTTGGATATGTCCCAAAGTACCTTGACGCTGGCCTCCGATCTGTGGGAGGAAAAGCTGTGGGTAATTGGCCAGCAGATACTCCGGAAACCCGGACATGGCCTCCTGGGCCAGCGAAGCCTGCTTGGTCCATTCCTCGAGGCTGGCAAAGTACGCCTGCTTGGCGGATAGCTCCTGGTCCACCTGCAGCGTCTCCTCGATTTGGTCACGCATTTTTTTTTCTCTTTTATTCTGATATTTATTATAGCTCCTGCTTTTCACCAGTCGATTAATGTGAAGTGTGATTTTGACCAGCTGCCAGTACAAAAAGGGAAACCTTAAATTTCAAAGCTATAGTGATTGGCATGATACAATACAATTACCAAAGGACACTTCGTAACCAGCTACGCGGCAACTAGAGAATAAGTATAGAAAATTGCCAATTGCCACAACAGGTATTAAAAAGAAAATGGAGAATAGTTTAAATTTTGTAAGTTCGATAACCGGAAAATATGGTATAGAATCGATGTACCGCGAGCTGTCAAATCATCGAAAGTTCGATACTATCGCGACAAATATTGGGGGTAGCCTGTTAAAAATATTCCAGCATAATTGCTACTCCGGTTAGAAAAATATTTTTGAGTGCATTAAAAATATATTTGTTTCCTTTGGAAAATTTTAAATGAAACCGTTTGGTTTATTTTTGTTGTAAATGGTGTCAATTATAACAGTACTTAGGAAGTATTGAATTAAACAATTTATAAGTCTCCAGTTATTTATGAATTTATCTTAAGGTTTTAAATTAAATAGTACAGGGTAAATTACGGGGGAAGAATATTTTAGGCGGAAAGTTTAGAGTCTTTTTAGGAACCGATTGATGAAGTAAAAACATCGATAGTGCCCTCACTCGATATTTTCGATCGTGATAGTCCAATCCATCGATAGTATCTTACGTCGTAAATCTTTACGTTTTCACTTACGTGGTTTGGTAAGACCAGGGGCCGCCGCAAAGGAGAAATCTTCAAATTTATAGATTTTTCTATCGTTTCAGTGTGGTCACATTGGCTCGATGCGATTTCCTTACGTCGTAAATCTTCACGTTTTTGTTCAGTTACGTCGTAAATCTTCACGTTTTTGTTCACTTACGTCGTAAATCTTTACGTTTTTGTTCACTTACTTCGTAAATCTTCACGTTTTTGTTCGGGATTTTTTAGGGGGAAATATCGACTCTGGGATTTTTTAGGGGAAAGCTAAACTCCCATCTGGCAACACTGACTCGGCCATCTTCCTTTCCAGAGAATCGCGTTCGAAAAACGACGTGTTTAAAACCTTTTCAAGTGTTTTAAAAGGTAATTAGCCATGGAAAATTGTTTAAAGTGTCACAGAAGGCCGCCACCCAACAGCCTGGAGACCCACGCGTGGAGGCAGTGACCGCGGGAAGCGAAGAAACGCTGGCCGCGAGCGCGGGGACACACGTGGAGACATGGGAGCTCCGAACGCTCGGCTGTGAGGTTATGTTGATTCTCACGGAGACGACAACAACAGGCCGGAGTGGCGGCTGATCTGCTGGGACTCTGAGTGAAGAAAGACACTAATTTCCCTCCATTGCATTGCAGCTCCGTCAAAATGTCCGGTACAACCGCCACCATCCGCACCCGCAAGTTTATGACCAACCGCCTGCTCGCCAGGAAGCAGATGGTCTGCGATGTCCTGCACCCTGGTCTGTCGTCGGTGAACAAGACCGAGATCCGCGAAAAGCTCGCCGCCATGTACAAGGTCACCCCGATGTGGTCTTCGCGTTCGGATTCCGCACCAACTTCGGCGGCGGCCGCTCCACGGGCTTCGCCCTCATCTACGACACCCTGGACTTCGCCAAGAAGTTCGAGCCCAAGTACCGTCTGGCCCGTCACGGCCTCTTCGAGCAGAAGAAGCAGACCCGCAAGCAGCGCAAGGAGCGTCGCAACAGGATGAAGAAGGTGCGCGGCACTGCCAAGGCCAAGATCGGTACTGGCAAGAAGTAAGCGCTCCTCCGCCGGAAGATCCCCGCGGGTGGGTCTCTTTAGTGGGTTGTCGGCTCGCTGGAAACGCTCACCGACAATTCCCAAAAGCTGCTGGTTATGCGTTAGTTACACTTTTTTATCAACCATCCAACAACGGACAAACAAAATCAGTGTTTACTTTTGGAGCGGCTTTTGTTTGTAAACTAAGGAAATAAAACTCTAAAAGTATACAAGTTATTGTGCTTCAATGATTGGGGAGTGTGTGCTAGACAGTGGATTGTGGAAAATATTGAATTATATCCAGACTATAGGATACCAAAAGCTGAACACTAAGCAACGGCATAAAGGGCTTTCTAACTTGGACTTAATTCCAGATAATAATTATCAATCTTAATATTATAATATAAAAAGTTCGTTAGTCATTAACCAAATAAGAAAAAAATTAATGACTGCAAAGTAAAAATAAAATATTTATGATATTCTTTAATATAGAGAAAATATGCCTATCATGACTTCTACAGCTTTTAGTGTTAGATCAGATTACAGTGTACACGGGATAAGTTAAGCGTCCTTCCTATCATAGCTCTGATTGAACTAGATATGTATGTATATAGGCATCATATAGTATGCTGAATAGATATATTACCATATTTGAAAGTATGATCTAATTGTTCTGGATGTAATGAATTCTTATAAAATAAGCATTGAACCTCTGTTTGTTATGGATATTGCTTTAGAAAACAAAATTCCCTTAAGGTCAAAATTCTAAAAGTTTAGCTAAGTTTAGAGAACTAAAAACATAACTACAGATAACAATGTTTGTTTAGTCAGAGCAAAGTACATAATATTTTCGTACAGCTAATACATTTGTTTATTTTGGATGTAGATTTGTTAAAATCAATATTTAATGGGTATTAGGACGAACTAACATTAAATATTATGATCATTAATTGATCAAACAATTAACCCGGTTCAAGAGGAACTTTACTTTCTCTCTCGAATTCTCCTTGTTCACAAATGTCAAAAGTGAAAGTTGAGTAAATATCGCTCATTATACCTACATATATAAGAGATTTTTATATTCTAAATATTAATTTTCCACCTCAGATGCATCCAAAAAATATGTATACAATATTTCCAAGATATACTTTAACTTTCTTTCATTTTCTAGGCTTTAACATTTTGTAGCCTACTTTTGGCCAACATTAGCTTGATTTCAAATCCACCCCATTTAAAAGTTAACATTATGTTAACTGAGTAGTTTTTGGTATTTTTGCTCCTGGAATGGTATATTTTGGGAAGCCGGGTGGTGTTTTATAACGGCCAGGTCGCGGCCACACTGAATACAGAATATTTGCAAAAAATTTTTTAAAAGACTTTTAAATGGTCCTGTCGAGTCCTGCGGGGAAAAATCCGGATAGCCAGCAGCAACTACCAAGCGCAGAGGCCACCGAACGTGCCTAGAGATGTCCAGCTCGAACGGAGGCGCAGCAGTGGGGGGCGGAAGTAGCGGAGGCGTCGCTTCCCCTGGCGATTGGATTTGCCCTGATTTCGAGTGAGTGCAGGGAGATAGATGCAGGGACAGCGGCCACCTCGCGGAGTAGTCGAGCCGGGCGAGCAGTGCAGCGAATCTCACCTTTCCCCGATTTTGCAGCTGTCGCCATCTCAATTTTGCCCGCCGGTCGCAGTGCAACAAATGCGATCGCGACCGTGATAGCAGTGATAAGCCAGAGCGGGATAGGGAACGGGATCGAGATCGCGGCAACGGGAGCAGCAGCAGCAGTAGCAGCTCCAGCAAGAAGAAGCTGGGCACCGAAATTGGCAAGGCGGCGGCGGACAAGTCTCGGGGCTTGTTCAGCGCCGAGGACTGGCAGTGCAGCAAGTGCGCCAACGTGAACTGGGCCCGCCGACAGACCTGCAATATGTGCAACGCGCCAAAGTTCTCGGACGTGGAGGAGCGCACAGGTGAGTCCTTAACGCACGCCCCATTCCTTTCCCATTGCCCTCTAACATCCGATATTACAGGCTTCGGCGGAGGCTACAACGATCGCGGTGTTGTGGAGTATAAGGATCGCCAGGATTCGGATAGCGAGTATGATGAGTTCGGGCGGCGCAAGAAGCGGAAGCACGGCGAGCATCGTGAGGACTCAAAGCGGGCCAGGAGGGCCAGCCGCGATGAGCCAACGCAAGAGGAAGAGGACGACGATGAGGATGATGAGGGCGACCTGTCCAAGTACGATCTTTGGGGAGACGATGATGACGGGGTGAAATCGTCGGATGTCAAGAGCAAGGAGCCCACGGGCAGCGGCGACAAGGGGACCAAGGAGCGCAAACGGGCCTCTCGCGACAGCACATCTTCCGTGTCCTCTTCCTCGTCATCGTCTAGTTCGTCTAGCTCCAGTGACTCGTCGTCGAGCAGCTCTAGCAGCGGCTCCAGCAGGGGAAGGCGACGCTAGCCTCCATCTTAACACTTTAGGAACTTCTTTTTAATCGCATCTGTTTTTTTCACATTTCTACATGCAGCGCCACTCGTTGCCTGTTTATTTATTCGCCATTATGCGCTGCTCTGGAACATGACATGCGGTACGATGTCCAGTCTACACTAAAAGTATAATAAAACATATAATTTAAGAACATCAGCATATTCATTTATTGTAAGACTCCCGTAACATTAAAGAATCGGGCCTAGTTGAAGCCATCATCGTTTTGTTTCTGGCTGCTGGCAGCCTCCTCCGCCTGCCGCAGCTCCTTGAGCTGGGCCAGCTGCCTCTGCGAGTCGGCGATGAGCTCTTCGGTCACTGTCACGGGCACGTCACAGGATATCTGCTCCTGCCGCACAAACTGCATCTTCTTGATGGCCTCTTCCAGGAAGGGTATCTGCTGGGCCTGCAACTGCTTGTGGTAGGCCTCCAGCCGCTCCTCCTTCAGGTTTTCACAGTAGGTGTCGGTCAGCTTCTGCAACGACTCCTTGCGGGTGATCCAATGGAAATGTGTGGGCGGCGGCTTGTACACCAGGTCGAGTTTCTCAAGAATCCACTCGAAGCGGGGATAGTCCCAGCGCCTCAGGTATTTGAGGAACTTTTTGCGCTTGTCGATCAGCTCCTTGAGTCGCACCTTGATCATCTTATCTCGCGGATGCGAGTCCATGTGCTCCTGGTAGCGGCGAATCACCGCGGTCATCTTGGCCACTGAAATGGATTGAGTTAGCGAATGAGAAGTACTTTCTTGTGTCCACAAACTTACATTTGGCCTCCATGGATCCGAAGTCCTGAGCATGCCTTTGCACCTCCTTTACCATCTCATCGCGGTAGAACTTTGTGGTCAGGTAGCTGGCGTTGTTGCTTAACAAAAACTGAGACTTGACCGCCTCATCGGCCTTCTCCAGCTCCTTGCAGTCCCTGAATTCCGGCAGAATCTCGTTGGCATCCAGCGGCGGCAGCTTGCTCAGATCGCCGCTCTTCTCCGGCTTGAAGCACGCGATCTTTTCCGGGCGCACCCATTTGATCTTAAGGTCGGACTTGAAGGCATATTCGCGGACAAACTGGCGCGGCACTGCCTGCGCTACGTTCAATAGTTTATTCATTAAATTGTGTTTATTTGTCGGGAAAGTCGTCGAGGTTATATCACACAAATTGAAAAGTCGCAAATAGCTGGTCACACTGTGAACAGCTGTTTTAACAGGTACAGTGTGTGCACACCGCTTGCTTCTTTATCTCGCGATATATCGATATCGTCTTCACCAACAGCTGGAGCACATTTGTTGCTGTTTTCTTTTCTTTGGTCTTTCGGCTTGTTTTCGGGAAAATAGTGCGAATTTTGTGTATTTAGTGGTGAATCTCAGCATGGCGCACATGTCCCACATGCTCCAGCAACCGTCGACGCCCTCCAGCGTGGGCTCCAGCTCCTCGCGGACCATGTCGCTGATGGAGAAACAGAAGTACATCGAAGACTACGATTTTCCCTACTGCGACGAAAGCAACAAATATGAAAAAGTGGCGAAAATTGGTCAGGGCACCTTCGGGTAAGTGGAAATGTGTGTATCCTCCTCTCTGCCATGGATTCATTATCCTCCTTCAATTTTCAGAGAGGTATTCAAGGCTCGCGAGAAGAAGAGCAACAAGAAGTTTGTGGCCATGAAGAAGGTGCTGATGGACAACGAAAAAGAGGGCGTAAGTCAATCAATTGCACAAAATCATGGAATATGTGCATAATATGTATTTTCAAAAGTTCCCCATCACAGCGCTGCGTGAGATCCGGATCCTGCAGCTGCTAAAACACGAGAACGTGGTGAATCTGATCGAAATTTGCCGGACCAAGGCCACAGCCACCAACGGCTACAGATCGACATTCTACCTGGTGTTTGACTTCTGCGAGCACGATCTGGCTGGCCTTTTATCCAACATGAATGTCAAGTTCAGTCTGGGCGAGATCAAGAAGGTGATGCAGCAGCTGCTCAATGGCTTATACTACATACACAGCAACAAGGTAAGCTTCCCTTGAAACCCAAATGTACCTTAAAATTCAATGGTTGCCGTGTTCATTTACATTGATTTATATCATCCCTCTTGAAACCCTAGATCCTGCATCGTGACATGAAGGCTGCGAATGTGCTGATTACCAAGCATGGCATCTTGAAGCTGGCTGATTTTGGCTTGGCCCGCGCCTTTAGCATTCCCAAGAATGAGAGCAAGAATCGCTATACTAATCGTGTGGTGACGCTGTGGTACCGACCGCCGGAGCTGTTGCTGGGCGATCGTAACTACGGTCCGCCCGTGGACATGTGGGGAGCCGGCTGCATTATGGCCGAGATGTGGACCCGCTCGCCCATTATGCAGGGCAATACGGAGCAGCAGCAGCTGACCTTCATATCGCAGCTGTGCGGCTCCTTTACCCCGGACGTATGGCCCGGCGTAGAGGAACTGGAGCTGTACAAGTCCATCGAGCTGCCAAAGAACCAGAAGCGACGCGTCAAGGAGCGACTGCGTCCGTATGTCAAGGACCCCACCGGCTGTGATCTACTGGACAAGCTGCTGACCCTGGACCCGAAGAAACGCATCGATGCCGACACGGCCCTCAACCATGACTTCTTCTGGACGGATCCCATGCCCAGCGACCTGAGCAAGATGTTGTCGCAGCACCTGCAGAGCATGTTCGAGTATCTGGCGCAGCCGCGGCGCAGCAACCAGATGAGGAACTATCACCAGCAGTTGACCACGATGAACCAGAAGCCGCAGGACAATAGCATGATCGACAGGGTCTGGTAGAACCCGGATCTGATACGAGGTGCACGCACCGCATCCCTTTTCTTACTAAGACTCTATCAGTTAGTATAAGTTATTAGGTTAAGATTAAAAAGTTATATTAAAGATTTGCATTTGCAAATAAAAAAGTTCCCTAAAATTTAAAGTTTTCTTGATTATTCCCTTTAGAAAGAGTATTTAAATTCGACTTTCGCTCGATAAAAGTTACGATAGTTCCATTATACCCTCGCTCATGCCCTCGCTTTAGTGTGTACACACTCGATAAAATTAGTGCTGCCAACTCTTCTATTTGTAGCTATTTTATAGCTGTGGTCTAGATCTAGTGGAAAAATAGCTAAGTTGGCAGCACTAGACAAAATGCACGTTGATCAACAACAGCAAAAGGTAAACAAGGCCAAAAAGGTGGACAAAAAGCAGCGACGATGCCTGGCAATCATCAAGAGCGACTGCGATGTGTCGCCAAGCGAAGACCCCACCACCTACCTGGCAATACTCAATGTGGGACTAAGCAATGGACTCACGGAAGAGTGTCTACTCCAAGCGGCTTCGAGCACTGGTGGAAAAGTCACTGAAGTGATCATGTTGCCGGGTAAATCGTACTGCTTTCTGGTCTGCGCCACTCTGGATGATGCCCAGGCCGTATATCAGGGCATGCACAACATCTCCACCATAGGACAGCAGGGAGCGGTGGCCTACCTAAGTTATGTCATGGAATTGCCCGCTTTGGCGAGGAAGAACGACTGGAATAGACCCTTGCCCAGTGGACTTTTGGTGCTTCCCGACTTTGTCAGCGAAGAGGAGGAACTAACGCTACTGCAGGCCATCTTGAACGATGATAGAGCCTCCGAGGGCAGCTTAAAGCACAGAAATGTGAAGCACTTTGGGTACGAGTTTCTGTACGGCGTCAATAATGTAGATCCTTCGAAGCCCCTGGAGCAACCGATACCCTCGGCCTGTGATATTCTTTGGAAGCGCCTTAAGAGCTCCGCTTCCACGTGGGACTGGAGCACGCCTGACCAGCTGACTGTGAATGAATACGAGCCAGGACACGGCATACCTCCTCATGTGGACACGCACAGTGCCTTCTTAGATCCCATTCTGTCGCTGTCCCTGCAATCCGATGTGGTGATGGACTTCCGGCGCGGAGAGGAGCAGGTTCAGGTGAGATTGCCCCGTCGCTCCCTGCTGGTCATGTCCGGTGAGGCTCGCTACGACTGGACGCATGGCATCAGGCCCAAGCACATCGATGTGGTGCCCAGTGCTACCGGAGGCTTGACGACCCAGGCTCGCGGTAAGAGGACCTCTCTCACTTTCCGTCGCTTGCGAAGAGGACCCTGCTCCTGTATATATCCCACTCTGTGCGACACGAGGCAAACCAAAGCTCCAGAGGAGTTAACCGCTACGCTGGCTGCCCAGGCTGTCAGCCTGGAACAGCGGAATGTCCACGAGGTGTACGACAAGATAGCAGATCACTTCAGCGAAACACGGCACTCTCCTTGGCCCCAAGTGGCCGATTTCCTCAACTCCTTTGCTCCCCAGTCGGTGGTGCTGGACATAGGTTGCGGCAACGGCAAGTATCTGGGCTGCAATCCGCAGCTCCTGGCCATCGGCTGCGACCGCGCTCAAGGCCTGCTCTCCGTGGGACGTGGGAAGGGGCAGAATGTCTTTCGGTGCGACTGCCTTAGTGTGCCGGTGCGCTCGGCTAGCATCGATGGCTGCATCAGCATAGCCGTTATCCATCACCTGGCCACGGGGGAACGTCGGTTGGCCGCTCTGCGTGAGATGGCACGCGTTCTGCGACCAGGAGGTCGAGCTTTGGTGTATGTTTGGGCCAAGGACCAGCGAAAGAATGATAAGAAATCCGCCTACCTTAGGCAAAATAAGGCTGTGAATAAGGAACGCACCACAGAGCAGGAGCAGCGTCAGCGTCAGCAGCAACAGGAACTGGAGCAGCAGGTGCCCAATGACACGCCACTGCCTGTGCACACCAATCGCACAGAGTTCCAGCAGCAGGATGTCTTGGTGCCCTGGAAGACCAAGGATGAGCAAAGGACCACCTTCCTGCGTTACTACCATGTCTTTGAGGAGCAGGAACTGGAGAATCTAGTGTCGCAGCTACCGGAGGTGCAAATAATTAAGAGTTACTACGATCAGGGCAATCACTGTGTGATCTTCGAGAAGAAGGAAGCATGAAGACGTCAAGTTTATGTAATTCGTTTATTTGATTTCAAAAAATACACATTCACACACAG
The DNA here is from genome assembly GCA_014170255.2 of Drosophila triauraria. Lineage (NCBI taxonomy): Eukaryota > Metazoa > Arthropoda > Insecta > Diptera > Drosophilidae > Drosophila > Drosophila triauraria. Next base: position 17,496,371 of record CM024335.1, on the reverse strand, counting down.
TTATACTTTTGTTTTGTGTCTTTGCTATTTAGCGAATTGAACGTAAACTAGAACTTAGTTAAGCTTACCGCTGACCAGCCACCATCCCTGCGGATGTGGTGTCCTGTTTATTGTAGCTTTGGACCATAAATTGACAATTCCTTACTAACAACGTTTGTGTTCCACTGAAGAGTACTTCCAGTTGATGTAGGTACAAGTGCGGTGTGTATGTACATTTGTCGTTTTTCATTAATCAACGAATTTGGATAGATTTGGATAGGTTTGGATAGATTGATAGTGTCGCAACGAGCAGGTGGATAGATATCGATAGATAAAATTTGAAGTATCATAACTAAAATGTATAGAGACTACCTAAATCAGTGAGTGGGAGCAATCTGGAGCGGGAGAGGTGCTTCTCTGGAGCTTCCTAAGCTAACGATCCTATATAAACTTTGTATAGGGTAAAGTTCGAGCTACAGAGTCACATCTACACGGAATACATATGAGAACCGGGCCTTAAAAACACACTTAGAAGTCATCCAGGGCACTTACTTCACGAGAACTCTACATCTAGATAATATTTTTGTAATGGGCTTTGCTTACAACTAATTACGGACTACGGTTTACAGTTTCAAACGTTTCGCTTTGGTCGTGGGTACAGTAGAGTATCTGATATGTTAGCAAGTAACATTTTGGACTATGTGATTTCATCGTCTTAAGATTACGATAGCTAACTATATAGCGGGTGTCCTTATATCTCTAGGGTACGTGCGTATTAGAGTCCTGCCTGAATCACCAGTGTGTTTCGAGCTTAGCTCAGATAAAGTTTTCGGATAAGAATAGTTTGTTTGAAATAATTCGAATCGTAGAAGCATTTTTTAAGTCTTAACTTGATTAGAATAAACTTAATTAGAATCTACACCTGAATTGAATTGAATAATCTTGATTCGGTTCAATTGAAGCAAATAATCAGAGCTCGCGAAGGGGTGTTTAGACCGCTGGTCCGCGGATCCGATTAAAAGGGGATCAAACGAACCGCTCAATTTTACTCTTTCCTTTTTCTCTCTCTCTTTAAATGCGAGACCTATGTATTTTCGTTCCTTAGAGACCGTGTCCTATCTCTGTCTTGCTCTCTCTTTTACGTTTTGTACAAGCTAAGCAGCAACAACAGCTTATAAGTTCCGTTCATTAGCGAACGAAAATGATTTTATAACTGAATTCTGAGAGAGCTTCATAAAAGGAACTAAATAACCAGTTCTGCTTTGAAAGACCCCGCTCTCTTAAGTTTCTTAACCTTCGCTCCCACGCTTTACTTGCAATGTACAAGCAAAGCAGCAACAACAGCTAATAAGTTCAGTTAAAGCTTTCAGTTTTAAACGGAACCAAAATAATAATAATAATTGTTATGCCAAACGTACGAATTCTGATTTAAAATTTAAATTGTATAAGCTCAACTAAAATAAAATACCGTGATAAGAATCGTATAAACTTCGAATCCAGCTTCAGTGCGCTTCTAATTCGAATTCAATATTAAATCCTGACTGAAGCGACCTGAGACACACCTGTTGATTCCTGCAGGGACTCTATTACGCGCATAAGTGAGTTTACTGGGTGTATAAATAAATATATATATGTATATATATTTTATGTATGTATATATTCAGTATATCTAAATAGATCGCGTGTATAACAGTTGTGGTGCCCAAGTACTTAGATTCTTTTTGTTTTTTTAGCTTTTTTTTGGCTATATGTATAGGAGAACAATTAAAGAGAATTGATTTCAACAGCTAAGGTGAGTCTACGTAGACTAGGTTAAACCAGAAATTCATCGTCGTCGTTATATTAAAGCCTGATAGTTTACTCGTTAGTTGTTAAAGCTGATTTATCAGTTAATAGGTATGTATACACACATACACAATTATCTTGACTTAAAAAGTTCTAGAGGTTACCGCCTACCATTGTTTTTGTTTATAATGTACATATGTGTATACTTCAGTCGTTGTTGAATATACTTACAAAGCTTTCTTTGCCATGATGACCATTGGTACCAAATCTTTTTGTTTCTATTCTATGACTACTCCTCCCTCGCTTTCTTTCGATTTTGTTTGTATTTTCCCCACTAAAACCTCACTAAAACCTTACTAAAGCCTCTCACCGAAACACTTATTTGAGCAGCTGGCATACTTTCTCCGTCTCTTCCGATCTCCGATCTCTTCTGCGACTAAGTTGGATATTTGGATGTGTTTTGTCAGGGGCCTGTGTGTGTGTGGTTTCTAAGGGCTGTCCAGGATCCAGGGTCCAGTTGCCTTGAGCGCGAGCTTAGATAAATGTTTCGGCTGCCATTTGTTACAAGCACTCCGCCAGCGGCGGCTTCTCAATGGGCGGCGAGGGCCCCGAGACGGAAACCATTGGCACGGCACTGATCTTGGGCTTGACGATCTTCAGTCCCAGGCTGCCCAGGTTCTTGGGACTGCTGTGCGGCGACGAGGAGGCTGTCGAGGATCGCTGGTGCACCAGAACCCGGGGCTTTGCCTCGATGGCTATGCTGGGCGAGGAGGAAGTCGACACGCTGGCCGTGGCCGTAGCACTGGCCAGGAGGGGTACATGCACCAGCTCCTCCACCGTTTCCGCCGAGTCCTGCGACTCGTGAACCTCTGCGGCAGCATCGCTGTGGATCAAGGCAGCCGTGGACAGGGTGTCACCCTCGTCGTCCTGCATGTAGGGTGGCGGTGCCTCCAGCGAGATGCTTCCCACAATCACGTTGGCCGTGGTTATGGCAGTCGAGCGGGCCAGGAGGCTGGTTACGGCCGAGGGCGATTGCTTGCCATCATGGATGACCGGCAGGCGGAGGAGCTCTCCTCCGGTGCCGCCGCCGCACTCCTTCAGCTCGATGTCGTTGCTGTCCTGCGAGAGGTGCTGCTGCTTGCAGGAGTCGTCGTCGGTGCGCCAGGGTCGCAGGCTCTTCTGCAAAATTTTAAGGATTTTAAAAAAGGAAAAATTGATGTTTTGAGGGAACTTACCCTCCTTCCATTGTCCGTGATATTCTCCGCACTCTTGGCCTTCCGGCAGAGCACGCTCTGGGACCCGTGGCGGCGGAGGAACTCAATCGAGTCGAAGCCACGCCCCTCCGAGGACACAAAGATGGCCGAGTTAATCCGGCTGCGCGTGCATCGCTCCGATATGGACGTGGAGTGCTCCTCGGCCAGCATGTGGATGTGCTGCAACGAAAGGCGGGTCAGTAAGGATCTCGAATGGCAGTGCCGTGTCCTCCGGTCGGTTTCTTACGCGGCTATTGCAGTGCAACGGTGGGTGGGCACATTCACTGCTGTCGAACTGCGTCCCGGAAGGAGCAGGGAAATAGAGAGAGTATAGAAAGAGATAGAGAGGAGACAGTAGAGCGGACACTTCCGAAGGGAACACAACAACACACACAAGCCCGGACAAGGACGAGCCTCCCGCCATCTCCAACTCCGCCTGACGGCCACTGGAACAACAAGAACGAGAGCAACAAGCGACAAGCGTGGGACAAGGCAACAAGGCTACCCGGCGGCTGGCTACTACGGCTAACTACGGTAAGACACGAAGCCGGGACTCAAGCGGATGCGGATTGCGATTTGTAATTTTTGATTGCTGTGAGAGAAGTGAGCGAGGTGAGCGAGGTGAGCGGGTGCGGGCCATTTCCATCCAGTGAAGGTAGCTGCAATTTCTGTACATTTTGTGATATATTGGGTGATGGGTGCGATTGGGTGCTCTTCGGTCTGCAATCTGAGATGGAACTCGAACTCGGGTCGAACGGGAACTCCAACTCCAAGCAAAACCACGTGCACCACAAGCTGCATTGTGCTGGGACTAGTGTTGGGCAGACAACTCGAGCCACTTTTTAGTGGTCAAAGTCAGTGGCTCACTTTTGAGGGAAAAAAATGAATTAATTAACCATTTCTTTAACTGAAATGAAGTGCTCTATTTCCTTAAGGGAATTGTTAAAAAAAACCACCTTTCAAATTTAACAAAGAACTACAATTGTAAATAACCTTCAAAATGTTATATCTAGCTGAAAAACGATAGAACATGTAATTAACTAATTGCTTATTCCTTCATTCCATGTAAAATTTGTAAAGTTACATAGTAAATATTTAATGGGCAATTAAGGCTTGCCTGAGTTGTTCGGAACAACAAATTACGTATACGCCACGTGTTCTAGAAAATTTAAGGGCCGCTTTCTACTCTTCCTTTCAAAATTTCGCGGTCAGATAAAGCCCGCCTAAATTTGGTTATTTATTGTGAAAATGTAAGAGCTAACTTTGAAATTGACACAAAGCCCCTTTCAATTCTTTACCGGTTCGGCAAAAGAACAGCTGATTTCCGATAACACACATATCGGTGCTTTACATTAATAATCGAAAATTAACAGCTTAATTAACAGCGTTATTCTTTCGCGATCAGATAAATTTCAGGAGGGCAGATTTCCGATTTGCTCTACGGAAAGTTTATCTGGCGATTATAGTTTCTGGAAATTATGATTATCTTTTCCGACTTTCAGGCGCTTTAAAAGTGAGGGTAGAAACCGGACCTAAGTTTATTATTTGTCAACTAACAAAAGTATTTAATGAGCAATTTACGCTTGGCTAAATTAAAAAAATACCACTTATACAATATATTACGTATACGCCATGTGTTTTAGAAGATCTAATAATTTTTCGTGTAAATTCTGAACGTAATTTGAGGAAGGGCACTGCGTATTAAGGATAAACATTTGTTATAAACAATATGGTTGAAAAATAAACATAAATAATTCCCAAAAAGGCAACTTAAAAAAAAAAAAAAAACATATTCCTGCATTCTCTAAGTAAAAAAGGAACTTTTTTTATGCGAAACTTCAGCCAAGTTCCCCTCTCAAAAGTGAGCCACTTCATCATGTTCTGTTCCAAACCCAACACTAGCTGGCTGGCTGGCTGACTTACGCTGGCCGGCTCGCTGTAGTTGCTGTGGTTGAGCACCGACGACTCGGTGCGGATGGTGTCGCTGGCCACCATGCTGTGGTACTTCTGCAGCTGCAGCTGCAGCGTCGAGGAGCCGCGACTCTCGCGCGATCCCTCCCGCGATCGGTCCGCGCAGGAATACTGTCGGCGGTACTGGCGCCTTCGCCGGCCGGCGCTGGCAGAGACCACGGATGATGCCCCGGATGTGCCATCGGTGGCACCCAGCTGGTGATCAGCGCATGCCAGCGGTCGAGGGAGCAGCGGAGGCGGGCGAAAGTAACTGGGATCGTAGCTGAACTGCCGCCTCCGCCACTGATCGTACTGCCTGTAGTGGCTGAAGAGGCGGCGGCGTCGCAGGATCAGCTGCTTCTTGGCCTCCAGCACCTCGTCCTCCTCGACAAAGGTGCGCTCCTGCGAGTTCTTGAGGATTCCGCGCTGCGTCGCGAACTTCCGCTGCTTGTGGACGCCCGCCTGCAGGGGCAGAATGCGCTGGACGGGCTCTCGGTCCCGCTGGAGCAGCTGCTGGTCCTCCAGGTCCTTGTCCGGCGCCTCATCCGCCTCCACCTCGATGTCCTCGCTGCCAACCACCTCCAGGCTGTCCACATTCTCCAGCACGTTGGCGCCCACAATGGACTGGTTGTCCACGCTAGGACCGCGCACGTAGGTGTTCACCGGCGTGCCATGGCTATGCCCATGTCCGTGGCTGGAGACCGCACTCACGGCCGCCGAGGAAGCTTCGCGGTGCGCTGGTTGCTAGCTTTCCACGTCTGCCTTGTGCAGCAGGGCGAACTGGCAGCCGCAGTCGCGCTCCAGCTCCCGGCGGGGATACTGGAAGCAGCGGTCGAAGATGCCGCAGCCCTCGCACCTTGGCAAACACTGTTCGCAACCCAAAGGAGGATCGGAGGAAGAGCAGCAAGTAGCAGTAGCAGGAGCAAGAGCAGGAGCAGGAGCAGGAGCAGGAACAAGATCAGCAGGCGAGAGCGAAGTGAAAGTAGGGAACGTTTGGTCAGTGAGATCTCGGGAAGGAGCCAACCTTAGCAGCAAAGCTCGAAACCAAAAACGAAAACTGCTAAATGCGATTAAAGTACAGAGGAACTTCTCAACTTAAGGAAATCGGGTTGAACAATTATTATCAGTTTATACTTTTTAGTTTAATATTATATAAAGAGTAAAAAAATGTATTTATTAATTATACAAATTAGTATATTATTAAACCTACAATGTTGTTGTTAATTGAGTTTTAAAATTGATTTGATTTTAGGTGGAACAAAATAAAAATGTTCCATGTAAATTCTTAAAGTAAAATGTTAAAAAAGACCTCAAAAGAGACTTCTTATACGAGGGTGCTACAGAAATCACTAGCTAGTTTTGAAATCACCTAAAAAGATGTCTAAAAGTATGCTACAAAGTGCAGCACCGTAAAATAAAAAGAAATATACACTGAATGTGCAGCCTTAACATTTTATTGCATACTTCTAGACACATTTTAAGGTGATTTCAAAATCCAAATCACAAAAATCACAAGGGTTTCGAAATCCCCTAAAATGGTGTCAAAAAGAATGCAATATAAGAATACCAAATTCATTGTACTCTAGTTTTTTTATGCATTACATTTATAAGGCATAGTTTTGGACGTCTAAATAAGAGATTTCAAAACCTTCATGATTTTTTGATCACCCAATGTTTGGTTTTAAAAATTGCACCGATTTTTTAGAGTTATTTAATACTACAGTTTAAAATGTTAGTTGAAGGGTTAAAATAAACAAACATGATTTAAGTCATGATTATTCAAAGTTAAGAAATATGATCAATAAATTAATATAAATATTTAAAGTTAAAACCCTTTAAAATTATTATTAAGGCTTTAATTTATCTCTAAAAAATTATCAAATAGTTCAATCGATTTCAAGTCAGGGAAGTTCCTCTGTATGTCTATAGAATGTGGAAAGTACGATAGTAGAAGGTATAGATTAGAGGTGTTTCTCATTTGCATAGCGCATCCTGAGCTGAACGAATCTAGGTGGAGTCGCTAGTTGACTTCGGCAAGCCGAAGACCTCATACTCTGCAGAATCACCAAGAACGATCCAAAGATGGCTTCTAGAGAGCATAAGCCCCGGACTGGTGCCTACGAAAAAGAAAGCTAAAAAGGATGCGAAACTAGCACGTGCTTTCTTTTTAAGCAAATCATAAAATAAGGTCTAGGTTGGACTGGGAAAACGCGGAAACTCGGTTTTATAATTAACTGTGACCACCCTTTAATAAAAAGCCAAACGGACCACAAGACAAAGGTTTTTGGGGGAAAAAATAAATCTAAAACAGAGCCATTCTCGGAAAATGCAGAAAGGGATCATTTTGGCTATAATTAAGGGTCAGGGCGGGGTTTTTAGTGCACAGATCAAAAAGGCAACGGTGTACTTGATTCAATAAGAATCAAATATTTAACTTGAATTGATGCATAGAAAAAAGCGAATAAAATGTAAAGATATTTGTTTTTTTTTTTATGGTTTGTTTTGGTTTCGTATAATATGTAAGTAGTTGAAGAAGAATTTGTTATTTTTGAATACCTTGACAAAGAAATCGGGGTGTAGGTTCTAAAAATGAAGCATAACAAAAAAAAAAACGAAACGAGAGATAAGTTCCTTCGCGAATACAATATATCCAAACGCTGAGCGCTCTCCGTGTAATCCTAGAAACCCCATTTTCCGCACCAGCAATCATTCCCACTATCCCATTTTGGTTTTCCCGAGGACTACGTACCTGGTGTGAGTGCTGGCCATTGCATCCGCCGGCGCTGCACACTCCTGTTCCCGGCACCTTGAGCTGCTCGTGCTTGTAGTCCGGCTGATAGGGCAGCAGCATCCGGATCTTGCCCCATCGGTTGAAGAAAGGGCGATGGCACCGGCCCAAACCATCAGGACGATCAGGACGATGCCGATCTCCACGCCGCGAATCTGGAAATGGGAAAAATATATTACAGACATATCCGAGATTTCTTGAATATATTTCTTACTGTTGGCAGTTCCCTGGTGGTGCCATGAGTCAGTGTATTGGTGGCCGTTGAGGTCACGTCATCGCCAAAGATGCTGGCATTTCCGCTTCCGTTGCGACCGCCACTGCTTCCGTTGCCAAATATACCTGGAGGAAAGTCCTGCTGCGAAGTGTTCTTGGGCAGATCTATGAGTTTAAGCAGATATATTGAATAATAGTTATTTTATAGTTCTTTATCGTAACTTACCTAGGGTCTTAAACTTGATCTGGCCACGACTGCGGTACTTCTTGCCCTGCCAGATGGCCGTCACAACGAGCGAGTACTGTGTGCTGGGCAGCAGGCGATCCAGGACAATGGCCTCGCTGCTGCCGGCGACGTCCTGTACAACCCTGTAACTTAAATTAATTCAATTACCACTCTCGAACGGCTGCTAAGGGGGGAGGGACAGTGGATAGGGGACTGTGGATTGTGGATTGTGCCCGGAATTGTGCAACCGCGTAGGTGTGTAAGTGTGCCACTTCGGTGTATGTGGGTGTGAGAGTGCACCGAGAGAAATAATTTAAGATTAAACGAGAAAGAAAGCTATCTTCGGTAAACCGAAGTTTGTATACCCTTGCAGTCTGCAATTGGATCATTGAAATTCGATCCATTTTGGTAATGTTAAAAGAAAAATATCAAATTATGTAAATTTTGTAAATTTTACATTTTACATGTAGAGTTTTACATTTTCATATAAATCGACCGATCCCTTCTATGGCAGCTATATTATATAGTTGTCCGATCTTAATGAAATTAAAACCGTAATTCTAAAACTATAAAACGACAATATCTCGAAATTTATAGAAATTCGTTGAAAAACAGAGAAGTTAACTTTTTTATACATTAATTTCCCATCATTTCTATGGCAGCTATAAGATATCGTGGTCCGATTTCGGCCGTTCCGACATATATACTGCGTGCTAATGAAATAAGACTATGCCCGATAGCTCAAAAACTGAGAGACTAGTTCGCGTAGAAACCGACAGACGGACAGACGGACAGACGGACAGACGGACAGACAGACGGACATGGCTAGATCGACTCGGCTGGTGACGCTGATCAAGAATATATATACTTTATGGGGTCGGAGATGCCTCCTTCACTGCGTTGCAAACATCATGACAAAATTATTATACCCTCTGCAAGGGTATAAAAAGTGTACTTTAGAATAAGAACTTAGGTCTTGAGTAATATTTGATCTTTAAACCCTATTGTAGTTTAATGAACTTCAGTCCAGTTCATGATTTAAATAGTTTTTAAATATGCTGATACCCTTACGTGCTTTTATCATGACCATTCACAGCGATTTATAAGAAGATGTTGCCAGATTTGCTTATATCTTAGTAATATTAAAGAAAATTCCTTTTAAATCTCAAAAGACCCTCGCATTTAATTTTTAAATGCTGAAAGAATGCATAAAAGCCTTTCTTCAGCTACAAAAGCTCAACCACACGAAGTGCGTCACCTTAATACATGTCCAGCAGGATAATGCTTGATCGGTCTGTTAGCTAACCGACTGACTGTACCTAAAAACGACGTTTGTAGAAGCTGTAGGGATGAGGAGGATTAAGAAACGATCTCCTGTCGAGCCCTTTTCAGATATATGTATACTGGGTTTATACACAGACTGGAATACATGCATTCCAACTGACAGATGAGATGCCAGATCTGTTTAAATTAGTATTCAGCGTTTATTAATCAGAGCTTAGCTGATAGCGCCACACCAATCAAGTTTTAAATGCATAAATTCGCTCTATATAAGACCCAGTATATGTATTACTGTTTAATACTGTAAATATAGGTCTGGCATCTCATATGTCAATATGAATAAATGTATTTGAGTCTGTGTATAAACCCAGTAATAGAATAAAATATTTTGGCAGTCATTCCAAATTAAAATCTGAAGAATCTCTTTGAACTGTTACAAATAGTAATTTATTCCCTTTTCTGGTTTTCCTTTTCAGCAAAAATTAATATAAGATAACGAACTGATTCAGCTGCCTTAATTCTGTAAGCTTTCTGTAATTAACTTTCCCCTTAATTACAAATTCAACGTTCCTTATACCCAACTTATATATAATTGCTTTACATATCCTCTCGCTCAGTGTGTGTGCGCTAATTGAAGGAACTACAACTTTCCAGGACGTTGAAATATGAGGCAGGTCCGTGTTGGTAATTACACCATTGGCCAATATTTCACTTTGTCACTTTCGCCAGAGCAGTTACCAAACATGTCCTAGATTTGCCAATTGAGCTCACATTACCCAGGCCTGCCAGGATCCTGCTCCTTCTCCTCCTCCTGCTCCCGCTCCCGCTCCCAGTGCGTGGCAGCAAAAGTAGCGCAGACTTCTTGCCTCCGTGCACTGTCTCCTATTACTAAGGGCTGTAACAACAGTCCGACAAATGATTCATTATTCATACATGAATCACATGTACGGATGGTGTGTGCACTCCCACGAACCCAGCCAACATTTAGATACGGCGCAATGGCCCCCAGTGGAACCCGAGTCCAAACAGCAACAGAAACAGAAAGCAGAGAACAGAAGTGTCGCGCATTTCGCTTGTACTATTTGGCAGACGAAACAAAAACAACGACCGGCAAACGTAAATGTAAATGTTGTAAAAACAAAACTCAGGTAAACATTTCCGGATAGCCGATTTAATAATGCCCTTAATGTGCATATTTATATGGAGGTATTCGGAGAATCGTGCTATTAAATATGCACCTCTGGCTGCTTTTTAATTGTATTTAAAATATGCGGGTTTTGGATTTAATTTAAGCAATTGTTGAGGAATGATGTAATTGAGATGAAGATTGGGCTGTAGTTTGGTCGAATAACAAGAGACCCACAAGATATTAAACCAATTTTATTCTGAACGGGGAGTCTGAGGTAAATAAATCTAACAATTAAATTGCTGTAAGTTTATTCTTTCCATTAAGTGTCTGTTATTTTTATGGCTGGGAATTCATCTACAAAAGTGGTATTTTGTTTTGGCTGTCTTTACCTTTTTTGTTTGATTTTGTAACCATGAAATGGCAGCTGCTGATCTAGTCAATGTGCTCTTAATTAAGGAAAATTCTTTATCTTTCTTTCCCTTATCTATATATTCTAAATCTTATCCTATAAGATAAAGCTCTAGGTATCCTTCCAGACAACCCACAAAGGACGGCTTGGTGTTGTAATTGAATTTAAGAGGGCTACAAAGACAATATAAAGCTAATTAAAAATCCTATTAAATCTCAAGACAATTTCTTATTCCTTTGCTTAACGACATTTTTTCTGTATTTCTTTTGTTTATTTTTTTTTGAGTAGTTGCAATTACGTAAGAAGACACGAAACAAAGCCTAGCCGTTTGGCAAAAGTTACTTCATTATTTAAGAAATAAAATTATTATTTTTAATGCCTGTTATTAGTTAAAAAATAAAGTACCCAAGTTAAAACACTAAATAAAAAGCAAACATTAGTAAAAAGATATAATAAATTGTTTGGGGCTTGATGGATAAATATTAACTGAATCTTGATAACTTATTTAGAGAGGCTAGAGAGGTTTTAAGATTAAAAGGAAGCCAAATAATAATAATTGATTTATACGGTTATTTTATATACAAATTCATTAATTAACATTAAATAACTGGGCCATCTCACAAACAAAACCATTATCATTAACATTACAACCAAGAAAGCTAGCTACCTCAGAAACAAACCTGAGTCCCTGCATCCCAACATGAAAATCCCTCCTCGTATCCCACCAATTGATCCGCTGTAAGGACATAAGCAGGCACTTACGCTTCATTGTGAATTTACATGGCTGGCTGGGCCGCAAAAGAAGGAGCTCCCACTTCGCACTCCAGCCGGCGGCTAAATAATTGATTAGTCAGACGTAGCGTTTGCACATGTGTCGCATCCATTTGCAGGCAGCCAATAGACCCTTGGCGGCCGCAGGGTAACTGGAATTGGGCCAGCGAGTGCAAACACCGCCGACTCATCCCAGCTAACCCGGCCTATCCACTCCGATCCGATCCGCTGCCATATGTGACATCGCCAGGCAATGTCTAAGGTTTCCACGTTAAAGTTTTCATCATGTGGCGACGCCCGGCGCCTGGGGCAAATCAAATTTAATCTTCGTCCCCGGTACCCTTACCCTCGAATTGCTGGCTATTTGGCATTAAATTCGCCCAGCAGAAGGCGCTTATTATACACAATTTAAACTCACGCCATGGCTCCAGTTTTACGGGTTCTCTTACAGGGCGGATCCCGTACCCTTTGGTGAAGAGGAAGGAAGTTTCTAATTTTCTCGCCGCCTTCCGTCGGCTCCCTTTTACGGCCTGCGGGGCTGTGTGAGTCATTTGGAATTCAGAAATTCAGAAATATGACTGGCGGGATATGCATTTTGACTGGGTTTTCTTTTTTTAATGTCCCCCTTTGGTGGGCTTAATCCAGTTTGTTCCGGCGTGATAAATAAACAATTAGCTTACGGGTCGCCAGAAGTTTCGCCATTCGTTGCTCAAACTTCGCTGTGGCACCAACAGTCACAGTTCGACATGCATACAATATGTCATACAAAAAACACACACACGAAGGGCTTTCGGGGGCTTCAGTTCTTATTTAATAACTTATGACGTTCGTGGGCTGGTTTTAAAAACTTTACTTTACGAGTACTTTGGTCTGACTAATAGTTGTTTGTGCTTGTTTGATTGGCACCAGCAGAGTTACGCCCTCTGTCTCTGTATTTGCATTAAATTAAAAATTCAATTAAAAATACGCATACGCCCCATGGCACCGCTCTATCAATGTTCAATGAAGTAAACAGAGAGTGATGGACATGGCATAGATAACTCTGCAAACTCAAATTCCCTGACAGCAGCCTAAAGCCTGCTTATTTCCCTATATCCTATATGTATGTATCAGGACCCGTGTTCCATTTCATTTCCTGTTACTTCTGCACTTTTATGGCTTACTCTGGAAAATTTATGTTGTCATCGCACACAGCGAAGAAGCAGCAGCAACACAGCCGGAGGCACTCACAAATCTCATCCGCTTAGCCATTACCCAGAAACTACAGCAACCTCACCAGGTTACAAGTACAGATATATGTACACATGTACCTATAGGTAGCAAGGCCTTGACATTTCAATTTTAATAATGTCAAATTGGCTGTAAAAACGCAGATAACCGTAATGAATAAAATCTAGCACACACGGCTATTGATTGGGACTTTCCATCTGCTCCGCCTACTTCGCTTTTGTTCTCCGCCTCCTTTGAGCCAACACAGGACATGTTCCCGGCCCCCTTTATGTCCTTCCTCCACGAGCTCCTCCTACTCCTGCCCTGGGACAGTAATTGTTATTAATTATTATTGTTATTGATGGTGCTTGACATGCTTGGACGTATTGAACTCCAACCCTCTACAACGGACACACATTGTTCGTCAAGAATTTCATAAATCCACTTAGCAATTTGGAGCATGCAGGGATGCACTGAGAGAAATGATGACATGTAAAGTAGAAATATATAAAAAATACATTTTTGCGGATGGTTTCTCAAAACTTGGGTATAATTAAAAAATTATGCTAGATCTAATAGATGTTGCTAAACATGTTTTTAGCCACATTTTCTTGGGTATTTCGCTATGTTAAATTTAAGTTTTTATTCCCGGTACTACAAAAATCTAACCTTACCGTCAAAATTTCGCGGCCAGACCAAGTCATGGCATCAAAAATTTGGTTGTCTATCGGTGCTTTACAGCAATAATCGATAGATAACAGCGCAGTTAACAGGACCATGTTACTCATTCACATTTAGAAAACCGATTTGCTTTACGATAAGTTTATCTTGCGATTATCTTTTCCGGGCAGATAGCTATCAGGCACTTTGACAGTAAAGGCATAAACCGACCCGAAATTGGTATAATTATACAATGTGACTTAGTTAAGACCATCTCTCTTAAAATGTATCTCAAGATTTGAATACCGGGTATTTCATAAACATGCCTGTTGAGGGTAGCTTTCTTAATTATTTCTTTAAATTTAAAATAAACTTAAAACCTAAATTGTATCATTTTTCAAGAACTTTTTAGTTAGGAAATGGAATTGCAAAATGCATTTTCTTTCCTTAGTGAGAATATCAAAAGAGAAGTTTAGCGGAAACCTTTTAATATTATTATTTTTTAATTAAAGACCCAATATACCCTCACTAAATTTCTCCAAGTGCACTGTTTCCTAGATAGCGATATGTGTGGATACATGTGCACTACCTGTAGTTGTCAGAAACGTCTAGGACAAAAGTCTTCTCCACTTGGGGAGCCTCGAGCCTCGAGCCTCGAAGCCAAATCCAAAGCCAAAGCGAAAGCAAAAGCAAAAGCTCGAGCCGACTCACCGTCAACGTGTCTATGTACTAATCATACATTATTCACGGGCACAATTTACTCGAAAAACGGCAGGAAGATAGAGCCCAGTGGTGAAACCCCGCCAGGAGGCGACCGTCCGTAGACCGTCGACCGCCAACCGCCCACCATAATGACTGGCAGTCGGAAGTATGTAATACAACAAAAATCGATAGGAAAGTAACACAAAAATTAAAAACAAACTGACTAATAAATAATGACCGGGCGAAGGGACCTCCTCCACTACCCGAACTGCTCGAACTACCCGAAAAAGCACAAGCAACACAAACAAGAAGCACAAGTTTTGTAATAAAATTTTTGACATAGGCGTGAACCTCATGGAAGACGGACCGTCGGACGACGGCTTAGCATTGGAATGGCGGGCAGTAAAAGACAAAACACGCTCGTGCAGCCCGCTCACACACACACTCACGAAACCCATGGCGGGGGCCATTAAATTGAAAAACACCTTGGCCAACAGTCAGTCAGCAGAGGACTGCAGTCAAAAGGCACAAAAGCCGAGCACTTAACTTATTACACGGCCGGCATTCCGTGGCATCGCGAATGGGCCAAAAGCGACGTAGTCGAGCTGCCATGCTGCTGCCACTTGGTCTTGGTCTTGGGCCCAACACGGAGCGGAAGTGCTTAGTTTGTTGGCGAAATATGCAAGCCATTCGGTCCAGCCCCTACCTCCCCAAGTGCTTGGTGCACTGAGAGAACAATGGTTATTTTCTTGGCTTTAGAAGGAGATTTTCCGAAGCTCGACGTTTTAAGATCCATTAAAAATATTCTCAAAAGTATGCAACAAAATATTTATGGTTCAAAATGCTTTATTTGGGATACCGCAGAAAACGCAAGGGTTTTCAAATCCATTAAAAATATTGCTTAAAGTATGCAATTACAAATTTAATGTTTAAGGAGCAGCGTACATATATTTTTCATTTTTATAAGATGTACAATTTATTCATCTTTTTAATGGAAATAAAATTATAGCAATTTCTGTGGGACTTTCGTTTAAAATGTAATATCTTTAGCATGCCTTTAGGACCATTTCCATCCCGATTCTCTATTTGAGGCATTACGGATAATGTAATTTCCCATAGTTTGTATTATTATAATAATATTATTAACAACACTAATGTTAAGCTCAATAAAAAAAGAAAGAATTTAAGATAATTGAAATTGAAGTTCAATTTTATAAGGGTTTTAAAGGACATTAAAAGATGAATGCCAGAGCTTTAACTGTGAAAATTATATTGTTTTTACAATATTTAACTTTATTAAGTTATAGCTTTTTCTCTCAGCTGTGTATAAATGTATGTATGTATATTTATATATGTAAACATATGCTCTTCCGGTGGCCACGCAGCCAACAAGGGGCGTTGAGAAATGGCAATCAACGCGGATGCAAATGGCAAGGGTGTGAAGGCGGCAACGGCAACGGCAACGCCAGTGGCCCGAGTTACCAAGTTGGTAAATGGCTGGCCAGAGACAGCTGCAGCTGAGCTGAGCTGCATCGCTTCGGTAAATCATCGAGAATATTGCCGGGAGAGTTAGCTGAAACTGGCACGGCAGCAAAGTCCCTGACATATGAGCATATGAGCTTTGCCATTTAACGAGTTTTGACTGCTGTGAGCGCGAAAACCTTGCCTGAAGTTGTAACTTTGCCCAAGTCAAAGTTGTTCCCCAATCGAAGCTAATGAAGTGGCAATAAATGTTGAACGCATAAAGTTTAGAAACTTTGAAGTGTTTACCAAACAAATTTGCTTTTAAGTCGGCTTAAAATTGTCGCTAATAGGAAACGACCAAAGAGAAGGAGGCATTTCCAAGTACATAAATATATATTTCTTAGAGACTACATATAAGAGCTAAAGCTAACAAATTTGGTGAAAAGATTCTTTTTTAGGTGTTTATAGGTATTTAATTTAAGTAAGGAAACCATTAATACAATTATTAAAGAAGGAATTAATAAAAGATTAGAATTTTGGTAAAGAAATCAAGCTTATTCCCAGATGTAAGACTTTTTAAGATATATTTCCATATATTTAAATGAGGGATGCTTAAATTGAAAACTAGAAAAATAAATTTAACTTTAGTTAAGACATTTTTCATCATCCCTTCTTGTAAAAACTTAATCCCTTGCAACATCTTAGCCAAAAAAATATGGAAAAACTTTTGCAAGTCCCAAGTAATTGGAATTTTCCATGCAGCCAACTGATGGTTCGAGTTGTGGAATTCGCCTGTCATTTTTCGCTAACTTTGCGGCTCTTTGTGCGCAAAATTCGCATTTTTCTGCTCTGTTCCAGTTGTTTTTAAATAACTTTACTTCAAGTACACGCCGCTTTTGTTTTTCTTTCGGCCTGCATTCGCGGTCAATTTGGCCTCAAGTTTCCCATTTTCGTGTTGCTACTTCTGCCTCTTGCCTCTGCTTCTGGCTCCTTGGGGTTTTCCCGCCCGCTCCGTTGGCTTACTTAGCTCGACCCGGCCCGTTATTTAGCTCATGGCCAAGCAAACACTCGCACGCCGCACACCACAAACACCAGCAAAGGCTGGAAAGGGGGCGTACACCCACCCACCGCGCCAGCACACACACAATTCTGCTCGCAGACAGTGCTCAATGCTCTTGACTGACCGCTGCCACACCCCCCGTCGCTCCCGGGCTATGGGCCACAAACTCACTCCGGGACCAACGTCAATTGCAGGCAGAGTTTTTCTTTGTCCGGAGTCCGACGCACTCTGCATAAATGCAATTGCAGTTGTCTCAGGCCCCCGTCGCTCCTGGCTATGGGCCACAAACTCACTCCGGGACCAACGTCAATTGCAGGCAGAGTTTTTCTTTGTCCGGAGTCCGGACGCACTCTGCATAAATGCAATTGCAGTTGTCTCAGGCACGGAGAGAAATGGGTTCAAGGTTGTTGAGATTAAGAGATTGTGTACTCAATAAAAGCCTTGTGATATGAATTGATCAGCGTGACCGCGCCGGACCAAACGAGAAATACCAATTTGGTCTCAAAAATATACTATAAAATACTATTTCATATTTTACAAAATACCACTATAAATACCATAACAAATAAATCGCCTGGAAATTCAAATAATAATATGTAATATGTAAAAATAATAATTGACTTATTATATATAGAAAAAATAAGGTTTTTCGAATTGCAAAAAATGTTTGTTTTTTATTTCATTTTACAAGATTAATAATATTTCAGTCCAACATAAAACTAAAACAATATGCATTCGTATTCAATTCCATATTCCAATATATATTTAAAGTCTTAAAATTAATTAAATGCTTAAAATTCATTTTGTAACATTTTCTTAAAATAAAATAATAGAGGTACTTCTTTGTCTAGTCATCGATTAACATGTTCTTAAAATAAAATAATAAAGGAACTTCTTTGTCCAGTCTTGTAAGTTTTATTTTAAGATCAGAATATCACATTTAATTATATTTACTAGCCTTCTTCGTCAGAGCTGCTTAAATTAAATTTGTTGAAATCTTTACATAACATTTGTTCATTGGGCTTAAAATTATTGCACCCATTTTCGCACAATGATTGTTGTATATGTAATATATGTGATACATTTACATTTTTATATATTTTTGCTTAGTACTCATGTTCACTATTTGTTTGTCTTAATAGATTATCACAATTGTTTGTGTGACCAAACCGAAAATACCATATAATACCATAAAATCTTAGAAAAATGCTACTAAATACCTATATACCATTAAAATACTTTTGAGCAAAATCAGAGCTGATAAAATACCAAAAAGTATTTAAAATACCATAAACGGTCACGCTGGAATTGATATAGAGAGAGTATATTGCATTTTAAGAGATATATTCAGCGTGACCGCGCCGGACCAAACGAGAAATACCAATTTGGTCTCAAAAATATACTATAAAATACTATTTCATATTTTACAAAATACCACTATAAATACCATAACAAATAAATCGCCTGGAAATTCAAATAATAATATGTAATATGTAAAAATAATAATTGACTTATTATATATAGAAAAAATAAGGTTTTTCGAATTGCAAAAAATGTTTGTTTTTTATTTCATTTTACAAGATTAATAATATTTCAGTCCAACATAAAACTAAAACAATATGCATTCGTATTCAATTCCATATTCCAATATATATTTAAAGTCTTAAAATTAATTAAATGCTTAAAATTCATTTTGTAACATTTTCTTAAAATAAAATAATAGAGGTACTTCTTTGTCTAGTCATCTGAATCTGAAAAAAGAATAGTTATTATTTACATATAATTTAAAAGCATATCACTCACCTTCGATTTTGCACAGAAGAATTTCATATTGTCTTTATGTTTTGTGTAGCCGCGTGCTGCTTAAGTATGACGCCTACTCAAATGTCCGTCTGGCACGCTTTGCAATGCGCACCCATCTTATTTGCGCTCCTGCCCAGCCATTTTGATTTTCCGGCATAGTCTCCCACTCATCTCTATATTTTTGCTTAGTACTCATGTTCACTATTTGTTTGTCTTAATAGATTATCACAATTGTTTGTGTGACCAAACCGAAAATACCATATAATACCATAAAATCTTAGAAAAATGCTACTAAATACCTATATACCATTAAAATACTTTTGAGCAAAATCAGAGCTGATAAAATACCAAAAAGTATTTAAAATACCATAAACGGTCACGCTGGATATATTTTAGGCAAAGGGAAAGCTTTTATACTTCTTCAAAAACGTTATATTTATGACGATCTACACAGATACGTCATCTGGCAACACTATCTTTGGGACATTCTCTTGCACTATCTGGCAACACTATCTTTTGGACACATTCCAATACAAACGCTGATTGGTCACACTAACTTTACAATAACGACGTTACATTTTAATCTTCGCAAATATTCTAAGTTCAAGTATTTAGTTATATCCTTATTAATTAGTTTATAATCAAGCAAGCACGAAAAGTTTAAATTGCTTTAAAATGTAAGTAGACTTTCTTTCTGTGCACTCGGTGCACCACAGTCATCAGGACCTTTCTAAACCCGTCAGTTTGGATGGTTTGGATAAGTTAAGGTAAAGTGTGTGCTCTGCCGTCATTTAGCCAGTCAAGTGGCCGAGTGAATTGAGTTTTAGCTTTGTTAGTGGTACCTACCTGTCATCCGTTGGCTTGTACGTCACAATGTACTTCTCGATGGGATGTGCCTTCAGATCGATTTGCGTCTGCCACGACACGCGGACCGCCGTGGGCGTCAGAAAGGTGACGGTTATGTTCTCCGGCGTAGCCGGAATGGTGCCTATTATAACAATAATTGCTTGTTAGTATGCCATTTATCCCATTATCCCCGGTAAACGCTTATATATTAATATAAATGTATGGGTATATAGTAATCCAGGGAGCTCCCAGTCAAGTTTATGCGTCTGGGGGCTTAGCTGGAAGATGTGGTTTGAGCCGTGTCGTAAAGACATCAGCCGCCTAAGTTGGGGTCATAAAATTAGCAGCTTTTCGGCTTAACTTCAAGTCCTGTTTGGTCAAAAGAGAACAGACAAGATGTGACAGTGAACCCTGATCCAGCTGTCAAACAGCTATCAATTGACCAAGTCTGGGGTTAGTCTGGCTCTTCATCAAATAAATTTAATATGATTTATTGGGTTGCTTTTTGGCATCTACTTTTGATTAATCGGATTGGATCTAGCAAACCATTTATTTTAAAAGATATATTGATTTTAAATACAACTAAGCTATTAAGGTTCTACATACCATACAGAAAATGTTGAAAAATCATCTTATTTTAAGTAATCCTATCATAAAATATTAAATTCAAATATGTCATCCAATTAAATCTCCATGAAATAAATAATTCAATAAAAGAAACCTGAAGAGTTAAGCAAAAATAACATATTTTCCTATTTAAAAAGTTGATGTTTCAGCAATATTTAAGTCATCCATCAATTGATTTAGCAACACGTTTGGCCTGAATTTTTTTACAACAGAGTTTGAGCAATAAAATACCTAATATTTATTTTGGTCCAAGTATTTTTAGGACTGATATATTGCCTAAGACAGTTGGACAGTTGACAATGAAGGCCCAAACAATAAATAAAAGCTTGAACAAGAGAGGTGAAAATTTTGTATGACTTTATTTTAGGCTGTAAACGGTAGCTAAGTGTTACAGATTGTTGTTTTAAATAATTTTAAGTAAATAATTTAATATGTAAGCAAAGGCAAGTTCTTGAAAATTAAGCAATATTCCATAAAATATGTAGCTATGTGTATTTACATAAAACTACCCTGCTTACAATATATCTTGTTAATAAAATTAATAAGTTACCACTTTTGAAATTGGGAACATTTATTACATGTTTATTAATTGATTAATTTGTGTTTCTAGTATTTCATTTTACAATTTAACACTTTACTTTGAGCCATATCCATTAAAAGAAGAAAATATATAAAAACCCACAACGAAATATATCACGTTTAATATTTTATTAAACCATTAATTTATTTAACTAGCCAGCTGGTAATAACTCTTTGGCAGCCTGCTGTGTGCCATAAATAACCAATTATTTATTTTAGTAGTTGTACCAGCTAAAAATAAACCCGGGGTTGGACACAAACAACCCACAACTATCACTGCCCTATTCCTAGCTCGAGGAAATGCGCTTATTAGTGCAGCTGGAGCTGGAGTTACTTTTCGCAAATCCGCAACATTGTAGCTCCCCATGGAAGCAGGGCTTGGGACCCTAAATTCCGGAACTAGCAGCGGGAAATGGTAAAAGCAAAGGGAGCATTACTTACCCGCCAGGCAAGCGTTAACAAACAGCACGGCTATGAACACAAACATGCTTCCTCCGTATGATTCCCGGGTCTGTTCGCCTTTGTTTCCTCACCGGCTTTCGGCGGCGGCTGCGCTTCTGTATATTTCTCCGTGGGCGGGGTTTCCTCTTTGCTAGGGTTTCCGCTTGGCTAATTCGTTGTTGCAGTTTCGTTGCGGCTTTTTCTTGCTCGGCTTTTGTCAAATAGTTGCGCTTTAAAAATAATCTAACTAAACATAAAAATCAGTCTTGCTTTAGTACCGCACTCCTTGGTTTAGGTTCTTTAATCAATTTCTGAAGTGTTTAAATGTTCAATTGTGCAGCTGCAGCTCTTCGGATGCCAATTCCATTTCGATTTCCGCTCGTTTAGTGTTGGCTTTCCTGCTAATTGACTTTGTCAATGACATTTGCATTAAATGTCCTCCAGGCCAGGCCAGGCCAGGTCTCGGGCTCTGATATATTTATGTCCTTGCGAAGGGGGCGAATTTATGCGTGTATATTTTTATAACACATTTTTATGGGGCTCGGGCCTGGGCTTGGGCTTGGGGCTCCGTGTGCGCGTCCGTCTCTGCAGTGTCTCCTTTTTGAATCGTCATCGAATCGAATCGCATTTGATGAACGTTCCGATAGTACGCTATTATATAGTGAGGTTCTTGGGGGGATATCCTACAGGGAGGAAGGAGCAAAATATTCCAACAGTTTTTCTGTGTTTCGTGCTCGTTTCAGCTCAGTTCAACTGGGGAATTATTCACATTGCGTTCGCTTTTTGTTTTTATTTTGTGAGTATTTGTTGTACTTGCTGTATTTTCCGTTCTTCTGCGGCTTTTGTGTTATTATTCCTTGCTGTTCATTGCTTTTCGGTGTTGCTCGCTGTTTGCTGCTTGGGCTTTATAAAAATCAATAAAAAGCGACTTTCTGTCTGACAGCCGTTGATTTGGATGGCAACCTAAGTGAGTTTTTGTTTCTCTGTTTCCGTTTGTATTTCTATTGAGGTTTCAATTTGGTTTTGGGTTTCGGTTGAGCTCTGTTGTTGCCTTTCGGGTCCCATACGAAAATTAATTCAATGCGAAGGCCTCCAGGCGACCACCTGCCACCTGCCACCTGTCGTCGCCTCGGGTACCCTCTCCTTCTCTCGCCTGGTTTCCTTTGTAACTTCTGCGGTTTCCTGCTGCCTGTCGCCTTTATTTAGTTTGATACATTTCGTATTTTGTTAACAATTTCGGCATAATTGCCAAAGCATTTAGGCCGCATTGCTCCGCTCTTTGTAAGTGATGTTTTCTCTCTGTTTTGATTTCGATATTTGTTTCTTTTTTCCCTGCGGCCTCTGGCATGCGGTTAATTATGGCCGCACTTTTGTTATTGTTGCTACTGCTGAACTTTGGGGCCTGGAGCGAGGAGGCTGCAATAAATCAGAAATGGCATTAATGGGGCCTCAGGCAAAATATGCGCATAATATTTGTGCAAAAACTATACTATATACGTATGTGCGTGGAGCATTTTCATTAATTATAATGAGCTGTGTTCTCGGCTCAATCACAATTAAGCGACGTACAACGCGTCGCTATTCATTCGTTATTCATTAACCAGATCGGAAAAGCAAAAGAAAAACAGCATGAAAGGCAATTACATTATGTGCTGCATACTTTGCGGGGGCCTGGCTTTGGCTCGTTTTAATTGGCATTGCGCATACGCCACGTGAGCCGCCCCCGCCACCGCCGCAGCCCTAAAACTAACCACACACACACACACGATGCATATCTAATGTGTTGTACATAATCTCACATTCAAGCCATGTTTCATCTGCAGCAGACAATTCAATTTGTGAATCATGCGTGTGTTATGTGGGAATATGCCTTTTCCATTTTCCTTTCCATTTCGATTAGCATGCACGACTGGAAACTATGTGGTTTTCCCCCTTTCCTTAGTTTTCCACACCCTCAACCTGTTGGCCATATAAATTTTGAGTTGTTTATTGGCCTTGTTTACTGTGATTTTGCGCCTTTTGAGAAACACACAAGCGAGTGAGTGCCAGCAATATTTTCTTTTATTTCTTTATTGGCATATCGTACCCAGAGGACTCTTACCGAATGCACTTGCTGGGAGAACCAATTGGGAAAAGGAGGAGGAGCAGGAGAAGGGCCATCAAAGGCCTGTAAAAAAAAGGGACCCGCTCTTTATGGGGCAACTTTGAAAACGAAGAGTCCTGATGGGACCGGAATTTCATGTTGGCCACAAATCTGTTACACAGCCCTAAACGTGTCGATTGTGTTTGGAATGTATACACAGCATATAAAAGTTTGCCCAAGTCTGCAAATACTTGTGAGCATTTTCCAATAAAAATAAAAGTACAAAATCCATAAGGTCTAGGGCCTTTAAGAGTCGTTCAAACTTTATGAGTGTTTGTCATGTCCAGCCATGGTTTTAGCTCAAGTGAGTGATAATCTTTTAATACCTCAAATTGCTCAACTTTTAATAACTTTTAATCATATCCAAAGTCAGAAAAATTGACACTTGCACTTAGGTAAATAACTTTAGATAACAGCTGTCATGGCCAGTAGATGCTTCTAGCCTGGGGACAAGCTCCTATCAACATCTTGAAGTCTGTCTGAGAACGGACCACGCCCTGCTTTAATTTCCGCCTCTTGACCGCTCGATACCCATTAAATTTATGCATTTATGTCTTATTTTTCGGGTCGGTTGAGGGATCGAGGGGTTGAGAGGGAGACCCTTAAAACTTTTATGAACTTTTGGCATACACTTTGGCATGCTTGAGGCTTTCGGGCAAAGATAGCGTCAGCCATGAGAGAATGTGTAATGAGTGAGCGTACACGCTTTGCAATTTAAATGATAATTTTTTTCACGCAGCTGTTGGAAGTAAATAAGGAATTAAATTTAACAAATTCCAAAGCAGAGCATTTCATTAAAGGGCAGAATAATAAAAGGGCACCCAGCGGAGGCGACACATGCTCGCAAATCGAGGAGGAGTGTGGGCTAAATGCCATCAAAGCTGTTGCATTTATCATAAAATGCAAATGACAATTTAAATTTTCTGTAAAGCTGTCAAAAGGAAATAAGAAATTACTAAAGCAGGGATCAGGAGGGACTTTGCAAGGTGGAAAGGTAAGCTTTATGCGGAAATTAGGGGAGGAATGCCAAAGCAGTTATTGGGGGTAAATTATCAAGCTGCTTTTTGAGGTATTTGAAAGAGAACTTGAAAGAAAAATATGAGAATTTAAGTGGTTTTTTTGTAGCCTTAAAAGAAATGTAATAAAGCAAATAAAAAGGAAATTAAAGGTGAACATAAATGTAATTAGAAGTTTTGCTTTAAAGAATAAAGAAATAGGTGACAAAAATAATATTTTTTGTCAAAAAAAAAAGCAATTTTATTTATAAATTAATAAATGCTACAAGAGATTTTGTAGATAAAGATAATGTTTGAATAATAGAGTTCAGTTTAAGAAATTTTAAAGGAATTTAACGATATACTTAGGGTATTATCAGAAATTAAATTAATTAATTAATTCCAAGTAAGGTAAGGTTTGAAAATTTTTTTTTTATTTTTCCTGAAAGTACAACATTGTAAGAATGTTGGGAGAAATATTTTAACAAAGCTTATTGCTTAAATATTGTAAGCTAATTGTAGTAAAGCTTACAAAATTACTTGGAAATAGTTCAATAGGGTTTTAAGAGTACAGAATAATATAAAATGCAAAATTCAAGAATATCAAATTTCCTTAAAATATAAATATAACCAAAGAAATTCATTGCAAGTCCTCGAATGGAGTAATGGGGAAAAAGCCACAGTAACTATATCATTAAACTTAAAAATAATACACTCAAAGGTGCAGGAGTATCAGTTTAACAAATTTAAAGCCAGTGGTGTATGTGTGCTTTCCACAAAACGTTGTCTGTCGGCAATGTAATTATTTTAAAGTAATAAAGAAATTAATTTTTAACGAACAAGCGTTCATGCATACGTCACTAAAACTGGGAATAATAACTGAATTAAAAACAGGTGACGCATTGAGTGCGAAAGGGGCGGAAAATTGGGCGGAAATTAGGGAGCGAGTGCATGCATTCCCGCAATGGCAAATAAGTAGGTGAAAGCAGTTATCGTAAAATGAAAATGGCGGCTAGTACGCGCTGTCGCTTTCGCTTTCGCCACCGCTCTTAATTATAGCGACGTCACATGCACTCAGGCGCACACACACGCACGGAGAGCCGAACTCATACTCATACTCATACTCATACCGGGGCTTCAGTTGATAATTTTTTATTGCATACGCTGCGGCGCAGAGAGAGGGACAGCAGCTAGCGAGCCCGCGCGACTCCTTTGTGTTTGGCTTTGCTGGCAACTGGCTTTGCTCAGAATTGTCAGACTGGCAGACAATAAATCAATCAGCTGAGCCAACATCAAATTCCTGCGCAGACAATGCTCCTTTGCCATATCCCCATATATATGCCAGCATAGTGGCGTAAGCGCGCGCCGGTGTGTGTGCGCTATTAACAAAAAGGTCAACTTAGCCGCTACAATTGAAGCCGAAAGCCGAGAACAGACGAGCGGACGGGCGGAGGAGCGCAGGAAATTGTGGAAATTGGGGAAAATGGAGGAAAAAGGCTTGTGTTGCGCTCAAGCTTATACACCAGTGCACACTTGCCGAAAATATCTAGGCATTTAGAAGTTAAACGTAGCCAACGCTGCGTATGAGTAATATTTGGAACATTTAATTGAGTTATAAAGTTTAATTATGTATATATTTGTAGACACGTATTGGCAATATTTGTGTAATAGATTTTCCAATATAGGCTGCATAAACTGAAATGTAATTTCCTTATTTAGAAACGATTTCGTAAGCCTAACCTCACGGAATGCTGTACTTTTAAAGTTCTGTGACTTTGCGTATGAGTAATATTTTTAACGTTTAATTTAATGAGTTCAAAAATGTATTATATATTTATATTATGTGTATATTTATTATAAATGTTTACAGACACGTCTTGACAATCCTAAATTAGGATTTCTTAAGCTTAACATCACAGAATGCTGCACCTTTAAAATGCTTTGACGGGACATTAGACAAAGGACCTCCATATGTCTAAACCAACATGGAAATCTAAATACCCTGTAAAATCTAATGGCTAGCCCCTAACCTGATATTAGTATTTGCAGATAAAATGTATTTTATTTTTTTAAATTAACACAAAATCCCTAAAAGCATCCTTCATTTGTATTATATTTTTCCTCACAAATTTGTATTTAAAATTTCTCCAAGTGCACGTATTTCGTGCTGATATATGTGTGTGTACAAAGCAATGTAGAGAGAAAGAGCAGGCGAAGGAAAGGGCGAGCGCATGCTATTATGTCCTGGCTGTAAAAAAAAAAAACAAAAAGAAAAGGCTAGGGAAAATAAGGGAAAACACTTGACTCCAATTTCGGCGAGATTTTCAGCAGCAGCTCTGGCAACACAAGAGTGGTTGCGAGGTGTGGAGAGAAGAGGAAGCAAGCGCGGATGCAGGCTGCCTTTTAGAGTGATAAAAAATTAGGCGCGAAATGGCAGGCTGAAGTTGGCTTTAATTGAGTACTACTTTCAGCTTTAAGCTGGCGAAGGAAGAGGCTGATAAAAAAATAATTGTAACAATGAAATTCCTTCGTGGAGCAATTTCCCCCAATTGTACAGGAATTTTCCCTTCTTTATTTTTTGTGTCTTGTCTCAGGGTCTGAACTTTGAGGTAGAAAGTTGAAAAGTTTTCAAAACTAGTATAAAGCCGATGCAATCTCAGGCAAAGTTAAACTTTATACAACCCACATAATATAAAAAATAAAGGCAAACTAAGAATGTCCTGAGGGAAAAGCATAAGCCCAAGAGACTATGATGATGTGGGACATTAAATAAGGTAGCTCTAAGGAACATATGGCAGAAAAAACAATGGAGTTTAAACAATGGAGTTCTTCCAGCGAAAATTAAGCTGTATAAAGAAGCTGTTTCTTCCAAGGGATATCATTTGCTTACCAGAATATGGTCAAGCTCTTTAAAAATATATTTCCTAGAAAAATTAAAACAGAAGAAAACCACTTGGGAGTTAGTCCTTAGAACTATAGATTTCGAGGAAACTCGTGGAAAATAAATGCCTGTCAATGAGGCAGCTTAGAGCCAAGATATCTATACACAATTAAAGTCTTCTTCCTTAGTAATTCGATTAAAGCTGGATAAGCTTTAGACACATCAAAATTGCAAAATATATAGCTATTTAAGTAAGCTTCAGGATTAAGGAATTTAGTTTGAGTTGTAGAGAAAATATAACAGTTTGAGAAAGGGAAACAATATAACAAGAAAATAAGTGTTTCATAAAAGAAACAGACACTAAACTTTGTTATTTCTTACTTGTTTTGGAAGATATATTAATAAACTTTAAGAGAGTGTGAGATAATTCTAATAAATTCATTTTGCAAATAAAAATCATTTAAAGTTGCTGAGAATAAAGTAATATAAATATTATATGCTCGTCTTGAAAAAGAATTGAGGATAAAAATAAATAAATTTAATAATAACGGAGAAAATATTAAAAGGTTAATAAACTTGTAAGGAGAGTAAAATATTTCCTATATTTACATTTTTCCAATAAAAATCATTTAAAATAACTAAGGAATTGAGGTTAAAAGTTAATATAATAATTAATAAAAGAGAAAATATTAAAAAGGTTAATAAGCCTCAAAAGAAAGTGTGATAATTCTAGTAATTACATGTTCCCAATGAAAATCATTTAAAATATAAACGCATACTGACAAAAACCAATAAAAACAGAATTAAATATTTATTATGTTATAATTTACACCTCCTTGTGTTACACATATGTTTACTTTTCATAAATAAATGAAAATCCAAACAAAAGCAAATTTCCGAATAACAAAAAAACGCCTTAAAATTCGGCATTAAATAAGTAATTCTGTAAAATTTAACTGGCTGGTTTAATGAACTTTTTGATTGATTTATTTACAATTTTGAAATGTGGGGGTGCCGGTCCCGCTGGTGTTTACTTTTATGAATATGTATTTACAATAGCATTTTGTTTATTTACAGAGAGCCTAATGGGGCCAAACAACTCCCAGCGATGAAGAAATTTACATATTTTATCGCCCAAACTCTGCGGCATTTGGCGGCCCAACTTTGGTGCTATTCCAAAAATACCGGGAGCAAGTCGTGTCCAATATATGTATATAAGTATATATAGAATCGGTTGCATATATCTATAGGAAAGGAACATTGCCACATGGTGGCGGTGCAGTGCACGCAATGCGGCGGCGACTGTGGTTGCGACGAATTTAAATTTAAATTTAAAATGAACATATACGCCTTCCGCCCGATCCTATTTTCTTTCATTTGACCTGTTCTAGTTGCGGTGAATGTGCGGATATTTACTATATAGTATATATATAGGATTATGACTGCATGTGTGCGCGAACTCCCCCGTGGGATTCGCTTTGTTAGAACCGATTTGTTTATAACAAATTTCGGCTATTACGTGCGACTTGCTACGCCTCGAATGGCTGGCCAAATGGGGCCAAATAAAACGGCAGAGTCCGGGCGGATTGAGAGATGAAAGATGAAACAGATTTACGGCGGTGCAAGGGCGCGGAATTCAAACACACAAGTTCACCAAAACAAAAACAATCCCTGAGCAACACCCAGGTTAATTGTGAATTTGTTGCTTATTTTTTGCGCAAATAAACGAGAGAGACTGGAGCATTAAAATTACTTTTTAATTGCCACACAGCTGGCATCGCTTGCAGGTTGAGCTGAAAGACTGACAGAGTCCATTAGGCCATTTCACGTTTCATTTCATTTTCATTCGCTTTCGTTTTCATATCTCACTTTGCTCAGCTTTGCTTTGCTTTGCTCAGCTTTGCTTTGCTCTCTGGTTTCCTTTTTCAAGTTTCCTTTTTGGTTTTTGCAATTTAATTGGCTTAAAATTCTGGCCAGAAAAGCCGCAAAGGACTCGGCACCTGAGCCCTGTTTTTCTACCAGCGATTGTTAATTGAGCGACTGTCGCAAGCACCCAAAAATTACACGGAAAATTAAGCAACCTAGTATATTTTTTTAATTGCAGTTACTATGCCAAATTAAGACACTTAAAGGCCTGAGAAACATCTCTTTGAAAAACCTTTTGTAGTTGTTTTTGAACTAGGAAAATTTTAGATAATTAAATGACACTTTTAAGCTAAAAATTATTACTTTTTGTGCTAGATAGGCACAAGAAGTCTTTGAACAAATTTCTTATAAGCATCATGTATGCTTTTTTTTTACCATTTATTATCAAAGAAAATATAAAATATGTTGTATTTAGCCTTATTCCTTTTTCTTAATCTCCAGAAAAGGTTGTTCCTACACTCTTATGAAACAAATCTAGTTTAAAAGGGTTTTCTACTATATTTAAATTTATTTTAGCCATTTTAAGAATGTTATAATTTTGTATTTTTTCCTGTGCACAAACAACCGTTTTCACCGCTTGCGGGACCCTTGAAACACTCACAAAAACACAAACTCAAACACACACACACAGCTCTCAAAAAGTAACACTCACACCGAAACACAAAAGTTACAAGTGAGTTTTGGTTTTTATTTACTTTTTGCCGTCGGACACTGGGTTAACCGGCTCAGCCCGCCACCTGCTAGTGACACGCCTGTCGGCTCGCCGCCTCCTCCTGTGTGGATCCTCCTGGATCCCAGTCCCAATCCCAGTCGCAATCCCAATCCCTGCTCCAATCACCGCTGAAAGCGCGTGCATCCGCTGATAACGCCGAAAAACAAACACTTCACTGCGCTCAGTAGTTCTCTGTTGTTCTCTGCTGCCTTTTTTTTCGGACTTTTATGCTCTGTCTGCTGTGCTGTGTGTAGCCTCTGCCACTTCCACTTCCGATTTCCGTTTCCGTTTCCGATTGTTCGTTGTGCTGCGGCCGACGCGAAAACTACTACTGAAATGGCCGGAGCAGAGCCAACATGCAAACGAAAACGAAACCGATAACGAACGCCGAGAGAGAGAAAGCTTTTCACGTAAATGGTGTTGGCAAATATTTTGGCTATTTTATGGCCAAAAAGGAGGTGGAAAATACCTGAGACAAGGCAATCTTTAGGCCTAGAAATATAATACAACAAATGGAGCCCAGCAAGAGAAGAGTCTAGAATTAACTCTGAGTTTGTTTTTTGATTTATTTAAACTGTTTTTGTAAGTAATTACTCACTAAATCATATCATCATCTGTACATGGATACATAGCTCAGTAATTTATTTATTAAGTATTATATTAAGTTAAAGCTTAACTCTAACAGCAGGAAATTACTTTTTCTAATCGGCTTTTCCTCACCCAACCCCTAGATACTGCGTTCGGTTGATGCAAGGCTTCCTCTTTATTAATCTTATCAAAGTTGCAAACTTATAACTTAGTAAATTCCTCTATTTATTCCTACTTGTAATATGGAACTTCACCGAGCTCTTTCCTAAGATTTAGTAGAGTTAAAGGTTTCCCTTTAGAAAATATTCTCTAAGATGGAGTTTTTGATATAGTATTTACAACCTAACTTTTAACTGGCATTTTTGTGTCTCCAAAAAGTATATTCTTATTCTTAAAAAAAGGAGCCGAAGTCTTCAGTCATAAATCTGCTCTTGAGGACACCCTAAGTAATACACCCTATACAAAATAAACTGTGTAAATGTAACATAAACCTCTAGTAAAAATTATAATTTTGTAAATATGTTGACCTATAGCCAACCCACAACCCAACTTAAATCCTGAGCCAAGGGCCTTAGCTGCTGTGGCTCTAAACCCACCGTTAGCTCTTAGTTTAACACTAATTGTTAGCTTTAGATAAATAATTAAATAAATATCAACGCATTTTAAACCAAAAGTTCTGGGAAAACAAATCCTTATACTCATTTAATATCTTATCACACGAAATTGCTGTGAATATTTAATGCCCAAAAAACTGTTTCGTCTGGAAGTAAAACCATTAATCATATTGAAAAAAAATGGGAAACCCCCAATCCCAGTTCCCCAGTCCCATGCCCATTCCCTTGCCCTTACCCAAGTAATTTCCCAATTGGGTGAGCTCAAACCATATTGGGCATCTCCAACTTGTAGGATTGTGGACACAAAGCTCTCTCTCTCCTTTCTTGCGAGTATATCCCCCGCGGGCTAAGAGTGCTTGAGTGAAGAGAGGCCGAGCAGCTTTTCTTCAACTAACAATTCCTTGTGTTAGGTCGTGTTCGCCTTTGCCAAGGCGACGATTGTCTTCGGCAGCTCCGAGGAGCTTCGGGGCAAGTGAAGTAATTTTTGGGGGACTGGCTGACTGACTGACTGACTTACCGACTGACAGACAGACCCATATTCCAAGCCAAAATAAAGAGAGAAAGAAAAGCGCATTGCCCGAGTTCAAGTGTGGCGCCGTGGCTTTTGTTTTTGTTGTCCAGGAAACGGGCGGCAATTCCAACGGAAACTCCAGTGTTGTTTTAAGCAAGCGCTTAGCTCTGCTTCCTCCTCCTCTGGCCGCTCATCACTTGGTTCAAATTAAAAGCATACTTAGCGGCGTTTAATTACTTATTCATGGACGCTCGCGGCCAAGTCCTGATTGGAATAGAGTCGTCTCCAGCCCCACCTTCACTCCGCTCCTAAAACTCGGTTGGTTCTTGTTGTTAGGTTCTCCCATTCCGGATGCCATGGAGTTAACTGTCGGTGGGAAAAATAGGCAGAGAGTTGCCCTAACGATTCCCACAGTTCCCAGGTTGTTTGATCGAATTTCAGTTCTCCCGCGGCTTGTCCTCGTCTTCTGTCCGCCAGTTTAAATTGTAATCTCGCTCGGCGCGCATATATATTTTGTAAAAAAAACCAACCATGGATGACATGAAGAGAACCTCCATGTCCAACAGCACGGTCACGATAAGGCCGCGGCTCATTTATGGACTGAGGTCGGATGTGATTAGGCAACATACACTTTAACCTGACCAAGGAGGTTATCTATCCGGTGGAGGGAGTCCTGGCGTTTCACGATTATGTACAGAACAAGCAGAGGTTTCTCAGGTGGGTTTTGAGGCTTTCTCTGTGGGATTTGGTTAATCTTTCATTTATTTTTGATATTGCAGATTGCCTGAGGACACCCGACCGGAAGTCATAGCCATTAGCTCGCATCGAAAATTGCTGGCGGTGCTGGAACGTCATTCCAAGAAGTAAGGGTTTAATATTTTATCTAAACGTGATAATAGTTCAAAGGAGAAGAGTATAGTCCCTAAAATAGGGATAAAAAAGGAGACCAGAACTTCTAAAGTGTCCGATGATTGGTTTAAACCAAGGCAGAGCTGCTCACACAGGGCCCTTGATGGTCCCTAGTCCTTCGGTTTTCCACGCGCAGAAGCTTCGGTAAGCTTCTGTGCGCCATCTGTGGAAAAAGACGAAAGCTTTAGGGGCCTCGGGTGCTTTATGTGAGCAGCTCTGATAATTTAATTTAATTTAAACCAACCCTTAATTAATAATAACTATTTAACCCTTCTTAGCGGCCGCTACATATCCGTTTACGAGTTGGCCACCCTCAAGAAGCGTCGCCACCTGGAACTGCCCGCCAATCATCGCAATGCCGAGATCCAGCAGATGATCTTCACCAATGACTCCAGATCGGTGGCCTTGGTTACCCGACCGCCAGAGGAAACTATTATCATGTTGGTGCTGGACAAGACAAGCACCGTGATCGAGGGCAGGGCCACGATACCAGGCTCCCACGGAGGAGCCGAGTGCATTGCTGGCAACCCGAACGACTGCAGCTTCTTGGCCGTGGGCGGGGATCGCACCCTGCTGCTGATGAGCAAGTCGGAGCGGGGATTCAGCATAAGCAACAATCTGAAGGTCAAGTACAGGGTCACCTCGATGGCGTTCCTCTCGCTGGATCTCCTGATGGTGGGCACGGCCGATGACCAGCTGATACTCGTCGAGAACGGCGAGCAGAAGCTGGCGCAAAAGGCCAGCGATGCGGACACCGTAGATCTATGATTGATCAGGAGGTATTCGATCGGGATCGCGAGCTGCAGGACCATCGATTCCTGCCCACCCAGCAGGTCAGTCTGCCGGATAAGAGAGTCCTCTGCATGACGGCCTTTCCGAAGGGCTTCGCCTACACCATCTTCAATCGGGCCTTTGTCTTCGAGCGCGTTTCCAAGTTCAAGTTCGAGCGGAAGACCATCCTGACGGTGCCCACGAATTTTATGCAGAGCACATGTACCAGATCCGAAACTTGGCCATCGATCACAAGCAGGAAACGGTGATAGTGACCTGTGCGCACTCGCAGATCTATGTGGGCATCCTCATAGTCCCCGAGACCCTGAAGACCAAGCAGCTGAAGTTTGAGCCGCTGGGAGTGCTCATCCACACGGGGGAGATCATTGCTATATCGGTGTGCGCCTGGAAACCGATCATCATGACTGCCTGTGAGGATATTTGAGGGTTTTTTGTTTACTTTCTTATTTAATTTTTTAATCCCTTGCAGCCAGGGATCAGACTATACGTATCTGGAACTATGAGACTGCCTTGGTGGAGCTGGTACGCAAATTCCAGGTGGATGTGAACATTGTGGAGCTGGGTCTGACGGGCCAGATGGCGGCCATTGGCTTCTCCGATCAGCTGCGCATCACCCAGATCTTTATGGATGATCTTAATGTGAGTTTTGATGGGAAAATATCTTTAAAATGCTTTAAGAATAGGTTTTTATTGTTTATTTATAAAGTTTTTAAAACATTTAAAAAGTTGAGCTTAATTTAGATGATCTTAAAAATCCCTATTTTCCTCTCCCTCTCAGATCGTGAAGACCTACAACTTCCCCCACTGTAATGCCGTGCGCTACTCCAACTTTGGCCACCTGATGGCCGCCGCCTATGACAACAACATAGCTGTGACCTCCGTGTACACGCTGGATGTGGTGATCAACCTGAAGGGTCACAATGGCATAGTTCTCTCCGTGGCCTGGTCGCGAACGGACAAATATCTGATCTCTGGCGGGGCCGAGGGTGCCATTTACCTCTGGGACATTGAGACGGGGGCGCGACTGCAGGAGATTGTGCAAAAGGGCACTGAGTACATCACCATCTCGTGCAGCACCAATGATCCCCTGACGATATATGCAGGCACTAGCTTTGGGACCATCCGTGAGTTCCAGGACTCGACTTTGGTGCGGGAGATAACAATCCCCTCGAGGAATAAGGGACCCGTTTCGGACATGTGCCTGGCTAGGTCAGACTTAATAATGTTCGTGGCCGATCACGAGGGCAGCCTGTTCAACATGCAGCTCCCCTTCCTGGAGGCGGGCGGTGGGACCTTCACCAACTTCCGCTTCTTCGATGGGCCTGTGAACAAGCTGCGCTTCTCCTACGACGGAACCTTGCTGTTTGCCATCTCCAACAAGGGGACGCTGGCCATCTGGGCCATGGACAACATTGAGGGCAAGGTGGCCTACATGGACCAGGATCTGATGCGCAGCCAGGAGGTTCTGATACCGCGCAGCCAGCTGAATGACAAGATAGAACAGATAGCCAACTTGGAGCTGCGGTTGAAGCAGCAGGCGGAGGAGTTCCAGTACCAGTTGAGTCAGAACGAGATCTTTGACGGCCAGCAGCTGCAGGAGGTGCACAGGAGCTACTGCTCGGCGCTGGAGGAACTCAAGGAGCTGAACAACGAGATCGAGGCCCGGCACACCGAGGAGATGAACCACATCACGTTCCAGATCAATGCCATACGGGAGGAGCACCGCGTCCAGCTGGACACCCTGGCCACCCAGTACTCGGAGCGGATGCTGATCGAGTACCAGAAGTTCACCAATCTGCGAGAGAACATGCTGGAGCTGCGCGAGAGCTACGAGGACAAGCTGAAGAACTCCACGGGCACGCTGCAGGACACGGTGGAGGCCCTGGAGAACAACTACAAGCAGCAGCTGAACGAGCGCAAGGAGCTGATCCGCGACCTGATGAAGGAGATGCAGGACAAGAAGGCAGAGTTCATCGAGTACTGCCGCGAGGTGGAGCTGGAGAACGACCGCAACATGGTGTCCACCCAGACGGAGTACGAGAACAAGCTCACCACGGAGCGAAACGAAACGCAGATGTGGCGCGGCAAGGCTGGCGTGCTCCAGAAGAAGTTCGAGTCGCAGAGTCGGGAGATTGATGGCCTCTCGAAGAGGTCGAGGTTTTGAAGGAGGAGCACCACAAGTCCCAGCGGAACATCCAGAAGCAGATGCGCAACATTGAGGACCTGCAGAAGGACATAGCCGACCGCGACTACGCCATCAATGGCAAGGAGAAGCGCATCCAGGACCTGCTGCACAAGAACCAGGAGCTGGACAAGTACAAGCAGGTGCTGGGCCACAAGATCGCCGAGCTCAAGGCCCAGATCGAGCCGCGCGAGTTCCAGATCAACGACAAGCGCAAGCACATCATCGAGATGGAGGCGGAGCTGGAGGGACTCAACCAGAACAACGTGCAGCTGGAGCTGCAGCTCAAGGAGATGCGCGACAAGTATCTGAGCAACGTGGCCGAGCTCCGGACGGAGCGACATCGGTCCAAGGCCTCCCGGGAGTGCCTGCATGCCATCTGCTCGGACATTTACTACGTGGCCGGGGAGATTAACTCAACCGAGGCACTCAAGAGGGCCGTGAGGGAGCTGTTCCGCAAGCATGCCTCCGATGACGAGCTAAAGCGATTCGTATCCCTGGACGCTGAGGTCAAGGACGAGTTCATGCGGCAGCGGAAGCAGATCGAGAACGTACTGGCCCGCTACAAGACGGTGGCCGAGGACAAGTCGGTGCAGAAGAAGTACGACAAGCTGTTCAAGGAGAACGTGGTGCTGATCGGGGAGATCGAGAAGCTGAACGAGACCAACAAGATGCTGCGCAGCAAGGTCAAGGAGGACATACGCCGCTCAACGAAGCAGCATTAATGCTCTAGGGGACACTCTTCGGTTTCTGAGCGAAAGCATAGTCTATAAAAATATGTATTTCACATTGGACTTAACGAGATATTTAGTTGAACGGCTATACATACATACAAAATGGCATTGATTTAGTTTTGTTTTAGGGTCTAGGCCTCCACTAGGACCTTCTTGGGCTTGCTGCTGATTGCTTTGGTCTTTTCCGGCTCCGGCTCCGGCTCGACGGATTCGCTTTCCGCCGCAGCGGGCAGATCCTCGGTGGGCACTTCGGGCAGCTGTATGCCCTTCTCTTTCTCCTCCTCTGCCTCCAGGGCATCCAATTCGGCCAGGACATCCTCCTCGTCCTGCGTGGTCAGCACATCTGTCAGTATGGCGTCAATTTCCTGCTGTTTCTCAATGCCCTCGCGCGTTTCGTCCATGATTCGTTCCACCTCGTCGATGTCCATCACTTCGTGAACCTTCTTTAAGGCCGCATTGCCTGCCTTCAAGCCATCCAGCACCTTCATCTCCACCTGGGCGAACTCCAGGTCGGAGGCCAGCTTCTCCAGGTTCTCCAACTGTTTGTCAGTATTGGTCAGCAGGCTTTCCTGGTACTTCTTCTTACGCAGCAGCAGCTTGGCCCGGCTGTAAGAGGATTACTATGGTTACTTTGATCGAATATAACATTATCTGTAAGGTATATACTCCTTGCGACCCTGCTGCAGGCACTTCCTGGCCATAAGTCTGTCATTCTCCAATTGCGTCTCAATGCGTTTTTGGTACTGCTTCAGGCGATCCCTCTGCTGCTTCAATTGCTGCAATGGGAAATGTGTCCAGGGGCTTAGAAGTGGCCTTCAGGTGTGGAAGGGTCCTCCGACTCACCAGCACCGCCTTGTCCTGGTCGGTAATCCGACTAATGGCCGGTTTTTTGCTGCTTTTCCCAAACAAGGCCCCCATGACTAATGTTAAAAATCTTCTTCTTCCGCGATTTGTTGACATTCGGTATTTAGTTAAATCGATAGCATAACTATCGAATGTTGGTTGTGCCGTTTATCGATTTAGTGCTATCGGAAAAATACTAAATAAATTTGTCAATTCACAATCTCAATTTGTATTTCTTACTTTTTCGCATATTTTCAAAATATATTTATAAAAAGGAAATCCCGATATTGGGCTACTATATTCAGCCAGTACTTAACGTTTAGATTCCATAAAAACTCCTAATTCCACAGTATAGCCTCCACAAATGGTAACCCCCCACTTGTTCCCGCTCACAATTAAAAGTTTAACCAACTTGTCTGTACAGTTAATTATTCCGTTTTATTCGCACTTGCGTGCAAACACCATTTTCAAATTGTAAAAATAGCTCTAATCCAAAATGAAAACCAGACAGAGTAGGTTAACGGTACGACTTCTGGTAGCGGGCACGGGCACCTGGACCGCCGAACTTCTTGGGCTCGCAGCGACGCGGATCGCCGACCAGCAGGGTTCTGTCGTACTGCACCAGAATGTCCTTGATCTCCTTCTTGGAGGCCTCATCGACGTCTGTAAATAGGAAGGGGAATATGAATTAATCAGGTGTCCTTCTCAGTGAAATAATCTTAAATTATGCTTTGCTGAAGTGTCGATGAAGCCTCAAATAGCAGTGGTCAAATCTGCCGATTGCTCTCTTTGATTGCGACATGCACTTGTTCTCCCTTGCTCGAGTCCTTCACTGGAAAAGGTAAATAATTCCAACAAAAATCTGGGAGAAGGTGCACAAATTATCTACTAAAACGTTTAAATGTTCCTGAAGCATCACCCAATCAGCCCAATAATCGGGCAGCTTGGTTGGTATATGCTCATAATGTGGTTCAATCTGCCTTACTTAAATGTTTCATTGGACGGATGATTATCCAACGAAAATCTGGAAGAAGGGGCTTTGATTCCTAATGTTCTTGATGCATCACCCAATCCGCACAATAATCTTGCGGCTTGGTTGGTATATGCTCATAATATAGGTCACTCTGGCCTTTATTGAATCATTTGCAAGAGGGACTGGTTTTCCCTCAAACAAAAACCTATTAAGGCGGCCAGCTTGATGAAGGGGTAGACGGGGTACTTACATTTCTGGTAGAAGGCAACGAGAGCCTTGGAAATGGCCTGGCGGATGGCGTAGATCTGGGCTACATGACCACCACCGTTGACGCGCACACGGATGTCCACGCCGGCGAATTTCTCCTGCAAAACATAGTTTAAGGATTTCATTAATACACGTTTTGTAGGACATAGAAACCTAAGTTTGTTTTAGTTTTAATCAGAAACATATATTAATCTCATTTGGCTTCGAATTCGGGATAAATGTTATCATCATTTTGGTTCTATAAGCCATGTCTCCGCTTCCATTGTTAAGCGCCTCTTTTCATAGATCACAGCACGGAATGGAAGCGGAAACTTAGCTGTTGGAGACTCTATTCTCTCGAAACATACCTTGCCGAGCAACAGGATGGGCTCCTGCAGTTTGTATTGCAGGACCTTGGGCTCAATCTGCTCCAGGGGGCGACCGTTCACCCTCAGGAGGCCGTTGCCACGCTTGCAGTAGGCCACAGCGGTGGCGGTTTTCTGCAATAATAAACAAACCACACATTACTGTCCGCTCCAGAATAAGTTGGAGCCACTGCAAACCCAAATAAAACTCTCGCACACACAAACATAACCTCAGCGGCGAAGCGGCAGAGCTAAACTCGTCTGCCGCCGACTGACGCGGTTTTTGTCTGCGACACGTGCGAAAATTTTTGTGGATTTCAGGGCTTTTATTCACACACACCTTGCGTCCGAAGACCTGGACAGCCTGAACGGGTTCTCTGCGCTGCAAAATACAAAGATTTGCAACATTTTAGGCATTAGTAAGGCACGAATTCTGCGTTTTTTCACTGGCAAATACCTTCTGCTGCATTTTGCTTCGCGAGCTGGGTAGGAAAAGAGCGGAAGTCGCGTTGACAGTTGGCAGAGCTGTCAAAACATCGATAGCCCTATCGATAACATTGACTGTGGATGAAACCATCGATTGTTTATAGACACAAGCGATAGTTGTAAGACCTTTTTTTAATTATACACTGAATGCATTATATTGTAATAATGAATAAATTAAAAAATCAATTAAAAATCTAAAAAAGTAAAAACCTGCCTACTTTCCTGATGAGCATTTTGTTTTTAAATTCGTACATTTAAATACAAAACTATCGGTGCTTAGAAAAAAATGAACAAAAGCTATCGATGATTTGACAGGTCTACCGTAAAAGTGTGACCAAGAGATGGCAGATCAAAAATGTTACCTTTTTTCAATTACTTTTGAAAGTGCTCCGGTATTTTGGTCATCTACCTGTTTGGCCATAGTGGTCGTTTTATGCATAAGTATCAGTGAATCGCCAAGAAAAAAAAAGCTGAAACTGCTGAATTTTGCAAACCTAAGATGGTTGTCTGCACTGCCATCATGCCACCGGAAATGAGGCAGCAGACGCCACAGATGAAGGAGTCGCCTGGACTAATCGATGGACCCGTAATCGCGGACGCTGGCCAAGGCCAAGGCGGGGTCGAGGAGGACGATCGCGAGGAGGGAGAGATTGTGGATGACTTTGAGCTGATAATCTCATCAGAGGACGAGGAGTTCAAGCTGCGGGCTCGCATCCAGCAGCTGGAGGAGAACAACAAGGATGTAGAGCGCATGGACATGCTGTCCGCCAATTTAGCTAATCAGTACAGTAAGCAACATGTATTGCGTGCGTGTGTGTGCGCGAGTTATTAGGGCTTCTCCTGGGGTTGAACTTGAGATATTGCGCGTTATTAATTGGACTTGCACGATCACTTTCCCTCTCTCTCTCTCTCTCTCTATCTATGTAGATTACTCCAAGCCTGTGGAGCATGTGTCGCGGTACCCGCACAAGTCGCCCATCTACGTCCTGTCGGATGTGTCCAGCCAGTCCGAAAACGAGTTTGAGGAGCAGCGCAAGTATCGCAAGCACAAGGTACGTCGCCTGGAGGTGGCAAACGGTAAGCGCCAACACCGTTCAACGAGCGGAGGAGACTATCGCCGGAATCCCTTTAGCAGGCGTACCAAGCACAAGCAGTTGTCACCTTCGCCGCCGCCACTGTCGCATCGCCGGCGGCAGAGACATAACTACCATCAGCAGAGTCACTTCCACCAGCAGCAGCAGCAGCATCAGAACTATGCGCACTCGCCGCCACACCACCAGCAGGTCGATATTAGTCTGGATTCCCTGGACAGCATCACCGATGGCGAGTATGATGAGAACGATGAGAACGCGGACGACGAGTTGGCGGACCTGGAGAGGCTTAAACTCAGCAGGGACAAGCTGCGCGTGGCCTTGGCCTTTGAAGAGCGGCAGGAAGAGCTGGGCCAGTACAAGAATAGTCTGAAGGAGCGACTGCAATACCGCATGCGCAAGTCGCCCAGTCCCAAGTACAGGAAGGAATATCCTCGGGAGAAGTATCCTCGAGAGAATGAACTGCAACTGCTGCCGCCGTTGCAGGCCCTGTCGGACGCCGAGGAGGAGGACGAGCCCGAACCAAATGAGCAGCAGCCGCAAATTGAAGATCCCGCCGAGCTGAGGCTGCGACTGATAGCCCTCAAATCGGCGATACTAAAAAGCATATGGCACGCAAGAAGCGCGATGCGGAGCGAGCCTACTCGCCCACCGATATGATCAACCGCGTCCACCCCGCCATCTCCAATGACGACGACATCGATGATCTCATGGAGATCAGTCCAGCCGCCTCGCCCGAGCGCATACCAAGCCCGCCAAGATACTCGATAGACGATGCTGTGGACACCAAGCCAGTGGACATGGATCTGGCTGAAACGGACAGCGATGATCAGCACAATGGCTGGGATCCGTGGTCCAACAACAACTGGAACTCAATGGACAACGCTGGCGGCAGTTGGCGCTGCTTCATGCCCAACTCCCTGCCGCCCGTTTCCATGCCCATTGTGATAGACGAGGACGATGAGGAGGATATCAAGAGGGGTAGAGGGAGTTTTCACGTTTTCAACGACGACGAGGAAGTACCGCCACCACCGCCACCCTTTCACATTCCACAGATGCACCTGGAGGACGAGGATGCCCGGGACGCCATGCATTTGGTCGATCACCATTCCAACCATAGCTCTGTCACGGACATGCAGTGTGTTTCCATGGAAAACTCCCAGACGCGCACCAGGAGTTTTGACAAATCCCAGGCGGACTCGAGTGACGACGAGGCCGGTGCCTTGCGAGCCATGCTCTTGTCGAATTTACGGCCAAACCGACCGCCACCGCCGCCCCCACCACCTGCAGAGTCTCCACCTCCGCCTAGTGTCTCCCCTTCGCTACCTGCTACCGTACCCCTTCCTGTCCCTGCCCCTGCTCGACCTCCTGTGGCTCAAGTTAAGGGGGAGGACCCATCAAGTGACTCGGATGATCCCGAAGAACTGCGTTCGCTGCTCCTCTCCAGCATCGCTACTAAAAAGCGAGTAAGCGATCCCAAATCGAAGTCGGCTACAAGTCCGCTGATTCTCAAGAATGCCGTGAGGCGCTTCCAGGCCAGTGGCCTGCCCATGAAAGATGAAGAACCTTTGGAGGAACAGCAGGCAGCAGTGGAAGAGGACATTGCTGAGCCAAAAGCTGATGAAGAGCTGCCAGTTCCTGAACACACAACGGAGCCAAAAGCCGATGAAATTCAAGAGCCAGAGCCAAGTATTAGGGAAGCTTCCCCCGTCGCTACAGTATCAATCGAGTCGCCACAGCATCTTGTTGTCATCCCGGTCGCCAAGCCTACTGCGTCGCCGTCCACCAAGATCATAAAGATTGTCAAGCCCAATAAGGTGATCAACAAAATGACAACGACCAAGCGAAAACTGCCAGTAGACGAGCAGTCCGCCTCGAGTTTAAGCATCAAACGTCCAACGACACTGACGATCAAGGACTCCAGCTCTCCTCTGCACAGTCCAAGCGTGATCACGTCCAGCACTCGCCTTATTACCACCGTGGACCCGGCCAGCATCAAGGTGAGCAAGCTGATCATCAGTCTGGCGGAGGAGGAGTCGGCTGCCAGCGACGATGACCTGGAGCTGAGATCGCGCTTCGCCTATGCAAGTTACCCCGACATTGCCAGTCCTCTGAGCCTGGCCATGGGCGGCAGTCCCAGTGGCTCAACCACCAGATCAAATACTCCCATATCCGAGATTGTGGAGACGGCGCCCAGCGATAATTGCAACCTCAGGCGAACCATGATTAACGAATACTTTGAGAAAAAGATTGATGATTTCCTCAAGCAGGCAAGGTCGAAGGTGCCGGCAAAGATCAGTTCCCCAGTCAACGGGAAGGTGCCTGAGACCACCCCCAAGGCGGACGAGAAGCAGCAGCCCGCTGTTACTTCTCCCAAGCCGACGCAGACGCCAAAGACTACGCCAGTGGTAAGTGAAGTTGTATCTCTATGGAAGCCTGATAATATCTCCTTATCCCACAGGCTGTGCGGCACTTGCCAGTGGCGTCGCAGAAGGAGTACCTTCGCTTGGTGGAGCGCATGCAAATGCTGGAAAAAAAGAAGAATCTGACACCGAAAGCTTCTCCGCTGGTCTCCAAGGCGTCACCCACTACCAAAAATGGATTCCATCAACCATCCAAAGGCAGTACAGTAGCCAAGCCATCAGGAAAGCCGCTGGAAGCCAAAGCAAGCAGCCCAAAGGCCAAGCACAGTCAACAGCAAAAGGAGAGTCGGCTAAAGGCCTTTGAGAATTCGTTTGCTAAGATCGGGTATGTTACAGGTTGGGGAAGATAATAAGACTTAAGTTTAATCTCTGATTTTTAGGTCCAGCATGATAAGCAATCTGGACAGGTCACTGCAAATGGTCGACGAGGCCAAGAAGTCGAAAGTCATACGCCTGCGCTGCTCGCAGCGCCTCAAGGAGCTCTATGCCGAAATGCAGTCCGTGAAGCAATCTGCCCGACAGGAGGAGCTGAAGCTGGCGCAGATCCAGCCGGAGATTCAGGCCAGCCATGAGATCATCATATCACTGAAACAGAAACGCCACAAGCTCCACGCAGCGGCCCTGGACCTGGGGCGAGGACTAAGGGGCGATGACTACAGGTACTAACTGCCACTCTACCATCAACCACAACGACAACCAGAACGGCGTGGGAAAGCTGGAGCAAAGCTGCAGAATTGCAGAAACCAAACCAAAGCGAAGCGGCAGCGAGGAGTGTTCTATGCGATTATAGGTTTAATTCTCTTGCAGGTTACGTGACGACGGCAAGGCGGATATCACCCGCAAGTCCAAGCAACTCACCCGGGAGATACGTCTCTACAATTCCATACTGAAGTACGATGACCTGAGCAAGCTGACTGAGGCAGAGTCGGTGGCGGAGGAGAAGGGCAGCCA
Source organism: Drosophila triauraria (assembly GCA_014170255.2). NCBI lineage: Eukaryota > Metazoa > Arthropoda > Insecta > Diptera > Drosophilidae > Drosophila > Drosophila triauraria. The sequence continues at coordinate 17,452,831 of CM024335.1, read as the reverse complement.
GCCACAAACTGTGATTGAAGGAGGAGGAGGAGCTAGTGAACCCGCCGAGCAGCCAAGCGAATTGCAGGACACGCCGAGTCCCTGCGAGCCCAGAGCTTTGGAGCAACCATCAGCAGCACCGAAGGCGGTGGAGCCTCCAGATGTGCGTGGATTTCCTTTTGTAGAAATTGCTTCAAAAAACCTATTGCTAAGAACTTCATTCAACGCGACATTGTTTGGGGTGTTGTGAACACTTTAAAACACCGAGAATTGTGCCAAAAGCCCGCACTAATGAAACGGTTGAGTTTATTTTCAGGCTCCGACGCAGGACGAGGCGACAGAAGCCCCCAAAAAGGACCCTACCGGGACGCCCTATACGATAACCACCATGCGGGAGCTCCGTGAGGAGGAGATGGAACCAGGGCCAGGGCCGGGGCCCTCTAGGAGCCACTACCTCCCAGCTTACCAGACGCCCATGTCGCGCAACTACTACAGGTGAGTTTAGAGTCCTGCAATCTCTGCCTCTTTGGCGAAATGTATTTGCTCGTGTCTCTCTTTCTCTGCTTCCTCTCTCCAAGTCACCTCGATGTCCACGCCACCATCTGTCCGTTCGACCTGATGGGTCGCTGCGAGGATGCGGACTGCTCCTACCTGCATTTAGCTCGTCCCGATGCCCCCAGCGAGCTGCCAAAGACCACAACCCTCTCTCCCAGCAACTAACAAAACAACAAACACAAAACTCACTAAAACACTAAAAAGTAACCTTAAAAAAGCAAAGATATTTAATAGCGTGCTTGAATTCTGGTAAGTTGAACTCTTCACGCGACTTAATATTTAAATGTTGCTTTCAGTCAACTTAAAAAAAAAAAAAAAAAAAAAAACAAATCAAATGCCAAGCAGATGAAGACGAGCAGCAGCCGCAGCCGCCGCCGCTGAAGAAGCATCGAGTGCAAAACCCACAAAATGAGAAAAAAGAACAAAGAAACACAATCGATCGATCGTTACTTGGTTGTACCTTGTTTGTTATATACATTTATATAGAGTATATCCCCCCCGCGCGTAGTGCAAGTTCAATGTTCGCCGACGACGACGATGACGACGACGCCGGCGATGATGTTTGGAAGTGCATTAAATTTTTTCTTTTTGCTTATGATTTTTTTATATATACAAAATACCTTCTCAACTTTAAGCCAACTCGCCATAAATAAATGCCCAAAGAAACGGCATAAAGACTTGCTTTAAATTATTTAATTTTGATTGCTAATTGAAGACTAAGTAGGCAACATTTATTTTTTCAATTTCATCAATTTCAAATGGTCATTATTATATTTGTAATTATTATAAAGTTTTCTAAAAAGCCAAACAAAAAAATGAATTTACAAATTCCCCAAAAAAATAAGAATGAGAAATAAATAAAAGATAAACATTTAAAATGAAACAAAACGTTTTTCGTGTTGTGTTTTTAGGGGGAAAGGGTAAAAAAAAACAAATACGCTAGTTTAGCCTTGCTTTTTCAGTAACTACCTCTTTTTTTCTCTTCTTTTGCCAGTCCTTGCCTGCAATGTACACGCAAAGCAGGAACAGAGAACAAGTTTCGTTCAGTTGCGAGCAAGAGAGTTTCTTCCTGGGCTGCACACTGAGAGAGCTTAGCATTTCTTCTCTCTGATTAGAATTGAGCGGGATCACACGAGAAAAAATATCTGTTCTAATCAGTGAGAGCCTGATGTACGAGCTCTGGTTAACAAATTAACTTAGCTTCGCTCTTTTTGTTTTTAGTGGGAAATTGTAAGCCAATAAATACGCTTATTTAACCTTGTTTATTCCCAGATGATACATCATTAAAAATAAATACAGTATCTACCGCTTTCTCTTCTTTTGACAGTCCTTGCCTGCAATGTACACGCAAAGCAGCTTCAGAGAACAAGTTTCGTTCAGTTGCCAGCAAGAGAGTTTATTTCTGGGCTGCTCTCTGAGAGAACGTAGCATTAGCTCTTTCTGATTAGAATTGAGCGGAAATAAAGATTTGATCCAATCAGAGAGATACCGATAGATACTTTAAATTGTTATTCCGTTTATTTTTAAGAACGGAATCGAAGAATATATGAGTTGAGTCTGATGTACGAGCTCTGGTTCCAAAATAACTTCGCTTTTTTAGTTTTTAGTGGGAAACAAATCGCTAATTTAGCCTTGGTTATTCCTAGATACATCATTTAAAAAAAATACAGTACCTACCTATTTCTCTCTTCTTTTGCCAGTCTTTGCCTGCAATGTACACGCAAAGCAGCAACAACAAAGAAAAAGTTTCGTTCAGTGGCGAACGGGATAGAATTTCTTCTCTCCGATTACAAGTGAGAAAAAAATTCGTTTCTCAAATTAACTTAACTTCGTTTTTGTTTTTTTTTTAGTGGGAACGGGTTAGCCAACAAATACGCTAATTTAGCCTTCTTTATTCCTAGATACATAATTTAATATAAATACAGTAGGTTATCACAGCCAATCCATTTTGCAGGAGTACGAAATAATTTAATTTTCACTGAGTTTTGTGCTTCGCCGCCTGATCGATAGAGGTCCTTTGCTCCCTATTCGATGCCGTAGAACACATACTCCCGGCACCAGTCCTTGATGCCATCGTCGTTGCTGCAGCAAATGGGATAGACAATATCCGACTTGGTCACCTTGGCACAGCGCATGCACAGCTCCATTGTGGGTATATCCTGCTCGCACTGCTGCACCTTGCGTATGGTCTCGGCGGACAGGTTGCCATGGTACTCGCTCGGGTCCACTGGGGGTGGCTGCTCCACACCCGCCGAGGGTCGGGCGTTGGCACTGAGCGCGAGAAGCAGCACCAGCAGGGTCGCCACTAATATATTGCAGAAGATCTGTCGAAAGTTGAACAATTCATTAATTGAATTTTCGGCTGGTGCTTGGCTACCCCAATTAAGGGAATGCGCTTCTATCTGGTTCTAGCAGAGCTTCTGAGCCAGATCAAACAAGTTTGGTGGAGTCTTGTGATTTTATTTGAACAAAAGGACAAATCAGACTTAAAGGGGACATTGACACAGTTTAAACATTTTTCTTATTACTTTTCCGCGAATACTTATTAGTTTAAATAAATCTGTTTCACTTTCGTTGACAGTTTCGATTTATTGTTCAATTCACTTTGGAGGGTTTCAACTTGGAAGCCCGCCATAAATCATTGTGGAGTGTAATTGCTTGGCATATACTAAGTACTAGGGTTTATTTCGATCGTTGATTAGCGAATAGCCTGGGTGTTTTGTTAGACTTTGCTTCCAAACAATTAAACTCAGGGGCAGAAATCGAGGAGGAGGAGGAGTGCTTACTTTCTGAGCCATTATTCCGTTGCTTTAACTAATACTTTCTCCGCACCGCGACACAAATATTTAATATATAGACTAGTAACTCTCCAATCGCCGAGCTGCGCGCAACTGGGAGCAGGCGGCGCACGAGCATTACTTTTTATACTTGGAAGCCATCGCCATCGGCGCGCCGAAGCCAACGCACAGATCGTGCCGAGATCGTGCAGCATTCGTGACACATAGTGGTTGTTAGGTGAAATACCAGGTAGCGCCGCCGCTATCTCGGACGTGCGCCGTTGTCCCAGATGGGCATCAGGAGTGGGTGCGAGATATGCCAGGGCAGGGATGAGATCACCAGGTGTGGGTGCAAGATATGCCAGGTGGGCTTTGCCCCACCGAGTTAATCAGATCGATCGGAATTTACAATGTACTCACGCACGTTCTGGCAGGAAGCTTAGGCATGAGTTTGCACATCCATCAATTATCTTGGGCAAAATTTTACAAGGAAATACCACTCGACCGCGCATAAGTAATAGTTCATAAATTAATTATGAAATAACTGGGAAACCTGAGTACTTGCTTCGGGAAATTTTATTCAATCAATCAATGAATTGCTGGTTCATGGGGATTCCATTAGACATCCAATAAATAATGGTTATAACCTAGTGTTCACAAACAGAACTCACAAAAGGGGCCCCGATTCACTAAAAGTATGCAAAGGACTCCATTAAAAAGGGATTCCATTAAGAAGAGAATAAAAAGGACCGCTATATTTCGCTCTTTACCTCTCTCGCTTTTTGGAAAGATCTTTTGCGCATGTGACTCTCTTTCTCTCTCCTTCTGCCACTCTTTGCCTGCAATGTACACCCAAAGCAGCAACAAAATAGTAAAAGTTCCGTTTAGTAGCGAACGAGAGAGTTATATTAGTTGCACACTGAGGGAGCTTAGTATTTTTTCTTTCCTAATACAATTGACCTATATTACAAGAGAAACAAAAAATAATTGTTTTTTCGTTTATTCTTAAGAGCGGAACCGGGATTCATTTGAGATCTGGTTCCCAAACTAACTTATGCTTTTCAGATGGAATGAGAGTAAATCATAATTAGATACGTTACTGGTATGATTTTATTTAAAATTCCTTAAGAATTGAAACTTCTTCAAGTGTATTCCGATTATCTTGTCAAAATGCGAAAATGTCCAGTTTGCTCCGCTTTCTCAGCGGGAACTTTCGTCTTTGTGAAATGAAAAGCAAAATCTAATCTTAATTAAAAAACTAAAAAGTAAATATTATTAAAGCATTTAGATTAATTTGACACCTGGAACCGATCGAATTACCTTGATTTGATTTTTGTTATAAAGTGTTTGTGATTCTATCTAAATTTAGTCTGAGCCTGATTACAACTAATCAATAAAATAAATAATATTAATATAAATGTTGAAAGGGGGAAACGGGTTGATAAAAATAAACATTATTAATTGAAAACGGAATACTAAGTGATAGCCGGGGCAGGGCCTTATTCCGATTTCACAATATGTGATCCAAATGGAATTGGAATGTACTGAAAAATAGCATAAGTTAACTCAAAGTTCATGTTGATCCGGTATAAGAAGTTAATCATAACTACTAACCACTTTGTAGTTGAATTGAATGAGTTTTATGAAACTAAACCTTTTGGATTTCAAATTAATTTAAAAAGGTGCCAAAATGTATGCAATAATATATTTTAATTCCCAATTTCATAAAAAGTTGGATTCATTATAGTATCATATTGATGATAACATCTTGGAATGCCAAGTGGGGTCAAGCCAATAAATTCTGATGAAATGGTCTGGCTGTCTTGCGAAACAAATTTATGTTTGGCGGAAAAATGTGGGGCTTCTTTTGAAAATTTTGTAGATTTAATTTTTTAATTTTTCTTAAATTTCTTCTTGGAAAAAAATATTTTAATGTGTTTAATAACTTGCCAATGTTATATAATTAAGAACATTAAGGATCGGCTTAGCCGAACAGAAACTATGCAGTAGGAAGTATTATGAGATGGAACTGACAGACAGACGCCGCTTGTTTACCGAGAACATTCCGAGCTAAGCGTGCATTCTACTCGGAATCCTATGACGATCGATTTAATATATGTATGTACATGCCGTACATAAATGTTGCGTAGACACTGGCAATTAGTGAAACATCATGTTGCTGATAATGGGATTTCATGGGCGCCCAACTGATTACAGGCGATCATGCTGGACTGAAGCCAACCTAGTTACGCAATTTCATTGTGCAATGTCTCGGCCAGTGTTGACTTCCGGCAATACTGCAAATTCCCGGGGAATTCCGGTACTCTGCCCGACATCCACGCATTCAGGGGATGACCTCACCCCGTCATCTTTGCAGCCCCTTTGACACTTTATTGCCTTCGAGAGATGCAAATTAATGTCTGAGCTGTCTCTGTAATTGCATATCAGATTCTTGGAATCGACAGCGGTTCTTCCCCTAAATAGTTGTAATTTTAATTGGTTTATTTTTCCGCACTTTCAGTGACAAATGTGTCGGCTTATGTAACAATTGCTGAAGGTCATGGTTGGTGGAAAAATAATAATATTACGGAGGGTAATGGGATTCTAAAAAATTCCTAAACTCATTTGTATTTTTCCCAGACAGGTCTCGAGGATCTTTAGTAAATAAATAATTTATTGAAGTGTGTGATTCACTTGGTGGGGGGTTTTGAAGCAAAATACCCACTTAAAGGTTGAACCTTTAACACAACCTTGATCCTCTGATAACACTTGATTGGCGATTACCCATTTCCTAATCTAAATAATAATCCATTGACTAGTAATCAGATCAGAGAGGAAAATAAGAGAGGGAATTTCCGGGAAACTATGATGAAATTACTACATTTTCTTACATATTAATTTAAAACAAAATAAATATTAATAGAAACCAGGTTTAGCTTGCCTAGATCCGGGAAATCATCGACCTTAGTCCCTGGAAAATGTACGATTACCGAGTCCATCTCGAGTTCTATATTTGAAGACCTAGTTTAAAATATAATAAAGGCAAACAAACAATGCAAATTGCTGATTAGATTTAATCACAATACATCTATATGGCTTTTGCTAACACTTCAAGCATTGAAAATGAATTGAAACTTTTTTTTATTATAATTAAACATTTGTTTATTGTCCAAGCAGAGAGTGGATTGATTCACTTATTGATTTTGGTAACCAGGGCATTGCCGTTAAATGTGACTTCACTTTCCAAGAAAATGAATAATAATAATAAACAATTCCTTGGCCCAGACAATGAACTTTGGAGCCTAAGATTATGGCAATCAGAAATCAGGCAATTTGTGTTGATTTCATTCGTCTTTCAGTTAATTATCGAACGGACAGGGAAGCACGTTCCCCAACCCATATAGTATATGGCCAGACGGCAAGTGATTTCGGTAATCAGATCGACACGAATCTGGGAGCATAAATCATCATGACACCAACTCTGCGACTTTCTAATATTCATAATACTTGCGGTGATCCAACTGATCCACTGTGCTGGGAGAGGTTCCTGTTGCCATGTGCAGCTCACTCCCACACGGAAAGTGTCTGTATTTATAGTTCGGAGATCGTCGATGAAGATGCGCTGAAGATTCCTGATCGGCGGCTATAAATAAAGCTTTGTTTACAAAGCCACTTTCCACGGTCTGAGTCTCTGTCCCTCTTATCGGAGAGGTCACCCACCGCCCGGGTTTGTTTGTCTCCGTCCTAGATGGCCGGTGGTGCAGTGAGTAATGTCATCAGCCGAAATATATAGTAATCACCTTGGCAGGCCAGGCCCCATAAATCATGCCCTCCTTCGCAGCCACCCACCCACACAGTCTGCGAATGATCTCGGCCCAAAGTCCGCCTTTGCCACAATCTTGATCGCTCTTAATGATCCCTGGCTGGCATGAGGCAGAAGTGTGCCACCGATCGGCTAAGGATATAAAATGATTTCTTGCAAAAACCCCCCTTATCGTCTGCTGACCGTATCATGCAGGTGGTTCCCTAATTGATTCATAAACATTCCTTTCTCCCAGTCTATTAAAACGTGACTGGGTATTCCTTACTAAACTAGAACTAGAACTTGTCTTTATTTTTTAAGGTGATTTTCTTAGTCAAGGTCGGCAACCGAATGTCAAGGTTGGAGGGGTGAAGGGCTACGGGACCACCCAGGATTCATACCTATATGGTATTTATTTACTTAGTTTTTGAAAAGTGTTCCCCTTTGGATTTTGAAAGCAGTAATCAGTTAATTTAATTAATTAATTTAATAAAAATAGGACATTTTTACAAAACTTTTATTATATTATGATTTAAAATTAGAAAATTAAAATCATGTTTAATTTTAAATGTAAAATTTGTAAGACTTTTCGACTTTTATTTAATTATTTTTTTTTGAATTAAAATGCTTTCTACATTATACATGAATTTTCTACAAAAGCTTGGCGTCGTTGGTTTTTGTATAAATAGAAATTTTAAACTTCAGAGTGTTGACTTGCGTAGAGTACTCTTATCTACACATCCATTTCTACATGTATAAACAAGGTACAATTGAGTGTAAAATAGTTTGAAAGATATGTAAAATAAAAATATGTTTTTTTTTGACCACTAAATATTAATTTATTTGTATATATCAAAGATTAATGTTTGTAAAATGATTTCTTTTAAATTTGAATTTTCATGGCATTAAAATGCGAAGCCCAATAATAGCTTTTATTTATGAATAGTCCCCGACATGGATATAATAAATTTTTATATTTTATTCATTTATTATTATTTGATGTCCTTAGAATTGAAATTTTGGCAGGACAATAAAATTTTGAGCGTAAGTTTATAACGCTTTAAGGATTTTGGTTTAAACTACCAGCATTTCAATATATTTCGACCGCGGTAAATACATTTTGATTTTCAGCAATATCGAACTACTATTATAGGAACGATCAACCCAAACTGAAACTTGTAATAGGAAAAATTGAACTATAAAATAGTTTTAAATCAATAGGTAAAACCAGGGACCGTAAGTAAGAGTTAGGAGTTTTAAAAAATTTAAGACCGACGAAGCTTTCAAGAAGAAAAAGAAAAAGTACGTATACTTTATTTTTTAACGGTCAATCGAAGAACGCGATGAACTTTTTTTTTTAATTTTTTAAATAAAAACTTATTTATTACTGTATAAGAACAAAATTATAAAAGTTTCAATATAATATTTTTTGGTAAGGTTTTATATAACAATAGATCCAAATTCTTTTTACCAAAATAAATAATTTTATAAATAAAAAAAAAAATAAAAATTGGCTTCACATATTTTAATTTTTTTTATTTTTAATTTTCTGTACAATGACGTTTAGCTGTTACTAATACTATCCTTAATATAACATATGGAAAAACTTAACTAATTTAAATATCATTTGTAACACTCGATTAGGATATCTTTGGATTGGCTGCTAGTCATCTGTTGTTTTCTATAACCGCAGCGGATGCCTCGGTTTTACTTTAATTGTAAGCTTTAACAATTAAATCACCGTGATTCATGCAATATTTATTTCAAACTTGATAAGAAAATGATTAATATTGAGCGAAATATTCACAGATCAGTCCAATGTCTGGAATTGATGACGAATTAGTATTTGCTTAATTTTGTGAGCTTTATGTCATGCAATACTATAATATACATACATAATCTGTAGCTATCAGGAGATGGGTTTCTTCAGCGAATTCAACTAATTATACGAGAACTTAATCGTTCTGCTATTTTGCTAATATCTTTTATATAAATTTACTTACTCTCTATCTAAAATTTGTAAAATTTAGTGACAGTAATCCAATACACTCTTTAATTTTGCATTCCCAAAATTCCACTCAATTCACCCAAATCTGTAACTGGATAATTAGGTGGCTTTTTACTAATTCACGTACTTTCTAATCTGTGACTATTAAGGGAGGATGTCCGATAACCAATATATCCAGCTGAATAACATGTTTTTGCCCGGCAGCTAATTAAATTGGTTGCAAGAATATGCAATCCGCATTTGTCGAATCGGACGCTGGACTTGTGTAGCCATCCCAGGAGGCGCCAGATTTGCATAGTTTATGGCAGAAGTTGTACAAATGCAATTCCGATGTCGGGCCAGACAGTAAGTATTCCCCATTATCCCCACCGCCACCTCCCCTCTGCCCCCTGCGACCGCTCAATCATTGTCCGTTGTCAATTGCCGATGCCCAATGGCCACCGATGGCCGCCGCTGCAGTTGTATTGATTTTGTGTAGCGAAACCCCTGATGGACACACACTACGGGAGCCCAACACACACTGCACACAACATTGTAGCCAAGGTCGGGTCTAGGCGTCCACGCAAACCCTATTATTGGGGGATTTGCGGGGAACGTGACTGCCTTCTAGCTGCCCACTTCCCTCAGTGTCACCTGTGTCACCTGTGTCACCTGACCCCATTCATAATGGCATAGGGTGCCAACTTATGCAAGTGCAAGTCTGTTTACCTCAGCTTGGCCAAGCAATTGCATTTCGCAATAAGGCTTCGCTTTGGCTTTGCTTTTCTTGATCGTCCTTTCGAGTAGGGTGGACCCATTTTAATAGTCATCCCACTTAGTGAAAGTGGATTGAAATTAAGTGTGCCTCGACTATGGAATACCCTCTTCAACCAAGGCTACCTTTTTTATTATAAGCTATTTTTTAAATGAAAATTTTTTGCTAAAAGTGATAGATAAAAGCGTAACTTTTATATTAGAATTTATATTTCCGTAATATGGGCATTCCCCGACATCATAAGTCAAATCTATAAAAAAAGAACCCAGAATTTAGAGAACTAATATATACTACTTTCAATGAAAGATTAATTTTATAATAAGCTTATTAATCTGAAAATATTAGAATAATTGGAAAGTAGGGAATACGATTTTTTAGAAAAGATAACTAATTGTTTTTATGGAGGAGACATCGTCAAATGTTGACGGATGATACGATTTAATCCGATTTTGGTTTAGAACTACAAAAAAATGCAAAAAGTGCTAAAAAATGTCGAAAAATATTTTAAGCTATAATATAATACAATTTGTTGAACTAAGAAATAGTAGGATAGTAGGAAGAGATAGTATATATAAACTAAATTTATTTTATACCGTTTTCTGTATTTGTTTTTAATTAAAACGGTTTAAACAAATAATTAATAACATTTTAAAGAAATTTTATTTTGTTTTAAATTTTTTTATCAAAATATCGAAATGTATTACAAAGTTTTCGAAAATTACACGTAATTCAATACAAATCCTTTAATCACTCCCTTGATAAATCCTCCGATTATAGTTTAAGGAGGTCCACCCTGCTCTTCGCTAGCGGACAACGCGACGGCTCATTAGTCTTCATATTGTGCAGGTCGCTCGAGTAGAGAAAAAAAAAACAAAAGTAAAGATAAAGATAAAGCGAAAACAGTAAGCCAGAAGAGAGAGGAAGATGCAAACCAGAAGCAGCTGTATTTGCACTGAAAAGAAAAGAGGTCTGCACATGCGCTTATTGCATTCTTTCGGCGACTTACCTGCATTTCAATTTTCAATGCGGCGAGCAGAAAAATCTGATAACAAAAGGCGAGAGAATAAGAACAACAACAGCATCGGCAGCAACAGCTGGGTGGCAGAGAAGTTGAATGAAACAAGCAGTAACAGCTGCCTCTTGTGTTATTCTCTCGCCCCCGCAAAGTGAAGAGAGTCAAGTTGATTGAATCATCCGCTGAGTGGCTCTCTTAAGACGACTCTCTTTCAGCAGGCTGAAAAACTTAAAGGGTGTATGAGTCCGAAGTCCCCTTAGGTAGAATTACTGGGATTAGGATCATTTGTAATTCTCCAAAACAAACTAAGCAATGGAAAATAACAAAGGAATCATCAGCAGAAATATAAATATAATAGAAAATTATTTATATAAATTGTTAATAATAAATAATTTCAATATAATACAGAAAATAATTACTAAGAAAATGTATAATCACTGTGGAAGGCAGTAGACAGTAGTGACGATAAGCACCGAGAGTGTGGTGCCCAAGGAGAGTAAACATTTTCGCAAAATTAAAAATTTGCTACGATGGCAGTGGAATTTCTGGCTTTTTATTTTTGGTGAAACTTTTTTCCGATTTTTTGATTTAATGATTTATAAAAGGAATATAATTGTGTATTCCAATTTTTTTCAACTTGTGGTTCCATATTTTTTCCAAGTGTAAATTGTCTCTCTTTACTCGGAATGTTAAGAGAAACCCGCCTGCCGACGTTGCCCGAAGCGAACTTGTATTGAGCGAGACTGAGAGAGTGTCTTGTTGAGCCAGCCAGCAAAAGTCTATTTAAGCAGCGCGCAGCGCTCACTTCTTTTCACTCAAATTTCGGCAGCGCTACAAAACCACAATACAAAATATTAAACCGACTATATCCGTAAAATCGCCGGGAAAAATATCGCGGAATGATATTTGGAGTCTTGTTAAAAAAAAGTTATAACGGAAATTTTGATATATTTTTGAACGGGCGGCAGTGAAATCCAATTGGAAACTGCCTTAGCTTCCAAAAATACTCGCGGTGCGTTTCATAAATCAACCAAAAAATATATAAATATACCTGCTGAGCGTATTCAAGCGAGCAGACACATAACAGCTAAAATAAAATAAAGAAAAAGAAATCAACAAATAAGTAACAATAGCAACAATCAAAACGAAAGACCGGAGTAAACAACAAGAGCGTAAAAAGCGTGCTTTTGCGTTCGTTGCCGCCGCCGCGTCCATAAAAAAATGTGTACGAAATTCCAAAAGTGCAAATTTATTTAAATCGCACTCCGCCGCAGTGCTCAACGTTCAAAGTTAACACACAGACGAGACGGAAGGCGGATAAGTTGGCTAACGAACGGGGCCCTAGACTGGAACACCATTCGCGGGTCTAATTGAATTTGGTGCGCGAATCGCGAAAACAGGAAAATAAATAACGATAAAACCTCGACGGCTTACACAGCAGCAGCAGCAGCAGCAGAGCAACCTGTGGCTCGGGCTTCGCTTCGCTTTGATTGCGATTTCAATTCCAATTCCGATTTCGATTGTGATTTGTATTTGGTTTACGAATTGGACTTTTGTGCCGGGCAGTCAGCCATCCATCCGGAAGCCAATCCAAATGCAATTGTTTTAAACAAAAGCTGAGCCGAGCTTTTTTCTACCTGTTAGACAACAAATCAAGCGGCAACCCAGCACCAACAACAGCCATAACATGTGGTGCATTGTTAACCTGCCCAACGGCACTCAGCAGGCCGTCAAATGGGATCCCAAAGCCAACGGTCAGGAGTGTCTGGAGAAGGTGAGTTATCGCTAAAGGTGGTACTTTTCCATAGAAAAAACCTTACGCAATGACCATTCGAAGAAGTTTTAGATCAATTTTCTCTTAGGTTCCAAAGTTCACAAGTTCTTGTGCTATGTTTATTAATATTACTACTTACATGGCTACTTTTCTATGAAATTCTTTTATACAATGTCAGGAAAGATCATTGATTAGCCTTCGATAAAGTTTCAGATCAGTTCCTCAATAAGTTCCCCAGTTCACAAGTTCTCATACAATGTAATTGATATTCTTACACAATGTCGGAGAATGTCATTGTCATTAATTGCTAGAAGTTTCAGATCAATTTATCCAATTAAGAATTAGAAATCACATACATAACTTTAAAATAATTAATTTTGTGGAGTTTTTTCTCTATAATTTTCTTAAAAAAGATCCAGCTCGAGTATTTCCCTTTAATTCTACTGCATTATTCATCATATATGTATGTTAGAACAGACCTTAGCGATCATCAATTGTAGCTTACACAATCTTTTCCACCATGTGTTTAATATTTTCCCTCTTGAGATTTAATCTTAGGGATTTTCTGTAAAGTGAAGCCATCCATTAATTTCTGTATGCAACCTATCATACATAATTTTCTCATCTTTTATGAAACTCTATTGGTATAAATAGAATGTCAGAAACTTCCTATTACAACAGATAACTATGAGGAAAGTTCGGTATTTAATAATGCCCTTTGTATTCAAGGTTAAAAATATTTATTCTCATGAAATAAGATTCCCTTCTTTAAGAGGGGTTGATGTGTATTTTATTATATGATGAATTATCTCCTATAACAAGTAGTACCACATGGCTCAGGTTCCTTTAAAATGATAACCTTCCATTCAAACGATCCTCTATGATAGGTTTTGCAATTTTATACTCTTCAACAATATTACTCAATCCTTTATAAGGGAATGCACATTCCCGGGCTGTTGAATATCAAGAGTTCCTGCCTAAAGGTTACAAAACTCAAGGGAAAGTCATCCATTCACCTCCACTCTATAAAGGTTACAGCATGGTTTCTATCAAGTAGTCGCCTTGGAATTACCTCACAATCCTTACTAGCTTATCGATCTCCTATCATACTTTACGTAATTTTGGCACACGTGTATCGTATTCCCCATCAAAATTGCGTATTCCTTTAGAAGAGGATATGGTGTAACACCAAAGGGCCTTCAAGTCACTTGAGGCTCAGGTGGAGAAAAAAAACAAAGAGAAGGCTATAGAAATGGGCTTGGGTTTTATCTTTGCAAATAAATAACTAAAAAATGATTACACTTTTATGGGCGACGTGCAAAGTTGTTCATGCCAACGAAAATGTTCTCATTTCATTTTAATGGCGGCCTTCTTTCTTCATTTTTATGGGAATTTCATTACGGCTAATGCCAGAGAAGCGCGCGGCTTAACTCTAAAAAACAAACAAAAATGTTATGAAAGAATCTTCATTTAGTGGCATTCGAAGTTTAGAGTTAAGGCACTTGATTCAATTTCAATGAAACTTTTCTGCGTGGGGCGGCACTGGACCTGCAGTCTGCCAGAAAATTCCTTCAACGCTTATCAGTGGCAGGAATGAGTGTATTTTTTTAATTTCGCTTCGCATTCCGCTATCAGCTCCGGGGCCGTGTCCAATTTCATTGTCTTGTTGTTTACTAGTTTTGCGCTAATTCATTTTAAATGCCAAATTGCCAAAATACCCTTGACTCCCAGAGCTGGCCCCCCCGTGATGGGTGATGGGTGTTTGTGCTTTCAGAACCCCAAAGGTGCGAGGAAAACAACAAAGAGAACAGCAACGATAGCAGGTTGTTGGGTGTGATTGGGAATATTTATGGTATTAAGTGTTAGCGCTACACAAGGGAAAATCTTGAATTAGATAAAGAAATTAATAGAATTATTATATTAGAATTTTTAGCAAAGTTTTTGAGACATTTTAGAAGAGTTTTTGAGGTTCTAAGGAGATAAGTTGAAAGGTTTTCCTTCTTCAAATAGAATTTTAGAACTAAATTACTATATATTTCTAAAATATTATTAAGTTTTGTTTGATTGTGAATATTTATAGTATTAAGTGTTAGCGCTACACCAGAAAAAATCTTGAACTACATAAAGAAATTAATTGTATAACATTTCTTTTAGTATGAGGATTTGTAGCAAAGATTTAAAGACATTTTAGAAGAGTTTTTGACATTCTAAAATGAGCAGAATTATAATTTAATTCAAAATTATTATTAATTGTTGTATTAAGTGTTAGCTACATCAAAAGAAATCTTAATTTAAAATGTAAAGATAATATAATAACAGTTTAAAGATTTGTAGGAAAGTTTTGAAGACATTTTAGAACAGTTTAAAGAGAGATGTTGCAAGATTTCCCTTCTTCTAATTAAGTTTTTAAACAGAATTACTATTTAATCCAATATTATTATTAATTCTTTGATCTCATTGGACTTAACTAAGTTAATTGATCCTCATTTGCTATCATTTCTTTCCGTGTATCTGCTGCTCGCTGGTGGGTTCAATGTCCAAGTGGCCGCCACTTGAGGCGCTTCAAGTAAACACTTGACCAGGCCGCTTCTGTTCGCTTTGGGCTCTGTTACTACGAGAGCGCGTTATACATAAGATTATGCTGTCTTTAAGACATTATAGGCACCGCCGCCAAACCACCACTTGAATCGTTAATTTTCACCAAGATTAAAGTCAATTCGGCAGGCAATTCGCCTTGTTTGTCAGGCTAATTAAGACTTTGGCTTATTTGCAAACCCTGCATTAGTGTTTGTGCAATCTAATCAGGCAAACTTATCAAATAACGCTCTGGCACACACACAGGGGCATTAATATTCATGTGTATTTGTCCCAGTCCCGGGCCCAGACCCAGTCGGTTGCCAACTTTATTATCTCTCCAGAAAACAAGGCCCAAATATGGCTGGGCAAGACACGAAAATATGCTTCGCAACTTGTGTTTCAATCTTATCTAACGACTGGCATTATCAGAGGGGGCTAATTTGCTATCAACATTTACGGCTTTGGAGTGAAAAGTGAACATCGTATTTACCAGCCAAGTCGAATTGGGGCCAGAACGCAGATGGTTTTTATGGCAGGGGGCTTAACTCTTAAGTCGTTACAAAGGTTACGAGGCGTTTTGTTTCCAGTTAGTTGGCGATTAATGATTTGCTAATTGAAAGCTTTTTATAGATTTTATAGAATTATATATATGGGGTTATGTGATAGTTAAGCCCAGAGCCAGCCCCCTTCAAGAACCAGTTCTGGAAAGCAATGACACGTTGAGGCACTGTCAGAGATAAATTTATAGATTTATGGGGGTGTCTTACAGGTGCAGAGAAAAACAATGTTCCCTTTTAGAGATAATGTTAATTAGTCATTTGGCATTGATCGTCATTGGATAACTGGAATCTTTTGAGCAGCGTGACCCAGCCTCTGCCGGCACACGAAGAGTATTGCCTGGGCTTTGGAGTACAAAAAATCCTTTGTCTTCTTTGCCTACTTCGCTTTCTTCTCGATTTAACTGTTGCGTTTTTCCCCCTATATTGACATTGAATCGAAATCTGTAATTACTAGAATCTTTAGAGCAGCTTGACCCAGCCTCTGCCGGCACACGAAGAGAATTGCCTTCCTTTGTCTTCTTTGTTTTCTTCGCCCGCTTCTCGATTTAACTGTTGCATTTTTCCCCCCTATATTGACATTGAATCGAAATCTATAATAACTGAAATCTTAGAACAGCGTGACCCAGCCTCTGCCGGCACACGGAGAGTATTGCCTGGGCTTTGGGTAAAAATCCTTTGTCTTCTTTCCTTCGCTTTCTTCTCGATTTAACAGTTGCATTTTCCTCCTATATTGACATTGAATCGAAATCTGTAATAGGGAATCTTTAAATCAGCGTGAACCAGCCTCTGCCGGCACACGAAGAGTATTGCCTTCCTTTGCGTTCTTTGTTTTCTTCTCTCTCTTCTTGATTTAACTGTTGCATTTTTCCCCCCTACTATTGACATTGAATCGAAATCTGTAATAGCTGGAATCTTTAGAGCAGCTTGACCCAGCCTCTGCCGGCACACGGAGAGTATTGCCAGGAATTTAGAGTAGAAGAAATCTTTTTTGTTTTCTTCGCTCTCTTCTCGATTTAACTGTTGCATTTTTCCCCCCATTATTGACATTGAATCGAAATCTGAAATCTGAAACCGAAACCCTAAGCCTTATCACTTCCACATGCTTCGAATCACGTATGGCTTGTACTTTTATATGCTGCACAGTCCAAGGTTCAATAACACTCGCTATCACCCCTGTTGATCTGGGAAAACATCTGGCAAATATTTAAAATAATATACAGTACCCCTCTGTACATTCGAGTGGGGGCCCCCTGAGGGAGAGGAGCCCGCCATCTGTGGCTGGTGGGTTCGTCATTGGATTAATCGAATTAATAATATTTTTTCCGCTGCGATTTAACTTTGAGCCGTGCGTCAGCTTAATCTATGGAGAGTGGCGAATACCAAATGGTGGTCGGAAGGCTTATCAATATTAAAGAATGACGCGCCTCTTGTAACTCCCAACGACGACGATAAGGAGGAGTGTTACACATTCGTCATCGATGACAATGAGAAATCCTGGCTATTAATAAAGAGTGAGGAAATTGAATTAATTAATTCGGAGCAGGCCTTCAACGATGATGATGATGAGTCAAAGAGTGCGCCTCAATGTCACCTGCCACCTGCCACTGATGAGGGTCCAAGTCGAAGCCCCGCTCGGGTGTAAACGAACTGCGCTCTCGGAGCACAGATACTGGAGGCCGAGATAAGAGCGTTTACATAACTTTTGAGCTGAGCGCCTTATCGCGGCGGCTAATGAACCCCGCAAAAGGCTAATCCGGGGGATCGTTACTTGGGGGAGAGGGTGCTGACTGCACATTTTAATTACTTGCTGCCAGGCTGGCTCGGACAGGAGCAACAAAGTTTTTCGCTCGTACAATCGCAATCCCAGAAAAGTTTTTCCTTGACGTCACCCTGGGAAGGCCGACGCTTTCGACGCTTTCGAGTTTGCATGTCAAAGGAGAATTACATTTTCGCTAGCCCGATTTAACAAATGTTGGGGGCTCTATATATATATGTTATCCATGCAAATATGCCTGCTTTTGGGGTGTGTCTGCTCAGTGAGACCCCGCCACCATGGGCCATGTGCAACAGTTTTATGCTCGTTAATAGTTACTTGCAATTACCAGCTACTTGTAATTGCCTTTTTCAAATTGCCATTTTCGTTTGTCGTCAGCGCCTGGAGTGGCCCTTTGAGTTGTTGTTTTCGATAGCTTCGATTGCGGATTGAGTGGCCCTTTTGCTTGGATTGACATTTCGAGCATGTTCCGAAGGCCTGCTATTACATGACAAAGTCCACAAAACCGGGAAGAGGAAAACAACTGACGTTTGAGTGTCACGATAGTGGAAAAAAACTGATAAATTCCCAGGTTCCATTCTGGGCAAAGGTGTGATGAAATCGCAAGGACAAGGTTTTCTCAGAAACGATGGAGTAATACGGGGTCTGAGCTCATACTGGATAGGGAATGAATGAATGAATGGGTTCGGATGCGGTAATACATAAGGACCCTTAAAGTGTGGAGCTTCAAAGCCTCCATAACTATAGTTAAAATTATTAAATAATCATAGATCACTTTAGGTCAGTGGTGCTTACTATGACCTGACTATCGGTTAAGGAATTTTCTCTGACCTGCCTCTGCCTGCACACGCTCTGTATGCATAAAATGTAAGCAAAGCATCAAAGCGGTGGCTAAATCTAGCCTCTTTTAGAGTTAAATATTAATGATTTTTAGTCTTAACAATTTTTTATGAAATATTACAAGCCTTTTCTCAAATCTGGAGAATTTGTTCCATTTTATATTATTTAAAGTTTATTATTAAGTCCTTATTTGATCCCTTTCTTATGATTTTACGAGCTTTTAGTAAGCCTTAACTCCTCTGTAAATTCAAAATATATTTCATCATCACGGAAAAATCCCCTCTAACAAGAAATCCAATTTAATTATTTCCCCCGCGACCTTAAAGTGTGAATAATATAAGACTTTGTGTGTGCATAATGGTCCTTGGCTGCCATTGATTGTGATTCCTTATCGGATTGCCTGTCAACAGGCTGCACTAATCAGATCTTTCTACTCCGCCGGCACGACATCTATTTTCTAGGTGTAATTATATTTGCGAAGGCTGCTATCCTTGCCGCCGCCGCTCCCCTTTGTGAGAGTCCTGCCCTGCCTCCCCTGAGGGGCAACAGGGATGTGGCAACCAGGATGGGGGAGGATTACTAGGCAGCTGGATGGATGGATGGATGGATGGCTTCCTTCAACACCCTTGAAGTGTGGGATTACAAGGAGGGCGGGGCAGTGGGCGTTGCTCGAGTGTGCAAGTTGCAACAATTGAAAGATGTGCAACGAGGCAAGTTTCCAGGCAAGATTTGATGAGGCAGCTCAAGTGGCAGGGCAGGCAGGGGGACGACGGGTCAAGTGCAGCCCAGCCCAGCCGCTGGCCAATTTGCTTGTCTCTCGTGTCGCGACAAAAGGCCAATTCAAGCTGAGAAATTTGAATAGCCGCCCAGCCAGCCAGCCAGCCTGAAATTTATAGCATAGTTTGGGAAGCAAAAGTAACTTTGGGATATAATAGAAGGATTTTTCTATAGTTTACAAGATAAATTCATTAAGAAATTTCAACAGATTAACCATGAAAGACAAGTAAATACGGCAGAAATATTCATAGCATTTTGTTTCCTCAACTATGAGTCCTGGCCTTACAAAATTTGTTGAAATAATATAAAACATTAAGATACTTCACTACTTTACACATAAAACATTAGTAAATACTGCAGAAAAATTCAATAGAGCTTTGTTTTTAATGTTTGCTTAAAATGAGTCACCTTAGCTTTAAAAATTTGTCAAATAAATATAAAACAATCCTTAAAACGTAAAAATAAAATATTCCCGAGGCATTTTTTATACTAAAAATGCTCTTTATCAAGATGGGAATTTAATTTAATTTAGAAATTGATAAAATAAATATAAAACAAACAATAACACGTGCAAAAAAATTAATGTCAAGTAATTCTTTGTACCAAAAATGTTATTTATCAAGATGGGAATTTGATAATAAGCGAAATAAACCTGCTATAAAATATTGAGACCCAAAACTCATCATTTTCTGTTTAGTAAATAAGAAATACACATATCCAGATACACACATGTCTCTGTATATATATTTTGTGTGTATAATTAACAAATGTCAAAAGCACTGGGAGAACCAGAAAAATATGTATTTAGTATACTTGGTCGTGTTGGTAGTCTGACTCTTCTTCCATGTGTCTCTCTTTGTTTATCACCTTCTTCTGATAAGCTCGGAAATTCTCATATTAATACTCGATGTCAACAACTGGAAACAGAACAAGAAAGGCAGAGACTGATAAAAACGGGTGGAAGCAGAGGGAATGGGAATGGGAGGAAGAGTGAATGACAGGTAGAAGCAGTCAAGTCAGATATCAAGAGCAATCAAAGCGTAAATGATAAATAAGCATAAATAATTTCGTTTTTCACGCTTTATCTTTTTTGTATTCCTAAAACGCAATTTGTGAGCTTTTTGCGTTTCTTTATTCCATTTGTTTGCCTTCAACAGATGTTAAATTGAAATTCAAATTTCCCCACCACACACACGTTTGCCTTTTTGTTTATTTATTTACTTAGAGTAAAGTTTAGTGATTTATATTAAGCATACGCCATGTTAGCGGGCCTTTTTAGCCTTGGCCTAAATGTGGTTTGTAAGGAAAGTTGTATTTCGCGAAGAACTAAACACACACGTGCTTTACAAAAAGAATAAGTTATAAGTTTTAGAAGGGGGCACTTGCAGAAAAGTTACTATTAAAATATAAAATAAAATATTTTTAAATATAAATAATAAGAGAAGGAGTTTAGCATCGCTAGAGAATCAAGAAAAGTCTTCCTTATTTCCCTTTTCTGTAATTTAAGTAATTTTAAGCTCAGGTTAATCTTCTTAACCCTGCTTCACCGCATTTGATACAGTTTAGGATCAAGTTACTTTACTGTAAAGCCCAATTATAATCCCATCTATCATCATTTCAGATCTTTATTTACTGTGTATCTGTATCTCGGACTTGAGATGTTTTGTGTTCCGTTCCTCTCCGCTTTAGGTTGTGTCTGTCGCCGTTTTTTTTTGTTGTTATTCTTTTTTCAGACGAGAGCCAAGCCCATGCGAAATAAAAAAAAATGTAAAACGCAAAAGGCACAAAACGAGATTTACCTATTTTCGTATTTTTGTCAAGTTTCGTTTTTCGCTTTTCGCTTTATTTATTTTCATTTTATTTGTATTTTTCGCCCATATATGTATCTGTATCTGCATTTGTATGTAAATTCGTTATTTCTTTCTGCTCTGGTTCTGCTTCGCCGCTGTTATTTGTTGCAGTCGAGAGTTATTAACAATTTAAACAAACAACCAAAGATAAATACGGATTTATTTAAGGCGAGGCGAGCGAGTGAGTCCCGCGTGGCACCTCTTCCGAAGAGCGAATCTCCTCCGCTCTGCGCCAATTAATATCTCTTTGTTTTGGCTCTACAAGATACAACGCAATAGAGTTTATTTTAATTGGGCAACTAAAAAGATTAAAATTAAATGTCTTTATTTAAATTGCTGAGAAGCGGACAAACACATTTATTTTTGGATGCGTTGAACCTTTTCAAACACACAAGCGAAACTATTTCGCTCAGATTCATTTAGTTTTTAAATGATTTAATGTGAATTTTCGAATTTTCCTCTATGAAGCCATAAATATTTTATGTTGACTCTTAATTAAGACGACAATATTTATTGGGCTTATGGCTTTGAAGTGTATACCGGAATGGGATCATTGTTTGTTTGATTTTTTCTCGGCCATAAATTTTTGAAGCTCTCCCAGCACGCAACCTAAAATTCCGCACAATGCGAATACTATGCAGCTTATATAATTTATTTTTTTCCCCACTATTCAAATGGGTTCAGTACAGTTTAAAGTTCTGTAACAGAGATAGAGAGGACAGGGGCAAAGTTATTTAAAACAAAGACATGCATATTCAGTGACCGCGCTGATATTGCTCAATTGTTGTTTACCGCTTAATTTGTTGTCGGTCCCTGGAAGCGCAGAAGTCAACTGGAAATTACAAAACCCCAAAAACCATCAGTATTTCCTCGGAAATGCAGTGGCATTTGCATTGGCATTGATTGCAATAGACAAAACGCATTGTTTTGTATAAAATATATCTATGCGTATCGATAAATTTTCCGGCGTTTGCCTTGGCCAAAAATGGTAATCTATGTGGAATTTATTTATTTATGCCATCTCTATGCTAATCAATTGCTTCATTGGATTCTGGGCAAGTGGGCAAGGCAAAAATTAATTTTCCAAACAATTAGATCCGAGTGGGGGAGAGCCGGAGGGCCACCCACGACAAAGCCCAATGTCGTTTGCCAATTTCGGAATTAATTGCAACTAGCTGCAGCTCGCAGCTCTCAGCTCCCGAAACCCAAACACCAAACACAAAACGCAAAAGCCAGGGCCGCCCATGCATTTTCCCCATTTTCCTGCCATCACTTTTATGTCGGTCCGGGTGCAGCAGGGCGTTTATCATGTTCGCTGGACATTTGTGCCTGTGTCCGAAAATGCAAAATGCTCTCGGCTCCGCAGGCAGTGGCAACCTGGGGACAGCCCACACTTTCTGGTGCCTGCTCCAGGGTTGCCAGGGGCCAACAAACCATTTAATTTCGTTTTTATTTGTTTGCCGGAAAACTAGCTTCTGACTATCTACAAATTGGATTAAAAAACTTTTGATTTAAACAAGTTAAGCTTGGTGGAATTCTAGAAAAGTTTACTAACTGAAGTCAAAAGCAAACATTTTTGATTTTATATTTAAGAAACTTTAAGAAACAAAATAAAGTAATAGAGAAACTAAAATATTTTCAACTCTTAATAAAAGTCTTGTGATCTTTTAAGCTAAATTTCATTAAGAATTGTCTAAATATTGGTTTTGAGTTCAACAAACAAAAACTTGGGAATTATAAGGCTAACATTGCAAATATAGATGAAGCAAGGGAAAACTTTTCCTAGATGAAAAACCTCATGGAGTTTTTACTTCCGCTTTGAGAGTAGGGAAGCTGGCTAAAAGTCAGAGTTCAAGGAGGCTGAGAGGGCCCAGGCTCCCCCTTATTTACTTCCCGATGTCTTGACTTTGGGCAAGTCGGCAACCCTGGACGAGCATACATCATCATGTGTGTGTTTGTGCGGTTTCACTCTGCCGTCGAGGCCTGGAGTTTGGAGCTGCGAGGGTCACACGAACGAAGAAGGCTTCGCGGTGCGTGCGCGCCATCCTGTCTGCGTCCTTGCTCCATTCCACCAGCTCCCAAGCCCACTCCGTCCTCCCCCTGCTGGGCTGAGGGTGTGTGCGTGTCCTTGCCAGCGCAATTTATGTTTACACCGTGTGCTGGCAGTGCGCCCGCAAATCTATCTGGAAAATCGCTCCCAGCTAGTCGGCGAATGAAGTCGGGCCGAGGCGCGCCCAATCAAAAGGAAATTATATTCGCGTGCCAAAGCACACAATACAAGAAACAAGGAAACAGGCTAAAAGAGAAGCCAACTACAGTTGAAATTCTGTAATTTCAACTTGGAGAAGTTGAGATTTATTCTTGTAAAGTTTGAGTTTTATGAAGAAACTTTAAACTGAAAAATGTTTTGGTAAAGAGAGGTACAGTCTGTATCTAAGATACCTTTCTCTGATAGCTGCTGTGATTATAATTTAAAAAATTAAAACTTAAATAGGTATTTAAAATCCCACTTCTGCTGATCTTAAATATTTTCCTTTTAAAACGACTTCCTTACCATAAATTTCCTAGGAGCTATCTGATAAATTCAAACATCACTCTCAACTTCAGTCCCTCGTTGGGCGCCAAAACCGAACTGTAATATTTCCCCCAACTTGATGTTTTTAAGCAGATATATCTGTCAGATAGTGGTCGTATTTAAAGTAATTCGACTGTACCACGAAATTGACTGGGTGAACTTCAAAGGGGGAGAGGAGGATACACTCGAATCGAATGAAGTCAGCGGGCGTCACGTGCGATGTGAACTCGACTTGATTCGCGCTCCGCTTTCGGTGAAAACTCCTCGCACATATCGATTAAATGGTTAAAACCGAGCACTTTGCGGGCGTGTGTTTGAGTATCTTGGCCATTCTCCGGCTAATTGGAAGTATGTAGTTCTACGTGCGAATGAATGAGTGGGGAATATCGGGAGGAGGTCCAACGCTAATCCAGCGACAATGACAAGGCTGCGAGTGGAGGACGCGTAATGCAGAAAGGAAGCAAGGAGGAGTGGGTGGTGGCCGTGGTGCTGGTGGTATATGGTGAGTGTCGTCTGCTTTTAAGCCGACATTTAATGCAATTACCGCTTGCACAGTCAGGGCATTTGTCTTTTAGCACCCTGCACTGAAAACTAATTGAAAATGCAGTTTTTCAGAAGGTTTTAGATTGAACTTTAGTTACCTTCTCTCTCTTGAAGGTATATATTCGGCTAAGGCTTTTGTTTCCGTTTTTTTTTATATAACAAATTAAATTTTGCTATTTTTCCTTAGTTTTGTGGTATCTCTCAACCCCAGGCCACTTAATTTTCCGCAGTGCTCGCTCAGCACTTTTATGATGATGCAGAAATCGTGCCTGCACATGACAATGACGGAATTTGAGCAAAATCAATGTTGGTGGCAAATGATAATGTCATTTGCTAAGCAGGCGCCTCCATTTTGCCACTAGCGGACGCCAACCTCCTTAGAGTCTAGTGTTATCTATTGTTTCCATGGTTTTGCATATTATCCTTGAACTGCTTTCGCCCAAGCTTGGCAGGAAAATGGGGAGTGCAAAACCATAGAAACCTGAATGCACAACAACTAAGCGGAAATATGGGCAAGTAAACCGCCTTTTTCTACCCATTTTCCTCTCAGCCACAACCTGCAAATAAAGCTTACTCTAGGCCAAAGCCAACATACATAGCTTAGAACAATATTAAACAATAAAAAAGCAAGAAGGAAAGCGAGAGTCCGAGGACTTGGACTTAAAGATACCTGGTATGGGATTAGAGAAGATTTAAAGAGCACAAACTTTAGTAAACAAATAAATCTTAAAATTATTTAGGATTTTAATAACCAATAAAAAATAATGCAACTAGACTTTGCTTAAAATTACATTTTTAGGAGCAAACAAATTAGAATTCTAGTTTCTTTGATGACGTCTTTAGCTTTACTTATTCCCCAAGGATGCCTCATACAATACACCTTTCTATTCCCCGATTACCGGGTATTAAAACTGGGGAATTTCTACAGGAAACAGGAGAAAGGCAGTAAAAGCGTGTGAGGCGAAGAGCCAGAACAATAAATTGCGTGAAAATGCAGCCAAAAAAAAGAAAAATAAACAGAAAATGCAAGCCGCAAAGCAAACCGCAGGAACAGGGGAATGCATTGAATGCTTTTCCCATTGTATTCGAATATAGTTTTCTATAAAAGCCGACAAGCTCGGTGCCCCTTCACACCTCTTTTGGCGGTGGGGTTGGGTTGCCTCAATCCAATCCCCTTCCCATACCCCTGGCACCATGCTGAGTGCCATTTTGATGTGTCTCTAATGGCAAGGCTTTTGTTTCGCCCTTTCTTTATATATATTTTTTTCTCTACTTTTATTGCCCCTAACCGAACCGAACCGAAGCGAGTCCTGTGTGGCTTTCACTATTATTTTCTTTGGCCTTTCTCCTCGTGGCACGCTCTTCCTGCCAGGAAGAGCTTGTGGGAGGCGGCGACGACACAGGGCCTTGTAAAACAAAGACGGGCCAATAAAAGCCCATAAAGACATGATGGGAAATGAACGCGCACAACAAATCCGATCAGCTGCCGGATCAACATATAATTCACTCTTGGACCCCGGCTGCATTCAATTTTAAAATTCGAAATCAAATTAAATGGCAATTTATTCAGATTCGTAGCGACACAGAGACCGAGAGAGAGAGTGGCTTTCCGGCGCAACTTCCCCCGCTTCAATTAGCGTATAATCTCTCTCTATATAGGCGGAAAATGTTGTCCTTGGGCCGTCTTAATTAAATGCTTTTATTTTTATTTTACTGCCCAAAGATGTACAGTGTCCTGCGGGCAGTCGTGTCCTGTTTGCATTGTTCGAAGCCGTTCCCCCCTCGATGGTATTGTCTTTGCTCTCACCCCTCTAGGAAAACCACAGCCAGGATAATGCCATTTTAATTGAGCCTCTTAAAGCGACATTTTCATTGCCTGGACTAAAATTAATTAAGTCCCTGCTGCTGATGGTAAGAAAACAGAAAATTTCGCCCTGAATTTTAATTGCGATTTAATGGAAATACCACTGTCGCTGGGATTTATTTATTTTAGTGTAATTACATTTAGAAAGGGGGTGAAGGGGTTAGGCAGGATAGATGATTGAGCTCTCATTTGAATTTTACATATTCATATGCCAATGCAAAATTGCCTGAGGTCACGAAATGATAATTGCGGGAATTACCGAGTAAATTAATACATTCTTGTTTTCGCTATTTTGTGTAATTTACAGAGTGAGTGGCATTCTGGAATAATCAAATCAGAGAGACCCCCTAATCATTTCTAATCTGGGGTGTGTTGGTAGACCTGCAGTCTGCCAGGTGCCGAGTCACACACACTTTTCCGCCTCCTTCACGGCTTCGTGGCTTCTTCGTCGTCACCCACTTAGCCTGTATCCGCCGCTGCCCGGGCTTTCCTTTTCGTCCGCATCAAAAGCATTTTCCGCTACTAAATTGCTTGAAAAGAAAATTCTACAATTTTAACGAAGTGAAAATTGCCATTTGGCATATGGCGGTGGTGTGGGTCGGGCGGGTGTAGT
This sequence comes from Drosophila triauraria, assembly GCA_014170255.2. NCBI lineage: Eukaryota > Metazoa > Arthropoda > Insecta > Diptera > Drosophilidae > Drosophila > Drosophila triauraria. Next base: position 17,426,194 of record CM024335.1, on the reverse strand, counting down.
TGGCGGGGTTCCTGGTCGCCATCAAATGTCCATCAAAGCTTCTGAACTTCGGGCTCAAGAGAGGGAGCTGGTCAGGGTGTGACCTAAAGCCAGGCATCATTAACTGCAATGACTAAAGTCATTTGAATGGGAAAAGGAACAGGAGGGGACCAATATATACACGGCAAGGAAAATAGTTGTCTTTAATCTGAAAAATATTTATTTTTATGGGTCACAAAATCTAAGATAATATTTCTTATAATTATTTTTTTTAAGTCTTGTTCAACCAAAGGAAAGAAATATCAAGATATTATTCAGCAAATTAATTTGGAAATTTCTCTGCCTTGCCTCTGCCAGCACACGCACAGAATGTTAGCAAGGCTGGTGCCTTGCCTTGGGGTCAAATTTTATTTTTAGACTTCAAAAGCTAATTTTTACTCCTAATTTTTTATATGGGATATCACAATAGATGTTAGCTAACTTTAATCACAAATTCTAAGCCTCAGAAAAGCAACTTGAGAATCATAAGCAAAATATGAAATATAAAGGAAAAACTTTACTTATAATCAAGTTTTATCGGAAATCTCTAAGAAACGTGACTTTTGGCATTTTTATAAGAGTATCCCCTAGTTTTCACCGTGCACCAGTGGTCGTCATTGTAGCAAAGTGGAAACCAGGAGTTGTATTTGGTTAGGCTAAGCTTGTCACGCGCGATTTCCGATACCGGTTGATGCTTGCGGCGAAACCGAAAGGACCCAAGGCCGGAGTGCAATTTACAATTAGAATAAATGAGGTTAGGCACGTCAGGCGCAGGCAGGACACTGGACTAGAGCGCCGGAGCAGTAGCAGCTTTTAAGTGAGCCACCAACTTTAAATGATATATTATTATGTGTTTTGCCAGCGACCCATTTGCATAGCAAATGCCCCTCTCGGCAGGAATTATCAAGTGCAAACATGGAATTGCTCCGGGGGGGTAGTCGTGGCACTGGGTGTGGGTGTGGGAAGACATTGGCCAAAAAGAAAATCAATATGGGGCAGACAAGAGCCAGCCTGGCACCTGGCAACAGGCAGCAGGCCATAGATGGTATACACATATATATGAGAGTAAAAATATATAAATTTTTGGTAACTGACAGATACAAACCTGCTGCAAAAGTGTCTCTGTGTGTGTTTCTCTGTGTGTGTTGCCGTATTTGATAACTTAATTGAAATACATTGGAGAGCGGCCAAGGCGAGAGTGGAAGCTCGGGAGCGGGAGCCCGTGAGGTAAACTTGTAAGCCTGCCTTGTGGATTTATGGGTAAACAAGTTCATAGCCAGGGTTATAAAAGTGGGTGGCTCTCTGGCTGTTGTGGCCGATAAATCATCAAAGCAGCTGCAGCTCGCCCTCGGCCTGGGCAAACTTTCCGGGAGGCCCCAAAACCGATTTGCTGATATCTCCGTGTTATTATATTTTTGGAACTGTGCCCAGCCTGCAGCCCCTCGACTGCCGCATAATGTTGCCTTATTATGCATCCTTTTTCCGCACACAAAATCCGCCAGGCGGAAGAAAATTCCTTTTATTATTATTTCCACTTGCTCTTTTATTTTTCTGGCATTTCTTGAACCTCTTCTTAAACATCGACAATTGTCCAAGTCTTGTGGTCTGCAAGTAGACCCTGACCTCTGTGACTCACGACACATGCATCTCCTGGCCGCAGCCAAACACATTTCGTCATCTTAAAATTCCACAACATTTCCATTTCTGGCTCTCGTATGTGCACTTGACATTCTTTTCGCCAAGTTTTCCTTTCATTGTTTGGCCGGAAAAGTTTTCGCCGCCGCCTTTGCCGCCGCTGAATCTCTTCGCCATTTCATTTAGGCAAAATGTAATTTATAAAGTTGCAAATGTGATTCCGAGAGTCTAGAAAATGGTATGGAAATCAAATGAGTGTTTTTGTGTAAATAGAATCTATGCCAACTTTGTTGGCTCTGAAGTTCTTTCTCCATTCCCCTCAAAGTTGACTTTGCTAAATGGCCTGGACTGGATAATATAGAGAATTTTGGTAATGGAAGCTGACATTCTTGGGGAAAAACTTACGGCCATGTCTTGTGAGCATTTTATTTAAATGTAAGAAGTGGATTTTATGGGAACTAAATTCTTTAATTTATTTTGTCTAACATAATTTCAGCATGTTTTTAATTAACACTATTTAGAATTCAAGTATCCTTAAATTTCAAGTGACTTCTATGGTTCCTGTGTTCAATTTTCTGCTGGAATTTGGTCAAGAGGATTTCCGGGAAGCCCAGGGCCATGAAATCATTATTGTTATCAACATATTCCGGTGAGGAATCATTCCGAGAACTGAAAGTCCAGGGTTATTTAGTTGATATTGTTGTCAGGATGAGAAATGCAGAGAAATGGCATTCGGAGAACTCAAGTGGGTGGTTAGTTTACAACAAAAGAATTCAACAATAAAGGTTATTATTAAGTTCTAAGAACTCCAGAGTGCAGCAAAAACTGTGAAAAACTTGGGCTTAAGCTGATTATTTAGTGCTTACTATCGCCAGAAACTTCAAGAGTTCGCCGCAAAAGTTAAGCCGCAATAATCTGGCATCACGTCCCGGCAATTGGGAAATGCGCCATGCTAATTAGGGTCTGGAAAAGCCCCCTTTTTCCCGCTCCCATAATTTACAATGTAATGCATTTGCATGCTTGTTTTGGCCCGGCCTGCTGTTGTTGTTGTTGTAAAGGACTTGTTTGCACTGCAGCCAACTCCGAGGGGAAAAGGAAAGTATAAAAAAAAGGAAGGAAGGAAGAAAGCTGGAACGGGGCGGGCTATGCGAGTGTACAAGGGAGCCCTGCGGCTTTTCCGCATTTTCGCGCAACGCACGCAAAAAGTGGCAGCCACTGAAAATGACGCATACTTAACGAAACCAAAACAACAGAGCGGCAAATAAAAAAAAACTGAATAACGCGAGGACGAGAAAAATTATGGCAACTGCCAGGACACACATTTCTGCATAAATATGCACAGGACACATATATTTTCATTTGGCTGCCCTGATTTTTAATACACACTGTGACATACACATGCATACATCATGATTTTTATTTAAGACTCGCCGGTGCAGCCTCCGCCCCGTTTGCAATTGACGTGGCTGCCTTTTAGCCGTTGACGCAACCGTTTTGGCCGCCTTTGCAGGCTGTGCCAAAAGTCACGTACGGCGGCCAAAACAGCTAAAAACAGTCGCCGCTTCTCGCTCGCAAAGCAGCATTTTCATTAAAAATGCAGGAAGACGGCCACACTGGATCACTCAGCGAATTGGGGCCACCCATATAATTGCCCAAAAAAAAAGAATATATTCAGCAGCGGGGCGATGAGAGTTTAATGGCTCCATAAACTTGACTCATTCCCGGACTTGAAATGAAATGTCAGCGGAGGGGAGACAAGTAGCAGGCTTGCCAAGTGCAAGTCCCAGAAATTGGAAGGAACAGAGCAGTCACTGCCAGGACAAGTGATGATGCACTGAAAAATAAGCCTAGAAAAGCAAGAAACGGTCCTATTTATTTATTCTTTTAGAAGAATATTAAAGGGGAAATGGTTGCTTGCTTCGGTTATACAATTATGCAGTCAAGGTTTTTAGGAAATAAATGAAAATAAATACTAAATTTTCAATAAGTATAAGTTTTTGCCTTAGTAAGCTTGAGGTGTGAGAATTTTTCACTCGGCATGCTCAAGCTGTAGAAAGAAACTGTGTTTCGGATGTGGCAGGACATTCTTCATCATTTATTTTATTTATCTGGTATTTATTTAGCTATTTCTTTTCTTTTTAAGTGGGTAGCTCGGAAAACCATTAGCTAAAATGCCTAATTAAATTATATTTAATATTTCTGACTAATTATAAGATTGGCTAATTGATTTAATTTTTAAAAAGCTTTTTATAAATATGGATAAACCATTAAAACCACACAGAAATTACCCATTAGTAATTGATTATCCATAAGTAATAGATTCTTGAATATTTCTCTTGGTGGAAATTTCCCAAGTGGCCTTGATTATGATTTTGATTACACTTAACAACTCAGCAAGGACTTTTTTATTCGTTACACTCTGCTAGAACTATCCATAATGATTATTAGCTCTTTAATTGCGGTTATGAAATGGCATTAAAAACCCATCCGCGCAATGCAATTGTTTTCTTTGCTCTTATTGCATTTTTAGTGTGCACTTTGAGTGCAGCAGCATTTTTGTTGTTTCTTGTTTTTAGCTTTTAGTTTTTGTTCTACCATTTGTTTCGTTTTTGCTATAAAATTTATGGCCAACGATCAAAGTCCAATGTTCAGTCGGTCGCTGCTGCAGTCGGCGTCGCTGCTGCTAGGCCTGCTGCAGAAATTAAATGCAAGCAAACTTCTCTCACACGCACTCTCTCACTAGCTTAGAGAGAGACACACACGTGCTCACGTTCTAATAAGAACGAAGAAGAGTACCGTTTCTTCTTACAGTAAGACTTCAGGGATTTCATATTGAAAAGTATTTAATATTGTTTTTACTTACTCAGCTATAAATGATTAATTTCTTCAACTAAATAATGACAAATTGTATCAAGATAAGGTTTACAAAATGGCAATTCAATTGTTATCATTTTATAATCTAGTATAAGTTTTAATCACTAAAACGTGCATACACTGTAGCTTTCCCATAAGAACTAAGAAAACTGCTCAGCCTTAAGTTATAATTTTCCTTTTAAATCAAATTACATTTAAGGGAAAATCCAAATGCCAGGTGCTTAAATATATAGATTGATTCGACGTAACTTTAAAAAAAAACCTACGATTAGTAACAGCGTGTTGGCGCTTCCATTTCGCTTAGCATATTGAAAGGAAAATTCAATTGGGGCCACAACATTGTGATTGAGGTGCCGAAGGTTGGAAGCGAAGGTTGGCACACTTGTTGATAGTATATATTCTCTTTTACTATATATAGCATTGCATGTGCAGTGATAAGGGCAATGCACATTGGAACTGCAGATATTGCAAGTATTTCTTACTTTTTGGGCAACCAATTCTTGCTGATCTTCGATGTATGGCTTATAAAGGGGAATCAGGTTGAAATGGAACTCGTTTATGACCGATTTTTTGATGATATCATTGAAATAGCTTATGGGTCATACACAGAATTTATTAAAAACATTGAATTTATATTGTACCTTTTAAGATAGATATAATTTTCACTTTAGAAATGATTCAAAAAATACCATTTTGCATTATGATCTAAACTTTATTCTTTTCTGTGTCTTATTATCATATTATTATTTGCTTAGCAAGCTCAGACTTCCTCCATATGGTTAAAATTGAGTGTCTCGATGAGCAATCCGTCTGGGAATACCAAGCTTTTGATTCGCTTCTAAAAAAATATACCTTCCAGCAGCACCTTTTGCTCTTGGCATCAGTAGCTCACGCGCACACCTTGACATTTCGATCTCTAGCCTCTGCTAATTGCATCAGCACCCGGTGGTCCAGACTTTCCATCAATTATTGTGCACTTTTCGCTTTTCGCATTGCGCTTTCCATTTTTCATGCACTATATGCCATATGCACTATATATTTCCATTTCACCATTTGTCAGAGACATTCCGCCGGTTCTCACGTCAGCAATTAAAAAGCAGCCACCGAACGTGAAACAGTTATGGTAAATTGAAGGCAGGGAGGCAGGGGCAGGTTGATAAAGACGGGTCTCACTTATAAGGTGGAGGAGCACATGCCGAGCACGTGGTGCCTCCTTCCTCGTTCCTCCTTTCCGCACTTCCCACTCTGTCTCGATGCATAACTAATTAAGTGCAATTTATGGCCAATTTCCCCTGCATCGAACCAGTTTCAGTACATTTTCATTCCCAATAAGCACGGTGAAAAAAAATATCTACTTCGAAAAAAAAGTCTTAATAACTTGAGAACTAAAGAAGTTTGAGACATGAAATTTGGGATGCAAGCCCCTTAGATCAAGCGTTACGATCATAGAAAAGAATGAAACTTATTGCTAGAATATTATTTGTAAAAAAAAGCTTTATAAAGAAAGCACCAATTTGCTAAATCTCTAAGATTTTTCAGGGGCTTGTTATTTTTTGTATTAATTAAAAAAAAAACCAAATTAAGCCCTCGAATTTTGTTTACAGTGTAACAATTTCTATAAAAAGGGGTGCAGCTGCCTCTCTGCCGCCACCGGAGACCCATCTGTCTTCGGGAGAGAGGCGGAATGTCAATTGGGGGCCAGGGGGGGAAGAAGTGATCACTCCATAAGCGCATGACCTGCAAAGCGAATGAAAAACGCCAACAAGTTCTAACCGTTTATAGTCTTCCATCTGGTCTATCAGTTTATCTGTTTATTTATCTCGTTAGCAAACAATTGCCAAGAGGAAGAGAGTTGAACAGCATCAGCCTTGCCAGAGATCACTTGGCTCCCCACGCTCTTTCACTCCGACCGTACGCCGTACGCTCTCCCTTCTCTTATTCACACGTGTGCCGCGCTCAAAATGCATTTAATCAGCCTTTAATCGACATGGAAATTTCACTCTTTGCGCGCTCTGCTCCGGGTTCAAAGTACAAAGTCGCCTCTCCATCTGACGTCATGGCTTCAATTTCAGTTACAGTTTTCGATTTCGGCTGGCCATTAAACTAAGCAAATACGAAATACAGTTGCCAGGCCCCACAGCGATCGGACGAAGAGCAGGGGCGACGTGACAAAACATATAATAAACAGCCGGAGAGCAGGAGAAACAACAGCAACCGAGACACAGCAACAAAGCAACACACACAACACTCACTAGGCGAGTGCCAGTCCAAAGTCCAATTGGCATTTCGAAGACTCGGGTCCAAAGTCCAATGCAGTCGGGTTTCTGCTGCCAGCTAGTCATAGCCCCCGCTCCTCCTTGGATCCCCCTCGAAGGCCCCTCGCCTCGTCTCACGTTTACAATTGTTGTCTGTTGTGTACTCAGCACTGTAAAAAGAGCGACGTCGCTCTTTTGTTTCACACGCTCGCTCGTTGGCTCTCCCCACATTTTTTTTGTTTTACCTTCGTGGCTCCTCCGCTTTGTTTACCTTTGGCCGAGTGCACGCTCTTAAGTCCGCTCTTGCTGGAGCATCTTAAGACTCTTTGGTTGCTTGGTACACAATTTAAAAGGTCAAGGAAATGTGTGTTCCCTAGTTTGGAGCTATAAATAAACTCAATGAAATGGGTTACTCCAGGTGCTTAGAGCTATGCCTGGAAACAACTTAAATCTTAAGCTTCAGGGTGTTAAGATAAGAGAAATATAAACTTAACAACAGCCAGGTGTAAATAACAAACATGTTTACGGCTTTTAATAAAAATCACGTAAATTTTAAGTAGAGGAAATATACTAACTTTGTGAAATTACTTGCAAAATAAAGCTAAATACGGGTAAACAAGTTCAATAAAATTTTAGTTTGTTTTCCTTTTGGAAAATGTAGTAGAAAGTTGCTCTAATTAAGCACGTGCTTATATATTTTGCTTGCTTGTTGCTAGGCATAAAACTGAAATGACCCCAAAATGTGAAAATAAATAACTATAAATAAGCCCCAATGAAAAATCACATCTCTTGAGATTCCCAGTAAAAGTCAAGTAACATATGTAGATAGTTATGTTACTTTACGCCCTTTACGAGCCATAGTAAAACCCCGAATATCAGCCAGCAATAACTGCAAATAAGCCTTTATGGGGGCAGGAAAGCCACTTTTGTCATCAAAATCATCATCAGTATCTGCGGAGGCGGTTTAATTCCGAGATCTGTTTGGGATTATGCAAGGGCTCAGAGTGGGGCTTGAACCTAGGTCCCCTTCCCGCCTGAAAATCAGTTCACGTCTCGCATTTAGCGACTCGCCGTTTCGTGTTTTTATTTAATTTTAGCGAAATCCACTAAAGTGGACTTTGCACTTGACAGCAGCGGCGACGATTTTCTGTATATATTTTGTGGTTGTTTTGTATTATTTGTGCGGTGAATGAATGTTCACATGTTATGTACATACACACAATGCCTTTTGGTTCGTTTCTGTTTCTGTTCCGTCTGTTGCCACGTTTTGCTCTCCAAGCCACGAAATAATTCGAAATAAATGCCCCGGCGACCAGCAAATAAAAGTGTGCAGAAATATTCTCTATTAGCCGAGCCCGCTGGCTGTGGTGTTGCCTAATTGGAATAAAATGTTTAAATTAATTTTTGGTTTTGTGGGAGCTGAGCGGCAAAAACGGGTTGCTAATTATATAAAAAACCATATTTTGTGGGTAACTGAAGGGTAAACAAATGAGCAGTTGACATGGCGTATACTTGATATTTCTTTACAAGCAAATAGATGCTGTTTTGTTATGGAAATGAACTTAGGAAGCTGCTTAAAAATATTTTTAATTACTTAGTAAGCTTTATAAGAGCAATATCTATACCCAAACTTAATCTTCTTTGCTTGGAAAATCTAGAAAATATTTTTTTAAGGCCTTTTTCTATTTTCCACTCCAAATTATTTATTGACCTTCCACAAAACGCTTATTTTAAATGTTTTTAGAAAGATCTATGCACCAACTTAATTTCCTTTGCTTGGAAAATCTAGAAAATATTTATTTTTTCCATATAATTATTTACCTTCCACAAAACCCCCTATTTTAAATGTTCATAAACCTAATATTTCATTTAATTTGTTTATTTATTTTACGTTGTTTGTTTCGGAAACTTAATGCGTTCGTTAACCCTGAAATGCTTAAGAAATATTTCCTAAATTTCGAGTTCACAGTTCGCTTCATTATGAAATCTAATTAGTTCTATCCAAAAAACCATTACCAAGGCACAATCAATGGGGTTGCGAGGGATTTATGCCACATCTGGCTCTGCCATTGCCATTTTCGATTTACCATTTCCATTGCTGCTTGTGATTCCCCAAATTCTGTTAAACATTCCGCTGGCGGCAGATGCGTAGTATGAGATTTCAGTTGGCAAAGCTCTCGAGAGGCTTCATTAGAATCGCTGCTCTCCGACTGCGGCTGTCAACGGCAACCCACGACATCCGCATCCTCATTGGCATCCCTTCCCCTAGCCAGGATGGCCATGAATTTAATGCCCATTGCAGACGAGGAGGAGCCCCCCGAAGATGTACATCAGATGCTTCGTCGCCTTGTCGCCTGTCGCCTGTCGCCTGTCTAACAGCCGTTACTAAGCCCTGCCACGCCCACTTTCGACTCGAGTGGCATGTAAATTGATCTGCGTACTTGATTAATTAATTGCGTTCGACTTGCGAGCGGCTCGAAAACTGCAAACCACAAAACTGCCGACAACATCTGTCGTCTTAATTAGTCCAAAAAGTGCCATTTGGAGTGGATTCGTTGCGAGAACTGGGTTTCACTTTTGGCTTAAACGTCCTTTGTTCAAGGTGAAAGGCAGGTACTAGGCGTAGGCAGGTGCTTTCTTTGGGTTTCGCTTGAAAGGAAAAAGCAATAAGAATTTTTGATTATTAATTTACTTTAATTGAAAATCAAAAAGTAAGCTATTGTAAGGAAGAGATATATTTTTGAGTTTTGAAGATTATTAAACATATTTTTAGACACCTATAAGTAGGCAACAATTTCTTTTAAAGCTTAAAATAATTTTTTATTTAAAATTCTTTAAATATGTAAGTAACCAGTATGCAAAGTAACCTATTTAAGAGTTTCATAAAGTTTAGAGATTTATCTTTAAGTTTGGGAGATTTATAAATTATTATTTTGAAACCCATAAGTAGGCAATAATTTCTATTAAAGATTTTATTTATTTCTTATTTACGAATCTTAAAAAATTCTAAGCTTTTTTAAATATAAAACCATAAAAAAGCTGTGAGGAAAACGTTTGCAAGTAACCTATTTTAGAGTTTAATAAAGTAGGGAGGTTTACCTTTAAGTTTGGGAGATTAGGAAACATATTTTTAGATACCTATAAGTAGGCAATAATTTCTTTTAAAGTTTTAATTTATTTCTTATTATAAACACTGTTAATATCAAGTGACTAAACAGTAAGAAAAGTAGCATATTGAAAAGGTAAATAATGCAGAGAGATTTACCTTAAAGTTTCGGAGATTAATAAACTTATTTTAAGACACCTATAAGTAGGCAACAATTTACCTTTACGTTTTAAATAAGCCTCTTATATATTAAGTCGTAAACGCAAGCACATTTTTAAAGGTGAATAGAATTTCACAGCATAAAAAGCAAATGAGAAAAGGTGGAAGCTAAGCGCAAACGGAAACGGAAACTAGAAAAAATTGTCTCAAATTTCACTTTAATGGCTAATAATTCCTCTTATAAATTTAAACACATCCTCTCCGACCCCCAAAAGTGCCTCCAACCCTCATTCATCTTTCTTTTCTTTTTTTTTGTCGTGTTTTATGCGGTTTCGCCTAATTGGAAACGGGGAAAAAATGTGCAAAATGGGCGTTGATGCGTGAGCAACTTGTTGCCTCGGTAATATATACATATCATACCTATATACATAGGAACGTAGGAACGTAGAGGTACATATATCTCATTATGCAAAGTGCTGTTGGGGTGAGGAAAGTTAGGGATGAGAATACTTGGAGGTAAGCCTCGGGCTCCATCCAAACAAACACATTTTCGTTGTACTCGTATTCCTTGTATTTTTGTTTTTGACGTTTTGGAAATTTCATTTCGGCGCCCAGCCAATGCAAGTGCCTTTTGGGAATGGAAAATGGGTGAGTGAGGAGTGGGGATTGTGGATTGGGAAGCGGAATGCGATGCATTGAGGCAGGCAAACAGACAGTCAGCCAGGCAGCCAGCCTCATCATCAGCATTATGGAACACATAAGGATGTTGTTGCTGCCGCTGCTGCCGCCAGCATTTGAACTTGTTCCATTCGAGGCGATGACACGCTCGTTGCATAAGCAAATATTTCTGGAAACCACAGCATCAGTAGGGAGAGCACAACCCACGCCCACGTCCCTCGGCAGCCATCCATCCAAACATCCAAGCATTCACTTGCCAGGAGCAGTTGTTGCGGATGTTGCTGCTGTCATGACAACGCTGGAATCGGGATTGCGACTAGGACAAGGATTGGGATTGGGAGATAGGAGACTGGCAACAGGACATGCTTTGGTCCGCTGTTGCTGCTGCTGGTGGAAGCCGCCGCATGTCGCTGACAGGCTCTGTCAAGTTGAATTGATAAGTCGCTGATCCAGAATAGATTGAAAAACATTCAGGCGTCGGCCTCCAAGCGAAGATTAAACTTTAATTTCCTGCTGGTTGGGACAAAGGAAGTGCTACTCGGGGGGACTAATTATTTTCTAGCCAACTAAGGCTCTGAATAAATTCAGAGTTTATTATTTCTGAAAAGTTGAGGGAGAGTGGAACACATGTTTCTAATGTTTTCTCAATATTTACTCCTTGTTGGCTTGATATTAAGGCCATTTGTTACAGATGGTGACAGAAATAGGACAGCAGTTGGATATTTCTTACATTTATTACATTTTTTCTTCAAGATTTACTTTATTTGATTAATATTTTGCCTCAGAAAGTGCTGTAGATATGAAATAAATTTAATTACAGCCCAAAAGTAGGCCCTAAGAATATGTACAATAAATGTGGAGGCTAAAAATAGTATCACTGCATACCTTTAGGCAATTTTTCTGAAGATTTAAAAGCCTTAAGAAATTCTGTCACTTTTTCTAGAGATTTCAAAGCCCTAAAAAAATTTGAAACACCTTAAAGTATACTTTAAAAATATTTACAATGAGGGAAGAACCTTAAAAAATATCACTGCATATTTTTAGACACATATTTTAGTGATTTCATAGCCTTAAACAATTCTGTAACACCTAAAAGTAAACTTTAAAAATATTTACCTTGAATGTAGAACCTCAAAATGTTCACTGCCTACTTTGAGGCACCTTTACTAGAGATTTTAAAACCTTAAAAAATTCTTTAACACTGAAACTAATATCTTTAACTTCTTAATAGGTTGTTTAATTATAAAGTTAACCCCTTAAATAATTATAATAATTAAAAATTATGCCATTCTCCCTTTAAACCCTTAAATATATTCCCCAATTTAAAACCCTAAAACTTATACCCATATCCTTCTTCAATTCCAGGTCTGCCTGGCCCTGAACATCATCTGTGAAATGGAGTACTTCGGCCTGGAGCACTGGACGCCCAACCAGAAGGAGTCGCGCACCCGTCAGTGGATCAACCTGCGCAACCGGCTCTCCGGCGACAGTGGCAGCAGTGGCAGCGGCATCCAGCTGATGCTGGCCCTCCGGGTTAAGTTCTGGGTACCCGTCCACTGCATCCTGCAGGAGAGTGTGCGCAATCTGTTCTACATGCAGGCGCGTCGCGATCTCCTCGAGGGCCGCCTTACAGCTCCGGACTGGAGCGGAGCGGCCAAGCTGGCGGCGTTGCTCTGCCAGGCCGATGGCCTGCGCTTTAATGAGGCATCTCTGCGGGCAGAGTGCCCCATGCGGATGCGCCGGGAGCTGGCCCAGCAGCAGGCGCAGCAGCAGCAGCAGGCACAGCAGCAGCGAGTGGAGCAGCAGCGCAAGGAGAAGGAGCATGTGCTGAGCTTCAAGAAGCGCCGCCTGTCCAAACAAAAGTCCATGGAGCACATTGAGACCTGCACATCGACGTTGCCCACTTCGCATCCGGCCACAAGTTGCAGCCTGCAGCCCTCGCCATCCGCATCCGCTTCAGCCTCCGCCTCCGCCTCCACATCCGCCTGCTCGCAGACGCACTCGAACAGCAGCTCGAGCAGCCCCAGCAACAGCAGCAGCCAGACGGGATTGGACGAGCGCTTGGCCAGCAACCAGCTTCGCATGTACGAGGAGTACCTGATCCAGCCCAGCGGCACGGAGAGCGAGCCGCCGGCGGACTTCCTGCGCCAGATCGCCATGGAGCACAGCAAGCTGGCCAAGCTGCAGATGAGCCTCAAGTCGGCCAAGTACTGGCTTCTGAAGTCCATCGAGGATCTCGAGGGCTACGGCGAGGAGCTCTTCAGCGGCGTGACCACCAACGAGAGTGCCACGCGCTGCGACATTGCGGTGGGCGCCCACGGCATCACCGTCTGCCGGGGGGGTGAGAAACAGAGGTGAGTTGAGAGAAGCTAATAATCGGGAGTTAACTAACTCGAAGTTTAGGCAGTTTTTTTGCTTAAAAAACGCACAGTAACAAAGCTATAACTCAGAAAAGCTCTTCAAACTTATCTAAATTATATTTAATACTAATATTTAAGAGTTTGACTTATAGAGTTGCCTCAGAAGGCGCATTCGGTGCAGAAAATAGATTATTTTGATACCTACAATATTATATTGCATACTGTTCAATGCCTTTTAAATAAATTTTTGAAACCTAAGGGATTTTTTTGACAACTTTGATCACCCTTTAAAAAAACATTCTCCTCTAAACTCTAAATATAAAAATTAACTTTGATTCTGTCAGGACCTTTATTGTTTATTTTATTAATTTTTTTAATTAAATGACAAAAATCAAGGCGAAACCTCTTTCATAACAAGTTCCAGAAAAAGTTAAATAAAAAAAACCGCATTCCTTAAAACAAAAACATGTCAATAAACTAGAAAATGTATTATCGTTTCATAAAATTGATTTGATTTAATTAAAATGCTTCAACCTGTCATTGAAATCAACTTGAATAATTAAATGAAGCTTTTAAAGACAATTCGTGACATTATTTTACGAAATAATTCCCAAATGGGGGTTACCCCGCAAATTTACAACAGTCTCAGGGTGATTATTTTATAAAACCCACTTTTTCTGGGCTGTAAACCTTTAATGTGATGTTAAGAGATAGCTTTTTAGAGCTTATCATAAACCTTGTTAGAGTTCATCAAAAAAACAAGGTGATTTTTTGCTGAAAACAATTTAAAGCTCTTGAAGTAATTGGGTTTTTTTAGAGTATTTAATATTATTATTGGATAAACAAAATACTTCTTATTTATATTATTATTATTTTGTGTAGTCTGTATTTGTTACTCTAGAAATTCTATATTTTTTAGAACTTCAATGGTACTTTACTATTAAGTTGAATGCCGCTTTAAAGTCCTTATTTGGGCGCTAGACTTTAGGATAAAGATTAGTCATATGTTAGTTAGAGGCCCTTAAAGATCAATTAATTAATCAATTAATAATTTCCTCAGAGAATGTATAATATTATTACGCGAACAGACAATCTTTCGAGTTATAAAACGTTTTATAAACCTTAAACAAGATAAAAGAAACCCCAAACTTATCCCAGCTCTCTCTTCTTTTCCTCATCCTTCCAGCATCCCCTTTGGCGCCATTGCTGCGGCGAAATCCCTGCGTCGCACCTTCAAGCTGGAGTACGCGGACGACCACAACGACCGCAAGGAGCTGGAGATCAAGCTGCCCAAGCAGCCCATAGCCGCCGGTCTCTACCGATCCATCACAGAGCGCCACGCTTTCTACGTGTGCGACAAGGTGCGCGGCGTGGTGACCAACCAGTTCACGCGGGATCTCAAGGGCACTATTGCCTCCATGTTCTCGGAGAACACGGAGCTGGGCAAGCGCTATGTCTTTGACATCCAACACACCTGTCGCGAGGTGCACGACCAGGCCAGGAGGACCCTGCACGAGCGGGGCGGTGACCTGCTAACGGAGGTGGCCTCTGATGGAGCCGAAGGCTGTTCGGTAGCCGCTGGAGGAGGCGCTGCTGCCGGTGCCATGATGCCATTGGCGGGGAGCAGCAGCTCCATGGCCGGCAAGATAGATTTGGCCATTCGCGAGAAGGAGGCGCGTGAGGCGGCGATTGAGCGCTGCGTAGACACGCGCATATCGGAGGCCATGCAGTGCAAGATCTGCATGGACCGCGCCATCAACACAGTGTTCAATCCGTGCTGTCACGTCATCGCCTGTGCCCAGTGTGCTGCGAGGTAAGATTGAGTCTAATCCAACCAAGGAAACTCTTATTAATTGAAGGATTTCTTTCCTTGTAGATGCAGCAACTGCCCCAACTGTCGGGTGAAGATAACGAGCGTGGTCAAAATCTATCTGCCGCCGGAGCTGCGCACCAGCCAATCCGGCAGCGGCGCCACCACCAGCCAAGTCGATGGCCAGGCGGAGAGTGAGGAGCACCAGCAGCACCTGGAGGAGATCTCAGACATGGCCGGCACATCCTCCTCCTCTTCGATGGGGAGAGTGGAGCGCGAGCAGCAGCGGGAGCTGGCTCGGAGGCAACAGGACCTGGCGGACAGCCGAAGGTGACGACGGCCGCCTAGAATTGGTTGTGCTCGCTGCTGTTCCGGCTGATGGAATGGGTGTGCGTGCCGATTGTCTGAGAACCAACTTGATCCACAAATATTCTATGACCACAACCTAAAGGGGAACAAACCAACTAGGAAAGGAGAGAGCATGCGAGGTGCCACATGGTTGGAAGGGCTTAGGAGGAGTAGTCAGTCTGTCAACAATCTTAGCTCTATCTTTACTCAAGTATTTTACGGATATAAGCAACTGAAAACTAGAACTTTAACTGTAACTTTAACTGTAACTATAACTCTAACTGTAACTGTAACTTTAACTGTAACTCTAAACTAGATGCTAGGCGATATACACGATATTTACTATATTTATAGATGTACGGACTTCGAGAAAGTGCTATTCAAACTCGTCTAAGACTTCACTGCATAGCCTATGCCTAGAATCTATAACTGCAGATTGTTTCATATTCATATACAAGATATATACATATATATATATATATTTACGATCGTTATAGATCAGCGATAATATAGCCTAGCCCTTGAATGTACAACATAGTTACTTACTAAATGTTAGCAATTTTACCAACTAAACTCGAGAGATGTATTTATTAACTCCTAAACTTTAGTATTCTTTCTGCCCCAACTGATGCCCCAAATTCTCATCATATATATACTTTCAAGAATATATAGGACAAGCGTACAATAATCGCAAACCCAAGGAGCAAAGTAGTACTAAGTACCTGCAAAACAAAACTAAAAAA
This sequence comes from Drosophila triauraria, assembly GCA_014170255.2. Taxonomy (NCBI): domain Eukaryota; kingdom Metazoa; phylum Arthropoda; class Insecta; order Diptera; family Drosophilidae; genus Drosophila; species Drosophila triauraria. The sequence goes on along the minus strand of CM024335.1, from coordinate 17,410,208 downwards.
AAAAACGGAAACAGAACACGAAACACGAAAAGTATCTCTGCAGCGGATATTACATAGTCAATAATGAATGTTAACAATGTTATACTACATATATACCTATATATATATATACATATATGTTATATACATATAAAAGAAAAACCAATGAAAAACCTAAATGTAAATCGTTATGCGTTGTTTATTATTTGGAACGAGCCACCTTTCTTTTCGATTTATTTTGAATGCCTCAACCTTCTTCCTCTGTTCCCAAGGATTCCTCTACAAATTCTAGTGCCTTCTGGCTTATTATTTCATCAATTTTGGTACTCTCTTCTCTTGCTTTTAACAAACCCGAATTCGAAATAAAGAATACTGTGTGCTTTCTCAGAACCAAAATGTCATCCAGTTCCTCCTCCCATCCCGAGATCATCTACACCTCATCGACTCTTCCTAACATCCTCTTCTTGTTTATCAATTCCGAGGCATCTTTCCCTGGAGGGGAGATAGGACTCTGATTAGCTGATTGCCTGCGAAAGGAAGGCACTCTCCTTACAAACGTGCTGGATGAGGACCCGCAATAGCTTCACATATCCTGCAATTGGCGTTTGTGTTGTTGTCTCCTGGGGCTTCGAGGTCTCCTCCTTGTCCATATCGGCATCTACCTTTCGCTGGAGATCTCTCAAATATTTCGGAAAGCGATGCAGCCTGCCGAATATGGGAACTGTGAGTTGCATCACCCTTTCAGCCACTTGTTCAATGGTTTTGTTTAATGGTTTGATCATAACTTCCGAGGCATTCTTTTCGGCCAGCGGCTGTTTCGGCCAGAGAGCCTTTATAAGGGGGCCGTGGCCAGGAAGATCTGGGGACTCAGAGCCACCGACAATAGACGGTATGCTCAGGCCTGCCAAGGAATTGCTAGTTATTATTTCTTAATCGAATTTGCAGCTTAAAAACTTACCCAAAATGAGCAAAATAATTATGGAGTGATTTATGTTCATTGCGACGGATGTATGTCTTGTTATACGTTGTGTTTCAAAGAATTTTAAGTTGTAATGTTTAAGAACTTTTAGGGTAAAGCCTACTTTTTACGGGATTCAGGTGAGCAAATTTTAAAAGAACTGCTTTGGGTTTTAAGTATAAAAGTAACAATACAGAAAAATAGAATATATGACTAATAGTCTATTTAAAACTTCATTAACTGTCGGTTAGTTAGTTAACCGAAGAAGTGACCAAGAGCACTCTTTCGTTCTTTGTTTATAATACAATATTTCGTTATGAATTAAAAAGTCTAATTAAATTTGGTATTTCAATTTCTTTTACGAAAAGTTAATAATAGGTGTGTACACACTGTTTGACATTACCGGGTTTGTTTTTTACAAAAATTAAAGAAAAGACTTAAAACGAAATATCAATAAACACTTCTGAAATAAATATCTGACTAGTCCAATTAAAATACCATTAACTGCCGATTAGTCACCAGGAAGACTCTCCCAGAACCATAAATGAATAATGCCAAACATTAAAAACTAACATATATTTTACTTTGCGACTGATGAATAAGTAATGTTTGGGTTTAATTTAAAGCCGTTGAATATCATTGCAAAATTGTGCTTAAATTTGAAATTTTAATTTTCTTTTTCGAGAATTAAACGAGCTGTGTACACACTGTTTGTCAGTGCCGCTTGCAGAGTTGCCTTCATTCTTTTTGAAGTTACAGAAAAAAGCGACAACTCTGGGGCTTTAGCGATTTATAAGTATTTAATATATAGTATCGAAGTATTTATTAATAAAATGTAGAAGATGTTTTAAGGATAAGAGAGACTGGGCACATTCATCCAACACTTCATTCCTGACAACGCTAAGTAAACCTCGCAGTCTGACTTCGTTTGTCTGCCAAGCTAGTTGCTTATATTTATTTCGATTTTTATTTTATGCTCCTTTCTTATATATTTTTATTTAATTCTGTTTTCATTTGGTTCTATGTTTTTGTATTGCCTTCATTTGTATGATTTTTATAAAATATAGATATTATCTAAAGAGCAGCAGCTCTAGTCCCAAACCTCTAGCTTCACTCGGTTTAAATAAATCCAATATAGTTCCTGTCTGAAGCGCCACAAATCTAGTCTCAAACTTGAAACTGCTTTCAAGAAATCACCAGTCAGCAGCATAGACAGGTGCCGTTGTCCCATCAAGATTATTTGTTTTTGTTTATATTTATTTCGACTTTTATTTCATGGTCTCTTTTTGATTATTTTTATTTAATTTTTTTTTCTGCTCTTTCACCACAGCGAGACGCTCATGGACTTCCGACACTAGATCAGTCCTTATTCAGTCCAGTGCGATTTCCATCCCCGTCCATTTTAAGATAGTTTGACCGTCTTTTTACAGCAGTTGGCATAATTTCTTTTTATTTTCGCTTACTTTAACAGAAACAGAATAATTTGATTTTTCTTCACTTGATTTTTCTTCACCTGATTTCCTATCTCCCATTCATCCAGCACTTCATTTCTGACAACGCCAAGTAAACCTCGCAGTCTGACTTCGATTGTCTGCCAAGCTAGTTTATATTTATTTCGACTTTTATTTTCTGGTCTTTTTTGGGATATCTTTATTTAATTTTATTTTCTATTGGTTCTTTGGTTTCAATGAGCTTGAACTTGAGTTTTTTTTAAAAATGTATACTTGATAGATCTTCTACTTCTTCCAGCGTCTTCTCTTGCTTTTGTTTCTTTTATATGATTATTTAAAATATACATACATATATAATAAACAAAATATTATAATTGTAATTGTTGGAAGTTTCTTTTTAATTACGCGAAGCTTAATTATGTTTATTATTTTTGATCGATATTCTTTTTTCGTCTAGCTTCTCCAAAACATTCTGCTCCTTCACCACAGCGAGAAGCTCATGAACTTCAGGGATCAGATGAGACCGCAGACCAGTGCAATTTCCTTCCCCGTCCATTTTAAGATAATTTGACCGTCTTTTTACAGCAATTTGCATAATTTCTTTTTATTTTCGCTTACTTTGACAGAAACAGAACTATTGGATTTTCCTTCACCTCGTTCTCCGACAAGCTAGTTGTTTATATTTGTTTCGATTTTTTTTATACTCCTTTCTTATATATATTTATTTAATTCTGTTTTCATTTGGTTCTGTGTTATTTTATTGCCTTTCTTCATCTGTATGATTTTTATAAAATATGGTTACTGTCTAAAGAGCAGCAGCTCTAGTCCCAGACTTCGAGTTTAACTCTGTTTAAGTTAATAAAATATAGTTCCTGTCTGAAGCGCCGCAGCTCTAGTCTTAAACTTAAAGCTGCTTTCAAAAAATCACCAGTCAGCAGCATAGACAGGTGCCGTTGTCCCATCAAGATTATTTGTTTTTTTTAATATTTATTTCGATTTTAATTTGATGGTCTTTTCTTATATAATTGTATTTAATGCAGTTTTCATTTGCTTCTTTGGTTTTTATTGGCTTGGTTTGTTCATTGCCTTTTTTCTAAGCCCAACATCTTCTCTTGCTTTTATTTATTTAATATGATAAATTTAAAATATGGTTCTTGTCTAAAGAGCAGCAGCTCGGATTAGATCCGATCTGTTCGAGATGCTCTCTGTCTTCCCTGAAATGTGCATAATTTCAAAAAATCACCAGTCCGCAGCATGGACAGGTACTCCCCGTGCCGTTGTTTCGTCAAGATAACTTAGCTTCGATGTTGAAGCTAGCTGTGAGCTCAAACGACAAATTCCTGGTACTTTTGAACGGGGGCCTGCAGGAAAAAGACATCGGCGCTGCCAAAGCCTGACAGCTATTGGCTCGAAGACGCATCTTCAAGTCCATTGTGTTCTATAGCAGAAGGTGAGGGTGTGTATGAACCCAGTAACAAACTTGGTATATTATTTAATGCTGCCTTCGAGCTCAGTAAAAGGCTTGAAAGGACCGTTTATGCTCTCAGGGCAAAAACTTATTGACATGAAAAGGGGTCAGGCATTTTTTGTTTTCTGTTTGATTTCCGTTTCAAAATAATTTAATTGGAATAACACTCTTTTTTGTAGTGTATGGGTATCGATATTTGGATTTTTAAATTATTGCCCAATTACAAAATGTGGAAAACTTAAAGATTGCAGCTATAAAGACTAATGACTTAAGCTAGGGTTGCGTATACGTTATAGTTTTTTGTGAAAAAGGTTGAAAACTTTAAAAAGTACGGTGGGAAAATTTTCTGCTTTATTGCAAGCGGTTTTCGATAATTTATCGACATGTTGCAAGCAGTTTAATTAAAGTTCACAACCTTTTCATCAAAGCCGATTTAGATATGTTCCCTCTAGATCTAGCGAATTTCGATTAGCAAAACTGCTTTATATAGTACTGCCTTATCGGCTAGCAAAGTCACAAACCAGCGACGTCGATTTGGCAACCTATTTGACGAATTTTCGTTACGGCCGTGTGACTTAAAAAGTGATTTTAAAAAACTGACGTTGTTTACGGCGTTTTACAACACTCGTTCTTTCCGTCAAAAGCAGCATTTTTTAAGCTAACTAAGTTGACAGCACTGGTCAGCTGTTTATAATCGTGCATCATCGCTATTAGTTATTGTTATTTTTTTTTATTGGGTTGCCCTGCCCCCCTTTTTGGGTCGGCTCGGATCCGGTTGCTGTACATATAATTCCTGCCAAACGCATAATGGTTACCTCTTACTCTTACCCGGTGAACAGAACCTAAGCTAAACTGTACGAAATCTACTAACTCGGCGCACCTTGGACTCCTTGGACAGTCACGAAAAAAATATACTCAATTTGTACATATCCAGCAGGAGGGAGGGTCGTTTGAATACTTTGGGTAAAGGGAAAATCTTTGGAGAAGACTTAGAGCTTTATGGACCTCTTAATAAATTGTATCCGAATTTTCCTGTAAATATTTAAAGTAAAAGAAGGCTTAAAAAAGTAAAATAGCTTTAAGAAACTTATCTAAAAATAAGATATTAAATTGAACCACTCTCGGATCTCGGAGCCTTAATTCACCCAAACACCTCTCAAAAGAGGTTCCTAAGAAATTGATTTTTAATTGGCAGAAAAACCTTGTTAAAGGTCTTTCAGTTTATACTTCTAAATGGAACAAAGATGCCTCTTCAAGGTTCAGTTTTCCAAAGATTACATTCCAAAGATTCTCCCTTTAACGATTCTCTCTCCGGCATACACACATAATCGCATATACATATATTAATTAACTAAGATTGCCTCGCAATCGATTTGTAACCGTGTCAATATCTGTGCTTCTTGTAGATTCGGAGCTTGTTGAATCACCTTACAATCACATCTACGGACGCCATTTACCGCTGCCAAGGCGCGGCTACGTGCCCACACCACGCATGTTCATCGGGGAATGGGACTGAGAGCTGAGGCGATCACCACACCGCACTTGGGGCGGGCTTTTAGCCGGATTTTGAGCGGCCAAGGCACAAACACCACTTGCAGAGCTAATTCAAGTCAACCCAGCTTGAAATATTATTTACAATATACTAATTTAGCAAAATATTATGGTAAAATAATATTTGGCTAGGCTTAAGCTTGAGCGGATGAGCTTGAATTAATTTAGTGGTACGACGACGACGACGACAGAGGATATTTCGCGCCTTTCCCTAGCAGTTTTCTGAGATTACGCACTTGCATGTTTACCCCGTTGTACGAGTTGAATGAGAGAAATAGCCATTACCATTACGAGTTCAGTTAGATTTTAAATTTTTTGTAAATTTTTCTTTGCCAGCCGCCGCCGTCCGAAGTCACAAGTCAGGGCTGTTCGGGTTTTGACTTTCATTGGTGAATTGAAAACTCGAACAGGCCCTGATTAGTTGTCGTTCGGTCGGACAGGCAGAATTTTATTTTATATCAACATATTCTGTATTGTGTGTGTGAGAAAAGTAATAAAATTATCTTTCCTTCTGTCTACAACATCAGAAAACCATTTGTCCCAGCAGTCGTATTGTTATTAACTTAAGATTTTAATCGCCGCCTTTATCGGGGATGTGTGGAGCGATGCTTCATGGCATTCCCAGGGTTAATCACATATTCCCAATTCGGCGGACGCATGGATCCGGATTTGGTCCACGGCCTGCATTGGAATTGAGGGGAGTGAACGGATCGAAGAGAGGCGCCGGTCCAGGTCCCTTGTTCGGATGCGACGGGAAGGTCAACAAGAGACCGGAACCACCGGGACCCAGTGAATCCAGATCGCCGCGACCTACGTCCGGAAAGCCAACAGGGCGAGGATCGTATCCGTCCGGTTGGTAGGAACTAAAAGACGCAAGTTGTTTAGAGTTACGGCTGCAAAATATTCAACTGGCTGCCTAAAAGTAAGCTACACAAGTCCAAGGCAAGCTCGGGCTCCTAACTTGAGTATTATACTTTTGGGTAGCGCGTAAAAGCGCAGAAGCAGTCACTTACCCTCCACGTCTTGGCTCGCCAATGCGCAAGGGATCTGCTCCCGGCGTGGTCGTGTTTGTGGTCGTGGTCGTCTGGGTGGTGACCTCACGCGAGTTGCCCGTGAAGACCGGGTCCAGCAGCTCCTTAGAAAAGCGATGGACGATCTCCGACGCGCTCTGCATCCGGGTGCTAATGCTGCCCTTCAAGGCGACCACCAGGGTATCCGACACCTTGTTGGTGGTAATATTCATCGTGTTGACCAGCAGGGCATCTTCGGTGATGTGACCCTCCAGCTGCTTGTCGTGCACATAACGCAGCGGCAGCAGCTCGCTGCCCTCCTCTTCCGGCAATGTTTTCTACGGTTGAGCCGACGATTCCAATGAAAAATCTATTTCCATAGCATTACTCATCCACTCACATCATCCCCGACGCCCACGAAGCGAAAGTTGTAGTGTTTGGTCAGCAGGAAGTGGACCAGGGCTATCGGCAGGTCCGATTTCTTGTTGACCTCCGACTGGATCGTCTTGTAGAGCAGATCCCAGCCGAAGAAGAAGTCGCCCGTCTTGAAGATCGACGATGATTCCATGGTGGTAACTGAAAGCTATAGCAATAAGTGGTTAGGATTAGGCAAGGGCCAGATGAACGTTGTACTTTTTCTTAGATAAGGAGGAAATATTTTGAGCTTACATCTGTTCTTTCGATCGTTCGGCTTCGTCCTTGGGTTGTCAGTACTTTACGAATCTATAAAGAATGTATATATATCTCGAAGATAAGTGATTGTTTCTAGAACAATTACACGAAATACGAAATACGTTCCTGCAGCACGTGCAGTTGATTTGAGACAAAGAGAATCTATAAAGAGCCGCAATTTTTGCTGTCGAACATTTTCCTCTGCCGACGTCGACAGATGTAAACAGAGCTCATAGGATCTTATTGTTGCTAAATATAGAATTCGCACTGTTTCGAACGCTTTTGAACACCTTCGAACACCTTTGAACGCTTTCAAACCTGAGAGTTATTTAATGAATTGTTTAATATTTCAGCGTTTCTGGAGTATATTTCCTAAAGGATTTTGAAAGTAAAATACTTACTTATGGGACATTCCATATCAACTCGGCCACCCCTGTTTTTTTTAAGCTCTGAAAAAAAAATGCATACCCACATTTTAAAGTGCTCCATGTCCATATAGTGACCCTTAAATATTTTTTCGTTACCATCAATACTTTTCGAGATAATCGCTGTTGGACAAAAAACTTTATAAAATCATAGCATTGAAATGGTGCATGCAATTTGAAAGACAAAAAATACGGTTATCCTTTTTCAAACATATTTTTCATAAAAAATACTAGACTAATCTAGGTTTAATATTAAGCGGGTTTTAATTAAAAAACGGTTTTATTTTTTGTCTTAGGGCCAGTCGATATTCGCTCAAATTTGTTTTGCCAGGTAGAGGAGGTTCAGATACATAAGAAACAAAAAATCTTAGAATGATAAAATTGTGTTTGCTAGGAAAAATTAATTTATTTTCATTGTTTATCCATTGTTTATCCATAATTTACTTTCCAAAAGCAATTAATGGATAAACAATGAAAATTAATTTTCCTAAACAATTTTATCATTCTAAGATTTCTTATCAACCTCTACAAAAAAGTAACTTAAAAAAAATAAAAACAAAGTTAATTATTAAACCTAGATTAGTCTAGTATTTTTTATGAAAATATGTTTGAAAAAGGATAACCATTTTTTTCAAATTGCATGCATTCAATCTATGTTTAAAGTTTTGTCCAACAGCGATTATCTCGAAAAGCTGATGGTAACGAAAATATTTAAGCACAACACAAAAAACAATATGGAATGTCCCTATTCTTTGGATAAATAAAAATATTTATTTTAAGTTACGCCATGACATCAGCTGTTCCTGATGTTATAAATACGCTATATGGTTTGTTTTACATACAAAAAAAATAAATCAGAACAAATTATTTAACAAAAAAGAAAATGCCAGAGATCTGTTTGAAAATTTCTCTAGCAAATGGTATTTAAAACGCCTGATCCGACGGGGAAAAACACTCTGTTCATGATACAATTAACCGAGGTAGTCCCGACGGCTAGCGGAGCGCTCGTGATCGGCTTCAGTGCATGTTCGTTGCTTGACGCGTGACCGGAAGGATATGTAACCATTGTATTATAAACATTTTTATTAAAATTTGAAGATTTTTTATATACGAAAATTATTTATTTATTCATGAATATCTATTTTGTCCCCTTCAAAGTAATCCCCATGAGATATTATACACTTGTGCCAACGGTTTTTCCAATCTTTGAAGTACTTCAAACAATCATTCTTTTTATCTTGTTCAGCCAACTTCTCGAGAGGATCCTTCAGTGCCGGCTGTAAATGGTCAGTTTCTGGAGAGGATCAGGCAGTGCCGGCTGCAAATGGCCAGCTTCTCGAGAGGATCCTTCAGTGCCGACTGTAAATGGCCAGTTTCTGGAGAAGATCAGGCGTACCGGCTGCAAATGGCCAGTTTCTGGAGAGGATCAGGCAGTGCCGGCTGCAAATGGCCATCTTCTCGAGAGGATCCTTGAGTGCCGGCTGTAAATGGTCAGTTTCTGGAGAAGATTAGGAAGTGCCGGCTGTTTGTTGATATGTTAAGTTAAATGGATATAAATATTATAGAAAGTCTACAAAAGTCAACCTCCATACTGCTTCAGAGCTTCAGATATAATTTTTTTAATGGTAACTTAAGCCTAGTACTAAGATGAACGAAAAAAATCCATAAACGGAAAACTTCATATAAAAAAAAGAACGAAAAGAGCAAGAAGAAGAATTTTGTGGTATTTCGTCTGGTCGGGTACTAAGATGAACGGAATTCCGTGAGCGAACCGGGTAAAACGGTTGGCAAAAGACACTAATAAACAGCTGTGATTCCGTAAGCGAATTATATCAATTGCATATATTTCGTAAGCAGCATGCAGGGGAAGGGGGAGGAGGCAATCGCTGCTCGGTTGTAGCGCTTCGACAGCCGTGAGAATAATGTGGAATTGATAAAAGTCGTAAAGGCAAGCCATATTATATGCAATTTAATACAAAAATTAACTTTTTTCTGTGTTTTTATTGACAATTTTATTGCATATTTTTTTTATTGGCGGCGATGGCCGTAGCGCCACTATTATTTGCCTTCAACTCCATTACGGAACATTACAGTAATAATACGCCCAATCAAGTTCGTTAAATAATTTCTCTTTTTAAAGTTTATTTATAAAGTTTGTTTACAAAACACAGCTGGAAATACAAGTCAGTGTGACCGATCTTGACCGATTCGGACCATTTTCTTTGTTTTCTTCGGTCACACTGGTTCCCGAACGAAATATATCGCAATTTCGCTCCCGAAATTCCGTAAGCGGTTTTCGTTGATCTTAGTACTAGGCTTTAGAGCTGGCTGCTCCCATCATAGAGTTTGCGCCTACCAAGTCGACGGCGGGTCATATGTGTAGACCTGCTTACTCTGTCTGGTCGGTGGTGAGGTTTGCGCGCTGAGGCTGTCTGCTACCAGCCTGGCTGGATCAAAAGAGTGTTTCAATCCTACGAACACCCTTTTGATCCAGTCGGTGTGACTCAGGACGTCGGTAAACACGCTGGCCAGGGCGCACTGCTGCTTCGTGTAGCTGGCGATGCCGACCTGGATGAAACGCTTCGTGTTCCCGATCTGAACCAGTGCCCCCACGGGACCGCCGGAGTCGCCGTTGCACAGATTGCTGTTTGAGTTGCTGGTACAAAACTGGTTGCTGGCGAGGGCATTGCTATGGATGAATTCGGAGCAGATTTCGGGACCCTGGCGTTCGATGCTCAGGGTCATCAGGTAATCGCTGTCGGGCTGATCGTAGGTCTGGCCCCAGCCAGTGCCGGTGAGGGGGTTAAGGGAGTTGATGTAGTTCCTCCATCTGGGGTCCAGTACGATGCAAATGGGCCTGATGTTCTCTGTTATACATGAATAAATATTTATATTTTGTTAATATCTTTTATCATGGGAAATCACCCACCTTTGTAGACCACAGGAGTGGTCAGCCGCAGAATGGCTCCTCTCTATTGGTGCAGTAAGGTCCCGCCGCGGTGTTGTAGCACTGATCTTTTTTGCTTCTCTGGTACTCCCCCAGACTAACCACTCTACAAAAGGCCACAAAAATATAGGCACAATTTACTACGGTTATTATGACAGTTTTCTTATAGAAAGTTGACTTACAGCTCTGTGTCGGGCAGAACACAATGCGCTGCCGTTAATACCAGTCCTGAGAAAGATAAAAAAAAAATAGTTGCACCAAAAAAGGATGTAGAGATTAACCAATACGAACGGTGCGAGATCAGGGATCCGCCACAAATAAATCGATCGTCTGTCGAGTGCAGAAAAGCCATCCAGGGGCTGGAGTTCATGTCAGCAATGGAGTCATTAACGACCATGGGGGCCACTGCTGGAGCTTGAATCCCGCATGCCGCGTCAAGCAGCTGACTAGATCCTGACCGAGGGCGGAGAAGCAGGAGCAGCAGCCAAGCAAAAAGCGCACTTCCAGAGGCTGTGGAATTCATTGTGCGACTGACGATAATCAGCCAGGGTTTGGTATTAATAACTTGCTTATCAGTACCCTCAATGGGGTCAAATGTTAGTTCACTGCTTGATTTTGATGAAGAGCGGTCTGCTTCTGGGAAGTCGTTAAGGTTGAGGCACAGCGACCTTTTTTAAATGAAATATTCAGAAAAGTCCATCGCTAACAAAATATCAAAACTGAGGGTACGCGAATTTACTTTATTAATTTTTCCGAATTAAAATATAAATCCATATAAACATTTGCAAGTGGTTAATGTGAGCTCTGTCAAGATTTTTTAGAAGGTCAGTGTTCATTTTCTAGTTCGTTGAAGACAAAAGTTTACCAAGAAGTTTTGAACGAATGATGGTGGCATCTCATCAATGTTGCATTTCCAAGAAAAACCCTTAGAATCGCCGCTGAAGAAGGAGGAATACGTTATAAACCTGATAAGCTTGCAGACAGTCAGTGTCAACATTCATTATTATGTTGTATGCTTGATTTTTGACGAATTAATGAAGCAATAAACTCCTAAAACGTAAAATTTAAATTGCTTGCAAATTAATCCCGTCAAGATTAATCAAGATAGGCTTTTAGACCTCATATTTGTAATCAAGGCTTCCTTGGTATTGGTAGCCAGATGTTGTCCTATGTCCTATCCTGAAGATCCATATCATCCCACTTTATCAATATCTGTTGAATGTTGTATCTCTTATAATATAGTCACTTCGTCACTTCCTATTCGTTACAAATGTTTCCGTAAAGCTAACTTTGATGGTTTATATTTATCTTTATCACAAATAGATTCGTTGTTCTTAACGAATTTCAATGAAATTTACTCTGCTGTAAATGCATTTAACTCAGCTATTGGCTCCGTAATTGACACTTTTGTTCCTGCATTGACTGTTTCTGCTTCCCATAAGCCTCCATCGTTCAACAAAAACTTGTCTCAATTAAAATAAAAATTTATGATGACTAAAAATACCTTAATAATGAATCTGAACCCGGCTGTCCAATTCTAATGATAAAATCCTCCATACTGCTTCAGAGCTGCAGATATAATTTTTTTAATGGTATTTTGTAACTCAGAGCTGGCTGCTCCCATCATAGAGTTTGCGCCTACCAAGTCGACGGCCGGTAATATGTGTAGACCTGCTCACTCTGTCTGGTCGGTGGTGAGGTTTGCGCGCTCACAGTTCTTGTCGGTGCCGGATCTCTTTTCTGTGACTGACTTAGCTGAGGCTGTCCGCTACCGTAGGATTGGAACATCCTTTTGATCCAGTCGGCGTGACTCAGGACGTCGGTAAACACGCTGGCCAGGGCGCACTGTTGTTTTTCGAAAACACAATTGCTGCGACTGGTACTCGAACCCGCGATCGTTAGATTAAGACTCGAACACTCTAGCCTGTGCACCACGCATGCAAACCAGAGGGCGGCGTCAAAGACTGAAATTCACACATACGCGTGCGTCAGTGTTCGAGCTATAATTAGACAAAGCGGGAGAGCAGAGCGAGACGGAGAAACACCGTCGCAAAACGTGAAAGCGAGACGGAGAATTACCGCTTTGCCGCTTCCTCCCCCCCTTTCACAACTTTCCTTCAAACTTAAGTACGGACTTCGTCTCGCGCGAAGCCAACTTCGTTTTTCTCTTACGCACACAAATGCACAATCGGCCTTTGCGTTCGGCAGCGTTCGACATCCGTCTATTGTACATGTATTACATGTTTTGATCTGTCTGATTATTTGATTCTGACTGAAACGTGGATGCGTGACAATTGTGATCCAATTTCAATTGAAAATTTTGAATGTGTAACCCGGCAGAATAATCGATCAGATTCTGAAACAAATGCAGCAGGTGGAGTGGCAATTTATAGAAACTTATCACCGACATCAACAGCCGAAATTCTCAACGTTGAACTTTTGGATACAACCCGCCTTATTAGAAACACTGGTGACGTTTGCTTAGCAGAAGTTACATGCTTCACCGCTGATACCACGTTCAAAATGGTTCTTGGCGCAGTTTATATTCATCCTGGAGCAAGTATTTCTAACATCAGTGTTCTGCTTATAACAGCCAGTATGTACATCCCATCATGGATACCGATATACCAATTCTTCTTTGTGGCGACTTCAACACAAATGTGAAAAATGACGAAACATTCATCAAATTCATGAAAGACATGTTTATTGTCGATTGTGCATCAGACGTTAATAACTCAACAACACTAGGAGGCTCCACCATAGATTTGACTATTTCAAGACACATTAAACTCGAAACACTCCCTTTCATTTCCTACTTTTCCTATTGTAAGAAATTAAATATTACACATGTTTAAAAGTTGTAAAACGATTGCTCAACGCACATTTATGCTTGTAAAAACTATTAAAATGTAAAAAAAACATTGACATAATTTATGCGTACAAATAAGTCTAACTTGATCGATTTCATTGTGATTTCCAATTACCTCCTTCTCTATATACATATATGTACATACAAATCTATTAAAAAAAATTAAATTAAAATTTTCTTTTGAATAATGCTACCATTCCATCGGTATTTTCTTAAGACGTTGTCACGTTCAACTATCGTCAGTAAACCGACTTTACAGACAACCAATTTTTATTCTGTTCGTCACCCCGCTCTGGAAATACCAAAAGTCTTCCCTTGCGCCACCTGGTATTTTTCTGGTATTTTGTTCGTTCATCTGCGTACCGACCTTTAAAACAGCGCTGTCGAAGTGTTTCCCGACTATTGACCTCTCGCTCTCTCTCACTGCTTAGAAACGCTGTTCGAGTGTCTGCGTACTAAGTTTGAGTACCAACATAACGCCACAAAAAAATCGAAAAATTGAATATACGCAACCCGCGAAAATTCAAAATTCGCGATACTTTTTGAACACACCTCGTATGAATAATGAAACTTTTATCATTTCGGGCCAGGTAAACCTTTTGCAGGAAATGCCCTTATGTATATGTCACGTGGTTTTTTCCGAGAAGTCTCGGTACCGGCACACACACACAGACATAGTTGCGCACGCGATCACTGCGGGACTTCGTTTTTCGTGTTTCGCGCGTGTTCGTGTTTTCCGCCGCCAGCGAAGTCTTGGAAAGATTCCGACTTCACGGTAAGAACCGTGACTTTACGGTAGACGAACACGCGACCGGCACACACACACATACATAGCTGGCCACGCGCGGGACTTATGCAAAAAGCGCGTGCGCAACTGTTTGGGTTTCGCTGAAATCAGGGTTTAAACATCCTACAAGAGTCGCGTTTTGTCAAAATAACAAAGTCTTGGCACATATTTTTGTTCACTTTGAATGCGTCCGAATGTTTCATTTGACATCAGTGAATTACCCACATATAATCCTTTATTTTAATTATACAATATCTTTAAGATTTCTTAAATTTATCTTCAAGATTTTACCAACTTTGGCTTACCGAAGTTAGCCTTCTTTCTTATTTTACATATTAATGCTAATGTTTATGTTTTCGAAGTCTATGGTGTTCATTTCAGCTAGCAAAAAAATTGCCAGCTGCGTGCTATTTTTCAAAATAGTGTTATTTTTGATTTGAAAATCTATTGTTCCTAAGGCAGCTATATGATATAGTCGTCCGATTCTTATAAAGTTAAAACCGTAATTCTGAATCATAAAAAAATCCCATATCTCGGGTAAGATGAAAATATGTTTAAACACAACAAAGTTATAATTTTTTCCCTAATATTATATACATACATAACTCAAAATTTTGTTTACAAACTATAATTAATTTAATAAAAATAAGAGAAATTTCAAACCTCTATCCTAACTGAAAGTAATTTTGTCAATTAAATATATTCCTTTAACTTGACTTTAAAACTGTTTCGGGTGACACCACTCACCCTCATCAGCAGTCTTTTAATTTTCAATATAATAAAATCTGGTAGACCGGACAGTTTTTTATAATCCTCTGTCATTAAAATTAAATTGCTTTATGTACAAGCAAATGCAATATTTTAAGGCTTACTTTGTATATATTTTTGATATACAATCTTTTTTCTATCGAAATATTACATTTCCATTTTTTTTTTTAATACTTAAAGTCCCTTGTTTGTTTATAAATTCTTCTTGATTTGGCTTTATTTCTGTGCCTATTATCATTGTATTTATTACAATGTTCATAAAGTAAACCTTTATTAAGTTCCTTTAGAATAAGCTGACTATGTGTGGCGCAAGATTCTAATAGACCAAACCAGTATGCATATTCTGCGTTTGTTTCTTCAACGCATTGGATTTTAAAAAATATTTTTTTGATGCTGAGATTTTTTAAACTCCCCTTCAAATACATTACAGTGTAACCTGGTTACTTCTAGTAAAGCATCAGAGGAATTTCTTAATTCTTCCCCAGACTCAATACCAGATTTATACAACTGAAGGAATATTTGTCTGTCTTTAGTTTCACTTTTTAATTTGTATCATTAAGTATTTTTTTCCAACTTAAGATTGGTACTAAAATAAACAAAAGTCGCTTACGGAATTCCGTGAGCGAAATTGTGAAAAGAAAAGAAAGAAAATGGTCAAAGTCGGTCACACTGACTTGTATTTCCAGTTGTGTTTTGTAAACAAACTTTATAAATAAAAATTAATTTAAACGCATTTCATTGGGCTTATTATTAATGTTTTACCCCGCAATGGAGGTGAAGGGAAATAAAAGTGGCGCCAACGCCATCGCCAATAAAAAAAATGTTCAATAAAATTGTCAATAAAAATGCAATTAAAATATATTTTATGTGTGTAATAGCATATAATATGACTCGCCTTCACGGCTTTTATCAATTCCACATTATCCTCAAGGCTGTCGAAGCACTCCAACGGAGCAGCTATTTCCTCCTTCACTTCTTCCACACCATGTTGCTTACGAAATATATGCAATTCATATATTTCGCTTATTCTTCTTCTTGCTCTTTTCGTTATTTTTTGTTTATTGGAGGTTTTCCGTTTATGGATTTATTTGTTGATGTTAGTACTAGGCTTAAAGGAATATTGAATTTTTGACCAATATTTGAGTCCGAGACTTTACCTTCAACCGGATCGCGAAATATAAAGGTCGCTGTTCTGGAGCGTTCGAAAATAAATTTATATTCGAATTTTGCTGCATCATTATTATTTGAGAAATTGTAGGGAGTTTATTTTCAAACTTCATCCTAATTTCACAAAATATTCCTCAATCGGATCCTGATTGAAACGGCTTAGGCTTATTTGCATGCCACTTTGAAAAGCGTGCTGCCAATTATATTTATATATCGGCAAGCTTTAATTAGCCCTGTATGCATATAGCTTGTGATTTCGTTTCAGTTATTTTATACGGTAATATTTCAATTGTTTTAAAAACTCACTAAAGTTTTGCAAGTCTAAGCTGGTTTCTTCACCAGCGAAGACGCCCATTTTAATAAATGTATACCTTCGCTCATTTTATTAGGACGAAGGCAGTATTTTTGGCAATTTCAGCATTATCGAAACTACTCACAGTAATAATAATTGCATTTGCCAACTTGACGGAAAAATGTCAAATGGTAGTTGGGCATTCATATTATTTATTATCCATCGGGATATACGTGGTCGTATGTTACATACAACAGCGTGCACTATGAGCCCGGCGTTTTTGCATGAGCAAAGGGCTTTTTCCAATAATTCAGAAATAATTTTGCCCTGATTTACATTCGAAATGAATGCAACACCTACTAAAGCACTAAAAACTATGAGTGTCTGGGTGCCGACCCTGCTATATAAACTATTTAAAACTACAATTTTAACTTACCCTTTTTAGATATAGTCCATCTAATAAAATATAAAACGGCTTCGTCCAGCCGGCTACCAACTTTAAGAGGTTAACACTTAATTCAACATTGACCGCATTATTCTTCACCCATCCGTAGATAGCCGCAATTTTATAGCACCCGGAGCTGGACAGTAGGCAATACTTTGGTGTGGGGTCAGGAGCTTTGAGGACACCGATAACTGGGCGTATTCGGGGCAAAGTGCAGGAGTCAACGGATGGGTAACCGTCCCCGAGTGCCAGGCATCCAAGTTGGGACCCGTGAAGAGCGGACGTCGGGCCACTGGTAGCTGCAGCATCAATGGGTTCAGGTCTCAAGGGAGCCGAAGTTACGATCTGGATGACCACATTTGTAGATTCTTCTCCTTTTGGTGGAGTCTTCTCCTGTTTTTAAATTCTTCTCCTTTTGGTGGAGTGTGGACCTGTTCTTCAGGCTGTTTTTCTGGTGGAGTGTGGTTCTCTTCAGCAGATTCTTCTCCTTCTGGTGGAGTCTTCTCATCTTGTATAGATTCTTCTACTTCGGTTGGAGTCTTCTCGTCGTCCGACCAGCATCTACAGTTCGAGTCTGCACCTACATGTAAAAGCAACACTTTGCCGTGTAATTTGATCTCTACATCCGACCAGGTGGAATCTACAGAAGACAACTTCAGCGCTCCGCAAATTTTCTGCAATTTCCCCAGACCCTCCTCAGAATCGGCAGGAAAAGCGACATTTCCCCGTGCACCATCATTTCTGTCCAGAAATCTGGGTATCTTTCGAATGACACAATCAGGTGGCCACATATTTCCTGTGTATTACTTTGGGACTGACAGTAGCGATCGTCTGGCTCTTTGGGACCACAATTTGCGCCTGCAGAGCGCATCTGCATTGAATTGTATATATGTAGCTTGTGATTTCGTTTCCGTTATTTTATACGGTAATATTTCAGTTGTTTTTAAAAAATCACTAAAGTTTTGCAAGTCTAAGCTGGTTTCTTCACCAGCGAAGACGCCCATTTTCAATAAATGTATACCTTCGCTCATTTTTATTAGGAAGAAGGCAGTATTTTTGGCAACTTCAGCATTATCGAAACTACTCACAGTAATATTAATTGCATTTGCCAACTTGACGGAAAAAGTATCAAATGGTAGTTGGGCATTCATATTATTTATTATTCCATCGGGATATACGCGGTCGTATCTTATTTTATGGACCATTGTAACGACTAAATCGTGTTCCTTATCATAAAATTGTCTTATGATATTCCAGGACCCCTTCTTAGTGCCAATTTGGAAATCATGATTTATTAAATTGTTACGAACACTTTTAAATAAGTGCGTAAAGTCGTTAACAATATATCTACTGCACGTATTTCTAAAATCATCTCTTTGAAAGTGTGATTTTCTTAACGGTTGATTGTTGCAAATATTTTGGTCACATACAACAGCGTGCACTATCAGCCCAGCGTTTTTGCATGAGCAAAGGGATTTTCCAATAATTCAGAAATTATTTTGCCCTGATTTATGAATGCAACACCTACTAAAGCAATGAATTCAAGCTGTAGGCCTCGAGCAATAAAAGTTAGCATTTCAGTCGTTGGATTACTATACAAGTCATTATCTGACCTGCCATCGCCCAAATCAATAAGCCCAACTACTTTGTCGTGTGATAATCATATTTGATTATTTGGTTATTAGTGCGCATTTCATCAAATATTTATATGCAATTCTGATCGGATGCATTCGGTTTGTCACGAAACTTTTAAGTTGGATGAAATTTAGCCCTTCAAAACCGGTCCGTATGTTTTTAACATACTCGCCATCATTTGTAGAGTTTTCAAAATTTCCTATTGGTGGCTCAACGGCACCTTAATCTAAGTTTTGAAAAATATCATCACCTATGGTACTCTTAAATTCAGAGAACTCTAGGTAATGTTTGTCACAGAAAAGAAATTCAATCTTTGATTGACATTTTTCTTTGATCTCAAACAATTGGGATATCATTACAGTTGTAATTAAATTATCCTTATCAATTTTAGAGCTATATTTTACAAGGCTTTTTTGGAAGGAAGTGTAAAATTTTTTATAAACAGGTCGAGATCCAAATGTTCAGTGGGCACGCATCCTTTTCGTATTTGGTTCAAAATGCTTTTGCAAATACGATCGCGTCTTCTTAGCCTTTAAAAGTCTGGCATTTGTTAGCCATTTTTGTCTTGCATAAAAGAAAAGAAAAATAATTGCAAAACATAAAAGAAACTTCGAAAGATTTTTTATACCCTAGCAGAACTGAGACATCACTTCTTTTCAACGCATTGGCCAATAATATTTTTAAATATTTTTAATGATGCGGAGATTTTTAAACTCCACTTCAAATACATTACAGTGTAACCTGGTTACTTCTAGTAAAGCATCAGACGGATTTCTTAATTATTTCCCAGACTCAATATCAGATTTAAACAACTGAAGACATTTTTGCCTGTCTCTTTAGTTTCACTTTTTAATTTGTATTCGGGAATTTATAGTGAATACCCTTGGTAAGAACATCATTAAGTATTTTCCCAACTTAAGCCTAGTACTGACATAAAAGAAAATCGCTTACGGAATTCCGTGAGCGAAATTGTAAAATTGTGGAACCAGTAGGACCAAAGAAAAGAAAATGGTCAAAATCGGTCACACTGACTTGTATTTCCAGCTGTGTTTTATCAACAAACTTTATAAAGAAAAATTAATTTAAACGCATTTGATTGGGCTTATTATTAATGTTTTACGGCGCAACGGAGGTGAAGGGAAATAAAAGTGGCGCCAACGCCACCACCACCAATAAAATAATTTTCAATAAAAATACAATTAAAATATATTTTATGTGTTAAATCGCATATAATATGCCTCGCCTTCACGGCTTTTATCAATTCCACATTATCCTCAAGGCTGTCGAAGCACTCCAACCGAGCAGCTATTTCCTCACGGAATTCCGTTCATCTTAGTACCCCACCAAACGGAATACCACAAAATTCTTCTTCTTGCTCTTTTCGTTCTTTTTTTATATAAGGTTTTCCGATTATGGATTTTTTTGTTGGTGTTAGGCTTAAATGAATATTGAATTTTTTTGACCAATATTTGAGTCATAGACTTAACCTTCAACCGGATTGCGAAATATAAAAGGTCGCTGTTCTGGAGCGTTCGAAAATAAATTTATATTCGAATTTTTCTGCATCAATTTAAGAAATTGTAGGGAGTTTATTTTCAAACTTCATCCTAATTTCACAAAAATATTCCTCAATCGGATCCTGATTGAAACGGCTTATGCTTATTTGCATGCCACTTTGAAAAAGCGTGCTGCCAATTATATTTATATATCGGCAAGCTTTAATTAGCCCCTGTATGCATATAGCTTGTGATTTCGTTTCCGTTATTTTATACGGTAATATTTCAATTGTTTTTAAAAATCACTAAAGTTTTGCAAGTCTAAGCTGGTTTCTTCACCAGTGAAGACGCCCATTTTAATAAATGTATACCTTCGCTCATTTTATTAGGACGAAGGCAGTATTTTGGCAATTTCAGCATTATCGAAACTACTCACAGTAATAATAATTGCATTTGCCAACTTGACGGAAAAATGTCAAATGGTAGTTGGGCATTCATATTATTTATTATCCATCGGGATATACGTGGTCGTATGTTACATACAACAGCGTGCACTATGAGCCCGGCGTTTTTGCATGAGCAAAGGGCTTTTCCAATAATTCAGAAATAATTTTGCCCTGATTTACATTCGAAATGAATGCAACACCTACTAAAGCACTAAAAACTATGAGTGTCTGGGTGCCGACCCTGCTATATAAACTATTTAAAACTACAATTTTAACTTACCCTTTTTAGATATAGTCCATCTAATAAAATATAAAACGGCTTCGTCCAGCCGGCTACCAACTTTAAGAGGTTAACACTTAATTCAACATTGACCGCATTATTCTTCACCCATCCGTAGATAGCCGCAATTTTATAGCACCCCGGAGCTGGACAGTAGGCAATACTTTGGTGTGGGGTCAGGAGCTTTGAGGACACCGATAACTGGGCGTATTCGGGGCAAAGTGCAGGAGTCAACGGATGGGTAACCGTCCCCGAGTGCCAGGCATCCAAGTTGGGACCCGTGAAGAGCGGACGTCGGGCCACTGGTAGCTGCAGCATCAATGGGTTCAGGTCTCAAGGGAGCCGAAGTTACGATCTGGATGACCACATTTGTAGATTCTTCTCCTTTTGGTGGAGTCTTCTCCTGTTTTTAAATTCTTCTTTTGGTGGAGTGTGGACCTGTTCTTCAGGCTGTTTTTCTGGTGGAGTGTGGTTCTCTTCAGCAGATTCTTCTCCTTCTGGTGGAGTCTTCTCATCTTGTATAGATTCTTCTACTTCGGTTGGAGTCTTCTCGTCGTCCGACCAGCATCTACAGTTCGAGTCTGCACCTACATGTAAAAGCAACACTTTGCCGTGTAATTTGATCTCTACATCCGACCAGGTGGAATCTACAGAAGACAACTTCAGCGCTCCGCAAATTTTCTGCAATTTCCCCAGACCCCTCCTCAGAATCGGCAGGAAAAGCGACATTTCCCCGTGCACCATCATTTCTGTCCAGAAATCTGGGTATCTTTCGAATGACACAATCAGGTGGCCACATATTTCCTGTGTATTACTTTGGGACTGACAGTAGCGATCGTCTGGCTCTTTGGGACCACAATTTGCGCCTGCAGAGCGCATCTGCATTGAATTGTATATATGTAGCTTGTGATTTCGTTTCCGTTATTTTATACGGTAATATTTCAGTTGTTTTAAAAATCACTAAAGTTTTGCAAGTCTAAGCTGGTTTCTTCACCAGCGAAGACGCCCATTTTCAATAAATGTATACCTTCGCTCATTTTATTAGGAAGAAGGCAGTATTTTGGCAACTTCAGCATTATCGAAACTACTCACAGTAATATTAATTGCATTTGCCAACTTGACGGAAAAAGTATCAAATGGTAGTTGGGCATTCATATTATTTATTATTCCATCGGGATATACGCGGTCGTATCTTATTTTATGGACCATTGTAACGACTAAATCGTGTTCCTTTATCATAAAATTGTCTTATGATATTCCAGGACCCTTCTTAGTGCCAATTTGGAAATCATGATTTATTAAATTGTTACGAACACTTTTAAATAAGTGCGTAAAGTCGTTAACAATATATCTACTGCACGTATTTCTAAAATCATCTCTTTGAAAGTGTGATTTTCTTAACGGTTGATTGTTGCAAATATTTTGGTCACATACAACAGCGTGCACTATCAGCCCGGCGTTTTGCATGAGCAAAGGGATTTTCCAATAATTCAGAAATTATTTTGCCCTGATTTATGAATGCAACACCTACTAAAGCAATGAATTCAAGCTGTAGGCCTCGAGCAATAAAAGTTAGCATTTCAGTCGTTGGATTACTATACAAGTCATTATCTGACCTGCCATCGCCCAAATCAATAAGCCCAACTACTTTGTCGTGTGATAATCATATTTGATTATTTGGTTATTAGTGCGCATTTCATCAAATATTTATATGCAATTCTGATCGGATGCATTCGGTTTGTCACGAAACTTTTAAGTTGGATGAAATTTAGCCCTTCAAAACCGGTCCGTATGTTTTTAACATACTCGCCATCATTTGTAGAGTTTTCAAAATTTCCTATTGGTGGCTCAACGGCACCTTAATCTAAGTTTGAAAATATCATCACCTATGGTACTCTTAAATTCAGAGAACTCTAGGTAATGTTTGTCACAGAAAAGAAATTCAATCTTTGATTGACATTTTCTTGATCTCAAACAATTGGGATATCATTACAGTTGTAATTAAATTATCCTTATTAATTTTAGAGCTATATTTTACAAGGCTTTTTTGGAAGGAAGTGTAAAATTTTTATAAACAGGGTCGAGATCCAAATGTTCAGTGAGCACGCATCCTTTTCGTATTTGGTTCAAAATGCTTTTTGCAAATACGATCGCGTCTTTAGCCTTTAAAAGTCTGGCATTTGTTAGCCATTTTTGTCTTGCATAAAAGAAAAGAAAATAATTGCAAAACATAAAAAGAAACTTCGAAAGATTTTTTATACCCTAGCAGAACTGAGACATCACTTCTTTTTCAACGCATTGGCCAATAATATTTTTAAATATTTTTAATGATGCGGAGATTTTTAAACTCCACTTCAAATACATTACAGTGTAACCTGGTTACTTCTAGTAAAGCATCAGACGGATTTCTTAATTATTTCCCAGACTCAATATCAGATTTAAACAACTGAAGACATTTTTGCCTGTCTTTAGTTTCACTTTTAATTTGTATTCGATTTATAGTGAATACCCTTGGTAAGAACATCATTAAGTATTTTCCCAACTTAAGCCTAGTACTGACATAAAAGAAAATCGCTTACGGAATTCCGTGAGCGAAATTGTAAAATTGTGGAACCAGTAGGACCAAAGAAAAGAAAGAAAATGGTCAAAATCGGTCACACTGACTTGTATTTCCAGCTGTGTTTTATCAACAAACTTTATAAAGAAAAATTAATTTAAACGCATTTGATTGGGCTTATTATTAATGTTTTACGGCGCAACGGAGGTGAAGGAAATAAAAGTGGCGCCAACGCCACCACCACCAATAAAATAATTTTCAATAAAATACAATTAAAATATATTTTATGTGTTAAATCGCATATAATATGCCTCGCCTTCACGGCTTTTATCAATTCCACATTATCCTCAAGGCTGTCGAAGCACTCCAACCGAGCAGCTATTTCCTCACGGAATTCCGTTCATCTTAGTACCCCAAACGGAATACCACAAAATTCTTCTTCTTGCTCTTTTCGTTCTTTTTATAAGGTTTTCCGTTTATGGATTTTTTGTTGGTGTTAGGCTTAAATGAATATTGAATTTTTGACCAATATTTGAGTCATAGACTTAACCTTCAACCGGATTGCGAAATATAAAAGGTCGCTGTTCTGGAGCGTTCGAAAATAAATTTATATTCGAATTTTTCTGCATCAATTTGAGAAATTGTAGGAGTTTATTTTCAAACTTCATCCTAATTTCACAAAATATTCCTCAATCGGATCCTGATTGAAACGGCTTATGCTTATTTGCATGCCACTTTGAAAAAGCGTGCTGCCAATTATATTTATATATCGGCAAGCTTTAATTAGCCCCTGTATGCATATAGCTTGTGATTTCGTTTCCGTTATTTTATACGGTAATATTTCAATTGTTTTAAAAATCACTAAAGTTTTGCAAGTCTAAGCTGGTTTCTTCACCAGTGAAGACGCCCATTTTAATAAATGTATACCTTCGCTCATTTTATTAGGACGAAGGCAGTATTTTGGCAATTTCAGCATTATCGAAACTACTCACAGTAATAATAATTGCATTTGCCAACTTGACGGAAAAATGTCAAATGGTAGTTGGGCATTCATATTATTTATTATCCATCGGGATATACGTGGTCGTATGTTACATACAACAGCGTGCACTATGAGCCCGGCGTTTTTGCATGAGCAAAGGGCTTTTTCCAATAATTCAGAAATAATTTTGCCCTGATTTACATTCGAAATGAATGCAACACCTACTAAAGCACTAAAAACTATGAGTGTCTGGGTGCCGACCCTGCTATATAAACTATTTAAAACTACAATTTTAACTTACCCCTTTTTAGATATAGTCCATCTAATAAAATATAAAACGGCTTCGTCCAGCCGGCTACCAACTTTAAGAGGTTAACACTTAATTCAACATTGACCGCATTATTCTTCACCCATCCGTAGATAGCCGCAATTTTATAGCACCCCGGAGCTGGACAGTAGGCAATACTTTGGTGTGGGGTCAGGAGCTTTGAGGACACCGATAACTGGGCGTATTCGGGGCAAAGTGCAGGAGTCAACGGATGGGTAACCGTCCCCGAGTGCCAGGCATCCAAGTTGGGACCCGTGAAGAGCGGACGTCGGGCCACTGGTAGCTGCAGCATCAATGGGTTCAGGTCTCAAGGGAGCCGAAGTTACGATCTGGATGACCACATTTGTAGATTCTTCTCCTTTTGGTGGAGTCTTCTCCTGTTTTTAAATTCTTCTCCTTTTGGTGGAGTGTGGACCTGTTCTTCAGGCTGTTTTTCTGGTGGAGTGTGGTTCTCTTCAGCAGATTCTTCTCCTTCTGGTGGAGTCTTCTCATCTTGTATAGATTCTTCTACTTCGGTTGGAGTCTTCTCGTCGTCCGACCAGCATCTACAGTTCGAGTCTGCACCTACATGTAAAAGCAACACTTTGCCGTGTAATTTGATCTCTACATCCGACCAGGTGGAATCTACAGAAGACAACTTCAGCGCTCCGCAAATTTTCTGCAATTTCCCCAGACCCTCCTCAGAATCGGCAGGAAAAGCGACATTTCCCCGTGCACCATCATTTCTGTCCAGAAATCTGGGTATCTTTCGAATGACACAATCAGGTGGCCACATATTTCCTGTGTATTACTTTGGGACTGACAGTAGCGATCGTCTGGCTCTTTGGGACCACAATTTGCGCCTGCAGAGCGCATCTGCATTGAATTGTATATATGTAGCTTGTGATTTCGTTTCCGTTATTTTATACGGTAATATTTCAGTTGTTTTTAAAAATCACTAAAGTTTTGCAAGTCTAAGCTGGTTTCTTCACCAGCGAAGACGCCCATTTTCAATAAATGTATACCTTCGCTCATTTTATTAGGAAGAAGGCAGTATTTTGGCAACTTCAGCATTATCGAAACTACTCACAGTAATATTAATTGCGTTTGCCAACTTGACGGAAAAATGTCAAATGGTAGTTGGGCATTCATATTATTTATTATTCCATCGGGATATACGCGGTCGTATCTTATTTTATGGACCATTGTAACGACTAAATCGTGTTCCTTATCATAAAGTTGTCTTTGATATCCCAGGACACCTTCTTAGTGCCAATTTGGAAATCCTGATTTATTAAATTGTTACGAACACTTTTAAATAAGTGCGTAAAGTCGTTAACAATATATCTACTGCACGTATTTCTAAAATCATCTCTTTGAAAGTGTGATTTTCTTAACGGTTGATTGTTGCAAATATTTTGGTCACATACAACAGCGTGCACTATCAGCCCGGCGTTTTTGCATGAGCAAGGGATTTTCCAATAATTCAGAAATTATTTTGCCCTGATTTATGAATGCAACACCTACTAAAGCAATGAATTCAAGCTGTAGGCCTCGAGCAATAAAAGTTAGCATTTCAGTCGCTGGATTACTATACAAGTCATTATCTGACCTGCCATCGCCCAAATCAATAAGCCCAACTACTTTGTCGTGTGATAATCATATTTGATTATTTGGTTATTAGTGCGCATTTCATCAAATATTTATATGCAATTCTGATCGGATGCATTCGGTTTGTCACGAAACTTTTTAAGTTGGATGAAATTTAGCCCTTCAAAACCGGTCCGAATGTTTTTAACATACTCGCCATCATTTGTAGAGTTTTCAAAATTTCCTATTGGTGGCTCAACGGCACCTTAATATAAGTTTTGAAAAATATCATCACCTATGGTACTCTTAAATTCAGAGAACTCTAGGTAATGTTTGTCACAGAAAAGAAATTCAATCTTTGATTGACATTTTTCTTTGATCTCAAACAATTGGGATATCATTACAGTTGTAAATTAAATTGTCCTTATTAATTTT
Source organism: Drosophila triauraria (assembly GCA_014170255.2). Classification (NCBI taxonomy): domain Eukaryota; kingdom Metazoa; phylum Arthropoda; class Insecta; order Diptera; family Drosophilidae; genus Drosophila; species Drosophila triauraria. Next base: position 17,383,691 of record CM024335.1, on the reverse strand, counting down.
AGAGCTATATTTTACAAGGCTTTTTTGGAAGGAAGTGTAAAAATTTTTATAAACAGGGTCGAGATCCAAATGTTCAGTGAGCACGCATCCTTTTCGTATTTGGTTCAAAATGCTTTTGCAAATACGATCGCGTCTTTAGCCTTTAAAAGTCTGGCATTTGTTAGCCATTTTTGTCTTGCATAAAAAGAAAAATAATTGCAAAACATAAAAGAAACTTTGAAAGATTTTTTATACCCTTGCAGAACTGAGACATCACTTCTTTTTTCAACGCATTGGCCAATAATATTTTTAAATATTTTTAATGATGCGGAGATTTTTAAACTCCACTTCAAATACATTACAGTGTAACCTGGTTACTTCTAGTAAAGCATCAGACGGATTTCTTAATTATTTCCCAGACTCAATATCAGATTTAAACAACTGAAGACATTTTTGCCTGTCTTTAGTTTCACTTTTTAATTTGTATTCGAATTTATAGTGAATACCCTTGGTAAGAACATCATTAAGTATTTTTCCCAACTTAAGCCTAGTACTGACATAAAAGAAAATCGCTTACGGAATTCCGTGAGCGAAATTGTAAAATTGTGGAACCAGTAGGACCAAAGAAAAGAAAGAAAATGGTCAAAATCGGTCACACTGACTTGTATTTCCAGCTGTGTTTTATCAACAAACTTTATAAATTAACTTTATAAAGAAAAATTAATTTAAACGCATTTGATTGGGCTTATTATTAATGTTTTACGGCGCAACGGAGGTGAAGGAAATAAAAGTGGCGCCAACGCCACCACCACCAATAAAATAATTTTCAATAAAATTGTCAATAAAAATACAATTAAAATATATTTTATGTGTTAAATCGCATATAATATGCCTCGCCTTCACGGCTTTTATCAATTCCACATTATCCTCAAGGCTGTCGAAGCACTCCAACCGAGCAGCTATTTCCTCACGGAATTCCGTTCATCTTAGTACCCCACCAAACGGAATACCACAAAAATTCTTCTTCTTGCTCTTTTCGTTCTTTTTTTATAAGGTTTTCCGTTTATGGATTTTTTGTTGGTGTTAGGCTTAAATGAATATTGAATTTTTGACCAATATTTGAGTCATAGACTTAACCTTCAACCGGATTGCGAAATATAAAAGGTCGCTGTTCTGGAGCGTTCGAAAATAAATTTATATTCGAATTTTTCTGCATCAATTTGAGAAATTGTAGGAGTTTATTTTCAAACTTCATCCTAATTTCAGAAAAATATTCCTCAATCGGATCCTGATTGAAACGGCTTATGCTTATTTGCATGCCACTTTGAAAAGCGTGCTGCCAATTATATTTATATATCGGCAAGCTTTAATTAGCCCCTGTATGCATATAGCTTGTGATTTCGTTTCCGTTATTTTATACGGTAATATTTCAATTGTTTTAAAAATCACTAAAGTTTTGCAAGTCTAAGCTGGTTTCTTCACCAGCGAAGACGCCTTATTTTAATAAATTTATACCTTCGCTCATTTTATTAGGAAGAAGGCAGTATTTTGGCAATTTCAGCATTATCGAAACTACTCACAGTAATAATAATTGCATTTGCCAACTTGACGGAAAAATGTCAAATGGTAGTTGGGCATTCATATTATTTATTATCCATCGGGATATACGTGGTCGTATGTTACATACAACAGCGTGCACTATGAGCCCGGCGTTTTTGCATGAGCAAAGGGCTTTTTCAATAATTCAGAAATAATTTTGCCCTGATTTACATTCGAAATGAATGCAACACCTACTAAAGCACTAAAAACTATGAGTGTCTGGGTGCCGACCCTGCTATATAAACTATTTAAAACTACAATTTTAACTTACCCTTTTTAGATATAGTCCATCTAATAAAATATAAAACGGCTTCGTCCAGCCGGCTACCAACTTTAAGAGGTTAACACTTAATTCAACATTGACCGCATTATTCTTCACCCATCCGTAGATAGCCGCAATTTTATAGCACCCGGAGCTGGACAGTAGGCAATACTTTGGTGTGGGGTCAGGAGCTTTGAGGACACCGATAACTGGGCGTATTCGGGGCAAAGTGCAGGAGTCAACGGATGGGTAACCGTCCCCGAGTGCCAGGCATCCAAGTTGGGACCCGTGAAGAGCGGACGTCGGGCCACTGGTAGCTGCAGCATCAATGGGTTCAGGTCTCAAGGGAGCCGAAGTTACGATCTGGATGACCACATTTGTAGATTCTTCTCCTTTTGGTGGAGTCTTCTCCTGTTTTTAAATTCTTCTCCTTTTGGTGGAGTGTGGACCTGTTCTTCAGGCTGTTTTTCTGGTGGAGTGTGGTTCTCTTCAGCAGATTCTTCTCCTTCTGGTGGAGTCTTCTCATCTTGTATAGATTCTTCTACTTCGGTTGGAGTCTTCTCGTCGTCCGACCAGCATCTACAGTTCGAGTCTGCACCTACATGTAAAAGCAACACTTTGCCGTGTAATTTGATCTCTACATCCGACCAGGTGGAATCTACAGAAGACAACTTCAGCGCTCCGCAAATTTTCTGCAATTTCCCCAGACCCTCCTCAGAATCGGCAGGAAAAGCGACATTTCCCCGTGCACCATCATTTCTGTCCAGAAATCTGGGTATCTTTCGAATGACACAATCAGGTGGCCACATATTTCCTGTGTATTACTTTGGGACTGACAGTAGCGATCGTCTGGCTCTTTGGGACCACAATTTGCGCCTGCAGAGCGCATCTGCATTGAATTGTATATATGTAGCTTGTGATTTCGTTTCCGTTATTTTATACGGTAATATTTCAGTTGTTTTAAAAATCACTAAAGTTTTGCAAGTCTAAGCTGGTTTCTTCACCAGCGAAGACGCCCATTTTCAATAAATGTATACCTTCGCTCATTTTATTAGGAAGAAGGCAGTATTTTGGCAACTTCAGCATTATCGAAACTACTCACAGTAATATTAATTGCGTTTGCCAACTTGACGGAAAAATGTCAAATGGTAGTTGGGCATTCATATTATTTATTATCCATCGGGATATACGTGGTCGTATCTTATTTTATGGACCATTGTAACGACTTAATCTTGTTCCTTATCATAAAGTTGTTTTGATATCCCAGGACACCTTCTTAGTGCCAATTTGGCAATCATGACTTATTAAATTGTTACGAACACTTTTAAATAAGTGCGTAAAGTCGTTAACAATATATCTAGCACGTATTTCTAAAATCATCTCTTTGAAAGTGTGATTTTCTTAACGGTTGATTGTGGCAAATATTTTGGTCACATACAACAGCGTGCACTATCAGCCCGGCGTTTTGCATGAGCAAAGGGATTTTCCAATAATTCAGAAATTATTTTGCCCTGATTTATGAATGCAACACCTACTAAAGCAATGAATTCAAGCTGTAGGCCTCGAGCAATAAAAGTTAGCATTCCAGTCGCTGGATTACTATACAAGTCATTATCTGACCTGCCATCGCCCAAATCAATAAGCCCAACTACTTTGTCGTGTGATAATCATATTTGATTGTGTTGGTTATTAGTGCGCATTTCATCAAATATTTATATGCAATTCTGATCGGATGCATTCGGTTTTTCACGAAACTTTTAAGTTGACGAAATTTAGCCCTTCAAAACCGGTCGTATGTTTTAACATACTCGCCATCATTGTAGAGTTTTCATAATTTCCTATTGGTGGCTCATCGGCACCTTAATCTAAGTTTTGAAAAATATCATCACCTATGGTACTCTTAAATTCAGAGAACTCTAGGTAATGTTTGTCACAGAAAAGAAATTCAATCTCTGACATTTTTCTTGATCTCAAAAATTGGGATATCATTACAGTTGTAATTAAATTATCCTTATCAATTTTAGAGCTATATTTTACAAGGCTTTTTGGAAGGAAGTGTAAAATTTTTATAAACGGTCGAAATCCAAATGTTCAGTGGGCACGCATCCTTTTCGTATTTGGTTCAAAATGCTTTTGCAAATACGATCGCGTCTTTAGCCTTTAAAAGTCTGGCATTTGTTAGCCATTTTTGTCTTGCATAAAAGAAAAGAAAAATAATTGCAAAACTTAAAAAGAAACTTTGAAAGATTTTTATACCTTGCAGAACTGAGAGATCACTTCTTTTTCAACGCATTGGCCAATAATATTTTTAAATATTTTTAATGATGCGGAGATTTTTAAACTCCACTTCAAATACATTACAGTGTAACCTGGTTACTTCTAGAAAGCATCAGACGGATTTCTTAATTCTTTCCCAGACTCAATATCAGATTTAAACAACTGAAGACATTTTTGCCTGTCTTTAGTTTCACTTTTAATTTGTATTCGCATTTATAGTGAATACCCTTGGTACGAACATCATTAAGTATTTTCCCAACTTAAGCCTAGTACTAACATAAACGAAAATCGCTTACGGAATTCCGTAAGCGAAATTGTAAATTGTGGAACCAGTAGGACCAAAGAAAGAAAGAAAATGGTCAAAATCGGTCACACTGACTTGTATTTCCAGCTGTGTTTTATCAACAAACTTTATAAATTAACTTTATAAAGAAAAATTAATTTAAACGCATTTAATTGGGCTTATTATTAATGTTTTACGGCGCAACGGAGGTGAAGGAAATAAAAGTGGCGCCAACGCCATCCACCAATAAAATAATTTTCAATAAAATTGTCAATAAAAATACAATTAAAATATATTTTATGTGTTAAATCGCATATAATATGCCTCGCCTTCACGGCTTTTATCAATTCCACATTATCCTCAAGGCTGTCGAAGCACTCCAACCGAGCAGCTATTTCCTCACGGAATTCCGTTCATCTTAGTACCCCACCAAACGGAATACCACAAAATTCTTCTTCTTGCTCTTTTCGTTCTTTTTTTATAAGGTTTTCCGTTTATGGATTTTTTGTTGGTGTTAGGCTTAAAGGAATATTGAATTTTTTGACCAATATTTGAGTCCGAGACTTTACCTTCAACCGGATCGCGAAATATAAAGGTCGCTGTTCTGGAGCGTTCGAAAATAAATTTATATTCGAATTTTGCTGCATCAATTTGAGAAATTGTAGGGTTTATTTTCAAACTTCATCCTAATTTCAGAAAAATATTCCTCAATCGGATCCTGATTGAAACGGCTTATGCTTATTTGCATGCCACTTTGAAAAGCGTGCTGCCAATTATATTTATATATCGGCAAGCTTTAATTAGCCCCTGTATGCATATAGCTTGTGATTTCGTTTCCGTTATTTTATACGGTAATATTTCAATTGTTTTAAAAATCACTAAAGTTTTGCAAGTCTAAGCTGGTTTCTTCACCAGCGAAGACGCCTATTTTAACAAATTTATACCTTCGCTCATTTTATTAGGAAGAAGGCAGTATTTTTGGCAATTTCAGCATTATCGAAACTACTCACAGTAATAATAATTGCATTTGCCAACTTGACGGAAAAATGTCAAATGGTAGTTGGGCATTCATATTATTTATTATCCATCGGGATATACGTGGTCGTATGTTACATACAACAGCGTGCACTATGAGCCCGGCGTTTTTGCATGAGCAAAGGGCTTTCCAATAATTCAGAAATAATTTTGCCCTGATTTACATTCGAAATGAATGCAACACCTACTAAAGCACTAAAAACTATGAGTGTCTGGGTGCCGACCCTGCTATATAAACTATTTAAAACTACAATTTTAACTTACCCCTTTTTAGATATAGTCCATCTAATAAAATATAAAACGGCTTCGTCCAGCCGGCTACCAACTTTAAGAGGTTAACACTTAATTCAACATTGACCGCATTATTCTTCACCCATCCGTAGATAGCCGCAATTTTATAGCACCCCGGAGCTGGACAGTAGGCAATACTTTGGTGTGGGGTCAGGAGCTTTGAGGACACCGATAACTGGGCGTATTCGGGGCAAAGTGCAGGAGTCAACGGATGGGTAACCGTCCCCGAGTGCCAGGCATCCAAGTTGGGACCCGTGAAGAGCGGACGTCGGGCCACTGGTAGCTGCAGCATCAATGGGTTCAGGTCTCAAGGGAGCCGAAGTTACGATCTGGATGACCACATTTGTAGATTCTTCTCCTTTTGGTGGAGTCTTCTCCTGTTTTTAAATTCTTCTCCTTTTGGTGGAGTGTGGACCTGTTCTTCAGGCTGTTTTCTGGTGGAGTGTGGTTCTCTTCAGCAGATTCTTCTCCTTCTGGTGGAGTCTTCTCATCTTGTATAGATTCTTCTACTTCGGTTGGAGTCTTCTCGTCGTCCGACCAGCATCTACAGTTCGAGTCTGCACCTACATGTAAAAGCAACACTTTGCCGTGTAATTTGATCTCTACATCCGACCAGGTGGAATCTACAGAAGACAACTTCAGCGCTCCGCAAATTTTCTGCAATTTCCCCAGACCCTCCTCAGAATCGGCAGGAAAAAGCGACATTTCCCCGTGCACCATCATTTCTGTCCAGAAATCTGGGTATCTTTCGAATGACACAATCAGGTGGCCACATATTTCCTGTGTATTACTTTGGGACTGACAGTAGCGATCGTCTGGCTCTTTGGGACCACAATTTGCGCCTGCAGAGCGCATCTGCATTGAATTGTATATATGTAGCTTGTGATTTCGTTATATAAATTTATATTCGAATTTTCATCAATTTGAGGAATTGTGGGAGTTTATTTTCAAACTTCATCCTAATTTCAGAAAAATATTCCTCAATCGGATCCTGATTGAAACGGCTTATGCTTATTTGCATGCCACTTTGAAAAGCGTGCTGCCAATTATATTTATATATCGGCAAGCTTTAATTAGCCCCTGTATGCATATAGCTTGTGATTTCGTTTCCGTTATTTTATACGGTAATATTTCAATTGTTTTTAAAAAATCACTAAAGTTTTGCAAGTCTAAGCTGGTTTCTTCACCAGCGAAGACGCCTATTTTTAATAAATTTATACCTTCGCTTATTTTTATTAGGAAGAAGGCAGTATTTTTGGCAATTTCAGCATTATCGAAACTACTCACAGTAATAATAATTGCATTTGCCAACTTGACGGAAAAAATGTCAAATGGTAGTTGGGCATTCATATTATTTATTATCCATCGGGATATACGTGGTCGTATGTTACATACAACAGCGTGCACTATGAGCCCGGCGTTTTGCATGAGCAAAGGGCTTTTCCAATAATTCAGAAATAATTTTGCCCTGATTTACATTCGAAATGAATGCAACACCTACTAAAGCACTAAAACTATGAGTGTCTGGGTGCCGACCCTGCTATATAAACTATTTAAAACTACAATTTTAACACCCCTTTTTAGATATAGTCCATCTAATAAAATATAAAACGGCTTCGTCCAGCCGGCTACCAACTTTAAGAGGTTAACACTTAATTCAACATTGACCGCATTATTCTTCACCCATCCGTAGATAGCCGCAATTTTATAGCACCCCGGAGCTGGACAGTAGGCAATACTTTGGTGTGGGGTCAGGAGCTTTGAGGACACCGATAACTGGGCGTATTCGGGGCAAAGTGCAGGAGTCAACGGATGGGTAACCGTCCCCGAGTGCCAGGCATCCAAGTTGGGACCCGTGAAGAGCGGACGTCGGGCCACTGGTAGCTGCAGCATCAATGGGTTCAGGTCTCAAGGGAGCCGAAGTTACGATCTGGATGACCACATTTGTAGATTCTTCTCCTTTTGGTGGAGTCTTCTCCTGTTTTTAAATTCTTCTCCTTTTGGTGGAGTGTGGACCTGTTCTTCAGGCTGTTTTCTGGTGGAGTGTGGTTCTCTTCAGCAGATTCTTCTCCTTCTGGTGGAGTCTTCTCATCTTGTATAGATTCTTCTACTTCGGTTGGAGTCTTCTCGTCGTCCGACCAGCATCTACAGTTCGAGTCTGCACCTACATGTAAAAGCAACACTTTGCCGTGTAATTTGATCTCTACATCCGACCAGGTGGAATCTACAGAAGACAACTTCAGCGCTCCGCAAATTTTCTGCAATTTCGCCCAGACCCTCCTCAGAATCGGCAGGAAAAGCGACATTTCCCGTGCACCATCATTTCTGTCCAGAAATCTGGGTATCTTTCGAATGACACAATCAGGTGGCCACATATTTCCTGTATTACTTTGGGACTGACAGTAGCGATCGTCTGGCTCTTTGGGACCACAATTTGCGCCTGCAGAGCGCATCTGCATTGAATTGTATATATGTAGCTTGTGATTTCGTTATATAAATTTATATTCGAATTTTTCTGCATCAATTTGAGAAATTGTAGGAGTTTATTTTCAAACTTCATCCTAATTTCAGAAAAATATTCCTCAATCGGATCCTGATTGAAACGGCTTATGCTTATTTGCATGCCACTTTGAAAAAGCGTGCTGCCAATTATATTTATATATCGGCAAGCTTTAATTAGCCCTGTATGCATATAGCTTGTGATTTCGTTTCCGTTATTTTATACGGTAATATTTCAATTGTTTTAAAATCACTAAAGTTTTGCAAGTCTAAGCTGGTTTCTTCACCAGCGAAGACGCCTATTTTAATAAATTTATACCTTCGCTCATTTTTATTAGGAAGAAGGCAGTATTTTGGCAATTTCAGCATTATCGAAACTACTCACAGTAATAATAATTGCATTTGCCAACTTGACGGAAAAATGTCAAATGGTAGTTGGGCATTCATATTATTTATTATCCATCGGGATATACGTGGTCGTATGTTACATACAACAGCGTGCACTATGAGCCCGGCGTTTTTGCATGAGCAAAGGGCTTTTCCAATAATTCAGAAATAATTTTGCCCTGATTTACATTCGAAATGAATGCAACACCTACTAAAGCACTAAAAACTATGAGTGTCTGGGTGCCGACCCTGCTATATAAACTATTTAAAACTACAATTTTAACTTACCCTTTTTAGATATAGTCCATCTAATAAAATATAAAACGGCTTCGTCCAGCCGGCTACCAACTTTAAGAGGTTAACACTTAATTCAACATTGACCGCATTATTCTTCACCCATCCGTAGATAGCCGCAATTTTTATAGCACCCGGAGCTGGACAGTAGGCAATACTTTGGTGTGGGGTCAGGAGCTTTGAGGACACCGATAACTGGGCGTATTCGGGGCAAAGTGCAGGAGTCAACGGATGGGTAACCGTCCCCGAGTGCCAGGCATCAAGTTGGGACCCGTGAAGAGCGGACGTCGGGCCACTGGTAGCTGCAGCATCAATGGGTTCAGGTCTCAAGGGAGCCGAAGTTACGATCTGGATGACCACATTTGTAGATTCTTCTCCTTTTGGTGGAGTCTTCTCCTGTTTTAAATTCTTCTCCTTTTGGTGGAGTGTGGACCTGTTCTTCAGGCTGTTTTTCTGGTGGAGTGTGGTTCTCTTCAGCAGATTCTTCTCCTTCTGGTGGAGTCTTCTCATCTTGTATAGATTCTTCTACTTCGGTTGGAGTCTTCTCGTCGTCCGACCAGCATCTACAGTTCGAGTCTGCACCTACATGTAAAAGCAACACTTTGCCGTGTAATTTGATCTCTACATCCGACCAGGTGGAATCTACAGAAGACAACTTCAGCGCTCCGCAAATTTTCTGCAATTTCCCCGACCCTCCTCAGAATCGGCAGGAAAAGCGACATTTCCCGTGCACCATCATTTCTGTCCAGAAATCTGGGTATCTTTCGAATGACACAATCAGGTGGCCACATATTTCCTGTGTATTACTTTGGGACTGACAGTAGCGATCGTCTGGCTCTTTGGGACCACAATTTGCGCCTGCAGAGCGCATCTGCATTGAATTGTATATATGTAGCTTGTGATTTCGTTTCCGTTATTTTATACGGTAATATTTCAGTTGTTTTAAAAATCACTAAAGTTTTGCAAGTCTAAGCTGGTTTCTTCACCAGCGAAGACGCCCATTTTCAATAAATGTATACCTTCGCTCATTTTTATTAGGAAGAAGGCAGTATTTTGGCAACTTCAGCATTATCGAAACTACTCACAGTAATATTAATTGCATTTGCCAACTTGACGGAAAAATATCAAATGGTAGTTGGGCATTCATATTATTTATTATTCCATCGGGATATACGTGGTCGTATCTTATTTTATGGACCATTGTAACGACTAAATCGTGTTCCTTATCATAAAGTTGTTTTGATATCCCAGGACACCTTCTTAGTGCCAATTTGGAAATCATGATTTATTAAATTGTTACGAACACTTTTAAATAAGTGCGTAAAGTCGTTAACAATATATCTACTGCACGTATTTCTAAAATCATCTCTTTGAAAGTGTGATTTTCTTAACGGTTGATTGTTGCAAATATTTTGGTCACATACAACAGCGTGCACTATCAGCCCTAGCGTTTTGCATGAGTAAAGGGATTTTCCAATAATTCAGAAATTATTTTGCCCTGATTTATGAATGCAACACCTACTAAAGCAATGAATTCAAGCTGTAGGCCTCGAGCAATAAAGTTAGCATTCCAGTCGCTGGATTACTATACAAGTCATTATCTGACCTGCCATCGCCCAAATCAATAAGCCCAACTACTTTGTCGTGTGATAATCATATTTGATTATTTGGTTTAAGTGCGCATTTCATCAAATATTAATATGCAATTCTTATCGGATGCATTCGGTTTTTCATACCAAACTTTTAAGTTGATGAAATTTAGCCCTTCAAAACCGGTCCGTATGTTTTAACATACTCGCCATCAGTTGTAGAGTTTTCAAAATTTCCTATTGGTGGCTCATCGGCACCTTAATCTAAGTTTGAAAATATCATCACCTATGGTACTCTTAAATTCAGAGAACTCTAGGTAATGTTTGTCACAGAAAGAAATTCAATCTTTGATTGACATTTTCTTGATCTCAAACAATTGGGATATCATTACAGTTGTATTTAAATTATCCTTATCAATTTTAGAGCTATATTTTACAAGGCTTTTGGAAGGAAGTGTAAAAATTTTTATAAACAGGGTCGAGAGATCCAAATGTTCAGTGAGCACGCATCCTTTTCGTATTTGGTTCAAAATGCTTTTGCAAATACGATCGCGTCTTTTAGCCTTTAAAAGTCTGGCATTTGTTAGCCATTTTTGTCTTGCATAAAAGAAAAGAAAAATAATTGCAAAACATAAAAAGAAACTTCGAAAGATTTTTATACCCTAGCAGAACTGAGACATCACTTCTTTTCAACGCATTGGCCAATAATATTTTTAAATATTTTTAATGATGCGGAGATTTTTAAACTCCACTTCAAATACATTACAGTGTAACCTGGTTACTTCTAGTAAAGCATCAGACGGATTTCTTAATTATTTCCCAGACTCAATATCAGATTTAAACAACTGGAAGACATTTTTTTGTCTGTCTTTAGTTTCACTTTTTAATTTGTATTCGAATTTATAGTGAATACCCTTGGTAAGAACATCATTAAGTATTTTCCCAACTTAAGCCTAGTACTGACATAAAAGAAAATCGCTTACGGAATTCCGTAAGCGAAATTGTAAAATTGTGGAACCAGTAGGACCAAAGAAAAGAAAGAAAATGGTCAAAATCGGTCACACTGACTTGTATTTCCAGCTGTGTTTTATCAACAAACTTTATAAATTAACTTTATAAAGAAAAATTAATTTAAACGCATTTGATTGGGCTTATTATTAATGTTTTACGGCGCAACGGAGGTGAAGGGAAATAAAAGTGGCGCCAACGCCACCACCACCAATAAAATAATTTTCAATAAAATTGTCAATAAAATACAATTAAAATATATTTTATGTGTTAAATCGCATATAATATGCCTCGCCTTCACGGCTTTTATCAATTCCACATTATCCTCAAGGCTGTCGAAGCACTCCAACCGAGCAGCTATTTCCTCACGGAATTCCGTTCATCTTAGTACCCACCAAACGGAATACCACAAAATTCTTCTTCTGTTTCGTTTCTTTTTTTTTATATAAAAGGTTTTCCGTTTATGGATTTTTTGTTGATGTGTTAGGCTTAAATGAATATTGAATTTTTTGACCAATATTTGAGTCATAGACTTAACCTTCAACCGGATTGCGAAATATAAAAGGTCGCTGTTCTGGAGCGTTCGAAAATAAATTTATATTCGAATTTTTCTGCATCAATTTGAGAAATTGTAGGGAGTTTATTTTCAAACTTCATCCTAATTTCAGAAAAATATTCCTCAATCGGATCCTGATTGAAACGGCTTATGCTTATTTGCATGCCACTTTGAAAAAGCGTGCTGCCAATTATATTTATATATCGGCAAGCTTTAATTAGCCCCTGTATGCATATAGCTTGTGATTTCGTTTCCGTTATTTTATACGGTAATATTTCAATTGTTTTTAAAAAATCACTAAAGTTTTGCAAGTCTAAGCTGGTTTCTTCACCAGCGAAGACGCCTATTTTTAATAAATTTATACCTTCGCTCATTTTTATTAGGAAGAAGGCAGTATTTTTGGCAATTTCAGCAATATCGAAACTACTCACAGTAATATCAATTGCATTTGCCAACTTGACAAAAAAAAATGTCAAATGGTAGTTGGGCATTCATATTATTTATTATTCCATCGGGATATACGTGGTCGTATGTTACATACAACAGCGTGCACTATGAGCCCGGCGTTTTTTTGCATGAGCAAAGGGCTTTTTCCAATAATTGAGAAATTATTTTGCCCTGATTTACATTCGAAATGAATGCAACACCTACTAAAGCACTAAAAAACTATGAGTGTCTGGGTGCCGACCCCTGCTATATAAACTATTTAAAACTAAAATTTTAACTTACTTTTTTTACATATAGTCCATCTAATAATATATAAAACGGCTTCGTCCAGCCGGCTAGCAATTTTAAGAGGTTAACATTGACCGCATTAGTCTTCACCCAATTGTAGATAGCCGCAACTTCTCGTTTATCTTCGTTTTTAAAATCAGTCTTTTTTAAGAAGAGCAGAATAGATTCCATCTTGTCATATTTTATTTAATTAACAAGTGATGGAACAGAATCGCTTTAGCTCTAATTACTATCGATGTTCATAAACATCGTACGACATATGCTAATCCACGTGTCGCACGTTACATTCATACGACAATATACTGTGGCTCAAAGTTTATTTCATGCAACTATTAAAAAAATATAAAATAACTATTTTACTTCGGAATTTTAATATTTGTTGGGTCTTTCTCTCTACTCCTAAACAACTTTCGGAATATTCTGTATGGAAAAAAAATAAATGTTAACTTGTTTCTATTCAAATTTGTATCAATTTTGTCTGTTTCCTCACAATGCCTTTTGAGTACAAATGGTGTCAAATGGTAGTTGGGCATTCATATTATTTATTATTCCATAGGGATATACGTGGTTTTATGATATCCCAGGACACCTTCTTAGTGCCAATTTGGAAATCATGATTTATTAAATTGTTACGAACACTTTTAAATAAGTGCGTAAAGTCGTTAACAAAATGTTTACTGCATGTATTTCTAAAATCATCTCTTTGAAAGTGTGATTTCCTAACGCTTGATTGTTGCGATTATTTTGGTCACATACAACAGCGTGCACTATGAGCCCAGCGTTTTTGCATGAGCCAAGGGCTTTTTCTAATAATTCATAAATTATTTTGCTCTGATTTACTTTCGAAATGAATGCAACACCTACTAAAGCAATGAATTCAAGCTGTAGGGCTCGAGCAATAAAAGTTAGCGTTCCAGTCGCTGGATTACTACACAAGTCAAGTCAAGTCTGACCTGCCATCCCCAAATCAATAAACCCAACAACTTTGTCAGTGTGATAATCATATTTGAGTTCGCTTTTAGTGCGCATTACATCAAATATTTATATGCCATTCTTATCGGATGCATTCAGTTTTTCAACCAAACTTTTAAGTCGGATGAAATTAAGCCCTTCAAAACCTGGCGTTATGTTTTTAAGTGGCAAGTTTTTATGCATACTCGCCAATGTAGATGGTGGCTTATCGGCACTTTCATCTAACTCTACATCATTTGTAGAGTTCTCAAAATTTCCTATTGGTGGCTCATCGGCACTATCATTTATCTCTACATCATTTGTAGAGTTTTTAAAATTTCCCATCAGTGGCTCATCGGCACCTTTATCTAAGTTTTGAAAAATATAATCACCTATGGTACTCCTAAATTCAGAGAACTCCAGGTAATGCTTGTCACAGAAAAAAAATTCTTTCTCTGATTGACATTTTTCTTTGATATCAAAAAATAGGGATATCATTACAGTTGTAATTAAATTATCCTTATCCATTTTAGAGCTTTATTTTACAAAGCATTTATCAATGCAGCACATAACCTTATTTGAGAAGGAAGTGTAAAAATTTTTATAAACGGTCGAAACCCAAATGTTCAGTGGGCACGCATCCTTTTCGTAATTTATTGTTTAAAAATCACTTTGGTTCAAAATGGTTTATGCAAATACGATCGCGTCTTTTAGCCCACAAAAGTCTGGCATTCGTTAGCCATTTTTTGTCTTGACGAAAAGGAAAGGTCACTTCGTAACCTTCGCAATTCGTGACCTTCGCAATTCGTGACGATGCATTGCCTGAAAGGAAAAGAAAAGAAATGCAAAACTCAAAAATAAACTTTTAACGATTTTTGTATTCCCTTGCAGAACTGAGAAATCACTGTAGACGGCAATCCAAAATCTACGACGTCGTAGAACTGAAAATCTGGTACTATAATCCGATCAGAGCCAATTATGACAGCGATTTTAGCTGGTAGGCAACAAAGTGACGTGCTCTGATCATGCTTAGTACTGGAAACTTGCAGAGCAAATGCTCTGGTGCCTCTTGATCAGTTTCGTCTTTGCAACAAGCATAATTTCTTTTTATTTTTGCTTACTTTGACAAAAACAGAAGAATTTGATTTTTCTTCACGACTTAAGGTAGGTTGCGAAAACGTGATAAATTTTTTTGGTGCAAAAAGGTTAAAAACTTTGATTAAATACGGTATGAAACTTTGCTGTGAACAAGACCGCACAGACGCAAACCAGTTTTCGTCACGGCCAGTGTGACCGTTGGTGGAAAACTTAAAAAAACAAAATCAAACGCGGTTTTGAAAAACTGTCTTTGCTTATGGCCTTTTACAACACTTTTTTAGCTTTTTTATCGTTCGTTTCAAGCTAAGGCTGACAGCACTGGTCAGCTGTTTATTTCAACATGGCAGGCCGCGACGTCGGCAGAGCTCAGAAAAAATCGTGCCTCTACAAGATACTCTTGCCTCCGCGCTAATGTGTAATAGCATAACTACTTAAAACACCGCGAAAACACCGTAAATATTATACAAAATACGGCGAAAAGGGGTTAACTATGCAACGGTGCAGGCAGCCCAGCAGCTGACGCCAGCACAGGCAGCGACGGCAGCTCCAGCAGCAGCGGCAGCAACAAGCAACAAAGGCTAAAGCAAAAGCAAACAATTGGATAAGCGCTTTGAAGGTGTTAAAACAACGGGGACTGCCGCCAGTCCAAGAGTTCAGCTCTAAAAAGCTAACAAATCCAAGGTCGCAGCTACGAAAAATCGCATTAAAAGCGGTAACTTTTAGACGTTTCGTTGTTGTTGTTGTTGCTGCTGTGCTGTGCTGGTGCTGGTGCTGGTGCTGCTGCGGCAACAGTTGCAGCGCAGCGTGTGATCTCGATTCTCCAACTCCCTCTCACTCTCTCTCGCACTCGTTACGTCTCTTTCGCTCGTCGCCGGTGAAATGGTGTCGCCTTTCGACGCCGACGTCGACGTCTCAGCTGGCGTCGCTGCCAGCGCAGTGGCCATGAGGCGAAATTTTTGTTGTTCTGAATATTGTAAATTCTGTAAATGTTTACAATGCACTTGCAACGACAACAAAAAAAGCGCCAAGATTCTCTACGAAAATAACACAAGATAAAATGCAAAGAAATACTCAATTAAATTGCGATAATGTGCTCTTTAGAATTGGGAACAAGTGAAATAAGTGAATAAAAACAATAATACGGCAGCCAATTATGGAAAAATTGTGGAATAAACAAAACAAAGCAATTGAAAACAGCTGAATAATGCAAATTCCATGAAAACTCAAGTCGAAATTGTTAAATTTATAAGCAGACTCATTAAAAAATATTAAATTTTAAGATCAATGAAAAATTTGGAAGTAAAACTGTTGATTTATTAATAATGTTAACTAAAATGATACAATGTAGTATTTAAAGATTAAATACAAGGACTGGAAGTTATTAATATAATTTAAAGAATGCATAAATTATAATGCGATTCCGTAAAAATGTTAAATAGATTATAGAAACAGTCTTAAAAATCAGCCACTAAATGTTCTTAACTTGGTTACTGAAAAAATGTATAAATTAAAGACAAAAAAAACCCATTTAAGCCCCATAAGAACTATAGTTCAAGTCTAGTTATAATAAATTAAATTTAATATCAGAGAAAAATTTGTATTTATTTTAAAAAATACATACACTGGCAAATTAAATAATAAAAACAAAGTTGTGTAATGAGAGAAAGACGAAAAACAACTGATTAAACTAGTCATC
The DNA here is from genome assembly GCA_014170255.2 of Drosophila triauraria. Taxonomy (NCBI): domain Eukaryota; kingdom Metazoa; phylum Arthropoda; class Insecta; order Diptera; family Drosophilidae; genus Drosophila; species Drosophila triauraria. The sequence continues at coordinate 17,367,152 of CM024335.1, read as the reverse complement.
GAAACTTATATAGACTTTTACTAGTTAAATTTAAAGCTTAAAGTACACGAAATTCCAAAAGTTTAGCCATACAATTTACCATAAAATCAAACAATAAAGCATATAACCAAAGGAAATAATACACAAAAAGACCGAAACAGCTGATCAATTTCAAATTCTATACATTTTCCCCCCAGTTCCCCATACATATTAATATGAAAACAAGACAATCCGACATAAACAAGTGACAAAATAATGAAAAAAATAATCCTCAAGTTAAGCAAATCACCTGATTAATTACCATTTTAATTACAGCCCCAAAGTACAGTGGCAAAAGCAAAATAGCACAAAACAAGAAAATAATATCAAACACAATCCAATCCCAGTTTGCTTCAAACCGAAACAAAAACCACAAAAATAAAGCCTCAAATAAAACCACACAATTGCTCAATTCAAAATTCCATTAGTGCTCTTAAGAAAGGCTTCAAAAGCAAGTGAAGAAAGTCAAGAAAGAAGCCAAAAGAAAGTCCAGAAAAGTGCCTGAAACCAAATGTGTTTTTCCTGAAGTTAAACCCTTTTTTAATACCCCAATTCGGCTTTAATTCCGCCAAAGCCCCTGTTTTCACCTGGTTTCCACCTTTATAAATCGCCACATCGATTCATCCACAAAAGACGAGCAGCACACATGAGTTGGATTAATAGAAGTCAACTGAAATAGGCCGAAGCACCCAGAGGAGCACAGGTCAGTATCGAAACAATCGGGGTTTATTAACTGCCGTCATCGTCGTCGATCAGTTAAAATATTAAAATACAGTCTGCTCAATTGGCTGGCTTCCGTTCGGCCTGGGCTCGGTTGAAACCGGTTACCGGTTACCGGATCGGCAGACAAATTGAAAATTCAATTGTTAAATCAATTCCAACCTGACAGTTTGGTTCCATTCGGTTTCAATCACATATGTCCGCTGCGAACTCAAATATATCATAAAATATTTGCTGTATTGCAATTGAAGGTTGCATAAGTCTGGGGAAATGAAGAGCACGAGATTGTTCTGGCTAAATCTTACGGGAAAATCGGATTATACCCAATATTATAATTTTATGGCAAAGTAAAATGTATTAATCAGGCAGTATGAGAAATCTCAGACTTCACAAAGTGTAATATACTTGATCAAGATCATCAGGCGAGTCGATTTAGCAATGTCCGGTTGTCCTTATGTTATTTTGTTCATTTTAAATTAAAGTTTTCATATTCATTACCGCATAAATAAGAGCGTAATTAGACAATATTACTTTAATTTAACACACAATGCTTTGATTACCGGGTATCTCAAAGTCGAAAACACTCAACTAGAGCTTTCTTACTGTTTTAACTACATCTGATAGGTGCGAAGCGTTTTTTCAGCGCGTAATACCTATTTAAATAACGTTTTTTATGGATGGAAATTAGCCAGGTGCAAAAGTGCGATAAAACTGTTCTCACGAAATCGGAGGCGCAGGCATTAGTCACGGATTCGGGTGGGAATTCTGTTAAAATGTATGGCAATTATTTAAAGCTTAGCGGTTTATGCTTTTCACCCACCTACTCCTTATATAATATTAACAGTGCACTTTTCCTACAAATAAGAATCGTATATAATTTGCATAACTCAGGTAAATTGGCATTTTAAATGATTCTTTGAATATCTGAAATTGATCAAAGTTTATTATCCACTTGTCCCATCGATTTACCAATGCCACAAACAAATAAAATACAATTACCGGTATGCATTTATTTATTTAAATAAGAATTATTTTATTTCGTGAACTCGACGAAATTAAATTATCATTAAAGCGGTAATTCAATGCGACCAGGCGCCATTAAGCACAACCGCACACACACACTGGAGACCCGGTAAAAAAATGAAAATCGAAATAATAAAAGGATGATTACACAATAATTAAATATGCATTTCATTCAT